>JAVUPR010000113.1:11838750-13141666 GCA_036785695.1 Gentiana straminea | reverse complement strand
CATACCTCCTCACCACTCAATCTACGGGGTGGAGTCGCGTGTTCATACCGTTTGGACTTCAAAAACCTTTATCGGTGCGAAAAATATGGTCTTCGTGAGAAACTCCGATGACAATCAAACCAAGTACATTTACCACTATGTTTGAGCCGAATGACTTGTTTCCATCACCACAATAGGGACAAGCTTTCACACCAGCCGTAGTCCACCCGGATAACATGCCATACGCAGGAAAATCATTGATAGTCCACATTAGTGCAAAATTCATATGAAAATTCGTTTTGTGGATACATCGTAAGTAAACAACCCCGTTTCCCACAAATTGCTTCAACTCCTTAATCAATGGTTGCAAATAAACATCGAGGTTTCCTTTCGGATTTTTCGGCCCCGGTACAAGCACCGATAAGAATATAAACCGTCTTTTCATGCACAACCAGGGCGGAAGATTGTATGGTGTAACCATGACCGGCCAAAGCAAGAGTAGTTCTTCCCAAAATTACCAAAAGGTGCAAAACCGTCCGTGCAAAGTCCTAACCGCACATTTCTAGGCTCCTTAGCAAACTCGTGGTGCATTTGGTCAAAATGCTTCCAAGCTTCGGCCACTTGGGTGGGCCATTATACCGCTTGTCCCGGGGTTTTCCGCGTGCCACCTCATTTCCTTGCCTATATGTTTCGTGGCGTACAACCTTTGGAGTCTAGTCCAATCGGGAAATAAGTCATCACTTTGTTAGGCACACGTTGACCTCTTGCGTTCGTTTTCGGTTTATATCGATCATGGTCACACTTCCGACACTTGTCCGTATTCGCGTCCTCCTCCCAAAATAACATACACCCCGCGGGACACACGTGTATTTTCTCATGGGGTAGCTCTAATGCCTTTAACAACTTTTTGGTTTGATAGAAGTTCGAGGTCATTAAGTTATTCTTCGGAAGAATATCTCCTATCAAACCGGTAACCCCGTCAACGCATTTGTGAGAGAGGTTGTGATCACATTTCAAAGTGAGCAACCTAGAAGCCGCTTGCGCACGGAGACACTACTTCCATCACATACAAGTTCCTCTCGCGTTTTTCAAAGATTTCAAAAAACGCCGCAACTTCGTGGTTTGGTGTCTCATTGTTCTCCTCTTGGTTAAGAAATTCTTCTCTTACGTGATCAATCCTATCACGTAATGCGTCATTAACCATGTCCTGATAAGGGTTCACATTCCGTTGTTGCTGAACGTTGATCGGAATGGGAAACTCTTCACCATGACACACCCAATCATAGTAGTTTGCGCAAAACCCATATTTAGTTAAATGTAATCTCACGTCATGTTCGATCGAAAATTTAGTGTTCTTACACTTACTACATGGACACTTCATCATTCCATTATTTGCCCGAAACGAATCTAACTGCTTTGCATGTTTTATGAATTCCTCCACACCATTCACAAATACCGGGTTAAATTTCTTGTTAGCATCCAACCTCTCGTACATCCAACTACGTTCTATTCTCTTCATTTTCAATCCTACACATCATATCATACAAAATATGAGACTAACAATAGTCTTTGAAGGTTGTCTCAACACTTTTGCAAACTCAGGTTTTACTCAACTTACTATGAAACTAACAACACTATAACCTAAATTTTCGATTCATGGTCAAAGGTTCGACGTCAAAATAATTCGGAGGCTTTGCCGGATAACAAAGTACCCCCAAGACCATTTTCCAAACGGGTAGGAACAAGACCCTTTGAGGACCTTATGTATGTTATGCTTATCATGTAAGCACATACTTATCATCATTTCAATCCAAATTCAACAAACCAATTCAACCAACATCCGGTTTCTAAACTAAGCATTTTCAACCAACATCCGGCTTTGCACATACTTAAGCATTCAACAAACCAATTCAACAAACCAATTCAACCAATTCAACCAACATCCGGCTTTGCACATACTTAAGCATTTTCCTAACTTATCTAACTAATACACATAAGTAAGCATTTTCTAACTTATAATTACTACACATATATATCTATAAATCTATACTACATATGATACACTATATAAAAAAATATTAAAAAAAAACATTAAAAAAAAACGAAAAAAATAAAAAAACGAAAAAATATATTACATACTACAATATACAAAAATTACATACTACAATATATATATACAATATAAATTGAAAAATATATATATATATAAAAAAAATAAAACTGTACATACATATACATATACAATATATATATACATATACATACATACATATATATATATATATATATATATATATATATATATATATATATATATATATATATATATATATATATAAAAAATAAAAAAAAAAAAATATATATATATATATATATATATATATATATACGCGGCGGGGGGAGGGGGAGGGGGGGAATCGGGTCCGGGGGGAGAGGGGGTGGGAGGGGGAGGGAAGAGCATACCCGTGCGTGGCCGCGGCGGTGGTGGGGAGGAGGTGGCGCCGGAAGAGCTTCGGCGGGGGGGGGGGGGGGGGGGGCGGCGGCGGGTGAGAAGAGGGGGGAATGAAGAAGAGAAATGAGGAAGAAAAGGGATTCTGGCGATTGATATCCGCCGTTTTGCGACGGAATTTAATGTCCGTCGCAAAATAACCCTAATTCCGTCGCAAACATATAAATTCAGAATAATAAAATAATTTTATAAAATTTTATTAAATTTTCCGTCGCAAATTAATAAAAATTCCGTCGCAAACTTGCCCGCCAAGTGGAAAAATTGGTCCCGCCAAATGTCCCGTCGCAAACAATAAAACATCCGTCGCAAACGTAAATTTGCGACGGAAATAAAGTCCGTCGCAAAAATTCCGTCGCAAAACTGCTGTTTTTTTGTAGTGGTATTAGATATCTCTCTCAGGAATCATCACCTCATGTCAGAGTCAATTCATGTTTGGTAGTTCAAGGTCTTTACGAAAGCACTTGGATTAGCAGTTCTTATTTTAGAAATAAGAGTCTGTAGTGATAGATTTAACTGCTGTTAGATTATAGTTTACCTATAGATGTGATGCTAAAAGGAGTTTAGCATAGATCGCGACGGGGATACTGCTAGCCAGTGTTCTCAAGATCTATCTATCTTAGGACGTTCGTCCTAATGATAAGGTGAATGATGATGTTTATGAAGGTTTCCTTTGCTACTGCGAAAGGAATCATCATAAGAGTTATGCTAGAGGTTCAAACTTTATGAAGAGTCATGAGCAAGTATGAAAGTGATTCTAGCAGATGTCGAGAATATCCTTAAACAAGTTAAGGAAAGTTTCCTAGTTTATTGAAACTTGGAATTAAATAAACATAAATATACAGACGTATATCCTGAGTCTTATGAAGGCAAGTGGGAGCTGCTGTCTGGGTTTGTAGTCACTTTGATTAAGTGATACGGTGAGCTGGAAATGTTCTTAGCCTATGGGTCACTGTAAACTCTACAACCGGGCCAAAACACAGTAGTGCCTTAGAGGCGCAGCAGGAGCAGTACATGAGTCTATGAGGTTCATTCTTGAACCTTATACGGTTCTTCCACCTTTTCTATATAGCTGATATAGTAAGTGGATTCATTGCTTGAAGCAAGGACCAGGGTCTCGTCAGAGATTCGTGTGTGTGTTGAGGCGGTTCCTTTGACTTGGTCATTTGGAACATGATATGAAGATAATCTGAGTCCCCACGGATAGTGATCCGTTTATGGCTAGGGCTGGTTGCGAGTATTGCATGAGATTCTTGTGTTTCAACTTGGTCTCGTGTGTACGAGTGATTGGTTTTAGGCCAAGTGGGAGATTGTTGAAATAGTGTCCTAAACCCAATCGGGTTGGACCGGATCCGACCGGGTCGGATCATTTCTACTATTTCTTTATGTTTATACATATATAAAATGGCTTTTCAGTTGTCATATATATGTTCTTTTAAAGAACCAATTATGAATTGTTATATGATAACGTCCTTAATATTAAACTATGATAGAGAAACCATGATAGGCGATTATGGTTGATGAGATCTCTAATCACTTTAATAAGTTTGATACTTAAATGTCTCTAGGCTGATGTACTATTAAACAGGGCATTGATAGTATAAACAGGCTAGCACGTATTAGATGTCTTCTGTCTTTAAGGGCAGGGATAGATCTCGTCTATCGAAGTGTAGAGACACTTGGACTGTACGTGGACGTATATTAGAGAATGTGAACGTTAGACTGACCCCCTTACACGGATAAGTGTCACACTATGTGACGGTTGTGTAATTATCCTTTTGATCAGAGTCTTCATGGCATCACGGTGTGGATTGTCATGCTTTGACACTATTGAGGTTTCCCCTAGCCACGGGGATATCATGCGGTAGTGATTGGGTGTGATACTGAAGCATGCGGAGTATACATGATTGGTCGTCCGGGAATCGCGTATACTATGATTGGGATCGAATATTCCGGATGCCAATTTATTGGCTAAAGGTGGCGCAATATTGAAGTGTATAAGATACACTTGGGTTGTGCAATTTAATTAATAAGATTACCATAATATTAATATAAGATATTAATATTTATATAGATATATATGGACATGCGTGACATGCATTTGCATGTGCACATATGTAGACTACAATTTGTAGTAAATATATATGGATTTATATTTGTGATATATATGCATGTGTAAATTGATTTATGGTAATAAGATAAATATAGTCAATATTAGATATTGACAATATCTTGGAAATATTCAATATAAGATATTGACAATATCCTAGATTTATTTAATATAAGATATTATAATAAATGAGATAAATCAATCTATTATATTTTCCTTATTTTATTGGGAAAATGTTTTCTTCTCCTCCACACTTAGATATGGCGCCACATACACTATAAATATAGTGTAGGTGTCAAGCTCTTTTGTACATCATAATTCCAAGAGTTAATAGTTCTTGTGTAAAATAGAGAGCATCCTATAGAGAGTTGGAGAGAGGGGGAAAAGGCCGGTCTAGCAACCGGAGTTTTCCAATAGCAATCCATGATGGGATTCCGGCGGGCTGTTCGTGTGGACTAGTGGTAGGGGCCGAACACTTGGGCGGCTCTATGTAGAACTACTCTCCTTAGACGGTCAAAGCGTCGATCTTATAAATCAAGCAAGGTAACCACCGTCTTTAGCTTATTTGTTTATTGCTTAAACGAAGTCGATCTTGGGTCAATAGGAAATAAATTTTTGAATTCCGCTGCGTTCCCGCGTAGATTTCCTAACATGAATTAGGGAGATATGTCTCAACTGCTTTAGAGCAAGTGGGAGAATGTTGTGGATAGAAAGAATAAGGGTGTGGTGCTCTAAAAACAATCATTGCTTGTCTTTACGGGCAAATGGGAGATTGTTATATATAGTGTGCCCGAAAGACATTTGTTGCTTGTCCTTACGGGCAAGGGGGAGATTGTTGGAAGTAACGCCCGAAAGACAATTTATGTAATTGTTTTTATAATTAATAAATGACAGATTTATTCTCATCTTATTATTTGCTTCGTGCTTATAAGTAATATACTACATAAATCCCCAAGTCGTATCATATGTAGCCATATAACTTAGTGTGTGTCACACATGAGGATTAAGTTTATGGTGATACGCTTGAAATGTTACACCGTGGTGAAGTTAATCAAAGTATAGGGTCTATTGATTAAACCACCATTAATGTGCCCAGAACACTTTATGGTGTGACCGTCTTATCCGGACCGTCGGCATTGGTTGTCTAAGTGGGGCATTTATATATGATGTAGTCATATAGGACTGGACCGATTTAATCTGCATTTCTCATATAATTCCGTGATTGAGAAATCTTATTAAATCAGAAGATGATCAAATATGGATTTACCTTAATCCTGAAGTGATTACAGACTCCTACTTGTTTCAGGATAGCGTTTGATGTGTTCGTTAAGGATCGCTAGGAGGCGCGGTCCGAATCACTTTCACGTTGGCACTATTCTGGAATGAGTGAGAAGTGTGTGTCTCACAGCTATGGAATCCATTTCTTTCTGCGGGAAGTAGAAAGACAATCCCCTTATTTGTTAATCCTAGAAACTGATCGATCCCAGGAATTCGTAATGGTTATGAACTAATCGATCACTAGTGGGTTAATGATAAATAATGATAAGATGTTTTGAAGAGGGTTTAAGGAAATAAGCTTCATTACGGATAGTCTATGGAGGGTTAGTTTGTATGTAATGATTATATCAATGGACACTTATCGACTCGACTCGACGTTTTAAGAATAAGTTATATCTATAATCGATAGTGTTCAGTTTCAGATTTATGGTGGCGTAATTCCGGAATTAATGAGTTGAGTAGAAATATTCTGTTCGATGAATATTTTATTCAATTTATTGTAGCTACTGGTTATAGGTCCATGGTCCCCATGTTGGCTCCTAACACGCGAGTGTTTTCTCGTTTTATGGAATCTCGAGAATAAATTAAATAGTTGGTCTATTTAATGAATATGCAATATTATTTATTTGGTAAATAATATGTAAAATAGAAAAGACATTTTCTATTAAAATAAATGGCAAAATTGGCGCCTACTTTTGTGATAAATTTGGGAAAAGAAATTTTCCTATATTATGTCACATGTGTAATTAATTAATTATCTATTTGTTGGATAATTAATGGATAAATTAAGAGATTGATTTTTTGGGAATTATCTCTTATTTTTATGGCAAAAATTATCTTTTCCTTATGGGAATAGGTAATTGTGGTGTGAAAAGGATAACTCTCTTGACTAGTTATTTTCCTATATAAAGAGAGTTCCTCCTAGCACAATAACCACCACAAAATTGCGACACTTATCAAATAAATGAGAGAAAAATTAGTTTCTTATTCTAGTCATTAAAAGAAGAAAAACCTAGGGTTTTTCTTGTGCATATTCGAGGAGATTCTACGGCGAGGATCAACGTCCACTAGTCGTCGCTAGGAGATACAATCCGGAAGACTACGGCTTCTCCTTTTTGTCGATTTATCGTCTCTCTCCGGTTTGGATAAATCTACTATCCTTCTTGTAGTTATTAATTATTTATGCAAATCGAATCGTGGTAAAATCGCATGCGAATTTATTCGTAGCTTCCGTTGTGCATGATCGAGTGTCTCGATCGGTGCTGTGAATCAGATCTGACGATCCAATTAGGGATCGGATCCGGATTCGGGATTCTGTATATCCAGCAATAACGACCTTCAAAATGAAGCAGAGAGCTAAAATCACATCCTTGAAACAGGCTGATGGGAGTTGGAGCACAAATGAGAGAGAATTACATGAGATAATGAGGAACTTCTTCGTCAATTTGTACTCAAGAGAAGAGGACCATCATATTTTCAATTGTAGCTTTGATTTGCCAGCATTAAGTACCTAAGATATTAATCATTTTAACCGGAAGATTTGTGAGAAGGAAATTGAGGATGCTTGTTTTGATATGGGCACTTAAAAGGCTGCAGGTCCGGATGGACTGCCTCCTATTTTCTACAAGAAATGATGAGAGACCATTGTCAGCTCAGTTATAGCATTTGTTAAGAAGACTTTTGAAACAACCAATTTCCCACCTGATATGAATGAGGTGCTTCTTACCTTAATCCCAAAAGTGGACCATCTTGAGACTCCATCACAGTTCCGCTCCATAGCACTAGCCAATGTGACTATCAAATTAGTTACCATGATGATTGTGAACATAATGCAGAGTATCATTGGGAAACTTGTCAACACAACTCAGAGTGCTTTCATTATAGACAAAGGGAGTTCAGAGAACATCATTTTAGCACAAGAGGTTATCCATTGGTTACATGGGAAGAAGAAGGGTAAGAATGGTTATATGGCTATAAAAGTGGATCTTGAGAAGGCTTACGATAGAGTGAATTGGGGCTTTTTAAGAAAACTCATTCAGATGAGTAGGATCTCAGAGCATCTACAAAAACTTCTTATGCACTGCATTACATCTTCAAGACTTTCTGTGCTTTAGAATGGGGAGAAACTTGAGTCTTTCACTCCTAGCCATGGATATCGTCAAGGTTACCCAATAGAACCCTATATTTCTGTGCTATGTATGGAGGTCCTTAGTGCAAAAATTCAAGATGCAGTCAACCAAGGAAGATGGAAGCCGATTAGATTGTCCAGACAGGGTCCCCCGGTATCACACGTATTTCTTGTAGATGAACTCCTCCTTTTTTTAGAAGCATCAAAATCTTCTGTTAAGGTTATGGAGGAAGTTCTTAGGGATTTTTGCATCTACTCAGGACAGAAGGTTAGTATATCTAAATCAAAGTTCTTCAACTCTAGTAATATGGGAAATGGTATGCTCACTGCTCTGTCCCACTGATTGCAAATGCAATATACTAGAGATCTGGGTAAATACTTGGGAGTGCCTGCTTCATGGTAGAAAGCGTATTTCTCACTTTACTTATATAGAAGATAAAATGCAAAGGAAATTGGCCAATTGGAAGATGAAGTGCTTATCTCAGGCAGGTAACAGATACTTATTCAAAGATCCTTAGCTGCCCATGCGTTTAATACAATGCAAACCATTATGCTCCCTTCTATTACGTTAAATAACTTTGAAAGAACCTGTAGCAGCTTATTCTGGGGTGATGATGCAAGTGGCCGTAAAATGCACACCATAGCATAGGACACAATCTGTCGACCTAAGGATGCAGGAGGCCTGAGGTTTAAAAGACTTTATGAAATGAACATAGCATTTCTAAGTAAATTGGTCTGGGACCTAATTATGTAGAAGACTGCTCTTTGGGTACATGTTTTATCGCATAAGTGTTAGGAAATCTACGCGGGAACGCAGCGGAATTTAAAATTTTATTTCCTTTTTAACCAGGATCGACTTCGTTTAAGCAAACAAATAAGTTGTAGACGGTGAATACCTTGCTTGATCTAAAAGATCGACGCTTTGACCGTCTAAGGAGAGTAGTGGTGCATGGAGCCGCCCAAGTATTCGGCCTCTACCGCTAGTCCACACGAACAACCCGCTGGAATCCACCATTGGATTGCTACTAGAAAAACTCGGTTGCTAGACCGACCTTTTCTCTCTCTTAAATCTCTCTTTAAGAAGCTCTCATATTTTTCACAAGAAGTATTAGTCTCTTGGAATTGTGATGTACTAAAGAGCTAGTCAATCCCTCCCTTAAATAGTAGAAGTGGCTCCCCCTTATTGTCCCGATCTGATTGGGAAAAGCTTCATAGTAGATTGAGGAGAAAGAAAACATTTTCCTAATAAAATAAGGAAAATATACTTGATTGATTTATCTCATTAATATTCAATATCTTATATTAAATATTTTTCCATGATATATATTGACAATATCTCATATTGAATATATCTTATTATATTATCATAAATCAATTTACACATGTGTGCAAATCTATAGTCATTAATATCTAATATCAATATTGTTGGATCGATAATGGCGCAAATAAACACTCTACGGGGGGGGGGGGGGGAGGTGAATAGAGTGTTAACCAATTTATAAACTCTTTTTCGATAATTCAACACAACTATTAAACAACTAAGACGGAAGCTAGCTTAGTCGGTTATTCGCTTGTGTTATAAAACCTTAGTGATCAAGATAATTAATTTATGTGATCAAAAGCACAACACAAATATGTTCACAATGACTAACACAAGACCGGCACTTATGCAGGTTGATATAATCAAATGAATTGTACCTATTATTGACGTTTGTAAGTTGATTAAAAAGGATCAAACAAATTTGATTAAAAGTTTATTATTGATAAAACAACTTGCAGATAAAGTGACTTGATCAAAACAGATTAGACTAAAACAGCTTGCAAGTTAATTAAACAGATTTAATAACTTGATAATGTGTGAAATATATAAGCATGTAGAGTTCAAATTCAATGATGGATTTATGAATTTGCAGAACAGAATATATAAGCATTAGGCAGCAAAATAAGCACAGTACAATTTAGTAATACAAAAATGTATCAGAGAATGCTCCAGCTCCAACTAACAATCACATTCAAAACAGCCAAGTTCAGATTGTTACAATAAGGGTATTGAACAGCAGGTTACTCAAAAAGCAAATTACACAACAATATGAAAGGATATCAGACAATCAAGGGGTACAGCAAAAGCAATACAGGTCCGAACAAGGATCTGAACTATCAGCCAATCTCAAGGGTGATAATCTGGTTTGGGAAACTGGATTATCAAGAATGAGATCACAGATGCTGAATACAGGTTCAGTCAAACTATAAAGCCACAGCCTATATTATTACAAAGTGTTATTCAAGATTCAGATTAGCAATGCAGGTGCAGGCTGATACAACAGAGAAAGAATAGATAGGATTCAGCAATAAAACAGACTCACAAAGCTAACAGTAACAAGGGGTGTTACTATATTTGATCAAAAGCAGCAATGAAGTATCCTTATGATCAAATGCAGAACCAACAGATTTTGAGGGGATCAAAACAGGACACTCAGACCAGAATCAAACAGCACAAAGACCAGAATCACAACAGGACTTCTGTCAAAGTGCAGAACTGAGACTTAAGGCACTACAAAAAAACAGCAGTTTTGCGACGGAATTTTCGCGACGGACTTTATTTCCGTCGCAAATCTATGTTTGCGACAGGTGTTTTATTGTTTGCGACGGGCCATTTGGCGGGACAGTTTGGTACCAATTTTTCCACTTGGCGGGCCATTTTGCGATGGAATTTTTATTATTTTGCGACGGAATATTTAATAAAATTTTATAAAATTATTTTATTATTCTGATATTAGATTTTTGCGACGGAATAGGGTTAGTTTGCGACGGACATTAAATTCCGTCGCAAAACGGCGGATATCAGTCGACTAATCCCCTTTTCTTCCTCATTTCTCTTCTTCTCCCCTCTTCTCTCCCGCCCCCCCCCCCCCTGCTGAAGCTGTTCTTCCGGCGCCACCTCCTTCCACCACCGCCGCGCCACCCACGGTAACCTCTTCCCTCCCCCTCCCACCCCCTCCCCCGACCCGATTCCCCCCCCCCCCCCCCCCCCCCCCCCCGCGCGTATATATATGTATGTATTTTTTTTTCCGTTTTATATATATATATATATATATATATATATATGTATGTATGTATATGTATATATTTATTGTAGTATGTAATTTTTTTATATTTTTTTTTTCAATTTATTTTTTCCTTTTGTTATAAATATATATATATATATATATATATATATATATATATATATATATATATATATATATATATATATATATATATATATATATATATATATATATATATGTATCATATGTAGTATATATTTATAGATATATATGTGTAGTAATTATAAGTTAGGAAAATGCTTACTTATGTGTATTAGTTAGATAAGTTAGAAAAATGCTTACATTATTGAAATGGTTGATATGGTTTGTTGAGATATTCTTGATATTGCTTGATATTGAAATTGGGATAGATATGTATATTAGTTTAGAAACCGGATGTTGGTTGAATTGGTTTGTTGAATTTGGATTGAAATGATGATAAGTATGTGCTTACATGATAAGCATAACATACATAAGGTCCTCAAAGGGTGCTTGTTCCTACCCGTTTGGAAAATGGTACCTGGGGGTACTTTGTTATCCGGCAAAGCCTCCGAATTATTTTGACGTCGAACCTTTGACCATGAATTGAAAATTTAGGTTAAAGTGTTGTTAGTTTCATAGTAAGTTGAGTAAAACCTGAGTTTGAAAAAGTGTTGAGACAACCTTCAAAGACTATTGTTAGTCTCATATTTTGTATGATATGATGTGTAGGATTGAAAATGAAGAGAATAGAACGTAGTTGGATGTACGAGAGGTTGGATGCTAACAAGAAATTTAACCCGGTATTTGTGAATGGTGTGGAGGAATTCATAAAACATGCAAAGCGATTAGATTCGTTTCGGGCAAATAATGGAATGATGAAGTGTCCATGTAGTAAGTGTAAGAACACTAAATTTTCGATCGAACATGACGTGAGATTACATTTAACTAAATATGGGTTTTGCGCAAACTACTATGATTGGGTGTGTCATGGTGAAGAGTTTCCCATTCCGATCAACGTTCAGCAAGAACGGAATGTGAACCCTTATCAGGATATGGTTAATGACGCATTACGTGATAGGATTGATCACGTAAGAGAAGAATTTCTTAACCAAGAGGAGAACAATGAGACACCAAACCCTGAAGTTGCATCGTTTTTTGAAATGCTTTGAAAAACGCAGAGGAACTCAGTATGTGATGGAAGTAGTGTCTCCGTACGCAAGCGGCTTCTAGGTTGCTCACTTTGAAATGTGATCACAACCTCTCTCACAAATGCGTTGACGGGGTTACCGGTTTGATAGGAGATATTCTTCCGAAGAATAACTTAATGACCTCGAACTTCTATCAAACCAAAAAGTTGTTAAAGGCATTAGAGCTACCCCATGAGAAAATACACGTGTGTCCCGCGGGGTGTATGTTATTTTGGGAGGAGGACGCGAATCCGGACAAGTGTCGGAAGTGTGACCATGATCGATATAAACCGAAAACGAACGCAAGAGGTCAACGTGTGCCTAACAAAGTGATGACTTATTTCCCGATTGGACCTAGACTCCAAAGGTTGTACGCCACGAAACATATAGGCAAGGAAATGAGGTGGCACGCGGAAAACCCCAGGACAAGCGGTATAATGGCCCACCCAAGTGACGCTGAAGCTTGGAAGCATTTTGACCAAATGCACCCTGAGTTTGCTAAGGAGCCTAGAAATGTGCGGTTAGGACTTTGCACGAGACGGTTTTGCACCTTTTGGTAATTTTGGGAAGAACTACTCTTGCGGCCGGTCATGGTTACACCATACAATCTTCCGCCCTGGTTGTGCATGAAAAGACAGCTTTATATTCTTATCGGTGCTTGTACCGGGGCCGAAAAATCCGAAAGGAAACCTCGATGTTTATTTGCAACCATTGATTAAGGAGTTGAAGCAAATTTTGTGGGAAACGGGGTTGTTTACTTACGATGTATCCACAAAACGAATTTTCATATGAGGGCTGCACTAATGTGGACTATCAATGATTTTCCCGCGTATGGCATGTTATCCGGGTGGACTACGGCCGGTGTGAAAGCTTGTCCTTATTGTGGTGATGGAAACAAGTCGTTCTGGCTCAAACGTAGTGGTAAATGCACTTGGTTTGATTGTCATCGGCGCTTTCTCCCCGAAGACCATATTTTTCGCACCGATAAAGGTTTTTTGAAGTCCAAACAAGTATGAACACGCGACTCCACCCAAGAGATTGAGTGGTGAGGAGGTATGGGAATTTGTACAACACCTACCAAGCATCATTGATGGCTCGATTCGACTTGAAACGGCTTAAAAACTCCAAGAATGGTTGGTGGAAAAGAAGCATTTTTTGGGATCTTCCGTATTGGAAAACATTGCTGCTTCGACATTGCCTGGATGTGATGCATATTGAGAAAAACTTCTTTGAAAAACTGATTGACACGGTTATGGACGTTAAAGGCAAAACTGCTTGTGGTCCAAAATCTGCTAAAGATTTGAAAGAGCTTTGCAGAAAGCGCCCTCATTGTACACTTGTTCTTAACAAGCAGAAATGAAAAGTGTTGTGTGAATGGGTCACCAAGTTGAAATTCCCTGACGGTTATGCTTCAGACCTGAGTAGGTGCGTAGATCATGATCAATACATTCTACGTGGTTTGAAAAGCCATGATTGTCACGTTTTTATGGAACGTTTGTTGCCAGTTGCCCTTCTAGAATTGATTCCGAAAAATGAGTGGAATGCATTGACTGAGATAAGTCAATTATTTCGAGACTTGTGTGCTGCTACCCTAAAAATAGAAGACGTGATTCGTTTAGAGAATAACATTGCTGAGATTATTTGCAAGTTAGAGAAGATTTTGCCTCCGGCGTTTTTTAACTCGATGGAGCATTTACCGGTACACTTGCCGTATGAGGTCGAGTTGGTGGTCCCGTGCAATATCGATGGATGTATCCATTCGAAAGGTTTTTGAATCACTTAAAACAAAAGATTGGTAACAAAGCTTTCGTAGAGGGATCAATATGCAATGCGTATTTGTTGGAAGAGATTTCAAACTTCGTTCTATGTATTACGATGATCATATTGAAACAAAAGCAAAGAATCTTGCTTGTTGGTGAGACTTCGGCATCGGCAATCGTTTCGCATTTACCCGAGTTATTCCGTGATCATAATGGTACAACAATCGGGAAGTGCAAGAAGAGGTTCTTGGATAATAAAGAATATGACTTTGTGCACTAGTACGTATTGTCTAACTCGCGAAATCATGAAACCGTATGAACCGTAAGTACCTCATTACTACATATATACAATGCTTAACAGCTTTTTTTCTCGAACAAATATACATTAACCGACAAAATGATTCATTCTTAGATTGTTCGAGCAATTTATTCGTGTTCAACGACCTCAATTGACCTCGACGGATATTTGGAATAAACATGAAAATGAATTTACCAAATGGTTTGCACAACAAGCATCATTGTTGAATGATGATTTGCTAAAAGCTTTGGCAAGTGGTCCTTCTCGTCAAGTCAAAACTTGGAAACGTTATTCGATTAACGGCTACAACTTTCGGACATTCAACCGGGCAACTGATATTGGTAAATCTTCAGTCAACAACGGAGTTTGTGTCAGTTCCACGGAAGGTGCCGACTATTATGGCACTTTAAATGAAATCATTAAGTTGGTGTATTATGGACATTCGACTGTCTACAAAGCCGTATTGTTCAAATGTGATTGGTTTGATAATTCTGAACGGGGCATGAATGTGCATAAAGATTATAAGATAGTTGAAGTTCATCGTGGTAGGAAATATGGCGCTTATGATCCATTTGTTCTGGCTTATCAAGTCGAGCAAGTCTACTATGCTCCATATCCAAGTTTGAAAAAAGACAAAGATCAATGGTCGGTTGTTTTCAAAACAAAGGCAAGATTGACTATCGATGCTCCCGTCGAGGAAACCGTTTTCCAAGAACAAGTTATCAATGATGTTTCCCGATTATCTGATCCTCTTAACATTGTCCACCAAGATCTTGATGTCGATGTTGACTCCGATGTTGGGGATAATGACTTGGATGATGATGAGATGGCGGATTTCATTCAACAAGAAGATGGAGAGGAAGAAGAATCGTTTGATGATCTAGATACTGATGAAGAGGAGGAAGAACTCTTCCATTCTAGTAGTGATAGTGAATAATAATGTATTAAATATTTTATTTTGTCATTATAGTGAATAATAATGTATTAAACATTGTAATTTATTATTAATTAGTATAAACGCCTTTTTATTATAATTGCATTTAGATTAGTATAAACGTCATTTTCTCGTGTCAAATAGATGTCGTGTAGAGGTAGAGGTAGAGGTAGACGCGGTAGGGGTAGTTCCCCCTCCCCCGAGCGTCTTCCTCCACACGACTCACGGTTTGGATGATGAGATACACCGGATGACCGAGGAGGATTTGGGTGTCATTGTCAATGGTGACCTTGGATTGCCGGTTTTGGATCCCGAGGGGAGATGGTAAGTTAATACATATCTTGCTTTAATTTGTTTGTATTTTTATTTATATTTTGATTAACCAAATCTATTAACAACTTATTGTTTTCAATATGACAGTTTACCGACAACTATGTCAAGAAAATGGCCAAGACCGCCATAATCGGCGGCTTCAACACTTTTGCCACCACGTGGCATAATGCCGCCGGGAGCGACGGGATAGGTGGTGGCACGCATTTAGGGTACGTCGTTCATATAAATATAACTATATATAAATATAACTATAATTATAACTATACATATAACATATATATAACTATGTTGCGAGTCATTTCGGCTTCGAGTTACGCCACGAGCGCCCGGTTAGGGAATCTTTTGAGCGGTATGCTATCAACGGGGTCCGTGATTATATGTATCGGGCTCAAACAAACCCCCGTGCTCGGTTTTGGATGACCCCGGATATTCTCCGTCGCCCGAGGAGTGGATTGGGAGTCCCGTAAGCAATTATTCAATATTTAATTAATAATACTTGTGTTTTATATATATATGTATGTACTAACTTGTTTATCTTATGTCGGAATAGGCATTCAAGGAAACATCTCGCGAAAAAGAAGATAAACCGAGCTTCGGATCCGGTGAGGAAGGGAAGATCCCCGGGACACATGATATGGGCGTACGCGGCGTTATCGATTTCGCTCGGGCCATGGAGGACAATAGAGAAGTGCCCCTATCGGTCGGAGATCCGGTGACTAGTTCGAAGAAGAAGAAGTCGGGCAACTTCGTCTCGAGGAAGTTTGAGAAAATCTTGGTACGTTATGTATTCTAAATATTATATATACATTATATATATATCATGTAATTATTGTTACTAACAAATTTATATCATACTTTGCGGGACGTCTTCACCTCGAAGAAGGCGAAAGCCCGGAGACGCAGCTCGACACCCCCGTCGACGAGTCACGTCTTTATTACGAAGCCGCCGGTGGTTACGACAAGAAGGGGAGAGTTTTTGGCATGGGGTCGGTGCCGCCTCCATGTACTACGACAGCTCCGCTCGCTCGACACTCATCCGCCGAGACATACTCTCCGGGCATACTCACCCGTCTCACCCGGGAGATGGCGAGAGAAAGACAGAATGCGAAACACAAAGAGGTTGGAGGAGCTAGAGAGAGACGAAAGCGTCGGAAGACGACTACTAGCGCGGATGGAGGAGTGGATTACCCAGCGGTTAGGCAGCATCCCTCCGGAGGGATGCAACCCGGGTACGAGGCAGCACAGAGATGACCGATCTGATCACGGACCTGGAGGAGGTGACATGGGTTTAGGTAGTACACCGGGTCTGACTGGGTGACATATTGCTTTATACATTTTTATTTATTTTGGCTTATCGTATCCCCTTTGACATATCGTTTTATCCCCTTTGACATATCCTCTTTGACATATCCCCTTTGACATATCGTTTTATTTATTTTGGTATCGTATCCCTTTTTATATTGTTGTTGTTGATAGCCGGTAGCAATTGTAATGCTACCGGGGAAAATTATGGGTTTTGCGGCGGTGGTTTGGCCGGCGCGCAAAAAACGTACCATAATTTTCTTCGATTAATTTTAATTTTTGCGACGGAAATATTCCGTCGCAAAGTTGTATTTGCGACGGAAAAAGTGTATTTGCGACGGATATGTAAGGATCTAAAAATAAATAAATTATTTAATAAAAAATATTTGCGACGGATTATATAATTTTTGCGACGGATTATACCGGGTTATACAATTTGTGCGACGGATTATAAATTTTTTTTGCAACGGATTATATATTTTTGCGACGGATTATACAATTGTTTGCGACGGATTATATATTTTGTTGCGACGGAAATTATATTTTTAAAAAAAAATAAAATACGTTATTATCCGTCGCAACATTCGTCGCAAATAATTTGCGACGGATAAACCTAATTTGCGACGGATAAACCTTCGCACAAAACCGTCGCAAATTAGGGTTTGCGACGGAATAATCCTAGTTTGCGACGGTAACCTTCCGTCGCAAAAAGTCCAGTTTTTTGTAGTGAGGTGATGATCCAGATTAGACTCAAAGTATAGACAATATAACCCCACTGGGCAGTCTTGACTTGGTACTTCAGACCAGTCAAACTGTTGTCCACTACAATGATCAATTTAGGATTATCCACCAAAATCAAAATTCACACAATGAACAAACTCAGACAAACACAACAACAAAATCAGTATCAAAACACGACTACTATAATGCCGAATTCAAGGCAATCAAGACACATTCACGAACACGTAAAATTTAAAGGACAGAGTCAATGTGTTACCTTCACTAGATGAACACCAAAGACCTCGGTCCTCGTATTCGTCAAGGTTGTTGATTGGTACCACTCCTCTCAACAACAAGGACCGGAATCAAGCTTTGATTCACAGCAGGAAGATTAAAGCACTAGACTGCAACAAGTGAAGGTATTAAATTCTGAGGCAATTTAATAGTTTAAGATCAAAGCTTTGATTTTCTGAGGAATTCTAAGTTGTTGCAATCACTGTATTAAATTGCCTCGGATCACAGCAGGAAGATCAAGCTTTGAGAATTCGTTTTGCTAAAGACTCAACCTTTCCAAAATAGAATTTGGGCACAAAGATGAATCAAAAGAGCAGAGAAATGGGAATTCGATTAAAGAAGGAAACCAGAAGGATTATGCATTCAAGAGGAAGAAGAAACGGTAAATGCGGTATCGAAAAATCGGGCCGTGATTTTGCGGTTAATGCAAGAGAGAATTTTGAAAGAGCCGTTTCACCTTGCAGAGAGGCAGCCGAAGTCTGATAGAAAGAATTAGGTTTTTTGTAATAGAGTTGATGGGTATTATTTGTTTGGGAAGGCCGAATTTATTTATTAAATAAAATGTGGGTTGGACTATGGCTTTTAATAAAAACAGATCCAACAAGTATATAAATACAAATAATTAATTAAATAACCAATTAATCATATAAGTGATTAATTAATTAATTTAATCAACTAATTAAAACATGCAAAATAAATTAACCACAAAATTGATGCCATATGATTTAAACAAAAAAGCTTCATGGCTGGTTAGTGACAAAAGATGATATAATTAAATAAATAATGACAAGGATAACCATATCATAATACTATATAAAAAGAGCTTTATAGAAAACTATATAAAATCTTTAAAATAGAGGAGTTTTATACTTGAAAATTAAGCAACACATAACTAGTGTACTACAAAATACTCAACAAATATATGACAATACTATTAATTAAATTGCATAATCAAAGTGTATCATAATACACTATTATTGGCGCCACCTTTAGCCTTTAATTGGCTTCCGGAATATTATTAATTAATATAATGCTATGGTTAATTAATTTACAAAATCCATGTGTATCATATACACGAATATAATGCGCCCCATACATAATAAAATTTGTAGATTTAATTAATCAACATAATTAATATCTTGTATTATATTTATTCATAATAAATAAATGCCACCATATTAATTTATCACTAAAACACTTTATAGTCGAGATAAAACTTTTCTTATTTGGTTATCACTATAACCGCATTTTAATCCGGCTAGATGTTCTTATGTGTGTGACCCGATAAGCTTCCGAATATGTTGGCCGTAGACACAAAGTACAATTATGAAAATGCCCTTCATACCTAACGATCACGGAATAGCATCTAGCAACACACCGTGACCCCCAATCATCGGAAGATTCAAATGCAATGACTACTACCATTAATGTGAAACAGTTACCGTGTAAATATAATCATATCGCTGTATTAATATCCATACAGTCGTACGTCGAGTGTCAAACATCAACGACCGTATCTTATAATCTGGATATCATGCTCTCTCGGAGTAACTCATTTACTTCCACTTTGCAGAGATTCACAAGAGTAAGACATTCCTTATAAGAAGGCCCTTTCGGATATTCACTCCTAATCATAGGATACGCGATTTCCGGACGAGCAACATGAATCCTACGCATGCTCAGTATCACCTCCAATCACTTCCGCATGATTGCCCCATGGGGCTAGGGAACCTCAATAGTGTCAAAGCATGACAATCCACACCCTGATGTCATGAAGACTCCGGTCTCAGAATAATTACACAACCGCCACATAGTGCGACACTTAATAAAGTAAGTGGGTCAGTCTAACATACGCATTCTCTAATACACGTCCACATACAGTCCAAGTGTCTCTACACTTCGATAGATGAGATATATCCCTAACTTCAATGAACCAGATACGTGCTAGTCTGATCGTACTATCAATGTCCCGTTTGATAGTACATACGACTAAAGACATTTAAGTATCAAACCTTTTGAAGTGAGTCGAGATCTTATCAACCATACTCACTATCATGGTTTCTCTCTCACAGTTTGACACTATGGACATTATCATACATACAATCACAAATTGGTTCATATAAATGAACATAAAATATAATAATAGAAAAGTCATTTAACATATGTATAAACATAAAGAAATAGTAGAAATGATCTGACCTGGTCGGATCCGATCCAACCCGATTGGGTTTATGACACTATTTCAACAATAAGTACAAGCATCTTTCTAGTACACCTCGACCAGGGTGCTGTTAGGTGTGATGCCCGAAAGACAATTTTTGTAATTGTTTTATTTAATAAATGAATTGACGTTATTATTCATATTTATTATTCTCATAATCACCGATGTGACAATAGTATTTACACTACAGAAAACCCTAAGTATATCGTTTATGTAATCACTTAACTCAGTGTATGGTATATACACGGGAGGATTGAGTTAGTGAAGATGTACTTAAAATACAATTAGCCCGTAGTGAAGTTAATCGAGAGTATCGGGTCTCTCCTTTAACGTGCTATTAATGCGCCCGAACACGGTTGGTGTGATTGTCTTATCCGGACTTTCGGTTAAGAGAACCTAATGGGGCATTTATATATGATAGATATATCATATAGGGCTGGACCGATTTGATTAGAGTTCACGATATAATTCCGTAATCGAGAAGTCTTATCGAATCAATGGATGATCATATTTATGGATATATCTTAATCCTGAGGTGATCACAGTCAACTGCTTGAATCAGTATGAGGTTTGACTTGACGGTTAAGGATTACACCGAGTCCGTGGTCCGAATTACCCCATCTTGGCATTGTACTTGGATTGAGTGAGTAGTCCGTGTTATCACGGATACGGAATCCATTCCTTCCATTTATGGAAGTAGACAGAGCGATTCCCTTATTTGTTAATCCTAGAAACCGATCGATCGCGCGAGTTCATATCACACCGATTGATCACCAGTGAGTTGTATGAATTAATTGATCACTAAGGGGTTAATGGTAAATAAGGATAAGAGGTTCTAAAAAGGGTTAACGGTAACTTCCCGATTTAGAATGAACAACTATGGAGGATTAATCCATATGTAATGATTATATCAATGGACGCTTATTATTATTCTCATGAGGAGATAAATATAATCTCATAATCGGAGGAGTGCGATCACGGGATTATGGTGGCATATTCCCGTGATTGATTTATCGAATATAATTATTCTATAATTATTTATTTGATTTATCGGAGCCGCTGATTATTAGTCCATGGTCCCCGACGTGCCTCCTAATATAGCATAGCTATTCTCGGACGTCGAATCCTAATAATATTAATTTAGTTCTTATTGGACTTTATTAAAACGATATGTGAATTAATTGTTTAGTGACTATTTAATTAGTTGGAACTAAATAATTAAAATAAGTGGAAAATATATTTTCCATAATAATTGGCAAATTAGTGTGTATGACAAAAATTAATTGACTAGGTCAATTAAAGATACAATTCACGCCACATGCATATTTTTTGGTAACAAGAATTAGTTTCTTGTGTATTAATAAGATATGTGCATAAAATATTTATTGGATAAATATTTATGGTAAAGAAATAAAGATAAATATTATCCTAGATTTGTTCTAGAATATTATGGGATTATCTTTTATTTAATAGGATTATCATAATTGATTTTGTATTAATTATAAAATCCTTGGGGCTTAAGTTTTACTCTCATATATAAAGAGAGTTCTCCCAAGCCAAATAACACACTACAATTTTCGACTTTCACCTCTTAGAGAGGAGAAAGAAAATTTCGGCCAAGGGGAGACAAGGGAGAAATCTTGGAGATTTTTCCGGGTAGCATATCGGAAGGGTTCGAGTCGAGAATTCCTTCCACCGGGAATTGCTTGGATCACACGTGCGGAAGATCGTGGTGCTCTTCACGCTTTCCTTCGTTCATCCTATTGCGGTTCTTCAACTTGGATTTTGAGATCCAAGAGGTATGTTCTACAACCCCCTTGTAGATATAGATCTAGTTATTTTATTACGTGTAGTTTGTAGATCTAGATCCATTAAATCGTTTCCGCTGCGGATGGTATTACTAACAGGTGCTCACCAACTTGGAGAGATATTTGCAATGCTTTTGTGCAACTTCTAGGGAAAAGAGACAAGTCCATGGGGTATATCTGGAAGGCACCATCCCAGAGGAAAGTACACGGTAGCCTTGGGTTATGGACTACAGATGCATGAAATTGAATGTGTGGCAAAATGGAGTATCTGGAACAAAATTTGAGAACTTAAAGGCCCAACATGAACCGACTACCTCCTGTGGACAGTTGCTCATGAAGTCATCCTAGTGAATGAGATGTTTTACGCAAGACATGTCATTGATGATCCCTCCTGTAACGTGTGTAAAGAAGGCGATGAGACTATTTTGCATGCGATAAGGGATTGCCCCTAGACCAGGAACATTTACCGGCCGAAGGGAGCGAACAATTTTTTTATACTAGAAGCATAAAGGAGTGGCTAAATCTTAATTTATCAGCAAGTGAGCACAACCCCTTTGCCACGAATAAATGGCGCTATATGTGAAGGGAAGCCATCTATGATATTTGGATGTGGAGGAACAAGTTGATACATGGCCGTGGAGAAAAGAGACCTCCACCCTATGAATTCCCTTTCAAACGTAGTTGAGCGTGTCATAAATCTTAAACTTGTTTGGTACATAGATTAGATTTTTTCATGTGGATATTTTCTTCCTAGAGAAATTTTTGTAAAACTATGATGTTGCATCTTTTGTAGGCTTGGTTAATAAAGCGATCTCTTTAAAAATAAAAATAAAACTATGTGTGAAAAAAAGGAGTCTTTGGGTTTATTTGAGACAATTATGTATATGCCGCCTGTTTTGATCTGTTTTTAATAAGATTGCTCGTTCCTAAAAAAAGATTTAAAAAAAGGAAAAAAAAAGAAGGAGTCCTGAATAAATTATATCACACTATATGTGCACCATATTAGAATTAATATTTTTAAAGACGATTTTGCAACCCAAAACTATATTTGTGTAAGTTTATTATGAGAATCGACTTTTGAAATGTCAATTTTTAACTCCAAAATTGATTTTTAAATGTTGATTACGTGTTGTGTATATAATAGTGTGATACGCGTTACTCAAAAAAATAGTGTGATACATCAATAAAATCGTTGTCATAAATAAAAGTCTCTCAATTTGTTGTTGTTGTTGTTGTTTTTTTTTTTTTTTGTTGTTATTGTTAAGAGTTGTGATTCAGTACATCACTTTAACGGTTAGCTAGGCTAGCTCATCTGGGCCATAATTAGTCGGGATTTTTTTCAATATACCATCCATTCTGACGGAATGGTATTTTGACAAATAGAGTGATAGTCCAACAATTACCACTTCTCAAAAATGGTATATCGACAAGGGTCCTAATTAGGAGAAATTTTACTGTGCATCCGTTTCACCACGTGGAAATCTGATTTGGTATCACTACTCCACTTATTTAATGACAACACATACTATGGCCCACCTATTTTTACCATTTCTTTTAATTCCAATATAACCTTAACGGAGAATTCAAGACTGACGGAAATGTGCATAACCTTTTTCAAACTCTGTTTCTCCCTCACCTACATCTCAGTTCTCTTTTCCATTTTACTTCGGTTTTTGTTTTTCCCCTCTTTAAAATTTCGGCTTCTGGTCCTTCTTTTTTTCTCCTATTATATATATATATATATATATATATATATATATATATATATATATTTTGGAGAAGACTCCTCTTATATTCATTTTTTAAATGAATTGTAAATTTTTGGTTTACTTTAACCTGCCTTTAATAAGAAAAAAAAATCTAGCATCATTTTCATGGAAGTAGGTAATTGGGTCGAACATGTTCTAATTTTTTTAAGGATTTGGAAATAGGAATCTCTTAATTTTCATGGAATTTTGGCTTTTTAAGTTTTTTCTTTCATTTTTTTTAAGCTATGAATATAGACATTTCAGCAACATGTAACATTGGTTGAATTGTTATTTGCATTTCGTGAATTGGGTGGGTGATGATGCAGTTTTAGATGGTTTATTCATTCAATATTTTTATGTATTACCCCTAAAAACAATGTATTGCTTTTTGGTCGAATTTTTCCGCTCTTACCATGGATCCGTTGCTAGGTGTCGTCTTTGACTCGCTGCTTGTTTGAGCTTGAATCTCCTCGATTTTGTTATCATTTTATGAACCTACATTTGCACTTGATTGATTTCCACATATCACTCCATTTAGAAGTTCAAAAGAAATCAAAGCTTGGTTTTTCCTTTTAATGGGAGAGAGGGATGTATGTATTGATATGATTAAAAATTGTCATTTTCTTTATTGGTATTGATTTGCAGATTATTCTGAAAGGGAGAATGGCTCCAAAAGAATGTTTTTTTGGTTATTAGCCTATTACCACTTGTCCACATGGTCAATGCCCAAGCCAAGTGTGTGGTGTATGGAAGCAACCGTTAGCTTAAGTGATAATCAGAGATCAAGACTAACATAAGCAAGTATGATGTTGTATCTAAATCCTTACCCAAGGATTTAGCATGTCATGTTTTCGCTTGTTGCAGAAAACTCACATTTCAATTGTACAACTGATTAATACAATACTAGTTTGTGCTTCAAAAAAGGGGACAACAATTGCCTTATCAGTAATTACAAAAGAGTGAACAAACATTTCTTTTTCTACCACATATTCCTTTCTTTCTTGGCCTATGAGGTGTTGATTTTGCGTGAAGTCGTTGAACGCTTCTCGCCTTTGAAATTTGAATAGATATGTAATGCTATAACACATGTGGAAGACGGATTTAAATTGGTTCTTCTTGGTTTTTTTTCTAGCTTTCGAGCGAGTCGAGCATCAATATCTTGAATCTAGTTCTTATTGCAGCAGGCTAGCAACATTTTCTTTCACAAGTAGTCAACATTTGTCTGCATCATAGGCTTCCAATTCATTCTTACAGTTCATGTCAACCTTAAATTTGATTATTGATTAGAATCATAACATACTGCACCACTGCTGCTGTAATATGTTAATTTGATTATGCACACAAATAGCTCCAAAACTTAGCATAAATAGTTATGCAACACTAATCACAAAACAAATTAAGAAAAAGACATCTTTGTCAGCTTGAGCATTTTCTTATCCCGTGTTAATATCTTTGTGCACCAAAGGTGAATGAAATAACATTGCAAATAAATAACCTTTTTCCAGAAGAAACAAAAATAGTCTTAAATATAAGGCTGCTAAAATTGAGAAATCCAGCTTCTTTTTTTATGCTTTCATCTACCCCATTTCAGATTCTATAAAAAAAAAAGTTAAAAATAAACAAAAATGAATTTCATTAAAATCCAGCAATATTGAAATGTATAACTAAAAGACAAAAAAATGCCACATTTCTCTTTTTTTTTTTTAAACCCAGAAAAGAATACTTATTTGACAAAAGGATGTTCCATGACTTTTAGTTGATTTTCAAATTGGTTTTTCATATCCATGGAAAGTGAATCCAACCGTCTCTCACATTCATCTGTATATAAAAACATGGCAAATAAAAGAAAAAGAAAAAAACAAAATCGCTTCAAATTAAAACTAAATGAGAGAACCTGCATGTTGAAGATGGGAGGGGAGAAAGGGATGTTGAAGATGAACAGATGCGGATTGAACAGAAAAAGGAGCTAAGATAAGAGTATCTCCGATTGGGGTGTTAAAAAATTTGTAAAGCTTTTACAAAAGCTTTTGCAAAAGGTTTTTTCCATTGGAGAGGTAATAACTCATCAAAGTTTTTGCTAAGGCTATCACCAGTCATAAACTTTTTAAAAGGTTTATGATTGTGCCACGTCATCGGTTATAAACCTTTTTGTTTTATAAACCTTTTATCTACTATCATAAACCTTTTATTTTGCCACGTCATCGGTTTATAATCATTTTACAAAAGTTTTGTAAACCTTTATAAAAACCTTCACACAATAGTAAAAACCTTTACAAAAGGTTTGTAAACCTTTTTGCAAAAGGTTTGTAAATACAAACCTATTGGAAAAAACCTATTCAAAAAACCTTTTGCTGTAACGGTGAAAAACCTTTTAGAAAAGGTTTGTAAACCTTTTGGTTTCTCCCATTGGAGATAGCCTAAAAGGTTGATGCAGTTGAACCGATTCATAAAAAGACACGGTGGATTTTCTTTTATTTTGCTTTTATTTTTTTCCTCACACAGCACACTTGATGCAGTCTTATTCTATTTTTCTTTTTGCTTTTTTCTTTTTATTCCTTCAGCATGGACGCTGCCATAATATATATCATTAACAATAATAATAAGGAAAAATTAGGTAAAAGTCCCATTTTTCCCCCTTAATAAAGCATTAATCCTGATTCAATTTATTAGTTGCAATAAGGACAATAATTTTCCGTTCGGACTAAAATACCCCAATTATATCACACTGAATCTGAACGCGTTTTTCCCCTGACTCGCTTCCCACTTCAATGGCGTCACTCACCACTCCAAGCAATCATCTTCGCTGCGGTTAACAGAAGACGAGAAGCAATAATCTTCCCTGCTCCCTCTCCTGAGCTCTTGCTTCTCTCGTTTCGTGGGTTTGATTTCATTGATGGAATTGGAGTTTGTTTCTGATTGATGATTCCCCAATTTTGCACCGATGCTGTGCTTGAATCACAGGTGGCCGGATTTCTTTCTCTCGCTCCCAAAAGAAGTAATACACTTTTACGACCAATTGTTGTACCCGCCGCACTATATATCACATCTCTATTGAACCCGCTTTGTGTTGCATTGTTGAACATCACCAAATGGTTTGCCGATCCCAAGCCTGCTGCATAAACCTGCTATTACTTATCTTTGTTTTAAGTATGTTTAACGATCATCCTTTTTCTGGAAGGATAGTTTCATGTTAGATTTTGTCCTCCTGTTCTTGTAACTTCCCTATTGACATGTTTTAATTTTAGCCCTTGCTTTTCTGTTCTTGGATTTTCATGCAGATAATCCATTTTTTTGTATCAATTACGTCTGTTTACACAATGATTTCCATTATAATTTTTGTTGCTGATAACAGTCTGCTCTTTTTTTCCATCAACGTGTAACAAGAAAAAACATTTAAGTTACTTCACATGTTTTAGTGTTTGGCATTATGTTCGTATGAGTGGGACAGATTTTCTGTTTTGCTGATACTATGGAAACTTGATGTAGTATAATTCTTTAATGTTTTATGTATACATGATTAATGATTTGTAGGGAAGTTATATATGATTTTTCACAATCTTCTCATAGTTTTTATTCTAATCATCTTCCCTGCACTTAGTCAAGTTGATTTTCTTGCTGCACCTTATTCTCTTCTAATAACCTTTGACCATTTTATTCTGCATCTGCATTAGTTCACAAATTTAATATATCGCTTTATATCACTTGGTTTGAAAACTAAACTCGCACTGTCTTGTGACAACCTTGTGTTGGTCTCGTTCTATTTTACATTGACTTGGTTTATCAATCCTTTTTGAATCCTAGCTACCGCACCTTCATATTATTGCACTTGAAATATTTTAGTTGGAACCAGACCTGCACGTGTCTGAAAAGAACTAAATATGAGTGCTTGAACTGTAAGAAGCCATTCAGTTCATATCAAGGACTTGGGGGACATAGACCTTGCAACAAAAAAACAGAAAGGAGAGTCCTTTTGAGCCGATACGATACGATACGCGATACGATACGCGATACTTGTGTGCCTTAATACAATAGATAGGCCTAATTCAAGTGATTAACTGCTGAACATGCATGTTATAAACACCACACCTTAATCAAGTTAATCTATGATATTCCTTTTATCAATCAAAACCACATAAACTTGACATGGGCTTAATAGTTAATCACTTAAATGAGTCTTATATGAGCCAGCTATGTGTGTCTTGAAGTAGTCACTTGAATTAAGCTTTAAATGAGCCCGATATCGATATCATTGCGATACGATACGATACTACGATACGATACCGTGTTAGTGTAAATGCTGCAATTAAATTCGGCTTTCAAATACTACGTCGAAAAGGTATCAAACGCGGTCTCAAAATGAAGATAAAAAAAATATGAACTTTGGTGAAACAATTTTGATGATCGGTGTTCTAAATCAAAAGTTACGGTCGTTTATAAAAAAAAGCGCTCCGGTTAATACAAATATTTTTTCGTCTTTCAAAATATACGTCGGAAGGGTATCGTATTTGGGCTCAAATTGAAGAGCAAAAAAAACATGAATTTTGGTGAAAAAATTTCGATGATCGGAGTTGTAAATCAAAAGTTACGAGTGTTTGAAAAAAAAAAAAAAAAAAAACAAACAAACCCGAAGCAGCGGAAGATTTAATACATATGCGCGCGTCCCTCTTTAATAAAATGGGTAATTTTGTCCGTCTGAAATTATTTGTCATTTTTGCAACTAAAAAAATAAGTATGTCCTATTTATTTATTTTGTGTCAAAAAAAGGACTTTTGGCTCTTTATCTCTAATAATAATAACAAATAAAAAAAAATAAAAATTTATAAAATGGGTTCATGTTATAAAGTTATAAAATGTTTTTAATGTTTCTACCGGT
This sequence comes from Gentiana straminea, assembly GCA_036785695.1. Lineage (NCBI taxonomy): Eukaryota > Viridiplantae > Streptophyta > Magnoliopsida > Gentianales > Gentianaceae > Gentiana > Gentiana straminea. Next base: position 13,113,119 of record JAVUPR010000113.1, on the reverse strand, counting down.
ATAAAAATATGTTATTCAATTGCATCAAAATTTATAATGTTTCTACCGGTATAAAAATGTGTTATTCAATTGCATCAATATTTTTATTTTTATTTTTGAAAATATTGCATCAATATTTAAAATCAGTAATCAGTGATACCTAAGAAAAAAAAATGTTCTCCAGAAAAATATTAGTATATTTTATTTAATCCACACTAAACATATTTTGATAATAAACGTAATCTTTTTTCATGGAATGTAATTTTGTATAATTATATGTATAGTTTAATAATAAAAAAAATTAAATCAATTTTATGAAATAATAAAATATTTGTGAAGTGGGTCCATGTTAAAAGGTTTTTATAAAGTTGTAAAAGGTTTATGAAAATATTTATAAGATGATGACGTGGCATTGTAAAAAGGTTTATTATTATGAAGAAAATATTTATAGAGAAAAGGTTTATAAGATGTTGACATGGCACAGTGATAAACCTTTTAAAAGGTTAATCACTGGAGATACTCTAAGGTTTTGTAAATAGCAGTACTTTTCCGTCAATCGTCAAAGCTCCGTTAATGTTATATTGGAATTAAAAGAAATGGTAAAAATAGGTGGGCCATAGTATGTGTTGGCATTAAATAAGTGGAAAAGTTGTACCACATCAGATTTCCACGTGGTGCAACGGATGTACAGTAAAATTTCTCCCTAATTAGTCCGTTTTTTTTTTTTTTTTTGAAAACAATTAGTCCTTTCTTGAACCCTAGTTTTCTTATGTTTCGAATCATCACTGGAAATCGCATCTGCAAGGACTGCCCATTTCAATTACTCGCCATGAATTTTTTTAAGCATTGTTCCCGTGCAATTGCAGCTCACCAGCATTCCTGGTACTCCTCAAATAAGTATCCTTCTTTGCTCCTCCCCATCATCCGATCTTCACTCTACTCCACCTCCTATCATTTGAATGCTCCTCAAATCACTAAAATTCCCCGAACCCGAAAAAGTAGAGAGCCCTCATCTTCTTCCTTCCCTTCCACTTCGTCTCGGAAGATCAAGCAAGAAGCAGAAGAATTTGATTGGCCGCGGCCCAGAGAAATCCCCTACCAAGCAAATGTTGCGAATCTAGTCAATCTCATCGGCCACATTAAACCGCCCATCAAGTTTCAGTCTTTTCAAGATGGTAAATATCGTGCTATTACTTTTATTTCTCAAGAATTTGGTGAAAAGGGGTTTTCAATTCCTATTATTTTCGAGGATGATTTGGCCCATGTAGTGGCGTGTCATTTGAAGAAAAACGATTCTGTTCATGTAAAAGGGCAGTTAAGTGAGGATCCCATCCCTTTTGTTCTGAATGAAAATCGGTCTAATTACCATGTTATAGTGCAAGATGTTAAATTTGTAACGGGTTTTGATAAGAAAAGTGTTGAAGGAGATATCTTTCCAGATGGTGTTGATGATGGAGTGCTGGTGAGGAATAATACAATCAATTATTTTGGTGACAATCAATTTGGGATTTCTGCGAAAGAAAATGTAAGGTATAGGTGGAAGGAAATTCTGAGTAATCCTAAAGAGTGGCATGTAATCACAGACCAATCAGATTGTGGAAAACCTGCTTTTATAAACACAAGCAAAGGTTGGATGCTCTGTATTGACCCTTGTACCTCTCAGTGGAGAGTGAAGAAAATAGATAGATACTTTCACAAGGAAAGCCACATAGACATTCCAAAAAGTTCTCGTACTATGAATGATGGAGAATCTGAGGAATGCATCATAGACACTCCAAAAGGTTTTCATACCAAGAAAGATGGAGAATCTGATTCGGATTCTTGGCGAGATCTTGTGAAGAATTCAAAGCAGTGGTTTGACTTTCGTGAGATGAAGTCTAAAGGATCTTTAACACCGAAATTCCCAGATTTTAAACACAAGGATGTTGGCACAGCATTATGGCTTACAACTGCTCCTAAATGGGTTCTATCCGTGTTAGAGAATCTTGAATTTTGTGTGTATGTTCCTAAGCAGAATATCGGTAAGCACGGTAAAGATGAGGTTTGGAAGAGTTTGGTTGAAAATCCTAGCGAATGGTGGGATAACCGGTTGGGTAAGAAAAATGTGAAAGGACCCGATTTCAAGCATAAAAAAACCGGTGAAGTGCTTTGGCTTAATAGCTCACCTGATTGGGTTGTGTCCAAGTTGCCACCACTGAGACAGAAACAAAGTGCTGATGCTGATGAGCTTTATGAAGCTACTTGAGGGGGGTTAACAAAGAAAGGTTTTGTTTCTTAAAGTGTATGGAAGGAACATGTGCAATCAAAACTTCATATGTGGATGGATACTCTCAGGTAGATTGACTCTTTTAGGTCCCCTAATGAAACGTGGAACGAGAAGTGTAATTTTGTACCAAGTTAATGCTTAGCTGTGGTAAATGTGAGACACTTCCTTTACAAAAGTTGCATTTTTATGTTTTCTGAATCCTCCTGCCAAACATATGGACTGATTTAGTAGAGAATATGTTGTAATGTTTCTGAATTGAGCAGGATTCTTATTACGTTTTGTAGGACATTGAACTTGCTTGTTATTGTTTTCATGGACCTCAAGTCGGAGCTCAGCTTGAGGTCAATAAAAAGTTCGGATTTGACTTTAAGCCGGTCGGCTCTACGGGGGCTCAGCAAGGCGCTTTACAACTCTTGACGATCTGTCACGTGACAGAGACTCATAATCCAACCATGTCAATTGCCCTGCAAACTGAGCTAGTAGTGATTTTCCAAAGCATAGGTAGGTCTAATGGGGTGGGGACATATTGTAAAGATCATAAATCCATATTTCGGGCATCAATAATTTGGAATTTCAATGCTTGAATTCCAATGGAAAAACAGAATAATTGAACTGATTATTATTGTTGCTTTTCCTCTAAGAGACCATGTTGAAATTTATTTGCTCCAATGATGAAGAAACCGTCCTCAAAGAATAATGCATATTCTTTATCAAGATATGTTGTTGAGTCCACTGCCACATCTCAGACTCATGTCTTACTGTTTGATTCCTCTCTGAAAAAACAACAACATCGTCATTGTTTGGAAAGTGTATCGTATGTAGAGGGATTAGTGAAACATATCTGTAATTATCGGATGTAATTGCGGAACAAAAAAACAGAAAATAAAGAACGTGAAAATAAAATTTGTTTTATTAAATAGATCTAACAAAAATAACTATTACAGTATAAATCTGATTCGGAAGAAAAGTACGATGCATAACATAAAGGACTAGAGATGAAACCGATGTGAGTAAGTTACTCTTTCCTTAAGACAAACTGCTCAGGTATAGTATCCACAGTAGTAGCAATTGTCTCTCAAAATACAACGGCTTCACGTCTTGGATTTAGAGGCACTTCAAAAATCCGAGCTCCGGCGAACTTACAGAGTGCTCTGACTTCTCTTCGACTCAAGAACTAGAATTATATGACAGACTCTTTGTAGTGGAAGACACAAGAGAAATTCGATGCTCTAACCTTTATCCATGTGGTTCTTTATATAGTGGAGTATGATCCAATGCTTGAATATGATTGGCTATATGACACAAGTCGGCCAACTTTTCCCTCAACAAAAGTTATTCTGGACGACCTCTATTACTCTCTTTGGGATTAAGCTTGGGCCGACTTAATCCTCAACTCTGATTGGTCGGATGACGCGTTGTCCGAATTCTGAATGGTCAGATGACTCAATCACAGGAATTCTGATTGGTCGGATGACTTTATCACATGTCGCGTGTTAAAAAAAATTTAATTTTTGGTTAATTTCATAAAGAAATTTTGTCCAAAAAATTAATAGCAACAACCGAACCGAGCCGAGCATGAGCACGAGCCGCACGTAAGTCTTCCGGAATAGACTCTTGGTGCGGAGGGACTTCGCCGAACGTGTACACTATCGGAGTCTTCCGGAATAGACTTTCGTGGCTATTGGTGATCCACCAATAGGTTGCACTAGATGACTCGTGGTGGACAGCACCATGCATAGTGCCATTGAATGATGATGTAACAAAGATAAGTTAAGCTAGTAATAGTTAGTCACAACATGTTGATGAGCATGAAGTGAACTCTAAAGATTGAGTCGGTCTCATGAAGATAACTTAATCATAATCGCTAAACATTTTTGTTGTAAAACTCTCATTATACTTTAGCCTCTCACTCTTGCTAAGTACTTTGTACTTACCTCCTTTGCATTTTGTTTTGTATGCATTGTGGGGTGAGAAGACGAACATGTTGATCTTGAGCTCGTTGAGGAGTTTGACGATGATATGTGACGGAGATGCTTGATGATGTTTTCTTGTTGTTTTAGTTTATAAGCACTGTACTAGATTAAGTTGTATCTTTTGTATATATTAAAGACTATGTTGTACTTTATTTCATGTGTGTAAGACAAGTTTGTAAGATCTTTCCTTGAGACATCGTATGTTGTAAGTTTCTTTTCGTTGATGTAAGGATAACTTTCTATCTTAAGTCGGTTTGCAATCTATTCATAGTAACTTTTATGATGTTTGCCGAGTCTTTTTTGGCTTCCGTTTGCTTTATTTTGATACAACGTAGTAGAGGCTTACGTATAATGTTAAACTTATTCGATATTATACGTGCTGAACGTTTCTTTTCTGGATAAGGACTCGGTATCCGGAAAAGGGGCGTTACAGATCACTAACCCCAATAGTTTGTTGGTCCTCAAGTACCACAATTTTTTCTGAAATCTACACTTTATCATTTGAATGTGTACTCTCACCAGCAACCTTTTTCTCCATATATGTTTGTTCTGTTATACCACCTTTGGCTGGGTACTCTCACCAACAACTTCCGGAACTGCAATATCTTGTTCAGTTTTAGACATTTCTCTTAAATGATCTATCAAATTGCTTGTTGATTATTGCCAACTTTGTACCAACATCACTACCTTTATTACCTCAGAACACTGTACGAATTAGGTAAATTAGACGAAGAATTGCGTGATTTATGAGTCAATTGAACGTTCGGCGATTCGTAGTTCATAAAACATTTATTCTATTTATTCCTAAAATTGGTATTACTATGCCCTAAATCTATGATGTCATATTTGTATCGTATCACACAATATATTTATATCGTGTCATTCTATGTTAGACGTGGCCGGTTCCATGTCGGTTCCGGAACCGCCAGTTCCAATTTCTAGCCGGTTCCACCGGGTCTCAGGAACCGGCGGGTTTGGCGGTTCCCCGGGCCAGTTCCGGGTCTCGACGGTTCCCGGATCCAGACGGTTCATATCACGGTTCCAAAAAAATCAATATTTTTTTTAGAAAAATTATAACTTACGTTAAAATTAATAAAAAATTATAATTGGTTATTAAACTTTATATAATATTTAATTTCATAACTATATTTTAAAAAACACACGGCTTGTATAATATTTAATTTCATAACTATATATAATATTTAATTTCATAACTTATATTCTAAATTGTTAGATATTTTTTCATAAAGCAAATATTTTATAATCGTTTGCATTCGAGTTGCCGTACGAATTAATGTTATCGCAACGAAATAGGGTTCGACCTGCCCGGTCAGGTCGCGGTGGGTCGAGGAGGCAGAGCCCCTTCGCAGGGGTTGAGGGGGCAGCGCCAACTCGTGGGTGTTCGGGGGCAACACCCCCGAAACCTAAACGGATACATGTGTGCATTCATAAAGTGTTTTATGCATTTTCAGTTTGGATTCATGTATTTTCAGATTCAGACATCATTTCCGAACTGATGTGCCCTTACATGAGTGCATGCATCCGGTGAACAGTGACATTTTTTCCAACATAAATAATTTGTAAGTAAATTAAAGAATAATGCGTAGTTTTATAATTGTTTATTTTTTATGATTAATTTGTAAGTAAATTATGATAATATGAGAGTTAGAATAAAATTGTGGGTGAAAATTGATGAAATAGATATGTATTTATAGTGTGATATTTTAAAATAAAAAAAATTATTCAAAAAATTTGAATATACGTTGGACTTGGCTTGGAAAAAAAAAAAGAAAAAGTAACCGCCGGTTTGGGTCCTGCGGTCCGGTTCCGGCCGGTTTAACCGCCGGTTTTTCGTCCGGTTTCGGACTGGTCTGGATCCGGTGGAACCTAAAACCGGATTGGACCCGTAAAACCACCGATTCCTGGACCCGTGGAACCACCGGTTTAAAACCGAAAGCCGCCGGGTCCGACCTGAAAAAAGACCCGGAACCGGCCACCTCTATTCTATGTATCACTCACCTCTATTCTATGTATCACTGCTTCGTAATTTACACATTCATGAGGTGAATTGATCCACGAGCCCGGAACCAAAGGTCCGTTCGTATGGTATGGGAATCTAATCATTATATCAACCACACTTAAACTAGGGTGAGGGGCCCACAATACCAGCTCGATAAGTGGGGCAGCATTAGCTAAACCAGCTATTATGATTCTGTGTCTTCTTTATTATTTATTTATTAATTTCCTTTTTCTTTTTCTTTTTTCTTTTTCTTTCGGGTCACTTATTCCACACGTTCTTTGATCGGTGAACTTCATCCTTGTATGTCAACAAGATCTGAATTTCTCCATTCTCAAGCAACCTTATGGAAAGAATACTATCCAACGTTCTTCTTCTTCTCTTTCTCTAAGATTGCAAGGGAAAAGTGGACTCCAACTTCTACTAATGTCTTCTGTTTCTTTGTGAAAGCGACACTGTAAGCTAAAAAGACGAACAAATAAGACATAAGCAAAGCTCAGATCTAGTGACTGACTGATCTATCTTAGCAGGTAAGTACCAATGTCTGCTGCATTTTCACTCTAATCACGAAGCAGTTACATGGTGTGTTCATGGAGATTTAAGTACTTCTTCTTTGCGTATTACCTTAATTAGCATCATCTGGGTCGCGTTTTTCTTGGTGAAAACTGAAAAGTTTTTTTTTTTTTTTTTTTGACTTAAATTCTTTTGCGAAGATGTGCTAAGTACTTTTGTTTTTCTTGCTGTGAAGACATTGAAAGCTGAAATACACTCTTTTAGATTTAGTGGCCAATATATCTTCTGATCTATATAAGTTTCAACCCTGTGTTCTGTTCGATTGGAATTATCAACAAGCCAGCTGTAGACAGAGACATTCTTAACAATTGGATCAGAGCTTACTTCTGCTATTATTGTTTATTTTAGTTTTTATTACTTGCCGACAATAAGGGTGAGTTTTTCTTATCCTTAAAAGGTTAGTTAATAAGTGCTTGAAGATTTGAGAACTATGCACAACATGGAACTCACATGATTTTGTCCTGTTTTTGTGAAATATATTCATACTCAAACAAGTATTTTGGAATGGTGGCTTGAAATCGCCGTATGTTGGTCTGTTTCTGCAGAACAAGTTGTTGAATGCGAGAATATGGGGAGGAAAGGAAACTGGTTGTCTTCTGTGAAAAAGGCTCTCAGCCCTAAAAAAAAGAAAGCTCAGGTATAGGTGTAGATTTTATGCAATGTAATGTGGGCTGTGGATAAATTTGACCCCTTGTTATAATTTATACTATTAAACTCGGTATCTCAATTTTCAGAAAGAAGCTAAATCAAATGAAAAATGGTCCGGAAAGGAAGATCCCTCCTTTGCTGATTCTTCCAATCCAGAGACTTTAACTATTTCTCATCCTCCACCTGTTCTTGTGGAAGAGAATAATTTGGTTGAAGCTGAAATCGAGCAGACAAAGCATGCTTACTCTGTTGCAGCTGCCACTGCTGCTGCAGCTAATGCTGCAGCCGTGGCTGCTCAAGCTGCTGCAGAAGTTGTTCGTCTGGCTGCATCACATCCATTTGCTGGGAAATCCAAGGAGGAAGTGGCTGCAATTAGGATTCAGGCTGCTTTCCGAGGTTATATGGTATGGTCTTCGTTAATTCTTGTACTAAGTAATGGTTTAAGCACATCTTTCCCCTTAATTCATAAATGAGGTGCTTGCCTATGCTTTGGCTTTTTCAAAATAAACAACCTCCCCAGAAAAATACTTCAACATTTTCAACTATTTTAGTTTCCACATTTGCCTTTTTCACAGTGACCAGGATGCATTTGTTTCTAGTCTGTGATTAACATTTAAAGTTAAATATGTTCCTACTTCCTCTTCCCAATGATTGCAATCGTGGTATTTTATTTGGGATCTCTCGTGCTATCTACTTGCGCTATTTTCTAGTTCAATGATAAGCTGCTAAATCTGTTCTCTAGTGAAGGTGTCATGTTTGTTTTCTCTCAGGCGAGGAGGGCACTGAGGGCTTTGAGGGGACTTGTCAGGCTAAAATCACTTGTAGATGGGTCAACTGTTAAACGCCAAACTGCAAATACTCTAAAAAGTATGCAAGCTCTATCTCGTGTGCAAGCCCAGATTTGTTCCAGAAGAATCCGGATGTCTGAAGAGAACCGCGCCCTCCAGAGACAACTTCTACAGAAACGAGCTAGAGAACTTGACAGCTTAAGGGTTCGTTTCTGTTTTAATCAATATTCTCTTCTGGTCCTGTAGGTTGGTTTGGAAAAATGTTAGATCAGTATTAGGAGGCCAGGAGTTCCTTGTGATTCATTTTATGACTTCTGCATGATTTCATACCTTCATTTTGAATATATTTTCTATTTCTTTGAATCAAGGTGTTTGGCTAAAAACCAAGTTTTTTTTTTTTGATGCATACGTAACGTTTTCAAAGTCCTTTACATTTTCCACCTAGTTTCTGCAGCATTGAACACACAATCGGTTGTTCCCACTAAAGATGTTTTTGATTTCTGTGTCTTACCTTTATTCTGTTGCATCAATCAATTCAGAACCTTTACATTATGACAGATGGGAGAAAAATGGGATGATAGCTTGCAATCTAAAGAGCAGATTGAAGCAAGTTTATTGCACAAGTTTGAAGCAGCCACGAGAAGAGAAAGAGCCTTAGCTTATTCGTTTTCCCATCAGGTACTCCATTCATTTATCTATTACAAGTTCAGAGATGAAGAAATGTGGAGTACTGGAGTGTTTTAGTCATTCCCAGCAGTATCCTGTTTTTCTTATAAAATAATACATATCTCTACTGTACAACCACTTATTTCAAATACTCTAGCAACATCTTCATCCCTATCTCTATCACATTTTATATTCATATCTCACATCCCCATTTCTATCCATTCAATTAATATTTCTTCTTCAACTACAACATTTCCATCTCTATCCTTAAAATATTTTAATCATTTAAAATATGTGGTGTTACTGTTGCAGATCCCTAAGTTTTTTAGAGATGAGGATTCAGTGCTGCTGATTTTTTTATTTATCCTTAATATTTATCCCCATTTAGTAAAGTAATTCATTAAAATTTTGTGTTTTTTTTGGGGTTGAGCGCAGCAAAGCTTGAAGAAGTCATCAAGACCTACCAATTTACTCTTTACTGATCCAACCAATCCTCAATGGGGTTGGAGTTGGTTAGAACGATGGATGGCGGCTCAACCGTGGGAGCAAGGTGTTGGCAATGAGAAGGAGCTAAATGGGGACCACTTGTCAGTTAAAAGTACAAGCATGATCAATGTGGGTGAAATTACCAAGTCGTTTGCTCGTCATCAACTGAACTCTGACAACTCTTCTTCTTCACCAGCCAACCACCAAATGCCAAATCACCAGTCTCCTACTCCCATTTCCAAGCAAGTTTCTTCAGTAGCTTCAAGAAAACTGAAACCGGCAAGCCCGAGAGTAAACCCAACTCCTCAAGATGATGATACAAGGAGCATTTTCAGCTTACAGTCAGAGAGAACTAGAAGACACAGCATTGCTGGGGGATCATCGATAAGAGATGATGAGAGCCTTGCTAGTTCTCCTTCTGTTCCAAGTTACATGGCTTCTACTCATTCCGCAAAGGCGAAATCTCGTCTGCAAAGTAGTAGTCCTTTAGGCTTGGAAAATGGTACACCAGAAAAGGGATCTTCAGTTTCCACAAAGAAACGGCTTTCTTACCCTCCATCGCCTGCTCGACCAAGGCGGCATTCTGGTCCACCAAAAGTGGATACTAACTCCATTGCTGAGCTAAATGCAAACAAAGAGGAGGCTGGTGATGATTAATGATGAAAGAGAAAGTCCCAGTTCTGCATCATCTGTGAGTGGTGATTTTAGGTTTGGGAAAAATGTTTAGAGCATATATACGCGGTGAATAAAACACTAGGTTGGTGATCATGTGAGTGTGTCTGTATTTTGATCCTTTATTAATTAATCTGTTGTTTTCGATTTGAAGGGTAATTCCTTGTTCTATGAGAGATTTGTTTCTCTCAAGTCAAATGCTGTGAAAAAACATGAAGATGATTCTTGATTCATTTTGAAGATTTCTTTGTAACTAAAATTCACTTTAACGTACTGTATTCTGTGTCTTTGTTGAAGTGAGCATTCTTGATTCATTTACGTAGGGAATTTGTTTGTATATATATCTCTTCTTCAGATATTTTGCACTTAAAAAACACACACACACTAGTTGTAACGCACATAAACTCTCTGCTAAGGGAGCCATAAATGATCCAGCCAACTGTTTATACCGTTCTCAAACATTAACATTGACTTTAGCTTTTCAACAAAACGATAAATTGAAACATATTTGTTTTCATGCCGAAGAAGTATGAAACTTCTAAAACAATACTAGCTACCAGCTCCAACTTTCTAGGACAATCACCTTCTTCTAAGCCCTTAGAACACCGAAGACCAGCCCATAATATGCATCATATATGTTATTGGGCTTGGGAAGAACACTATTGTGCTTGGAGAACTTAATTAGAAGTTTTTTACTACCTCCTTCCCAAAATATAAGTCATCTTATATTTTTAATTTTGTCCCACAATATAACTCAATGAAAACTGATTTCATTGATGTAAAATATGTACAGTATAGTGTGTATATATATATACAGTTGGGGGAATAATTTGGGTATTCTAGAAATATCTACACAATAAATACAAATATATCCGTAATAAATACAAAATATTATAATATCTCCTAATACGCTGTGACGTTCTTGCGAAAGTTTCGTAGATTGGATTATCTAAGATTGTTTTCGAGCTATCCATTGAAGCCTTTAGAAGGTCTTGGGCAACATTCGTTCCTTATTTCGTATCACTCATGTCGGAGGCATGACTAGTCATACGTTGGGTATTCAAAGTCCCAAGTTGGAGGTATGGTTAGTCATATTAACCGTGTTGCACATTAAGACCTTTTAAAGGTAGTTTTCTTAATATGGAATCCATTGGCTTTAAATTGTTTGTGAACTAGATGACATAGATTAATGTAGTGGCTGACACAGAGAAAATTTTCAATGAGGGCACCGGAGCAAATTTGAAGAATCACCGAGACATTACTGGTTTTTTTTTAATACATTTTTAACCAAAAAAACTACATCGTTTAAATACAAAAAAAATTCCCTTTCCGAATCTTAGTTGGGACAATGGCCTCCCTCCCAACTCAATGTGTGTCCCCCTGGATTCATGTCATGTTTTCCAGCATCCGACAAACATGAATATTTCTTTTGATATTCTTTATCCTTACTAAGTTTAATGGATGAGTTTACTACTTTATTTAGAATAAGAAGATATGCATGTTCTTGATGAGTCTGAGGAAGAGTTTGAAGATAATGCTTGGGATGGAGCTTTGGAGTTTTATGCTTTATTTTATCGTTTTAGTAGTTCTTTTGAATAATGCATTGTTGCCATTAGTTACTTTCGTTCTTCCTTTTTAGACATGGATGTTGTTTGAGATTCTAGCATTTAAATTCAGTTCTTTATGATTTAGTTTGACAGCAGTTACTTCCGGTTGATTAGTTATGTTGTAAGACCCCGAGGGTCAACTTCCCGAGTCTTTTGTTTGGTTATATTTTGTATTTCTCGTTAATTACTCTGATATTACTTAAGACTGTGAGCTTTAGAGTTTTTTTTTCTAAATTTCACATGCCGAACGTTTCATGTTCGGATAAGAATTCGATATCCGAAACATGAGCGTTGCAAATATGATACACATAATACAAATAATGTTATCAGAGTCTAATACAACTAGATTTCAACCATATCTTAAAGAGTTATAATCTGTGACATACACCTTTACTATTTATCTTAAAGATTACTCCATCTATTTCACAATAACTGAGGCAGACGCAGAAGTAATTAATTATTTTGATTTCGATTAGATAAAAACTAAAATACCCTTATGGAAAATAAATAATGCAAGTGCATTTAAAACCGTGTAGGAGAAAAATAAAAAAGATGGGTATAAAAAAAAAACTTTAAATTTCGTATTGAAAAATGTTCAGACCTCAGTTATTGACTACTGTATTAATTATTTTGAAATGAAGAAATTATATATAATCTATGAAATAAAGATTTATCCTTTTTTACTGCATCAATTATTTTAAAACGAAGAAAATATATAATCTATGAAATAAAGATTTATCATTTTTTTTAAGGATTCTACACATGAACTGTCATGAAGTGCTTTTAAAAGCCAACGGACGATGCTTGAAAATAATCTGACGTGGCAACTTGTCAGAGGTCAAAAATAGCAGCTCCAATGCTCTTCAGTCTACGTGGAGGCAGACAATAGGCTAACGTAACGTGGTCTGACTTGAAGATTCATTCTTCAAGAGCCACATCATCGGCAAACGACTATGGACGATTGCAAAAATCGTATATGAACTGAAACCAACAATCCCTCTCCCCCCGGTCTCTTATTTATTTCCCTCTTTTTTTTAATTATTTTTTTTAATAGTTTGTATTGGATCACTGATTTATTCCATATATATTGCAACCGGTTAGTTTTACGTGCATTGTGTATCTGCTTTGTCTGGTGATGACGAACTGGGGATGGATAACTGGATGGCCCAAAGCTATGGATTTGATAGATTGGAGGGGATTTGTTTTCACAATGTTTTTATTGAATTTCGTCCTCTCTTGCCAGTTGTTCTTCCTTCAGCCTCTCGTTGCGGCCTTAGGTAACGGACATTCTACAAACTCTTGTTTTAATTGCACTTGATTTCATTGACATTTACTTGCATAAGCGTCTGCTTTTGTCCCCTTTTTAAAATTTTGATTTGAGCAGAATAACTAGTCTTTGGTCATGGCTGGAGTGCGCCTCTTACTTAACCCCTGCAGAAAATGAAGTTCAAATATTGATTTCTATACATACATATATATATTCAACAAATGAAGTGGATATTTAACGGGTGCTATTTATTTTGTTTGTATGAGAACTTCAGTTCATCTGTGTTGTTGTTATTGGTTTTTTTCTCTGTTTTTTTAAAATTTTTTTTTGTTTTTTTTTATGTATTGAGTTTGCCCATCATAGGTATGTCCCCTTTATGGAGGGATTGGGTTGTTATTCTTGTTATCTTGAAGGGTATGAAAACGATTTGGAGGTGTTTTGGAATCTTTCATTTAGTTTCTGTATCTAGACATTTGAGAGGGAAAATTTATACTTGCATGTGCTGTGGAAATGTAATGACGCCATTCATCTAGAACTTTTCTCAACATTTTTCAGAAACTTTTGCAGCAAGGATTTATAACTAGCAAAATTCTTTTGAAAATTGGTGCACAATTCTACATTTGTAACTGGGATGCAGTTTCCACCTCCCCCACTAAGGTAGTTCTGTCAATCACAGTTGGATTGGAAATGCTTCATGCATTAGCAATTTCAAGCAGACTTTTATTCTTTGCTTTTTATTAATTGTTGGCCTCTTCGGCATCAGACTGATCTTTTAAATAAAAGTTTAAGTAGCAATGATTCTTTTACAAGATGAAGATAGGAAATAGTGCTTTCATGGATTGTGTGCACTTTTGTTGGGATTTGTTAATGTCCTGAATGTTTAGCGAATTGTGCAGATGGAAAGCCTGTAGACGGCGCCGCACTGTTTCAGAAAGTCTCAGAAAGTGTAAAAGTTAAAAAATTTAGTGAAGCGCTTAATGATCTTAATGCTGCTTTGGAGGCGGACCCTGCACTTTCTGAAGCATATTTTCATCGAGCATCCATTCTACGTCAGCTATGCAGGTTTTGTCTTTTTCTGTTAACTGTGCTATGTTATGCCTTGGTTAACTCAGGATATTTAACTCAACCAACTAGTCAATATCGTTTCATAACGTCAATAGATACAAGTTGCCTTGGACTTCCAAGGTTGTTGTGAGCCACAAGGTTTTCGTGATAGTACATAGAAACCTAGAGTACTCTTGCAGTTCTTCTCTCAACATGATTTTTTTTTTTGTATTGCTCGTCTTATTTATTATTATTTTTACATACATCCTCTAGGGTTGTATGCCTTTTATAAGGTTTGCTGCATCTAAAACATCACATAGGAGCATATTCAATCATCTTGGCTTCAGTCGTTCTCCTTTTTCTCTCTATTATCTGATAAGTACGCTTACATGATTCAGGCAATTTTTGGCTAATGTAGATATGAGGAAGCGGAGAGAAGCTACAAAAAGTTTTTGGAGATGAAGCCTCGAAGCTCAGCTGCAGAGAAGGAACTTTCTCAATTAGTTCGGGCCCAGGATGCGTTAAAATCTGCCATGAGTCTCTTTGAATCTCATGACTTTTCAAAAGCATTGGATTATATTGACAAAGTTGTTCTTGTCTTTTCTCCTGCATGTTCAGAGGTACATATCTCATGGTTTTTGAAGTACTGTGTCTAACTTAGTATTCAGGTACAACTTAAAGGACGGCCCCAATAGGAAACAATAGTGATACCGGGTATACATGTTTGTATTCTTTTAGCTTAATTCTAATGGTTTTTAAGTTGATTTTTTTTTTACTACTGAGATGCAATCTAAAGAAAATTCCCGCCACCCACCCTGAATTAGTACCGATAAGTCGATAACAATGACCATATTGATCATACAATAAATTCCACCTTATCTAGTTTCTCATAAAAGTACCAATGAGGTTTGGTCCAGTGGTCAAGCTGAGGCCTGAGGACCTCTTGTTCCTGGGTTCAAGTCCCACTTGGGACATGTGTGTGAGTTTATATAAATTTCGCATCTGTTAAAATTTAAAAAAGAACCATGTCCACACAACTATGTTTCATTGCTCGGGGTGGCCTTGGGTTGGTTTGGTTTGTTTTGCTTTGCGAGTGGTAATGTACACACACACACACACACACATATATATTTGATATGTATATGTGTGTCTATATGAATATACTTTTCTATTTTTATATACATAGATACATGAATGTTGTTTGGTTGAAAATATGGAGAAAAAAACAGTCAAACCAGTAGAGTTTCGGTTTGGTTCAACCAAACAATAAATATTCTGCATCCATTGGTTTCGTTTTTTGTTGGGATTGGATCAGTTCTGTTTTTTTATTTGGTATGGGTGATCGGTTTTCTTGTTCTCCCCCGTTCATTGCAATATTTGCATCAACGTTTGTAATTGCCTCATCCTCGTTTCAGGCAAAAATTCTTAAAGTGAAGCTATCAATAGCGACCAAAGATTATTCTGGTGCCATATCCGAGACAGGATACCTTCTCAAAGAGAATGACGATAACCTAGAAGCATTGCTGCTACGTGGCCGTGCCTATTATTATTTAGCTGATCATGATGTTGCTTCAAGGTTTGTAACACATGGTATATAACTATTTTCATCTCATCCATGTCCTGTAAAAAGATTATAAAAACAATTAAAGCGCTGTCAAATTGTTATATGTTTATATTCTCTATCGAAAGTCATGAGATTTTGCTGATATGATTTCCATTTCATGTAATCTGCTATCTTAGGCATTTCCAGAAGGGTCTTCGTCTAGACCCGGAACACGGTGAACTGAAGAAAGCATATTTTGGATTAAAGAATCTACTCAAGAAGACGAAAAGTGTGAGTGATTAATGTTATTCTAAGACTAAAAGTGCTAATAACTTTTAGCATTAGTTTTTCCATTTATGATTTTTCATCAGATTAGTAAGATTTTTTGCAGGCGGAGGATAATGCGAGTAAAGGGAAACTTCGGGTTGCTGTAGAGGAGTACCGAGCAGCCCTTGCCATGGATCCAAACCATACTGCACATAATGTACACATCCATCTTGGTTTGTGTAAAGTCTTGGTGAAACTTGGGAGGGGAAAGGATGCAGTTACTAGCTGTTCTGAAGCACTTGAAATTGATGAGGAGCTTGTAGAAGCACTAGTTCAGGTTTGCTGTTGTTGCCCGACTCTTGTTGTTCATCAGTAAATGTGCATATAATGCTTGAGCAAGTCGATTCTGTTTCATTAATGTGGGACTATCTTTTGCAGAGGGGAGAAGCTAAATTGTTGACAGAAGAATGGGAGGGAGCTGTAGCAGATTTGAAGTCCGCTGCTGAAAAATCACCTCAGGTTTGCCTTTCGTATAAGTCTTTTTTTTTTATTTATATTTTTTTTATGTGGAGCCTTTCATATAAGTCTTGTTTTTGCCTCTTAGCATAAGACTGCCCATGAATTCTCTAACTGCCAAATGGATACAATCGATGGCAATGTTTAATCAATAGTTTGTGGCGTTTTAGTTTAGGTGCTGATATATGCAGACTCTGAGGTTCTAGTTCTCCATTGAACAGGATATGCATATTCGTGAATTACTGATGAAGGCAGAGAAATCGCTGAAGATGAGCCAGCGAAAGGATTGGTACAAGATTTTAGGCGTCTCAAAAACTGCTTCTGTATCAGAAATTAAAAAGGCTTACAAGAAGCTTGCTTTGCAGTGGCACCCAGATAAGAATGTTGACAACAGAGAAGAGGCAGAGGCTAAATTCCGAGAAATAGCTGCTGCATATGAGGTTTGTTCTGCTGAATTATCTTCTTTCTTTTTCTCTTTGGAGGGGGGGATTGGGAGAGGGTTGTATAGGATCTGTCTTTGAGAATATCAACAGCTTTTCCTTGGACATACAACTTCTCTTCCTTTGTCGATTTAGCACATCTTTTGTTTCATACTATGTGGCGTCTTAGAATATCAAGAGAGCATTTTTATTTTTGCACGTCTACTGAACCGACCAATGCTTTAATGATAGTCAAAGGGCTTTTTTTTCACTTACCTAAAAATTATCACTTTTACCCACTTTCTATTCTGGGGCGAACTAACCCATCTAAAACGAAAACTATAATGAAACACAGGGAGTAATTTTAAGCATTGATCTAGTATGATAGAAAAATGTCTTGCTGTGATCTGTCAATGCCAACTTCAAAGGAGTCTAAGTCTCCAGACACTCCACCATATTGTATGGCTTACGATACATGTTTCTTTTATTATATTTGACCTTCCTCCTACATGGAGATAGAAAGGATCGACCCTCATTAAACGTTGCTAAAACAGTAATGGCTTTCCATGTTTCAGATCCTTGGTGACGAGGAAAAGCGTACAAGGTTCGACAGGGGTGAAGACATCGATGACATGGGTTCAGGAATGGGAGGAGGAGGAGGATTTAACCCATTTGGAGGCGGTGGACAGCAATTTACATTCCACTTTGAAGGAGGATTTCCGGGTGGTGGTGGTGGTGGTGGAGGATTTCCTGGTGGCGGCTTTGGTGGTTTCCAGTTCTAAGTTTGGGTTGGAATGTGGATATCCTGTTGTTTGATATGATTGTTGGCCAGTCGATCAAGAAATTGCAGAGAGCAGATGCTATGAGTTTTGCACACTAACTATTTACCAAAAAGTACACAGAGAAACACAGGGTTTTGTACTTTTGGCTTTGAGATAATAGAACTTTTAACTTTGATTGAAAAAGTAGTAGAGGTGTAATTTATTTAGCTGTATTCTTTCATCTTTTCAGAATGGTCCACTTTGGCTTGTTTGAATCTTGTAACATGAGCTCAAAATTTCTGAAGGTTTTATACAACAAATAGATAACTTTTGAGAATACTTTGAGAACCTAAGCTCATTTACTTTCCTTTCTTTACATGTTTATGTTAGTCTAATGACATGTCTGCAAGTACTTTATATTAATGATGAACTAATAACAGTGCATTGAAGTAAAGGGTATTTATTCATTGCCTCATTTCACAAACTTTCTACAAGAAACAACATTCAACCAAAAGATTTGAAGCTTTATGAGCTCTACAAAAAGAAAACATCAAATTCTACCTACTATGAGAATTCCCTAAAGCACAATTCAGGTGCTTCATCTTCATATTCCACTCACAAATCTGAGGAATTATTATTGTGTGAATGTACAAACAACAACTATCCAATGGTCTGAATGCAACAACATAGATTCTCCATCTAACGATCGAAATTTCCCCGTCTTTTCTTCAGTAAAAGATGTGTTAAACACTAGGTGGTTGATGCCCAAATCTGGAAGCAGAATGCATAATCCCAAAGGTGTCTCTCTGTCTATGTCAATCTGTAATAACATTTCTCCCCATGAAGAAAAACCTCATAGCCTTCGCCGCAAGGACACTTGAAATGAAGGATTAAGCCCCCCTCTGTTTGTTTCACCCAAACTGAGTCATGAGTCTGATTATTCTCAGCTTTTTCCTGAAATCATTAGCAATTGAATATCACACCCCAACACAACTTTTGTTGACATTTACATTATCAAGTACAATTAACTAAAATGAAATATTATGATTAAGGTTTTCCTGTTGGCTACAAAGAAGAATAAAAGAAGGAATGATTATCTGAACCTTGTTAATGGAGTTGATGTTGACATCATTTTGATGAGTATCTTCATCTTCTTGTTCTTGTTGTTCACAATCAACTTGCCCCATCAATTGCATCAGCTCTTCAACTCTTTCCTTAAGTTCCCTCATCTTCTGAATATTCAATACAATTCAATTCCTGTAAATCTTTCCGAACCAAGAAACTGAATTTAAAAGAGAAAAATATAAACCTGAACCTTGGAATTTGGAGATCCTTGATGATGAAACATATGGGGACGCAGCCTCCCAGGTGGAGTTGTGTTTACAGCCGGATCATATTCATGCTCCGATGAGAAGGGATTAGACGGTGACCTGTGTAGGGGCGTTTGATGGGGAACCATCGGAAATGAATCTTGTGATTCCAAAATCGCAAGAGGGTTCTTGGAATTCAAGGGAATTGAAGAAGGGGATAATGGATTCTTCAGAGAATTCAAAGCCGCAGCAGAATTTGGGAAATCTTGGCAGGCACCTGGAGAGCATGGAAAGTCAGAGAAGCTCCGACGGAGATTATCCCTTTTCCGTTCAGCAGAAGACGGCGGTGATTGATCAGGAGAAGAGGGGTTGGTGGCGGAAATGGCAGCTCTCTTTGAAGATGGTTCATAAAAAGATGAATGTGATGGTGGTGGTGATCTTTTCTTTGCTGATCCACAGCTGCTGCATTTTCTCAGGGGTTTAATTGCAGTGTCGGAAGTGGAGGTGTTGGCGGTGGCGGTGGGTTGGAGGTGAGGGAGTTTCAACACAGTGAAGCCATTGAGGGCAACGGAATCAACTCCATTTTGATAGCAACTTGCTGGGATTTCTTGAGAAAACTCATCTTCACTTTCTTGATTCATCATTTTTTTTCTTCTTTATCTCTGAGATCAATTTTCGTAAACTGAGTTTTCGAAAATAAAATGAAGAATGAAACGCAGCTTTGTAAACTGCTGGCTGAGGCAGTTATAAACGGTTATCCATAACAAAACAACGAAAAGTGGCGGTTATCTTTTTTTTTTTTTTTTTTTTTTTTTTTTTTTTTTTGAGAACGGCGGTTATCGTTCACGTAAAATACATCGTTACAAAGATCGATTTTTCATTTATCATCTCCATAGTTTAATTTTAAGTTTATATTTGATTTTGAAAAAATCAAAATCAAGATTATAGTCCGAAAATAGATTCGATATTGTGCTAATAATAATGTCTAAAGTATATTGTTTCGAAGTTTTAATTAGGGTTACATTAAAGACAGGGGCCAAAATCATATTAAGCTATCTTTAATTAGGGTTGAGCAGAAGTAATACTTTATTCACATCACGATATTTATTAAGTCATCTTATACTCCTGTAAAAATAGACATTATAATGAACACTATGATTTTTATTAGAAGCCTTTAAGGATATCACATCAAATTTACATGAGACATCACAATAAAGTTTAAAAATATACATTAACTGTGGTATTCTCTTCAGGTCAATGATAAATTTAGTATGATGCCGTTAAAGATCTTCTTCTTATTTAAAGGGCCCGAGATTCTACCATGATACCATGCAAGGGCGGACGCAAGATCTCGGATAAGGGGGACAATAAATTTTTTAAAGACAAATAAAAAATTTAAGGGGGTAAACGATATACTTTGTACATATATTAGTGTGATTTTTCCGGATCAAGGAGGGGTCAGTTGCCCTCCTTGGTTGTAGTTAGCTCCGCCACTGATACCACGGTTATACAAAGAAGTAAAAAAACACTTTTAGCCGACGATCAGTTTTATGGTGGTCATGGACAACTATGTCACACTTGTTTAATCAATAATTTTTTTAATAGAAGGGTAAAATTGTAAAAACATGGAATTTATATTTTATACGGTAAGGCATAATGTATTTTTCTGATTTCCTATTGATCCTGGATCACCAAATCATACTGGATCCAAGATCATAGTAAAATTTACGTTAACCGAAAACTATAAAATCAACTTACATTTTTAGATTGTGATAACCCCCCACCCATCCATGTAACTCCCACCCCATCGCATCCTCTTCTCCGTTGCAACGCTCCTCTTCCTTCTTTTTATTTTTTATTTATATATCTTCTTCTTTATCTTTCTTCTTTCTTTTCTTCTTTAACAACTCGGTTTGGAGACCGATCCCTTAAACGAAAACAGACTATTTGACACGTGACCCTTAACTTTATGAAACATCAATCTGTCATCTATTAAAAACCATTAAAATACCAAGGCAGTAATTAATAATAATTAAAAACTCAGATCATTTACCTCTAAATCTTCATACAATTGCTGCTATATTTGAACTCCATTAGCAAAATAAGATGACTATAATCATGGCACACTTGGCATGTAGCCCACATCATCTGACCAACGCAATAATGTTGAGTAATTGACTCTCAAATCCTAGTTTGTGATTGGTTTGTGACATGGTTATAACTCTGAAGTTATATTACATCGTTTATAATGGGCCTCAAGCGGGTCAAACATAATCAATGGGCCAGTTCAACATTGCCCAATGTTGGGCCTTCAGTCCAAAGAGCTTAGTCCAAAAAATAAGCCGACCTCCTTCGGGTCGCTCTCAGAGTTCAGCCGACATCATCTCAAGTCTCAACATTAGTTAGCCGACCCGGCTATACAACTATCTCTTCAACAAAACAGATTGTTTCCGACCTCCAAAGACAGTTATACGGTATTAATGTACATAATTCCATGATTGATCTCCATTAAATGCCCAAATCCACGATTCATCACATTCCTTAATTTTAGCCTAATTGAACCATGATTGACATCACGCTGCTCCCCAATCACAATCACATGCCCTACGATCAAGGGATTCGTGAATGAACTCCCTAACGAGGGAGACCTATAAAAGGATCATCATCCTCAACTTTTCGAACTACGTTATTTGGCTTTATCCCATACATACTGGGTACATAGACTGTCTCAACTAAGCAACCATATTCCACCCCCAAATCTTAAGTTCCTGTAGTTGGATTTCTGTCAAAAAAGATCAGTTACCGATTAAATTACCTGACGATATTTCTACATGGTCAATTGGTCAAACTCCTTCCCTAGTAAACCATGAGTAATGTTTTTTTTTTTTCCTATGATCAGTGCCTTGACTATAATATTATTTTTTTTCAATTTTACCCTTCTATAACAAAACCATTCTCTTTATTATGATGTTGATATTAACTATACGAGCTAATAGTTTTGGTACTTAATCGGTATCTTTGTGAAATATGACCTTGAATCGTCATATTCTATGTTACAACCAACCTAGTAATCTTGCTAGTAAGTTTAGAGGAACATTATAATCCGAACAGCCTCAACCCGCGATGAATATGGAATTTTTACCCATGCCTCTCTCTTCTCCTAAATCCATCTACTCTCTCTCGCTTCCATACATACTCCGATCTTCTTGTTGTGTATCCTTTTCTGGCGCCGTCCGTCGTGAGGTGCCGATGCTGGGTGTTTCTTTTTGTATTTCGGTTCCTTTTCTAGCACGTTTTTTTAGACCGGCTTCTTGTCTCTTCTTCTCTTGCTTATGGAGAAGTAGATATGGTATTTGCATGCTTTGTTTCAGTAGGTTTTCTGGTCAACGGAGATGGATGCATCTATTTACACCCCACCCCCATTAAATCTATCTGAGACCCCACAACAATGTTTAAAAATAATCATTGCTGTAGCGGGAATGATTTCACAATGCATTAGGAGAAAACAAGAGCAACATGTCTTGAACAAGATTAAAACAATCATAGTGTTGTAACATGACATAAACACCACACAATCACAACATTGACATTACGAATCCCATAATCTAACGGACGACATGTGATATTCGACCACTATCTGTACTCTCTATGTCACACTCTCTTAATAATACATGTCACAAAACAAGTGCAAGTACTCACATGAAACCACTAAAGGTCCTATCCAACAGAGGATGGTGATGGTTGCAACAACTTCTCACCATTTTGAAGTTCTACAGGTACAACATGCTATTATTACACGAAGAATCAAACTCGATTTTCCCTAACATTGACCATATTCTGTACAAACCGTATGTGTGTAGTTTCTTTTTATATACAATGTCAAATGACATGTCCATTGTCCAATTCCTGAGGAACCCCAACTGCATTTCTTACTTGTTCAGGATCGATTCGCCGGTGTCTGATTATGATCATCAGGGGAATGATGGGAAATCGTCACTTCTTGAGAAGTGTTTGGCTGAGTCGACAATGCATTCCGGTTTCTACTCCACTTTACCAACTCGAAAAGAATTGAAGTCCCACACATTGCACATCCAAATCCAGCAAATGTTGCAAGCAGAACCGCTAAAACTGCCTGCACACGAAGCTATTGCTCCACCAGCAAGATAAACAACAATACGGTCACGATTATGTCACTATGTGTAAAAAAGAGCAGTCTGGTACATGAAACAATGCTTTACCAATGAATAAAAGATGTGTGCGAAGAGAACCACCAAAGCAAACTGAATCGTTGCGTATATCCAAGCGTATTTTCTCTGAACTGAGCACCAAAATAAAAGGCAAACAAAATCATTTCACAAGAAAATCCAGCTCTCTAACTGCAAGTAGTCCAAAAGAACATACCCATGGTAGTTGATGTCATGGAAGCAAGAACACCTGATATGCAGGAGAAAGGCAGAGATATTGCAATAGCCCCGGTTCCCATTTTAGCTACCTGAATAAATTTGGCAGTATCTTAACAATCACTAGTCATTTACTAAGTAGGGTTTACACCGTCTAAGAAGATTACCAAAAGCTGCTCGAGAAAACAGAAGTATGCAAGCATGCTGACGATGACAAGAACCGGAACATCCTGCCAAACCCTGAAAAAGTAATACATTCCTCATCACAGCATACATATCTTGAAAAAAAAAGGTAATCTTTATCACCAGGTTCCAAGATTATGCAAAAGTAGCAAAGGAACACATGAATTGCACAACAAACATGTTCAGATTCTATAACAAGAAACACTTTCCTCTGAAAGAATATGATATACGTGCCTGTATTGAGTAATTACACCTGGCTGGCCTCCAATTCCTTGGGGCTGGTCATTTGGAAGTCGTAAGAGAGTAACAGGCAAGTTCTGGACCTCTTCCTTGCAAATATCACAAGTTTTGTTCCCTTTTATGCTAAACCATTTTACTGCACAATCTTGGTGAGCAAGAGCCAGCTCACCTTTACATTTGCATTCCATCTTTAGGGTGTCGGAACCCTCGCTAAGTTCGACTAGACAGATACGGCATACTGCTTCTTCTTGAGGAATATCTTCCGCGTGATTAGGATTTCCATCTGAGGATAAGTACTAAGCTAAGGAGGAGGTTGGTTACCAAACTAAAGAAATAAAGGGTTAAAGATAAATGCAGTCAATAGAGAAATCCCACCACATTTCGTCTTCCTATATTCCACGTCCCAACCAAAGAAAACAAAAGCAGGAATACGAAAAAAGCACATAAATCCTCAACTTAAGAGAAAGCAATGATTGATTCTATAACACAGATGTTACCTATGCCAACTTCTATAGTTGCATCTGATGTAGGTAGGCTGTGTTCTGCAACTCTTGGAGTAGTAGGTATAACACGAATCACACCATTCACAGAATCATTTTGTCTTACACTCCCATCTTTCTTTAGTGCAGGGACTGATCGTGAACGATGGATAGGGTAACGCATAACACCTTTTGGCATTGAGGTAAAATCCTGAATGTGTTCAGGAAAAAAGTGAGCTTTAAGATGTTTAATCACTAGGAATGCAATAGAATACTGCTGCCATGAAAAATAAAAATAAAGGAGTATTCCAACCTAAAGGGTTGTCACAACTTACCACCAAATGTGCATTTCCTCCATGCATCGACTCGGGACTTGAGTGTATAACTGGAGTTGCTGGCAGAGATGAGGTCCTCTTAATCTTCGGTGCAAAAATCTTTGAAATGGAAAATGACCTTGTCAATGACTTCTTCTCCCGGGATCCAGGTGGAGACCGTAAAGTTATCATGGCTTCCTTTTGAATATCTGCATTTGGGTTCCGAAATTTGAAGCTTAGTTTAGGAATCAAGCTTTTGATTGGTGCTTTGCCTCTGGTTGAAGAAGGACTCAGGGACTCATTGAATTTGAGTTGATTAGGGCTTGGTAATGGTGAAAAATTAACTCTTTTCGGGGTTGGTGATGGAGGTGGGGGTATGCTTATCCTCAGAAATTCATCTGGGAAGCCATCAGTCGGTTTTGGCATATCAGAAATCAAGTGTTCACTCCTCTGCCCTGATGATTCTTCAACTATTTCACTAGAGTACCTAACCTACAAGAAACATATCAACATTGAAGAAATTCAATCACAAGGAAACTTAAAAGAGACTTGAGATAAAGGCATCAGGGATTTAAATGAAATTTATAATTACAAAGAAAAATTTAACTATACAACACCTCCTAACCCTAATCAAAATTTAGCACAATTAACTCCTGAGACAGAAAACCAAAAAAAAGAAAAAAAAAAAAGAGAGGAACTTTAAACGCAGTGGAAGTCCAAAATTTAGCAGTAGTTCTCGCTAAAATCTTTTTTGAGTGGATATTGTCCAAGAAACCCAAAAATAGCACCCCAGAAATAAGTCAACTATCAAAATCGAAGACGCTCAAGTATTGTACACCTTCTCCAAATCTCCAATTTCATGTAAAGCAAGGAGAAAGGAAGCAAGAAAAAAAAAACAAAAGCAAAATACACGGAGCAAAAATAGCTTGCAATTTGTAAGTGCATCAGTTACAACAACATATACTAAAATTCATAACAGAGCAGAGTGCAGACTAGTACCCTTTGCAGGGGAGGGAGAGAAGAAGAAGATGACGGAGAAGGAGGAGGCGGTTTGTCAGCAGCACCTGTAGAGCCCTGGATATCGTTTCCCTTGATCATAGATTTCTCTTCAGAATATTCCATTTTTACTTACAATTTGAGCCCAGAATTGTTAGTTCTTTAACAACGATAAGAAAAGATGAATAAATAAATGGGTTCAAAATCATGAGTTTCAAACCAAATGCTCCCAGAATCTTCAACAATGAAAAAATATATTTGTCAGAGAAGAAGGCTGTGATTATACTATACTATAACAACTGGGAGCACTCATGCGGGTGCCGACAGAACGTTGACAAGCTCAGAAAGAATAAGAACAACTCAGCAGTCGTTAGTTTTATTTTGGCTTTGGTCTTTAGTATTTCCGTCTAGTTTTTATGTTAGTTTAGTTTACTTTAACTGTTTTACAAGTTATCATGTCATCCATTTCAGTATTTGTAATTTTTTTTTATGAAGAAGTATTTGTAAATTTTTTTTTTCGCCTACTACAAGTTTCTTTTTGATGTAGCATAGTGGTTTGTCATGTATTTATATTTTTTTCCATTTGATTAATTTTTTTGTAATACCCAGATTTGCAATCAAGGTATGATCATTTCGACCAAAAACAAAATAAAATAAAAAATCCAACGTTGAGTCGGCAGTGGGTCCATCGTCTCAATGTCAGGCATCCGACTTCTGGCTATAAAAATTCCATAATTACATCATCTGACTGTGAAATTCTAGATGAATTTTCTCCTAAATATTCGTCTTTTCACGATCTGATCGTTCCATCTTCGCGGTTTATCAACCATAGGCAAATCGAAGCAATCAAGATCAGTAATTGTTGCTTTATCTGCGATTCTTTGTAAGTTGATCAATCTTTTCATTCTTGATGGAGTTATAGTTGTTAATCGTAGATTCATGCTTTCTAGGTGATCTTTTGTTCGTGCCTTTTCCCGAATCGGCATTTGTATCGTAGTTGACATCTATTAGAAATAAGGATTATATAATTGAAATGCTAGGCTAAAATTATGATTTTTAATTGATTAAATTCGTGTTTAATTACATGTAATTAATTTTTAATGCGCACAATTATCGAAGTAATATTTTACCGGAAAAAAAGTTTGATTTGCGGAAAAGAACGGTGATTGGAACCACCGCCTCAACGGAAACCGACGCCACTGTCTCAGCGGCAGTTCCAGTTTCCGATTATGTTCCAACAGATTGTATGGTTCACAATACCGGTACATGAACATACAATGTCCAGTCAGCATGTATTTTACAGTATGATAATTATTATTATGGGTATTTGTTTAAAAGGACTGATTTTGAGACTTAATTAGCATTTAGGACACCTAAAAAAGATAATCGTTTATAATGACACATTCTATTTAGTATCCCTAAATTACCCCTTTCTTCTAATCTTTTTCTCATGAAAGGTGAAATGTCTAAAACCATTCTGAACTCTCTCCCTTTCTCTAGGAGCTTATATCAATCATCAACTATCATCATATAAATACTTGACATTGAAACACTCATGTTCCAATATGGGATAAAGTTTTACACTACTTTACTTTCCATATCTCACAACAACTTAAAGCGTTAATATCTCATTAACCCGTACTCCAAATTGAATGATTTTAAATCCTATTGTCAACTATGTAGCACGTAGTTTCCAATGATTTAATAAAGTCTCGATAATTTTAATAAAAGTCTTATCGAACTCGCTCTTTAAAGTAGTTGTCGAAAATGATCAAAAAATCGATAAAATCGATAAAATCATTTTTGCTGTATTTTCTCCAACAAAAACTAAGTTGATGCCAAAAGAGAAATTGG
This sequence comes from Gentiana straminea, assembly GCA_036785695.1. NCBI lineage: Eukaryota > Viridiplantae > Streptophyta > Magnoliopsida > Gentianales > Gentianaceae > Gentiana > Gentiana straminea. Next base: position 13,085,851 of record JAVUPR010000113.1, on the reverse strand, counting down.
CAATTTTCTAATTGGATGAAAATTTACAGAATTTTTGGAACATCAGAAATGATATTACAAGACATATAGAAATATGAACAAAATCGTTCACTCGTTTTGCATAACATCAAATTATAAAATAAAAGAAATGATTAAATCAAAATGTCGCAATAAGAAAACATTAAATCCTCCAAGATAAAGAGCAATGAGAGAAAAGTTTGAAAGCTCCAAAAGAAGATAGGGATTCTATTAAGGATCCTAGAAGGAACAAACTTGAGGGCATCACACAAAAGACGTGAACTTAGAACTCAACCTAACCCTCGCCTAAGAAGAGTCTTCACTTGGTCGTAGTGCAACTTGACCACGGTCTAAGGATTCTTAGTTTTACGAGGATTTACTACCAAGATTAAGGAAGATCGGAAAGATTCTAAGAGATCTAAGATACCATATCTTAAGAACGGAAGCTTAGGTTAGCAACGAAACTTCTACGGGTTCCTGCCATTCTGAAAGATCAAGGAAGGTTCAGAACGGTTCTAAGTGGTCTAAAAAGATCTTATCTTAAGAAAGGAAGCCTAGAAAAGCAAGGAACGCTTCTCTCTGATACCAACTGTAACACCCCGCTCCCGGATACCGAGCCCTTAACCGGAAGAGAACATTCGGTGCGTATAACATTAAATAAATCTAATATTATACGTCAGCCTCTACGTTGTCGTATCAAAATTAGAGCAATGGAAGCCCAAAAGGCTCGAGTAAAATCACAAATGTCTCTAGAATAGAATACAAACCTACTAGGGGTAGAAAGGAAAAGCTTACAACAACGATATAAAGCTTACAACGTACGATGTCTAAAAGAAAGATACAACACTTGTCTTACAAACTTGAAATAAAAGTACAACATAATCTAGTACAACATTTTATAGAACAGTAAAGAAAAAGCATCATCATGGCATCAATGTCATCAAATCATCATGGAACTCCTCAATGAGCTCAAGGCTAACATGTTCGTCTTCTCACCCCAAAAGCACACAAAACAACATATGCAATTGAGGTAAGTTTTGGTATTTAGCAAGAAGAATAAGCTAATGTATAATTAAGTCTTACAATGAAAGGTTCATATTATTATTATTATTAAGTTATCTTTGTGTGACTGACACAACTCTATGGTTCAATTCATGCTCATCAACATGTCATGACTAACTGTTTCTAGCTTAACTTATCTTTGTTACATCGGCACTCAAGGGCACAACGCATGATGCTACCCACCACGAGGTATTGTTTGCAACCTATCAGTGGATTACACCGATAGCCACGGGTTAAGACCCGATAGTGTACACGTTCGGCGAAGTCCCCCTACCATTTAGCCGTTTATAGGCCAGTAGAGTTATTCACTTTATCTGACCGGCCACACATCGCGATATAGCTAAATGCCTTACCAAGAATGTTACGATGTTTAGTCTTTTAACTACACACGTACGTTTATTATTAATTGTTAATTAGCCACCTATGTATTTTCATGTAAGATCCCTCACCCCTATTACTCTTTTTCCTAGACCACTAGACACGGATAAGGCCTAGTACATACACAGACATTGGGGAATGCTAATTCCTCAAAGCACAAGCCATTCATACCCTACTGACGGTCCTGAACTTCAACTCTATGGAAGAGTACATCAGGTGCCGGAACTAAATTCATCAGAAGCTTAATCGAGGCTTGTTCAAGTTCAATTAATGTTATTAGATCAAGAAACAACATTTAAAACTAGACTCGGGGCTCAAAACTGAACAAACTAAAAAAAAAACATGTCCAGTGCGCATGCACTGGATTCTGGTGTGCATGCACCAAGGCTCTGAATGTAAAAACAGAAGTTTTGACTCCCGGTGCGTCCGCACCAACATCTAGTGTGCCCGCACCAAGCGTAGAAACACCCAAAAACTCAGTTTTATGCATCTAAACGATCCCCACTCGATTCCAAACAAGTTTAACATCAATAATCACAGAGAAACAGCAGAAAACCACAGCTTTACATATTATAGCATCACATACTCTCCTAACATTAAGTAGGCAGGATTTCAATCATTAAAACACCACAAATTATACCTAAAACACAACCTTAACAACACAAGATCTTAATTAAACATTAGGAAGAGCCTGTTACATTATTAGCAAGCAAAACCAAAGCCAAACCTTTAGGAAAACTACAGCACTCTTAGAACTCCAACTCAAACCTAATTAATCAACAACTAAACCTAAATTAATTGTGATCAAAGGTTTCTAAACAATTTAAACTACGAATTGATCAATTAGAACACCAAAACAAGATCTAATCTTCAAGATTCTAGATTTAGAGCCAAAACCACACCTTTACGAAACTCTGAAACCTTGCTACCAAAACGATGATCTCTTCACCACGATTCCGATTATCTACTCGAAACTGAAAACAGACGAACGACTAGAAAGATCCTTGGGAAATTCTACTTCCACCTTTTGCTTCAATTTTCTTTTCTCCAGAGCGTATAAAGCTATTTACGTGAAAAACACTCGGACAACCTCCAAATAATGGGTGGTTTTATTTTCCCAAAAAAACAACTCCCTGTTAATTGTATATTTCCTTTTCTATTTTATTTTATTTATTTTTAAAACAAAACTTAAATCCTTTAATTAAATAAAATAAAAAATCAGAATTTTTTGTTAAAAGACCATTTTTCCCTTTTTTTTAAAAGTCGAGATGTAACGGGTTGTGCCAATATTATTACCTTATATTTCCTTAACATAAAATAACAAAACAAAATCATCTAAAGGGGAAGAAGGTGAAGTTTTGACTCCAATTAATTTAGAATACCACTTAAATTTTGTTGAGTACTGATTCTCGATACCTCTTGTTAAATATCTTATGTTTGATTGTTTCAATGATAACACAACTTAGAATGATGTGTAATTGGCTTTTGGATTGAATTCTAATGTGAATATCTTTTCTCACATCAAAATATCTTGGCGCACGTAATCTTTTTTTTCCAATTTTTCCTTCAAATTTTTGTGCTTATTTATTGTGAACTAAATTTAGGCAGAATGTTGAATTTTTCCTCCTTGAAATTTGGGTCAGAGTGTATGAAATAAGATTTATGACCGGTATTGGGTCTAGAAAACACTTAACTTCTGACTCATATTAAGTCAGGATAGTCAACCACATTCGGACTTATATTGGATCAGAATAGTGTGTGTTGTGTGAAAATATGCTCACTCTAATTCATAGATGCCTTATGGTTTGAACTGTGAATATTATAAAATTTCTTGTCATTAAATGGTAAAATCCTATCATTACTGATCAAAACCCCTTCATTGCATATGTATTATTTATCCTACTAATGCCAACTGAAGTGTATCACTTACAATATAAGGATAAAACTTTATTGAACTTATACATGTATTATATGAGTGTCTTACAACATTTTATCAGGCTACATTGCAAGATCAAAGACACCAAAATGAATAAATCAAGAAATGAACTTATCGGGATTTTTTGTTATCTTACTTTGATTGATTAAGTTTGTCTTCATGTGAAACAATGTGGTACAATGTTGTATCATTAATCAAGGTTTAAATACCTTAATTAATCAGGTAAATGAGATACATGGAAAGCCACAAGATCATTGCTTGATCTAAAGGTTGTAAATGGAGCTAAAGTCTTTGTAAGTATAAGTGTCCAATCAACCTTTTCATATAACTTCTCCAAGCTCTCGCCAATGGATTTCTGATCAGTTTGAGCTTCAAATTTAATCTGAAACATCTTTATAAATAGAGGAAGGAAGGGGGAAGCTTCTTAGGCTTCAAACGGCTAAAAATTTGAACTTAATGTTGAATGCAATGAGTATTTCTTATTTTTGCAGTTGCTGCATGAATCTGGCATATAAATGGCTTATCCAAGATCAGAGAAGACTACTGCTTCTACTTCCAAAACTTAAGCTTTGTCCCTATCTTCTTTGAACTCCAAATAACTCTTATACTCTTCATCTTTGAGTTCTAAATTGAGAATCAGTGACAAACTGTTGGTTTTGTTCACTGTTTGTTTGATAGCATTGGTTTGTGGAGCTTTGGTTGCTTGAAAACAGTTGATGGTTGATTTAGTAACTAGTTGAGATTCACAATCAAGCTTTGATTATCTAAGCGGTATAAATTCAGCTCAATGTACACTGCATAATTTCTGTGACGCCCCAAATTTTATAGCATAAGACGAGAAGGGTAAAATTGTCAAAAATAATAATTGTAAGTTTCTTTTATAATCGTGGTAGTGACGAGTCACAAAAACGCAATTTTTTTTCCTTATATATCACTATATTGTTCCAAAGTTATTTTAGCTAGTTTGATTTATATATTGGATTTAAACTTATACTTTCAAGATAAATATTAACTTCTTATTTTTTTTATTTTATTTTATTTTTTAGACGTAAATAAGATTGTAATTGTTATTACACACGTTACTTTCACTTTTGATTTTATAGTTGTTATGCGTTACAGTTGGGAAGTAGATACTAATTACTATTAAGTGTTTACGTTATTTTTCGGCTCATTATTCGATCACGTTAAAAAAAACTGAATAGATAAGGGCAATGTTAGGAATATGAGTATTACATCTTTTAGCATAAAAAACTGATACCTCACTTATTCTGGGGCTGTCCAAATTGTCTTCTCCAATCTTCTTCTATTTCCTTCATCGGCCATACATAATTATTGTTGTTTCACGATCGTTACCGTAACCGTCTCTTTATATATTTATATTGTCACCGAAAATCATCCATGGACATCAACAAATGAATGTTCAGGAACCGGAAATACAGTCACCGCCATTCACCATCTCCAACCGTTTTAGTCGCCGTGTTCGGCAATCCAAATGGAAAAAAAAAAAAACACAAAACCGCTGTTGCTCTACCCCTCATTTTTCCAGTGATGCCTTTGTATCCTCAATCGGTTACTGCTCTAAGGATGGATTCATTTAGTATGGTCTACGACCATCATCAAATACGCAACCGTAATGGTCCGAAACCGAAATTCTAACAATCAGAGTATCTTTTGATAATTATTCTTGCGTGCTATATATCCCCATGTTGTGCTCTCGTATTTTAGTTCTTCTGCCAAATTGGCATTCATCAAGCCATAATAATCAACATTTTCGATAGACCAATAGGAGAGAAATTGTTTTGGCAGGAAGTTGTGTTTTGTAATTTGGATTCAAAGTGGATTTGGGAATACGGCTAAAATATATTGGATCACTAGATGTTTGTTTCCATTGAGTATAGTTCTGCAATGGTGATAATTCTTGGAGTAAGAAAACCGACATCGGGACAAGAGAAGCAATATAAAATTAAGGTTTTAGAGCAAGTGATCTATCGTCCAACCCGTTGAAGGATTTCAACCCTAACATCTAACTTGACTCACTACAAAAAACTTGCTATTTAGCGGCGGATTTTAACGGTGGATTTTACATTCCACCGCTAGTGACATGGTTTAGCGGTGGTTTTTATACATCCGCCGACAAAACAAATAGGGTGTTAAGCTTTGCGTTATTCATCCAATGGCGAACTTTGAAAAGCCCACCGCTAATGATAATACTTTCCGGTGGATTTTTATCTTCCGCCGTAAATAAATATAATGGTAGTTGATAAAATATATATATCAATTCGTTTCAAATATTAGTTGATAAATTTGTTGTTATTAGCGGCGGCTTATTAAAATCCACCGTTGATGACGTTATTTTACCGGAGGTTTTCATGTCTCGCGAGTAAAGGTTTTATGCTATATTATTATAAACAAATAGAATGATTTGACAAAAAAAAATTATTTCTCGCTCCAAGTATTTCTTAGGTCTTTATGGCCTCTTCTCTTTCGCGTATTTTAGGGCCTTTTCTTCCTTAATCGATTCTGCAAACCTCACCTGTCTCACTCCGCCGTGCGTCCATGCTACCACATCAATGACGGCGAGATCTCCGACCACTCGTTTCAACCGTTTGCACAGAATCAAAATCCGACGGCTAGGCCACCGAAGGTCGGATTCTGGTAGATTTTGTCGATTCCAAAACTTCACAACCGGATTCCGCTCTTAAGATTCAGAAAGTATTCTGAGGATTTTTAGTCCGAAGGAGAGTCAAGAAGATTTTGCAATTGAAGGAGGCTGAGGAGATCAAACAATGGATGTTGAGAAGCTATACTCTAGAATCGATTCAATGAGATCAGAGAGAGAGGTTGAGGATTAATGAGATGCTAATGGCACTGCTTTTTAAGCTTGATTTCTGGAGTTTGAAGTCGGCATTAGGGATTACAAAAAAAGTTGTTATAAAAAAGGTTATGAAATTCATGATACTGTTCTCTCTAATTCTGCAGATGGATCAAATCCAAAAAGTTGGTCAAGTGCACATCACATGTTCGACGAAATGACTTAAGAATGGTCAGTTCCTTTCCTCCTTGTTTGTCTGTTCTAGGCTTGCTGTTTTAGCACTTTGGTCCACACTGGATTTGGAATATAAACACGTACCTTATGTAATAATTACACGTTAAAGCACAATTTATCTCTTCTACTTTATCAATAATGTTCTTTTCCACTGTAATACTCTTCAACTGCTCTAAAAGTTTCGTTAAATAAATTCTTGTGGTTGTTACATTGATATTCAACCTATTTTATAGGTAAATAAGCAAAAAAATTCCCACATTATCAATTTTATTATCTTTGGTGAAGGACACAGTCCAAATGTCTTCCTCTTTTTTAGAATGTACTTTCACAAATGGAAAGCAAATCTTTTGTGATGTTCTTTCTAGAAAAAGATTGATCATAGTTTCAATAGTTGATCTGATTTATTGGTGTGCAATTGTTGAATAATGTCTACATGTTTGTGATAGCAAGTACTTGGATTTCTGTTTGGATTACTGCAGAACAGTGTTGGAATTTTTGTTTCTCAGGTTATTGGTAGCTCCAACGATTACACAATTGTTTCTTCATTGATGGCTAATCCTTTAGCTCATGTCAATCACGTTGCTGAAATAAGCCAATCCCAAGTCCCTTACGAACGAGGTATGCTTAATGGACATTCATACTTTTCATCTGATTAGTTTCTTGTGGATGAGTTCTTAGAAATGGTCTTGCTCTTTTGTGCTTGTCATTTTACTAGGTCCAATATGCTTGCACACTTCCTGTTTATGTTAAAATATTATGTTTACATCATACGATTTCCTCTGTTTTGACTTGGGTGCAATTTTATGGGTTCCACAATGCATGTGTATTTTTCTCCTTACCGTCTTACAGTATGACCAGTCTTTGAGTGTCCCGGACATGTCCAGGACTTGACTAGGACATGTCCATACCCTGCCCAGCTGTGCCTTATGCTTTACATTGGTTTTAGATATTGTTAGAATCATGTTTTAGGTTGTCTTGTTCAAGTCTTGTTGGTTTTGGACTTTGCCCAGATCTTGTTTGGAGCTTGTCCAGGGCATGCCCAGGACTGTCCAATAGACTTGGTGTGATTAGTCTTCGTCGACGAGTTGGCATGCTTTGTTTCGGCTTCATGCTCTCTTTGAAGGTATGGTTTCTCAATTCCAATCATGGACAAAGTTTTGGTTATTAGTTTTGTTTCATGGCTGAATCCCACCTGCCTGATTTGATCATAAAAACTTGCTTTTTAACTCTCTGTGTGTGTTTGGGCATTTTAATAATTAACTCTCTGTGTATGTTTTTTTTATAAAAATGATGGTTTTGTTTCATGTTTGTTTTTTCTCTTTTAGTTAGCTTTATGATGATGATGATGATGATGATGATCACATGGGTTGGGTTTTTCCTGCTTCAAGCACAGTATTTGCCCTCAAGTTTCCTCCACTCCAATCTTTCTCCTTCGTGTAAATTTTCTTTAGTAGATGAATAGTCCTAGACCATGTATACATATTTGTGTTTTGGAAATAAAATGTGGTGTTTTTGTGTTGAGATTCATGTTAGAATCAATGTTCTTAAATTTTTATTTTTATTTTTTATTTTTATTTCTATTTATATTTGTATTTATTTTTTATTTTTTATTTTTCTGGATTCGCGGTGGAGTGAAAATCCGCCGCCAAAACCTCTATTTTCCTCTTGTGATGGATTAAGTATTCCTGGCGGAAAATTGAGTAATTGCTGGCGGATAATAACCGCCACAAAAAAATCTTAGCGGTGGACCCCAAAAGTCGCCAGGAAAGGGCCTAAAACTTTTAGCGGCGAAGGCAAATACGGCGGATTTTATACCGCCGCGAAAAATCTTTAACGGCGGATTATCAGTTTTAGCAGTGGAAAAAATCCGCCGCTAAAAAGCATGTTTTTTGTAGTGACTCATGGACCGGAATGTGAGTTTTTTATTTTGATATAAAGCCAAAAGTGTGTTTTCTATTATTTTTAAATATTTTGTGTATATATATCGAATGAACTTTTAAACTTGGAAGTCATCTTCAAATGATTTCTTTAAAATTAAACGACTTGATTTGAGCTAGTGCACATTTTTATAAATAAATAAAACTGATACTTGGAATTGACGGATAATACTTGCTCGCTCGCTCGCTCGCTCGTGGCACGAAAGTGTCAAAGCTCTGGTGGCTAGGGGGATTAGAGTTACTGCTCTAGGAGAACGGCTAGTCACCGGTCTCGGGGCCTCTTGACTCGAAATCTTACCGACAGTAGCTAGAGTGCTCACTCGTAAGAGTGGGGACGATATCTTTTCCCCGAAGATTCATGCTACAGCCGGGAAAGCTAGGGCTGACGGTTGGTGCGTGGGTCCTAGGGCATGGACAGGGTTGGCTGGAGCCGTGTAGGAGGTTTGCACGGTGAAGGTTGATTCTTTTCCCTGACAATCGGCCGGAGTTATCAGGCATGGCTAGTTCTCGTGAAGTGCGGTTGAAATCCATGGTAAAATTGGCGTTAGGGCGGTACTTGACTCATCGGCTCGACCAAAGCTGGTGCTTGTAAAATAAACTCGACACGTTTTTCCTTAATGCTCGTGCACTATAAAACTTTTAAAATTGATTTATTATTATTTTTTGCTTTGTCTTTTATTTTAATTTTTCAAGAATTATTTACTAACTCGTTTTGCAAGATTAATAAATGTTTCCGCTGCAAATTTTATAAAAGTTGTTTTTATATTTATAAATATATATATATATAGTATAACACTTGCACACGTGACTCATACCAGCCCTTTGCTGACGCCTCGTTTTCCTTGTTTCTCTGTTTTGTTTTGTTTTGTTTTTTTCTTTCTATAATTATAAATACAGGTTACAGGTTAATGTGTTAATGATCGAGGGGAATGAATATTATAAGAGATGATATTGATCGAGATCCGAGGAAATTGAAATTAATGTTTTTGTTGGTATTTCATTTAATTTTGAGAGCTATTGTAATTTTATGGGTTGTAATATTGTAATGGAAATATTTTATTGAATTGATGTTAAATTGACTAGTGGATTTATTATGTTAAATTGTGGACTAGGTTGATTATCTTGGGATTTTTAGTCTAGTTATTGAAGTCGCGGCGAGAGCTTCGCAACCCCTCCTAAAATGACCCCAGTGGACCTAGGGGTCGGGAGTAGGGTATTACAATTTCTTTGTGATTCAAAGATTGTTGCAGTTTCATCCATTGCATCTGTGGAATTGTTTGAGTGAATTTCGGCATTATCTTGCTCTGAGTTGTAACTCTTTGTAACATGTTATATGATTGAATGAAAAGAATCTCATTAGAGGGAGGTTTACAAATCCAAGGTCACAGCTTGACACATGATTATACCGCCTCACCACCCACCCTACCCACCTCACTCTTATCCATCACCCACGTGTTTTGTTGATTTTCATTTGATTTCATCTCATCTATTCATTTTTGATGTACCTTACCATCCACCCCTCATCACCCATCCCACCTCATCACCCACCCTACCCCGCCCCACTCTTACACACCACCCACGTGTTTTGTTGATTTTCATTCAATTCTATCTCATCTATTCATTTATTTATGTAATGAAAATGAACATTTTTCATTCCATTTCAATACCTTATAATTATGCCCAAATATTAGAAAAATCATTTCAGATCATTTCATTCTTACGAAACAAACAAGCCATAATGGTAATTAAGACAAGCCACAATAGTAATTAAGTGGGAAGAGTTGGAATTGACGTGGGGATAGATTTGGTTAAATAGAACCTACCCCACTTTCATGGTCATATGACTCATAACCACCGGAAGACAACGTCCCCCCTCCCCCCTTAAAGCCCCTGGTATCCGACTCGGTTCGTGCCTGCATAGTCTGAGAGGTAAATCGAATTTGTGACCTCTTTAGGCAGGGCCGGCTCTCGCTTTTGTTGGGCTTAAGACCAAGTCTTCGAATTGGGCTTTTTAGTTGAAGTTGTTTTTTTTTTAAAACATACTTATTGTTAGATATTTTTTCATAAATAAATATTTTGGTTATCGTTTGCATATGAGTTGCCGTACGAATTAATGTTATTGCAACGAAACGGGGTTCGAACTGATATGCATTTTCAGATACATGCATTTTTGAACTGATATGTACTTACCCTTTCGTGTAAGGCCTAGGGTTGCATGCTTTCATCCGGTGAACAGTGACAACCCTACCCTTTCGTGCAAGAAGTACCTCCATTCGTTTATGGGGTACTTGCAATCTATAAAAGGAAATTCATAAGTTTGACAACATCATCAGAAAAACTTTGATTGTCCTCGGGTTTGATTCAAACAAGTCATTGTTTGAATCAAACACCCTCATTGTATCCTGAAAGAGATTTTCATTTGATCCCTTAGTGACAAATCGTGTGGGACGAAACATCTCTTAAAAGACAACGTTATTAACGTGCCTTGGAGTTTCTAATTCTTTGTCAAATCCTAAGTACTACATTTTTTTCAACACTTATCGCGTTTTTAACATCCGTAAATGCAAAAATTAATAAAACTTGTTTGTATGTCTATTTTTTTTAGGCCAAATAAATTTTTTTATTGAGACCTTTATCGATTGGAGTAAAAAAAAATTGGGCATTTATCAAAAAAGAAAATTAACATATTATATTAGGTTGGATCAGAGTAAATCGACACGAATTTTTTTTTCTTATAGCGAAACATGTACCGTTGGGCCCCGACACCGTTGGGCTTAAGACCCGGGTCTCGGTGGCCTTAGCATAGGGCCGGCCATGTCTCTAGGTTTTCTCAAGTCACTTACCGCTTGAGTCAAACTCTTTTAGATTTCTTTAAAATCAAAATTTTAATTTTTCACCACAACGAAAGGATATTAAAGATAGACCCGGACTAATGCCGGAATTAAAATACAACAATTCCAAATAACCAACGATTTTAAAAACACCCGATCATCACCACGACTTCAGATCAGACCATCGCCCGGACTACACACCAAAACACTGTCTGTACTACAAACCGGATCACCGGAGTAAACCTTTAAAATTAAACTTAAACCTTTAACTAAACGAAACCATCGACTTTGTGAGAGCAGAGGTGACATTGCACAATACCTTTAATTAAATTATTTTAGTTTATCTTTATAGAAAGGGACTATCTTTTCACACAAATGTTGTTTTACACTTACCAAGAGCCGAGAGTGGGCTTCGTTTGGATATTCCACACGCCTGCCATTCTGACCGTAAATGAGTCCGGAAAATACATACTATTCTGGCCAATTTATGGTCAATTCACACAGCAGCCATTCTGACCCAATTTGAGTCAGAATACGATCATTATACTGATTTTATTCTAGTCAGAATTTTGAATATTTTTCATACTCAATACCGGTCAGAAAGACATTCTGACTAAAATTGAGTACAAAAAACTTTTAATATTCTGTCTGAAATTCAGTCAGAATCAATAGTGGTGCTGTTATATTGTTGTTATCCTGACCCAATTCTAGTCTGAATGTGTAGAGTATTCCGGACTCAATATTGGTCAGAATGATGCTCTGACTATTTATGAGTTTGAAAAACTTCAAACATTCTACCTAAAATATGGTCAGAATCAATCAGTGTGGACTCTCAACACGTATATTCTGACCATATTTCAGTATGGATAATGTGTCATATTCTGACCAAACTTTGGTCAGAATGAACGCGCGTAAAATAAAAAAAATAAGGGCGAAATTGGAAAAAAATTCTGTGTGGTAAGATAAAAATTTGTGTGAAAAGATATTCCCTATAGGGAACGATTACATCATTAAGAAAAAGATAATGATATGTAGTTATCTAGTAGTTGGATGGTCAACTAAACTTAAGATTCGGCAATCGGCATTATAAATGACAGTTTATAGTTAGCAAACCCACAAGTTATTATTATTTTTTATTTTTTTTAGGGGATACAATAAGTAAATACTTCCTCCGTTTTTTTTATCCGTCGTATAGAGAAAAATCACATAGATTAAGAAAGTGATAAAAATGTCCCTGAAAAAGAGGGTAAAATAATTAATTTATCCTTCATTTATTGTATATGGAAAATTGTACCAAAATTTGGGTTATTAAAATGAAGGGTAAATGTGGAAAAAAATAATAAATGCTGCATTGATATTATAAAATGACAGATAAATAAAAAAAATGCAAATTCTGAAAAGTGACAGTAAAAAAAACGGAAAAAGTAGTATGCAACTTTTCATACCATAATCATAAACAATTTGTGTTTTTGCGGACATAGGTTTTTTGCGATGACGATATTTAAGGAACCAAAAAATATTTATTCATCGAATCTGCGGCACAAAAGGCTTACATGGGAGGAAGAACCTCAATCAACACACTTAACTAAGTCTAAATAGGAAATGAGCAAGAAAATTTCTCACTCTTCTGACAAATGAGACTGAGACACAAGAATAGAAAGAGAGAAAAGTACAAATTTAACGCCCTTAAACCTCGGGTCTGGTAGTGCCAAGGGAACCATAAAGGATCCGGTCAACTGCTTAGACCGTCGTCATCGTTTGGTCTAAAAGGTCTAACACGAGTTGAAAATGTCTTATGTCTCACACTTATAAGGAGGTAAGGCTTCTCTCACACTTCCAATGTGGGATATCATATTCTCCCCCACTTATAAGCAACTAGCGTCCTCGCTAGGATTTGTCCGATACTCGTCCCTATTAGAGGAATCCAGAGGTCCCACCCGTCTCTCACTGTGTGGCACTATGTCTCGTCTTGTAGTCAGATTTGATACCAATTGTAACCCCCCCAGACCTCGGGTCTGGTAGCGCTAAGTGAGCCATAAAGGATCCAAACAACTGCTTAGACCGTCGGCCTTGCTTGGTTTAAAAAGGCTAACTCGAGTTGACAAGATCTTTATGTCTCACACTTATAAGGAGGTAATGGTCTTCTCCACATCCAATGTGGGTATCACATTCTCTCCCTCTTATAAGCAACTAACGTCCTCGCCGCCGGGATTTGTCCTAGACTCGTCCCAACCAGAGTAATCTAGAGGTGGCCCCCACCGTCTCTCAAGGTGTGGCACTTAGGGTCCGTTTGTTAAATCTAAAATCTGAAGTCTGAAGTCTGATATCTGAAATCTGAAGTCTAAATATATTAAGCAACTGAATTGTTTAAGTGTTGAAATTGATTAGATTGTTTGGTAACACTATAGATCTGAAGTCTTGAATTTATTTTCTTACAATTTTTTTCCAAAAACATTTGTGTATATATATATATAGTTCAATCACTTTTTATCCCCAACACGTGTTCTTGGGACAGGGACTTGGTCCAGACTTCTTTATATCCGCACGAAGCTCAGGCTATACTTAGCATCCCTTTGCCTGCAGGGCCGCACACAAATGATATCATTTGGCACTATGACCCACGTGGGCATTATTCGGTGAAGTCGGGCTATCGGCTGGCTACCCAGCTTCACCATAGCTTGTTGCTACAGTCTCGGCCGTCTACAACGGGTCCACCGGATGGAGTCTGACGTCAGCTTTGGTCCTTGCCGGTTCGTCCGCTCATAGCACACTTTCTGCGGAGATGTCTGCACGACTGCTTATCGGTTGGGGAGTCACTGAGGAGACAAGACATGAGAAGTGGTGTTTGCGAATTGTGTGGGCATGTTTTGGAGGATCTTATGCATTCATTGTTCCACTGCGCAATCCCTCGAGCTGTGTGGGATATGGTGGGGGATAGAACCCTTGTAGAGGGTCTTCAGCGGACCACGGATTTCCGATCGCTGCTAGAGTACCTTTCCTCCGCATGTGATGAGGCTCGACTGGCTACCCTGGTTACTACTTTGTGGTAAATCTGGAAGGCGAGGTGTGCGTGGCTGTTTGGGGGCCAGGCTGTAGATATTGGCAAACTTGTTGCGACTACGGAGTCTGATGCTCGGGAATATGCAGATCTATTACGTTCCCCCTCTCTGTGAGCCGGCTAGTACATTGTGGCCTACCACATGGCAACAGCCTGCTGGAGGCCATGTCAAGATAAATGTGGATGCTGTGCTCTCTGTGGACACGTGTGCTTACGGGGCCGTGATTCGGGGGTCGGATGGTCAATTATTGCGTGCTTGCTCGGGCAGATTGGGCAGAATTACTGAGGTTGATGTTGCGGAGCTTAGTGCTATTTACAGGGGCCTCCTTGTGGCCCGTGAGTGGGGTTATCATTTAGTATGTCTGGAGTCCGACTCCCTTTCGTGCATACAACGTCTTCAGTCGGCAGCTGACGACCTATCTTCTATAGGTTGTCTGGTTCAGGATTGCTTGCATTTAGCTAGTTTTTTTTATTCTCTCTCGTTTTCCTTTGTCAAGAGATCTGGCAATTGGCTGGCTCATCTCTTAGCCCAAGCGGGCTTAGCTTATTTAGGCTTTGTGGATTTGGGCATTTCGCCCCCTGAACGTGTTCTTGCTGCTTGTACTTTTGATTCATCTTAATAATAATGTTTGTGGTTCCGCTAAAAAAAAAACAGATTTTTCAGTTGTTTTTTTTAACAAAAATTAAAATTCATAAGAAATACAAACGTGATCATATTAATGATTAATCAAAGGTAATCACATCGAAAGAACAAGATACAACATCCATAAAAATGGTATTATATCATGGTTGAGAAATAAATGGACCCAAAAAAATGGAATTAAAACACACACAATGCCATTAAAAAAAATTAACAAAAACTATTGCTTTAAAGCAGGTCACTATTTTGCTCTGATTACATGAGGAAAATGATGGGCGTATTTATAGCTTGAAATCTGGAACGTGGTACCCTTTTATTTTTCAGCGTTAAGCTAGTCAGAATTCACTGAAAAATTATTTATTTTTAACAAGTAGAATTCAGTGTCTCTTATTTAATTAAGATGTGTTATAAAACATGGGGGAAGGGGCGACAAGGACAAAAAAATTAATAAATGGGTATGGAAGGACAAAAGTAACATTTTCATAATTATAAAGGACAAAAATCACAATTATTACTTTAAAATTGTTACTTCACGTGTTAATGTTACTTTGTGTTTCACAATTGTTACTTCATATTTACTCTATTCCACATTTGTTACTTCATATTTGTTACTTCATAATTGTTACTTTTGTCCTTATTAAATTACAGTTTCCTTCTATCCCGATTTTTTGATAATTTTGTCCTTCTGGACAAAAATCTAATAAAACATTGTCAAGCACCTCTAAATTCAACCACCACTTAATTACTTTAGATTAAGTACTTAATTGGTTTAACAAACACGCTCTTAGTCCTGTATGATTGCCGGATCTGATACCAATTGTAACGCCCCCAAACCTTGAGTCACCCGCACGGCATGTTTTGTGGTTGATTGCGAGTACTTCGAGGAGTGACATCGGGATGCTTCAGAAGAGCTTTGGTTAATGTTATTCTATTTCAATTAGGTAGTAGATTAAGCTATCTCGTTTTTTAAATCTGTTGAACCTTGTAACGTTTTGAACTTGTGGATTATCGTTGGACTCTCGGACCTTAAATGTTGTAAGGGACTCGACATTTGGTTTTTCCTATTTCACCCTAGCTATGTATGTTTCCCCGAGTCGGTTTCTTCCCGCAATATACTCTAATGTCGTATTTGTAAGGCTTGCGTATATAAATTTGTATAAATCAAAGTTATATACGTGCCGGGCGTTCATTTCTGGATACGGACTCGTTGTCCAGAATCGGGATGTCATAAAAACAATCTTGAATTATATTATGAACAATGGACAAGTCCTTGGTGAAATAAGTAAGGCAATGATTTATAGAGAGTGAAACACCTAAAAATTCACAACCGGAAACCTTATGAAGTAGGAATGAGAATTGCTAATGTTTCACCCACTAAAGTTTTTAAAGTCACAAACAATTGGGAGAAAACTTGAAGATTTATATTACATACACACGGGTATTTATAGTACAACCATTACTAAACCCAAATAACATTTTGAGGATGCGGTTGTACATTTTGAGGTGGAGGTTTCCTCTGATTCGGTTCATGTCTCGGGAGTGGAATTGGTTCCGGAACATGTAATCTAACTTCCCTCTCAACCGGAAGTCTCGAGTCACCATGTTGCTTGGTGGATTCAACTTCTTCAACATGATGTTTGTGCTTTTCTCTCCCTATTGGAGAGCCTTGACTACCAGATGTAGTCGTAGCCATCGAGGATTCCGATTCCGGATTTGAAGTTTCGGCTTGTTGAGCTGCTAGTCGATCAATCGTTCTATTCCTCAAAGCCAATTGTTGACGGAAGAAAATCTCAATTTCCGCACAAAATTCAGCAAGTTCCTCGTTGCTACTTCGAGTCATACACAGTACAAATTCAAACAACAACAAACAAGAAAAAGAAAACGATCTAATCCGGAAGATTCAACCAACTTACCAGATATCAACTTGATTCCTCAGCAACGGCACCCGAAATCTTGATGACCATTTTATATCATTCCAACTTTGATCACCAGAGTATTGAGTTAGTTATAGTATAAAACTGGTAAGCAAGGTCGTAATACCACAGGGAATCTAGTATAAAGCTAGCATCGTCTCTAACTCCGCAATTTTCGGGAAGGTTATTAAACTACAAAGTCTATTTCTACAACGACTAAACTAAAAACAGGGGTTTTAAACGATTAAAAGAGATAGCCGAGTTATGATCCAATCTAATACTCACAAACCCTAGCTAGATCTTGAGGTATTTTTGAACTACCTAAACATTCTCGATATTATTCGTAGGGTGTCGTCTTCTATTTCCAAGAATAGACATTATTCAATAATCTACCCTCCTATGTCAGGTCCAACAGTCTGCTGAACGGATTTAACTGACCTAACACGGTCTACGCTCGATGAAACACTCAACAAAGTCGATACAAACCTCACACACGAAACCGAATCTAAACAACTTAGTCGGTTTTACAGGGTATTTTTGAACCCCGGTTCCCGTACCCTCTCGCAAAATACATTTATAAAGATGATACGTGTAATACGATCATCCAGTCGCAAATTCAATAAACGTAATCAAGCACAATTTCAAAAACTACTATAACATCAAGAATCATCATTAATCACATCAAGAACACCACATGAACAAGCTAGGGTTCGATTTCGAAAGTTATTAACTCGGCTATAAATCGATTAGCTACTTATTTTAACTAAAAAAACACGAGAATTCATCATAGAATATAAACATGCAATCAAAAGATTAAGAGTAGAAGTACCTATAAAAACAAAACCGAAAGAAAGTTCGATTCCAAGAAAACCAACTTTATATAATAGAAACCCGAGATGATCCAAGCATTAATTACGAAAGATGATGTTAAAACTAGCTTACAATTTACTCTAATGGTGTTAAGAAGTTAAAAAGTCACCTTTCCAGGGTTTCGCTCGATGGTGAAGATGATAAGTCATGTTAATCCACTCAAAATTGCCTTCTATAGTGGATTGGTGCAAGTGGCACTTAACTCCACAGGCGCGCGCCTGTGATTATGGGCTTTTTCATGGGTGCAGGCTTAGCTACATGGGAGTGTGCCTACCATCCGGGCCAAATCTTCCAAAGTCTCAGTACTTGTAGACGCGGACCTACAGCTTCATGGGCGAGCGCCCATCATCAAAGCCAAAATCCTTGAGTCCTAGTTCTTATAGGCGTGGGCCTATCTTTTATGGTCGTGCGCCCATGGACTTTTCTTCCAAAAAGTGAACTTTTCACCATTACGAAGTTCCAAATCATGTTTTCTGGGTATCTCATACACCTAATTTCTGAAAAATACCACAAACGATACCTATAGGTAACCCTTAAGGGACACTAGGGTGACCAAGAATATAACAAATACACTGAAAAAAGGAGGAGAATCCCGGACTATGTGTCCCAGGCCTCATAAACAAAGAAACACTGCAAAATGTGTCAAAACCAAGCCAAATATTCCCGGAATCAGGTAAAACGAGTAAAAATGGGGTATAAAACATAGTTGAGTTGACTCTCATAATCCATCTACCAGATAAGTGACTGCAAGTAATCAGTCCAGTTCAGATGATGTTAAATATTGTGACCACGATCTATGTTTTGTATATCCAATGGAAAAATTGAAGAAGAAACCTTTTCTTTTAAGCATTACTGTTGTTAATTCTATCTTTGATCTTGTGAAAATTGATATATGGGGCCCCTTTGAGGCATCATACTTTATATTGTCACTACTATTTCTTAACAGTTGTAGATGAATATTCTAGATTTACCTGGGTGTATCTTATGAGACATAAGTCAGAAGCTTTTGAATTAGTTCAATATTTTGTTAAGTTTGCTTCCACTCTGTTTGATAAAATAATCAAAGTAATCAGATCTGATAATGGTGCCGAGTTTCAGTTGAAATCGTTTTATGGGCAGAATGACATTGTCCGTCAGAGCTCCTGTGTCAGCACACCTGAGCAGAATGAGGTTTTTTTGTAAAGAAAGAATCAACATCTGCTCAGTGTTGCTAGAGGATTAAGATTTCAGAGCAATCTTCCGATTGAATATTGGGGATTCTGTTTATTGCATGTTGTAAAGCTAATTAATTCCACAACAACACCTTTATTAAAAGAGTGTACCCCATATCAAGTTTTTAATGTTTCAAAACCAGGTTATTCTGTGTTCAAGGTGTTTGGATGGTTAGTTTTTTCTTGTAATCTTCAGCAGTATAGAACAAAGTTTTATTCCATATGCAGGACATGTGTCTATCTTGGGAATTCAAACACCTCCAATGATGCAATACTCTTTTATATCACCAACAAATATATCTTTGCTGCTAGAATTACTCACTTTCATTTATTTCAGTAGGCCTTCGACAAAGCTATGTACACTCCTGATATACCATTACCATTACCTGTTCTGGAGACTTTTAATGATCAGCTGAATTACACAGCTAAGAAATCCAACATAGGTCCAGATGCAGCTGAGGCTTCCAGTGGAGCATCGGTACCGGTAAGCCAGGCACCTGCACCTATTTAGCTGAGGAGATCAACCAGAACCAGAAAGGCACCAAAATTTTATCATGGTGGTGTCAACATAGTCCAACAGACTCCACATCTGCTGAGTGAAGTAATGAGTCTAGACAGACTGTCAGCTGAGTATGCTCAATATGTC
This sequence comes from Gentiana straminea, assembly GCA_036785695.1. Taxonomy (NCBI): domain Eukaryota; kingdom Viridiplantae; phylum Streptophyta; class Magnoliopsida; order Gentianales; family Gentianaceae; genus Gentiana; species Gentiana straminea. Next base: position 13,066,326 of record JAVUPR010000113.1, on the reverse strand, counting down.
TGTACCATTGATGCCGTCACAGAAACAAAGACATACAATCAAGCAATCAAACATGATGAGTGGAAAGAAAGCAATGCCAAAATAGATTGAAGTATTGCATAACACTCACACATGGGAAATTGTTGATTCTCCACATGGAAATAAACATGTTGCATGCAAGTGAGTGTACAAGATTAAGTATAACCCTGATAGATATGTAGAGAGATATAAATCCAAATTAGTAGCAAAAGGCTATACTCAAACATATGGCATTGATTATCAAGAGACCCTATGACCATTTGTGAAGTTTACTACAGTCAGAACCCTGCTGATAGCAACAGCCTACAATTAGCATCTTCATCAAATGGATGTCAATACATCTTTTTTGCATGGAGATCTTCATGAAGAAGTTTACATGCAGCTTCTTTCAGGATTCAAGACTGACAAGCCAAATCAGGTTCACAGATTAACCAAATCTCTATATGGATTAAAACAAGCCAACTGACAATGGAATTTTAAACTGAAAGAGTCATTAGAGAAATAAGGGTTTGTTCAATCTAAGAATGATCATAGTTTGTTCATAAAAGGGTCAGGAAAGACCTTTATTTCTTTGTTGGTTTATGTCGATGGCATCATAGAAGCCATTCTAGATTATCAGCTGATCCAACAAGTTAAAGACATATACACAAAAAGTTTACCATCAAAGATCATGGTAAATTGAGATACTTTTTGGGCAACGAAGCTTCCAAAACACCTGTAGGTATTTCCATCTCTCAAAGGAAGTAGACATTAAATCTCTTAAAAGAGTATGAGTTTTTGGGAGCTAAACCTACCAAAACACCTATGGAATCTAGCAGACCTTGTAGCATGGAGATTCAACTCTTCTGGATGACAGTACTGCATATAGATCATTGGTTGGAAAGCTCATTTACCTCACCTTCACCAGACCCGACATAGCTTTTGCAGTTCAGAAGTTGAGTTAATTTTTAGATGCATGATAACGCTCTAAATGGTACCATTAATTATACCTATATTCACCCCGAATTCTGCTCAAGAGAGGATAGATAGGCTCGTTATTGTGTGGAATATGTGTTAAATGCTATGTGCATGTTTTCAGGATCGTAATTCTGCATCTATGTTATTTTCCAGAGGTTTTGGTACCGTTTTGTCTCGTTTTGTATGTTTTATAGGATGTACCGACTCTAGAGCATTGGAAAATAGATCTGGACCAAAAGAAGTATATTGGGCCAAGTGATTAAAGTCCAAGAAGAAGTCTGCTGAAGAAAAAGAGGAAAAGTCAGCCCGGTTTACTGAGGGCTAGGGCCGGTAAACCGAGGACTTATTGGACACGAAATTGATTCTGCCGCCTCTACTAGGTCGGTTAGGGTTTTAGAGAGTCATAAGCCGGTCACTGTATCTATATACAGATTATTGTATAAGCTTTCATATTATTATTATCAAATATCTTCATTACATTACAATTTGATGAAATAAAGTTATTCCAAACCTTTGAGGAGTTATTTCTGGTTTTCTCCCTTTCTCTACCATCTCTAGCTTGAGTAGATCGAGCTAGATCTCCATCGTTGAAGGTATGAAGCTTTGAACGATCCTTTTTGTCTTCAATATGGTAGATCTGTTCGTATTTATGTGTTTTAGTTATACTACACACATATATATATATATATATATATATATATATATGTATATACTACACATATAAACATATATACACATGTGCTTAGAGAGAGATAAGATAAGGACCACAACAAGACGCTCACGGAAGCTAGTCCTTCCGTATTGCGTAGTGACGGATTTGAGCCTAAAATGAAAAGTGTGGAGTCCTTGTGTATAAAGTCTAAATCTCGAGGCAGAGGCAGATCTAGTACGCAAGCTAAGAGAGAGAGGCATGCTAGGAAGAGAGCTCAAAAAGGTTCTATAAAGATACAAACCTCTGGAGCAAAAGTTTGGCGAGTTAAAGCTCCAACTCCTGAATGATCGAAAATCTGAAGAAAGTCGAGCTGGCGACTATAAACTCAGAACTATTCCCTTGAACCCTCAGGTAGATTAGGAATGAATAAAAGTAGCTGGATGAAGGGACGAGCTTTTTTTCATCCTACCGCACCCTTAGGCTTGAAACCGATGGTTGTTGGGAAGGTTTTTTTTACTCGTTGTGGATTCTAAGAAGTAGGTTAGGATTGAGTCAGAAATAGCAATAAAATGAGTAAGAGACTAGTCAATTTGAGGTCAGAATTGAGTAGAGAGGTTGAGTAAAGTGTGCAGAGAAGGCAGACAGAGAAATCTGGGGATACGAAGCCCCGGTAAACCGAGGATTACCTCCGGTTTACCGAGCCAGGATTTTCAGTTTTCTGAACGTCAAATTGAAAAGCTGAATTTTTAGAGACACGTGGAGGACACACGTTGCATCAGACACCACCAGTCTGCAGAAACCATCCCATTTTCCCCTCTTTTCAAACTTTTCATCCTTTCCCACACACCACCATAACTCCACCTCAATCTCATCAATCACCCCCTCAAATCCCTCACCCTAATTACTCCTCTACCCACTATCCCACCAAATCCTTCGACCTTCCATCATTTTTTCCTATTTAAACCACTCTTTCACCACCATTATCATCATTCTCATCTACCATCATCTCCTCAAATCACCAAACATTCTTCCATTTCTCCTTCTTCCAAAAATCCGACCACCATCACCACCACTATCACCACCATACCTCCACCAAAATCAAACCTTTCTTCCATTTTTACCAACCAAAACACCAACCATATCATTTTCCTCCATTCCTGTTGCTGATTAGTGCTGTTGTGCTAGTGAAGTGCTGCAGTTCTTCATCTTCTATCATCCGAAGCACACTCCCAGTCAGAAATCCAGAAAAGTCAGGCCGGTAACTCGAGGCCAACCTCCGGTTTACTGAGGTACCTTTTTCAGAATCAGCATCATTATCAGTTCATGTTATCATCCAGGATGGGTCCTAAGCGTAGCCGATCTATCCTTCGTCCCAGTGGTTATCAGAGTATCTATGGAGATGCTAACCCCTTGATAGACGGGGTTGAGCAATTTCATTCATTAGAGATCTACGAGTCGTTCCGAGGGCATTGGAACGGAAGACCAGTTGCTCGAGAATGGGGCGTAGAGTTGGACGATTGCTGTGAGATCTTGACCCGAGCCTTACAAGTACAAGACATTCTGGATATGGCCAAGGCACCAACACGGTTCAACGCCATGGTGGTAAGAGAATTTTATGCTTATGTTTCACATAACCCAGGAGCTATATTTGCAATGGTCCGTGGTGTTAAAGTTGACTTTTCGATTGAGCGGATCAATGAGTATTATGGGGTTCGCAATCCACCGGTGGGCCCGGAAGAGTACACATCCTCGAGCAATATTGAAGATCTTGAGAGGATGGATATGATAGCTGAGTATTTTGGGGTGCAGTGGAAGCGCAATCCTGCGGGAGCCCCCACCATCTTCCTGGAAACGAGCTATCCTGGGATAGGAAGGTGGTTCATAGATTTGTTTGTGCTCGCCTTTTGCCGACCAAGCACACGGTGTCTGTCACACCGAAGAGGGTGGAGTTGATGTTCTACCTGGAGCAGGGATCTCCAATCAACATCAGTCTACAGATGCATAGCCGTATTCATGAGCTTGCCGCCACATCTGAGCGCGAGCAGTTGCCATACGGGCCGATGATTGACATGTTTGCTTTGGAGGACGAGGAGAAAATTCTCGTTAGTGATGATTGGGAAGACCCTGAGCCGATGATTGTTCACAGTCCGTTTCAAGAGGGCAAAGACGGGTCAGTTCGAGATGAGAGAGAGAGCGTACTTCGGTCCTCGGAGCACCTAGGACTCAGAGAGCTATGCTAGAGGAACACTCGCGAGAAATTGCGAGTCTGCATCGCAAGATGGATAGGATCATAGACTTTCTAGGAATTCCTCATGCGACCCCACCACCTAGGACTGTCCCACATCACCGAGCATCATCTTCTGCTACTACTGCCTCCAGTTCTGCACCACCTCCCGGTTTTGAGCCTAGAGATGACTGGGAGGATTATTATGAGGAGGACTAGTTTTTATTTCTTTTCATTGTTGTTATTTTCCATTTTCTTATTCTTATTTTTATTTTATTTTTCTTTCCTATCTAGTTGATGTAGCAGATTTTTATTAATATAATGATTTTGTCGGCTTAAATTGTTTAGAGTTATTTATTCTTTTACTGCCGCAATTTTATTATACGGTTTCTTGTCACCACTATTCTTCTTGGTTTGTTTGAGCTACTTAGGGTAGATTCTTCATGGACTACTTACATGAGCCCGATGATATATACGACGATCCGATTCTTCTTTGGTTCCACCTTTAACCGAAGCTAAGTTCCTTTTCGTTTTCATTTCACCTTACACATTGGGGACAATGTTTCGTTTAAGTGGGGGGTAAGGAACGTCACTTAGCTTCTTAGCACTATATTCCATCAATTACGTGATTATCTTAATTCTCTTAGATGCACTGTTCACCCCTTAGACTTTGATTCGTTTTGACAGAATTTCAAAAAAATATGATATATTTGATCTTTTTGAGTTAATTGACTTCATCTTTGTTCCACGATGCACAAGTAAAAGTAAATTCCCACTTCTGAAGTAGTGGCGTATTAAGCGCATATTCTGTTATGAGCCACCATCTTAAGCACGTATAACTCACTTCCCTTGGTATGTAGTCGATAGCATATTGCCTTGACTAGAGTTGACCCTAGCTTTATCCCGAATTATGTTCCACCAACGCTTATGAAGGCAAAGGAATTTCGGATTCGGTAGTTTATCATGAGTGGGGCCGTGAGGATAGATAAATCTATGAGAGTTCACCCGCCAAGAAAGAGAAGTGCATTGAAATATATACATCTATATTCTCTTTGGCAAAAATTGAGTCGATGGAGCGTAAGACGCACGACTTTTGCATAGACCGATAAACGCGGGCCTAAGAGTAATATATACTCGGTTATCGATCCACCTTGCCATCTAATTTGACTCATAAATAACATGTTCGAGACTGGTTAGTTCGACTACCGGTTGACGTCATGTGAGATTATCTACATTACTAAGCGGTTGTGAAAGTTATTACACACACACATTGGCTCATGACGTGAATATTGTTTAATGCGTTACTGATGGATATGAGTGGCAAGATCTTGATCTTGACTTTGTGAGGCATAGTTGTTTTTAATTAACTTGAACACTAATCAGAGTTTTGTTTTCTTTTCGCCTTTTTGCTCGGGACGATCAAAAGCTAAGTGGGGGGTAGTTGATAACGCTCTAAATGGTACAATTAATTATACCTATATTCACCCCGAATTCTGCTCAAGAGAGGATAGATAGTCTCGTTATTGTGTGGAATATGTGTTAAATGCTATGTGCATGTTTCCAGTAGCGTAATTCTGCATCTATGTTACTTTCCCGAGGTTTTAGTACTGTTTTGTCTCGTTTTGTATGGTTAATAGGATGTACCGAATGTGGAGCATCGGAGAATGGATCTGGACCAGAAGAAGTATATTGGTCCAAGTGATTAAAGTCCAAGAAGAAGTCCGCTGAAGAAAAAGAGGAAAAGTCGGCCCGGTTTACCGAGGGCTAGGGCCGGTAAACCGAGGACTTGTTGGACACGAAATTGATTCTACCGCCTCTACAAGGTCGGTTAGGGTTTTAGAGAGTCATAAGTCGGTCATTGTATCTATATAAGGCCGAAATTACAGATTATTGTATAAGCTTTCATATTATTATTATCAAATCTCTTCATTACATTACAATTTGATGAAATAAAGTTATTCCAAGCTTTTGAGGAGTTATTTCTGGTTTTCTCCCTTTCTCTACCATCTCTAGCTTGAGTAGATCGAGCTAGATCTCCATCATTGAAGGTATGAAGTTTTGAACGTTCCTTTTTGTCTTCAATATGGTAGATCTGTTCGTATTTTTGTGTTTTAGTTAATCTGCATGTTTAAAGACCCCATGATTTACTTAGATTAATCGTATGTGAGCAATGTAGATCCAGGAATAGGAAAAGCTGACCCCGGTAAACCGGCGGTCTATACCGGTTTACCGAGGCAATATTTAGAAAACCTAAAACTGGGATTCACTACAGCTACGTTGATCGAAATGTTTAATTAACAGTAGGTTAGATCTGGCCAATCTGCTTATTGTAATCATAAAACTAGCATGAAATACGAATAGTGAAGTGTTAGTTTGGACATAGTCTTGAATGGACCCTAGGAACGTGTTGATCAGTGTCGACAGCTGTCTAGGCGGGTTAGCGGTATGAGTTAGCGCTCGATATCGGCAATTCAAGTTCTTTATGCGTATGGGCAATTACGGACCAATTAAAGAGGGTAGCTTGCGTATAGATTGTCTGCTACCATTGTCGGAGTAGATTGGGTTAGGAGTTGCACCCGTAGCTTATGATAATCAAATTAAAAGCTCGCTCGATGAATTTAAGGAAATTATGTGGGGAAGTAAACGTAACGATTAACTAATCCAAGTTAGTAGATCGGTGAGAAGAGGGGGATAAATACCAAGTTTGTTTTATGTCTATTGTTGGTCCATGACCGCCTCTATGCTGCTTCTTAATTAGGTTAGAATCGTTTATAGTTAAAGTTGCATCGTCTCTGTGGGATCGACCTTGACTCGCATTTACTATACTACGATGTACCTAGATTCCTGCTAGTAATATCGACGTTAGTGACTTACACGCGATCAATGCACCTACTGAAAATCATGTGAAGGCTGCTCATAGGCTTTTGAGGTATTTAAAAGCTAATCCATATCAAGGCATTTTCTTCCCTTGCTGAGAACAACCTTGTCCTGAAAGGATTACTGATAGTGATTGGGTTGGATGTCCTGAAACAAGAAAATCTATTTATGGCTATATGATGTTTCTAGGAGATGCCCTTATATCATGGAAGGCAAAGAAACAAACAACTATTTGCAGAAGTTCATCTAAAGCTGAATGTAGAGAAATGGGCTAATGCTACTTGCGAAATCTAGTGGCTTGCTTATATCTTACAAGATTCGCAGATACATGTTCAGCTACCTGCTATATTGTTTTGTGACAATGCCAATGCTACGCACATTGCTCACAGCCTTTCGTGCGGGTCGGAACTTACCCGACAAGGAATTTCGGAGCCCCATTTTCCAAGAAATGACTAAACATATTGAGATTGATTGTCATGTTGTTAGAGAAAAAGTCAAGTCTGGCTTGATTAAGCTCATGCCTATTCACACTATGAAGCATATTGCTGATATTCTCACCAAAGCATCGGATGCACCCATTTTTTTGTTACTGCTGGACAAATTAGGCATTTCCAAGATCTTTCAACCATGTTCCAGTGGATAAAAGAATGTTGATTACTAGAGGATGTGCAAGTTGATTCATGTATCACTCTCAGCTTAAGGGGGTATAACAATATATGGATAAAGGAATGTTTATACAAGAGGATGTGCTCAACTGAGCAACAGTCATCTCAGCTCAATTGAGGTCAGCTCACCTGAATATGGATCAACATGGTTGAATATGGAATAGCTTAGTCGAATAATGTAGCTAGGCAGTTATTATGCTGTAACAATCTTGTAACTTCCTTTTAACTAATTCATTAGGTGTATGCTAAATTAATACCCAAGGATCAAAAACCTTGTAACTTAATTCATCCATTATTCTAAGCAATAAAATTCCGCATTATATTTTGTGTTGTGTTTTCAATTTCAAAACTTCAATAGACCATGAGATATAGTTTGAAATCAACTTATTTCCAGGAGCTACCGTCATCTTGAAGCAACCATACATGATGGCCCATGTTGAACGAAAAGAACTAAAGGAACATCTACATAAAATATTGGATCATATGATCATCTTGAGAAGTAAATCATTGTTGGGAGCCCTTGTCTCATGAAAATAAAGATGTTATGTTGAGAATGTGTAATAAGTATCCCCTCTCAAGGATTGAAGACCTATTTGATTAGCTGCAAGGATCCAAATTGTTCTCTATGATTGATCTCAGGCTAGGCTATTACCAACAGAAGATCTTGTCCGAAGATGCACCAAAAAGCGTATCTATAACTTGTTATGGTCATTATGAGTTTTTGGTCTTGCTCTTTGACTTAACAAATGTGCCAACAACCTTTATGAATTTAATGAATTGAGTCTTTAGTCCTTACTTGGATAACTTCTTCGTAGTATTCACTGATGACATTTTGTTTTAGCCCAAGGATGATGAGAAACATGATTGATGAGACCGTATTTTATGGGATTTTCTGTGCTTATTTTATATCTATTTTGTCGGGAGATGCTCTGTTTCGTGTATATTTTAGATAATTTTCAGGTTTGAAATCTCAAGACAAATGCTGGAATATTTTGGAATTAATGGCTCGTTTGTTACGCAGGAATGGAATGGAATGGAATAAAATGACAGGAATGGAATGGATTGTAATGGAATAATTAATTCCATTCCCGCGTTTGTTATGCATGATACTAGAATATCGTCATTCAATTCCAACGTTTGTTATTGGTATAATAAAACGAAAATTTACCATTCCTTTGTTTGGAAAAATAGAAGATTTGATTGAAATAAATTTAAATTTCAACGTTTTTTTATAATGATATTTTCAATTCTGTATGTCGCAGGAATAGAATGGAATGAAATGACTTTTCCAGTGTTTGTGTATAATTATAAGGTAACGGAATAGAATGAAATTTTATTCCAACGGAATGAAAACAGTCCATTTTCATTACCTTAGAAAATGGACGGAATGAGATGGAATAAAATGAAATTTGACAAAACACGTGGGTGTTGTGTCTGGGGGAGGTGGGGAGGGTGGGTGGTGGGATGGGGTGGGGTAGGGTGGGGTGGGGTGGGGTAGGGGTAAATTTTTTTTTTTTTTTTTTAAATAAAAAAACCTTGCAAATTTTATTAATAATTTCAACACATTGCCGCTACCAAAAAATGTATGGAATGAGATGGAAGAATCAAAATTAATAAAACACGTGGGTGGTGGGTATGTGCGAGGTGGGTGAGGGTGGGGGGCCGATAGGTATGCGGGTGAATTTATTTTCTCACCGCATGCCACTATATTCGAAATGTCAATATCCACAAAAGATAAATATCGTAAATTAGTCATTAGCCAACATAGTAGATCAAATGTTATAATTATGAGACATCAACCGCTAGAAACATTTTTACATTTCATTCAAATTATATTCTACCAGAATTATCGTACATAATCATAGCACATTATACATCAGTGCATTACATGTTTACATTCTATTGAAAACATACCAAATTATCGTAGCACAATATACATCATCATATGCCGACAAAACTATTTTCACTTGCTACGCTAGTTAGGACTAGCCTATCCAAACAATGCAACATAGTGCAATACTAAGCAAAATTACTACTACCATCACAAAAACCTACCGCCATGGTCCAAAACAATACCAAGAGCCATAGTCCACAACGATCAAACATTATGATCATTGAGATTAGGATCACGAACACGGCCATTAAGTAGTGAAGTCACAAATCTCGCTTTCTTTTCATCATCCCATTCACTGAACATATTTAACATATCAACATCCTTACCAATTTTACCCAAAAGGAACATCTCCTGCTCAATTGACATCATGGGGTTAATTTTCATAATATCACGCGTTAGTTGCCTTTGCATATCCATTTTCGGTCGGCCCGTAAAGTCGTAGATAAAACCATTCCCGTTTCGGTTATTTTCTCACCAATTTCTTTCATGGCCGATGCAATCTCATTAGTAAGATCGCTTCTCTTTCTTCTTCTAGTTTGCCCGGCAAACTCGGGACGGAAGGTGACCCACCAATATCGGCTTCCTCATTTGCATCCTCTTGTACCATGTCGCAAAGCTCATGGCCTCATTCCCGGTGGCTCGATCACGGCCAAAAACAACATGCAAGTCATTGTAATGGGGGAACGCTTTGTAGCGTAGACGAGCAAACTTTTTTGATTTTGTCTGTAAAACACAAAGAAAATGAAAGAAAAAAAAGGCTCAAAAGAAAGAAAAAGAATAGGAGAAAAACATAGGTGAAACAAGATGTCATAAAAGTGACTTCATAACATCTCATCTTCAAGTTCAGACAAAGGCACATAAAAGTGACTCATAGCATATATGTCACGGACGACAACAGAGCTCGATAAAACCAATTGCAAGCACATGTAATCACTTCTACATATAAACAATTACATACGCGATGTTACCTTTAATACGCTATCCCAGACTGAATCAGGTGCGTCAATACATCCTGTATGGGAATTATATCCAAAGCCCGATAAGCTGTCTGATGTCAGCATCTCAGCATACAATCCATAATCTTGCTTTAGCATCTTGATGCGTGATGTTATGTGAGGGGTTCCCCTGATTGCGGTATGCCCCCTCGAAATCATCTTTTCTTCTAATATGGTCAAATACCCAGGCTTAAAACCATTATCACCCCTGTGGGTGCCTGAATCAACAAGTTCCAACAAAGACTCGACCAGTGCTTTGTCTTCTTCAGCGGTCCAATGTTTTTTGTTCTTTCCACGGCCCGATTGGCTAGACCCTTCATGACCCATTTGGCTAGACAGTTCTTCAGTTGCAAACTCTTCCATCTCTGCACTATAGCAATTGAACAAAAACATATACAAAATATTGTAGTTAAAAATAATGTATCGGAATAAAAGCAAATTAATCAGCATCCAACAAGTAAAGTTAAACATAATGTATCAGAATAAGAACAAATTAATCGTCATCCAAACAGACTCAAATTAAGTTTCGTGTCCCAATTCATCCAAAAGCAGAAGGAAAACAATCTTGTGCATGAAAATGTCCAGAATCGGGCCCTATTGTTACAGGTCTCACCTTAAGGTCTGCGTTTCTTGCTACATAAACTCGATTTTTCGAATCATCTTTAGTATGTCAATATATATATATATATATATATATATATATATATATATATATATATATATATATATATATATATATATATATATATATATATATTAGAATAACCATATATATAGGTGTAGATATTTAAATTTTATGTGACGAATTATATATGTCACATAATACATTTGTCCTAAATTGAAATTTATTTTGTATTATTTCCTATAAAAATTCTAGGGAATAATGTAAAATAGATAATTGATTAAAATCTCTTAAATAAATATTAGAGATTTAATTAATTTCAATGGCTATACAATAATATATGTGTGACACATTATATGTGTTACATGTTAAATATGCCATGAAATTGGAATTGTTTAATGTTATTTTCCTACATTAAATATTAGGAAATAATATGAAAACAATAAGTCATAAAATCTTTTAAATATAATTAGAAGATTTTATTGATTTATAATAAATGTGGAATATTCCAAAGATTGTCTAAAATCAATCAGAATATTTCCTACATTTAATGCAAATCAATCATTAGCTTCCATTCACCACTATAAATAGGAGGCCTTGGTCATTTGCAAAAGACACACAGAAGACATTGAAGAGTTGATAGAAATCCCGAACCGAAGGTTCAAGCATTCATCAACAACACTCGAAGATCTTCAAGAAATCCTTGAAGTTCTTCAAGAGACAGAGAACAACAGAAAAAGAGAAGACAAAAAGAAGGTGAAAAGTCTCAGAGCAAAAGCTTCGAGCACTCTGCAACAACACCAAAAGCATCGAGATCTTCCAAAAAAGGCCGGAAGTTCTTCAAAAGAAGAAAATCAAAAGCATCTCCAACATTCGAAGATCAACAGAAAAGACTTGAATTTCTTCAACAAGGGGATCGAAGGTAACATAAAAGTTCCTTCCAATCTTCGTCAACCTCAAGGCGCCTCCGCTATATCCGGAGTCGTCAACTCAAATTAAAAGCACCTCCGCTATATCCGGAGTCGTCAACTCAAAATTAAAAGAACTTCCGCTATATCCGGAAGGTCAACAATCAACACCAAATTAAAAGCACCCCCGCTATATCCGGGAGAGCATTAATCATCACCGACAAAAAAGGGAGAATCAAAGGATTCAAGAGATTGTACCACTTTTATTTTATAAATTAATAAAATTTTAGTTGTCACAATTTTCGTGTTTTCTTTCTTTGTATTTCAGGGATAACAACGGAATTTGTGTTACAAATTCTGGCACGCCCGGTGGGACCAATCTCTCCTTTCCAAAGAAGTCAAGAAAAAATGGCACCAAAGGTTGCTTCTACCGCTCAGAAGGTTGCTTTCTTTGTTAAGACCGTGGCTTTGAAGGGCGCTACTACAAAGGTGGTCGTCGCTAAGGTCGTTTCGTCATCTCAAGGACAACTTTCCGGACCTATCACGCGAAGCATGTCAAAGGAGTTTGGCATCAACCTCCTTTTCCCGCATGAAGCTTCGATAGACCCACGTCACCAATGGTTGCGGACGTAATGATGACGAATTCCACAACTCTTGAGGAATATTGCTACCCTCACGAAGGCCATTGAAGCCCTCACATCGCATGTTCGGACTCAAGACATGCAAATTGCGAAGCTTGCCGGAAGATTGATTCCGTTGGGGAAGCAAGTAAGTCAAAAGAAGTGATGCGTGATGAAGAGGACGAACACGATGTCACTTCCAAAGACCAAGAAGTCTTCAAGTCTCTCGCATATGGAAAACAACTTGAAGGTCGCTCCGAAAAACTCTTTCAAGGACCAGGAAGGCTCCAAGTCCTTTACCTTGGCAAGCAATCGAAGATCTCCCCCGACGGAACCATCCCTATCGCCAACTCCAGGAGTTCATCATGGGGACGATCAATGACAAAGTCGGAGGGTCCTTGAAGTCATCTCGGACTTATATCAAGCCATACACCAAAAGAATTGATGATTTGAAGATGCCGGTCGGTTATCAACCACCAAATTTCCAAAGAATTTGACGGGAAAGGCAACCCGAAGCAAGACGTCGCCCATTTCATTGAAACTTGCAACAATGCCGGGACCTATGGAGATCACCTCGGTGAAGCAATTTGTGCGTTCTCTCAAAGGCAATGCGTTTGATTGGTACACCGATCTTGCCCCCGCTCTCTGGATAGTTGGGAGCAACTGGAGCGGACTTTCTCAATCGTTTCTACAAAGACTCGTAGAATCCGTGAGTATGGTGGAGTTGACCAACTCCCGCCGGGGAAAGAAGAGAAGGTAGTGGATTACATTAACAGTGGAGAAGTCTAAGTCTTAACCGCAAAGACCAATTGTCCGAAGCCTCTCGCCATTGAGATGTGCATTCAAGGCATGCATTGGGGATTGCAATACATTCTCAAAGGTATTCGCCGAGATCTTTTGAGGAGTTAGCCACTCGTGCGCATGACATGGAACCGAGCATTGACGCCAATGGAGGTCGGGCCCTCGTTCGGGATCCTAGAAGGATCAAGGAAAAACAAGAAATGAAGAAACCCGTTAAAGCCGCTCCAAGAACGGAAAAGAAGGAGTCCAACGCTACCACCGTAGCTCCAAGTAAAAGTTAACAACCCAAAGATCAAGCCAACCCGAATGGAGGAAGGTTGAGCCACGACAAGTTGAAAGACGGAGGCCAACTCGAACGAAAGGCAACAGAGAGAAGTATCCATTCTTCGATTCCGACGTACCCGCAATTTTTGATGAGTTGTTGAAATTGAAACTCATTGAACTTCCGAAACAAAGCGTCCGGAGGATGCGGCAAAGAGCCCACGAAGGTAACTATTGCAAATATCATCGCTTATTTGGTCATCCCATCGAAAAATGCTTTGTCTTCAAGGACAAGGTTATGCGTTTGGCCGAGGAAGGAAAGATCGTGCTTGAAGAAGAGAAGGCAAGCACAAATCAAATCACCATAGCAGAGCCGACAAATGGTCGTTGCATGACCATCCAATTCGGATCACTCGACCCTGTTGAGATTAAATTCAACGACTCTCTACCCATAGCTAAGAAAGAATCTGGAACGTCTCCCAAACAAGCAAAAGTCGCTGCGGAAGAAAAGAAAAACTCGAAGCCTGTCGCACAGGACGATGATGGATGGATTCTGGTGACTCGCAAGAAAAAGCAAAGGAAGTCACCTTGTTTTAAATTGGAAGAACCAAAGACGATTTGTTCCAAGTCTTCCAAGACAAGAAGAGGCCGAAGGGCAAGAAAGATGAGAAGAAATCAAAGGAAGGTAAACAAGAAAGTGAAGAGGATCTTCCCTGTAGGGGTCGAGTACAGAAGCCCTCATACTCCAATCACCTTATTAGAGTACATGCCCAAAAGAGTCCTCGAAGCTGAGACGACCGAAGAAAACTCAGAGGATGAAGTTGTCCCATGTTACGCTATCCACGCGAAGAAAGATATGGTGAAAAGGAAAATGAAGATTTGCCGACCGAGGAAGCGGCTTCAAACAATTCAAAGCTTGCTTGCATGGTTGAGATCACCTTTACGAGATGATGACATGCTTCTTGGATCGGCACCCCATAACCGCCCGCTATTTGTCACAACATACACACGTGAGCAAAAAATTAATCGCGTGTTACTAGATGGAGGATCACCGTCAACATATTGCCGCTCCGAGTAATGAAAGAGTTGGGTGTCTCTATGGATGAACTCTCCGACGGTCGCCTTATGATCCATGGATTCAACCAAGGGGGCAAAGAGCCATTGGTGTAATCCGACTTGACATCTTGATAGATGAACTATCTTCAAGCGCACTGTTCCATGTGATTGATGCCAGAACGTCCTACAACATGTTGCTAGGGAGGCCGTGGTTACACGAGAATGGAGTCGTCCCTTCAACCCTTCATCAATGCTTTAAGTATTGGCGCAATGGTGTTTTAAGAAAGGTCGTTGCTGATGAAAAACCTTTCACTGAAGCAGAAACTCACTTTGCAGATGCAAAATTCTACCTGAAGCCGGCTTCTTTGAAGATAGTAGGCATTTCCAAGTCACAAGAAAATGATGATGAGGAGAAGGCCACACCGTCGAAGACAAGAGGGAGGTTGGCAAGCATGGAGAGACAAAATCATCACTGCCTCAACACCAAAAATCCAAAGCGATGAGTGGACTGACGCCGCCACTTCCCAAGATCAATGCCGTACAGACGGATGCTCCTCTACAGGGGTTTACCCGTCCTAAAGAAGGTCCGGTTATAGAACATGGAACATTGCCAGCCACAAGGAAGGAAGGTTTTGATCCTATTGCTTACAAACTCCTCGCAAAGGCAAAAATGGATCCCGAAGCCCTGCTCTAAAAATGGGGGCAAAAAACGAAGAATCTGGAGAAATGCAAAAATCCACAAAAGCTAATGTTCCGGTTATTGGGTCCCGAAAGGGTCTGGGGTATAATCCCTCACCGCCTGTCCGTATCTCAATAAGGAAGGCAACCAATAACTATATTGGAGTTGAAGAAGAATCATCATCATCAAACATCCCATAACCTCTACATGAAAGGCCATCGGTGTTTGAGAGGTTGCAACCCAAGAAAGAACGTGTATCGGTCTTTGAAAGGCTTTCGGTCACAACCAAGAACCCGCCAAAATCTAAGGGTGTCAAGAGCCGAAATCGATCAACACACGTGCATGCTCCCGGAAGGGAGATGACAAACATTGACTCCAAAGAAATCAAGAGCTCGATCCCGTCTAGAATGAGGCGTCATACATGTCTTCTCGTTCATTGTGGAAATATAATGAAGGCTAAAATGCGCACGGTGGTCTACACTAAAACTGCTGCCAAGCACGATATAGAGAATGTGCAAGAAAATGAGCCTGAAGAAAGCGTTGGATCCTCATATATTATCACCGTCGGTGAAGAATTGTATCCTGCCAGAACTAGAACGGTGTTAGAAGAAGTCATGGAACTTGATGAAGTGAAGGAACGGGCTTCCGTCTATCATATCACCTTGGTAAATGATGAAATTGAAGAAGATGCTGAAGAAGCACCCCGGGAGCTAGAAGAAGGGGTCGAGTCCACAGTGGATGAGTTAAAGGAAATCAACCTTGGCACCGAGGATGAACCGCGACCCACTTTTATAAGTGCTCTTTTGTCTCCGTGAAGAAGAAGAGAGATACCTCGAAATCCTCCAGAATACAAGGATGTCTTCGCTTGGACATACAAAGAGATGCCTGGGCTTGATCCGAAGGTAGCTGTTCATCAGTTGTCCGTAAAGAAAGGATCACGCCCTATCAAGCAGGCTCAAAGGAGATTTAGGCCGGATCTTATCCCACTCATAGAGGCGGAAGTCAACAAGCTCATTGAAGCAGGATTCATCCGTGAGGTTAAGTATCCAACATGGATCTCGAGCATCGTCCCCGTGAGAAAGAAAAATGGTCAAATTCGCGTCTGTGTTGATTTTCGGGACATAAACAATGCATGCCCAAAGGATGATTTTCCCTTGCCAATCACTGAGCTGATGGTAGACGCAACCACAGGTCATGAGGCTTTGTCCTTCATGGATGGATCGTCGGGGTACAATCAAATTAGAATGGCTCCTGAAGATGAAGAATTCACAGCATTTCGAACACCTAAGGGAATCTACTGTTACAAAGTGATGCCTTTTGGTCTAAAAAATGCGGGGGCAACTTATCAACGGGCCATGCGAAGATCTTTGATGACATGCTACACCAACACGTTGAATGCTATGTTGATGACCTGGTTGTAAAATCGAAGAAGAAGGCCGACCACTTGAACGACTTGAGATTAGTCTTTGATAGACTTAGAAGATTCCAATCGAAGATGAACCCACTCAAATGTGCATTTGGAGTCGGTTCGTGGAAGTTCCTTGGCTTCATCGTCCGACATCGAGGAATAGAAATTGACCAAATCCAAAGTGGAAGCCATTGTGAAGATGCCCGAACCTCGTAACTTACGTGAACTTAGAAGTCCGCAGGTAAATTGGCCTATATACGGAGGTTCATATCAAACCTCGCCGGAAGATGCCAACCTTTCACCATCCGATGAGGAAGGGAGTTCCATTTGAATGGGATAACTCGTGCAGAAAGGCATTTGAAAACATTAAAGCATACTTGATAAATGCTCCGGTCTTGGCAGCCTTCGTTAAAGGTAAACCTCTAATCCTTTACATCACAAATGCAAGAACGATCGCAGGCGCACTTCTTGCTCAAGAGAACGAGAAGGGCAAAGAAAACGCATTATACTATTTGAGCGAACGATGACTCCACACGAGCCGAAATACTCTCCAATTGAGAAGCTCGTTTGTCACTCATATTTGCCATCCGTAAGCTAAAGCACTACTTTCAAGCTCATACTGTGCATTTGGTGTCAAAGGCAAATCCACTGAAATATGTCATGTCCAAGCCCGTGCTGTCAGATAGATTAGCAAGGTGGTATCTCCAACTTCAACAATTTGAAATTGTTTACGTGCCTCAAAAGGCCGTCAAAGGGCAGGTGCTTGCGGACTTCTTGGCTGATCACCCAATCCCGGCAGAATGGGAGCTCTCAGATGATTTGCCTGATGAGGATGTCATGGTGATTGAAGTACTTCCGCCTTGGAAAATGTATTTTGATGGAGCGGCGAGGCGAGACGGTGCTGGCGCTGGAGTCATTTTTATTTCCCCAGAAGGTGAAGTGCTGCCATACTCATTCAAATTGATGGAATGTTGCTCCAACAATGTTGCTGAATACCAAGCTTTGATCTTAGGGCTTGAGATGGCAATGGATGTAAAGCAATGCAGATTAAATGTTTATGGCGACTCTCAATTGATCATCAACCAGCTTGAAGGCACTTACGATGTAAAAAAGCCAGAGTTAGTCCCATACTACAAGTATGCAAGAAAAATCATTGCTTACCTTGGCGACGTCACAATTGAGCATGTTCCAAGAAAAGAAAATAAGCAAGCGGACGCTCTAGCAAACTTGGCTGCGACACTGGCAATCAGCGATGGAAAGACGCAAGTCCCCGTCTGTGAGCGGTGGGTGGTTCCTCCATACTTCGAAGAAGATGAGGAAGAAGATAATGATAGTTATGCTGTCTGTGTCTATGAAATAGACCAAGAGGACTGGCGTCATCCATTAGTGGAGTACTTGAAATACGGAAAGCTCCCTGACGATCAAAAGAAGAAAGTTGACATAAGACGGCGGGCTCCACGCTTCTTCCTTCACAATGATGTCTTGTATCGGCGTTCTTTTGAAGGAGTCTTTCTTCGTTGCCTTGGAGAAGATGAAGCTCTTCACGCCATGAGGAGGCTCACTCCGGGATTTGTGGCGCCCATCAGTCCGGACCGAAACTGCATTTTCGCATTAAAAGAATGGGATACTACGGCCGACCATGGTAAAAGATTGCATGGATTACGCTCGAAAATGTGAAGCATGCCAATTCCATGCTAACTTTATTCATCAACCTCCCGAGCCATTACATCCAACAAAAGAGCGGCGGCATGGCCCTTTGATGCCCGGGGAATGGATGTGGTTGGTCCCCTACCGAAATCATCGGGCCAACATCTTTATATCTTGGCTGCCACCGACTACTTCTCTAAATGGGCTGAGGCTGTTGCACTACGCCAGGTGAAGAAAGAGGATGTAGTCCGCTTCATCCGAGTAAACGTCATCTATCGCTATGGAGTTCCACGCTACATCATCACGGATAATGGGAAGCCGTTCGTGAATAGCTTGGTTGATAAGCTGTGTGAGCGAGTTCGGCCTTCAAACAACACAGTCCTCCATGTACAATGCGCCGGCCAACGGACTTGCTTTGAAGCTTTCAATAAAACGTTATGAAACTTGTTGAAGAAAGTGGTTGCAAGGCACAAGAAAGACTGGCACGAGCGGATGAGTGAAGCTCTATGGGCATACCGTACAACTTTTCGGACGCCAACTCAGACCACTCCCTATTCTCTTGTATACGGTGTTGAAGCTGTGCTGCCCCTTGAGAGGCAAATCCCTTCGCTGAGAATCGCTATCCAAGAAGGTCTGACGGATGAAGAAAATGCTCGCCTTCGCCTTGAAGAATTGGAAGCACTGGACGAAAAGCGGCTCCAGGCTCAACAGAATCTTGAATGCTACCAAGCACGGTTGTCAAAGGCATTCAACAAGAAAGTGCGTCCGAGATCATTCCAAGTTGGTGAAACAGTCCTTGCAGTGAGAAGACCTATCATCTTGACACATAAGTCCAAAAACAAGTTCACCTCAAAATGGGATGGCCCCTATGTTGTTCGGGAGGTCTACACTAATGGAGCATACAAGTTGGTGGACAAAGACGGCGTCAAGCTTGGCCCAATCAACGGCAAGTTCCTCAAAAAGTTTTACGCATGACTCAAACAATGCTCCTAAGCACGAGCCTAAACTGCATTAATCATATCAAAAAAATAATAATAAAAAAAAAATAAAACTTTTGAACTACGTTTGACTTGATCCCCTAAAAGCATTCCCGGGGTACGTAGGCAGCTTGGGAAGTTACTCCAAGTTCAGTCATACCAAAAAAAAAAAAAAAAAAAAAAAAAAAAGGTCCATTCAGAAACAAAAAAAAAAAAAAAAAAAGTGAATTTCAAGCTCAGTCGTACGAAAAAAAGGACTTCAAAGAGATGGAAAGAAAATAATAAGATTTTATTGATAGCAATAAAGTTTTATTACATCTAGGAAGAAAGTAAATAAACTAGCAAATAAGAAATCTCAAGAACAAAAAAAAAGGGGATTTAAACGGGTAGCTTGAAGTCTTCCAAGTCACGTCGGTTGCCTTCTAGTAACTCCCTCATCTTATTCAGAACATCAATCTCCTCCTGCCGTAATGGAAATGTGCCCTCCAAGTCGGCGATCTCCCCGCCGGTTGGGACACACGAGCGGTCAACCCATGTAGTCCCTCATCAAAATTGTTGAGTGACAAAGCAACCTCATTCTCCTCTTTCTGCAGGGCGGCCAATTCCTTTTGGAGTTCTTCTCTTCTACCTCGAATCTCTGAAAGCCTATCTTGAGAAGATTGGACTTTTTCAAGATGTACCTTCTCAGCTATCTCGGCCTCTGAAAGATGTTCGCAAAGAATTGAAAGTTTTGCATCATGCTCCTCTTCAGGAAGCCGCTTCGAAACGTCATCCAAAGCAGCTCCGTAGTGTGAGGCGTTCCTAAAAAGTGTGTCCAGAAGAGACTTCAAATGGGAAAGGTCCAACACTTTGGTATTCTCCATCTCTAAGAATATTTCATAAACACCACTTTTAACGGAGGATAACTTGTCTATAGCGCAGCATGAGAGCTTGTCTCCGATAGATTCCCACAACGCCTCAAGAAAGTGGTGACGACACTTCGAGATCACGTCCCTTGGCTTGAACTCTGAAACCTCTGCCTTTCGGGGAAGTGAGGCCAAAGGAGGAAGTATGACGCGCTCTCTACTCACGGAATGGGCTGTAGAAAGACCTTCATCAACGTCTTGATCACCTAACTCGCTTCACCATCGACGATCTGAGTGCCGCTCTCGGCCGGTAACCTCCGCATTGGGCATAAGATTGGTACCAAAGTCATTTCTCTCATGAGAATGCAGGGATGGTAAAGTATCATTGCCATCTTCAACTGTTATTGGAAGAGTATGCTCCTTCCCGACCTTTTGAGCTTCCAAGATGAAGGCATCGGGACCGTTGGTTGATGGCTCGCTTTGTTGCGGAAGATTAGCCACGTATAGAGGTTCATTGTCCAACTAAAAAAAAAAAAGTTGCAAAGTGAGCAGGCAATAAATATAATAAAAACAATACAACGAATGAAGTAAGAGTCTTACAATCCTTGAAAAGTTTGTGATAAAGTGACTCGGAGATGGGACACCATCAAAAAAGGCTGACCAATTAATGTCGCTATCCGTCAAAGAGTAAGTGATTACCTGTTTCCCGGTACCCTTCTTTTGACGCTTCCAGTTCACATCGCTACGAGGAGAGCTGCCGCTAAGAACCGCTGCATCATCTAGTTGTCTCTTCTCCTTCAAATCGGTACGGACATCCTTGGGCTTTTCAACCTGCTTCTGGGTACAAAGAGGTTTTGGGGAGAGTGATTCCTTGTGAGGTTCCGGAGGCTCGACATTCTTTATCTTTATGATAGGGGTACTTTGCTTTGCTTTAGTAGAACCCCCGTTAACGCCGCGACTAGAGAAGATCTTCCATCAAGCAGTACGAGCCATGCACTTGTGGCCACCACTCACCAAAGTTGGAAGAGAAGTAACTATCATATCCCCGAGGGCTTTCGGGAAATACTACCTTGAGACGACTATTGGGAGTAAAGTACATTTCCCATAATTGTTTTCCCGTCCCAATTGTGATACGGCGGCCATCGTCAGGGAGGTCCTTAGGAACGACTTGGAAGAACCCGAATTGCCGTGCGAACCGATACGGGCTATACGGCTCGAAAAGCATGCTCCATCTTGATGAAATACCAAGAAGCTCGGTCGCACCGACCGGAAAAAGACCCGATCTCGAGTAGGCAATCCACCATCATCAACTTTAAGCTCGTTTTGGTTCTTTTCGGAACAGATGCCCACCAAGCGACGCCACGAGCTTGGTGAATAAGGTCTCGACCTTCATGATCATTGAGGTTTTTGGCTCCTCCTACGCCAGAGTAAGAAACCATCATGGGTCCGGGCAAAGGTGACGACACTCGTGATGAGTTCCAAAATAACGTGCAATCCACCCAATGACGTAATGCCATGGAAGACAAGCATCCCCTCGCTCGGGGGCAGACGAGCGTGAAACCATGTTTAACCCTCTATATATGTTGGCCAACACTGGAACGGCAAGGCAATGAACTTTCCCATGGGCGATCAGACTTGCCATTTTAAAAGTCGAAGGCCTGATTGTCGCATCACTAGACGGGAGGGCAAACGAACACAACCAGCAGGCGATAAAGGCGGCAAGGAAGGACTCCTCCCTTGAGTTTTCGTCAATATGAAGGCGAGCAAACAACTCTTCATCTTTTTTCGACCGTCGATGAGGATTTTCTGCTATGGCGCCCCTAGGATTTTGAGTATCCTTTGGACGATACGCTCCTCTTTTCTCCGGGGTGGGCTTTTTGTACACCGTCGACTTTTTACACCAATAATCAACCCAGCGGGAGAGGGGAACTTTCGGGTTCTCATGGTCATAAACGCCCACCAAGCAGTGAAGATATGCATCAAAAAGATGCGACGGCTCACGGGAAGGGACTTCGCCCTTTGATGAGCATCGAAACGATCAACTCGTCAACACTAGGGATGACCTCCTCGTACAAATCTCCCGTGACAGAAGTCCACCAATGTGCCATAAATCCGCTAAGGAGATGGACATCTCTCCGGCATCAGTGTGAAGCGTATTAGTTTCTGGACACCATGCCTCGCAGAAAGCTCGGATGGCGCTTGGGCATTTGGAGTAGCTAAAGAGAGATGCGCTTAGGGCATCATATAGACCGGTCTTTTTCAGAATGCTTTTATTGCGGGAAAGCACATCTTCGAGCCATTCCCAATATCGCTCGATGAAGGTGAAGACTCCTGTGGTTTTTAACACGGTTCCCCATTGGACCTCGCCGTCAATGATTCGCCGACCAAGGGTGGAAAAAGTGTGGCTCCGAGGCTTCGTGCTATTCGCCAAAGGGCATAGCGCGTACTCCACATGGCCGTTCGACCGCTTCAACTCCATGTAAAGTCGTGTTGTTGTGTCGATACCTTGGGTTAGGCTGCCGGAACGAGAGCCACTCATAGGTGGATGAACCGCAAGCTTAAACCCAGTTTGATCCGCGTGTTCTGGACCATGCACAACCACCAAGTATCTTTTATTATTTTTCGCCACCTCCCGGAAAACCACCATGATGTGAAAATCTGAAAAGGAAAAAAAAAGAGGGAAAAAAAAAAAAGAAGAGAAATTTCAGTTCTGTAAAAAAAATAAAAATAAAAAAATAAAAAAAGAAGTGGGTCTGTACCAGAAAGTGAAGAAAAAGACTAGCAAACTCTTGTCGTCTAATATAAGAAGATTTATATACATACTGGTTAACCTATTGAACAAAAAAAAAAAAAAAAAAAAAGGGGTTTGGCTACTTTCAGTGTAATAGATGAAAGGAGTTGTGTGTTAATAATCTTTTGCGAGGAGAAAACGGACAACCAGCTGGTAAAATTTCACAGACCGATTATCAAATTCGAAAAGGTTCCGCCATTGACATGAGAGGGACAATTCAGAGGATAGATCGAGAGGAGAAAGGACCTTGGTTCCTTGGTTACTCTCGATGCCGCTGCTGTGCCTGTTGATGTATTTCATTGAAGAAGGTAAGAACCTTTATATAGGCAATGAAGGAAGGGCGAATCCACAAAAATCTTCAACGTGGGACAAAATATAGAAGATGCTGATTGATTGGCTTTTACTTGGTGAACAAGAAGGAAAAAGAAAGGAAAATAAAAATAAAAATAATAGGAAAAAACTGAAAGCGGCCATACGATGAAGCTACTCCCGACTCAGATGAAGAGGGGCAATACTGTACAAATGAATGACAAATGTCAACCCTTCTCCTGGGTGGACAAAAAAAGGGGGATGGGCTATCTCTGAAGGCCTATTATGGCTAAAGGAAAAAAGTGGGTCCGTTCTTCAAAAGAAAAAAAGGGATTCAATAAAAAGAAAGTAAATGTAAAGTCCTAATATTGGACTCTGCTTTTCCAAGAAAATATATCGCACTTGGAGAATATTAAAATTCGGGACTTGTCGTTACGGTAAAACTTACTCGAACAACAACAAGTCTCGAGGGGGCATTTGTAGATATTTAAATTTTATGTGACGAATTATATATGTCACATAATACATTTGTCCTAAATTGAAATTTATTTTGTATTATTTCCTATAAAAATTCTAGGGAATAATGTAAAATAGATAATTGATTAAAATCTCTTAAATAAATATTAGAGATTTAATTAATTTCAATGGCTATACAATAATATATGTGTGACACATTATATGTGTTACATGTTAAATATGCCATGAAATTGGAATTGTTTAATGTTATTTTCCTACATTAAATATTAGGAAATAATATGAAAACAATAAGTCATAAAATCTTTTAAATATAATTAGAAGATTTTATTGATTTATAATAAATGTGGAATATTCCAAAGATTGTCTAAAATCAATCAGAATATTTCCTACATTTAATGCAAATCAATCATTAGCTTCCATTCACCACTATAAATAGGAGGCCTTGGTCATTTGCGAAAGACACACAGAAGACATTGAAGAGTTGATAGAAATCCCAGAACCAGAAGGTTCAGGCATTCATCAACAACACTCGAAGATCTTCAAGAAATCCTTGAAGTTCTTCAAGAGACAGAGAACAACGAGAAAAGAGAAGACAAAAAGAAGGTGAAAAGTCTCGAGCAAAAGCTTCGAGCACTCGCAACAACACCAAAAGCATCGAGAGATCTTCCAAAAAAGGCCGGAAGTTCTTCAAAAGAAGAAAATCAAAAGCATCTCCAACATTCGAAGATCAACGAAAAGACTTGAATTTCTTCAACAAGGGGATCGAAGGTAACATAAAAGTTCCTTCCAATCTTCGTCAACCTCAAGGCGCCTCCGCTATATCCGGAGTCGTCAACTCAAATTAAAAGCACCTCCGCTATATCCGGAGTCGTCAACTCAAAATTAAAAGAACTTCCGCTATATCCGGAAGGTCAACAATCAACACCAAATTAAAAGCACCCCCGCTATATCCGGGAGAGCATTAATCATCACCGACAAAAAAAGGGAGAATCAAAGGATTCAAGAGATTGTACCACTTTTATTTTATAAATTAATAAAATTTTAGTTGTCACAATTTTCGTGTTTTCTTTCTTTGTATTTCAGGGATAACAACGGAATTTGTGTTACAATAGGTTCTTTTGTTTTTTACAAATTATTTGAACAAAAACTTTCTAGTACAATTAACCCTGTACTGTCAATCATAGCAAAAAAATATGATCCTATGTTCTGCTCTGATAAAAAAAAGCTAAAAGGAAGCTCTTTACATCTAATGGCAATACTGTCAATCATGAAATTACTCAGTACAACTACAAGCTCAAGTAGCTAACAGAAGCAAAACTTTTTTGCCATATGTATAATACTTTCACTGGTTGCCCATATGTATACCATATTAATGAAATATTTTCTCCAGATGAACCCTTGTGAGAATAGTTTCCATAACAATATATACTCACAACAAAGAGCAAAATTTACTCATTTAATTAAGACAATTTCTGCAGGAATAAAGGACCTTAAACAAGTTATGAAATTCATACCAGCACCTAAGAAAACACCAATCATATTCCATCCAACCAAGCTGGATGAGAAGAGGATGGAGCTTGAAAGAACACACAATATACCTAGGTGCTAGAAAGAAAGGAAACAATGAAGCACATAAAGTTCACACCGAAACTCTAGCCCATTATAAAGTTCACACCGCTGCAAACTCATTCAAATAAACTAGACTGAGGAGAGATACGGCTGGTGGTGTAATAAGGTGTGATAAGTCAAGATTCTAAGATGTATTTATCCACAATACAAACCCACTAATTCCTTACAACCATAACTCCAAACAACAGCTTACCAACATACCAAAGACACAAAAGAACCAGTCATTGATAAACCAAGGGTTTCAGATAATTACGAAGCAATTCGAGATCCGGATAATTACGAAGCAAATCGAGCTTTAAATCGAGATAATCATAAATCAAATCAAGATAACTACTGTGCCCAAATAATTACTGATAGACATGAGATAAAGCAAGAGCCGATACCAGATGATGTCCCAGCAATTTGAAAGATTCAAGCTGATTCAAGCTTTATCTTCTTTAGTTGATTTACTTTACATTGATGTTTTTGTCTTAATCTTTTTTGTCTTTACAAAATCCTTTTGTGACATATAAAAGGGCAAAAGCCGGCAAAATAAAAACTATCTGAGTTCTGTTATGTTCTTTTTTATTTTATATTGCAAACTTCTTTATTCCTACACAATGAACTTCAAGCTATTATCAAACCAAAGTTGCTACAAATGGGTTAATAAGGCTAGCAGTATGGTCTGCTCACGCTACCACCATTTTTAGGGTTTAGACTACGAATCAACTACCTCAATTACAGATTTAAAATACATCGATTATTGAATAATCTTGTAGAAACATAAAATGAAGCACATTATTAACATTATATCACCACAACCATATGAACCCTAGAATTAAAGCTCCCGTCGAAATACACAGAGAAGCATCCAGATCGGAATACAGAGAAGAAGAGAAACGAATGGATAGAAAACATAAAGTGAAGCGCATTTTTAACCCATATGAACCCTAGAATTAAAACTCCGATCCGAATACACGGAGAAGAATCCAGGTTGAAATACATAGAAATGAAGAGAAAAGAATGGAGGGAGAAGAGAAGAGAGAGAGCAGAAATTACCTACGAAAATGGCCAACCGACCAAGCAGCGTGAGCAGCGGCGGAGTAGCTTCTTCGCGATTTGACGAAAGAGATAGCGAGCTGATTTTTTTTCTTTTTGTGTAAACGAGAAAATAATGAATCCTCTGCGAAAGCGCGTCTCTTTTCTTTTATCCCATCTCATAGAATATCCATTCCGTTGGAATAAAAATATGTACCATTCCATTATCAAACAAACGGGTCAAAACACGAGAATGGAATATTTAGCAAAATATTCCATTCCATTCCAGGCTAACAAACAAGCCATAAAGTAACGTACATAATATTTCCACACCCCCCCTCAAACTGGGTTGTATATGTTAATACAGCCAAGTTTGCTACTCAGTCGGCTGAACATAAGCGGTGGAATTGCCTTGGTGAGAATATCAGCATTTTGGTCTGCTGAGGGAACATGCTGAAGTTGAATGATCTTGGCATCAATCTTCTCTTTAAGGAAATGTCTGTCAATATCCACATGTTTGGTTTTATCATGATGGACTGGATCCTCTACCATGCATAAAGCTGAATTATTGTCACAACAGAGTATGACAGGTTGCTGAGGGGTCTGCTGAAGATCAGTAAGGACTCTTTTCAGCCATAATGCTTCACAAATGCCCAAAACCAATGCCATGAGTTCGCTTCAAAGACTACTTCTTAGAGACGGTAGGTTGTTTCTTGCTTCTCCAAGTGACCGATTACCCCATACATATGAGCAATAGCCTGTGGTAGATCTTCTGTCTATGTGACGACCCGGCCCAATCGGCATCGGTGTAAACCTTGACGGATCTCTCACAGACTTGGTGAAATGTAAGCCTTGGCCGAGTGGACTTCGGTACCTCGCATCCCGTTCACGCATCCCAATGTTGCTCGGTAGGGCAATGTATGAACCGGCTAACCGTACTAACTCCATATGCAATATCAGGTCTTGTATGGGACAGATAAATAAGTTTCCCTACAAGTCTTTGATATTGATCCTTTCTGACAGCAATGTCACCATGCAACAGGTATTACCGGGATCCACTAGGGATACAAAGAGGTTTGCATCCCAAAGATGCCGCTTTCCTTCGCAGGTCCAAGACATACTTCCTCCGTGAGACGATATACCCGATCGTTCCTAGCTATTTCCATACCAAGGAAGTACTTGAGGTAGCCCAAATCTTTAACTTGAAACACTTTGGCCACGGGGTCTTCAATTGTTGGATCTCGGCGGTCATCACCGGTAAGGATGATATCATCCACATAGACAATAAGAATGGATCTTTTTTGGTTTGTTGTTTTGATAAACATGGTGTGATCTGAGTTGCATTGATGATATCCAGCAGCTTTAACCACAGTAGTAAGTTTGCCAAACCAAGCTCTTGGGGACTGCTTTAGGCCATATAGAGACTTCCTTAATTTGCAAACTTTCCCTTGAGTGTGAGTGTTGGCAAAACCAGGAGGCACATTCATATAGACTTCCTCAGTAAGGTCACCATTTGGGAAAGCATTCTTAATATCCAATTGGTGAAGAGGCCAGTCAAGTTGGACAAAGAAGTGAGATCGGTACACTCGACAAGGTGTTGAGCTTTGCCACGGGTGCAAAAGTCTCTTTGTAGTCAAGACCATATGTTTGAGTGAATCCCCTTGCAACCCGCCTAGCTTTGTATTTGTCAATAGTACCATCAGCATTGTACTTGATAGTGAACAGCCATTTGCAGCTGATTGTCTTCTTTCCATGTGGGAGAGAGGCGAGGTCCCAAGTATGGTTGTCAAGGAGAGCGATCATTTCGCTTTGACAAGAAACCTTCCACTTATCATGTTGGAGAGCTTCCCGTATATTCTTAGGAATAGAGTGAGAATCCAAGTCCTGTGTAAACATGGCAAAACCAGGTGATAACTGATCATAAGATAGATAATTATGAATAGAATGATCAGTAGTGCAAGATCTCTTTCCCTTCCTGATAGCAATAGGCCTATCATCAATGTCGCGAGCCGCCGAGAGGCCGTAGGTTGCCGAGTGTCGCAGGCTCGAGTCGGCGGGCTCGGGTCAGTAGACTCTGGTTCAGGAGGTTGCTGAGGGTCAGTAGACTGCTGAAAGTCAGTAGGGTGCTGAGGTTCAGTCTGCTGAGAATCAGTAGGTTGCTGAGGGTTAAGATTTAGGTCAATTTCAATCGGGTTTCCATCGTTGATCGCCTCGGTGGACTTGCTTTGTAGTAGGGTGTCCTTTCAAAGAATTTTACATCCATAGAATTGTAAAATCTTTTTTCGAAGGAGAGTAACACTTGTAACCTTTCCCGTCCTTTGAATATCCTAGGAAAATGCACTTGAGAGCTTTGGGATCAAGTTTGCTTCGTGTTGGGCATGGATATACACAAACACAAGTGCAACCAAAGATTTTTGGGGGTAATTGGGAAATAAGATGAGGGCGGGAGTGTGTGGTCGAAGGGTTTGGATAGGGGTTTTGAAGCCTAACACTCGCCGGGAAGTCCGTTGATTAAGTATGTGGCGCATTAATATAGCTTCACCCCACATATACTTTGGAACATGTGTGGTGAACATGATTGATCTAGCCATCTCCAAGAGGTGCCTGTTCTTTCTCTCAAAGAACCCCATTTTGTTGAGGTGTTTCCACACAACCGCCGATATGGACAATCCCTTTATTCATCAAGAAATTACCGAGGTTAGACTCATAGTATTCAAGTGCATTATCGCCTCTTTAAGATCTTGATCTTAGTGTCAAATTGAGTAGAAATCATGTTGTAGAATTCCTGAAAGACTGTTCCAACTTCAGATTTATCCTTCATTAAAAACAGCCATGTGTTTCTGGTATGATCATCAATGAAAGTGACAAACCACCTTTTTCCTGTTATACTTTTTACTCTTGAAGGTCCCCATACATCACTATGAATTAAAGTGAAAGGTGTGGAAGGCAAATAAGGTAGTTTGGCATACACAGATTTGGTAAGTTTGGCAAATTGACAAATATCACATTGAAGATCATTGACATTACATCCTTTAAATAATTCAGGAATTACATACTTCAAATAACCAAAACTTGGATGTCCTAGTCTATAATGCCATAACATGATATTATCTAAGGTTTGAGTGCAGTCCGCCGAGGCAGATTCGCCTTCGCTTCTCGTCTTCGGTAGGGTCGACCACATACAATCCTAAGCGGGGTTTAGCCCTCCCAATCACTTCCCGTGAAGAAGGGTCCCGGGAAAGTGCACCGATTCTTATTAAAAACAACAAATCAGCTTCAAATCTTTTACAAGTCTACCGACGACGATATGAGATTGCGCCTAATTTTGGAACAAATAGGACATCCTTTAGACATATCTTATTAGTAAGTTTAACATTTCCAAAACCTTTTGCACGAGAGATAGATCCATCAGCAGTCTTAACATTGTGAATTTGATGACATGGCATAAGGTGAGTTATAAGGTTTTTATTGCCAGTCATATGGGAGGAGGCCCCAAAATCAACAATCCATGTTTCATTACTAATAGAAGAGTAAAATTTATCTGCACTAGCCTGAGTAGCAGTGTCAGTAGAGGGACTACCTTCTTTTTGTTGAGTGAGGAAAGCTTTGAATGCAGCAAACTGAGCATTCAACTTGTTGTCATTCTCCTCTTCATTTACATGCCTGCCCTGACTTTCCCCGGTAGGCTTGAAGGATTTAGGCATGCCATGTAGCTTCCAAAGAAGTGTCCTTGGTGTGATTTGTGCGTTTGCGGTGCTCACGAACAACTTTCCGGTTCTATCGCAGCCTTCCCGACGCCCCGCAACCTCGGCAGCTTCCCGACGGTCGCCAGGTAGCACTCTCGGGGGGTTGTCGGCGGGGAGTTCAAGAAGATCACTTTCCTCCTACTTTCCTCATGTTTGACTTCGGCAAACATGGATTTGAGATTGGGGAGAGGTTTGTGGCAAGGATTCTTCCTCTAACATCATCAAGAGTGGGATCCAGTCCGGTAAGGAACTTGAATACTCTCTTTTTCTCAATAATGTCCTTATAAAGGGCAGCATCCTTGACATCATTCCAGGGGTATGTTTCCAGCATATCTAGGTGTTGCCATGCCCTAGACGGTTGGTTGAAGTATTGAGTTACGTACGCATCTCCTTGTCTCAGCTTTGAATCCGAGCTTCAAGTTCATACACTTCGATGTATTGTCTTTCTTGGAGTAAAGGTCCCCGGCATTATCCCATATCTCCTTTGCGGTATCATACATCATAAAATTCTCACTAATCTCTTTTGTCATTGATCTTGTGAGAATGGTCATGACTTGATTATTAGTAGTGTCCCATGCTTCAAATCCCGGGTCATCTTCAAGGCGGGGGCGGGTTTGCCGGACGGTATCCCATCTTACCTTGTCCAGTAATGTACATTTTCATAGACCTTGACCATAGCAAGTAGTTGTTGCCATCAAGTCTATGATTAGTATAAGATGAAGATTCAGTGACCCCAGTCTGTTGAGGCAGCTGGGACTCAAGTGAGGGTGAGGAAGCTTCAGATAATGAAGACATCTTGATTCAGCAGGGTACTGAGAATTTGCAGCGGATTCAGGGGTTTAAGTCTCTGATACCATGAAGAGAGTTTGAGAAAGTAAAAAGATACTTGAGTAAACTTCAACTTAGTTTTATTCATCATAAAAGAGTGAGTATAAATAGCTACAAGTAAATGAGAAAGGTCCTAGTAGAGTATAAGCTAGGAGAGAGCAATTAATTACTAGAGTCGGCTAGTATTAATTGCTAGAGATGTCTATTACCTAATAAGACAAAAGAAGTTACTTTATGACTTTATGACATATTAATTGTTTATACAATACAATTAATATGTCTTACAATTAATGTGTCTCACAATTAATATGTTACACTAAAGTAACGTACATAATATTTCCACAAATCATATTATATCAATCACAACATCCAATTCATACAGTAACATCTTATGAAAAAATATAATTTAAAGTTACCAACTTGCGTCTTTTTTCATCCTATTAATTAATTAATTAATTAACATTTAATTAATTAAATAATTATTAGCTGAAATTAAAATTTACGATTAATTTTAAAATCAATTTAATTTTATTATTTAGAACTATTCTAAAATAAAATCAAAATAAAAAAGGTCTCTTATGTTTCTTTCCATTTGGTTCCCTAACCAAAATGGATGCCTTTGGTTTAGTCCAAACAAAACCAAAAAGCATCAACCTAGGATTTTCCAAAAAGGCCAAGGTTAAACTTAGGTCCATAGTCGTGGACCATGGGTTAGCCTCAATGGTTCAACAAAGCCACAGGAAACAAGTTCAAATTTTTTGAACCTTTTGGGATGCCATTGGGCATCACAATGGTTCAAACTATTTGAACTATTGTTAGCCATATAGCATCAATTAAACAAGAGAGATTTTTCTATGTACCATAAAGTATCACAAAATACATAAAAATAAAAAATCGGGGTTCCACCAAGAACACCACCAGCCGATGCCTATAGCCAGGAGGCCGCCGACGCCGCCGGCGAGTTCTCGGTAGGGGTGCCGCCGCCGATCGGCCGAGCACCCCAAGCCGCCGCATTAATAAATTTTTTTCTTTTTTCATGTTTCGTTTTGTGTATCGATATCATGCATCTAGAAAAATACTACGCAAATTTTAAATAATGCTTATTGCTTAATTCGAAGACCTATCCGATACCCATTTTAGGAAATCAAGACATTTAAGTAGTGGAATTTAAAATTTTGATTTCTCTTTTCCAAGATCGACTTCGTTCAAAGCATAAAAGAAGTAGACAATAAACATATCAGATCTGATCTAAAAGATTGAAGCTTTTGTCCACGAAGTAGTAGTAGTACACGGAGCCGCCCAAGCGTTCGGCCTCTACCGTTCATCCATACGAACTTCCCGCCGAAATCCCGCCTTGGATTGCTACTAGAAAAACTCGGTTGCTAGGCCGACATTTTCTCTCTCTCGAAAACTCTCTAGGAAGCTCTCCTATTTTCTAGTAAAATAGAAATCTTGTATTATGATCCAAAAGAGCTTGACACCCACTACATATATAGTGGTGACATGCACCCCATATGTCTCAATCCCAATGGGAAAATATTTCTGCTTGGAGTAGGGAGAAGAAAATATTTTTCTAATAAAATAAGGAAAATATTTTTTTCTTGATTTATCTCTTTTAATTTAATATCTTATATCGAATAATCAATTAATTAGATTGCAAAATCCATGTGAATCGCATATACACATGTATGCACCACTTACACATAAAATATGTATATTTAATTAGTCAACATAATTAATATCTTGTATGATTTATTCATAATAAATAAATACCACAATATTATTAGGGAGTTCTAAAGGCACCCCCACTTTTACTTCTGGCACCACATTACTCCCGGCACAACAAAAATTACTCCGGCACCACGATGATTTTTGATGAACAGAGCGTCAGTGGCACTGACGTTGCTATTGAAAATCAACGTCAGTGACACTGATGTTGTTGTTAAAAAACAAAAGTCAGTGGCACCGACGTTTACGTTATAAAAGTGTCATAACTTAGAAACGTCAGACCGACTTTCCGCTGACTTTCGTTTTTTAATAGCAGCGTCAGTGTCACTGACATTTTTTTCATAAAAAAATAATAATCAAATAATGGGTGCCGGAAGTAGAAGTAGGGGTGACTTTAGAACCCTCCTATTAATTTAGCACTATAACACTTTATAGCTGAGATAAAAAATTTCCTTATTTGGCTATCACTATAACCGCATTTTAATCCGGCTAGATAAAAAATTTCCTTATTTTAATCCGGCTAGATATTCTTATGTGTGTGACCTGATAGGCTTCTGAATATGTTGGACGTAGGCACAAATCACATTTACTAAAATGTCCTCCTTACATAACGATCATGAATAGCATATGGCAACATGTCATGACCCCCAATCATCGGAAAATTCAAGTACATCGACTACTATTATTCATGCGAAACAATTACCGTGTAAATCGAATCCTATCGCTGTTATAATAGCCATATGGTCGTATCTTGAGTGTCAATACATCAACTACTGTATCTTATAATATGGATATCATTATCTCTCAAAGTAACTCATTACTCCCACTTTGGAAAGATTTACGATAGCTAGACATTCCTTATAAGAAGACCCTTTCGGATATTTACTCCTACCACTAAGGTACGCGATTTCCGGATGAGCAACATGAATCCTACGCATTCTTCAATATCACACCCAAGCAATACCGCATGATCCCCCCGTAGACAGAGAAAACCTCAATAGCGTCAAAGTATGACGATCCACACCATGATGTCATAAAGACTCCGGACTTAGGATAATTACACAACCGCCACATAATGTGACACTTAATAAAGAAAGTAGGTAATTCTAACGTATGCATTCTCTAATACACGCCCATCTACAGTCCAAGTATCCCTACACTTCGATAGACGAGATCTATCCCAATCTTCCTAAAATAGAAGACATCCAATACGAGCTAGTCTAACCGTACTATTAATGTCCTGTTTAATAGTACATACGACTAGAGACATTTAAGTATCAAACCAGTTAAAGTGAATCGAGATCTCATCAACCATAATCACCATCATGGTTTATCTACCACACTTTAATACTAAGGACGTTATCATATATACAATAATAAATTGGTTTATTAAATAAACAGAATAGATAATAACAAAGGTGATTTTATTATTCATAATAATAACATTACATGAACTAAATAGAATGCAATTGACCCCACCCGGTTGGATCCGGTCCAACCCGATTGGGTTTAGGACACTATTTCAACAAAACTTATATAGAGAAACTTGTTTGAGTCCATAAATGTATATCGTAAGCTGTCTACGGATTTTTATCTATGCAAAACAAACAAGTAATAAATTTATAATCCGGTTAACCCCAAGTATAAGGATCGTAGTACTAGTGGTTAATGCCGGGTCGATCTTACGGGGAACTAAACGATTGTGGTTCCTAGTTTTTGTCTAACTGAGCTATGTCACGGAAAACTAAACTAAACAGCGGTTAAATAAAACTAAACTGAACATATATGCTGAATATAAACTAGACAGAGGACGAATCCAAAGCTAGGGAGGTTTGGTTGCGAACAAATTACTCTAAAAGTGCAATAGAAAATAAACTAACTAAACAGTTCAAGTCTCAAGGGTTAAATCAAGTTTAATATGGGCAAACGAGTATTGATCCACCTATCCAACAAACACTAATCTCTCATCCCGATTATATTGCAATTTCTACCAAGTTGTGGTTCATCTTATCAAAGGTATGAATCCTACTTTCGTAGATGATTCGCCTATTAATTTCTATCTTTCGATTTACGGAAATTAACGCGTCATAACATAAACAAAGATGTAAACTTTAACGTTTTAACCTAGATTTCCAACCTATCAACTTTCGTTTGACATAGATTAAAGATCTATTCCTAAATCATGGTGATCTAATGTTTATAAAGACTTTCATCAAATATAAAACATCATACATGCACATCTTTCGATATAAATGCAATTAATCAACATAAGACATGATAAAGGAAACAACTTGATTAAAAGCTTACAATATAACCGAAGAATCAAAATTAACGAAAGTTGGATGGCTTCACAATGCTCGTTTGATTGAAGCCTGGCCTCTCAGCATCCTTGAATAGCTTGAATTGTTGAATTAAATTGCATAAACTAAACTAATTTTATCTATGAATTTAAGAACATAAAACTGGGGAAAAACTGAGTAAAAACGCAGCCTATAGCCGCCCCTAGGGTTTAGGGTTCGAGAATTGTAGAATTGGTGTCTCAATGTGTGAAAATAGGCAAGTATTTATAGAGATTTGAGGCGGTTTCACTAAGTCGGCAATCCGGACGCTCGTCCAAGTGTTCTGAACTCCAATGTAGACGTTCGTCTGGACAGCGTCCAAACTCTCTGATCTTATTTTTGCACCTTGGACGCTCGTCTGCTTCTTCTGGACGTGCGTTCAGTAAGTTCATGATGCCTCAGTATTGAATTCTTCCTCTAAACGCCCGTTTGAATTGTCAGACGCCCGTCCACTCCTGGACGGGACTTGGACGCCGCTTTGCCGGAATAAAACTTGATTAAATCATCTCTATCTCTTTTCCTGCCCACTCCATTCGATCATTATCTCTTCTTAAATCTTTATAGCTCGAATTTTAACCCTTTTGATCATCATTTGAGCACGACAAACATACCTATAACACATGGAAAACATCGCAAACTGTAATAAAGTCCAATTAATTATAATTCACGATGAAAACACATAATTTATTCAATATTGCGATTAAGTCCTTAAAAACCTAGTATGCTCGATATTTCCATATAAGGGCCATTTATTATGCAATTAATCCAATTAAGAGGGAAAATACCATAAAATATATCATAATAAAACATAGATTTTCACCCTTAACATAAGCTCACATGTCATCAGTGTCTGCACACATCAAGCCTTTGGCCCAATATCCTCTGCATTATAATATAGTTATGATACGAAACTATAACAAGTATAAAATGAATAAACTTAAGCATAACAGCATAACCGGTAGCATGAAAGTATTTACCAGGTTTTCACTATGCAACCTTTAGCCATCAACTCAGCTTAACTAGTAATCGTGTTACGACCATGTCAACCTCTCACAATGTCTCATTACACCTTTCAGCGACATTCCTTTCAGGTTAGACATACTAGGTTCATAACCCGGTTGTCACACATGAAATCTACTTCAATATTATGGCTCCAAATCCTATCTCTTAATCTTGCCTTTCAAGCATTCCCACATGAGTCATCAGATACTCATTCTTAAAGAAGAACACACCAGTGGACCTTTATAGCCTTGTGGGGATCACTAGACTCGTAGGATACTTGTGTACACTAAGCAAAGTTGTCCCGCACCTCATCCTATATGGTGCCTGCTCATGTTCCATTGGTTGAATGTATATTTGTGGTTCTCAAACTCCTTTGAGATCTTATTTTACTCTCACTGTTACCTTTCGAAGAAAACACTTCCTCTACTAGACAACATTTGGAGACAATACTTTTGCTCCATAGGTCAGTAAACAGTATCCAACATGCTTGCTAAAACATTCAACAAAGTTGCATATGTCATACCACGCTCCAAGCCTTTCTGACATTGCATGCTTGCTAGAAGCACGACAACCCTAAATCATCAATTAAGATTGATTTGATATCATCCCCTTCCATATGTTATATGTAATTCATTCAACCTAACACTTTTGAACTTGGTTAAGCATATTCATGAATAAGGACATTATCCCAAAACAAGTAAGGGATACTTGCATGGCTTGCCTGCATCTTTATCATATAAAGTGCTATTTCCATTTTAAAAACAGGATCTGATCGCATATCCCAAAACGGTATCCTTCAATGGTGAATCCAATTCTTTTTCAGACAACTCTGAAACACCCTTCCGGGAACTTCAATCAAATTGAATATTAATTTCTAAGTTGTTTATTAATCTCATATTCGTACTTATTTGAACTATTCAAACGTTCCAAATTTTGTACATCACTAAGCACATGCGATTATTTCTACAAATAGTCAAAGAGAGTAATAAACAATTATTTTTGTTTGTGGCATTTATTGTCATAAGCTGACAAACTTCAGTATGTTAAGGTTTTAGGCAATTTTCCAGACTTTATGACCTTTTCATAAGAGGGTATTTCAGTCATCTATAGATAAGATACATGTTACCACATGATTCATAATCACATGGGTCAAACATCGTCGATGGTCAAACATATTTCGCGAGATCTCATACAATCATATTAACTATATACCCAAGGTAGGTCAATTCCCCACGAGGGACGAGCAATTGGATCCAAATAAAGACTCTTCACCGTCATTATGTTGGGACACAATATACCGACTTAAATTTTTATGTGGGAGTATTTAATTAATTTTAATTGGTCTCATCATTACATATCTATCTCTATAGACATACACCATACGCATTATTCTATTTATTCACATCGTGCCTAATCATGCATCTATCGTATCGTATACAATAAATACATATACCCACGCACAAAATTAAGTAAATGCATAAAATAACAGTATGATCATGGACTTTTGCTGTGCGCGGTTTCGAATACAAATCCGACGAAACCACAAGGTCACAAACTAAAGGTAGCAGCAACCTCCAATGGATCTCTATGTTGTCTTCTTTTGGCTTCCATCTTTTTACATAAATTTTTTATCTAAGAAAAATGTATACACCCGCCGCATACCGGGGAGTGGTGCTGCTAACGAAGATGGGATAAATACAAAAAATAACTATGCTCGTTTTATATACTGGCCTAGGACAATTTTTATGCAAAAGAAAATAAAATAAACACAACACCTATCATAGTGGTTGGTTCATGATTAATCGGGGTCAATGCATATAATCATATTATACCATCTATTCAATCCATACAATCATATCATACAAAAAGAATAAAATTTCAAAAGTCAAGTAGTTTTGTTTTGATAAAAAAAAAGTATTAGCGTCTTTTCCATCCACAAATTTATTAACTTTGAATTAATTAATAAATAATTTATTTTAAAATGATAATAAAATTAAATATTAATTTTAAAATCAATATTTTATTTTGATAATTAGAACGGTTCTAAAATAAAAGTCAAAAGAAATTCATATGTTTCTTCCGTTTTGATTCTTTAATCAAAAGTGCTGTCTTGTGGTCCCAACTATGACCATAAGGCATCAAACTTGGCCAATCAAAAACTTGAATAGCCAAGGTTAACCTACGGTCCAATTTTTTTGACCACATGTATAACCTTTTAATTCAAAATTTTAAATATGGAGGTTAATCCATTGGTTCAAACATTTAAACCATTGGGTAGGCCAAATGGCATGCCACATTGCTCAAACCTTTTGGGCCATTGGTCAGCCATATGGCTAGGACAAAAACACAAAAATAATAAACTACAATCAACATCAACATGAACCATATGGAATTCACAACACTATTACAAAAAACATAAAGATCACAGTTTTTAAGTGTGATATATTCATATTAGTCACGGTTTTCAAAGTGTGGCATATTGAGGTGTAATATAAAATACTTTAATTCAATCACATTTTAAAAACTGTGATCTATTATAGTTGTTATCACACTTAAAAATCGTGATCTTTTATAGTTTTAACACATTTAAAAAACTGTGATATATTCTAGTTGTTATCACACTTAAATACTGAGATCTATTATAATTTCAATCACACCTAAAAAGGTGTGATATTTTTTTCAAAAACGAAATATACGCATACATATTTTTCTCCCTAGTGGGACTCAAACCCGGATACTACGGATTAAGGAGCCACACTAATTACCACTAGGCCGATGCCTTCTTTCTTCTCGTTTTCGACCACACAAAACTAAGATCTCATTATAAAATATCATTTTATTTTAATCACAGTTAAAAACTGTGATTGATTTATGTTTTTGTCTCAATTTTCCTAAAAACTATGATAATAAAAAGTTAATGCGTTAGTTTTACTTTATTTGTCTCGGTTTTTTTTAAAATGGAGATTTTTGTCATTTTAAAGTGTGATATTTATCCTTCTTGTAATAATGAAATAAAATCAATCACACCTAAAAACCGAAACCTAAATATAAAATATCTAATCATTTTAATCACAGTTAAAAACTAGATTTATAGATATAATACATCTCGGTTCATTCAATAACTGTGATAACAAAAATTTAAGTATGATATATACATTTTCCTTGTCTCAGTTCTTTTAAAAGTGTGATCCTTATCATTCTTTAAGTGTGATTAATGTCTCTTTTTGTATTAGTGGATATAATTTGTCTAACTTTTTCTATAACGGTGACAAAAATATCATATGAATTCAGTCATACTTTAAAAATGAGATTGATTGATATAATTTATCTCACTTTTTCAATAACTCTGACAAAAATATCATACCAATTCGGTCATAATTTAAAAGTGAGATTGATTAATATTATTTATCTCTCTCTTTCAATAACCGTGACAAAAATATCATATCAATTCAGTCACTATTTACAAGTAAGATTGATTGATATAATTTATCTCGGTTTTTCAATAACTGAGATAGAAATATCATATCAATTTAGTCACACTTTAATAGTGAGATTGATTGATATTATTTATCTCGGTTTTTCAATAACTATGATAGAAATATTTTTTCAATTAAGTCACACATTAAAAATAAGATTGATTGATATAACTTATCTCGATTTTTCAATAACTGTGATAGAAAATTGTAAGTGTGATATATATTTTATTTGTCTCGATTTTATTAAATCTGTGATTGTTATTATTTCTTAAATGTGACGTATATCATATTTTGTAGTATTGCAAATACACAAAACAAAATAAAGAGGGGCCACCACTACCACCACCAAGTTGGGGACCACCGCCGCTTAGGGTGGCCGGTCATGCCTTTTTATTTTTTGTGTCTTCGATTACATCGTTTTGGAAATTCCTATATTATGCATATTCTAGATGTGATGATAATGATGGAAATATACTACGCAAATAAATTTATGCTTATTGCTTATAATAGAATTTCTCTCTGATACCACTGAATGGAAATCAACGCAGACAAGAAGCAGAATTTAAAATTTTGATTTCCTTTTTTAACCAGGATCGACTTCGTCTAAGCAATAAACAATAAGAAGTAGACATAATTCATACAAGTATGATATAAGAATAGACCGTCACTTTGTTTACGGTGGTAGTTGTGCACGAAGCTAGCCACGTGTTCAGCCTCTACCGTTGATCCACACGAACAAGTGCCGAAATCCTCCCTTAGAATTTTTACCGGAAAAAGTCGGCAGCTAGACCGTCTTTCTTTTCTCCCAAAACTCTCAAGTACTCTTTTATTTTTCTATTAAAAATAAGACTTTGAAAGTTGTGATACGAAAGCGATTGACACCCCTTCCTTTTATAGAGTATGTGGCGCCACATTGCCTCCTCAAAAACTGTAGGGGGAAGCTTCATGCTTGGGGTGTGGATTATGAAAACTAATTAAAATGAGGATTTAAGGAAATATTATTGAATTGATTTATCTCATTAATACGTAACATCTTATGTTAAGTACATCCAAGATATATTGTTAATATATATATATATATATATATATATATATATATATATATATATATATATATATATATATATATATAATATCCTATATTAATACATAATAATAAAAGACTATAATTAATACAATGTATTATTTAATCATAATAAATAATACTACATATTAATTACCAGTGTAACATTTTATAGTCAAGATAAATAAATTCTTATTTGGCTATCATCATTAGCACAATTTAATTCCGGCTCGTGGTCCATATTTGTGTGACTCGATGGGCTCCCGGATATGTTGGCCGTAAATGCAAAGTGTATTTACAAAAATACTTCTTTCACTTAACGATCGTGATTAGCGTCTAGCAACACGTCATGACCCCCAATAATCGTAAGAGTCAAGTGCATTGACTACTACCTATCAAGTGAAATGGTTACCGTGCAAATAGAACCCTATTGCTGATATAATACTTATACAGTCGTAGCTCGATTGTCAAACCATTAACGACCGTATCTTATAATCTGAATATCCTACTCTCTCGAAATAACACATTACTTCACCTTTGCAAAGACTTTCGAGAATAAGATATTCCTTATAAGAAGGCACTTTAAGATATTTACTCTTACTATTTGGAAACACGATTTTCGGACGAGCGACATAAATCCTACGCATATTTCAATATCACACTCAATCACTACTGCAGGATCGCCCTGTGATTAGGGAAAAGCTAAAAAGTGTCAGAACATGTCAATCCACACCGTGATGTTATGAAGACTTCGATATTAGGATAATTTCACAACCGCCACATAATGCGACACTTATTAAAGTGAGTGGGTCAATCTAACGTTTGCATTCCTTAATACACGTCCACGTACTGTCTAATTGTCTTCACACTTTGACAGATGAGACATGTCAATATCTTCACAAGATTAAAGACATCTAATACGTGTTAGTCTAGCCAAACTATTAATGCCTCATTTAATAATACATACGACTAGAGATATTTAAGTATCAAACCATTGTTAAGATCTCATCAACTATAATCACAATTTTTCTATCACAGTTTAATACTAGGGACATTATTAAATATGCAATATCATAATTGGGTGGTTAAACGAACAAATATATAATAACAGAAAAGACGTTTGTTGTATAAACATAAAAGTGTGGTATAAATGATCCGTCCCTGTTGGACCCGGTCTAGCCCAATTTGGTTTAATGCACTACATTAACACTGATGTTGCAAGTTTGTCAATGTATCGATTCATCTGAACCAAATAGCCAGCCATAGACTAATTGACTTTTGAAGCCTTCCTTAGAGCATCCTTATATTCCAACATCTTGCTTCTTCTAGTCTATTGAAGAGGGTCTCAAGATTTTTCCAAATCTCATAAGCAGTATCACAACCTACAACTTCAAGAAGTGCTTGCTCTGTCATTGAGCTAAGTATCCATCCTACAAGCAACTGATCCATGGTATTCCATGCATCTTCGGTAGGGTTCTGAGACAGTGAGAGACCACCTAGTGTGGTGGTTCTAGGCCGATTTCTAGTCAAATGATCTTCCAGTTTGTGGCCATTGATATCTGGTAGAATCGTATACCTCCATGAAAAATAATTATTGCAATCCATCTTAACCGAACAGGTTTGGGCAAGGTTCCCGGTAAATGGTGCATTACCAGCAGTGATCGGAGCTTAGCGAGTCAAGGCTGAGCTGGAGAAAAGCTGTGTGAGCGAAGTAGTGCCAATATTGGGAATAAGGGAGCTAAAATTTGGAGCGAACATGGAGGTTGGAAGTGAGGAATTAGTCTAGCCTTCAAATATGGTTGGAAGGTATGGCAAGGTTCCGATGCCGGTGCCATAAGTAGTAAGCATGGGCGGACGCAGGATCCCGGGCGATAATTCTAAAGATTTTTTGCAATAAAAACAATGTATAGTAGTGTTTTTCTTTTGCCCTTTTCGATCCGAAAAAACACTACTATATATCACAAAAAAACACGATTATACACTTTGCATATAAGTGAAAAACACACTAACATATATCGCAGGATCTGAACACTTTAACCTTTAGACTCCTATTAGTAAATCAACATTTCAAAACTTATAAATATTTGTTTAAATATATCATTCTGGTAATAACTATGTATTTTTATTTACATTATAAATAATTTATGTCAAATTATCAGATTAATATATATGATAGGGGCGAAAATAATTTTTGTGGGAGGTGAAAAAATACATAATATATATAATTGTGTTATTCTCTGGATCCGAGGGGGCGAGTGCCCCCCAAGTCATATGGTGCGTCAGCACATGGTAGTAAGAACATATGAAATGAGTCCTGGAGGAGAGATCGAAGTTCTCAGAGAAGCAGTCGGCTGATTGGTGAAGACTGAGAGGATGGAACTAGAATGGGTGGAGTGGTGCCAGATCCACTACCTGCATCCATGGCGAAGAAAGGAGGTGCGCTCGTCGTGGCGTTGGCCACTCGCTCTGATTCCAAGAAAGTAAATTGATATGCCTAAATCGTAATTCGGTCCAAGGATCCTTATTCGGGTCCATCCGACCACCAAAATAGTGGATGAGGCCACTGGCCATTATTGTCCGCGAACTCGCAAGCTAAATTGGGATTGCAAGCCTTCGGACCCGCTCCAAGCCCCATGCGGCGCTAAGAAAGGGTAGAGGGCCGGCACCCGAATCCCTTCGGTTATCAGGTCCATCAGCGATCTCGCCCGTAATACTTAGAGGAAGAAACAACATTGGCTTGGCAAGACAAGGATATAAAAGATACAGGGATCAGCGAGGCCATCAGAAGCGCAACCCTATCGGCTACGCTACGAGCCCGCTACTGTAGATAAATATCTATTTGTACTATATGTCCTCATTTGTAAATAAGCCGAGTTTTAGTCGGTGGATCCCTATAAATACGGGAGCATGTAACCCATTTAGGTGGGGGATGAATCAATCAATAAAACACAAGGCAAAGCCAATTTGTCCACTCTCTCCTCTCTTTTTAAGCACCACCACAAGAATCCTCTAGCACCACCGAGCACCACCAGAAAACATCTCTTTAATACACTTTATATTGCCAGATATCCACCACACAAACACCTCTAAAACAAGATGATAATTTATGCATCATCAGTTGGCTCCGTTACCGGGAAGATCATCAAGTTTTTCGGTCACTCAGGCGAAGAGATCACCCAGAAAGCTAGCTCACGGCGGAGCTAAGGATCTTCGTAGTCTTCATCACTTCTTCAAGTCCAATGAAGCTTGTTCTTACTCAAAGGAACCTCATAATGAACATCACCAAGAAGGAAAGACTAAAAAGAGGTAACGTTAACGAAGCTTGCATGAAACTCACGAGTTAACGTTTGAGAAATCGCATCTCTCATAGTGTCCTTCGCTCAAGCTCTTGTTCTTTGTTAAGCTCTTGCGATCTTGGAGGTTATAAGCTTGTGTTTTTGTGTTAGAAAGCCTGAGATATATCGAGCTTGCGTTTGAGAAATCACCTCTCTCGGAATCTTTAAGGTTAAACATCATCATCTAACCAGAAAATAGCCAAACACGTCACTTTGAGTTCTTATTT
Source organism: Gentiana straminea (assembly GCA_036785695.1). Taxonomy (NCBI): domain Eukaryota; kingdom Viridiplantae; phylum Streptophyta; class Magnoliopsida; order Gentianales; family Gentianaceae; genus Gentiana; species Gentiana straminea. The sequence continues at coordinate 13,022,253 of JAVUPR010000113.1, read as the reverse complement.
CCTTGAAACAGCATTGTGATAAAAGCTGACGTTGTTTCCTTGATAGTAAATCTATTTTCAAGATAAAAATCATACAAATTTCTGAGACTATTGCGTTTGAATCATCACATTCTTCCCCTGAAATTCATATTTCCGGCCATCTGAGCTGTCACTACCCAAAAGATCTTCATCTAGCTCCCCAAAAGTCCAAGAAAGAACAAAGTAGTTGAAGGTGTCAGAAAAGATCAGGTTGTCAGAGAGTCGGTGGCGACCAGAATAACAATCTTATCTCTGAGCAAAAACCAGCTCACGCGACGCATCACGGCAGGTAGCATAAATTTACAGTGGTCCTACACACTCCAGCCAAAAGGGGCACACACGATCAGCCCTGCACTGAGGGTGGGGGAGCAACTTTTGATAATCCCACCGCAGATTGGGATAGATCACAGAAAGAGGCTATATCCATCAGATACGCCAGAAATGTCCTGAATCAGAAGACAAAATCCAAAGAGTCCACCGCCGCTCTAGAAACGGCTCGCAAAGAAAAAACAGTAGTCGGTGGGACAAGACCGCAACAAAGCCAAGAGATGGTACCAGAAAGAGTACCCGGATTCCAAGAGGACCCTGAGGTCTCAGAAATGAGAGAATATGCCAAGTATGCAGAGAGAATGTATCTAACCAACTCTCAACCGGTAGCTCTGGGCCGGGAACCCCTACCGGTCCGGGAAGCGATCCCATCAAGAAGTGAGATCACCCAAGGGCGCAAGACAGAAGTCGAAAAAGTCAACCAAGAGAATAGAAATTGAGGAGAGTGTTCATTCGTCAGGCCGACAAGGCCTCCGAAAAGAGCAGGAGGTCATTCAACCCTCAGTCCAATACGACCATGAAAAAGGGCCAGAAAGAAGCGAGGGAAAGAGGTCTGACTTGAGAAGGTTGGGCGAAAAAGAAAGAGGTTGGATCCTGAGCCATCTAGGTCCTTCGGAAAGGGACGTAACGCCTAGACAAGAGGGATGAATGGAAAAGATGCTCGTTTGATCATAAGAGAAAAGTGGGCACAATAGAGGGAGTCGCGAAACCATGCGGACTCAGAACACAGGTCAAAGCAAGCAGCAAGGTCACCTCCAACTGAACGGGGGATTGACCCCGCAATGGCCGAACAAATGGAAGTAATGAGAAAGGAAATTGCGCAGCTGAAAAAGTCAAGTCCTGTTGAGAAGGATATCCCAACCTCGGGAATCGACGTTCTCTCAGAAAAATCATAACCACGCTCCTCACAGAAAGGGAAAATGTTAGTTATCCAAGGTCCATATGACTGGTTAACTACTTTCCAAGGTTGCACCACCCTTGCAACTCAAAACAAATCGGCTTGGTGCATCACCCTTGTGGGTAGTATGCAGGATCGGGCCGCGTCTTGGATTCAGTGGAAAGCTAGAAAGATTTATCTGAAAAATTTGTGAAAGAGTTTGAATCAGGGAATGGACCGAAGAAGACCATTGAGGATCTTTATGAGGTCCGCATAGGAGAAAGCGAATCAGGCAGGGGCTATTATGAGCGGTTCATCAAGGTCTACGATCAGACCAGAAACATCCCTGACAACGCCGTAAGCTTCATAGCGCGAGCCTAAAAAACAAGTCTCACAAAACGGCAAGGCCGTCAGCTTCATAGCGCGAGCCTAAAAACAATTCGCAAAAAAACGACAAGGTCGCCGAGGTCTAACAGCAAAATGCTCAAGCAGAGCCATTTACAATCCGTGAGAACACTTTACTCCATTCTTGGCATTTCATTAAAATGCAGAGACACGGAGTAGGGGGCCATTGATATGCCTAAATCGTAATTCGATCCACGGATCCTTATTCGGGTCCGTCCGGCCACCAAAATAGTGGATGAGGCCACTGGCCATTATTGTCCGTGAACTCGCAAGCTAAATTGGGATCGCAAGCCTTCGGACCCGCCCCAAGCCCGATGCTGCGCCAAGAAAGGTTAGAAGGCCGACACCCGAATCCCTTCGGTTATCAGGTCCGTCAGCGATCTCGCCCATAATACTTATAGGAAGAAACTACCTCTGGCTTGGCAAGAAAAGGATATAAAAGATACAGGGATCATCGAGGCCATCAGGAGCTAAACCTATCGGCTACGCTACGAGCCCGCTATTGTAGATAAATATCTATTTGTACTATATGTCCTCATTTGTAAATAAGCCGAGTTTTAGTCGGTGGCTCCCCTATAAATAGGGGAGCATGTAACCCATTTGGGTGGGGGATGAATCAATCAATAAAACACAAGGCAAAGCCAATTTGTCCACACTCTCCTCTCTTTTTAAGCACCACCGCCGGAATCCTCTAGCACCGCCGAGCACCACCAGGAAACATCACTTTAATACACTTTCTATATCCATATCACACAAACACCGTTAAATCAAGATGATATTTTACGCATCATCATAGACTAGAATAAATTCATCAGTATTTAACCATTTGCTTAATCATTAATGTACCAGCTTACACACATAAATACTTCACCAAAGAGAATTTATCATTAAAATTATAACAAACTAGTGACAAGTGGGTCTAATCAATACATAATTACACAAAAAATGCTCATCTAACACCATAAAACCAGGGATGCATGACTTGAGAGCATGCATAAAGGTACCAAAATGTAAGTAATAGTGACATTAATCAATCAATTTCTATGGTCAAAAAACCGTTATTATTTACATCTTTATTTGCACAGAAGTCTCGTGTTAAAATGTTAGAGTAATGATATAGACACGACCATTGTTAACTGCTGTTTTGATTTTGCCTGCAGTTGTTGCAAGCAAACCGGATGACAACCGTGAAGTTACTGGGAGCACAGAGAGAAATTCATTCCAGAGGGAGTTCTTTCCTTCAATCTCCAGGAAATTGAGATTGGAGTCTTGTATAATGCCATCATGTTATGCGTCCCCACCTTACTGCGATCCTGGATGTGGCTGTATTGATGACAGATGTCAATTATGGTGAGCGAATCCAATTTCATGTGTTGAGGATGATACATTCTGATAAGATAATCAATTAGTCACCGAGCTTCAAAGACGATGTTGATTTTATGCTATACAACCTTCACAAATTTATACAGATATTGCAAGCGTATTTCTATATTATACCAATAAAATGTCATGTAAGAACTTAGAACCTCTTCATGTTTGGATAATCTGATTGATCAATCATCTCTTTTTTGGTGTGCGTATTTGCCTTTCCGAAACATATATATATTGTATTTGCATGTCCATTTTTGTAAAATCGACTGCAAAAAAAATTGTATGATTTCATTCATCACCTCAATATAATTTATACACCCACGGTTAAAATTATAAGCCTTCATACAGATTTTCATAGATTAAGAAGGTGGTTGAATGTCACAAATTTGAATATTAAATGTCCATGATACCCATTAACTATGATTAATGCAATAGTTCTGAAGTAATGAAATTGATTGGACTGATAATAAATTAGGAGTATAATAGAGAAAAGTTAATAAATGTTGCATTGATGATTTGTAATAACTTATATTGTGGGACAAATTAAAAAAATGTAGGATGACTTATGTTTTGGGACGGAGGTAGTACATATACATGCAAGTCCTAGTACTCATTAATTCCCAAAAATGTCCCTACACAGTAATTATACACAAAATTCATATAATATATGTTTTCTATAACATAACACCCCTCAAGATGGAGCGTGAAGTCACAAACGCCCTGCGAAATTAAAATGCGAACTTCTATTTTCTCAATGCCTTAGTGAAAATATCTACCAACTGCACCATTGTAGGAACATACGAAGGAGCAATAAGACTATCCACAATCGCATCACAAACAAAATGGCAATCAGCCTCTATGTGCTTCGCCTGCTCATGAAACACTAGATTCTAAGCTATATGCAGAGCCGACTGACTATCGCAATGAAGAATTATTTCTTTCTCACACCAAACACCAATGTCTCCAAGGAAACTCACAAGTAATCGCTGCCATGGACCTATATTCCGCCTCAGCACAAGTCCGAGAAACGGTAGGATGCTTCTTAGTCTTTCAGGACACCAAGGAGTAACCGAGCAACACAAACTCAAACACTCAAGGATCTTCAAGTAAGAGGATAACCTGTCCAATCCAAGTCACACCACCCCTGCAAACACAAGCTAGTATTCGCACACAACAAAATACTATGACCCAGATTCTTCTTCAAATAACGCACCACACGCAACACAGTGTCCCAATGGCCGCGTGGTTCCTGAATGAACTGAGATAAAATATGGAAGGAGTAGGCTATAATTGGGCGTGTGACCCCAAGATAAATAAGACGACCCACTAATCACCGATACTTTACCGGATAGGCCAATAATTTTCCATTCGCAGATGCTATTTTATGATTCTATTCCATTGAGAACTCCACTGTTTTTGCACCCAGCAACCTTGTCTCAGTAAAAATGTCCAATGCGTACTTGCTTGCACAAAAGAATTCCCTGCTTATTTCGAACAACATCCAAACCAAGGAAGTATTTCAACACACCGAAATCATTCATTTTAATAAAATGACATATATACTCCTTGAAGATCTTTAAAGCAGTAAGTTCATTGCCAGCGATAATGATGTTGTCAACATAAACAAGGACAATAAGACAATATCACCTTTAAGCAGCGTAAAAAGATAATAATCGGATTATGTCTGCTTAAACCCATAATATTTCAGCACCTTTGCCAGTTTTGAAAACCATGAGCGAGATGCATTCTTCAAACCATACCAAGATTCCCGCATGCGATAAACCAAGTTCGACTTCTTATGTTCAAAGTCTGTGGGAATTTTCATATAAATCTCCTTACCTATTCTCCATGCAAAAACGCATTATGAACATCCATCTGATGTATGTCCCAGTTTTTAATAGCAGCTGCTACCAGAAAGGGACAAACAATTACCATTTTTGCCACCAGAAACACGTTTCGGTATACTCAACACCTTCAACTTGATGATGGCCAAAAATCACCAGCCTTTTACCATTATATGTTGCAAGTTACCATTTTCATCAAATTTCCTGATATACACCCACTTAGTACCAAGAGCTTTCTTCCTAGGAGGTAACTATCACAACTCCCACGTGTCTTGGTCCTCCAAAGCACACATCTCTTAAGCCATAGCCTTTTGACATCCCTCACACTTCACTGCTTCTTTAACACTCCGAGGGGTTCCTTGCAAAAATAGTTTATATGCAGTGTCGAAGCTTATTAGAAAACCACTGATACCTGACAAAAAGTGAAAGAGGATAACGTGTACCTGAGGAAGATGAAGAAGCGGACGAGTGCTCAGAGGGATTAGGAATTTTCTGCTTTTCCATGATTGTGTGTCACAAATTCTCAATACCAAGAATTAGGAATTTTCTGCCTCTCCCATTTCCCCATCTCCAATCCTTCCCCCTTAAAATCCTCCACCTTCAACCAACGCGTTTTATTCCCATCTCCATCTCCCCCCACAGCCACAGCCACTTCACCCAACCCCCTCAACCGGGACCACTTCACTTGTGGGAAGAGGCAGTAAAGGCTCATGTTTTCCCGACGTACCAAAATCAACTTCCTCATCCGGAAAATAATTCCTTGGAGCCGATTCCGAAGAGGTCTAGAAAAACCGGTGTCTCCGCCATAGGAAATATATATTTTACTGCCATAGGAAATATATATTACTGCCTTCGTAAAATATATATTTCCTAGAAAAACCGGTCTCCGCCATAGGAAATATATTTTTAATAAATCTTTACATCCATGGACCCAAATATCTCTTTAGTTTCCAAATCAAAAAATGTCCAACACTTCTTAGCATACAAATAGCCTAGAAAAACACACCAACGGCTACGACTCTCAAATTTCTCACCTTTATGTCGTTGATTATGAGCGTAATACAATCACCATACACATGAATCAGTTTCAGATATAGAGGTTTCCCAAACAAACACTCGTAAGTTTTTTTATAATTCAAACACTTGAAGGAGTTCGATTTACCAAATAACATGCAGCCATGACACATTCCCCCCCCCCCCCCCCCCCCCCAAAAAACAAGCGGAGATGGGCGTCAAATCGAAGAGATCGGGCAACATTCAAAATATTCCTGTGCTTTCTTTCCACCCGACCATTTTGTTGTGGAGTTCCAAAGACATGAGAGTCTATACCCAAATTACAACAGGATACATGAATGCTAAACTCCAGCTGCAACATCCATATGGTCACTCATCAGTGGCCTCGAATGCAACCTACAATACACCACCTCTCGGGGTGGGGAACAATAAAGAAAGGGGTAAGTACATATGTACTTAGTAAGAGGAAGAAGAATTGTTACTAACAAGATATATAGTTAACAGTCATGTAGTATAAGAATTTAAGAACTACAATCGCTATCACGTATGTGATAACGGCTCACTCTCCCTCTACTAACTCCGCTAGCAAAAATCTTACCGAATAATACACTGTGATCAAGAGACACTACATATGGTGAACACTGTACCACAACAAATTCAGCACCTCATATGGCATGGACTTGTCCGTGTGGAAGATTACACTAGTCTGTTTGACATCAGACCAAGTAGAAGTGTAATGGTTCCAAGCCGCGAAGAGGAAACGTACCTCACCAATGATCATAGTGTTTTAGATTTTAGACACATCACATACTTTTATTATAAAGTTAACCTATCCACGTGGTTCATTCACATAAAAAGTTTCCCAAGGAAATCTTGTCCTAGACAATCTAATTAAATTACTTAGCACGTAGTAAAAGGACCATTGACTACTTAGTCAATATCCCGCAAGGCCTAAACAACCGTCTTTCGGTGCTCCCACCTTCTTTCCGCATAAGGTCTCAGTTGTGGTGCCGAGCCGAGGCTACCAGAAGTCAGTGTTATACATTGACAAGTTCCATTTATTTCCTTAGAAGGACAAACATTCCACACAACATTATGTAGTACACATAAAATACCAATAGAATAAATAAAATGGGCAGACGCATGCCAAGGTGGTCTGGGCGCATGCCCAATGTCACTGTCCATCTTCATTCTCCATGTCAAAAAGGTCGGGCGCATGCCTGGTAAAGGTGGTCGAACACCCTACCTCTCTGTATCCATGCCTATTGTGTCAAAAAGGTGTCTTGCTCTACCCGGGTGAACGCCCGGGTCTGTTTTCTGCCAAGATTTCACATGTTCCTCACCCGTACGGATCCCAATACAATTCCAACCACAATCTGGAACCTTTATAGTGCCAAAAAATCATGGAACCTGCAATTTTACGTATATAAAAGATACTATACGCACATTAAACACCGATTAAGAACACCCATTACCTTTTAATCCGTCAGATATAGATCCAAAAAAACAAAAAAACACCAAGAAACTGCAATCTTTTCCCTTTCTAAAACCAAAAGCATATAATTTTGTTACTAGATCATCCACAACAATCTAGGATACCCAAAACCCAATAATTCATAAAAAAACGATTAAGATTCTAAACTATGGCTAAAAACGAATACTTACGAAATAGGGAGATGTTGATATTGAAAGATTCATCGCGTCGCGGTAATCACTTTTCTCTACTATGACATGTTGTAAAGATGAACATATTAGTCTCATGATTGAAGATTCCGTTGAATCTTTTCTTCCCAATATTTTCTCCATAGGGTACGTTCTCCCTTTTTTTTTTTTTTTTTCTAAAAGTGGTGTGATGCTGGGGAGGAATAAGGGAGGGGTTTCTTTTATAATAAATAATCACCATAAATCTACAATTATCTTTTAATTCTCAATAAATAAATTATAATCCATTTAAATAATTTCCCAAAAACATTAAATTAAAGAGAAATAATAATTAGGGTAAATCAGGGGTGTTACACTTAGGGGCGGACCCACGTGGCTGAGGGTGACATGACCCCCACTCAAATTTTCGTGTGAAGTTACTAAAATACTCCTCTAATAATATAAATGACTGTGTATGTATATTATTCCAGACAAATCCTAATATAATTGTCCATTTAGTTCAATTTCTTAGATGCATTATTCTTGTCCTTGTGGTCATTTGCTCAAAACCCAAAATCCTGGGTCCGGCACGCATGTACAATCTTCTCAAGCATCACTAAAATCTTATTCAATCTCAATATTAATTGAGCATATCTCGACCATTCAATGGACATCTCGGGTAAAGGAAACAGTAGAATAGGGATGGAAGCACTGATGGTAATCACCGAAACAATCAGTGAAGCTCATCACCAGGCTGCATGTTTTAAAAACATTTAATCACAATGGGTGGTCATGATAAAGGTTAGGTAATCAAATGTGCACGTCACCAGTGCCTTAATCATTTCCGGAAACAATATCCCTTCAACCTACCCCTCTTATCGCTCAAGTGGTTGTCGAAAGGCGGATCTACCGCTAAAATGATAAATTATTTAAGTATTACCTGTAAAAAACATTTATGGATACCACTTAAAAATAAAATTTATCTTACAAAAGTTAGTATGTCCCGGTGAACAAATTTTACGGATCTCATCCATGTGTATGTCCCAACATTCTTCAAGACAAACTATGTCTAAATCAAACATCTTGGACTCGAGCATGGTCTCCAAGCTAGATAGTGATTCCCAACCAGCATATTCTATAGTATGAAATATTGTCCTTCCTTAAAAATGTGGTGTCTGTATCTGTCAGTTGAGCATTACGCCTGATGTTCTCAACTGAGGTCTGGTGATCAAGTTTGAATTTAGAGATCACATCTTATCTAAGACTTCTTGTCCGAATCTGGAGACAATAGAGGATCTCATCTTAATCTGAGAGACTCTCGTTTAAAGTGGAGTTCTCGTCTGAATTTCAATCTTATATGAAGAAATCACGTATGATTTTATCAACGGAAAATAACAAGTAATAAATTTATAAATCCGGTATACCCCAAGTGTAGGGATCGTAGTATAGCGATTAATACCGGAGTCGATCTCAGGGAATCGAGGTTGTTTAATCTAGTTTATTAATTCTTCTAATTTGTTACTACTAAGACAAAACTAAAAACGATAAAATAAACTGGACAGAGGATTGTCAATCCAAAGCCAGGAAGGATAAAAGCGAAAACGAAATCTAAACTATAAACTATAAAATAAACAGTAAACAAGAAGGTGGTCATGGTGATTAAACAATGAACAAACAAATATTCCTCCGATCCCGCAACCCTTAATTTCCTCTCTAAAGTTATCTTGTGATGATTTAATTAAAGATGTGGTCCACCTAACGGAGGTATGAATTCCTACTCTCGTAGATAATTCGCCTATCAATCTCTCATCTCTCGATATATAAGATTGACGTTCTCAAACCAAGGTGTATGATCTCTCAATCTAGCAACCTAGATATTCAACCTATCAACTCTCGTTATTTCAAGATTAAAAATCCCATCTTTCCTATGGTGATCTAAGGTTTACACCGACTCTCGTCATACGGTAAACATCAATAAGCAATACATCTCGATATCGATTGCATAACACATAAGCATAGAAAAAAATACAACTTTAATCAAATTCACAAAACAAATCTAGATTGAAAAGAAAGAACCTGATGAAACGGATTCACATAACTTGACAAATTGTTTAGCCTCCAATCATCCAGCAAAAACAGAAACGAAATCTAAATAAAAAGAACAACCCTCGGCCGGCCAAGCACTAAGGCTAGAGTTGTTAACGAGCCGAGCCGAGCCGAGTATTGGCTGTTCGAACTCGAGCTCGTTAAGCTCATGAGCTCGTTCGAGCTCGTTCGTTTGTTAAACGAACAAAAAATTCTGTTCGAGCTCGGCTCGTTTAAAACATGAACTGTTCGAGCTCGTTCGAGCTCGGCTCGTTAGGCATATTTTTTGTCTTTTGGCTCGACTTTGGCTCGAATTTGGCTCGAGTTCGGTTCGTTAGACATATATTATAAGCATATAAGCATGTTCGCGAACATTATATAAGTATGTTCGCGAACAATAAGCATGTTTGCGAACATAATAAGCATGTTCGCGAACATAATCGAACGTTCGCGAACCAAGCTCGAGCTCGGCTCGTTAAGCAAACGAGCCTACAATCATGTTCGAGCTCGGCTCGTTAAGCTAAACGAACAAACGATCACGAACACTAACTAGCCGAACACGAGTTTGTTCACGAGCGGCTCTGTTCGTTTAACAGCTCTAACCAAGGCTCAGCTGGCCGAGGTTACTTGGCTCGAATTTAGGGTTTTCTCAATGCGGCTGTGTAATAATATATGTCCTAGGGTTGCAAATAGCGCTGGTATTTATAGAAAATAAAGTCGGTTGCTCTAAGTCGGTTATCTGGACGCCCGTTTAGTCTGGTGAACGCCCGTCCAGGAATCTGCTGAACTCTCTGAATCGATTTTTATCTCTTGGACGCTCGTTCGAAAGGTCTGGACGCCAGTTTACTGGAAACTTGACTTCCCTGAATCGAAAATCTCAGCCTGGACGCCCGTTTACTTTGATGGACGCCCGTCCAACCTGGACGGGACTTGAACGAACGTTCAGCTTGCTCAAAAATCGATCTTCTCATCTTTATCTTCAATTGATTTCATCTTTATCTCTTCTCCTCTTCATTAATCCGATTGTTAACCTCTTTTAATCCTCTGCTTGGTCGAAATTGTGTATCTACAATACATCAAACACATTGCAAAATGTAGTATCTTCCAAATCAATATAAAACCATCAATTTTACACATAAATCATACAATTTTGCAACTAACCTATTAAAAACATCACTTGCTCAATACTTCAATATAAAGCTCGATTTCTATGAAAAACATCCAGATATGGGGGAAATTGACATAAAAATATATCCTTATAAAACGTATAAAATCACCCTTAACAGTCTCCAAGCTAGATAGTGATTCCCAACCAGCATATTCTATAGTATGAAATATTGTCCTTCCTTAAAAATGTGGTGTCTGTATCTGTCAGTTGAGCATTACGCCTGATGTTCTCAACTGAGGTCTGGTGATCAAGTTTGAATTTAGAGATCACATCTTATCTAAGACTTCTTGTCCGAATCTGGAGACAATAGAGGATCTCATCTTAATCTGAGAGACTCTCATTTAAAGTGGAGTTCTCGTCTGAATTTCAATCTTATATGAAGAAATCACGTATGAAGCTGTTTTATAGTCAGTTGGGGTTTTGTACCAAGTACTACACATACTCATTTATTGTAACCTAGGGAAATCAGTTGGGGTTTTGTACCAAGTACTACACATACTCATTTATTGTAACCTAGGGAAAGAGTATTAAGAGGTGGGGATTGGATATATTTGAGAATCTTAAGCAAAAGGTTCAATCAACTCATCAACTATTATTAAAGTGTATTGAGAGAAAATATATTTTTCCTTGATTTGTATAACTGTACAAGTATTGATATATATACTTACAATGAGAATATTTTAGAATGAGGGTAATAAATGTGTACAATAATTACAATGAATAACATAAATTAAATATTTCTAGAATATACACTAATACCACCCTTTAAGTTGGACGAGGCCGGAGTCTCAACTTGTTACGTTGCTGAAGAAAGGTTGGACGTGGTAAGGACTTTGTGAGGGAATCAGCGAGTTGATCATCAGCATTGATATGAGTAACACGTAAGCAGCCATTTTGAATGTTATCACGAATATAGTGGTAGTCGATAGCTACATGTTTCATACGCGAGTGAAAAATAGGATTTTCACAAAACTGAGTTGTTCCAAGGTTATCACAATAAACGGTACGGGTGTTGGAGATCGGGAATCCAAGCTCATGAAGAAGGAAGGCGATCCAATGAAGTTCAGTAGTGGCAACTGTTAGGAAATCTACGCGGAAACGCAGCGGAATTCAAAATTTTGATTTCCTTTTACCCAAGATCGACTTCGTTTAAGCAATAAACAATTAAGCTAAAGACGGTGGTTACCTTGGTTGATCTATAAGATCGACGCTTTGACCGTCTGAGGAGAGTAGTTCTGCATAGAGCCGCCCAAGTGTTCGGCCTCTACCGCTAGTCCACACGAACAGCCCGCCGGAATCCCATCATGGATTGCTATTGGAAAACTCCGGTTGCTAGACCGGCCTTTTTCCCCTCTCTCCAACTCTCTATAGGATGCTCTCTATTTTACACAAGAACTATTAGTTCTTGGAATTGTGATGTACAAAAGAGCTTGACACCCACATCTTATTTATAGTCATAGGTGGCGCCCCAATAGAGTAGAAAGGAAGAAAACCTTTTCCCAATAAAATAAGGAAAATATAATTGATTGATTTATCTCATTTATTACAATATCTCATATTAAATAAATCTAGGATATTGTCAATATCTCATATTGAATATTCCAAGATATTGTCAATATCTAATATTGACTATCTTTACTATATTACCATAAATCAATTTACACATGTGTATATATCACATATATAATACACAAATAAATAAATAAATATATATATATATATATATATATATATATATATATATATATATATATATATCTTAAAAACAAATGTGTACAAGCACATTCAAGTGCAAGTCACGCATGTGACTATATATATATATTTATATATATTAATATCTTATATTAATATATGGTAATACCATTAATTAAATTGCACAATCCAAGTGTATCTTATACACACACAAATTGCGCCACCTTTAGCCATAAATTGGCTTCCGGAATATTCTTTAATTAATGTAATACTATTAATATCTTGTATTTAATTTATTCATAATAAATAAATACCACCATATTAATTTACCACTATAACCCTTATAGTCTCGAGATAAACTTTCCTTATTTGGTTATCATCTATAACCACATTTTAATCGCTAGATGTTCTTATGTGTGTGACCCGATAGGCTTCCGAATATGTTGGCCGTAGACACAAAGTGCAAATTACGAAAATGCCCTTCATACCTAACGATCACGGGATAGCGTCTAGCAACACACCGTGACCCCCAATCATCGGAAGAGTCAAATGCAATGACTACTACCTTTCATGTGAAACAGTTACCGTATAACTTACTATCCTATCGCTGTAATAATATCCATACGGTCGTTAGTCGAGTGTCAAAACATCAACGACCGTATCTTATAATCTGGATATCATGCTCTCTCGAAGTAACTCGTTTACACCCACTTTGCAAAGATTCACGAGAGTAAGACGTTCCTTATAAGAAGGCCATTTCGGATATTCGATCCCAATCATAGGATACGGGATTCCGGACGACCAATCATGTATACTCCGCATGCTTCAATATCACACCCAATCACTACCGCATGATCGCCCCGTGGCTAGGGGAAACCTCAATAGTGTCAAAGCATGACAATCCACACCGTGATGCCATGAAGACTCCGGTCAAAAGGATAATTACACAACCGCCACATAGTGTGACACTTATCTGTGTAAGTGGGTCAGCCTAACGTATGCATTCTCTAATACACGTCCACGTACGGTCCAAGTGTCTCTACACTTCGATAGACGAGATCTATCCCCGCCCTTAAAGACAAGACATCTAATACGTGCTAGTCCGTTTATACTATCAATGCCCCGTTTGATAGTACATCATCCTAGAGACATTTAAGTATCAAACTTATTAAAGTGATTAGAGATCTCATCAACCATAATCGCCTATCATGGTTTCTCTATCACAGTTTAATACTAAGGACGTTATCATATAACAATTCATAATTGGTTCTTTAGAAGAACAGATATATGACAACAGAAAAGCCATTATATATATGTATAAACACAAAGAAATAGTAGAAATGATCCGACCCGGTCGGATCCGGTCCAACCCGATCGGGTTTAGGACACTATTTCAACAATCTCCCACTTGGCCTAAAACCAATCACTCGCACACACAAGACCAAGTTGAAACACAAGAATCTTATGCAATATTCGCAACCAGCTCTAGCCTTAAACGGATCGCTATCCATGGGGACTCAGACTATCTTCATATCATGTTCCACATGACCAAGTCAAAGGAACCGCCTCAACACACACACGAATCTCTGACGAGACCCTGGTCCTTGCTCCAAGCAATGAATCCACTTACTATATCGCTATATAGAAAAGGTAGAAGAACCATACAAGGTTCAAGAATGAACCTTCTAGATCCATGTATCGCTCCCGCCGCGCCTCTAAGGCACTACTGTGTTTTGGCTCAGTTGTAGAATTTACAATGACCCATAGCCCAGAACATTTCTAGCTCACTGTATCACTTAATCAAAGTGACTGCAAACCTAGACTGTAGCTCCCACTCGCCTTCATAAGACTCAGGATATACGTCTGTATATCTACGTTTATTTAATTCCAAGTTTCAATAAACTAGGAAACTTTCCTTAACTTGTTTAAGGATATTCTCGACATTCACCAGATTTACTTTCATACTTGCTCATGACTATTCATGGACTATGAACATCCGGCATTACCTTTATGATGGTTTCTATTGCAGTAGCGAAGGAAACCTTCCATAAGCATCATCTTTTACCTTATCTTTAGGACGAACGTCCTAACATAGATAGATCTTGAGAACACTGGCTAACAGTATCCCCGTCGCGATCTATGCTAAAATCTTTTAGCATCACATCTATACAGGTAAACTATAATCTAACAGCAGTTAAATCTATCACTTTAGATTCCCATCTCTAAAATAAGAACTGCTAATCCAAGTGCTTTCGTAAAGACCTTGAACTACCAAACATTAATTGACTGTGACATGGGGTGATGATTCCTAAGAGAGATATCTAATACCCTACTCAAAAATCGTAACACACTCCCACTATCCATCTTGCACATTGGGCATATCCTTCTTTTGACTAAATCAAACTCCTTTGATTATCAAACAAAGAAATTCTCTAGAGAAACTTGTCTGAGTCCATAAATGGATCTCATGGGCTTACATATCATGTCATAGTCTATGAACATCGATCTTTCTGCCCAACGCCTTCAACACTATCATATAGCCATGATACAAAGTTATAACAAGTATTATCTGAATAGAACTGGGCTCAGCCTTATGGGGACATTCCCTCTAGGTAAGACATACTAGGTTCACAACCTGGTTGTCACTGATGGAATCTAATTCAGATATTATGGGTCCTGGCCATATCTCTCAATCTTGCCTTTTAAACATTCCTTTATCAGTCATGTGATATTCATTTTTCAAGATGAACTTACCAGCAGCCTTTTCAGGCTTGAGGTTATCCACAGACTTACAAAACTTTTGTGTGCACTGAGCAGTGATCTACACCTCATCGCTATGTGGCGTCTGCTTATGTTCCTATGGTTGAATAACTCCCTGTGGTTCTCAAACTACCTTTGAGATCTAAATCTACTCCCACTATTTCTTTTGGAAGAAATACTTCCTCTAGAAGACAGCATGTTTGGAGACAAACATTTTGCTCCGCGGACAAGTAAATAATATCTAGCGTACTTGCTAAGATATTCCACAAAGTTGCATATGTCGTACTAGGCTCCAAGCCTTTCTGACTTTGCCTATGAAAACTTCAAATCATCGGTTAAGATAGATTCGACATTATCCTCTTCCATATCTAATATGGAATTTATTCAACCTTTATTCTTTGGAACTAGGTTAAGTATAAGGGCACTATCCCGAAACGGGTAAGGGATACTTTACATGGCTTGCGTCACACCTTTATCATATAAAGTGTTGTTTCCATTTTGAGAACACAATCTAATTGCGTATCCCAAAGATGGTATCCTTCAAGGGAAGAATCTTATTCCTTTTCAGACGACTTCTGAAACACCCTTCAGGTATTAATTACTTCAATCCAATTGAAGATTAATTCCTAAGTAGCTCATCAATCTCATATTCGTACCAGCTCGAAATTTTCAGGCTTTCCAAATTGTTGTACTTCAATAAGTACATTCAACTATTTCTAAAAATAGTCATAGAGATTAACAAACAATTATTTGTGGCATTAATTGTCATAAGCCAACAAACATCGGTATGTTTAGGCTTCAAACAATTTTTCTAGATTTTACAACCTTTTCATAAAAGGGTATTTTAGTCCTCTTTGGATAAGATACGTATAACCCACATGATTCATAATCATATGGTTCAACATCATCAGAATGACGTTTAATTACACGCTTCCCTTCCAGAGAGACTATGTCTAGAGTAACCACAAATCAAGGATAATAACCATACAAATATTTAGTTGAGATCTCATCACATATATCAACTATATAGTAACATCAATCTAGTATGTTAGATTCAGTGACCTTCCAACTTTATCGGAATAACATTTATTCTTTACAATTGAATACGTCTACTAAATCCTAACAAATAACTGAAAGCATGTTCTTCATAAGAACCGGAACATAATAACATTTATTTAGTTCCCTTATCAGTTTACTAGATCCAGAATATGGTAAGTGTTACAACATTTGTTTAACCTTCCATATCTGTATTTAATCTTTCTAACTTAATCACACTCGCAAGATATCATATATCTAATAGTTGACTTTCACTTAGATAGATTTATCTAAACTCACTTGCCTAGAATAGAAACTTCAATAAGTTCTCTATTTAAGCACATGCTCTAACTTTCCTTTTTAATCCTTTAAGCACTTGAAAATGTTTCTTATTGTAGTCTTCATAAGATTTAAGAAAGATCACAAGAGCTATGTCTTTGATTTCCTTTCATAAAGAAAATCTGAAGTTTATTAAATAGTTTATTTATCCTTTTGAATCGTATTCAAAACATTGACTATTTAATTAACCTTTAAGCAATGATAGAATTAAGTCGATACTTAAATCTAACAATTTTGAAAACAACCTTTCCAAAATTAGAGTGGTCATCCTCATCCAACGTTTGAATTAATTGTCATCATATGACTGAGTGATCATATTGGATCGTATCCAATGCTATGAGCTTCCGCTTTTTAATAATAATTAAAGTCTTGGAGTACTCCATCAAATATGTAGTCTCCTTGTCTCTAACTACTATAACGGGATCTCTCGTGTCATTGCTTATTTTAAAAGGATTAAAATTACTTAACCATACTTGAGAACGTTTCTCAAAAGGTAACAGTCATAATTTGGTTTTACTAATCGAGAAAAACATAAATATAAAGTTTGCTAAAACTACAACATAAAATGAAAATAAAAGAGTGTTGTTGTTTATACACGCAAAATCAAAAATGGTCTTTTGGTTTATGATTTTGCTCCCACTAGTCAACTACTTCCAATTGACTTTCAAGAATTTTTCAAAATTCTTTAGTGGCTGAGATCCCATCTAGTTACCTCGATTCCCGGCGGTGGTCGATCAACCAAGATAATTTCGATAGGTAGGTAACTCTTTACCATTCACATCTCTATATGATTCTCAGTGGTTGACTAGTCAACTCTTTGGCGATACACATCACTATGTGTTAGTCAACCCCTTGTCTCTAAAGTCAGACGGCCCTGACGGTGGCCAATCACCGAAAGACTCTAGTCAAGTCATAACCCAATATTCACGAGATCTCATACGATCATATCTCAATAACGACGATATACCCGAGGTAGGTCAACTCCCGGCGGTGGTCGATCAGTTGGATCCGAACACAGGCTCTTCACCGTCGTTATAATATTGGGAGACAATATTTCGACTTGATTTTTGTTGTGGAAGTATTTTCGTAAATTAATTCACTTAATTAATTTTAATTTCGGTCTCATCAATTATATCTATCTCTATAGATATATATCCTACACATTTATCTAGATCGTGCCTAGTCATGCATCTATCGTATCATATAAAATAAATACAAGCACAAAATAAATAAATGCGTAAAGTAACCGGTATGATCATGGACTTTTCCTAGGTGCGGTTTCGAATACAAACTGACGAAACCGCGGGTCACAATCTAAGGGTAGCTGCAACCGCCAATAGGATCTTTAATGCGCCATTCTCCAATGGGATCTTTATTCTTCTTTCTTTGGTCTCCATCTTCTGCTCCATTCTTGTTACATTTAATTCTATCTAATAAAATAAATACACCCGCCGCACACGGGGGAGTCAACGGAATGGGATAAATGCGAAAAATAAACTAGGTCACGTTCTTCATAACGGCCTAGGACAATTTTTAAACCAACGAAAAAAAATTAAATCATTCACATCTATCCTATCGGTCGAGTCCATGATCAATCGGGGTCCATATAATCATATTATATCTACAATATCTAATCCATACAATAAAATCTTATGAAAAAGATAAAATTAAAATTTAACTACTTGCGTCTTAATTAATCAATTAACATTTAATCTATTAAATAATTTTATCCAATCAATTAACTAATTAACATTTAATTAAATAAATGATTTTAATCGAAATAAAATTAACGATTAATTTTAAACCGATTTTAATTTTAATTTTAATAAATTAGAACTATTCCAAAATAAATCAAAATTAAAATTATTTCTCTTTTGTTTCTTTCCTTTTGATTCGTAATCAAAAGGGATGCGCTTTGGTTTCCTAAACCAAATTTGGCTTAGGCACTGGCTTACCACTTTCCAAAATCAAAATTTTGGAAGTGGCCTAGCCTAGTCCTTTTACAAATCAAATATTTGAAAAGGGCCTGGCCTATTCCAAATCAAATATTTGGAAAGGCCAAATAATTTTGGTTTAGGCACGGCCACTTTCCAAAATCAAAATTTTGGAAGTGGCTGAAGCTTAGCCTTTTCCCAAATCAAATATTTGGAAAGGGCTAGGCTATTCCAAACAAAGTTTGGAAAGACCATTATTATTTTAATGCCATACGTGCATCCCAATGGCCCAAACTATTTGAACCATTGGTTAGCCACATGACACAACTAAACAAAGGAGATATTAATCACAACTATGAACAATATTGAATCACAAATACACAAAACAAAATTGGGGACCACCGTATCACACCAGCAGCCGCCGGCAGCCCGGAGGCCGCCGCCGCCGGCGATCACACGGTGGTGGTGCCGCCGCCGATCGGCCGAGCACCACCATGCCGCCCTTTTTTTTTTCTTTTTCTTTTTTTTTCTTTTCGTGTATCAATTTTGCAAATCAAAAAATCTTTCATCTTTTAATTATGTGATTTAAACGATAAAATTAACTACGCAAAATAACATGCTTATTGCTTAAGCTCGAAGCTCTCTCCGATACCACTGTTAGGAAATCTACGCGGAAACGCGGCGGAATTCAAAAATTTGATTTCCTTTTACCCAAGATTGACTTCGTTTAAGCAATAAACAATTAAGCTAAAGACGGTGGTTACCTTGGTTGATCTATAAGATCGACGCTTTGACCGTCTGAGGAGAGTAGTTCTGCATAGAGCCGCCCAAGTGTTCGGCCTCTACCGCTAGTCCACACGAACAGACCCGCCGAATCCCATCATGGATTGCTATTGGAAAACTCGGTTGCTAGACCGGCCTTTTTCCCCTCTCCCAACTCTCATGGGATGCTCTCTATTTTACACAAGAACTATTAGTTCTTGGAATTGTGATGTACAAAAGATCTTGACACCCACCTCTTATTTATAGTCATAGGTGGCGCCCCAATAAAGTAGAAAGGAAGAAAACCTTTTCCCAATAAAATAAGGAAAATATAATTGATTGATTTATCTCATTTATTACAATATCTCATATTAAATAAATCTAGGATATTGTCAATATCTCATATTGAATATTCCAAGATATTGTCAATATCTAATATTGACTATCTTTACTATATTACCATAAATCAATTTACACATGTGTATATATCACATATATAATACACAAATAAATCTATATATATATATATATATATCTTAAAAACAAATGTGCACAAGCACATTCAAGTGCAAGTCACGCATGTGACTATATATATATTTATATATATTAATATCTTATATTAATATATGGTAATACCATTAATTAAATTGCACAATCCAAGTGTATCTTATACACACACAAATTGCGCCACCTTTAGCCATAAATTGGCTTCCGGAATATTCTTTAATTAATGTAATACTATTAATATCTTGTATTTAATTTATTCATAATAAATAAATACCACCATATTAATTTACCACTATAACCCTTATAGTCTCGAGATAAACTTTCCTTATTTGGTTATCATCTATAACCACATTTTAATCCGGCTAGATGTTCTTATGTGTGTGACCCGATAGGCTTCCGAATATGTTGGCCGTAGACACAAAGTGCAAATTACGAAAATGCCCTTCATACCTAACGAATACGGATAGCGTCTAGCAACACACCGTGACCCCCAATCATCGGAAGAGTCAAATGCAATGACTACTACCTTTCATGTGAAACAGTTACCGTGTAACTTACAATCCTATCGCTGTAATAATATCCATACGGTCGTTAGTCAAGTGTCAAAACATCAACGACCGTATCTTATAATCTGGATATCATGCTCTCTCGAAGTAACTCGTTTACTCCCACTTTGCAAAGATTCACGAGAGTAAGACGTTCCTTATAAGAAGGCCATTTCGGATATTCGATCCCAATCATAGGATACGCGATTCCCGGACGACCAATCATGTATACTCCGCATGCTTCAATATCACACCCAATCACTACCGCATGATCGCCCCGTGGCTAGGGGAAACCTCAATAGTGTCAAAGCATGACAATCCACACCGTGATGCCATGAAGACTCCGGTCAAAAGGATAATTACACAACCGCCACATAGTGTGACACTTATCTGTGTAAGTGGGTCGGTCCCAACGTACGCATTCTCTAATACACGTCCACGTACGGTCCAAGTGTCTCTACACTTCGATAGACGAGATCTATCCCCGCCCTTAAAGACGAAGATATCTAATACGTGCTAGTCTGTTTATACTATCAATGCCCTGTTTGATAGTACATCATCCTAGAGACATTTAAGTATCAAACTTATTAAAGTGATTAGAGATCTCATCAACCATAATCGCTTATCATGGTTTCTCTATCACGCTTAATACTAAGGACGTTATCATATAACAATTCATAATTGGTTCTTTAGAAGAACAGATATATGACAACAGAAAAGCCATTATATATATGTATAAACACAAAGAAATAGTAGAAATGATCCGACCCGGTCGGATCCGGTCCAACCCGATTGGGTTTAGGACACTATTTCAACAGCAACAGCAACAGATCAATATTCAGCCTCAGTAGAAGATCTGGCTATCGTAGTTTGCTTCTTAGAGCTCCAGAAGATGGGATTACAGCCAAGATAAACGATACAGGCACTAGTGGAGGCATAATTATCATTATCTCCCCCCCATTCTGCATCAAAGTAGGCATGAAGGACGAACGGGGAATGAGAAAACAACTGAAGCCTATAGTGAGATGTACCCACAAGATAGCGAAGAATGCGCTTGACGTGAGACCAATGAACATCTGTCGGTTGATGCATATACTGAGAGAGTTTTTTCACAGTGAAGACTATATCGGGTCGAGTGATGAGTAAGTATAAGAGACTACCAAGACCATGCGATATTGCTTCGGGTCTTCAAGTGGCGTGCCTGATTTTGCTGAGAGATTGGAAATGTCAGCCGGTAATGGGGTTGAAACGGAGTTAGCCGCCTGGAAATTGAGTTTGTGAAGAAGCACAGTGATGTAGCGGCGTTGAGAGAGAAAGTTGGCCATCAGAGTTTCAAATAACTTCTACACCAAATAATAGGATAAATCACCCAGATCCTTTAGAGCAAACCGGGATGCCATATGATGGATAAATTGGTTGAGAGAATCTGAATGAGTGCCAGTGATAATAATATCATCCACATAGAGTAGAATATATATGCGAAACGCATCATGAGAAAAAATAAATAGAGAGGTGTCGGCAGTAGAATTCTGAAACCCAACAGACAAGAGATAACGTCGGAGTTCATCATAACAAGCCCGGAGGGCTTGCTGTCACGGATTTTATCTATGCAAAACAACAAGTAATAATAATTTATAAATCCGGTATTCCCCAAGTGTAGGGATCGTAGTATGGAGGCTAATGCCGGGTCGATCTTACGGGGAACTAGACTGTTGTGAACCCTAGCTTTTGTTTTTAACTAATTATTGTCACGAAAACTAACCTAAACAAATATTGCATAAAAGTAACTAGACGAGAGGAGATTAATCCAATGCTAGGAAAGATTGGAAGCAATAAAAACTAACTAAGTCGCGAGAAAAATAAAATAAACTAAACTAAGCTAAGCAATTCGAGTCAAGTGATTTAAATCAAATTTTAACGAACGAACGAGCAATTGTTCCACCTATCCTATCAACGTTTGATACTAATTCGGATTATTTCGTGATCTCTACTCAAGTTGTGATTCACCTATCTAAGGCATGAACACCTACTTTCGTAGACAAGTTCGTTTTCTAATCTTCGATCTTTCGATTAAAGATTAAGTCTTTCTAACCTAGGCGTGAAATCTTTCAATTTCTAATCTAGAGATTCAATCTAATAACTTTCGTTGTGATTAGATTAAAGGTCTAAACTTTTATCATGGTGTTCTAAGGTTAACATGACTTTCATCAAGCAAACAATAAACAAAGGCACGGATCTTTCGATATAGCATGCAAACAACATATAAAAACATGATAAAGGTAACAACTTTAATAGACACTCACAAAATAATCACGAACTCGAGATCAAACTCGTTGAAACGGACGGCTTCACAACGCTCGTTCAAGGAGGATTTAGCCTCCTAGCATCCTTTGCACATCGAATTGTTGAATAAAAAGTACATGAAATTATCTAATCTAATCTAGAAGTTTAAGTGCATAAAACTAGAGAAAAACTGAAGGAAAAACGCAGCCAAGCTGCCCCTAGGGTTTAGGGTTCGAAAATTGTATGATTAGGGTTTGGGAAATCGCGCCTATTTATAGATTTTTAGGTCGGTTTCGCCGAGTCGGTGCCGTGGACGCCCGTCCACTATCTTGGACGCTCGTCCAGCCTCTATGAA
The DNA here is from genome assembly GCA_036785695.1 of Gentiana straminea. NCBI lineage: Eukaryota > Viridiplantae > Streptophyta > Magnoliopsida > Gentianales > Gentianaceae > Gentiana > Gentiana straminea. Next base: position 12,999,291 of record JAVUPR010000113.1, on the reverse strand, counting down.
CGGAGAATGAACGCTCGTTCGTAACGCGTCCGAACTCTCTCGAATGTAAAATACGATTCTCGGACGCCGCTTCACTTTTATGGACGCCCGTCCACTACCTTGCTCCAGTATTTTGCTCATAACTTCACTTCTAGGGCTCCAAATGAGGTGATTCAACATGCGTTGGAAAGCTATTTCAATCCTCTACAACTTCCATCAAGACAACTTTCCCTGAAAGTGCCTACAAGTGTGGACAAAATCCCCATGAAGTGCCTGGTTCCGGTTTCTTCAATGATTCTTCACTTAAACATCTTTCAACTCTTCCATCTTCATGTGATCATCGTTTAAGCTCCTTACTCATCATGAAAACGTACCTAACAACATGATAGAAACATGCAAAATGTAACATCATACGAATAAACATAAAACACCGATAAAATCACGTAAATATCTCGATTTTGCATTTAAACACATTTAAAACTCGTTTGCTCAATAAATCTAATAAGCACTTACTTTTCTATGCAATTTATCAGATTATGGGAGAAATCGTTACGAAATATAACGGTATAAATCACATAAAATCACCCTTAACAACTCCCCCACACTTAAACCTTGCTCGTCCCGAGTAAAACAAAACAAAATCAAGGCTCGGAAAGAATATAGACACCTCAAAACACATACACCACATAGTCAATAAATTAGAAGCTCACCATCGTGTGTGTGCATAGCCATAGAAAACTTCCACTAAATCCAACCTTGAAAAACTCAAAGCAAAACTAGCTAATACCACATCGTAGACTAGTAATAAGTGACACTCATAAGGTGTACCCTACAAACGTGACATATCCCGAGAAGAATGATCGAATATATCTAGGGCCTTTCTGAAATACTCAGAGGATAATCCCTACAGCATATCTATCAGTTTATACTGGGGATAAGATAGACGATAACTTAGTCTTATATACATTTCATAACACTTCTTTAGTTGATTTAACTTTTTCACTTTAATCACACATTAGAAGAAGCTATTGCCCTCATAGCAGAATAGGACATTTCGAGATAATACCCTACCTTACTCCAATCATAAGGCGGCTTTTCCTAACGTCGTGAGCTCTTAGTCATCATAGTGGTATAGGACATACGTGGTATACCCTACCTCACTCAAATCATCGACTAGCTTTCGACACACCCGATAGATTCATTTAATTATTCAACTTCTCATTTGACAATAGTTACGTGTTACTTATCACATTCAAACGTCTAGATATTCACAGTATAACATACTACGGAACTAAATACAAACTATCATAAATCTCACGATACATACGTAGCACTAAGCACATGACTTATAAGAAAATAAAAAATTACTAATCCAAACGGGGTATAGCTTTATAAATTAGCTCATCATTCACTATGGCACGTGGAAAATAAATCTTGGTGAAACAACTAACTCACTAAATATATGGTATACAGCATCAATGACTATAACAAACCGAACAAAAACATGCATTGCTTACTCGAGACAAATCAAAAATTTTGAAAATTTAGCATCATTTTAGCATAGAAATAATATCATGTAAGCAAGTGCATAGATACATACCGACTAATCCCCTCCCCCACACTTAAATGACAACATGTCCTCATGTTGTGCAGAAATAAAAAGAAAGAAAGTACTTAGCTGATTGTAGTTCTAAAGTGGCAATTCCGGAAGTGCTTCTTATCAACTCCAGAAAGGCTTGATGAAAGCAGTAAACTGTGGACCATCCACCGGAAAACTGACATCATCTGAAAGCTCACAAGTGCTATAGCAAATATCCTGCATACATGAAAAACAACACAAAACGTACCTCGGGGATACAAGGGATTAAACCATATCGCGCAAAAGTGATAGAGATAAAGATAAGAGGAAATCATAAGCAAAACAACACTTCGACCCTGTATAAGATTAGGACGGCTGACTGATAAAAACAACACAATCCTAATAAGAGTAAAACAACTAACAAGGAAAAATAACTAAAGAAAGAAACTAATATAATAAGGGATATCTAGGATGCCTCCTAGTAGCGCTAATGGTTATCGTCGTTAGCTCGACACATTTGAAGCTCAGCCTGGATCAGGCCATTTAACCTTTCTGCCAGCCACTACCTCGTTAAAGCTCCGGTCCGTAGTGTGGCTGCAGAAACAGCATCTAACACATGGGGTAAAATCTTTTATAGCCTTCCAAACTCGTTTAATCTTCCCCATGGCTGATTTCTTTCTTCTCTCGATTCCTCCGATGACGTTTAAGCTTTTGCTCTCTTTCATACTCCTCCATATCCCAACTACCCGCTAGAACTTCGCGATGAACCAATACCGTCATTCTCGGAGAATAAATCGGATGAAAACTCATCAAATTCATTGACCTCTCGGAACACCACATCCGAGAATATCGAGAAATTTAACAATCAAAGGTTTTTCTTTAGGTTCACCAATGTAGTGCTTGCACCTTTGACCATTAACCGAAACGGTTGGTCCGGATAACCGCGTAGTTCTAGAACACCTCCAGGAATGATTTGGAGAATCTCAAAAGGACCGGACCAACGTGTTCTCAACTTCCCAGAAACAAATGTAACCTAGAATTGTATAAGAGAACTTGCTCGCCGACTCGGAATTCTCTCTTCTTTATCTTGGCGTCATGGAGTAGTTTCATCTTCTTTTCTTGATCCCGGCACTTTCATATGCCCGAAGTCCGAACTCGTCCAGGCTCATGTAACTGCCGAAGTCGATGCGTCCACAAGTTTGGGCATCAAAGTTTAAAAACTTTGTGGCCCAATAAGCTCTATGCTCTAGCTCGACGGCGATGACATGGTTTCCCGTAGACCATTTGATATGGCGATGTACCCATAGGGGTCTTATAGGCGATCCTATATGCCCAAAGTACATCGTCCAACTTCAAACTCCGGTCTTTTCTATGACTATTCACCGTCTTCTCCAGGATTTTCTTAAGACTCGGTTGCTTGCTCAACTCGACCACTAGTCATCGGATGATATGGTGTGCCGGTTTATGGCGAACACCATACTTCTCGAGGACTTTTTCCAAAGGTCGGTTGCGAAGTGTGTCCCTTCATCACCGATCAAGGCACGTGGACATCCAAACCTCACAAAGATGTTCTTCTTCGAAATTTCATGACCGTTTTATGATCATTGTGAGGAGTGGCAATTGCCTCCACCCATTTCGAAACATAGTCAACGCGAGACTAAGATGTATTTGTTGCCACAAGATGATGGGAATGGTCCCATAAAATCGATGCCCCAAACATCAAAGACTTCGCATTCAAGGATGGGTTTCAACGGCATGTCAAACCGCCTTGTCAAAGCTCCGGTTCTTTGGCAACGATCACAAGCTTTGCGAAAAGCTTCGCGTCCTTAAAGATCGTGGGCCAATAGAAACCGGACTCGGAAGATCTTCGCAACCGTTTTCCAAGGACCAAAGTGACCACCCGTGGGGTCCACTATGGCATTGCTCGATTATATCGCGTTGCTCGGATTCCGGAACACATCTCCTAAGCAAACCATCTTTACGGATCTTGAAAAGATAAGGTTCATCCCAAACGAAATATTTCATATCGAGAAGAACTTCTTCTTCTCTTGATAAGACATTTCAGGATCGAGATAACGGGCATGAAGGTAGTTTACAATGGAGGAATACCATGGAACATCGGGAGGACAACCGTCTATCAACATAATGTTCTATAGAGGAAAGTAAAGATCTATATCATCTGGTTCATCCTTTTCCTCATTTAACACCCTAGAAACATGATCCGCCACTACGTTCTCACCGCCCTTCTTATCTTTGATTTGAACGTCAAACTCTTGGAGGGTCGGTATCCAACGCAAGAGGCGCGGTTTAGCTTCCTTTTTGGTCATGAGATATCGCAAAGCGGCGTGGTCGGTCCACACAATCACTTGAGCACCCAGCAAGTAACTACGAAACTTATCCATAGCAAAGACTACGGCTAATAGTTCCTTTTCAGTGGTCGTGTAGTTAACTTGAGAAGGGTTCAGTGTGTGACTGGCATAATAGATAGGCTGGAACTTTCCTTCGATTCGCTGTCCTAAGACTGCACCAACAAGATAGTTGGATGCATCGCACATAAGTTCAAAGGGCAAGTTCCGGTCCGGCGATATAAGAATTGGGGCGGATATTAACCGATTCTTGAGCTCCTCAAACGCTTGCTTGCGCTTCTCATCGAAATTGAACTCAACGTCTTCCTTGAGCGAGTAGATAGGGGGGCTTGGCTACTTTGGAAAAATCTTGGATGAATCTCCTATAGAAACCGACATGTCCTAGGAAACCTCTGACTTCGCGTACATTCTTAGGATAACTCATCTTCTCAATGGCTTCTACCTTGGCTCTATCTACTTCTATACCTTTGGCTGATACTTTGTGGCCAAGGACTATGCCTTCATCTACCATGAAATGGCATTTTTCCCAATTAAGCACTAAGTCCTTTTCCACACATCTAGACAACACCTGATCAAGATTATCGAGGCAATCGTCGAAGGATTGACCAAAGACCGAGAAATCATCCATAAAAATCTCCATGCACTTTTCAACTAGCCCGTCAAAGATTGCCATCATACACCTTTGAAAGGTGGTCAGGGGCATTACATAGACCAAATGGCATCCGCCCGTAGGCGAATGTCCCATAAGGGCAAGTGAAAGTGGTCTTCTCTTGGTTAACAGATCGATGGGTATCCGGAAGTATCCCGAATATCCATCCGGAAGCGAAGAGAATGCGTGCCCCGCCGACGCTCAAGCATTTGATCAATGAATGGAAGGGGGAAATGATCTTTCATTGTGACCTCATTGAGTTTTCTATAGTCAATACGGACTCTATAGCCCGTAACTAGCCTCAATGCTATCTCCTCTCCCTTCTCATTCTTCTCAATAGTAATTCCCCCTTTTTTGGGGACTACCCGAGTCGGGGACACCCACTCACTATCGCAATGGCGTATATGATACCTATATCTAGAAGCTTAATGATTTCCTTCTTGACTACTTCTTGCATGTGAGGGTTAAGCCTTCTTTGGGGCTGTCTTACACGTTTTGCACCCTCCTCGCCTTGATCTTGTGCATACGGATATCGGGAGATATCCCTCGGATATCTCCCACCCGCCATCCAAAGGCTTTCTCATTTTTGCGCAAGACGTTTAACGCTTTAAGCTCTTCTATTCGAGATAGCTTGGCAGAGATGATCAAAGGAAGCTTGTCACCTTCTCTCAGAAATACATACTTAAGATGTTTAGGCAACGGCTTCAGAACCAAGTCTACATGGGGTTCCTCTAGACTTGATTTAAGATCTCCACTCCTCAACTCAACATCGTCGAGTTTACTTAGTGGCCCTACTGCCAAAGCTTCTTCTCGTAGCCCATCCTCAAAATCAGCTGCTAACTGGTCTAGATTGACCACACCATGATTATTCAGATTATCGATCAATCGCTCATATTTTGCTTCTACAGCCAAGACTTGCTTATCCATGAAGTCATTGAAGTCATCAGACGTCTCCTCAATGGAAAAGCCGGTTGGAGAACCGGAGGGTACTTGAATAGATTTAGAAACGCTATAGCTCACCTCTTGGTCACCAACTCGGATAGTTACTTTCCCACCATCACAATCGATGAGGGCTCTAGCCGTAGATAGGAAAGGTCTTCCAAGAATCGAGGGGACATTTTCATTTTTCTCCATATCTAAGACATACCAATCAACGGGAAAGGTAAACCTACCAACTTGAACCAATACGTCCTTTAGGATCCCCGAGGCTTTCTTTGAAGATCTATCGGCGAACCGCAAGTTCATGGTAGTGGGTTCTAGAAGACTTTGTAAACCAAATATTGCTTGCACACGGATAATGGCATCAAGCCGATGGATGCACCCGGTCACATAAGGAATTTGGGAAGACTAATCCCCCCATCCGCAATGTGAGCACAAATTTTCCGGGTCGCTTCTCTTGATTGGTAAGCTTTCATAATTAACCAAGAACACTCCTTACCAATTGCTTGATCCATTCCTCGCTAACTTCTTCTTGGAAGATACAACATCCTTGATGAACTTTGTATACTTGGGCATCTCGACCAAGACCTCGGATAATGGCAGATTTACCTGAGTATTTTTTAACAATTTAAGCACCTTTTCGTACTTCTTATCTTCGCTCAACGGGATGTTTCTCTTTCTAGGTGGAAAGGGAAGCGTTTTCAAATCATCCTCGGAAAATACTTTCTTCGAGGACGAACTAACGGCCTTGTCTTCCAAATCTTTCCACCGAACCGTCTTTTCATTCTTTTTGTTAGTCAGGGGATCAGCCACCCGACTATCATTTAACTCATCATTCCTCGGGGGATCGCCACCCGAGGACTTCTCAATTGATTCTTTATTCCTCAAGGGATCAACCACTTGAGGAATCTCAACTCTTTCTTCTATCGGGGGATCGGCCACCGATTTGCCTTCTGCGCCGAGGGGACGATGGGGTGCTCAACTTCCCCTCCCCTTATCGGTGGCGGGGAGGGGCTAGTGGTTTCCCCGGAAGCCGGGGGGACCACCAACTTGAGAACCACTTCTCAAATTCATTGCACCGGCCTCTTCTCTACCGTACGGAGGTGAAGGAACCGAGTCGGTGCATTGATCGTCGCTTAAATCGGCGTGAGCGACGTGCCCGCCTCTTGGATTCTTTTCCGTGAAGCCGGGAAATGCGCCCGACGGTCTTGAGAGCTAGCCGCTCGCTCGCCAATTGCCCGATTTGCCTCTCAAGACTTTTCATCGTCCTCGCTTTGCTCCTCCCGAAATGAATTCCATTCGGCTTTTATATCGTTGGTGGGAGGTGCCTTGAGAGTTTTGGAAGTTTTGGGGAAATGGTGGCTTGGCCGACTTTGGAATGTAGAATTAGAATTGGCGGGCCAATTCGATTGAACCTTTGCTTTGTGGATTGGAAGAATTATAGCTTGGGTTCGATTAATACCGGGGTTTCTATTGAAGTTCGAATTAGGATTAAATCCCGAAGATTGATTAAACCCTTGGTTTTGGAAACTGTTCGCCGAGAATTGGTTATTGAATCTCTCGATTTGTCCGGCCGAGAAAAGCATTGACTTCCGCATTCGCCCAATCATGGGACGAAGCGAGCGATATGCCCTATGCTATCACATACTTGGCATGCGATTGGATTATGCCGTCCATAGTCATGAACAACATTGACTTGCCGAGCGAGAGGGGAAGAAAATTGACATTGGCCGGTCATATGGCCGGTCGACGAAAGAAGCTTCACGGTACGAACTTGAGAGTTCGTGAAGGTGAAGGAGCCGGATAACTCGGATTTGAGAAGTTTTGAGCAAATTTGTCATTTGAGAGGTTGCCATTTGCTTCGCAACATGGCAACGAGATTTTGCATAGTCACCTCTTCGACCTTGGGAGGCGGAGGAGGTGCTTGAATGGCTTGATAAGAGGGGGCATAATTGTACTTGGCAATGTCCTCGAACAACGCCCACCCCTCATCGGTGTTTTCTTGAGAAATGCCCCACCGGAGGAACTATTGACCATGCCCTTGGTGAGCTCGGTCAATCCACCGAAGAAAGTATGGACTTGCCTTTGCTTTGGCAAGCCATGATGGGGACACTTGCGCGGAGAGACTTAAACCTTTTCCACGCCTCAAAGAATGACTCATTTTCCACCGACGGAATGTGAAGATTTCGTTCGGACAATGGGCTGTTTTTGAAGGAGGAAAGTATTGACTTAGAAATTCCTTCTCGAGCTCACCCACGTAGTGATGGATTCGAGAGGGGAGGGAGTGATACCACTCGAGTGCCTCCCCCGTAAGGAAAATGGAAATAGTTTGAGCTTGATGGCATCATCACTTACACCTTGGATACGGGTAGTACCGCATATTTGCAAGAATGTGTGTAAGTGAGTGTGGGGGTTTTCAATTGATAGCCGTGAAAAATCGATGCATGCCGCATCATCCGAATAAGTCCGGGTTTAAGCTCGAAGTTTGGAGCAGCAATGGTAGGCATGACGATAGCCGGGTTTATGATGACTGTACCGGGCATGGCATAGTCGGCCAACGTCCGTCTATCTTCCGCTGCCATAATTATAAAATCAAGTGGTTGAAGCCTAAAAATGAAGAATTTATTTTTTCTGGAAAAATCAGTTTCCCGCCAAATTTCGGGGAAAAAGAAGCAAAAATTTTCCTGGTAAAATCAAATTTTTTTCCAGGACTCCTGACACCGTACTAGTTACGAAAACACAAAAAAAAATTATTGCCTAATTTTCCCGCCAATTTACTCTTTTTTTTTTTTTTCTAACACTGAAGCAAGAGGACAGACGGGCGTCCAAGGTCCTGGACGGGCGTCTGCCTAGGTTTGTGACTGGACGGGCGTTCGAAAAAACGAACGCTCGTCCGAGGGATCGAAACGAACGAGTTGAAATATTTACAGCGGGACGGGCGTCCGGTGAACTAAACGCTCGTCCGACCGAAACAACAAGAAGCGGACGGGCGTCCGGTAAAACGGACGCTCGTCCAACCGGGCCGAACGATTAGAAAAACAGAGAGTTACAAAACGAGAAAACAGAGTATAGATTAGAGCATAGATTTTTATATTGACTACTCACAGAGACACAATTAAAACGACAGATAAACGAACAAAAACTACTAAACTACTAACTACAAACGGAAACAGAGACTAAAACTCAAAAACAAAAGTCTATGCTACAACTAACAAGAACAAATATTAATTAACAGAAAAAACAAATAAGTAAAACAACTAAATCACCAACAAGAATCGAAAACAAAAACCTAACCTAAATTACTAATGAAAAACAAAAACTAGACAACCGTCCGGTTCCCCGGCAACGGCGCCAAAAACTTGTCACGGATTTTATCTATGCAAAACAACAAGTAATAATAATTTATAAATCCGGTATTCCCCAAGTGTAGGGATCGTAGTATGGAGGCTAATGCCGGGTCGATCTTACGGGGAACTAGACTGTTGTGAACCCTAGCTTTTGTTTTTAACTAATTATTGTCACGAAAACTAACCTAAACAAATATTGCATAAAAGTAACTAGACAGAGGAGATTAATCCAATGCTAGGAAAGATTGGAAGCAATAAAAACTAACTAAGTCGCAGAAAAAATAAAATAAACTAAACTAAGCTAAGCAATTCGAGTCAAGTGATTTAAATCAAATTTTAACGAACGAACGAGCAATTGTTCCACCTATCCTATCAACGTTTGATACTAATTCGGATTATTTCGTGATCTCTACTCAAGTTGTGATTCACCTATCTAAGGCATGAACACCTACTTTCGTAGACAAGTTCGTTTTCTAATCTTCGATCTTTCGATTAAAGATTAAGTCTTTCTAACCTAGGCGTGAAATCTTTCAATTTCTAATCTAGAGATTCAATCTAATAACTTTCGTTGTGATTAGATTAAAGGTCTAAACTTTTATCATGGTGTTCTAAGGTTAACATGACTTTCATCAAGCAAACAATAAACAAAGGCACGGATCTTTCGATATAGCATGCAATCAACATATAAAAACATGATAAAGGTAACAACTTTAATAGACACTCACAAAATAATCACGAACTCGAGATCAAACTGTTGAAACGGACGGCTTCACAACGCTCGTTCAAGGAGGATTTAGCCTCCTAGCATCCTTTGCACATCGAATTGTTGAATAAAAAGTACATGAAATTATCTAATCTAATCTAGAAGTTTAAGTGCATAAAACTAGAGAAAAACTGAAGGAAAAACGCAGCCAAGCTGCCCCTAGGGTTTAGGGTTCGAAAATTGTATGATTAGGGTTTGGGAAATCGCGCCTATTTATAGATTTTTAGGTCGGTTTCGCTGAGTCGGTGCCGTGGACGCCCGTCCACTATCTTGGACGCTCGTCCAGCCTCTATGAACGGAGAATGAACGCTCGTTCAGAACGCGTCTGAACTCTCTGAATGTAAAATACGATTCTGGACGCCAGTTCACTTTTATGGACGCCCGTCCACTACCTTGCTCCAGTATGTTGCTCATAACTTCACTTCTAGGGCTCCAAATGAGGTGATTCAACATGTGTTGGAAAGCTATTTCAATCCTCTACATCTTCCATCAAGACAACTTTCCCTGAAAGTGCCTACAAGTGTGGACAAAATCCCCATTAAGTGCCTGGTTCCGGTTTCTTCAATGATTCTTCACTTAAACATCTTTCAACTCTTCCATCTTCATGTGATCATCGTTTAAGCTCCTTACTCATCATGAAAACGTACCTAACAACATGATAGAAACATGCAAAATGTAACATCATACGAATAAACATAAAACACCGATAAAATCACGTAAATATCTCGATTTTGCATTTAAACACATTTAAAACTCGTTTGCTCAATAAATCTAATAAGCACTTACTTTTCTATGCAATTTATCAGATTATGGGAGAAATCGTTACGAAATATAACGGTATAAATCACATAAAATCACCCTTAACACTTGCTTCAGGCCATAAATTGCTTTGCGAGGTTTGCACATATAATCAGGATACGTTGGATCAGAGAAACCCGGTGGCTAGGAAAGATAGACCGTATCAGATAAGTGACCCTGCAAAAAGGTATTATTGACATCCAGCTGGCGAAGTGACCAGCCCTGCATAAGAGCCAAAGACAAAACAATATGAATAGTAAAAGGTTTAATAACATGGCTAAAAGTTTCAACATAGTCAATTCCAGGACGTTGAGTGAAACCCTTGGCAACGAGACGAGCCTTGTAGCAATCAACTGAGCCATCAGGGAGATATTTAATACGAAATATCCACTTGGATCCAACAACATTGAAGTTGTGATTCGGAGGTACAAGTTCCCAGGTATCGTTGCTCATTAATGCGTCATAGCCTCTTGCTTAGCTTTACTCCATTGGGGGGTTTTTAAGAGCTTCGGTGATATTGGAGGGTTGAGTAGCGACAAGATGATTGAGATGGGAGTGAAGATTGAGTTTTTTAATGGGTTTGTGAATGTTGTTTTTGGCGTGGGTCGTCATTTGATGAGTGGATGGTGGAGGACGGAGGGGAGTCGAGAGAGAAGTTGTGAGGGAAGGGAGGAGTAGGTGGGGAAGAGGGCGGGGAGGGAGGAGTAGATGGAGTGAGGGGGCAGGAGGAGGAGTGGGAATCAAGTATTAGAGATATATTCACTAGAGGAAGGTAGAGTGGGAGAGCGTTTGCGGAAGGGAAATACATCTTCAACAAACTTCACATGCCGGGATACATAGAGACACGAGGTGGACATATCATAACAAAGGTAGGCACTTTGCGTAAGAGAGTATCCTAAAAAGATGCATGGAAGAGAACGCGGTTGGAGTTTGTGGTCGGTGTGGGGCCGGAGCCAGGGATAGCATAGGCAACAAAATGCGCACAGTTTGTTGTAATTAGGTTGTTCACCGAAGATGCAAAAGTAAGGGGAGTTCATGGATAACGTGGGGGTAGGCATACGATTGATGAGATAGACTGCTGTGGAAAATGCATATGGCCAATAGAATAGGGGCATAGAGGCATGAGTGAGAAGAGAAAGACTAGTTTCTACAATGTGGAGATAACGCCTTTCAGAAAAACCATTGTGCTCTGGAGTGTGAGGGGGTGTGATGTAGTGGGAGATACCATGCTGAGTGAGGTAGGGACGAAGAGCAGCATATTCAGTACCATTATCAGAGTAGAGAATTTTAATAGTTAAATTAAAGAATTTTTCAACGATAGATGTAAATTTAATAAATGTGGTGGAGACATCGGACTTACGATGAATATGATAGAACCAAACATATTTAGTGCAATAATCAACAAAAATAATATAATATTTCAGGTCATCCAAAGATAACACTGGAGAGGTCCAAACGTCAGAAAAAACAATCTCTAAAGGTCGAGAAGCATGTAAAGTAGATAATCCAAAATTGAGTTTATGACTTTTATTTTGAAGACATGCGGAGCAATGCGTAAATGAAGATGTCACAACATCTAAGTTATTATTGGAAATGACAGACTGAAAAATAGAATTAGACGGATGACCAAGCCGGTGATGCCATATGTGCTTGGTCGTTTTATTGACAGCAAAAGCGAGTAGGGGTTAAGATGGCCACTCATGTAGTCCATCTTTAACCGGTCCATGCAGCAGAGGGCGGTTGGTCAGAAGATCCTTCACAACAAATTTAGATGATAAAAATTCAACGGATAGATTGTGATCACTACATAGTTGTGAAATAGATAAAATATTACGAGACATGCGTGGTACGCACAAAACATTATTAAGAGTAAGTTGTTTAGAAGGAGAGAGGGATAGAGGTGTCGAACCGGTGTGTGTGATCGGAATAGAAGTGCCATCCCCCACCATGATGTCGTCCCTACCGGAGTACGGCGTATGAAAAGACAGATTTTGTAGGTCGGAAGTGATATGGTTGGTTGCACCACTGTCTAGGAGCCAAGGAGTAGGTTATTGAGCTACCAGATGAGCTTGCGGATTGCGGGGCTGCCATGGAGATGGTTGACGCCACGGCTGAGGAGCTGGCGGAACAGAAGTGGAGAGTGCTCGGACCTGAAACTGAGGGCACAATTTTGCCGAGTGACCCTATACCGAGCATAACTGACATTTGCCCATATAAGGCCGGCGGCTACGTGGAGGGGGACCTGAATTTTCAGTCTGACCATGCCAAGGAGAAGACGTCGGACAGGGCAGGATGCCAGGAGCTGAATGTCTAGGACCGGCTTGGTGCGGTTTGAACGCCGTGAGCAACAGCAGGGCCAAAATGAGGAGCATCATAATTTGTACTCCCTCCGTCCCATAATATAAGGCCTTTTGGCCATTTCACACAGTTTAAGAACAAATAATGAATGAGTTGTTTTTTAATATTTCATTGCAAAATATTGTATTGTTTTTTGGAATTAACTAATAATATTACATTGTTTAGTGTGAAAGTGAAAACAATGCATTTAATATTGTATTGTTTTATGAGAAGGATTTATAGGAGACACTATTAAAAAGCCAAAAAGACTTATATTACGGGACGGAGGGAGTAGCATCTAATTTGATGAGCGTGTGAGGTGCTGAATTAAAAGGCGATAATTTTTTATGAAGAATCAGAGGCAGCGGTGTCAAAAGTTATGGTGGTCGTGGACATGGTGGTGGTTTACGGCGAGAGCAACGGGAAAAACAAAAGGAGTTGATGAAGAGGAGATTGGCAAAATATTATTAAGAGAAAATACGCAGAAAATAGATTGGAAATTATGCAGATGAGAGAAAATATTATTATATGATTAATAGAGAATGTGCAGATTTGATGAAAGGAAAATATGCAGATGAAAGAAAGAGTTTGATGCGCAGGAGAGTTTCTGGAGAAGGGGGATTGGGAGCTGATTTTACGGAAGGAGGAGGAAAAACAGGACTAATGGCGTTGACTATGGAGGGGAATATGATTTGGCTCCAATACCATATTAAATTGTATTGAGAGAAAATATATTTTTCATTGATTTGTATAACTGTACAAGTATGATATATATACTTACAATGAGAATATTCTAGAATGAGGGTAATAAATGTGTATAATCATTACAATGAATAACATAAATTAAATATTTCTAGAATATACACTAATAACTATGCACTACCACCTCTTTTAGATAAGTACACAAATTTTTTTTTTTTTTGCCGGAAACGAAAGGAGGGGGAGGGGATTCGAACCCTGGACCTCCCACTGGAGGCCAGGGTAGACCTTAGTAGATTACCACTAGGGTATGAGCTTATGCTCAGTAGACAAACTCTTGAATTCCTCAGAAAAAATTTGACGAGCATGCAAAGATCTATGGATCATTCAGCATTTTATTGATAGTTTGGGGGGCTTTGGTCCTTAAAAACAAAAGTTAAGTATGTTTATCTTCAATCAAACATATGGTCTGAGTTACTTGCTAGTTCACCCAAGCATGCATGCTTAACCTTCTTGTAAGGATCATCCTAAGATGCACAATTTCTCGGAGGTTGTTCTTGAGGCTGAGAGGGGCCCCGGTGTAATGGATGTTGAATCATCCTTGTACTATGGGTCTTTATTTTGAAAGGAAATTTCTAAGATTAATTTGGGGCGGACTAGTTCTATCTAGCTCAAAGTTTTTAATCAAATCAATGAAGATTCTCTCATGGAATTCTCAAGGGGTATGTTCCTTAAATCTTTTCAAGCACCTACGTCTTTGGACCAAAGATCACTTACATGAAATTCTATTTTTATGAGAAGAAATTTAAAAAATTTCTTGCTCACAAAATTTGAAGTAAAATTTGGTTCTTTAAGCTTGCAATGGTGGAAAATAGATGTTTCTTGGGGTGATTTGGTTTTCCTGGGATCTGTTGGAAGTGGAGTTAAGGTTTACTTTGATAAAGTATAAAGCCCAGCCTCATACAGCAGCCTTCTTACATTACAGAAGCCCAATCAAGGCCCAACCAACAAAACAGAAAATACAGCAACAAACTCGGCAATTTTGCAAGGAAGAAGATCAACTTGAACTTGGGGAACAAGCAAGGTATCACATAGGATCACTTAGCACCAGAATATGCTGAGAATATTCCTTTGTTGACCGGAATATTCTCAGAATATTCTTTGGCTGACTAGAATATTCTATAGATATTCCCTATTGTATAGATACATGCTTAGAACACTATAAAAGGATTGTAATAGTGCTTTAACAAACCAACTGAATAAGAATCTCTCTATTTTACTGCATTTTCTCATGGTATCAGAGAAAGAGTCTTGAGGACCTGTCAGTTTTAACTTTCTCCCTTTTCTTTTATCTTTCTGTTTCCATGACCAATCAACAGCAAATTGCGCCTATCAGCCCCTACTATCTTCACCCCAATGAAAATCCTTCATTAGTGCTTGTACAACCACCACTTGCAGGCAATAACTATCATGCTTGGTCGCGTTCTATGAGGAAGGCACTCATGTCCAAGAACAAGCTCGGATTCATCAATGGAAATCTGGTGGTTCCTCATATCAATGATCTTCATAGGGCTGTAAACGAGCCGAACCCTACCGAACCCTGGTAGGGTTCGAGCTCGGCTCGAATTTTAGGAACCTAAGGTTCGGCTCGGCTCGAACTGATCGAACCTTAATTTAGCAAGGTTCGGCTCGGGTTCGAACTGGAATATTAGGAAACATGTTCGGTCCGGTTCGGCTCGAACATGTTCGAACCGTTCGAACATGTTCGAACTTCTAACCCTAATTTGATTTTGATTTCCTATTTTAATTTAATAATATATATATATATATATATATATATATATATATATATATATATATATATATATATATATATATATATATATATATATATATATTATATATAGTTTTTTTTTAAATATAAAATAGTTCGAGCCGAACGTGTTCGATACGGTTCGGCTCGATAGACGAATATCACATACCTAACGTTCGGCTCGACGTTCGAAGGTTCGAATCGAACTCGAATCGAGCTTTTTTCGAGCCGAATACAGTGAATCGAATCGAATACTGACGTTCATTTACAGCCCTAATCTTCATCACCATGCATGGGAACAATTCAACAGTATGGTGTTATATTGTCTACTAAACTCAGTGTCAGGATCCATATCACAGAGTGTGATGTGGCTAAATTCAGCAAGAGAAGTGTGGCTTGATCTTCAAGAGAGGTTCCCTTATGGTGACCATTTCAGATTATCAGACTTGTTGGAAGAAGTTAACTCTGTTAGGCAAAAAGAGTTGAATGTAACCGATTACTACACCACACTTAAGATCTTATGGGAAGAATTACTAATTCTGAGGCCTTATCCTAACTGTACTTGCAATCCTGTATGCAATTGTGGTGCAGTCAGAGTGTATAGAGACTATTTTGAATCTGAGTGTGTTATCAGATTTCTGAAAGGACTTATTGAAAGCTTTGTACTTGTTAAAGCACTATTACAATCCTTTTATAGTGTTCTAAGCATGTATCTGTACAATAAGGAATATCTAGAGAATATTCTAGTCAGCCGAAGAATATTCTAGGTATATTCTGGTCAACAAAGGAATATTCTCAGCATATTCTGGTGCTAAGTGATCCCAGGTGATTCCTTGCTTGTTCCCCATGTTCAAGTTCATCTTCTTCCTTGTAACATTGCCGTGTTTGTTCGCTGTATTTTCTGTTTTGTTGGTTGGGCTCCTGAAAGACCACTCTTTCGTCTAAGGATGCCTAACCGCCGCACCGATCATTCGGGGAAGGCGGGACAGTGCGAGGTGGGTAGTTTATCTGGGGCGCCATCCCTTAACGTGGTAGGACTCTGTTGCAGGTATTGACCTTGGCTGATTAAGAAAGGCATCCTCGCCGCCAGAGATTTTTCAACCATTTTTGTTTGTGCTAGTGCCCTCATAAATTCTTGGATTTCTTGCAATATGAGATTGAATTCTATAACTCTTATTTGTATTTTTCTTTTTATTGGTGCTGTTGGGAAATCTGCACAGATAGGATCACATACTTGGGCTTTTGTAATGTAAGAAGGCTGCTGTATGAGGATATTTTGGGTTTGAAGGTTCAGCAATATGTTTCCTTTGACATTTATGGGGTATCCTAGGAAAGCACATGGGACACTTCTATCATCAAACTTGGTTCTGTGTTGACTGGGGATGATGGCAAACACTAGGCATCCAAAGACTTTCAGGTTTGAATATAAAGGTGGTTGATGGAAGAGTCTTTGGTAAGGTGTCTGGTGTAGTATCTTAGGAGATGGGGTTAGGTTGATAAGGTTGACTGCATGTTGAATGTAGAATCCCCAGTAAGATATGGGAAGGTTGGATTGGATCTTTAGTGCTCTAGCTACATTGAGGATGTGTTGATGTTTTGTTTCAACAATCCTATTTTTCTCTGGAGTGTGTACACAAGAGGTTTGGTGTGTGATGCCATTAGTAGCATAGTGTTAGGAAATCTACGCGGGAACGCAGCGGAATTCAAAATTTTATTTCCTTTTAACCAGGATCGACTTTGTTTAAACAACAAGCATAAAAGAAGTAGACGGTGAATACCTTGCTTGATCTAAAAGATCGATGCGTTAACCGTCTAAGGAAAGTAGCGATGCACGGAGCCGCCCAACCGTTCGGCCTCTACCGGTGATCCACACGAACAGCCCGCCGGAATCCCATCATGGATTGCTACTAGAAAATTCCGGTTTCTAGACCGGCCTTTTCTCTCTCTCAAATCTCTCTCTAAGAAGCTCTCTATTTTTCACAAGAACTATTAGCTCTTGGAATTGTGATGTACAAAAGAGCTAGCCAAGCCTCCCTTAAATAGGGTGTTGGGGCGCCACTTTGTATTCCCAATCTGATTGGGATTAGGTTCTAGTAGATTGAGGAGAAAGAAAACATTTTCTAATAAAATAAGGAAAATCCCTTTAATTGATTTATCTCATTTAATATTCAATATTTTTTATTAAATATATTTTCAAGATATATATTGACAATATCTTATATTGAATATATCGTTATCTTTTATTATATTACCATAAATCAATTTACACATGTGTATATATCACACATATATATAATACACATATAAATCCTTACATTTATATTTTTACTACAAATGTGCACATGCACATCATATGTGCAAGTCACACGCATGTAGTCACAAATATATATATATATATATATATATATATATATATATATATATATATATATATATATATATATATATATTAATATCTTATATTAATACTAGATAATATAATACCATGATTAATTAATTTGCAAAGTACATGTGTATCAATATACACAAATATATTTTGATATACATATACATTATACGTATATTTAATTAATCAACATAATTGAAATCTTCTATTATATTTATTCATAATAAATAAATACCAATATATTAATTTACCACTATAACCTTTATAGTCGTGAGATAAATTCCTTCCTTATTTGGTTATCAACTATAACAACATTATAATCCGACTAGATGTTCTTATATGTGTGACCCGATAGGCTTCCGAATATGTTGGTTGTAGGCACAAAGTGCAAATTACGAAAATGCTCTTTATACCTAACGATCACGGGATAGCGTCTAGCAACACACCGTGACCCCCAATCATCGGAAGAGTCAAATGCAATGACTACTACCTTTCATGTGAAACAGTTACCGTGTAAATTACAATCCTACCACAGTAATAATATCCATACGATCGTATCTCGAGTGTCAATACATTAACGATCGTGTCTTATAATCTGGATATCATGATCTCTCGGAATAACACATTTACTCCCACTTTGCAAAGATTCACGAGAGCTAGACATTCCTTATAAGAAGGCCATTTCGGATATTCAATCTCAATCATATGATACGCGATTCCCGTATGAACTAACATGTATACTCCGCATGCTTCAGTATCACACCCAATCACTACTGCATGATCGCCCGGTGGATAGGTGAAATCTCAATAGTGTCAAAGCATGACAATCCACACCGTGATGCCATGAAGACTCCGGTCTTAAGGATAATTACACAGCTGCCACATAGTGCGACACTTAATGTAAGTGGGTCAGTCTAACGTACGCATTCTCTAATACACGTCCACATACAATCCAAGTGTCTCTACACTTCAATAGATGAGATCTATCCCTGCCCTTAAAGACATAAGGCATCTAATACGTGCCAGCCTGTTTGTACAACCAATGCCCTGTTTAATAGTACATCAGCCTAGAGACATTTAAGTATCAAACTTATTAAAGTGATTAGAGATCTCATCAACCATAATCGCCTATCATGGTTCCTCTATCACAGTTTAATAATAAGGACGTTATCATATAACAATTCACAATTTGTTCTTTAAAAGAACAAACATATGACAATAGAAAAGCCATTTAATATATTTATAAGCATAAAGAAATAGTAGAAATGATCCGACCCGGTCGGATCCGGTCCAACCCGATTGGGTTAAGGACACTGTTTCAACACATAGAACTCCGTAAGCAAGAACTCTTGACCATTATCAGACCTTAGTGTTTTGATTTGTTTTCCAAATTGAGTCTTGGTAAAAGCATAGAACTGTTTAACAATGCTACTGGCTTGGGATTTGGCTTTAAGAAGAAAAGTCCAGGTGTACCTGGTGAAATCATCGACAATAGTTAGGAAATAATGCTCATTGTAGATAGTTCCCTTCTTATATGGTCCCCTCATGTCCACATGAATAAGATCAAAGGTTGTTATTGCCATAGAATCACTCAAAGGAAATGATAATTTCTTTTGTTTGGAAAGATGACAAACAGTACAATCATTTATTTCAAAAGAACTAATTGTTGGCTCTATGAGCTTTACATCATGAACAACCTTATTGGACATATGCCCTAACCTAAGCTGCCATGTATAAGCATCTGGCCTACTAGAAAGCATAAAACATCCAGATTTATTGGTAAGCTGTTTGTTAAGATTGGAGCTGGAAGTGCATTGGTTGTCAGCTAGAAGAAAATAGTATAGTCCATGAATTTGCTTAGCTAATCCAATCAGCATCTTGGTTATATGTTCCTGGATCAGACAGAGATTAGCAGTGAAATGACACATAAAGTTTTATCATGTAGCAATTTACTAAGAGAAATCAGATTATGTTTAAAGTTGGGGATATGCAATACATTGTATATGATTAGTTTGATAGTCAATTTAACTGTGACTCTATGAGTGGCTATGGTAGTACTACCATCAGGTAGGGTCACATAGGTAGACTGAATGGAATGATAGGATTGAAAAAGGTTCAGATTACAAGTTATATGATATGAGGCACCAGAATCTAAATCCACTGTTTTGAGATAAATTTTTCAAACTTACCCACACACTTACCAAAATTTGTACTCAGAACAGCAGCTTGATTGACAATGTGCTCTGTTTCCTCTTTGACTCCATTGGCAGGTGCAATGTTCAGTAGATTTTTGAGCTCATCCAATTGCTCTTAGGTGAAGTTGAAGGTGTTGTTTTGATTTGCAGATTTTGGCTAAGATTCCTCACCAGTGTCAACATTGTTTGCAGCAATCCTGCTTCCTCTGCCTGCACTTGGACCAGTTCTGCCCCTTCCCCTACCACCAGGGGGAAGCCATGCTTTCTATAGCACCTATCATCTGTGTGCCTCTGCAATCCACAGTAAGTACACGGAAAATTTCTATTTCCTGACAAAGGTCTCCTTGGAAACTGAACACTTCCACTAGTGCTCTGGTTTGGCCATAATTGGACCTTTATACTGCCATGATAGGGTTGTGAACCCGGCCAGGATGCCCCTTACAATAACTGAGTTGCCTCTCATGTTTAATTGCCATTCCAAACACTTGATTAATTACTGGTAGTGGATTCATGAGCATCACTTGTGCCTTAACAGGTGCCTCATCATCCTTATCACCTAGTTCACCATCCACATATACACCTTCACCTCCACCACATCCTGTTAGACACTCATATAGACCCCCCAAAGCACCTAAGTACCTCCAGGACTATGTTTGCAATAACAACACTACCACTACTAAATACCCAATTCAAGATTACTTCTCTTATGATTTGTTGGCACCTAACTATAAAAAACTTGTTTTGAGTGTAAATGTTTCAGATGAACCAACATCCTACCAACAGGCTGTCAAAGATGTAAGATGGAGACATGCTATGGATACTGAATTTATAGCTTTACAGAGCAACAATACTTGGGATGTGGTCTCATTGACCTCAGGCAAAAGGCCATAGGGTGTAGATGGGTGTACAGGATTAAGTACTTGCCTGATGGTACAATTGAAAGATACAAGGCTCGGTTGGTGGCGATAGGGTATACATGATAACGCTCTAAATGGTACCAATAATTATACCTATATTCACCCCGAATTCTTCTCAAGAGAGGATATATAGGCTCGTTATTGCTTAGAATATGTGTCAAATGCTATGTGAGTGTTTCCAGGATTGTAATTCTGCATCTATGCTATTTTCCTGATGTTTTGGTCTTGTTTTGTCTCGTTTTGCATGTTTTATAGGATGTACCGAATCTGGAGCATTGGAGAACGGATATGGACCAAAAGAAGTACATTGGGCCAAGTGATTGAAGTTCAAGAAGAAGCCTGCTGAAGAAAAAGAAGAATAGAAGGCCCGGTAACCCGAGGGTTAGGCCCGGTAAACCGGTGACTTATTCAACACGAAATTTATTCTGCCGCATTGTCTAAGTCGGTTAGGGTTTTAGAGAGTCTTAAGTCGGTCATTGTATCTATATAAGGCCGCATTTACCGATTATTGTAGAAGTTTTAATAAGAATTTCATATCTTATCAAATACAATATATATTATCATGCAATAAAGTTTTCTTGAGCTTTGGAGAGTTGTTTTTGGTTAACTCCCTTCTTCCATCATCTCTAGCTTGAGTAGATCAAGCTAGATCTCCATTGTTCAAGGTATGAAGCTTTGAACGTTCCTTTTTGTCTTCAATATGGTAGATCTGTTCGTATTTATGTGTTTTAGTTAATCTGCATGTTTAACAACCCCATAATTTACTTATTTTAATCATACTGAGCAATGTAGATCCACAAATTAGGAAAAGCCGCCCCCGGTAAACCGGCGGTCTATACCGGTTTACCGAGGCATATTTTAGAAAACCTAAACTGGGATTCACTACAGCTACGTTGATCGGCAGGAATAATTAAAACGAGTAATAGGTCTGGCCAATCTAGTATTCGTAATTCGTAAATTAATATGAAGGACCACAAGTGAAGTGTTAATTAGGACATAGTCTTGGTGGACCCTAGGAACGTGCTGGTCAATGTCAACTTCTGTCTAGGTGGGTTAGCGGTATGAGGTAACGCTCAATATCAGCAGTTCTAGTTCTTTATGCGTATGGGCTATTACGAACCAATTAAGGAGGGTAGCTTGCGTATAGATTTTCTACTGCCATTGTCGGAGTAGATAGGAGTAGGAATTGCACCCGTAGTTGATAAATATGATAACAATCATTAAAAGCTCATGATTAATCTAAGGAAATTATTGTTAGAAGTAATATCGTTGGATCAATCATAGATTGACCCAATTACGCAGCGGAATGCATCAGATCTAGATCTAAACGAAAACAAAGAACATACATTTAAAGATCTAACTACAAGGGGGTTTAGGAGCCAACCTTTTTATGGTGCTTAACTCCAAGAACAAAAAGGGCTCCTTGAACACGTGTATGAGCAGCCACAGCCTTCCAACGTGTGTCTCCCAGCAACACTAAGTGGATGGTGTTTCCCGCCGCCGGACCTCCTTGATATGCTACCTAGAAAACCCGAAGTTTTCTAAACTCGAACCCAAAGAACTATAGCCGAAAATTCCAAGCTATATTCTTCCAATAATGGTGTGTTATTTTTTGTGTCAAAAGGCTTGGGAGAACTCTCTTTATATACGAGAGTAATCTTTGTCCTCCAAGGATTTAATAATCAAGAGATAATTATTACATTAATACTTTTTTCCAAATAAAAGATAAATAAAATAATTATCCCAAACAAATTAGGATAAATCATATTATTATCTAATATTCCATTAATTATCATTTAACAAATAAAAGATAAATCACACATAAATAATTATCCAAGAAAACTAATTTCTCTCTAATTAAATAATAATTAAAAATACGCCCCCACCCTATTTAAAATAGGTCCACACGCAGTTTGACACACATTGGGCCGAGTCCACGAAAAAAACTCTTTTCCGTGTATTTAATTATCTAGTCCAACTAAACAATTAATCCACATATCAATTAAATAGTCCAATCCAACTATTTAATTATAATTGAGGTGAAACGACGAGAAAACATATGCTATGTTAGGAGCCACGTCGGGGACCATGGACCCATATTCAGTAGCTACAAAAATTATTCATCAGACAGAATAATTATATCCAACCTATTAATTCCGGGATTACACCACCATAAACCCGAAACTGAACTCTGCTGAATATAGATATAAACTTACACTCACCTATGAGTTGATAAGCGTTCACTGATATAATCATTACATACGGATAAATCCTCCATAGACTTTTCCACTAGGTACCCAATTACCGACAGTCCGGATAAGACTGTCACACCGTAAAGTGTTCTGGGCTCATTATTAGCATATTAATCATGAGACCCGTACTCAGATTAATCAACGCTGTGGACTAAGTTAATTTTAAGTACATCTCACTAACTCACTCCTCTTGTGTATAGCCATACACTGAGTTATGTGATTACATAAACGATGTACTTAGGGTTTTCAGTAGTGTCTTAATTATAAGCATACATGCATATAATAAGATGAATTACTAATTGTGTCCTAAAAGAATTAGATAATTGTCTTTTGGGCACTACACCTAACAATCTCCCACTTGCACGAAAGGCAAGTGGATTAATTGTTTTAGAGCACACCCTTTATATCTATATCTACAACATTCTCCCACTTGCTCAAAACAAGTGAGACATATCCCTAAGAGGCATACCCTCCAAGCGCATCTTAGTAATTCACGTTTCCAAGTACGACCAGAGTATGCCGTTGTAGGGTAGGTTAGTGACCCGGCGCGTACTTAAAACTGAACACCATGTGACTTGGTACACTGATCAGGTAGGTTGGCGGCTTGAGTCGATCTTTGGGATCGAAACATTGACTTTCCATCTAATCCGGTGGTACGATTTCAATATGCTGTTGAGCCAACACTGAGGACGAGATCGACTTAACGAGCTTCCTTAATTCGACATAAAGTCAGAATCATCGTTATCACTTATATTCTAGTTTGCACCTGAATATACTTGCATATTATTCTTCATTCTCTTGAAGAGACTTGAGGATTTACTAAACATCCCATTTAGTATTCATCTGCAGGTTTAGATAACCATTCCTGAGAGGTAGGGTAGACTACATAATTGAATGTTGCATAAATGCAAGAATATCTTAACCAGGTGAATGGATGGGATTGCCAATGATCAACTCTCGTGGATTTGAGCGAATCAGATCCTTTAGAATGAATCCCGATGGCATGTCAGACTCTGACTTCAGATAACACACCCATGTCGTTTCCAACTGTTTCAGTGTTACCATTCATAAACACTAATCTACATACTACTTTACTAATATTGATGCCCAGTCTACGAAAGACTTATCAATATTCTGGTCAAGTCCACATATTAAAATATATGACTTTGAAATGACCTAGAGGTTTGCTTTAATCCCCAAAGGATATAAGCTAAGGCATGTATCCTGCCAAAGGTTCTTTCTGAATAAATTAAGATACCGTTAGTCTCGCAAAAAGGTCTTAGGGAATCACCCCTATTTTCTGCTTTGTAACGAATCCGTTATTTGTTCTTAGCTAAAACCCTTCTGTTCTGAATGAATTCAGATTCCGTTGTTCTGCAAGGAAGTCTTAGGGAATCACCCCTATTTCCCGCTTTCTGACGAAATCAAGCACGACTGAGTGGTGAGAGAGATCACGGTCTGGTTAACTCTCTACCTTTTAAGGAATCACCCTTAAATTACTCAGCTTTACGGTGAAAGTTAAACTTTCCTATTCATTCTACTCTTCTTCATGTAGTTCCAATTACTCCCACTGGGCTTGAGATACTCAGGTGGTTTAACAAGAGTTTCAACAGAACTGGAGTATCAAACTCCATTCACAGGGTTATGGCTTTTAAACCAACCTCTATGATCAGGATCCTACACGGCCCACAAAGGACTATAGGTCATCAATCGCCTATAGACCGTAAAGTCCCGCAATGGGTAATGGACAAACCATACTCCTACTTGCGTTACGAGTGGATCGATATACTGATCTAGTTTAGTAGTTTTTATTAGTGTTATCACCAACTGCCGGTGTTGGATGTGGACTGAACAAATCAGTTAGTAACATCTTGAGTACAAATACTTCAAGATCTAAGGTTGTTATTTATAGACTCTATCAGACCGAGTTTGACAGTAGAACCGCCATTCTCTGATTTTACGAGATTTATAACCAACCTTTACTCAATGCATTAAGATATTTCACGACCTGAACGTGTACGCAAAATTTCCAGTCCTACCTTCAAGCACTAAATGCTAAATGTCTATATTTACGGATGTGGGGTGAACCGAATTCACTCCTTATCCACAAATGCGTAGGCATCTTTTAGGTAGACTTCTCGGTTTTTCAAAATAACCGTTATTTTGCAACCAATATCTTAAATGAGTTAAGCAGTGTATCGTAGCACATCAATAACTATGTAAGACAAATTTGTGGTGTATCCCTTAGTGAAAACATTTCACTGGGAGGCAGGCCGAGCATCAGTCCCGAAGACTACGCAATAACCTATTTCTGAGTATGGAATACTCTATCTCTGATGAAATCAGAGATTTCCTCCAAATATTTTGGATAAACTTACCGGAGTTTCGAGTAGTTATCAGACAATATGTCACTACTCAGACGCTCCTACTAGCTTGTATCTTTCATATGACCCCGAAGGTCGATATGAACAAGCTATGTAACTTCTTTGAATCTATTACCTTTCCCGATTGAAAAGAAGCTTAGTCATTATTCCTTTGAGACGGTGTTCCTTTGACCGGGAGATAGGAATCACCCTAAGCCAGTCTTTAAATCTTGTCTTTATGGAACATACATTAATTAATATAGTAGAAAGAGGCGTTTATCGAAATACGGAAACCATTTGCGGTTATATATTTTAAGATGCGTTACTAATACCTTTTCAGCAATGCTTAGTGGTTCTGACTTTATCAAACAAAAGTCCGAGTCTTAGGTTCGTGCTACGAATGTTATATTTATCGTCAATAAGACAAACAAATTATCCTATTGAAATGAATACGTTCCTTCCAACGAATCCGAAAATAGAAAATGAATTTTCTGTGATACTCAAGTATTGAATCCGAGATTCATTTCCTTATATCACTCCCACTAGTCTATCTGAAATAACTGCTCGTTGTCTATTTTATTTATCGTTTAATGCAAAGCTACCTAGTTCTTCCAAAGAACTTTAGCTTTCGAGAAAATTGCTAGGATGCATTCGTCAGTGATCCGAAATCACTTTCCTTATCCTCCAATTTCCAATTTATTAATTTTCCGGTTTAGCCTTAAAACTACATAGTTTAGACGACTAACACGTATAAACGTTCTTTCCCATTCTCGACTTTCCTTAGATGGAAACAGTCTTGAACTAGCAGTTCGTTTGAGTAGACACTACTCTTGAATTGTGGTCAGTGTTACTTGCTTGGACTATCGATTTTTCTAATCGTCAAATCATAAGACCAAAGCTCCCACTAGTTTATCGGTTCCAAATACCGTCTAACTAGCAACACTTTGTATTTATGATTTTTCAAAGATTAAAACATCACCTAGAACTAAGCTCCCACTAGTTTATCAGTTCCAAATACTATCTAATTAGCAATGCTGTGTTCATGATGTTTCAAAGATTATAAAATCTCCAGAACTAAGCTCCCACTAGTTTATCAGTTCCAAATACTGTCTAACGAGTAACGCTTTATTCTTGTTTTTCCAATGAATGGAAATACTCTTGTGCAGTCCATTACATATTTCTAATGATTCAGAAAAACAACAAATCATAAGGCTAAGGCTCCCACTAGTTTATCGGTTCCAAATACCGTCTAACTAGCAACGCCTTATGTATATGATTTTCCAATTTTTCAATTTAGAAATTTGTTGTGTAATTACACTTTTAAAATTCACTAAATGAATTTTATATGATAGTCCTATGTCATCTTTTGTAAACTAAGTATGGTCGTCTCTCGTTCAACACAAGTGACACCCGTGACATACCTATACTATGTCACTTAAGTTTTTAAAGGCTTAAGAGAATAAATCGTTTCTGAAAAATTAACTGCATTGTTTGATAATTACAACTTACTTGTTACTTTCCACATTTTTTTAATGAAGTCCTATTACTAACAGTTTAGTAACCTAGAGATTTATTTGTAAATAAAATGACAGAAAGTTAAATTCAAAAATAAATTATCACTACTTGATTTTTATTTTTAGGAATAATAAACTTATATAAAGTCTATCCTACCATTCCAAGGATTTAACCTCGCATAGTACTGTCCGAGAGGGTCGATATCAGCACTATGACGGTTAAACTGAAACAATCTCTCAACGATTAAGCTTCGAGAATCGAACATCTCACGGGAATCAGACATCCCGGACATTAATCATTGATTACCTTCCTTTTTCTAGCCTAGATATTTTGAAAATATCTATAAAGAGTGTGACCTACTATATCAGATCTCAGAGTACGCCCCGAGTATGCCTACGAGGGGCAGGTCAGTGACCCGGCGAGTACCCGATATCCTATCCTTTCGGAGACCAAGCCTTGAATTTTGATAGCGGTGAACACCATCCGAAGGGGGCCGAAATCAAAGCGGCACGAGGCGTCACCATTATCTCACGTGCTTGCACCTATAGTAGAGGCCGTGGGGTCGGCTGTCGCCTTCCCCGCTCCCACTCAATAATTTGAAAAAGTGGTGGGTTTACTAATTATGGTTTCGGCCTTGACAATAAGAAAAAATAAATCAAAGTACTCCGAACAGGATCGGTTATGTAGGTAAGCTACACCGTCTTATTCGTTGGAACATATGTGACAGTTCAGGCCAATCCGACAAGAGAAGCCCCATTTAGCCCGAAGGCTTATCGGCTATGCTAAGTCTTGTCGAACTACTGTAACGTACATCACACGTCGAGGGGAGTCGATTGAGCCGAAGCTCGGTTGAACTCGCCCAACCATGGTTAGACCATTTCCGAACCCATGTACTAAGATTCTCCCGTGTCTACATTGTCACCCAAAGCGTAATCTCGTTTCTATTTAAGGTGGGTTCACTGAGAAGCCATCACCGAAAAGCTCAACGATTTATCCAAGTGGGATTCACCGAGAATCCATCACTAAAATCGCAACGATTGACAAAAACCCGGGTCCTCGGTTTTTATAATTAGCTACTTATTATTTAACTACCACATATTAAATTAATAAGCATTCATACTAATTATTCGAGTTATACACGTCTATTTTAATTCGAAATTAAAAAACTACGTGTATGCATTGGAGTGGAATCATGTAGATGCAAGTCATGGCAATTTTCCGGTTTTAAGCACGTAATCTTGATCAAACACAAAATTATACCGAAAAATAAACACCGAGATGGACCGTTGGTACCCCCGACTAACTATTTTCTAAGGAAAAGTAAAACTTAATCTATGTCTTTGAGACATGATCTTCGAATCTTCTCGAGCCGGGTCACGAACCACGAACATCCGAAAGGAGAAAGACTTTTAAATTAAATAAAACCAATTTATTATGATTAAATAACACCTTTTTTTTTTTTTCATTCGGCTGCTTTAAATTTTTTTTTTATTATTAACTTTCTGCCAAACGGCAGTCATCTATATAAAAAAAATTAGGTTAAAAAAAAAAAGGTTACATACTGCCGCATGTTTACCCTGGCCGCAAGCTAGGTTTTAATGAAAAACTTTTGCGGCGGCAGTAACCGCCGCTACAGGTGCTGCTGAAAAAAACAGAAGCTGTTGTGACGTTTTTAGCGCTGCTAAAGGTGCTGGACAGCCTTTAAAAAAACAAGGTTTTAGCGGTTTCTCCTCGTTCATACCTTGGGTTTCGCCTCGATCTTCAACTTTTCTTCAAGATCTTCATCTTTTCGAGCCCGGAATAACAAAATTACAATAAAAGATGCTACATTTACATAATTTTCGAAAATTGCATAATTAAAGATACAAATCCTATGCTCTGATACCACTTGTTAGATGTAATATCGTCGGATCAATCATAGATTGACCCGATTACGCAGCGGAATGCATCAGATCTAGATCTAAACGAAAACAAAGAACATAAATTAAATATCTAACTACAAGGGTTTAAGAGCCAACCTTTTTATGGTGCTTAACTCCAAGAACAAAAAGTGCTCCTTGAACACGTGTATGAGCAGCCACAGCTTTCCAACGTGTGTCTCCCAGCAACACCAAGTGGATGGTGTTTCCTGCCGCCGGACCTCCTTGATATGCTACCTAGAAAACCCGAAGTTTTCTAAACTCGAACCCAAAGAACTATAGCCGAAAATTCCAAGCTATATTCTTCCAATAATGGCGTGTTATTTTTTGTGTCAAAAGGCTTGGGAGAACTCTCTTTATATATGAGAGTAATCATTGTCCTCCAAGGATTTAATAATTAAGAGATAATTATTACATTAATATTCTTTCCAAATAAAAGATAAATAAAATAATTATCCCAAACAAATTAGGAAAAATCATATTATTATCTAATATTCCATGAATTATCATTTAACAAATAAAAGATAAATCACACATTAAATAATTATCCAAGAAAACTAATTTCTCTCTAATTAAATAATAATTAAAAATGCGCCCCCACCCTAATTTAATAAGGCCACACGCATTTTGACACACATTGGGCCGAGTCCACAAAAAAACTCTTTTCCGTGTATTTAATTATCTTGTCCAACTAAACAATTAATCCACATATCAATTAAATAGTCCAATCTAACTATTTAATAATTGAGGTGAAACGACGAGAAAACATATGCTATGTTAGGAGCCACGTCGGGGACCATGGACCCATATTCAGTAGCTACAATAAATCGAATAAAAATTATTCATTAGACAGAATAATTATATCCAACCTATTAATTCCGGGATTACACCACCATAAACCCGAAACTGAACTCTGCTGAATATAGATATAAACTTACACTCACCTATGAGTTGATAAGCGTCCACTGATATAATCATTACTTACGGATAAATCCTCCATAGACTGTTCACTTCGATTCGGGATATCTCCGTAAACCCTTCTCGAAACATTTTATCATTATTTACCATTAACCCCCTAGTGATCAATTAGTTCATAACTTATATAATATGAACTCGGCCGATCGATCAGTTTCTAGGGTTAACAAATAAGGGAACAGTCTGTCTACTTCCCGAGGGAAGGAATGGATTCCATATCTGTGATTGCATAGACTACTCATGCATCCCAGAATAGAGCCAACGAGAAGTGTTGGACCACATACTTCGAAGTGATCATTACTAACACATCAAACTCTACCCCAGTCTAAGCAGTCGTCTGTGATCACCTCTGGATAGAGATTAATCCATATATGATCATCTTGTGATTCGATAAGACTTCTCGATTACGGAATTATATCGAGAACTCAAATCAAATCGGTCCAGCCTTATATGATCATCATCATATATAAATGCCCCACTAGGTACCCTATTACCTACAGTCCGGATAAGACTGTCACACCGTAAAGTGTTCTGGGCGCATTATTAGCATATTAATTATGAGACCCATACTCAGATTAGTCAACGCTACGGACTAAGTTAATTTTAAGTACATCTCACTAACTCAATCCTCTTGTGTATAGCCATACACTGAGTTATGTGATTACATAAACGAGGTACTTAGGGTTTTCAGTAGTGTCTTAATTATAAGCATACATGCATATAATAAGATGAATTACTAATTCTGTCCTAAAACAATTAGATAATTGTCTTTCGAGCACTACACCTAACAATTATGTGGGGAACTAAACATAACAATTAACTAACCAAGTTAGTAGATCGGTGAGGAGATGGGAGAGGTATACCATATTTGTTTTATTTCACGTTATTGTTGGTCAGTGACCGCCTATATGTTGCTTCTTAATTAGGTTAGAGTCGTTTATACGTATAAGTTGCATTGTCTCTATGGGATCGACCTTGACTCGCATTTACTATACTGCGATGTACCTAGTATTCTTGCTAGTAATATCGACGTTAGTGACTTACACGCGATCAAGATTTTTGGCTCCGCTGCCGGGGACAATGGCCAATTTTTGAATATAAACGTTTTAATTCTAATTAAGCAGTTGTTTTTAGTTTATTTTATTTTATTTTGAGTCTTGAGTCGTTCTGTATCAAACCTGCACATGTTAAACTGCCAGAACGAGAAAATTCAGGGCCGGTTTCCTGAAGGTCACCTTCGAGTTACCGAGGCCTGAAAAATCAAATTCTGGACAGCTCCAGTTATTCTGTGTTATTCCATGTTGATTTTAGTTAGTAGGTCCGCAACAATTGGGATCACACCCAGCTGAAGCGGAAGTTGCTAACCTTTTCTTTGTTTTATTTTGTCTATTTGCAGATTGATCAGAACACTTCAGAAATTCGATCCATTTAGAGTTGAAAACGAGCAACAAGCCAAGCAATATGCCTAGAACATCACACCGATTTCCACGTATCCTGGAACTGAAGCACGATAGCATTATGAAGCGGTAAAGCAACGGTTGGAAAAAAAAGTCAAGCAAGAGCCTGAAGATGACCTGAAGGAGTATAGCACGTTTCACCCAGGTGAGTTCCCTTGCGAATTAATAGATATATCATCTTCGGACTATGATTCTGATGATCCCGAAGAGGATCCTGACATGATGTTTTCTGAGCGTGAGGATTACCCATACTCAGTTCCATTCTTTAGCTATTTACGAGTCATTCCAAGGCCATTGGAACGCAAGGCCAGTGTCTTGAGAACGAGGGGTTGATTTGGACGATTGCTGCTCGATATTGCCGGAGGCCCTACAAGCAAAAGATTTATTGGACATGGCTGAGGCACCGGAAAGGTTCAACGCCACGGTGGTAAGGGAATTTTATGCATACGTTTCGCATAACCCCGGTGCCACATTTTCTATGTTTCGCAGTATCAAGGTTGATTTCTCTATCGAGCGGATCAACGCTCATTTTAGGGTTAAAAATCCACCGGTGGGCCCGGATGAGTACACATCCCCGAGCAACATTGCCGATCTCGAGAGGATGGATATGGTTGCTGTGTTCTTAAGGGTGCGATGGAAGAGCAATCCTCCTGGAGCCCCCACCATCTTCCTAGAAAATGAGCTATCTTGGGACCAGAAGATGGTCAATAGATTCGTCTGTGCACGCCTTCTTCCGACTAAGCACACTGTCTCTGTCACCACTTCCAGGGCAGAGTTAATATTCTACCTAAAGACGGGTGCCCCAATCAACACTGGTCTTTTGATGCCTAGCCGTATTCATGAGCTCTCCGCCACTTCTGAGCGAGAGCTGCTACCATACGGGCCGGTGATCGATATGTTTGCTTTAGAGGACGAGGTGAAAATGCTCGTCAGTGATGATTGGGAAGATCCTGAGCCACAGCTCAGTTCGCAGTAGGTCTCGAGAGTTCAGAGACGGGTTAGAGCAGAGAGGGAGCGTACTCCGGTGCATGGTGCACCGAGGACTCATAGAGCCTTGCTTGAGGGACACTCGTGAGAAGTTGCGAGTTTACATCGCAAGATGGTTCGGATTATTGACTTCTTCAGAGTTCCGCCTGCTACCCCACCACCTAGGACTGCCCCTGGTCATAGAGCATCCTCTTCGGCCGCCGCTGCCGCCTCAAGTTCTGCACCACCTCCCGATTTTGAGCCCAGAGACGATTGGGAGGGTGATTTTGATGAGGACTAGCTTTTATTTCTTCCTATTGTTGTTTTCCATTTTTCTTGTTTTTCTTTTTCTTTTCTTACTTAGTTGATGTAGTAGAATAATTTTAATATAATGATTATGTCGGCTTAATTTGTTTTGAAGTTATATTAATTTCTCTTTTACTGCCACAATTTTGTTATACAGTTTCTTGTCACCACTATTCTTCTTGGTTTGTTTGAGTTATTTAGCGCAGATTCTTCTTGGATTACTCCCATGGGCCCGATGCTTTGTACGATGATCCGTTTCTTGTTTGGTTCCGCCCTTAACCGAAGCTAAGTTCCTTTTCATTTTTCATTTCTCATCTTACACATTGGAGTCAATGTTTCGATTAAGTGGGGGTTAGAGGAACGTCACTTAGCTTTTTAGCATTATATTCCATGAATTGCGTGATTGTCTTGATTCTCTTTGATGCACGATTCACCATTTAGACTTTGATTCCTTTCGACAAAATTTCAAAAAATTATGATATCTTTGACCTTTTCGAGTTAATTGACTTCATCTTTGTTTTACTTTGCATGAGTAAGAGAAAGTGTCCACTTCTGAAGTAGTGGTGTATTAAGCGCATATTCTGTTATGAGCCACCATTTTAAGCACGTATAACTCACTTCTCTTGGTATGTAGTCGATAGCATATTGCTTTAACTAGATTTGACCCTGCTTTATCACGAATCATGTTTCACTTACGCTTAGAAAGACAATGGAATTTCGGATTCGGTAGTTTATCATGAGTAGGGCCGTGAGGATAGTTAATTCAATGAGAGTTTACCCGCCAAGAAAGAGAAGTGCATTGGCATATATACATTTATAATCTCTTTGGCAATATCTTAGTCGATGGAGCGTAAGACGCACGACTTTTGCATAGACCGATAAACGTGAGCCTAAGAGTAATATATGCTCGGTTCTCGATTCGCCTTGCCAGCTCAATTAATTAACAAATACATGTTCAAGATTGGTTAGTTCGACTACGGGTTGACGTAATGTTAAATTGTCTGCATTTCTAAGCGGTTGTGAAAGTTATTGCACACACACATTGGCTCATGACTTGAATAGTGTTTAATATGTTACTGATGGATATGAGTGGCATGATCTTGATCTTGGCTTAGTAAGGCATATTTGTTTTTAATTAACTTGTACATTTATCAGAGTGTTGTTTTCTTTTCGCCTTTTTGTTCGGGACGATCAAAAGTTAAGTGGGGGGTAGTTGATAACGCTCTAAATGGTACCAATAATTATACCTATATTCACCCCGAATTCTGCTCAAGAGAGGATAGATTGGCTTGTTATTGCATAGAATATGTGTCAAATGCTATGTGAGTATTTCCAGGATTGTAATTCTGCATCTATGCTATTTGCCCGATGTTTTGGTACTGTTTTGTCTCGTTTCATGTGTTTTTAGGATGTACCGAATCTGGATCATTGGAGAACGGAGATGGACCAAAAGAAGTACATTGGGCCAAGTGATTGAAGTCCAAGAAGAAGCCTACTGAAGAAAAAAAGAATAGAAGGCCCGGTAACCCGAGGGTTAGGCCCGGTAAACCGGTGACTTATTCAACACGAAATTTATTCTGCCACATTGTCTAAGTCGGTTAGGGTTTTTTAGAGAGTCTTAAGTCGGTCATTGTATCTATATAAGGCCGTGTTTACAGATTATTGTAGAATTTTTATAAGAATTTCATATCTTATCAAATACAATATATATTATTATGCAATAAAGTTTTCTTGAGCTTTGGAGAGTTGTTTTTGGTTTCCTCCTTCTTCCATCATCTCTAGCTTGAGTAGATCGAGCTAGATCTCCATTGTTCATTGTATGAAGCTTTGAACGTTCCTTTTTGTCTTCAATATGGTAGATCTTTCGTATTTATGTGTTTTAGTTAATCTTCATGTTTAACAACCCCATAATTTACTTATTTTAATAATACTGAGCAATGTAGATCCAGAAATTAGGAAAAGTCACCCCCGGTAAACCGGCGGTCTATACCGGTTTACCGAGGCATATTTTAGAAAACCTAAACTGGAATTCACTACAGCTACGTTGATCGGCAGGAATAATTAAAACGAGTAATAGGTCTGGCCAATCTAGTATTCGTAATTCGTAAATTAACATGAAGGACCACAAGTGAAGTGTTAATTAAGACATAGTCTTGATGGACCATAGGAGCGTGCTGGTCAATGTCGACAGCTGTCTAGGCGGGTTAGCGGTGTGAGGTAACGCTCAATATCGGCAGTTCTAGTTCTTTATGCGTTGGGCTATTACGGACCAATTAAGGAGGGTAGCTTGCGTATATATTGTCTACTGCCATTGTCGGAGTAGATAGGAGTAGGAATTGCACCCGTAGGGCCGTAGCTGATAAATATGAAAATAATCATTAAAAGCTCGCGATTAATCTAAGGAAATTATGTGGGGAAGTAAACATAATGATTAACTAATCCAATTTAGTAGATCGGTGAGGAGAGGGAGAGGTATACCATATTTGTTTTATTTCATGTTATTGTTGGTCAGTGACCGCCTATATGTTGCTTTTTAATTAGGTTAGAGTCGTTTATACGTATAAGTTGCATTGCCTCTGTGGGATCGACCTTGACTCGCATTTACTATACTGCGATGTACCTAGTATTCTTGCTAGTAATATCGACGTTAGTGACTTAAACGCGATCAATACACAACAGTTATGGGTGGACTATACTGATACCTACGCTCCAGTGGCCAAACTCACCACTGTCAGAATTCTAATGGCAGTTGCAGCAGCACAGGCTGGCATCTTGAACAATTGGACATTAATAATGCCTATATACATGGGGAACTATCTGAGGAGGTGTTTATGCAAGTCTCTCATGGATTCACACATCCGTCCCTACAGTTGTCTGCAAATTAAAAAAATCCCTTTACGGCCTTAAACAAGCAGGAAGACAATGGAACATGAAGCTCACATCTTATCTCATACAGCTAGGGTTTCAATAGTCAAAGAGTGACTACAGCTTGTTCACTCGAGGTCAAAACCACACTTTCATTGCCCTACTGGTCTACGCCGATGATATACTAGTCGCTAGTCCTAATCCCACGTTCATTGCCCAAATCAAGGCCCAATTGGACACTACCTTCAAGATCAAAGATCTGGGCAAAGTTCACTATTTCCTGGGAGTTGAAATTGCAAGAGGACCAAATGGCATTACCTTATCTCAGCGGAAGTATACACTTGGTCTGCTATCTGAATATGGGCTCCTAGCATGCAAGCCAGTTTCCACTCCCATGGCCACCAGCTGCAAACTTGCCAAGGATGACTCCCCTCGTTTATCTGACAACCGGATATCGTAGCCTGGTTGGAAAGCTGATTTATTTGACCTTTACTCGACCGGACATTAGCTACGTCAACAACTGTCCTAATTCCTTGATTGCCCCACAGTCAATCACCAGCAAGCTGCGCTTCGTGTTCTTCGCTTCCTCAAAGACTCCTCTGGCCAAGGCCTATTGTATCCATCCCTTTCTGATTTATGCGCCGTTACCCTCACCGCTTATAGCGATTCTGACTGGGATGGGTTCGTTGATACCCATTGTTCCACCACCGGCTGGTGCATCTTTCTGGGGAAATCATTGATCTCGTGGAAAGCCAAAAAGCAAACCACGATTTCTCGAAGTTCAGCAAAGGCGGAGTACCGGGCATTGGCCTCGACGGCATGTGAACTCCAATGGATAGTGTATCTGCTGCGTGACTTGGGCCTCCAGGCCAATTTACCTATCCCGCTATTTTGTGATAACCAAAGCGCGTGTTACATTGTCGAAAACCCTGTATTTCACGAACGGACCAAACACATTGAGTTGGACTCTCATTTGGTCTGTGAAAAGTTCCAAGCTGGCCTTCTCGTCCTCAAATCCATACCCACCGATCGACAATTGGCTGATATTTTTACAAAGCCCCTTGATGGTCTGCGCTTCAGTTCTTTATCCGCCCAACTGGGACTTATTCGATCTTCTCGAAGCCCAACTTGTGAGAGGGGGGGGGTAATAAAGTATAAAGCCCAGCCTCATACATCAACCTCCTTACCTTAATTACAGAAGCCCGATCAAGGCCCAACATACAAAATAGAAAATACAGCAACAAACTCGGCAATGTTACAAGGAAAAAGATGAACTTGAACTTGGGGAACAAGCAAGGAATCACCTAGGATCACTTAGCACCAGAATATGCTTAAAATATTCCTTTGTTGACCGGAATATTCCTAGAATATTCTTCGGCCAACTAGAATATTCTCTAGATATTCCCTATTGTACAGAGACATACTTAGAACACTATAAAAGGATTATAATAGTGCTTTAACAAACCAACTGAATAAGAATATCTCTATTTTACTGCATTTTCTCATACTCACTATACCTCTTGAAGTATTTACAAGAAACAAAGTTCAATGGGTTGGTTCTTGCATTTGTGCTTCGCCCATCCAATATTTTTGGGCTTCTTTGGTTCATAATTATGGTTTTGATTAGGAACACCCCGAAGGCGAAAACTAATATTATAGCAACCACAATGGCTCTAAAATTGGCAAAGTGATATACACTTTTTGTGAGAAGAGCCAATGTGATAAACCAATAATTCGACAATGATACATAAAGTGACAATGTGACTTTTCACAATGGAAACATTTTAGTCTTTCTGCTCATGTTCTGAGACACGACGTAAATAATACTAAAAACCAATAAAATAATGCATCTTCCCGCTAAAATAAAACCTAGCGTCTACTGCTTAAACCTTTTTCTTCCATTAATTCTTCTTCTTTACCAAATCTAATTCTTTCATTGTAAATCCCTGCTAAAATATAAAGCCCAGCCTCATACATCAACCTTCTTACCTTAATTACAGAAGCCCGATCAAGGCCCAACATATAAAATAGAAAATACAGCAACAAACTCGGCAATGTTACAAGGAAAAAGATGAACTTGAACTTGGGGAACAAGCAAGGAATCACCTAGGATCACTTAGCACCAGAATATGCTGTGAATATTCCTTTGTTGACCGGAATATTCCTAGAATATTCTTCAGCCAACTAGAATATTCTCTAGATATTCCCTATTGTACAGAGACATACTTAGAACACTATAAAAGGATTGTAATAGTGCTTTAACAAACCAACTGAATAAGAATATCTCTATTTTACTGCATTTTCTCATACTCACTATACCTCTTGAAGTATTTACAAGAAACAAAGTTCAATGGGTTGGTTCTTGCATTTGTGCTTCGCCCATCCAATATTTTTGGGCTTCTTTGGTTCATAATTATGGTTTTGATTAGGAACACCCCGAAGGTGAAAACTAATATTATAGCAACCACAATGGCTCTAAAATTGGCAAAGTGATATACACTTTTTGTGAGAAGAGCCAATGTGATAAACCAATAATTCGACAATGATACATAAAGTGACAATGTGACTTTTCACAATGGAAACATTGTAGTCTTTCTGCTCATGTTCTAAGACACGACGTAAATAATACTAAAAACCAATAAAATAATGCATCTTCCCGCTAAAATAAAACCTAGCGTCTACTGCTTAAACCTTTTTCTTCCATTAATTCTTCTTCTTTACCAAATCTAATTCTTTCATTGTAAATCCCTGCTAAAATACTCCGGCGATTTTCTTGCCGCCTCCTTCAACCGTCAACCTTTCCTTCACCACTTTCCGGCGAACTGGTAAGTCAGAATTTGTAGATTGATCTTCGGATCTTCAAGGAATCACAATCAATTTGGTGAGTTTTCTATTCTTAGTTTACTAAAAGATGTAAACCCAAAAATTGTTTTGGGAGTTTTCTTCATTCAAGCTGGATCAGGAAGTATATATGTCTCCTTTCAAACATATTCAGCCTCTACTGAATGGATTTTATTTTGAGATGATATTTTTTTCTTCTTTATTGATTTGTGCCCGAGCATTTCTCCTCTCCTATGAGGAATCAAAACAAAAACAACAAATGTTGGCAACTGTAATTAATAAAATCTTTGTTGTTAAAAAAAATTAGCTTGAAGACATTTTAATCTTTTTTTGAGAAAAGAAGTTTCAATTTTTGTTGATGAAAAGTGAAAACCATCTTTATATATTGCCAAAAAGGTAGTATTTTATTGAAAATTTGGTGGTAACTAAAAGCCCATTGCAGAATACACAGTGGGTGTGAATTGGAATGTGAAACCAAGTAGATGCCATGTAGGATAGATTGATACTTTTCATGCAAAATCATATTGGAGATGGCTAAGGCCATTGTATGTGCTCTTAGCTGATGGTTTATGTGTGTGTGGCCCCAAATACGGACCTCATGGAGCCCATGTTCACCTGGTTTAGTTGTGCGTCAAGTGGAAAAGGCTAGTTATGGTTTGGGGTAATCAAGGCTAGTTGTCTAAATACTCAGATGTCCTAATCATACATATGCCTCATACATACTCTTATCACTCACCTATTGTTCTTAGTTTCAAAGTAATGAGAAGTTGGAGGAAGATGGATTCACCATTCTGTTTCCAAGCTTCTTGGTAGCAACATTTTTCCTTTACCTAGTTTGTTAAACATAATTGCATTGGTTATACACTTATACCAAGAAACTGACTTGATGCAATTCAGAAGTGCTTTGGAGTATCTTAGCACGGAAGGAAAGGGAAAAAATGCTACATCACCCGAAAAGGCGAAAACTAATACTCCTTCTATTTTTTTTAACTGTCACTTTTTAAAATTTTACTTTGATTTTATTTATCAGTCGTTTTACAATACCAATACAGCATTTATTATTTTTTCCATCTTTACCCCTCTTTATTTTTGTCAAGTTTTTATATTTTCCATATACACAATAAATATATAAAATACGTCCCGCGCTGCCTGCCCAAGAAATAGGATCAGCTCCTTTAGGGAAAGTTATTGTGTGGTGAGAGAATTTGTGGTGAAGTGACGGGTGAAACGATCAGAACCACACAGTTTTAATACAGAATGAAGATGTATGGTGTGTGGTGTGCCACACGGTGTCTCCGCACCGTGTGGAGACACCACACAATAATCTCCCCTCCTTTAGGCTAAATACATTTCCCAATGCACAAGTCACGTAATTATTTTCTGGGGGAGTGGGATAATTTTTGAAAATGGAAAGGGTAATAATATAATTAATTGATACACAATATATAAATGAGAATTTAGGGATAATGACACAATCTGAAATATTTTTAAATAATATTTTTTATAGGGAGAAGGACAACTGCATAATTTTTATAGCGAGATGGACAAACAGTGAATCCCGAAAATCAGTGAATCTCCCCAGTGAATCCCGAAAATCAGTGAATCTCCCTAGTGAATCCCGAAATCAGTGAATTTTGACAGTGAATCCCGAAAATAAGTGAATTTCGACAATGAATTTTGAAAATTAGTGAATTACGACAGTGAATTTCGGCAGTGAATTTAAACAGTGAATTTCGAACACAAGCGAATTTCGACAGTGGATAAATAGTTTTGTCCTTTATACAAAAGTTTCAAAAGATTGTCATTATACTCAATTGATGAAATATTATGTCTTTCTCCCTTATATAAAAGCAAAAAGAGAAAGATATTTTTGTCATTCTACCCTTTATTTTAGATACATTAATCATTTTTTTAATATATGTAAATCTTCTCTCAACGACTTTTAAAAAAAACGGAGGGAGTATTATCCATAAGATGGCGGTCTGACAAGATAACATAAAGTATAAAAAAAGGGAGCTACTAATCAACCCCCCCCCATCCCATCACCCTCCCCAATTCTTTTTTTCTTTTTTTATTAATCTATACAAATTCTTTGTTTTAAATTTTTTGCTTATATTTTCTAATTTGCTTGTAACTTTTTTTTGATAAATTATTTTTTAATAAATTATATGTTTTTGAAATCTATTCAATTTAATCTATCAAATGAGTCCAATATTGGGTATGAAATATTGTATTAAAAATAATTTTATCGGATCCAATATAACTCTTATTAATTTTTTTGAATTATGTACATAATAATAATAGATAAACGCATAAATTAATCATCAAAACCATGCATAAATTCAAAATGTTGTCTGGGTTGATCTATCCTCATTACATCATACCACAATTGAACACGTGCTTGATAATCACGAGCCAATTCGTCTGATGGGTTTGATTCGCCTGAGAAACGCCATATGATGATGGGTGGTTCAGGGTATTCAGGGTACAAGAAAACTTGTACGAAGTGATTATTTTGAACATGACCGATAGCTATATGTGGCCGCTGGGAAAAAGGAAATGACGGGGATCTCAACGGCAAGTGAGTATGACAATGAGTATCATGTGAATCGAATGTATGCAGTACCACGTTGTACGTTGAAGCTACAACAACCCCCAGTGTCGCAGCATCCATCCAATAATAGGCGGGTGCGGGTACTGCGAAGCAATTAAGTGTTGATAGTAGTCCTGATGCATAATTAATTTCTTGAGAAAGGTTTTCATACAAATCCATATTTTGATTAATCTCTTGAATAAGCATAAATCGTACTTGACGCCATTCATGTTCTGAACCATGGAGTTGCGCAGCTATTGCTCTGAAGCCACAATGACCGTCGCCTTCGACGTCAACACAATGAGAATATAAGGCTGATAGCATTTAGGAAATGCAGAAATGAGGGGATCATTTCTTTTACTCGCTTGAGAATTCGGAATATATGGTACCTTCTTTTCTGAAGTGGGTATTGAAAAGAAAGGCTTGCGGCCAATGTTCTGCTCATCCCTTCTTGTAGGTCGACCCTTTTGTTCTGTGTTGTATGCCGGGGGTTGAACTGTACAACGAGATGGATCTGCCATATCGAAAAACCTGTCAATCATAGAATCTCGACTAGCGGGTTCCATTAGGGCTGAGCTTGTGTTGGGTTGGGTTTTACATAGTATAAGTCGGGTTGGTTCAAGAAAAAACTAACCCAATCCAAACCAAATGACTATAAAACCCAATGGGTTGGTTCGGGTTTGTTTCGGGTTGGGTTGAGTTGGGTTTTGGGTTTTCATCCATATAACATGCATCTTTATTAAAACTTTTATGTTATAAAATCCACACACATGTATATATATCCAAATTCGAGATCCATACCATATGTTCATAACAATAATTGTTAAGTAAAACACTTTTGTGGGAAAGAAAACGTTAGAATTTGATAATTATATTAAGAGTCCAACAACATATAACAAACAAACAAAATATATAGATAATAATTAAAGATCAATAGTTATACGTAAAAAAAACGTATGCGGATTCTTTCTTCTAAAAAAAGGTCAAAGAATCGTAGACGGAAATTGAATATGAAGTGATATCGACGGTATGATAACACCATATTACTTTGGATGGAATGCATATATATATATATATATATATATATATATATATATATATATATATATATATATATATATATATATATATATATGTATGTATGTATGTATATCGGGTTGGGTTGGATCAACCCGAAAAAATAAAATAAAAACCAAATCAACCCAAAATATTTTTTGTTCGGGTCCAAACCCAACCCAAAAAATTTGGGTTTCAATTGGTTTGGGTTTTCGGATTGGTTCGGTTTGGGTTTTGGGTTGGATTGGGTTCGTTGGGTTTTCTGCTCAGCCCTAGGTTCCATTTCATTTAATCTTTCCATAAGCTGAGCTGCCTTGTCGGGTTGTACTCCCTCATCCGTACGCTCGGGGGCTCGCATGGACAATGTACGCCAGTGAATATGGATATAATTTTGCGGAATCGGCATGCCAGCAAGACGAAACATTGCAATATCGTGAGCGCATAGCAATCCGTGTGTCAGTTTGATCTTGCAATTGGAAAGATCTTCTTCGGAAATACGATGTCTATCAGCAACTTTTATCTGTTTATCGATTAAGTCCATTGCTTCTAATGAAATGCAATATCTGATTTCACTATAAATTGCATCACGTACATGTCGATGTCGTGGAAAACTCAAAGATTTCTGGAATGAACTTTGAATATCCCCAAATTGAGCAGTCAACAAATTTTCTATTTTTTGAAAGGATGTTGAAAGCGATGCCGAATTATCCCCGAAGTATCGTTTGAGTCTCGCATGCGCAGACTCCACCCTGTATTTTAATCATACATTGTGTTAAATAGGAATGATACATGCAATATTCTATAGTGTAGGATAATGAATATATAGTGGATATTAGAAAGTTACCTTTGACTAGGGCTGAGCAGAAAACCCAATGAACCCAAACCAACCCAAAACCCAAACCGAACCAACCCAAAAACCCAAACCAATTGAAACCCAAATTTTTTGGGTTGGGTTTTGACCCGAA
This sequence comes from Gentiana straminea, assembly GCA_036785695.1. NCBI lineage: Eukaryota > Viridiplantae > Streptophyta > Magnoliopsida > Gentianales > Gentianaceae > Gentiana > Gentiana straminea. Next base: position 12,956,451 of record JAVUPR010000113.1, on the reverse strand, counting down.
CCAAAAATATTTTGGGTTGGTTTGGTTTTTTCTATGTTATTTCCGGGTTGACCCAACCCAACCCGATATATATATATATATATATATATATATATATATATATATATATATATATGTATGTATGTATGTATGCATGCATTCCATCCAAAGTAAAATGATGTTATCATATTGCTGATATCACTTCATTTTCAGTTTCGGTCTACAATTCTTTGAACTTTCTTCGGAAAAAAGAATCCGCTTATGTATTCTTATGTATGACTATTGGTCTTTAATTATTATCTTTATATGTTATTGGTTTGTTATATGTTGTTGTACACTAAATTATCAAATTTTTCTAAAAAAGTGGTTTCTTGAACGATTATTGTTATGAACATATGACATGGAAGTCGAATTTGGATATACATGTGTGCGGATTTTATAGCATAAAAGTTTTATTATAATTTATAAATGCATGTTTTATAGATGAAAACCCGAAATCCAACCCAAACCAACCCGAACCAACCCATTGGGTTTTATAGTCATTTGGTTTGGTTTGGGTTAGTTTTTTCTTGAACCAACCCGACTTGTACTATGTAAAAACCCAATCCAAGTCGACCCAACCCAACCCAAGCTCAGCCCTACCTTTGACTTGAATGGCTTCCGAGGTGCATAACTTTGTCTACATACACATCAACGAACCGCTCCTTGTAAGGATATAACCATGTATTCCAAAGGTATGTTGTGGCTTTGGCGAATTTTGAAAAGTCAGTTACCATGTCATTCCACCTGAAATCTAAAGTCTCCACACTCTGTGAATGAATAATCGAGTGCCATGCATTGTTAAATTCGATCCATCTTTTACCAAGCATAGGTCTGCAGTTCTTCATTACACACTGATTTATATGCCAAATACAAAGGATGTGATGCGTGAATGGGAAACATTCTCCAATTGCACCAAGAAGCGCTAGATCCCTATCTGAAACAACCACCGATGGAAACGCTACTCCTTTTAAGACCATCCATCTTTTTAACGTATCCAATACCCATACAAATCGCTATGTCGTCTCATTACTCAAATATGCAAACATAATAGAGTAAGTTTGCATTGTGGATGTGATACCCACAATCTCTACGAGCGGTATCCCATACTCATTGATCTTGTACGTGGCGTCAATAATTAAAACCGACGGAAAATTCACATACAGCTCTCTAGGCTTTTAGGATGAACCCAAAGAATATATGTGATCTCACCAGTGTGTTCATTTTTCATAAAGTCGTACATGTATTTTTTAACATTTAATTCTCTTAAAACGTACCCAGCTTCAGATAAACCCCCCAACTGCTCTTTCTTATAAAGTGCTTTGACATTGTAAATACTCCTAATTCCTGTAGTAATTGATGGGTCTTGTTGTTTCATCACACTGAGAATTTCTCGAGGAGCAGTGCTATTGGACATGTCACACACTAATTGTTTCTGGTTTGCGGTCAACCTTGAAGGATACTTAAATCCCTCTAAACTTTCAGCTGCTTCATGGTTATGAAAACCATGAACAACCTTCAAACCCCACTTCATACCGTGTGGTGGTTGTGCTACACCTCGAAGCTTAAATGGGCAACCACGTTTTTACGTTCCAGTATCCGAACTCATTGTATGCCCTTCGCGTGGCGGTTTATACAATCCTCCTTTTCCATAAATAAGAGTGCATCTCGGCATTTTATTTCCATTTTTACTACACGATTTATCTATGACAATCATAAAACCATTTTCATTACCAACTCTCCGAGCCCAATCTAGCATGGCATCTCTACTTTCAAATATCTATAGAAAAATTGAAGTATAAGAACAATATTATACTATCTAAAATGAAAATAAGTAACGAATGTGGAAAATAACAACAACGATAACTAACACGATCAGTTGTAAATTCGGTTTGTGTAATCACGCTCAATGTTGGGGATGCTCTCCCATTAAGAAAATCATTCGTAAAATCGTTTCCAACCGGCCAACTATCCCCACTAGGAACATCATTTGTAAAATCATTTCCAAATGACGAACTACCAAAGAATGAAGAATCGTTTCCAACTGGCCAACTATCCCCACTAGGAACTCATTTGTAAAATTATTTCCAAATGACGAATTACCAAAGAATGATGAATTGTAGGAATCCATGTTATGAATTACGAAAATCAATTGAATATGCCTTGAATGAGTATGTATGAAAGAGTTGGAGAAATTATGGTGATTTTTTAGTAAGTGAAATGAGTCCAATATATAGAGAAATTGAAGATGGGATGATAATGAGAAAATCTGAATGTGTGGTTAGAGTTGATGATAAGAAGATAAGAAGGGGTAGGATTGAAGATAAGAAGTGGTATGATTGAAGATAAGAAGAATCTAAATGAGTGGTTGTGAATAAAAATGATAGAAAAATGGGTGGTAAGAATTGAAGATAAAAAAAATTTGAATGAGTGGTTGTGAATAAAAATGATAGAGAAATGTGACTATCAATACTACACTCGTTTTATTGATTTTATTTACTAAATTTCAATAACATAATAATATAAAAAAATACGTGTTAAAAATTTATACAAAATTTTCAATTATAAAATAAAAACAACAAAATACAAATTAAGTTTAAAAAAAAGTAAAAAAAAAAGTTGGTAAAACATTTTACAAAAGAAAGAAAAAAAAAACGAAAAAAGAAAAAGAAAAAAAACCAATGATGGGACGGGGGGGGGGGGGGTGATGGGATGGGAGGATATTAGTAGTCCTCATAAAAAAATATGAAGGTGATGATAGACTTTCAGGAGTCGGAGGTCGGTGACTATAGCCTTTTCCGAAGGAAAGGTGCTTAGCTAGGACAAAAAAGGGTATTCGGGGAGACCAGGATCTAGACCCTTCCAATTTTACCTTTGTTTAACAAAAATTATATTTGGAAAATGGCTTCTTTGATTAGTCGTCCCCTACAAATGGATAATGCAACTTTAGACCTTCTTAGATCCTCGGTTGCTCATGTTCTAGTCAAATTTGATCTTTTAAAACCCCGGTGTCAACGTGTTTTAGATAGGGAAAGATATTCATGATAGCTGTTGGCAAAGTTTTGCGAGACTTGGCCAACAATTGTGAATTTTTTAGACGGATTGGCCATAGTGAAAGTGTATTCTCTAAATTATAAACTACCAAAATGTGACGGGAAGGAACCTCAAACGGTAAGTAAGGTTTATAAGTTGAAGCCTATGGGTATTCAACTAACACTTGCGATTGTTGTCACTCAAACGGAGAGGGGAAGATATGGAGAAAGGGAACACAAGTGGAGGAGATGCTATCAAAGTTAGTTTCTGGATGTTTTCTTCATGAAGAAGAAGATAGAATATAACAGAGAATTTTGTTGATAGATTTCATTCAATCATGTCCAGCATTACACAATAGGTCTTATAGATAATTAGCACACACATCTTAGAAACTGAATCTAATGTGGCTAACTAGCAGCATGCCACTTGTACACTCTTAACAACTTACACTTAGCCACTAATACAATTATCAATTTTAGCCCATCTCAAACGAAAATGTACATCTCCTACATTGAGTTTGCTCTTGAACTTGTTGAACATGCTGATAGACAAAGGCTTGGTGAATATATCAGCCACCTGCTCATCTGATGGAATATAGCAGAGTTTGATTTTTTTTTCTCAAGAACCATATTTCTAATAAAATGGACATCAACCTCAATATGCTTTGTCCTTGCATGATATACGGGATTTTGATTTAAAATAGTTGCTCCTGTATTATCACACCACAGTATAACCACAGAAGGAAGTTTGAACCTCATTTCTTGTGGTAGTTGCACAATCCACCGGGACTTCACCCCTAGGTTAGACAATGCCATGTATTCGACTCGGCTTGATCTTGCTACCACTGATTGCTTCTTAGAACTCCAAGTAACTAAGGAGTTGCCCAGATACACACAGTATCCACCTGGAGATTTCCTGTCAGTAGGGCAAGCTGCCCAGTTGCATCTGTAAAGCCATGTAAGTGCAGCTTCAAGTTAGCACTAGGGACAAAATACAAACCATGTGTTAAGGTGCCCTGTACAAATCTGAGGAGTCTCTTAAGAGCCTGCCAATGACTGGTGTAAGGATCCTGCATAAACTAGCTCAGTGTGTTCACAGTATATGCAATGTCTGGCCTAGTGGTTGTCAAGTACTACAATGCTCCTATTGCACTCCTGTAGATGCTAGGATTAGCAAGAGGCTCTCTTTGTTTTGGAACAAGTTGTTTGCCTGGGACCATAGGTGTAGGACATGGTTTCAAATGTTGCATGTTCAGCCTTTGAAGAAGTTGAGAGGCATAATAAGACTAATTCAGATGTAGTCCAGAAGAATCCCTTGCAACCTGCATGTGCAAGAAATGAGAGGCCTGCCCCAGATCTTTCAAGGAAAATATTGAATCTAACAGTGCGATGAACTTCTTTATGAGAGATGCAGAATTTCCTATGACCAAAATGTCATCAACATAAACCAAAACAAATAGCATCTGAGTTTTCAAACCAAACATAAACAGAGAATTGTCTGAGGTTGATTGACTGAACCCCCATTCCAGTATCTATGATCTAAGGGCATCAAACCAGGCCCTTGGTGCTTGCTTGAGGCCATATAGTGCCTTTTTCAACCTACACACAAGTTGTGGCCTTTTGGAATCTATGAAACCTTCAGGCTGATCCAGTACACATGTTCCTATAGAGGTACATTCAAAAAGGCATTATTTATGTCAATTTGATGCACAGGCCAATCAAATGACACAGCCAGAGTTAATATGATTCTTATAGTAGTTGACTTAGCAATAGGACTGAAAGTCTTTGTATAATCTACTCCATAGAGTTAACTGTACCCCTTAGCCGCTAATCTGGCTTTGTATTTCAGAACTGTACCATCTGGCCTCTGCTTCACTTTGTACACCATCTATTTCCCACAACCGACTTTCCTGTAGGTAATGGCACCAAGTCCCAAGTCTGATTGTACATAAGAGCTCTATACTCTTCAGCCATGGCATGTCTCCATTCATCTTTTGTCAATGCTTCTGCTACTGTGCTTGGTTCTGTTAGAAATGAATGAGCACTGGTAATAACAGCTGAATATAATTTAGGTTTAAAAATTCCACTCTTGGATCTGGCTTGCATGTGATGGTGCTGAACTAGTGGTGGTGGTGATGGTGTTGGTGTTGGTGAGGGGATTGGTGCCATTGGTTGCTCCACATCAGAATCTGACTGACCATCTATGTCAGGTGTGTGATCACTGTCAGTATGCAACTGTGACTCATTTGTGGGACTTGGTGTTTCGTTGAGTGAAATGCAGGGTGTGTGAGGTGATGCGGAATCAAAAGATACCTGACTGTGATCAGCCTCAAGATACCAGACTGTCCCTCTTCCTAAGTGGATGAAATAGTGAAAAATGATACAGGGGCAAGAGAGTCGGTGATAACCTGTCTAGAAGGACCTTGTGTAAAGCCATGAGCAAAAGGGAAAAGAGTTTCATCAAAAACAACATTAATAGAAATGTAAATTCTGCCAGTAGCATCTAGACACTTATAACCCTTATGACAGGAATTGAGACCAAGGTTGACACACCGTTTGCTATGAAATTGAAATTTATGAGTGTGATAGGGCCTAACATTGGGATAGATAGCATAACCAAAGGTTTTGAACATCTTGTAGTTAGGTTTTGTGTGATAAGACTTCAACGGGGAAAGGTTGTGCAAAATAGGAGTGGGAAGGCTATTAATCAAGGACACAACAGCTTGAAAACCATGCCACCAATATCTTAATGGCATGGATGCTTGAGCCATAAGTGTGAGACCTGTTTCAACTATGTGTCTATGCTTTCTTTCAGCTCTACCATGTTGAGCATGGTCATGAGGGCAATGGTGTCTAAAAACTATGCCTTCTTGGTTCAAGTAATTTTGAAAGGATCTATACTCACCACCCTAATCTGAATGTAACATTTAAATTTAGTAGAAAACTGTGCTCCAACTAAAGCCTTGAATTGCAGAAAAACAGTGAAGGTTTCAGATTTAGTTTTTAAGGGATAAATCCACATAAATTTAGCATGAGAAGTAGAACTGGGATGAAACAGATTATGAGATTTGCCAAATTGGCAGGATTCACAAAAGGATAGAGTATTCCTCAATTTGACATTACAAAGACTCAAACCAGTACTCAAAACTTGACTAGAAGGGTGGCCTAATCTTCTATGCCACACATTAGGATCAATATCTAGATTATTACATCCAAGAGAGTTGCTGGAGGCTAGAAGACAAGTGGAGGCAAGCTTGGAGTGAAGGGAGATCTGAGAGTTGGCATCATGGGGCAGACTAATCTGGTAGAGTCCATCCTGAAGTTGACCCTTGAGCACCACTGTCCCTGTGTCCTTGTCCTTGACAACACAAAACAAACCATCAAACTCAATGATTATAGGATTATCTGACACTAATCTAGAAACACTGATTAAGTTTTTGGTGATCTGTGGGACATGAAGAACATGATTTAAGTGCAGATAACTAGTGTGAGTGTTAAACACTATGGTGCCAATGTGTGCTATTGCCAGTTTCTCACCATTTCCTACTACCAAAGTGTCATTACCATTGTAACCTGATTTGATGCTCATGTTTCCTAGATCAGCAGTCACATGGTTTGTGGCTCCACTATCTAAGTACCAAGCATTATCATTGACAGTTCTAGGGGTAGCAATATAGGCAGAAATGTGCTTAGGTCCTCCATTATTGTTGCTGCTGTTGTTGTTATTGATTGGACCTTGAAAATCTTCCTCAAACCTGTGCCAACATTCTATACCACTTCTATTTCTACTTCTGCCTTGAGTCCTGCCACCTCTGCGTCTACCACCCCTTAAGCCACCTCTGCCCCTATTGTTATTAGGTCTTCCTCCACCTTTATAACCAGATTGTGATCCTTGTGAATAGGTGGCCAAATAAGCAGCTGCACCAGTTTGTACTCCACTGCCAGTGGATATGGCAGGATTAAACCTGGCTAGTAATTTCTCATGAATCAACAACTGAGATTGCACTTCTGGCCATGTAAGAGAACCAATCCTGGAAGTTATGTCGACTATAACTGCTTTATAGTCCTTGTCCAAGCCTCCCAAAGCTGCTAGAATCAATTCCAATTTGGAACTGGGGTACCCTGCTGCTGCACCATCACTATAGGACTTCATTTAGGCAAGGTAATCACTCATACTCTTGGATCCTTTATCAGATCTAGTTAAGGCATTTTATACTCCAACATACGAGCCTCAGATTGGTTATTAAACAGGACTTCCAGTGTAGACCAAATTTCATGGGATGTTTTACAACCCATAATTTCTATGAGCACTTGCTCAGTCATAGAACTCAATAACCGACGGATAACGGTGATGCGTGGAAATCCACTCATCTACTGCAGGATTAGGAAGAGTGGAGTAGATACCTGTACTTGAAGGCTTGGGGTTGGATCTAAACAAGAATCCTTCCAGTTTGTGTCCACGAACAATCGGCAAGATTGTATACCTCCATAGAAGATAACTGTCCCGTGTGAGCTTGACACTGCAAGTCTGCAGAAGTGAGCTAGGAGATGCAGATCTAAAAGGTGACACAACCGGTGAAAGAGTTGGTGGCACCATTGTGCTGGTAATGTGACTAAAGGAATAAGGTGAAGTAAACTCCGGTGGTGGATATAGAAACCCAGGATAAGTTTGTGACACGAAAACGGGTCTGACCGAAGCAGCTCCGGCAGCGGCGGAAGAGGTTCCGGTGACTGTTATTCCTGCAACAGTTGAAGGAGGTGATGCTGAGCTCATCTCTCTGGTGACTGCTGAGACTTCAGGTGTAATGCTGGAAGACGACACCCCTGAGCTCATCTTGATCGAGCCGAGCTCCGATACCAAGTTAGTTTCTGGAAGTTTTCTTCATGAAGAAGAAGATAGAATATGACAGAGAATTTTGTTGAAAGATTTCATTCAATCATGTCCAGCATTACACAATAGGTCTTATAGATAATTAGCACACACATCTAGGAAACAGAATCTAATGTGGCTAACTAACAGCATGCCACTTGTACACTCTTAACAACTTACACATAGCCACTAATACAATTATCATTTTCAATCAACAGTGTTTTAGTTGATGTGAACGAAAGTAGACTTACTAATATTGATCAATCTAAGGAAAAACCTTTGTGAATACTAATGTTGAGGAATAATCCTATGTGGATGATTTTATTCTCGATGAGGACATACTCTCAAAGAATGACAGAGGAATTTGAGTGTGAGGATTCTATTATGGATGTTGGGCCACAACAGTGTATGACCGCGTTGTCTGCAGAAGATAAGGAAGATGGTGAGAATAAACGATATAATTTGCGTCTGCAATCTATTCCAAATCTCACTTAGCTACCATCCATAGACCGATTTGCCACGCGCATTGTCTGTTGGAGACATAAGTTCTAAAATCACCTTTTCGGCAAAAGACAGACAAGGCACTGAAGATGAGGAAGATGATGTTAGTGAAGAAGATGAATTGTCTCTTTACGGGGACTCAGATGACGATACGAAGGTTGTTTTTACGGGAACAAAGGTCGAATCCAAGCTTGTAATTGACATACACAGGAATCATACACCACAATTAATCCAATAGATGCTGAGACGAGTCCCACACTTTCAGACATTGCTCAAAGAGATCGAAAAGAAAAAAATGATTTCCTGTGGGGAGGAACAAAATATAATATAGATCAATTTATGAGCTTTGACTAGGGACCCTCGATATGAGGTTTTTTCCTATAACTTGACTCAGTCCTTAACAACCACACTCTTTTTTCTTAGTAGACTTTTACCTTTGAGTTTTGCTATTAAAATGTTTAACGAGGCGGGGTTATGTGCCTAGATTTCCTGAACTTTAGTAAGACCAATTGGATTTTTTTTTGTATATTCTCTTTTTCCAATAATAGAAATAAAAAGTTTCTTTTAAAAAAAAAATATAGCCAGGAAATCAGTAGTAAATTCAAAGAATATATCGCCATGTAAGAAGCTATTCATCAATAACATACATACTTTATTGAAATCCCCTTTTTTCCATGAGCAATGATAGAGCCACAACAGATTTACACAATGGATTGACACAACAATCATCTACATCCTTCATTGTTGTGGGACCTAGATCAATCAATATAGGTCCCACAACAATGAAGGGTGTAGATCATTGTTGTGTCGATCCATTGTGGCAATCCGTTGTGTCTCTATCATTTCCCTTTTTCCATTACCAAATAAACCACTGACTAAAAGCTTCGTCTCTCCATATTTGTGTGTGAAATATTGCATTAACTTAGAAAAGATAGGATCAGAATGTTGTTATTAGATTGAGGATAAGGATACATAAAGGACACCCACAGGACATGTGTCACACTTACACACTACCACATGTATCACACAAATCTATAATAGATTCTACACTCTTGGATATTACATATTAATCCTCCAACATTCTCTAATATAATATGATACTCTAACATCCCCCCTCAAACTAAATATGGATGATGTTCAACATTGAGTTTGGCACGAAATGGAACAAAGGCTGTAGCAGACAGAGCCTTTGCTAAAATATCAGCAGGCTGATCATAGGAGGGTATGTAGTCAACCACCAATTCTCCCTTGAGAACTTGATCCCTTACATTAATGAACATCAATTTCAATGTGCTTGGTCCGAGCATGGAATATTGGATTCTGTGCCAAGGAGTTTGCACTGATATTATCACAGTAGATGACCGGAGTGGAGCTGAGTTGTACACCAAGTTCTTTCAGAAATGACTTGAGGCATGTGATCTCTGCTGTTGCATTAGCTAAACTTCTGTATTCTGACTTTGTGCTTGATCTAGACACAACTTACTGTTTTTTTGAACTCCATGTGACAATGGAATCACCAATATACATACAATGTCCTGCCACAGACCTCCTGTCATACTTACAGCATCCCCAATCTGCATCACTATATCCAGTGAGAGTGAGTTGAGCATATGTATATGCAGTAAGGGTAAGACTGCCTTGTGATTTAAAGTGCAATCCAAATTCTATAGTCCCTTTTAGGTATCTCAAATCTCTTTTCAGTGCCTGCCAGTGAACATCCCTAAGAGAGTGCATAAATTGACTCAAGGTGTTGACAGCAAAGGCTACATCTGGCCTTGTGAAGGTTAAGTATTAAAGGGCTCCTATCACACTTCTGTATAGAGATGGATCTTTCATGGGAACCCCTACATCTGGCACAACGGACTTACCTGTTACCATAGGTGTGGGGCATGGTGCAACATTTTCCAGGTGCAGTCTATGAAGCAACTGCTTAAGGTAATGTTTTTGTGTTAACAGTATCCGACTGGTATCTCTGTGAGCTTCCACTCCTAGGAAATGGCTGAGCTGTCCAAGATCTTTCGGAGGAAACTGCTTTGTTTAAAAGTTGAATGAATCTTGTTATTGCTTCAGAGCTGTTGCCAGTGATGAGAAAGTCATCAACATAAACCAATACATATAGCAACGTGTGATTGTGTCTCATGATGAATAGAGAAGTATCTGATACAGATTGAGTAAATCCCCAATTAAGCAGCTGATTCTTGAGTTCATCAAACCAGGCCCTGGGGGCCTGCTTTTAAACCATACAGTGCCTTCTTCAAGTGGCAGACATGATCAAGTTTGTTGGCATCAATGAAGCCTTCATGCTGTGGCATAAACACAGATTCATACAGTCTTCCATTTAGGAAGGCATTGTTGATATCCACTTGATGTATACCCCAGTTCAAAGAAGCTGCAATAGCTAAAATAACTCTAATTGTTCCTGCCTTTGCCACAGGACTGAAGGTTTCTGTGTAATCAATTCCTTCCTTTTGATTGAACCCCTTGGCAACCAATCTTGCTTTATATTTCAACACACTTCCATCTGGTCTTAGTTTTGTTTTGTAGATCCATCTGTTACCCACCAGGTTCTGAGGATGGTGAGGGACTAGCTCCCAGGTCTGATTTTGGGAGAGAGCAAGATATTCTTCTTGCATGGGTTTATGCCATTTGGGATCTGCTAGAGCCTGCTGGACATTGGCAGGTTCCAAAGTATCATCTGTCTCCACAGTAGCTGTCAGACTGAACATCTTCTTAGGTCTGGTTATTCCACTCTTAGCCCTAGTCTGCATTTGATGTCTTGGTGGTGGTGATGGTGATGATGAGGAGCCACTGGACTGTGAAGGAGACTCTGAGTGTGATGGTGAGGAAGGTACAGATGGTATAGAAGATTCTGAGTGAGGTGTTGGGGCAGTAGTGGATGGTGATGATGCAGATGGTGAAGTTGGCTGCTCATCATGATCACTGTGATGTCCTGGAGAGTGTACTTCTGGAGAGTTACCCTGTACCTATGTGTCTGACAAAGTATGATAACTAGGACAAGAAAACATAGCATTAGAAACAACTGTCTGGGATGAGCCAATGGCAGTACTGGTTGGATGCAGAGATTTATAAGGGAATTCAGACTCATTAAACTTAACATGGACAGTGATGTATATTCTACCATTTGTATCCATACATTTATGACCCTTGTGTATGTGACTAAGACCAAGATAGACACATTTTTGAGTATGGTACTGAAATTTGTGGGTGTTATATGGTCTAAGATAGGGAAAGCAAGTGCACCCAAAAGTTTTGATCATGTTAAGAGCAGGTTTCTTCTTATAGATGACTTCAAATGGTGACTTGTGATGCAACACAGGGGTAGGCAAAATGTTAATAATAGACACAGTATGATGGAAAGCATCCCACCAGTATTTGAGAGGCAAAGATGATTGACCCAAGAGAGTTAAACCAGACTCTACTATGTGTCTGTGTTTCCTCTCTGCCCTGCCATTTTGTTCATGAATGTGAGGGCAGGGGTGTCTAAATTTGATGCCATGTGTGGCCAGAAATGACTCAAAACTTCTGTACTCTCCCCCCAGTCAGACTGAATTGTTTTAATAGTAGTATTGAATGTGTTTTCAACCAGTTTTTTGAACTGAACAAATGTGTTAAGAGCCTCTGATTTATGCTTTAAAGGGTAAATCCATGTGAATCTACTAAAATCATCAATAAAGTGGATGTAGTAGGAGAAACCAAAAGTAGAGTGCACAGGGGCAGGGCCCCATATATATGTATGTATCAATTCTAGAACGATAGCGACATGATGACTGAAAGAACAATTAAAGGGAACAACATGCAATTTTCCAAACTGGTAGGCATCACAAAAGGAAACAGTGCCTTGAATGTTTACACCATAATCAGACATAGCTTTATTTAAAACTTTGAGACTAGGATGGCCTAATCTTCTATGCTAGACATCAGGATTAGTCTCAACAAACACACTAGAGACCACATAACTACTAGGGACATCATAATTGGATTGAAGGGAACTCTTGTTGGAGGTCTGATCTTCATTGGTAAGATGCTGAATCTGATACATGCCATTTGCCAGGGTGCATTCCAGAAGTACTCTCTTTGACACTTTGTCCTTCACAAAACATTTAGAACCATGAAACTCAACAAAGACATTGTTATCAGATGTCAGTTTAAAAATACTAAGGAGATTCTTCTTTATATGTGGAACATGAAGAATATCATTTTTGTGTATGTCTGGTGCAATAATGGAATGTCCAGTGTGTGCAATATGAAGTTTATGACCATTATCAACAGTGAGTAACTCCTTACCATCATACTAAGATTTAGTCTGTAGGTTGGCCATGTTTGAGGTCACATGATTTGTTGCCCCAGAATCTGCATACCAGCTGGGATCTCCTATCATTTCTGGAGATGCAATGTAGGCAGCCACTTGCCTGTTCCCATTGTTCTGGTTGCTATTTCCTTGAGGAGTAAACTCATATATGTGCCAACATTCTGAAGCAATGTGTCCCACCTTCAAGCAAATCTGACAAGTGGGTCTTGGGCCATTGTAGATCCTCTACCATTTGTTCTACCACCCCTGGAACGACCTCCTCTTCCAGAGCCTTGTTGACCTCTTCCAGATCCTCTTCCTTTTCCATTTGGAGAACCAGAACCCCTCCTGGATACACTTGAGAGTAATTTGCACTAGATTGGGAGAGATCTAGTGCTGGTGCAGGGTTAAAACGGGCAACCAGACGTTCATGTGTCAAAAGCTATGATTGAACCTCTGGCCATGAAAGAGATCCAACTCTAGAGGTGATATTGACGATCGCAGATTCATATTCTTTGGTCAACCCTCCAAGAGTGGCAAGGATTAATTCTGATTGTGACACAGGGTACCCAGCAAAAGCTAATTCATCACCATGAGTTTTCATTTGGGCCAAGTAATCAGCCATAGATTTATTACATTTCTCAGTCTTAGTGAGAGCATCCTTCAGTTCCAGGATCCGGGATTTAGCTTGATTATTGTGAAGAAGCTCAAGAGTACGCCATACCTCAGCTACAGTGGCACATCCGACCACCTCAAGGAGAGCTTGCTCCGTCATAGATCCTAGCAACCAGCCAAGAAGCAGTGCATCCATGGTTTCCCAGTCATCATGAGCTGGATTCTTAATTGGCACAGATGGATTTCCAGTTGTGTAGACAAACTCCGGCGGCTTGGGCTTGGTTCCGAACACATGACCTTCCAACCGGTGACCACGAATGACCGGTAAGATGGAGTAAAACGCCACAACAAATAGTTATTCCAGCTAAGCTTGACAGTGAAGTTAGGTGTCAAGTTTCCTCCAAACGGCGGTGCATGTGTGATGGAAGGAATGTTTGGTGTAGATCGGAAAAGTGCTGACGAAATGGGACTGGAAAAAGTCATCGTCGGAGTGTTCATTGTGAGGTTTGGGATGGAGTAGGTGGTTGTGCGATTTGGGAAGCTGACTGGTGGAGTAGATGAGTTTGGTGGTATAGTTGAGCTTGGAATCATGGTGGTATGGCCAGAAGTGGTCTGTGAACCTTCTCCCGGAGGTGTATTTCCGGCAGTCGCCATGGCCAGAGAAGATGGCTCCGATACCAACTTAGAAAAGATAGGATCAGAATGTTGTTATTAGATTGAGGATAAGGATACATAAAGGACACCCACAGGACATGTGTCACACTTACACACTATCACATGTATCACACAAATCTATAATAGATTCTACACTCTTGGATATTACATATTAATCCTCCAACATTCTCTAATATAATATGATACTCTAACACATTATGTTGGTACTGATTAAGAATAATTCTTACTGAATTTTAGACAATAACTTGAGTTAAAATATATACAAGCACGTTCCATATGTGTAATGTTTTGGTGATTAAATTCACTTTCAATAATTAATGAACAATGACGCATTTTATTTAACAGTGGCTCTATGGTACAAACATTAATTAGTAGCCTAAGCCCACACACACACATACACACATGTACATCTATATATATATATATATATCAATGTTCTAAAAATCGCTAGGCGAAGACGACGCGCTACAGGGGCGCCTAGGGCCCAGGGCGCCTAGGCGGCGCCCAGGCGCTTTTAGGGTTTTTAAGGGTTTTTAGGGTTTTAAGGGGGTTTTAGGGTTTTTACGGGGGGTTTTAGGGTTTTACGGGGGGTTTTTAGGGTTTTAAGGGGGGTTTTAGGGTTTTATGCCTCTTTCTTGTCTAACACTTGGGAAAACTTAGATGTTCGCCCAGATGAAAGTCATGAAACCCTAATTGCCTAGAAGGACCTAAGAGGGCCTAGAAGGGCCTATACTACAAAAAAAAGACCTTTTCGTGACAAAAATTTTCGTCGCGAAAAGTGCTGATTTTCGTCTGTAAAGGTTTTCGTGACAAAAGTTTTTTGTTGCGGCGTTTGTTGTGTAAACAGTGACGCTAAAGGTGTTTATTGTGACAATCAGAGTATTAGTCACTAAAGAAGTTCAGTCGTGACAAATCTCCTACTATTGTCGCCAAATCTTTTCATGACAAACGCTAAATTTCTCACTAGAAGGTTTTTCCTGGGACAAAATTTTTGTCACAAAATAATGAACATTTTATCACTAATCAAGTGTTCTTGTCACCAAAGGGTATAAACACATTTTCACATTAATGGTTAATATTGACAAAGGCTTTGTCACTAGAAGTCATATTTTATTAATAATAATAATAATAATAATAATAGTAATAATAATAATAATAATATTATTATTAATAATTAATAATAAAATTATTTATTATTATTATTATTATTACTATAACTATTTTCATTTAAATTTTAATTGAATAATAATAATATTAATAACCAACAGCCTATAAAAAATGTACACATATCCTAAAAAAGAATAAAACATAATATACCACATAATAAAATATTATAATTACTAACAATCATTTATAAATATACAAAAACTTAACATCAACTCTAAAAATTTCAAAAAAAAAAACCAAATAAATTAAATAAATAATGTTAAATCATATATTTTTATCAAACACATGAAATATATGAAGGCTGAAAGGTTTTTAATTTCCAACAAACTATACATAAACCTGTTAAGGTGGAAAATCATGAAATTAGCACTAAAAATTAGTTGCATTCAAATAGCATAGCATTCCAAAAATTAGTTGCATCAGAGCTCTCTTTTGCAGTGGCTTCAAAAATACAGTTATAAAGAGACTTCACGTGTTCACTTCCATCTAATTGAACTCTCATGAAATACTGTACCTCCTAGTTGATGCACATATATAAAGAGATTTTTTTGTCAATGTCACCGATTAGAAGGTTAATAAACAGCATTAAAATTACCTTTTGAACTCTCATAAGCTGTAAATGAAACATGTTCCAGAGCTATTTGCCTACAAAACAGGTCAAATGAGGCTAAATTTCAGTTCTTGATATCACAATTACGCAAGGAAAAAAAGAGCGTAAATAATCAAACTATAGGCATCATTATCTGCCAACCTGAATAAGAACTTATTTAAGGTCCTTTTTAAGTCGAGCCCAATTCGGTTATCAAGGAAGCAATACAAGGATTTCACTCCGGAAATATATTGATCCATTTATGTACGAAACTCAGTCGGAACAGAAAATGCTACAAATCACAATATGTCCCTATTTTGGTTTAAAGGAGGGTCCTTTTCGATTAACTTGAAGAAAATCACATTCTACCTCAATAGCAAAGGTGATGTAGATAATTGCAAATCAGATTTCTAAAACAATTCAAACATTTTCCTCTACTATCTTTTGAAAAGAAACAGATTGGAAGATACTCAGAAAACACAGCTAACCTGGTCCTTCAGATTTATTGATTGAATATCAAACAATGGCTGCCAAAACAAGATGAAATGAAATGTTTTAATTAAAGCTAAAAAACCAAAAGACGAAATTTGTTATATTGCAATATCAAAAGGAAAGAGTTGAATTGCTTCAAAAATCGTTTTTCTCAGCCATATCCATTATTTAATGCCAGCACCAAACACAAATCTACCAAACAATCTGCTTCAAAAAGAGAGTTGTCAAAGGAAGAACTGATAACATCAACAATTTTTTACTTTTTCACAATGATTGTAACCGACATTATCCCCTGACAATGATTATAACTAACAAACAAGTTCATAGTCTACTTCACAATCAAACAGATATTGTCAAGTAATATATCCAATTAGTCTGAAGATAAACGGGAACAACATTCCTTCAACCCCATTCCAGCAGCTCTTTTTCCCCAGAACATCAACAAACACACTGACAACCTAAGCTTGAAGCAGACAATGGAAGAAAAATCCTTGAGAGACAACAAAATAAAGTAGTGCCCCTCCAAGAGACCACATAAAATACGGTTACCATGCCATAAGATATCTATTCATATGCGACTTCTCCCGTTTACCTCATTGAAAACCCGAAGATAAGACCCATGTGCCCACTTAAGAGTTGGGATCAAGACCTTCCAAATAAAAACTTCCAAATCGTTGACGGTGGCCTGCAACAAGAATTCTATGAACGACTAACAACGGCCCACTAGATTTATTAATAAAGGAATACAAATAGATCCGATGATCACAGATAAAATTGAATTCTATGAACTACTTTTCAAAGTAACTTCAACTACTATGATATTCTTGATGATCCAAATAATCCCGAGCCACGTAAAAAGGGAGAAAATCAAAGAAAGTTTAGAGTGGAAAAGGTTCTCACACAAACAGAAACTCAAGAGCACTGCCTCACGGCTCAGCTACATTGAAGTAGGGAAGACAATAACTGGGAAAATGAGCTAGGTGAATGTGATAGCTCGATGCATCATCCAACAAGTGGCAATCCCTCTTAGTTACTTTCATCAGCTCTTTGCTTTAAAACAACTAATTACATCAAACATATGGCCTAAAAAGCAAATTGAATATTATGCTACGCAGAGAGAGGTTAAACAAAAAACTAACATATGATATCGCCTCTCACTCAATTCCTACTATTCCAACCTACAAACGAGTTCAACTCAAGCATATGATCCCCGATGCACACACAAAATGTACATTTACAACTCCACTCACCGATTTCTTCGGCGGATGACGGACTACACTCACATATGATCCACCGACCCTGCCATGATTGATATTTTCATTTCATCTCTGTAAAAAACAGCAGCATTCATAACATCTCTGTAATATAAAATTTATTCAAACTGGCATGTTTGGAAAAAAAATTCATTTGTCATTTGGAAGAAGTAATAAACATCATTTGCTCTCCCTTACTTTTTGCTTGCAATGCAACTCCGCCTTCGATTTGTTCTGTAGCTCACGAACCTTGATTCTCGTTACATCAATCAACAAAACAAGCAAAATCCGGTAAAATTAATTTCTTCACAAATCCTCAATCCGATTCAATATGAAATCGGAAACGGAAACCGAAAAAAGTAACTGATCGATTATGAACCGATTAGGAAGAATCATGAACCGACTTGCTGAAAATTGAAACCTAATTACTATGAGAATTGAGAGAACCACGAAGCATTCCATTTGGAATTAAGAAATTACCTAAGTATCAGTTGTGCGAACAATCAAACCGCAATTAATCGGAACGCGCAATCTGCTTTCTTACAAAATCTGTTGAGATCGCACAATCGGAATTGGAAACCGTTAAAGGTAAATGATCGACGATGAACCGATTAAGAAGAATCATGAAACAACTCGCTGAAGATTGAAACCAGGATTACGAAGAGACTGGATTCATTGAATGAGGGGGAACGGTGAATGAGGTAGCAGAACAGAAATAGGGCTTTGTGGTAGTGGGTAAAAGGCTGTAGATATTTGGCTGGGTTTATCGATAGAGTTGTCTGTAATTTGTGTCCTTTTTTTAGTTTATTCCTTTTCATATTTTTTTTCCATCGAATTGGTTTCCCTGATAAATTTTTTTTTTTTTTTGAGTGGACCCTGATAATATTTTGCAATGTAAAAAATTCAAATCGAGTCGAACACTAAGATATCGAGTCGAATATTAAGATTATCGAGTCGAACAATATTTAAATTTTACGAACAAAAATTAGCACAGGAACTTAAAATAACTATCGAGTCTATTCGGTCTCGAACCGATCACAAACCCATTTAGTTCATTTGTACCCCTAATTAATCGTGACAAAATACTTGTTACGTAAATCGTTAAGGATTTCATACAAAAAATTCGGTTGTCACTAAAGCCCTATAACAAAGTTTGTCTGGCATTACACAAGTGAAACCCTATTTATAAATGAAACCATTTTTCGACACGTACATACCGTGTATATCTTTAATTTGATCTACGTGTATATACCATTTTACTTCTTTACATGTATGTTGATTGACATCTTCACGCTTAAAAAAACACTGATGCTAGCGTCTAACAATATTTTATAAATGTCGAAAATAACAAAATTATTGAAGCAGTAGAGGGAACGTAGCAATAGCACAAACAAGTACAAAACAAGAAAACAAACTGATCATTAGAAAAAACAATGATGATACGGCCACGAAAATACACAACCAATTGCCATTTAACGTTGATCTACACCATTGATTTTTGTGGCAACTATATAGATTGATCTAGGTCCCACAATAATCAATGACGGAGATCAACGTTGTGGCAATTGGTTGTGTATTTTCGTTTTGCTTGTATCATTTATCTAGAAAAAAATTTGTCAAGATACAATTCTATGAAGTATGTATATTATTGCAAAACACTGAATGACAAGATAATTGTATTAACAAAGCAAACAAGCTGATCATAGAAAAAATCTTTAAACATTTCTAGATGTATCAATATATAATTTCTAGTTTAATATTATCTAACATATCATTCGATCTGTTAATGGAACCTATGTTGTTGTCTAAGGTAGGCTTTCCATCGGTATGATTATTTTACTGAGGTTTAATGGTAAATTCAAATTTCGTACAATAAAGAGTTAAAAAAACCAAAATATGTAAAGAGCAAAAACCGTCCTAACATCAATAGGAGTTTATAATCACGGTTTATCATTTAGACTAACTTACACTATTGATAAAACATTACGGTCGCCCATCTCGTCCGGGCCATGGCCGGACCGGCTATAAATTTTACATGGTATTCACCTAATAGAGTTTAGGAAATATTAATTAAGTTGTATACAAGTATACATATAACTCATACACAAATTAAAGTGGACGAAAAAGTACTTAAAATATAAAGGGTTTAAAGTATACGAGACGTACCCTTTGTTCAATTGTGGCAGATACAACAAATTTTTCTTCGATTAGTGAAGGAGAATGCTCCTTTTGGGAAGAAAAAACCTTGATTTTGGAGGAAAATGGAAGAGTAAAAGAAGGCAAATGGAAACCCCAGCAAGATGAAGGCCTTTGGTTTGGAGTAGTAGCCATCTTCTCTTCTTTCAAAACCCCCCTCTCTTTTTATTTATTTTTTATATATCCATTTTGCATGTTTATGAACTATCCTATATAGTGGAGTCAGAGCAAGATTATATTTATTAAGATATTATTTGTTGTCACATGCTGTGTTGCCATGTTTCTTGGTTGAAAACGTTTAATAATAAATAAATAAATAAAAAAAAAGGAAAATAGGGTTAGGTCAACAATTGCGCATTTGTCAGTGGTGGAATATATATTTCCGAGGCAGACAGAGTATTCAATTCCTGCATTTAAATATTCAGAGGTTATTTTGGACCACCAAATCAGCATTTTCAAAGGGATACATTGGTGAAAAGTTTTTACAGGTAAGGACCCGTTTTAGAATGCTGGATTCCTATTTCTTTTGGTGCAGTACCAACTAGGATTTGCACCAGATCCAACATAAAATTTGTGCTGATTTAAATATTGATTCCGTTGTTCCACCACAACTGATAGTACAATAACTAAAAATAATCCTAAAAAAAAAAAAAACTAAAAATATGTATGTTGATTAAGAAATTAATTAATTGTTTTGATTTTATCTAAGAATATCATGATGGAAAATAAAGTAAATAATGCTGGTGTATTTAAAACAGTTTATGAAAAAAAAAAAAAAGTAAATGGGTAAAAAGGGAAAAATACATTAAATTTTATATTAGAAAAATGTTATGCATCGGTTATTTTGGAACGAATTTTTTTGACAACTGCCTCAGTTATTTTGAAACAGAGGGAATATAATGCCAACAAACGTTGTGGTTACAGCTTTTCATGTGACAAATTAAAAAATGTGAGAACATAAGACTAATCTCCAATTGTGCTACTTGAAACATCACTCTAAATATATCGTTTTGTTGTTCCAGTTACATTTTTTTTATTACTTTAAAAAGTCATTCACTCGAATAAACACATTTAATACAACACTTCAAAATCTATTTTTTTCAATTAACAAACCTAAGCACCAATTTATTTTCTTTCTTCCTACCTTCTATTTTTACACCGTAATTCAGATAAAATATTTATTGTTTATTTTGTATTCAAAATATTTTATATTTGAAATGGGAAAATATTGCACCGTGATTCTAAAAAATGGACGTGATTCTAAAAAGTGGATGTTATTTATGAAAACACAATCTTTTTAAAATATATTCATTATTATTTTCAACTAACAAATATAAATATACGTTATAGAACCTATTATAAGAGAGAAACAAAATGAAATTTAACGTAGAAAAAATAAAGAAAAGTTGTATATTATTTCACTGATATCATTGGATATTTATAGTAGAAATTACAATGTAAACATAATATAGTAGATAAACCAGAAAAACTTGTAAATCAATTTGACAAATAGATAAACGTATTTTTATATTTTATAACACTCCCTATTGGATATCTATTATTCAATAAACAATAGATATGATATGTCTCATTAAAACATTACTAAGAAAAAACTCAGTGGGAAAAAATCTTAGTTAAAGAAAAATAGTATATATTTATCTATGTTTATTTATTCCCCTGAACTAAGCATCAATTAAGGTCTTTCAAACGTTGCAACACAATGCTCTTCACCAGTCTCTCAAATGTTGCAGTCAGCAATGTCTTGGTAAATAAATCTGCTAGGTTGTCGGTTGATCGGATCAGTTGCACATCAATTTCATCATTCTTTTTCAAGTCTATTATATGGCTGAATTAATTTCTCAATCTGAGTTGCATAACGTATATGTCATGTACTATTAATTTTGCTAGAAAAACCCAGTGGGAAAAAACTAGATAATGAAAATAGTTCATGCCGTACGCGTTTTTATGTGTTGCACTAACTGTCTCGTTAAAAATGCGCGCTACAAGGAAACCAAGCAATTACGACGTGCAATGCACGTCCTAAATTGTATATTACGACGTGCATGTGCACGTCGTTGTAGCACCCGTAGTTAATGCTCAAAACAATTACGACGTGCAAAATGCACACTGTAAAACTATGAAAAGCACGTTGTTAAATGATGAAAAGCATATTGCACATTAACTTTCACGACATGCATTGCACGTTGTAAAAAAGATTTTACGACATACAAAAGAATGCCGTTGTAGGTCATGTCGTAAATTGATCTAGTGTTTGCGACATGCAAGGCACGCGGTAATTGATTTATAGAAAGTCGTAATTCACATTTAAAGCATGTGAAAATTGATTTTGAGAGCCTGTCGTAATTAAGTACATAGCAAAATAATTCACCTGTGACAAAATGGCCACGTAGTACACTCATACGACATGAATAATTAGACTAAAAGAAACAGAATAAGAAAAATAAAGATGCAAACTTTATGCACCAAGATAAAGGTAGTTCCAATTAAATTGAATATTTTTACAAATAATATTGTAGATCGAATCTCTAACTAAGATAACATCCTTTAATCAAATTTAAGATCATTTAAATCATTAAAACTTTACTAAGAAATATAATACTTCTTCAAGATACCGGCATAAAATGATGGTTTTAATTTAATCTCAGGATAGAGAAATTACCAAAGTTGTTTTAAGGCCAGTGCATCTTTTAAACTTTTCTGGCAACCAGAAACCGTCTTTCAAGATTCAGCAAGAACATTTTCCTGTATAACCCTATCGAACACAAATAAAAAGCACATTTTGCATTGTCAATAAAAGGTAAAATAACGTTCGGATTTTAATTGTGAGATTGGACAAACAAAACCGCAAACGAAAACTATAAACTATGCAATCAAAATATTGCTAATGAGGCTTCGCTATATTCACTCCCACCACTGTGCCTGATCGATCAGCCTACAATACAAACAGGAAGAAACACTTGTTTTTTTTTAATGTATAAAATTTTATTTTACTAGCCTTTCCTAAAGGCGATTGTATGATGCAACACAACAAACATACGGTGACACCAGCAGGACAGATGCAACTCCAGGCAGACTTAAATTGAGGTTAACTGACTAGACTAAATGCAGACAAAACAAGGAATTGACACATTAAGACCTGACTAAAATGCACACAGACCATGGACACATGACTGATGCAAAACAGCTTGCAAACAAATTATAAACAAAACTTCAAAACAGACTTGAAGCAAAGCACTTGAACAAGCACTTAGCAGAATGAAACAGAGCAAACTAAAAATGTTAACGACAAATAACAGCTCTTGTATCACGCATGAAAATAACGAAAAGAAGAATTTTCATTTCTGGCGAATTCGTATGACCATGTATCTAAGAAACAAGTAAAGTGGACACTGACCTCCCTTTCCGGGGTCTCGCCCCTAAAATAAGAGAGAGCAGCCCTTGTCAGAGCAACAACAATAACAGCTCCTACAATACCGAGCCCTGCTAACAACAGCCACCATATTTGAAGATTGAAAGGTTCTCCCAAATTTGAAACAGTTTGTTTAACAACAAATTTCAAGTCCATAACCCATCACCGAACATCAAAAAAATGAAGTTCACACACGATGTTGTATATTTTCTAGCCAATAAATGATTCAAGAAAAAATTACTAACAGACCATAAGAGTTCATGTTTATTTGCAAATGAACGACATTCTGCAACAGAAAAGTTAACATTTACTGAAAAAGAAAAAGAAACAAAACATAATCATCTACTACTTCATGTCTTCATCATCACGTCCCAAGGAAATCTTCAGATGTTCAAAATATTCTTTACGAGAAAAAGAGAGAGTAGTTTTCATGATATTCAGATGTTACCATCCTGGTGGATTCAACTGTGGCTAACTAATTAACCTCTAAAGATATGACATTTGTTGTTTTAAACATCTTGTCGCCTTGATTAGGTCGTCAAATGAAAGCCTTCTCCTACCATACTAAGTAGAACATTCCCATAATATGAGCATTAACATTACAAAACATAATTACCACTAGTGCATTTGTTACAAAACATAACCGAATTTCATTTAGTTTATGTCATTTGTATATGAACTAATTCTCTTAAATAATGTCTTGAAAATCAAGATAAATTTATTGTCGACCTTGTTGACTCTAGCAGGGATTAGTATAAGGATCGACTATGAAATGTCTATCTAAGAAAATTCGTAACCATGGATAAATGCTTGGAGGAATATTATATATCTAGAAAAGTATTTACTAAATAACATTAAACTACAAGTTTTGCTCCTTTCAGACCATCTGGATGTCCTTTTACTTAATTTTCTGTCAGAAAGACGCCGCTTAAAGCGTTGGTCAAGTTAGTTCAGAGCGTCACATATGGTAGTGCACGAGGGACACGATAAAACAAAACATAGCAACAAAAACTCATCACAGTGACTTTTAAACATAGGCAAGGCACAGTTTCGGACATGGTCTTGAACAAAATTAGTTTAGCTAAGGTGTTTCCAAATTTATGCACATAAACAAAAGGCAAACTGGGCTATACAAGTACCCTGCAGACTGTGTAATCTGAGGTAAAAACTAAAAGCTTATATACGAATTCGCAAAAACTGAACTTAAACTTTGAAGTTGAGTAATGAGTTGAGTAACAGGCATTTGCCATAAACCACAGCTTCGTGCAGGTTTTCTTAGCAACCTATTTAATCTCGACATAATATTTGAACAATTACAGAAGCTTACAGAACATCAGGAACAATTCAATGGTTCAATTACAGAAACAACACTTCATTTTATATTATATCGATTTGTCTACAAAGAATGACTCTTAATAGGCTGACATGATCTTTAACCCAATGAGTAAGCCAACTGAACAAATAACAACTTACAATGAAATAGCGAAATTGTGCTCCAACATCATATCCGAAGGTGCTAGCCAACTGGTTAATAAAACTATTCAAAAATATTCAGTCAACCCGATGGGAAAACCGACATTAATCATCCCGTACACACAACAATGGTAGAAATTCAAACCACGAAAGGAATTTCATAATATAACAATTATGAAACCTAGTAAATTAGAGAAAAATTAATACCTCCGACTCTATCAATACCGAGATGATGCACCGGGTTCTCTGCATAAAAAGTCGATAGAGGGCTAGGGTTTGAGGTTTATAATCGGCTTCCAAGGATGAAATGAAAGCAATCGACCGACCATCGGAAATCAGGAAGAAGTTTAACTTAAGAAATTTATCCAGGAATCCGATAGAAACCGACGGAGGAATGAGGTTTTGGAGATAGAGCGTCCCAAATATTTAAGGCATCTGCGAACTTTTACTTTTATTTTTCCCAAATATTCAAGGTTTCCGCGAACTTTTACTTTTATTTTTATTAGAAGATAAAGGATTTTATAAATTTACCGTCAAGAAAGTGAAGTTATTGTGTGGTGTTTCCACACGGTGCGGAGACAACGTGTGACTGACTTTTTCGAGACCACACAGTTTTATTCTGTATTTAAACTATGTGGTTCTGATAGTTTCACCCGTCACTTCACCTCAAAATCCCTCACCACACAATAACTTCCCGTCGAGAAGCACTTTATACTCCTGCTAGGAAATGCACACGACATATGAAAATGGTGTGCAAGTCATGCCTGTAATAAATTTTGTTCACCAATTACTTTTCCCAAAAAAGCACGACAGGATTTAACATAATTTACGACACGCAGAAAAATGCACGTCGTCAAACATGTTATTTACGAGGTATATTGCGTGCACGTTGTAAATTTTATGTCGTTATTGCCTAATTTTCTTGTATTAGCTTTAACTAAGAAACCGTGTGGGAAAAATTTGGTTAAAGGGAAAAATAGTAGTCATTGGTTTTAAGACTAAATGCTTAAAATAGTTTTGAAGTTGAAGCTCCCCCGACGACAACAATTTTCGTTATGTACGCATTCAAGTACTATAAACACATTTTGTTCCAAAAAAAGATGTGGGAATGATCTTAGAAAACAAATCAGCTACATTGTCACTAAACCGTACATTTTGTATAACATCTCTTTTAAAGTTCATGTAGATAGTTAAATGTAGGGGCTAAATACTATCATGTCCACTACTCATTCGTGCAACACATGGAACTTGGTCATAACTATAATTATAAAAACAACGGGGGAAAGCAATACAATCACAATCGGCATGCATATATTTCCACTCTCACACATCATAGTGCTATAAATTCATGACATTATGTTTGAGTTATTTACATATTCCTTTCTCAATAGGAATATACTATAGCCATATTACATTCAACATGAATGTTAACGACTTTTCTAACTTAAGAGTATGCATGTTGCGATTGTCATATTAATCTATTTCTGAAATTCACCAAGGATTTTCATATCAATATTAATGATCAACGACCCATAAATATGCGGTCATGACATATAAAAACCCATTGCCGGATATATTCGTTAGCGGAACATAATATTATCTATAATGGGAGAATATATTTGATCATTAACAAACAGATATTTCCAATTCAAAGTCAACCTCAATTGCTTATTTCATTTTTACCTAGTCTAAGTGTTTCGACACTCTGCTAATGACTTGGGTATTGGATCCATATATAATAATAGCAATTAAAGAGGCAAATATAGCATCGACAACTATGATATTTTATTATAAATTTCTCCCATAAAATTCATTGCTAATTCAATATTAGCATAAACCAATTCCTTATCAATGTATTGATTGGTTGTTCCACAACCCAATATTTAATCATTTGATGCATGAGCAAATTTATTTTGGGGTTTTCGTCTTCAAGACGAATCTCTTTAAGAGATTTCATGAGCGACTGAATATGAATTCGTTTTCCGCGGATTTTTATCTTTTACACCGATCGGTTTTCTACGCTTTTGTCGTAGAGAAATATTATCAATAATATTTTTGGTGCATTTATAAGTGGTTACCCTTTTTATTCAATTAAGGCATCTGGAAAATTACTTGAAAAATACTACAAGTAAAATTATTTTCGCAGTTCGGTTAAATTGATGCCTGGAAGATCGTTTATGTTAAAATTCCTCGGCATTCTTTTATTCTAACATGATGTTTTCTTTATCTCCCCCTAATGCCGAAAATCGTTCTTCACAAACATGTTGCCCCGAGCTATACCTTGATGCTCTTTTATTGGCTTCAAGAGATATAAACGTTTAAATATAGTGGTTTCATTAAATATCTCATTGTATGATTTTTTTTGAAAACATTATCTCTTTTGCGCATTATGTACCACTATGTGAATTCGGATTCATCAAGAATCATTCAAATTATACACCATATTTAGAGAAATCACTAGAATGAGACATTGAACTTTTGATTAAATATCTCCATTTTCTGAGAAAATATTTGATGTATACAAAATGTGCATAAAATCTACCCTTCTTGGGTTTTATCAATATCTAAATTTTTTGCAATAACCCGTGACTGATTCTACATTTCAATGTGAGATCCTCTTATACGGGTATCAACAAACTTCTTTAATATTTTTCGATCCGTGGAGAAATATTATCTCATATATAGATTATATCACTTCTATTTTGGATACAGTACATGTATCGAGTTATACCAATGTTCTTGAATCACCAACCCATTCTAGTTTGATTCTCATATAAAGAATGATTATAACCACATTAACAAATATATTCATAATCATTAATGCAAATGAATGAATAAGTTCTTCATGCAAGGAAATGCTAAATGTTATTCGAGCAAATTGATTCAAAAAAGGGGTATACTCTTTAACAAGAAAAGCACCAAAACTTAATTATAGTGTACAAATGTGTGGCATGATGAACAAGTTATACTAGTTTAAATGATTAAGAAACCAAAGTTGCAAAAATGTTCACACTGTAGTAATTGAAATTTCATTCAAAATTGTGAAACTCAAATGTAAATATGTACTATTAGGATATTTTTCTTCTACTCAATTACCAAAACATTATGCCCAATCTGTCATCAATCAGCATAATAACATGAGTAAAACTTGCATATCAATCCATAAAATACATATCATAAAATTAATCATTTTTATGTTATTACCCAATGAAAAGAAACAAAATTTGTACAAGTCGACTCAACATCAAATGGCGTGTTTTCATTGTCCTATTTCCATGTAGCATTTTTAACAACAACAAGGAATCATTAATATCTGAAAAGTCGGTAAAAACTGTATATCAAAAGACACTATATTACCAAAAATGTGATCACTTGCATAATAAATGGCAGCAACTTTTCTCGACTAAATGTGTTGGTCCCTTGAAAAGGCTTTGGTTAAGTTTAGAGGGGCGGGGGGGGGGGGGGGGGGTGAATAAACTTAACACTTAAAACTTTGGAGTTAACAAATTCTGCAACTTCGAGCGTCGATACTTTCGATGAGTCCGTCGATACCTCGCAGCTTGCTTCGATAAACAGTAGTCTACTGATAATTGAGTTTGCTGAATTTGTGCATCGGAATTATATCAAAATTAAGCCTTAATACTTGTTGTTAAATATGATACTAAGTATTAGATACTCAGTAGTGTATGTGTGTGATTTCAGTTGCTAGATTCAGTAGGTTGATGTGTATAATAAACTAAGTGCAGAATGTAAATGCTGAAATTAAGTAGGCATATTTTATAGTGGTTCCAGGTGGTGTAATCCTGTCAGTCCACTCTTCTCCTGTGATGTTGGAGGAAATTCACTAGAGATCTTTGATGTAGCTGTTACAAAGATTCCTAAGTTGCTTGTCCTTCACCAATAACTATGGTTTCACAAACTGAAAACTGGGAACAGGTAGTATTGCTGCTCCTGAGTCTTCCACTGGTCCTTGAAGGGTAGGATTGCCTCTTCACCAGCTCCACCATAAACAACAGTCTTTTCACACAACGTGCTTCACTGTCTTCAGCAGGTTCTTTATAAAATAAAGATTGAATCAAGTAAATGATTCAGTTGCAGCAGCTTGATTAGGATGATATAATCAGCAACTTGCAGTCTTCAAGTGTGTATGCTTGATGTAGCTTGAATATAGAATACACTTGAAGAATTTCTCTGGATCAGTAGCTTTAAGTTCAGTAAGTTCAACAGGGTGTTTTTCAGCTCAGAATAATATCTCTTCAAAGTTTATCAAAATTCATCATCCTGTTTCTGAGTTGAAAGTCCTCTATTTATAGGCAAGAATGCATGTGACTTGTATTTGAAATTCAAATGTAACCGTTCCTTGTTTTTGTCCCATCGATCTGCATTCTGTCACTATTCATAGGACGACACTTTGTCGAATTCCATTTTGACAAGGTGCGATCATCACCCTTTGACTTATAACCATTGGATAAAGATCTTAATCATCCCAACGTTCTTTTAATCTCAGCCTTTGATTTCTTTGATAAGTCAGAGGTAGTTGGCTGTCCTTATCCATGTAATCTTCCAATATAATCTTGAATTAACCGAGGTATTTCATCAGCAGGTTCATCAGTCTGATGTGATACATGTCAGTCTGCTTGAACTGCAATTTTCTGTGTATAAAATACAATGCAGCTGACTTCTTTTATCTAAATTTTATTTGTGAAGTTAGATTACACCTTTTTAGAATATAACCAAGTTCCAAACATCATCCAACTTATGGAACTTAGACCTTGTACACAAGGTATATGTAATCAGTTTAGGTCATCACAGACTTGCCTAAATTCTGATTCCATATCCTTGACTTTAATTACTAAGTTTGAACCCTTAGCCTTCCTGTAACTGAGTTTGAGCCCTCAGCCTTCAGTCTTCAGTTTTCAGCGGGTTCCTGACTAGTCTACTGACCTATCTACCCTACTGATATTGACTAGTCTACTGATAAAGCTCAGCTGACCATTACAGTGCTTGTTTGATCAAACCTATTTATGAATCAAACTCTAATAAACCTATACATTTGATCTAGACATCTTTTTGCCTTTGCACTATAACAGCTAGTCTGGCACTCATCATCAAAACTAAGAAATAAGTCCAACAATTTCCCCCTTTTTGGTGATGATGCCACTACCCTCACCTAACAGCAAAGCAAAAAGATAAAAACAAAAACAGAACAAATATAGTCATCTTTCATTATAATCATTTGTTCAAAGATATTACAGTCTAGAATCAGCAAAAACATAATGCAGTTAGAGTATGCTGATCTACTGTCTTCTTTCTCTTTCTTGTCTGGCCTTCTCCACTTGTTCTTGATAGGCCCTAATTTCTGCTATCATGTCCCTCATCCATTCATTTTCAATCAGTGTAAAATCAATGTAGGGATTGACCTCTTTCCACCACTTCCATGCTTCAGGCAGGAGAAGATTAATTTGATTCACTCTGAATCCAAACTTCATGTACAGTTCCTTGAATTCATCAAGTGAGTCCTTTGCTTTTGTGATAGGCAAAGTCCTATCACCTCTGCCACTTCTTCCACCTCTTCCACCTCTGTAAGATGCCCTTAAGGCTTTGACTCTTGCTTCCCAAAATTTCAATCCCAAGAAAGAGTCTAGACCTTCATGATATCCCTTGTCATGATAAGGTTTCCTTCTGTTATAGTATTCTTTTTTGTATTGTCTGAGGAGATCATCGGTAAGTTGAACTCTGCCAGGTGCAGGTTGCCTGAAAGCATTAGTCTCATCCTCCCATCTCTTCTTTGCAAAGAGTCTTGCAGCCTCTTTTGCTGCAGCTGTTTGGCCTTCTTCCCCCTTAGTGACATCATCAACAAACCGGGACATTAGGCCATGAACACTCTCCTGTGAGATAACCAGATTATTTAGTTGCCCTTCCATAATCTCAGATCTGGTATCAATTGCTGTGATCCTTTCTTGCATTGTTTGCTCCAGCAGGGTTATCCTCTCACTAAGTTTAGGATCAAGCACAGCAGATTGTTGTGCAGCAACAGGTTCAGCAGGTCTAGGGGTTTCAGCAAGCTTGTCAAGTTTTTGATGAATGGATGTAAATTGATCTTTCAAAAACTTTTCCTTCAAAGTATTTCCTTGCTTGATTCCCCTCACATCTAGCATCATATTATTGACAGCATTTTGAGTAGATGTGAAGTTTGAAGCAACTGTATCAGTAGATTGTCTGTTCTCATTCACCATTTTCATCAGTTCTTCAAATCTCTCTTCCTGTCTATCCAGTTGAGTTCTTAACTGGTGCATATCATGCCTCACAGTCCTTAACTCATTCAAAACTTCTACTGGTACTTCACCAATCATTCTTCCACCAGTAGCTTCATCAGTAGGCTCCTCAACATTGTACTGTGGCCTCTGATTGCTCACAACCATTGCCCAACTCCTATCTAGTCCAGCAGGGTTAGGTCCTTGATATTCTTCCAGAATAGGATCAATGGCTGGTTCCTCAAAAATAGGGACAAATGCCTGTTGGGGATCAACATTAACATCTTCTTCTTCAGGCATTTGGAACTCTTCATCACTAAATTCATAGTCCAGCAGCTGCTCCTCCACATTAACAGCAGTCTGCTGACCATCTTTCCCTTCAGTGGTCTTGTCTCCAGTAGGCTCCACTACA
Organism: Gentiana straminea; assembly: GCA_036785695.1. Taxonomy (NCBI): domain Eukaryota; kingdom Viridiplantae; phylum Streptophyta; class Magnoliopsida; order Gentianales; family Gentianaceae; genus Gentiana; species Gentiana straminea. The sequence goes on along the minus strand of JAVUPR010000113.1, from coordinate 12,925,165 downwards.
GCAGCCTCTTCAACAACAGGGGTATCCTCCATACCCAAAATAGGTTCCAACCTTTGTCCAGGTGTCTTGTTTGTAACTCGGCGGCTTTACCGTACCTCCTGTTCCAACTTTGTGTCCAGTGTGCGTTTGTAACTCAAAGAACTGTACCTCCTCTTCACTCTTTGTGGATTGAATATAGCCTCATTATCCACTTGGAATCATTCAAGACATGACCAATCTTGGTCGATATCGCGCTTTTAGTAAGAATGCCCTCAAAGTCAAATCCATCTTGATATTCAATAGATTCTTCTGAGCTGGCACTAGGTTCATTATAATCAGTAACCTTCTCTTCATCCAAATCCTCATTCTGTTCAGCTTCAGTTTGTGCAGTAGGCTCTACAACATGGAATGTGAGAGATTCATCAGCTAGCCTACCAACACTTAAATTAACTCCTTCATTGATCAATGCCTCCAGATCATCTATGGTGAGATCCTGTAGATCCTCATCCATCTCTCCAGTCTGCTGGCCCTCAGCAGACTTACCAGTATCAGTGGACTGTTGTGCAGATGGTTCTATTAAAATTGCACTCCCACTGGTTCCTCCTGGTCCAGAGGGAAAATCTCCTCTAGAATCTGATGATGAGGATGAGTCATCATTGCCATCTCTTGGATTCCAAAACTTGATACCCTCCTCTTTCTGTTGTTCATCAAATAAGTCCATTAATCTGGATTGCAGCAAGGTGGTATCAACTAGGTCCAACAAATTCTCTACTCCCAACTTGTCAAAAGCCCACTCTTCAAAATCTGTCATAGGTTCAGCAGCTGGCTTTTGTTTCTTATAGAAGCCAAACTTCCACTGGAAGTAATCAGCCACCAGCAGAAGTTTTGGATCAACATACCTCTCTTTCCTCTTCTTCTCATGTTTCTCATAGGGCAAGAATGATCCTTTGGGAGCTCTTTCAGTACCTTGTTGACCTCCAAAGGTCTCAACAAGTAGATTCATGGTTTCTTCAACAGATGTTCCAAAGTCAGTAGGTTGCTGAGGTTGTATATTTGTGCCTACTACTTCCATCTGTAAAACACTTGGTTCCCCCTGACTTACATGCTCATCGAGCGGGGTTAGCGACGATCGCTCTTCCCCCGAGTTCTTGCAACACTTGCGGGGTCTTCAACCAATTCTTCAACTACCACGGCGGGTTCGGGTTCGGTGGTTTGCTTGTGGGTCTTCGATAGACACTACGGCGGGCTCGGGGTCGGTAGGCTCGCTCGTATATCTTCAACAGATTGCTCAACAACAACCTGTGCAGCTTCAGTAGATTGAACAGTTTCTACAGCAGGCTCTGGTGCAGTAGACTGCTGTGATTCTCCAACAGATTTCTCAACAACAACCTGTGCAGCTTCAGTAGACTTAGCAACCTCTTCTGGTGAGGAGTCACTAATTTCCACAGGCTTGATGATAGTTAAGAGCTCAGCCACAATAGCCTCTTCTTCCTCTTCTACTGATGCTTCTTCTTGGATCTTTGTGCCTCCAAGTTTTTCAGTTCTTTCCCTTTGCCATACTTTTTCTTTGTGGCAATCTCCTTCATCCTCTTGGAGAGGGGTTCATCATCTTCAGTTCTTGTAGACTTTCTCTTTCTACTAGCTTCCATCTGTTGTTCCTTTAAAATCTCAACAACAGTTCTTCTTGCAGCAACAGCAGGGTCAGTACTTTCAGATTCAGCTGGACCCTTAGCAGACTCAACAGTCTGTGCTATTTGCTTCTTTGTCTTCTTAGGCTTTAAGATCTCAGTGATCTTCCTTGTATCTACAGCCTTTCTTTTCTCAGTGGTCTTCTTTGGTGCAGCAGGTTTAGTAGATTTCTTCTTAGTTTACTAGACCTGCTCACCACCAGCATCACCATCATCTCCATTACTGTCATCATCAGCAGCAGGGTCTGCAACATCTTCATCATCATCTAGACCAGGAATAGCATAGTCAATTTCCTTCTTGTATCTAGACTGATTAATCTTTTCAGCTTCAATATCAGGAACCTCCAAGTGATTCAGCAGGGTCTGAACCATTAATCCTAAGGGCAAGGCCTTGGATTTCCTTTTTCCCTATTTTTCTTCCTTGGCTACCTTCTTCATGTAATGAATGAAGTAACCAGCCCAATCAAATATCATGCTCCTGCAAATAATCATCATCAACTCTATCTTAGGTCCAGATAGAGTGTCCATACTTCCAACCAATCCAAGTATGTTCTTTGCAATGAGTTTGCTCAGCAGACTGTACTCATTCCCAATATGTCTCAGCTTGATGCCTGGAATGGATTTGGTGGCGCATTTGTTTTGATTTGATCAACAACGACCATCTTGGATAGTCCCATTGCTTCGAGGATTTACTTGGACCATCCACAACTTCCTCAAATCCAAAAACTCCCCTCAGTAGACTAGGGGAAACTTCAATCTCCTCAGCATTCACGCTTGTCTTGAATGCTTCAGTTCCTTCTTCCACAACCATGTTCTTCCAGAAATCAATAACATTTGTGTATGAAATTGTTTCTAACCTTATATTCAGTATATTTTCCAATCCTGCAAACCACCTTATTCTTCGACCAATGTTGATGGCCAAGTCTGTTTTGTTTGCACAACAACAAAGCCTCTGACACTTTGCCTTGATTCAATTTGGACCTCAATCTTTTCCGCCATTGTAAAGAGAAAAATGAGATGAAGAAGATGGATTGTAAATCTGTGTTCACACAGTGTAAGATTTTGCAGAGATAAAGCAGATATGCAAGTAGAGAGTCTGCTGTGTAACAGTCTGAATATATAGACAGTGAGTAGTTGCAACTGTCATTGCACATACATCGATGTTAACCACGATTAATCTGAATAAATGATGTCTTGACACGTGGCCCATTACTCCTCCATAACGTTTGTAACCGTTGGATAGAGTTAACCATGGTAATAAAGGATAGGATAAATATCCCGCCAATTCTGCTTTTTGACTTTAATAACTTTGACTGAGTAACGTTCCATTCAGCAGGGTTGTCCTCAGCAGGGTTGACTCAGCAGTCTGCTGATAAAGAATCTTCAGCAGGCTGCTGATAAAGTGACTCTGCTGATCCTTGATTTCTTCTAGTTTTGTTCAATTGATAATACAATATGAAGTTTAATACCAATGACTGATCTGTCAAGTGAGCTCACCCAAAATGACAAAGACCAATCCCCTTGGCAACCTCATTTGCTCAATTGTCCAAACATAAGTACATGGAATTGTTGATACCAATGACTAATCTGCTAAGTGAGCTCACCCAACATAGCAAAGACTAATCCCCTTGGTGAATTCCAGTACACTGCTGATTATCAGTCAACTTTGATAATTCCCAATTCAGTCCTTAGTTTAGCAAATCTTTCACTATCAAGTGGTTTAGTGAAGATGTCAGCAATTTGATCTTCAGTAGGGATGTATAGAACCACCACATCTTTCTTTTCAACATGATCTCTTATAAAATGATGTCTCACATCAATGTGTTTGGTTCTTGAGTGCAAAACAGGATTTTCTGTGATAGCAATTGCACTTGTGTTGTCACACATAATTGGAATTTCCTTTTCTTCAATTCCATAATCCCTTAATTGTTGCCTTAGCCATAGTACTTGTGCACAGCAACTTCCAGCAGCAATGTATTCAGCTTCAGCAGTGGAAGTTGATATAGAATTCTGTTTCTTGCTAAACCAGGAGACCAATCTATTTCCCATTAACTGACAGGTTCCTGAGGTGCTTTTTCTATCAATCTTGCATCCAGCATAATCAGAATCTGAGTAGGATATAACTTTGAAGCTTCCATCCTTGGAATACCATATCCCTACTCCTAAAGTCTCTTTAAGGTACGTAAGAACTCTTTTGACTGCACCTAAATGACTTTCTTTAGGTTTAGATTGAAATCTTGCACAAACACCTACAAAGAAATGATATATCGAAATCTGCAAGTGCGATTAGGTACAACGGACTACCTATCATCCTTCGTATAAGGTCCGATCAACATCTTTGCCTTCTTTATCTTCATCCAATCGATATTTGTACTCATAGGAGTTGAATTTTTAGTCTTTTTTCCATACCAAACTTCTTCAAAACTCCTTGGTATACTTGGTTTGATGAATGAAGATTCCATCTTTCATTTGTTTAACTTGCAATCCCAAGAAGTAATTCATTTCTCCCATCATACTCATTTGGAATTTGCTCTTCATTAGATTTGCAAACTTTTCACAAAGTAAATCATTTTCGAACCAAAGATTATGTCATCAACATAAATGCACGTACCGAGGTGTTTGTCCCCTTCACGATTCGAAAAGTGTCTTGTCAATGGTGCCTTTTGTAAAACCATTATCCACCAAGAATTGAGATAGAGTCTCATACCAAGCTCTTGGTGCCTGTTTCAATCCATAAAGTGCTTTATTGAGTCTATACACTTTATCTTCTTGATCTTTAAATTCAAATCCAGGAGGTTGCTGAACATACACTTCCTCCTCTAGAATGCCATTCAAAAATGCACTTTTGACATCCATTTGATATACCTTGAAGTTCTTATATGCAGCATGTGCCAAGAATAATCTGATAGCTTCCAATCTTGCAACAGGTGCATAAGTTTCATCAAAATCTATTCCTTCTGCTTGAGAATAGCCTTTTGCAACTAGTCTGGCCTTATTCCTTACAATGGTACCAGATTCATCAAGTTTATTTCTGTATACCCATTTTGTACCAATGATATTTGAATGACTTGGCCTTTCAACTAGTGTCCAAACTTGATTTCTTTCAAATTCATTCAATTCTTCTTGCATAGAAATTATGCAATCTGGATCTGAAATTGCTTCTTCAACAACTTTAGGTTCCACTTGAGATAGAAAACAAGTAAACATATTTTCCAGTTGTCTTCTAGTCCTCACACCTTGCTGTACATTGCCAATAACTTGTTCAGCAGGGTGATTCCTTAACCATTGTGGATTCTGGTTATTTTGATTATCAGGAACCTCATCTTCAGTAGGGTCTGCTGTAGCTTCTTCTACAGGGGGTTCAGCAGATCCTTGAACTGCTTCAGTTGTTGCATCAGTGATATTACCGGTAGGGTGTTCAGCAGGGGCAGTATCAGAAACTTTTAAGTCATTGAATCTTTCCAAAACTTCAACACAATTTGGATCAGTGACTTGTTGGTTCTCAGCAGGTTCACAATCTTCATCTTCCATACCAGTGAACTTAGGTTCATCAAACACAACATGGATTGTTTCTTCATGTTTCAGTGACCTCTTGTTCAGTACCCTGAATGCCTTGCTGACTGAAGAATATCCTAAGAAAATTCCTTCATATGACTTTGGTTGGAATGTCTTCAAGTGTACCTTGTGATTTAGGATAAAGAATTTACTTCCAAATGGATGGAAATAGGATATATTAGGTTTCCTTCCATTCCAAACCTCATAAGGTGTCTTCAGCAGCTTCTTGTTCACTGAGGTTCTGTTTTGTGTATAGCATGCTGTATTGACTGCTTCAGCCCAATATCTTTCAGGTAGCAATGCTTCACAAATTATTGTCCTTCCTGCTTCCTTTAAAGTCATGTTTCTTCTTTCAGCAACCCCATTTTGCTGAGGTGTACCAAATGCGACAAGTTGATGTAGTACACCATTCGTTCACAATATTCTCTTATAACTTTGTTGAGAAATTCGGTACCCTGATCTGATCTTATTTTTACTACTGTCAAACTTTTCTCATTTTGTAACCTCTTTAACAGATTAGGCATGCTTTTGAGTGTTTCACTTTTCTTGTTCATAAAAATCACCCAAGTGTACCTTGAATAATCATCCACAACCACTAAGGTGTTCTTCTTTCCAGTTACACTTGTTGGAGTTATTGGTCCAAATAGATCCATATGCATCAGCTCCAACACTCTATTAGTTGATTGTTTGGTTTTTGATTTGAAGCTTGACTTTATCTGTTTACCTTGCTGACAAGCATCACAAATAGCATCTTTCTTGAATGTGATCTCAGGTAAACCAATCACCAATTTCTTCTTTACCAATTGATTGATATCATCAAAATTTAAGTGATTTAACTTCTTGTGCCATAGCCAATTGAGTTCTGACTTGGTATGCACAATCAGGCAGGTTTCTGGAACAACAGTAGACCAGTCCACAACATACATGTTTTGTTGTCTTCTACCAGCTAGTACAACTTGATCACCTCTTTCACTAATGACAATACAGTTGTTTTTGTCAAAAGTGACCTTGTATCCCATGTCACAAAATTGTCTAGTGCTCAGCAAGTTGTAGTCCAGTCCTTCCACATATGCAACATTTTTTATTGTTAGTCCATTTCTTACAAGTGTACCATATCCTCTTGTATATCCAGGTGTATTTTTGTTGCCAAAATTCACCCTTGGACCATCTTTTGCCACAAAGTTTGATAAACAGTTCTTATTCTTTGTCATGTGTCTGGAACATCCACTGTCAAAGTACTAGACACCCTACAAAACAAAGTTAATACATTTTAGGTACCCAAACCTGTTTGGGTCCATAATGGTCAGTGGTAAGCATGACCCTTGGTAAGTTACCATAAGGTCTTCTCCTGAAAGTGTCATACTTTGGTTCATACATGTATTCCACACATCCATAAGTTCTAACAGTAGGTTGTGTAGGATTCACATATGTTTTCTGGCCTTTTGGTTTATAATGCTGTTTGAAGTGACTTTTGTTGTTAGAAGCATTAGTATAACCATTATGTTGCTTGTCTGTAGGAACGTACCCTATAGTATGGAGTCCGCCGAGGTCCCCGCTTTGGCCTTTTATAAGTCCTCTACCGAGTCCTTTGTCGATTCCATTGCTTAGGTTTTACCCTAGCAAAGATGGTTATACTTGTTGTTTCTAACGGCAGTACGGGAATATTCCAATCATCATCGGTAGGGAACGCCTACCTTTCCCCCGAGATAAGTATCCCTTGAATGATTAACATTTTTGGGTTTAGGATTCTTATCCTTGGAATATTTCTGTTTCTTACCCTTCGTGGTCCAAATAGACTTGGCGACAGATCTCGCTATCGAGCGAGCTTAGAAGGCACAAGACGATCCTATTTTTGGATTCATTCTTTTTGTTAGGAGTCGTTGACTTCTTTGACTTCGATTTAGCTTCCTTGAAGTGTTTTCGTAGGTTTTACTTGCCTCAAAGAACCTTACTTGGAGTTGGATCTTGTGCGTATAAACTTAGGACCAATTCGGTACTAGGTTCGGTAACTTTACTTGGATCCACTCTTTTTGGATTGTTGAGTTCCAAATCCAAGCCCCGTTCTATCACCATAAGGCTTTCCGATTTGTATGCGGTAGAGGAACAAGATGGTTCGGCGATTCGAGAGGCTACGAATGATCGGCGGGCTTATGCGTCGATTCTCGTCCAACATCTTTTTCCTTACCTTTGAGAACCCTTAATTTAGCTTTCAATCTTCCAACTTCCAATTCAAGAGCTTCTTTTTCAGCCTTCACAATCTCATAACCAGATTGTATTATCCTCAGTTGATTAAGGATGGCATCCAAAGTCTCATTGTTGTCAGAATTTCTGGGATTTGAACCACAAGTTGATTCACAATCACTTCCAGGAGGAGTGTTTATAGATAAAGTGTTGTATACCTCCTCAGTTTCATCCACATTAGCCATCAAAGCATAATCTTCCATCTCAGCAACCAATGCTGTGTCATCTGATTCATTTCCCTTTTCAGATTCCACTTCATATCCTGATTCATCTTCAGCAACCATAGCCTTCTTGCCATGTCTTCTTTGTTGACTCTTGGTCTTCGCAGGTCCGGACAACAGTCTAAAATGTCCGGCTTCTTGCGGTTGAAGCAAAGATAATCGGGTTCCTTACTTTGTTTTAACTCGGGACGGTCGGGTTTGAAGTGTCCCGGTTTCTTGCGCTTAAAGCACGTATAGTCATTGTCTTTCTTTGATTCTTCTTTCTTTCTTTCGGTAGGCCTCTTTGTGAAATTTCTTGAAGGGGCCTTTCCAGTCTTCATCATCCTGATTTTCTTGCTCAGTAGGGTAATCTGTTCCTGCATCTCATCCAGCAGATCATCTTGTCCTCCTGATGTTTCTTCTTGATGTGAAGCAGCCAATGCAGTGGTTTTTGGCTCTTCTTTTTCAGTCTCAGGTACCAGCTTTTTGCTAAATTCATAAGCCTTAAGATCTGAAAACAACTTGAAGGTGTCTTCCTCATGCAGCTTTCTCATTTCTTCTATTGCAGTCACCTTCATTTTCCAAACATCTTTTGCAGGTAATGCTTCCAAGATTTTTGTGTTTATTTCTTCTTTTGAATAACTTACACTCAGTAGGGTAAGTTCATCCAGGATAGCATTGAACCTTGACTCCATTTGCTCAATGGTTTCATTAGGTAGCATTTTGAACTTTTGAAATCTCTTTTTGACCACACTGATCTTATTCTTCTTTATTGCATCAGTGCCTTCACAGATCAACTGTATTTTGTCCCAAAGTTCCTTTGCAGTTTTGCAATCTTTAACCTTCATGTACATATTGCTATCCAAGGTTCTATAAATGATATCAATAGCAATGTTGTTGAGGTTTGCTCTCTTTCTATCTTCTGCATTCCATTCTCTTTTTGGTTTTGGAATGTACTCAGTTGTATCACCCACTGTCACTGCCTTGGTAATCTCTAGTGGTCCATCAGTTAGTACATCCATCATCTCATCATGAGTTGCGCAAGGTATGCCTCGCATTCGACGTTTATACTCATCAAATCTATCAAGAGAACACATCGGATAGTTCTAGCATACTTGGGTGTTATCCATGATGCAAGTCTTTGAAAATCGGTAACTTGAAAAAGTTTCAAAGTATTTTCACAAGCACAACAAGTAGGATTACTTCGAACGAAGCTAATCGCTCCGATACCAATTGTTGGTCCCTTGAAAAGGCTTTGGTTAAGTTTAGAGGGGGGGGGGGGGTGAATAAACTTAACACTTAAAACTTTGGAGTTAACAAATTACGCAACTTCAAAGCGGTCCGCGATACTTCGAGTCTGTCGATACCTCGCAGCTCTGCCGATAAACGATGTAGTCTACTGATAATTGAGTTTGCTGAATTTGTGCAGCGGAATTATATCAAAATTAAGCCTTAATACTTGTTGTTAAATATGATAAAAATTATTAGATACTCAGTAGTGTATGTGTGTGATTTCAGTTGCTAGATTCAGTAGGTTGATGTGTATAATAAACTAAGTGCAGAATGTAAATGCTGAAATTAAGTAGGCAGATTTTATAGTGGTTCCAGGTGGTGTAATCCTGTCAGTCCACTCTTCTCCTGTGATGTTGGAGGAAATTCACTAGAGATCTTTGATGTAGCTGTTACAAAGATTCCTAAGTTTCTTGTCCTTCACCAATAACTATGGTTTCACAAACTGAAAACTAGGAACATGTAGTATTGCTGCTCCTGAGTCTTCCACTGGTCCTTGAAGGGTAGGATTGCCTCTTCACCAGCTCCACCACAAACAACAGTCTTTCACACAACTGTGCTTCACTGTCTTCAGCAGGTTCTTTATAAAATAAAGATTGAATCAAGTAAATGATTCAGTTGCATCAGCTTGATTAGGATGATATAATTAGCAGCTTGCAGTCTTCAAGTGTGTATGCTTGATGTAGCTTGAATATAGAATACACTTGAAGAATTTCTCTGGATCAGTAGCTTTAAGTTCAGTAAGTTCAGCAGGGTGTTTTTCAGCTCAGAATAATATCTCTTCAAAGTTTATCAAAATTCATCATCTTTCTGAGTTGAAAGTCCTCTATTTATAGGCAAGAATGCATGTGACTTGTATTTGAAATTCAAATGTAACCGTTCCTTGTTTTTGTCCCATCCGATCCGCATTCTTGTCACTATTCATAGGACTGACACTATCGAATTCCTTTTTGACAGTGCAGTCTGTCCACCCTTTGACTTATAACCATTGGATAAAGATCTGAATCATCCCAACGTTCTTTTAATCACAGACTTTGATTTCTTTGATAAGTCAGAGGTAGTTGGCTGTCCTTATCCATGTAATCTTCCAATATAATCTTGAATTAACCGAGGTATTTCATCAGCAGGTTCATCAGTCTGCTGTGATACATGTCGTCTGCTGAACTGCAATTTGCTGTGTATAAAATACAATGCAGCTGACTTCTTTTATCTAACTTTTATTTGTGAAGTTAGATTACACCTTTTTAGAATATAACCAAGTTCCAAACATCATCCAACTTATGGAACTTAGACCTTGTACACAAGGTATATGTAATCAGTTTAGGTCATCACAGACTTGCCTAAATTCGATTCCATATCCTTGACTTTAATTACTAAGTTTGATCCCTTAGCCTTCTGTAACTGAGTTTGAGCCCTCAGCCTTCAGTCTTCAGTCTTCAGCATGTTCCTGAATAGTCTACTGACCTATCTACCCTACTGATATTGACTAGTCTACTGATAAAGCTCAGCTGACCATTACAGTGCTTGTTTGATCAAACCTATTTTTGAATCAAACTCTAATAAACCTATACATTTGATCTAGACATCTTTTTGCCTTTGCACTATAACAGCTAGTCTGGCACTCATCGTCAAAACTAAGAAATAAGTCCAACAAAATGGGCCTTGACCCTTGCCCAAGTTATCATACCGATAATGGGCCTTCGTAGCTGGTGCGGACTCTGTTCTCGAGACCGACGTAACCGACTTGCGGTGGTCGATCCCGGGACCCTTGTCCTACACTACTCAGAGTCGATTGTCGTGTCCCCAAGTCTGGACATCGACATGCAGACCTTGATTCTTATTCATATCGTGGAGACCAACTGGAAGACGACACATGGAGGGGTGAAACCCTGTATCGTCATAAGCCCTCTAGACTTGAGAGAGGCGACCCCCGTTGTCCGAGATCAAATCTGCCGTTTGAATTGTCTTCGAGTTGGGTCGTCGTTTGGGCGGGAAAAAGCCCTCCACCTGCAACCCTAACCGATTATAGCATCGTGGCGTGACGTCATGGCGCACTAACTCCATTTCTTCAGCATAAGGAACGAAGCGTCCTTTTATCGTTAACTGTAACGCCGTCACCTCGATTCTCACGATTTGTAGGGGGTTATAACTCCCTCAATCACGTCCTTTCAAATCATCTCAAAATTTAGCAAGTATAAAAGGGGAGAGAAAGAGCAGGAGAAGAGATTACTTCACCATTTTCGTTGCACACTCTCCATAGACCAAGTAAGCATCCTTCTTGTTTCTACCTCTTCATTTTGCATTTACTCATGTCTAATAGTGCTACAGAATCAGATAGGGGTAGTGAATCACCGGCGCATAACCCAGCTTCACCGTCTACCCATTCTGATCTTCCTTTCCAGCCACTTTCCGGTGAACCGGTATGTTCATCCCCTCTTGTCCTTAGGGAACCTAAGAAACTAGCGACTAGGATGGACGGAAAGGGTCCTAAAGGTTGTCTCACTGCCCTTTCTTCTGATGACATTGATAAAATCCATAAGAAGTTTGGTCTTGCTAGCCCTCAGTTTGAAATCCGAATCCCTTCCAGCCAACATCAATACGCCGACGAGCCCCCGGAAGGGTTTTGCTCAGTTTACGAAGCCCAACTTTCCAGTGGATTGAGATTCTCACTATGCCCTGCCGTCGTAGAAATTCTACACCATTATGAGATAGGTGTTTCTCAATTAGGCCCCAATGCTGTCAGGATTCTGATGGGGTTTTTGTACTGGCGTGTCGAGTGGCCGGGGTCTGCTTCTCGATCCCTCTCTTCCGCTACTACAACAAGATGACAAGCATGCCGGACAAACTGTGGTACACTTTCCAACGAAGGACTAATCGACATGAGTTTGTGTCCTAAGGGCATTCATCACACGGGGACTGGAAGCCTCGATTCTTCTTCCTACGTCACGGCTTAGATAACCCCTACATCGGGCAGTGGAGGTCGAGGGGCAAAAGGACAAATAAACTGGATAAAGGCCAAGTCCCTCAAGAGGCCCGTATAATGGACGGCTTTGGTTTCAAGGTGGCCACCCGAGATCTGAGCCTTCTCTATGGCCTGGCCAATTTGGAAGAAGCGGGGCCGATGCCCTATGCGAATCGTCACGCCAAAGATCAAGAGAATTGTAGGATGTTTCTCTGTGTACTTATTTATGTTTTCCTTTTTCGAGGTCTGTACCTCCTTATCTTATTGTTGATACTAACTTTATCTTTTCTTCTTGCAGTGGGAAAGTTCTCAATCATCACCGACCCCACTCAAGTCCCCAAGCCAAAGGGCAAGCTCGCACCGCCGGTCGAGGGTCAGACAGCCTCTTCTGATAAGGTTGTCGACCAGAGGACCACTCCCACTGCTGGAGAAGGGAGCTTTGTCCAAATCGGGACTGCTCCTGCTGGTGTCGAATCGACCATCCCAGCTCTCTCCCCCACCCGTCCTCAGCCTGCTGGTGGCTTACTTGTCCGCTATGGCTCATTACGAGATGAATATGACGAGGCCATGGTCGATATGACAACGGCCGTCGGTGGAACTCAGCAAATGGCGGCACAACCCAAGAAGAGAACCACCCTACCCGACCTGGTGAGGGATCAGCAGAGACAGGTTAAGAAGGCCAAAGTCGGTGAAACCTATGCTGAAGTCGAGGTCAATATGAACTTGGCTGCCGATGAGAGAGCGACCGTGGAAAACAAAGTTCTCTCTTCCGTACTTCGGAAGTTGTGTCGCTTGGTAAGTTGCTTCCTTTTTCTTCTTTTTATCGACGCCTATCCCTTATTTCTGCTGAATGATGTATCTCTTTTCTCCTACAGACACACCATCTCGGCAAAGAGGCTGTTAAGAGATTGGCCATGCCAGTCGAGGCAGAGGAAGACTTGAAGAAGAAAATCCGGAAGCTGCTTGATGATGGTGCCAAAAAGAGTGCTGCCATTGCCGGATTGGAGTCCCAATTGGAAACTCATGCGATAGAGGCAGACGCTGAGATAAAGAAGTTGAAGAAGGAGGTGTCTCAATCTGCCAATGATCTCACCAGGACACGAGATGACTGGCAGGTCTTGGATAAAAAGTATGCCGACCTGGCGGTCGAGTTCGAGAAGATGCAGAAAGCGCACTACGCTTCTTTGGCCGAAGTTGAGCAGACTCAGGGAGAGAGGGATGCGCTGAAGGTCGAATTGGAGAGGGTTCCTTCCCAAGTCGAGGAGGCCAAGAAAGAGACAATCCTCGAGTATCGCAAGTTGAAAGAGCTCGATGAGGACTTGACCGTGATGATGTACATGGCCATGATAGGCGGTTACACTCTGGCGATGAATCACGCTTCGGATGTCTATCCCGAGTTTGATGTGTCTAAACTTTCTAAGGCCCAGTTTTATGAGACCGAGACAGAGAGGTTATATGACCAATACAGTGAGGAGTTCCAACAAGGGGAATCTCTTGCCAAAAAGTTTGGTCCTTCGACATCTACCCAAGACGCCGACAACGCCGATACCGAGCCGACCCCTTCGATCACCGAACCGACTCCTGATGCTGCTTCATAATTGTTGTTCTTTACTTGGGATTCGACTTTTTGAACTTGAATTTGTATAACTTGACTTTGGCCTGTATAATTTTTCTGATCATACTTTGTTTTAGCTGGTCTTATCGACTTATCCTTATTTTGCTTCGATTTTTGTAGTATTTGTCTCTTCTTTTTATTACTTATCTTTTATGTCTCGATGTCTTTTAGCTCTTCGCTTGTCGGGCCTCTAGCCCTGTTTGCTGTTTGCTTTACGATGTCGTGTTGCCCCCACGTGTATTATGAACCTTTGGTTCTTATTGCACTTGCGAGTCTAGACTAGTTGAGATCGACCTATTTACCTTTGCATTTTTTGTCGCTTGGACTAGTTTTGATATGAGCAGGTCGATGCTCTGGGCGTTTGGTCCGACTTTGCGAACCGTCCCTCTGCCTTAGCATTTTTTGCCTTGTAGGCTCGTTTTGCTTTAGGCTGTATTGAGGGGTCCGACTTGCGGATTTTCCTTTCTCGTTGTCGATTGCATTGCCTTTGACATGTTGTATCGCATTAGACTTATGATGTTAAGGCTGTAGATCCTAACAAACATAAAAGCAGCTCGGGAAAGGACATGTTTATTAGAATATTCATGAAATTGTCAAATAGACTTGCTACAAAGCATAAAATGTAAAAACAAGAACGAATTGACATAAAGTTTATTTAAACGTAATACTTCCTCAGATTATTGGCGTGCCACTGTCGAGGAACCGTGGTTCCATCTGCTCGTCCGAGTTGGTAGGATCCTTTAGGGTGGACCTTCAAGATCTGATATGGACCTTCCCAATTCGGTCCAACTTTCCAGACGCTTCTTGTCGACTTGCCTCATTTTTCTTGAGGACCAAATCTCCGACTTTGAAGTATTTGTATCTGACCCTTGAGTTGTAATACTGCGAGATCTTCTGTTTGTATCTCGCCATTCGAGCTGAAGCAATTTCTCGTCGCTCCTCAATGTTATCTTTCTCGTGTCAAAGGTCAGGAGCGTTGGCTTTGACATTATAGGCTAACACTCGAGGAGAGGGAAGACCAATCTCTGCGGGAATTACCGCCTCGCATCCGTAGACCAGAGAGAAGGGTGTTTCTCCTGTCGAAGAGTTTGCAGCTGTCCTATATGACCATAGGATGCTCGGAAGTTGTGCTACCCAATCTCGACCTTCGGCTTCTAGTCTCTTTTTCAACCCTAGCTTGATTTGTCGATTTGTTTGCTCGACTTGACCGTTCTCTTGCGGGTGAGCTACCGAGGTGAAGTGCTGACTGATACGATATTCTTTGCACCATTCTCTAACCTTTCTATCTTCGAACTGAGTGCCATTATCTGAGACCAGAGCCCTGGGAATTCCATACCTGCATAAAATATCAACCCACAAGAATTTTTTAATGGTCGAAGTTCTGATGTCGGTCAAAGCCTTGGCTTCGACCCATTTCGTGAAGTAGTCCACTGTGACTACCACATATCTATTGTTGCCCGGAGCTCAGGGTAGAGGTCCGACTATGTTGACGCCCCACTAATTGAAAGGCTAGGCTGACGAGATGACGTTCATTTCTTGGGCCTGTTGATGGGTGATATTTTCATGGATTTGACAAGTCCTACACCTCTGAACCAGGCTGTTTGCATCTTGTTGCATCGACGGCCAAAAGTATCCATCTAGCTTGCACTTTTGAGCAAGCATCCTAGCTCTTCAATGATTCCCACAGGCTTCTCTGTGAATTTCTTCGAGAAGATATTCACCTTCTTCTTCTGATGCACATCATAACCATGGCGCTACAAAAGATTTTCGATAAAGGATGGAATCGAAGAACGCATACCGTGCTGACCGAAGTAGGATTTTTCGTGCTTGTACCTTGTCGGATGGTAGGATTCCGTCTTTAAGGTAAAGGGCGATTGAATCCATCCATGTTTCCTGTTGGGTAATCGGCTGTATTTCTGATTCCTTGTAGCTTCTATCGGTCAATAGTTCGACTAGAACTTTCTTGTTCGAGACAAAGTTCGAGGCGAGTTTAGATAATGCATCGGCTCTCTTGTTCAGACTTCGGGGGACCTGCTCGATCTGAACTGACTTGAACTTTGGTATGAGGCCTTGTACCACTGTTAAGTAATTTTTCATGGTTTCTTCCTTGGCTTCATACTCCCCCCTGATATGATTTACTACCAACTGCGAGTCGCTATAAACTAGTAGATTCTCGACTCCCAACTTCAAAGCTAGCTTCAGACATATGATCATAGCCTCATATTCCGCCTCGTTGTTTGTCGCTTTGAAGTCGAATCGAAGGGCGTAAGGGAATTCTTCGCCTTTCAGGTTATCAGAAGGAGTCCGACTCCTGCCCCCTCTTTGCTTGACGCCCTATCGTCTTGGAGTGTCCACTGTTCTTCTGTGGTTTGCTTCTCTTGCTCGAGTTGGACGGAAATCCCTTCAGCTAACAAAAATGCCAAGGCCTGGGCCTTAACCGCAGTCTGAGGCACGAACTCGATGTCGTACTATGCCATCTCCACCACCCATTTTGCTAGTCGACCCGACGTGTCGGGCTTCGCTAAGATCTGTTTCAGCGGTTGGTCAGTGACCACCGTAATAGGATGGGCTTAGAAATAAGGCCTCAGTTTTTTCGAGGCATGTACCAAACATAATGCCAGTTTTTCTGCTGGTGAGTATCGGATCTCGGGTACATGCAATGCTTTACTAACAAAATAAATTGGAACTTGGCCATGGACTTCTTCCCGAATCAGAACCGCACTCACTGCTTCTTCATATACTGCTAGGTAGACCAACAATTTTTCGCCTTACCGAGGTGAAGTGAGGGTAGGTAACTCCGACATATACGGTTTTAAATCTTTGAAGGCTTACTGACACTCTTCGTCCCAATGGAAAGGACTGGCTTTACGAAGAATCTTAAAAAACGGTAGAGCTCACTGGCGGATCTCGATAAAAACCTGTTGAGGGCAGCCATTCGACCGGTGAGTCTCTGTACTTCTATATTCTGAGGGAAAGGCGTGTTCTTTAAAGTATCGATCTTATCCGGGTTCGCTCAAATCCCGTCTTTCGACATCATATATCCCAAAAACTTCCCCGGCCTGACCCCATAGGTGCACTTCTTTGGATTTAATTTCATCTTTGTTTCCCTTAAAACCTCAAACACTTCCTGAGCATCTACCAAGTATTGCTCCATGGATCGACTCTTGATGAGCAAGTCGTCTACATACACTTCCATACATCTGCCGATCTGTTTCACAAAAATCTTGTTGACTGCTCTCTGGTATGTAGCCCCATCGTTCTTCAGTCCGAACTGCATGCATGGTTACATAGCAGAAAGTGCCAAATTCTGTAATGAAAGTCATATTTTCTGCGTCTTGAGGATCCATTAAGATCTGATGGTATCCCTTATACGCATCTAAAAAACTGAACACTTCAAAGTCGATAGTAGAGTCTACTAACCTGTCGATTTTTGGCAACGGATATGAGTCCTTTGGACATGCTTTATTCAAATCAGTGAAGTCCATGCATATACGCAAGATGTTGTTGGGCTTCTTGACTAACACTAGGTTCGCTAGCCGTTCGGGGTAAAGCACTTCCCTCACTATCTTGGCCGCTAACAGCTTCCCGACTTCTTTTTCTATATCTTGGTTTCGTTCAGGTGTGAAACTTCTCTTTTTTTTTGTCTAACTGGCTTCCGGGCTTGATCTATCTCGAGTTTGTGGACTGCTATATCTGTGGATAGTCCCGGCATGTCGTCCGTCTTCCACGTAAATACATCTCTGAACTCGATTAGTAGTTCAACCAAGGACCATTTTTCGTTAGTCGGGATCCATATTCCGACTTGCACACATTGATCTTTCTCGTCTTCCTATAGACGAACATCCTCGACGGGATCAACTAAAATCCAACTCTTCTCCTCTTCTTCCTCTGGAATCAGTTCTTCAATCAGGACTTCCTGCACAGCCATTTTCCCATCCATAACGATGGTGTTTCAGCTCCTAGCAGCTTCAATGTTTCCTCTTACTTCATGCAAGCCGTTCCTGGTGGGGAATTTCATGCTGTTATGGACAGTGGAGATGATAGCGCACAGGTCGAAAAGAGCAGGTCGACCCAGAATAACGTTATATGCCGAAGGAGCCTTGACTACCACGTAGTTCAATTCAAGGGTCCTTCTTCTTTCACCATCCCCAACTGTCGTTAGCAACCTTATTGACACCATAGGGTGGACCGGTTGTCCTGTGAATCCAAACAAGGGAGATGCCAAAGGAGCCATGTCCTCATCTTTCAGTTCATCGCCTTAAACGCCGAGTAGTACAAGATGTTTACTGCACTACCGTTGTCAACACAGACTCTCGATACCCGAGCTCGGTGGATCACCGCCTCAATTACCAGCCCCTCACCGGGATTACGATCCTTTGGAATATCATCTTTGGGTCCATACCCAACTTCTGTCGTAAATCTCAGTCTTTTCTTATCCCTCGAGCTTTCAGTTGGCTCGCGACTGGGTCGGTCTTTATCATTCTCAGCTGGCCCAAAGATCGTATTAACGTAATTATTGGGTCGATTATCATTATACCTATCTCGATCAGGGTCGCCTCTATTGTTTCTCTCTCGATCTGGAGACTGGTCCCGACGTGGTGATCGGTCCCTATGCCTCTGAGCGTCACGACCTCGGACATGATCTTGATCAAAATTCTTCATTTTGTATTCTTTGCACCCTTTAGGCTCATTACACTGAGATCTATCGACTACTTCATCCAGCTTAGCTTCTTGAATGCAGGCGTCGATGTCTATTTTCAAGTCGTCGCAATCCTCCGTTGTATGACCTATATCCTCATGAAACTCACAATACTTTCTTGGATTTCTCTTCTCTCGAGGCCTTTTTAGTGTCCTCAGTTTCCTTGCTAAGTTCTTCGAGAGCATAATGGATAACACTTCCGACCGAGACCTATTGAGGGGGTTGAAATCTTTGTCGCGTAGGGCTCCTTTCTTTCCCAGACGGGCGCCGTTATACGATCCCAGACTGTCGGCTTGCACTCCGTGCTCTGTCATTTGGATTGATTCTTATTTGGACCTCGGGTGTCCTTCTTTGAATCCATCCAGTCGGATAGGGTGTGCCTACGCACCGCCTCTTTTCCTTGACATAATCTATGCACCACATTAACACATTCATCCATGGTATGAGGGACATCTCTTCTAAACTTCATATACAACTTTTTATTACGCAGCCCTCCCACAAACGACGTGATCAGAAGCCGATCATCTGCATCCTCGACTTGCATGGCCTCGATGTTGAATCTCTTCAAATAATTAATCACAGTTTCATCTTTTTGTTGCTTCATATTCATAAGGTGTGTAGTGCTTAAATGAATCTTCTTGTTTACAATAAACGCATCTCAAAATTTGCGAGCTAACATAGCAAAACTAGAGATCGATCCTAGTCGTAGATTGGTGAACCACTCTCTGGCTCGACCGACGAGTAATGTTTCGAAGGCCCGACACCGCATCGCATCGTGTGCGCCATCCAACCTCATCTGAGACAGATACCGTGTAGATGGTCTTCTGGATCCGTGGTGCCATCACAGGGCTCTATCTTCGGTATCTTAAACCCTTTGGGTTTGGGAAAATCTTCAATTTCCTTTGTGAAGGGGGATTCCAACCACAGTGAGACCTGAATTTTGCCCAGAATAACGTCCAGTTCCTGCCTAACGCTATCCTCATCCATCCTTTGATGTTTCTGTTGAATCTCACGTCTCTTTTTCTCCATGGAGCTGGACGATGCACTGATCTCTTCCTTAGGGACGTGCTTGGCGTTTTCGGCGGCTTCCTTCTTCCCACCGTCTGCATGTTTCTGTGTCATGAACTTCTCTGCTATAATTCTGGACATCAATTCACGATCAGTGGCTGCCAATTGATCCACGATAACTTGATGTTGTGGGGCAAGACATTTCTTCTCCTTCTGGGGATCTTCGTGGATAGGATCCAGTACCGGATCATTTGGTCTTTATGGATCCAGATCCACTTGCTCATTGATCTGCGAACCCTGTTGATCTGTGGTTTTGGACGTAGTTTTCTTGGCGGTCCTATCCTTGGGAGGCATCTTGATCTTGGTGTATTCAACAGTAGAAGGCCCTCCTTCTACCGCCAATGACGATAGCAAATTATGTCACCTAATTAAGCCGGGCCTGAATGAATCTAATGATGAACACCTAAAACCCTAATGCCTTAAGAACGAGTTGTAGATTTTAAGATTTGTGGCTGAGTCTAAGAACTTGTCTTAGATTGCCTACGTATCCTGTAATTATCCAGGAATCAAGCCTTACGTAGTTCCTGGAACGTGGTATTTATAAGGATAATGCACGCCCTAATCCTAATATTAGGTCGGTCTTAGCTATTGTCATATTTACCCTTCATAGGCCTTGCCCCTTGCCCTTTGCCCATGTTATCATACCGATAATGGGCCTTCGTAGCTGGTGCGGACTCTATTCTCGAGACCGACGTAACCGACTTGCAGTGGTCGAGCCCGGGACCTTTGTCTTACACTGCTCAGAGTCGATTTTCGTGTCCCCGAGTCTGGACATCGACATGCAGACCTTGATTCTCATTCATATCGTGGAAACCAACTGGAAGATGACATGTGGAGGGGTGAAACCCTGTATCGTCACTCACGAAAATTGGCATCGAAAAACACATTTAAATTTAAACGAGGTTGAGCAGTATCAATTTCACTACAGGATTTGCGAATGAATGCTAGGCTGGGCCACCTCGAATGGCATTAGCCGCATGCGGGGAGATCCACATGTACGTTTTTTAGGGGGATCTGGTCGAAAAACCGGCCGGCAGTGTGGTGGTTGGGCCTACCCATATAGGAAGGAGTTGGTAGCAGACAAGTCATTCAGCAATGAAACTTCCATGGCGTAGATTGACCATTCATGAATCTGTCTTGAAGAGTGAGATCGTTATTGCATAGATAAGGTGCCTATACCCTCGCTACTTGCCTTTCCACTCATAAGTTCAAATGCAACTGCTACTTATGTCTCTGTGTCATGCAAAACTAAAACAATCTTGAAAATAAATGGCTTTTAAAATCTTTATTTCTTATTCAAAGGACCAAAACGTGAACTATGTATATGTTGGGAAAACATATGACCGCAACACAAATACCCACAAAGTCTTCCCAATGACACGCAACGAAATTAAACGAGGCACCCCCAACGAAATCAAATCACAAATAAAACGAAATGAAAACACAAGAAAATCAACACCACAATTTTAACGTGGAAAACCCCTCTCCATCTGAGAGAGTAAAAACCATGCGGTCGAGGCCCAAAAAAACTCCACTAATCAGCAAAAGATGATACAAATGTGTTTCAAACACATCAACCAACTCAACTACACCAAAGCATCAACTAAGAATGCAAAATACAAGAGTTGTTGAAAAATATCACCCAAAACGCAGCAATCGGTTGCGGACGATTTCCAGAAAATTGAACCGTTGAAACGCTAATTCCACCGTTCAGAGTGAAGAAGAAGGAGAGACGAACAAGCCCTCAAATTTCGTGCCGATCGGAGTCCGTTTCGATGCCCGGTCGTCGCCGGAAAGTTCCAGCTGGAACACCAACAAAGCTGCGAATTTCCTTCTCTTTTTGCCTCATATCTATTGTGAAGATTAGGGAAAAGTTAACCTAATTTGTTCCCTTAAATACTATTTGACATATTATTATTTTCCAATTATTTAGTGGGCTTGGGCTCCACACAGGAGTGATCCACCCAACAAGTCTCCCCCTCACGACATTGTGGAGGAATTCGTCATTCCCACAATAGAACGACATATCTCAAGCTTCTCCCTTATCAATGCTTTTGTCAACATATCCGCACCATTATCATTCGTGTGCACTTTATCAAGTGCTAGCAACTTCAACTCCAACACATCCTGAATCCAATGATAGCGAACATCAATGTGCTTGGTCTTAGAATGAAAATATGCATTCTTACCAAGATGAATAGCACTCTGGCTATCACAAAGCAACACATACTGATCTTGATTCAAACCAAGCTCTCGGAGAAACTTCTTCATCCACAACAACTCTTTACATGCTCCAGTTGCTGCAATATACTCAGGTTCAGTAGTTGAAAGTGCAACATATTTTTGCAACCTCGATTGCCATGACACAACTCCCCCTTCAAATAAAACCACATATCTTGAAGTAGACTTGTAAGAATCAACATCTTCAACCATATAAGAATCAGTGAAATCAACCAACACGGGTTTTTCACCACCAAAAGGAAGGCATATATCTGTAGTACCCCTGAGATATCTCATAATACATTTCACAGCAATCCAATGCTCTCTCCTAGGATTAGAAAGAAAACGACTAACCTTACCAACTGCATAAGCTATGTATGGTCTAGTAAATACCATGGCATACATCAAACTACCCACCGCTGAAGCATACAAGACATTCTGCATCTTTTCCTTTTCACTATTGCTAGAAGGACACTGTTTGATACTCAACTTGAAATGAGATGCATGTGGACTGGACACTGCTTTAGCATCACTCATGCTAAATCTCTGAAGCACCTTCTTTATGTAATTCTGTTGTGACAAATAAATTTTCCCGGCCTCTCTGTCACGAGTAATTTGCATCGCTAAAATATGTTTTGCATGCCCAAGTCTTTCATTGCAAAAGACTTGCTTAACTATCGATTAATTACTACGCAATTTAATTAGTGCTTATTGCTTAAGCTCGAAGTTGACTCCGATACCACTGTTAGGAAATCACTAGTTTAACGCAGCATAATTTAAAATTTGATTTCCGATCCAAGATCCTCTTCGTTTAACACAATAAACACGTTAAGTAGTTTGACGGTATATACATTGGGTGATCTATAAGATCGACGCTTTGACCGTCAATGGAGAGTAGTACTGTGCGCAAGCCGTCCACGTGTCCGGCCTCTATCGATAATCCACAAAAACTCCTCGCCGGAATCCTCCTTGGATTGCTATCAGAAAAATCCGGCTGCTAGACCGCCCTTTTTCTCTCTCTCTAACTCTTTACTAGAAGCTCTCTATTTTTCTCAAGAACAATTAGCTCTTGGAATTGTGATGTACAAAAAAAAGCTAGCCAAACCCCTTTCTTATATAGGGTGAGAGGCGCCCCAATGTCCCCTAATCTGATGAGGAGAAGCTTTCTAGAAGATAGATGAAAGAGAAAAACATTTTCCCAATAAAATAAGGAAAATCACTTTAATTGATTTATTTCTTTTATTATAATATATTATTTTAAATAAAAACTAAATATTGCCAATATCTTATGTTGAACATATTTATCTTATTACCATAAATCTATTTTTCCAAAATCAATTAATATCCAATATTAATATTATGGTAATGTTATTAATTAAATTGCACAATCCAAGTGTATCTTATACACATAGGAGTGGCACCCCAAATTGCCAATAATTGACATCCAAAATATTCATTAATTAATATCTTGTATTATATTTATTCATAATAAATAAATACCACTATATTAATTTACCACTATAACCTTTATAGTCTTAAGATAAACTTTCCTTATTTGGTCATCAACTATAACCAAATTTTAATCCAACTCGATGTTCTTATGTGTGTGACCCGATAGACTTCCGAATATGTTGGCAGTAGACACAAAGTGAAAATTACGAAAATGCCCTTCATACCCAACGATCACGGGATAGCGTCTAGCAACACACCGTGACCCCCAATCATCGGAAGAATCAAAAGCAATGACTACTACCTTTCATGTGAAATAGTTACCGTGTAAATTGCAATCCTACTGCTGTAATAATATCCAAACGATCGTACCTCGAGTGTCAGTACATTAACGATCGTATCTTATAATCTGGATATCATGCATTCTCTAATACACGTCCACATACGGTCCAAGTGTCTCTACACTTCTATAGACGAGATCTATCCCTATCTTCAATAAGACAGAAGACATCCAATACGTGCTAGTCTGATCATACTCTCCCATTTGACAGTACATACGACTAGAGACTTTTAAGTATCAAACTCATTAAAGCTATTAGAGATCTCATCAACCATAATCACTATCATGGTTTCTCTATCACAAATCGACATTAGGGACGTTACTATATATACATATTCGATAATATGAAAATAAACAAATATATAATAACAAAAGTGCTTTTATTAATCATAATAAAGTTATTACATGAACTAAAACAGACTGTAAATGACCCGACCCGGTCGGATCCGGTCCAACCCGATTGGGTTAAGATACCATTTCAATAATATCATCGTCAATGTTCTGATCAAAATCAACTGCATCATCTGCATCATCCTGCTGATTACCATGGTCATCAACTGCACCATGCTCCTCTATAGGTGTAGGAGAAATTATCTCCAAGTCAGCTAAACCATCACCAGCCTGAGGTGTTGAACTCTGATCTTTATCAACATCCTACAAAGTCTCATTCTCTGCAAAGACAACATCTCGGCTACTAATCACTTTCTTGTCAACATGATCATAAAATTTGTACCCAAACTCATCTTGACCATAACCCAGAAAAATACATTGTTTAGTCTTAGCATCAAGCTTAGACCTCTCATCTTTATGAATGTGAACATAAGCTTTACAACCAAAAACTCGTAAATAATGGTAAGATACATCCTTACCTGACATACCTTCTGAGGAATATCGTTCTGCAAAGGAACACATGGAGACAGATTTAGCACATGAATCACTGTACTCAAAGCTTCAACCCAAAAGGATTTAGGCAATCCGGATTGTGAAAGCAAACATTTGACTCTCTCCACTAATGTTCTATTCATCCTCTCTACAAAGACATTCAACTACGGAGTCTCTGGCGGAGTTCTCTCATGTCTAATACCCTCCTGCTTATAGTAATATTGAAATGGGCCTTTGTATTCACCTCCATTGTCAGTCCGAATACACTTCAACTTCTTTCCAGTTTCCCTCTCAACTGAAACTTGAAAATTCTTGAACATGTCTAACACTTGATCTTTTGTCTTCAAAGTGTACACCCAAATTTTTCTTGAGTGATCATCAATAAAAGTCACAAAATAGCTGGAACCACCAAGAGTCCTTGTCTTCATAGGACCACAAACATGATAATGAACAATCTCAAGTACTTCTGATTTTCTTTAAGGTGGATTTGATTTAAAAGAAACTCTAGTTTGCATCCCTGCAAGACAATGAGCACACTTTTCCAAATGCAAACTGTTAGAACAAGACAATAAAATTTTCTTAGATAAGACAGTCATTCATTTCAAGCTCATATGAGATAACCTCTTATGCCACAACTCGGTCTCATCACGTGACTCCACTGCATGAGCCTCATCAACAATAACTTTGGCTTGAGTCAAGAAAAGTGTAGGTGTCTTTGTACCTCTAGCCACAACCGAAGACACCTTTGTGAGCTTCCACTTATCACAAGAAAATGAGCTATTATAACCATCATCACACAGTCTGCCAACATAAATCAAATTCAACCGGATCTCTGGAACATGCTTAACCCGTTTAAGAATCAGTCTGGTACCATTAGACATCTCCAAACTAATATCTCCAACACCTGCACATTTTAAGATAGAATCCTGAACCGTTCTCACATCACCAAAGTCACATGGAGTGTAAGATGTGAAAAACTCTCTTCTTGAAGTAGCATGGACCGAACCACCACAGTCAACAACCCAACTAGTCATATCATCAGCAAGAATAATATCATCAACCTCTTGAAACACAAGGAAATCATCAGAAGAAGCTGCATTAACTATATCTTCCTTCTTCTCATCATCTTTCTTGTCATTGTTTTCCTTTTTCTCCCATTTCGATTTAAAACAAAATTTCTTGATACGTCCCTTCTTTCCACAGTGATTGCATTCAAAAATTTTGTACTTGCCCTTGGATTTACTTCTACTTCGACCTCTATCTTTAGAAGCTCTACTTTGACTTCTCCCCCGTGACTCAGTAACCAAGACATCTGACTGTGAGGAAACACCATGTGCCTTCCTCATTGTCTCTTCTTCCAACACACTAGTCTTAGCAGGATCAATGGTCATAGCACCATCTAGGTAGAATTAAATAGAGAACTTCGAAAACTTTCCTCCGATTCCGGTAAAGAGCCAAGAAGCATCCATCCCTGCACTTCATCGTCAAACTTAATACCCATAGCATTAAGCTGGTTCATTATACCCAAGAAAGTATTCAAATGATCATCCATAGGAATTCCATCATGATATCTCAAATTCATCAATTTATACATCAAACGCATCTTATTGTTTCCAGTTTTCCGGGCATACAAGTCTATATGTTTTTCCACAAAGACCTAGCATGTTTCTCCTCACTAATGTGATTTAAAATGTTATCATCAACCCATTTTCTAATATAACCACAAACTTGCCTATGCAACAAATTCCACTCTTCATCTGTTTTATCTTCAGATATTCAGCACTGAATACTGGCAAGAAATAATTCTTCACATATAAAAGATCCTCCATTTTATTCTTCCATATAGCATAGTTAGACCCATTCAAAGTGATCATTCTATTCAAGTTGGCTTCCATTTCACCAATAAAAAAAAGTTCACCAAAAACGCTTCAAAACCAAATCAACTAACTGGGGCTCCGATACCATTTGTTGGGAAAACAAACAACCGCAATACCACATGTATCACAAATACCCACAAAGTCTTCCCAATGACACGCAATGGAATTAAACGAGGCAGCCCCAACGAAATCAAATCACAAATAAAGCGAAACGAAAACATAAGAAAATCAACACCACAATTTTAACGTGGAAAATCCCTCTCCATGTGAGAGAGTAAAAACCACGAGGCCGAGGCCCACAAAAAACTCCACTAATCAGAAAAAGATGATACAAAATTGTTTCAAACACATCAACCAACTCAACTACACCAAAGCATCAACTAAGAATGCAAAATACAAGAGTTGTTGAAAAATATCACCCAAAAACGTAGCAGTCGGTCACGGACGATTTCCAGAAAATTGAACCGTTGAAACGCATATTCCACCGTTCATATTGAAGAAGAAGGAGAGACGAACAAGCCCTTAAAATTTCGTGCCGATCGGAATCCTCTTAGATGCCTGATCGTTGCCGGAAAGTTCCAACTGCAACACCAATAAAAGCTGCGAATTTCCTTCTCTTTTTGCCTCTATTGTGAAGATTAGAAAAAAATTAACCTAATTTGTTCCCTTATATACTACTTGACATATTATTCTTTTTCCAATTATTTAGTGGGTTTGGGCTCCACAAAGGAGTGATTCACCCAACAGTATAGTAAATAGTGGCATACTTAAAGTCGAAATAACATGAAGAATAACTAGTTCACGTAGAACAATTTAATAAAAGAAATTTTGTATTACGTCAATTAAATCTATAATCTATTATTATAAAACATTTAAACATGAACCTACATTAACCTTTTTCAACGTAAATAATATGTTCACCTCGTTCAATGTTGCTATATGTCAAGGAAAAATTCATACTCATACTCATAATCATCCATCATATATGAAAATCACCACTTTATTTACTCTTTAGTAAAAATTCAAAATTTCATCATTGATGTAAAAAAAATTAACATTAAGCAAACCCAACAATTTACCCAACAATTTTAATCAATCGATGTCATCAAACGGTGT
This sequence comes from Gentiana straminea, assembly GCA_036785695.1. Lineage (NCBI taxonomy): Eukaryota > Viridiplantae > Streptophyta > Magnoliopsida > Gentianales > Gentianaceae > Gentiana > Gentiana straminea. Next base: position 12,897,984 of record JAVUPR010000113.1, on the reverse strand, counting down.
CATTAGCATGTCATTAAAGAAATCCACAATTTATCGTTGTGAAATCAGTGACATATCAAAATCAAATCATCATTGTAATTCTTATGATCATTAAAATTTACCACAACATTATAACTCAATAAATTTGTCTCGATTACTTTATCTAGCTTGTCTGATATTTTTTTTTTTTTATTTGACCTATTTGGCATATCTGGCCATTGTCCTTCTATTCCACATCTATAGTATTTGTCACCATAGACTTTCTTTCTTTATTTTTGTCATCCAACTTTGGTGGTCATTTCATTTCTTGCCACAATTATCATTGTGGCATGTCATATAATTTCCACCACCATGGCCTCTACTAAGCCAAATTCTTGTCACAAAATTCTTCTTGCCATGATTATCATGGTGGCGCACCATCGTCTCGACTATGGTCTCCACCACAACCACGAGCCAAAATTTGAATATTGTGTCGTGGTCAAAATTCGAATATTGTGTCACATTCACTTCATGAATGGACTGGCACCGACTCCTGAATTTCATTAAGAACTCATTGTTTTCTCAGCTAGCAATAGACATGCACTGGAATCAACTCATGCACTGAAATCAGAATATTTATAAAAACCTTGAAGGTGAAAAAAGTTATTTTTTTTCTAACATATCTTGATCTATCACTTTTTCATCACATAATTTTAATTGTGATGTAATCATAAAAATGATTGAATTATATATTCAGTGACATATTTATAATACTGCACTTGCAGGTTGAGCCAATCATTTTTGGTTTTCGGTAAAACGACCAACCTAAAGTGGTCGAACCTTTCTTTCAAATGGTTTGGATCTCAAACTTTTCGGTGAAATGACCAACCTCAAGTGGTCGAACATTTCTTTCAAATGGTTTGGATATCAAACCTTTCGGTAAAAAGACCAACCTCAAGTGGTTGAACCTTCCTTTCAAATGGATTCATAATGCATACGGATCTTTCACCGTAAAAAAAACTCATATTTCAATTTATACGGACCTTTCACCGTTAAATATTCATATTTCAATCTCTCGCCAGCATGATGACGGAGAAATATCATGGCATTTGCATTGTCTTGATTTATCTACCAAAACTCATAGATTCCAAATGCAGTGTAACGTTCATGGCACATGATAAATAATATATCTCAATATGTTTAGCGGTCTGAAATATTGTTTGATAATGTTAGCCATTAAAAAAATCTATAAGAATGCAAAAATAAAAAGTTTTGACTAAGATCATAGCCATTAACGTTCATTGCACATGATAAATAATTTATTGGTGTGTAGCAAACTCTAGTATAACAAAAGAGTGTTTTTCTTGTAGTGCAATTTAGTATAACAATACAACATTGATTATTGGTATACACCCCATTTTTTCTGCCTTTTTTTGTATGTATTTAGTATACCAATGCAACATTTAGTGCTCGGGAAACTTGTTCAATATATACCTAAAAAAATATTTCTCATACCCTGTTTTTTCACTCTATAATCTATATACTCCATCGGAAATAGCATGGTACCGTCATTTCACTTCTGACCGTGCTATTTTTAAGTTCTAACCGTGCTATCTATTACTGAATACCGTTCTATTTAACAGGGTAACGTGTTTTTTTTAACACGGTACCGTGCTAGTTGAGACCAAGTAGTATTTTAAAAAAACAAGATATGCCTTCTCCTCCTTATCCCGCTTTTCTCCACCCTCTTCTCTTTTCTCCGGCACCACTTCTCCGCCTCCTCCTTCTCTAAAAATCAGCCTTTCTTCTTCACATTTTACAGATACATAAATCATCATTTCTTCTTCACCATTTCGGGGATGAAATGTTGGGCAATCTTCTTCAACATTTCTGGGTAGAGATGTTGGACAATTTCTGGCAAGAAGAACAATGCAAAAATCAACTCGTGGATTTGTTAAACACCATTTGTTGTTGCATTTGTTGTCGGTAAGTTTTTTCTATTTGTTTTATCTTCAATTTCTTAGCTTTCATAGACCAAATATGAATGAAGTTTTTTTTTACCTTCAATTCTTAGATTTAAGGATTATGTTTTGGAAACCCCAGGTTAACCCTCGACCCAATTGCATTTTTGTTTTGTTTTGAGCATCTATGAGTCCTGTAGTGACTATTTTAGCAAAAATAAATAGAATAGTGAAGATAGGGAAGAAAATATTGTAGTATTTGCTTCATATCAAGGGTGTAAAAGGGATTATAAATTTGAAATTGAGCCCCTCATCATTCCTCATCTAAACCTTGATGAAACAGTTACATTGAAACTCATTGAAGATTTTCTTCACCCATTGGTTGATTTTGGCATGAACCCTCATGAATCTATGTCGTTTGTTTGTAATGGTTGAGCCCATGTGATTAATCCTGAAGAAGATTTTGTGTGGGTCCATGATTATCATTTAATGGTGATGCCCACTTTCTTAAGGAAGAGATTCAACAAGGTGAAGGTTGGATTCTTTATGCATAGTCTCATCTTCGGAAATATATAAAACCTTGCCAATTAGGGAAGAGTTGTTGCGTGCTCTATTGAATTCGGATTTGATTGGCTTCCATACTTTTGACTATGCTAGACATTTCTTATCTTGTTGTAGTCGAATTCTTGGTGACGATGCTGGAAATCGTCGGGTAATAAATCCGGGGCTTTCTTCCTCCAAGTGGCAATCTGTTCAAAGCGGAACCCTAAAAAAAGGTGGAACGGGGGGTGTTTTTGTGGTGGTTTAGACTGCACATGAAAAACTGCATCTCAAGCTGCGTACATATCCAATGTGTGTATTGGAATCAAGTCTTCATAGTTCCTTAGGGATTGTTTATATAGAGGGGCTTGTGCCCTAGCGTTGCGCGTAGCGTGTCACTGGTGGACTCTCATTTCGTGTTCCCTAAGGAATAGATAATGATGATTTGATCCCCTCGATTTTAGGTGATAATCATGGACATATTCAAATGTCAGGATCAGAGTAGTTATGACCTGGGATTCTTCGCATATTTATGCGATTGGCCTTGCACGTGGGGAATTAGATACGGTAGAGACCTAGGCCGACCTGTAAGGTCGGGTACGGATAAGCTGAGCTTATTCCTTGGCCGTCCTGGAGAGGTCGGAGAGAGTAGCCGAGATTACATAGCTCGGATCCTAGGGGTTCAGACGCTTAAGGTGGATTTTCTCTATCTTCATCTATCGTTGGATCATTATGGGGATGACACGTGGCAAGGCACTGATCCGACCCCCGTTATAAGCCCCCTAGATCCAACTAGCGTGTTAAGGTCAACTCGGATCTATTTAGATTGCAGTTCGGCTCGGTCATCCATACTTGTAAGTTTTTGAATTTAGAACGCCAGGTGGCCGGGAGTCGTTATGACAGCATCATAACGGCCATCGTCATAATGACCCCGAGAATCGAGGCATCGTTGCTCAATAACTCTGGTTAATGGCATTTCTTGAGGTGATTGGGGGTTATAAACCTGTCATACATATCGTTTCCTTGCTCCACTCGCTATTAAAATAGAAGATTTACTTCCGGTTGCCGATTGCTATCCCTCTTCTCTCAATCTTCAAATTGCCCTTGCAAGTAAGTTGCTTCTTCGTATCCCTTCGCAATTTGGCTTAATAGTTTACTTTTATTGTCTTGAGAAGCCAATCTAGCTTCGCCAGAACCCTAGACCTTGAGATGGCTATTGTTGACAGCAGGGACATTAAATCCATTTTGAGTCAAGGGGCTTGGATTAGATATGTGATTATTGCGGAATCAGTAAGGAACGTTATGCTCCCCGGTTACCCTCTGATTCACATCTTTTTGCTCCTAGCTCACCGGAGGGGTTCAGCACTGTTCATAAAGAATATTTCGAGTTTGGCCTGAGTGGCTCTCCTCCTTGTGCTTCGATATTATGAGCTAGGGCTTTCCTAGAAAGCCCCCAATGGTGTCAGCGCCATTATTGGGTTTGCTATCTGGTGCCGGTTACTTAATATGAGGTTCACCGTGAAGAAATTTAGGTATTTTTACCATCGTGTGGGGGTGAAGGACCACCCCAATAGATATTATTTTTCTCGGAGGACGGGCCGCTCCGGCAACGTCCCTATCATCCCCAAAGGTAAAGATTCTTTCAAGCGATGGAATGAGCGGTTCTTTTTTGTCCGACATGAAAATCACCCCGAGCTGAGCTGGTGGAATACGGACGAGATGGATAAGGACGAACGCCCCGAGCTGGACGACAAGTTGGTGGATAAGATCCACAGATCTGGGTACTCCATTAAGTGGCAGGACTTATACGACGAGCTTATTACGGTGGCTCGGTTAGAGGATGCGGGGCCCAGCCCCTACAAGGAGTTTGAGGAGGCTAAGTGGAAGTCCTGTAGGGTCTTTTCCTTTATACTTTTGTTGTTATATTTATGCTTCTGTTTGACTAATATTCTGCTTGTGATTTTAGTGGCAGACTTTGCTGATCTTCTAGCTGGTGCCGAGGGGGAGACCGTGGTTCGGCAGCCTGAGCCGAACCTTTCTGCCGGGAACATCATGGACAAGGAGCCTTCTCTGGATGATACAGTGATGAGAACTTCTTCTTCCGTCCCTCTTCAGGGACATGCAGACCCGGAACCTCTTGAAAATGCTGATCCAGAGAAGACAAATGCGGAGGACCTCGGGAAGAAGGGGAGATCTAGGCCGACCTTGGCCTCGCAAGAGAGTAGGCCTGTGAAAAGAGACAAGTCCAAGGATCTAGGGGGAGCACAAGACCAATCCGGTCCTATAGAAGGAACGGCATCCGAGAAGCAGCGGGTCGCCGGCAAGTCAAACGAAGAGCTATCGGCTGTTGGCTTTAGATCTATGGAATTTGTAAGTAACCGTGCTTATTGTCTTTATGCCAAGTTTTTTGAGGGCCTTACTATCCTTTTCTATTTGATTTTGTAGGGAACCTTAGTCGTTTAGGAGGTTTTTCGAAGATTGGGGAAAGCCTCTGTAGATTCGGCCAATCAGAAGAAGAAGATTGCCGAGCTGAGGAAAACATGGGGGGAGCTCAGGGCGGCTACCGAGCTCAAAGATAAGGAGATACAGACTCTCCAAGGCCAGCTCTTGGCCCGAGAGACTGATTGGAAGTCCTTGGCTAGTGAGCTTGCCGAGGAGAAGAAAGGAAGGGAACAGGCTGTAGCCGAGCTTCAAATAAAATTGTCCGAGCTGGAAGATACTATACCAGATCGGTGCCCTGAAGCTGTTCAGGAGTATAAAGCCGCATGGGATTTTGATCAAGCTTTGAAGGTGCTACTGATTCCCGTCCTCAATCATGGTTATACCTAGGGTGTGGATGAGGCAATGATGCAATTTCATGCCCTTGTTGTGGACGATCTTCCTAAGAGGGTTTTTATAAACAAGGGATGAGCAAGATTTATGATGAGCGGGTGAAGGATTTTAAGATGGGGGTGGACATTGTGTCCAAGTATATTGGCAAGCCTGCTGCTTCCAGTTCAGCTCCTCCTCCCGAGCAAGAGAAAAATATGACCCCAGATTCCTAGATCGATAGGGTGTAAGGATTTTTTCTTTTACGTTTTGAATTTTTCAGCGGTATTGTATTGTGAATTTTTATAATAAAGAATGTACTTTTGTTTTGAAGTAATTTCAATTTAATGAGGTATGTTGCCCCCAGTATGCCATTCTTGAACTTATGGTTTTAGATGGCATACTTATGTCTTTGCATGCTTGTTGTACATATAAGGCCGAGCCCGGCACGCGGAGCTCGGATACTCACTTGTCGTAGGCCAAATCGACTCTAAGCCAGATAGGCCTATCAGGGTTTCATCTGCGAGTGGGGGAGCATGGTCAGATTTGGATTGACTTACCATCTTTAAGTGATGGCGAGCGGGGTCAGGTCGGACTGACTTCTCGCTTTCCATGACTTCTCGTTTTCTAATATACTTTATGTATTTTTAGCTCGAGACGACTTACTTTGTTGCGCACCTAGTCCGATCCAACCTGAGGGTTGGGAATAGTTTCTCCAATGGATTACCTCTGAGCCCGACCTGGTGTAGGTTGGATATCGAGCTTGGCCTCATCAGGCTCATTTCTCGTTGTTTCCAGCCAGAACCAATCTAGGTCGGTCTAACTTGAAACAAACAAGGTTCGATGAGATTATTTGAGGTTAGTTGGCGGATAGGGCCGGGTTGGGCCGACCCTCCCCACTAGTGACTCGAGATAAACATGGTCAGATTAGACCATCTGAAGGACCCTGTTGGACTTTGAGTTCGAGTAGTCTTATCGTGTTATGGTTTGTTTTTTTCTTGGCTATTGTTTTTTCAAAGTTACCTATGTCCATCCCCTGGTTCGTGGGCTAGTGGACTTGTAATTCTTTGGCTCGAAAACTTGTTGCAAAATCAACTTGTTCCTTAACTCTTTCCGAGTAGTGGTATATTGTCCCGCAGTATGCCATGCACTAACTTGTAGTTTCGGATGGCATACTAATTGTGTCTTTGCTCGGGTTTGTCCTACAGATAACGATGCTAGAAATTGTCGGGTGATAAATCCGGGGCTTTCTTCCTCCAAGTGACAATATGTTCAAAGCGGAACCCTAAAAAGAGGTGGAACGGGGGGTGTTTTGTGGTGGTTTAGACTGCACTTGAGAAATTGTATCTCAAGCTACCTACGTATCCAATGTGTGTATTGGAATCAGGTCTTCGTAGTTCCTTAGAGATTGTTTATATAGAGGGGTTTGTGCCCTAGTGTTGCGCGTAGCGTGTCACTGGTGGACTCTCATTTCGTGTTCCGTAAGGAATAGATAATGACGATTTGATCCCCTCGATTTTAGGAGATAATCATGGACATACTCAAATGTCAGGATCAGAGTAGTTATGGCTTGGGATTCTTTCCATGCATATTTATCCGATTTTCCTTGCACGTGGGGAATCGGATACGGTAGAGACCTAGGCCGACCTGTAAGGTCGGGTACGGATAAGCTGAGCTTATTCCTCGGCCGTCCTGAACATGTCGGGGGGGGGGGGGGGGAGAGTAGCCGAGATTACACAGCTTGGATCCTAGGGGTTCTGACCCTTAAGGTGGATTTTCTCTTCTTTATCTATCGTTGGATTATTATGGGGATGACACGTGGCGATGCACTGATCCGACTCCCGTCACTCGGTTTATCCTATGAATCAAAAAGAGGTTGCATAATGGCCGGACTGTTAGTATTAAGATTCTCCCGGTTGGTATTCACATGGGACAGTTCAATCAGTCTTGAACCTACCGGAAACACAGGCAAAAGTTGCGGAGCTTAAGAAGCCATTATATATATTTAAATCTTAATTATTAATATTTTTTAGCCATTGATATATTTAAACCATTGCTTAGTCCGTGTAATGCTGTTAGTAAAGCCATTGGCAACTCTATTTAATTTAGGTCCATGTAAACATGCCCTAGACAAAGGATACAACAAAAGCATAGACAAATATCCCCAAGTGGCTTTTTTAGTTTCTTTAAGCATATATATATTGCTGTCACACACTTCCCTAATAAATCTGATACGTTGTAAATGCCTTTCAGCAAAATCGGGTACCAATCTTTTAAAGATGTCGACTCGGCGTTTTCTCTGCTATAAAACCTGAAGAAATTGATAGTTTCACGACGTAAATCATAATTAAGTACTCCAAAAACTAGCCATTGATTTGTTCTTGCAACTTGACAGAATTTCTTTAGTTTACAGTTGCTTAATGGATCCTCTTGTTGAAGAATCTTGTTGTACTGCTGCATAACCGGTAGTTTGTACAATAGGTTGCAAGAAACTGTGCAAGCTATCAGAATTGCCTCGCTAACGATAAAGTACGAACGGGCACTCGTTTTGAGTCCTTTTACAGAATGAGGAAGCGATATATACCTTTGTAAATATCCTCAATATGGTTACTGAACACCAGTTAGGACAAAATGGCTTGCTTTTAGACTTAAATTCAATTTGCAAACTGCAAAATAAAAGGGCAGTTCGGTGCCTGGAAGCATTAGGGCATACTTTTACCGCATAACTAAAACAAATTGCATTGTTACGTATTTGAATAAACTAACAATGTAATTAGTTGATAACAAATAGGAACATTAATACAACAGGAGAGTACGTTGATCGTCGATCGTTCAAAATCTTGAGGCCATTAATATAATGGTGTTTACTTCTTCGAACTCAAACGCGTTGGTATTTGTTGAATGTAACGTCACATGCTTATCGTAATGAAAATGCTTGCATTTGTAGATGGCAGGAAACATTGGTGATTGGATCATATGTCCAGAGAATAAATATGTTGTGAAACATGATGACCAAAATAGTGACAGGTAGATCCTGCCACCCTAAGTCCCACGTGATAAGCAAGGTCGAGTAGGACATGCAAAGTTGTATCGTTAGGCTAGGGACGGGGCTAACCGAGGGGAATTTCTAGGGAATAATCAAGAATGAGATAAAAACGAGCAAGCTTAATAATGGGGTGTACCAATACAAACATAGCTAGCGCGCTCTAATCTTCTCTAGCTCAAAATGACAATAGAAACATGATTCATGAAGCAGAACACCATATCGCACTATGTCTAAAGTGTAACGAGGCAAAAAAAAAAGAGAGTAAGAATCATGTTTCTACATTAAGGACTCATCCAAAAAACCAACATCATATAACAAGTCAAAACATGAGTCCTAAACACTTGGTTTTCTTTGACTCAACCTTTTATTACTTCTTAAAACTTTATTTGCAAGCTTTTGATTTTGATTTTCTTTTTTTTTTTTTCTTTTTAATTTTAAAAACTTTGACTTTAGAAAGCTGCACTATACATGACTTTTATTAGGTTTGAGTCAATGGCCATCACAAATACAAAATATGTAAAACGAGCCCCCACCTTCCAAGTCGTGAAATAGCTCCTAAAAACACCAACTCCTCTCAACATACACACCCCTCTACCACCCCACACTTGCCTAAGATTAAAAAAATGAAATGATCAAGCTCAACTCGTAGGGTGTTCAAGGGAATGTAGACTACAAATAAGGCTCAAAGGTCGGGTTATTACGGGCTAAATAACGAACGGCTAAGTGTCGGATGAGGTCCAACCATCCTACCAAGTCTTAGAGGGGCTATTGTGGAATACGTTATGTGATGGCTATTTGGTTCTGGCCGGGTCAAAGAAATGCCATAACTGTCATCCCAAACTCTACCAATGTCGGACTTTCTATTTCGTCTCGAAGTTAATGGTATGAGTTCTAAGTAGCCGAATTGTGCCTAAGTCTACCGTAATCGGTCACTAGTTACCCTGGTTCATGAAATTGAAACTATACGTGCGTGAAAATCCTGTCTCCAAGATAAGATAGTAAGCTAAGTAACATGCATTTAAACATTCACCAAACCGTTTATCCTATCAACGTGAAGACTCAACATACGAATGCAACTTCAAAACCTTGGAAAATTTTAAAAATAGCTCAAATTTTACTAAAGTAGTGACCAAACGATAAGCATACAACACAATCTCTACAATCAACAACGGAACACATATCATAGCTAAGCCTACCACCCCCACTTTAAATAAAACACTGTCATCGGTGTGTGAATGATAAAGGAGAAAGAAGGCTTAGCTTAACCTGGCAGAAAGACACAAATGAGTGCATATGACATATCCATGAAACTCCATCTCGTACACCTAAAGCCATGAAACCAAGAAACACGAAAACGCATGCACGAGGAACAACCACCATGCCAAAAGCAGGAAATAGATAACGATATAAGGAAAAGAATCATTGTCACATACACTATCATAGTATAACCGAAGGTACCGAACTTGAATCACATAAGATGAAAAGATAATAAAAAGAAAAACAACCATCCATGCAAATAATAATGGCCAAAATGGGTCAAAATGATACCAATCCAAGTCCGGTCAAAGATCAAATAGAAATTTTCGCCCAAAAGATCTTTTCCTAGGCCGAAATTCTCTACTATTTTACCTAAGACTCACTCCTCCTACCAAACAAAGAAAAAGTGGGTTGCCTCCCACAAGCGCCTTCGTTTTACGTCATTGGCTTGACTTATTAAGAAACTAAAAGAAAATCAAGAAAGCACGAGTGAAATGAAAGAAAAAAAGTGCACATCTTTTGCCCAATAGCCTCAAGAACATGGCAATTAAAAATAACTTTCATCCACGTTTATTTAGAATGACAAGAACACATTACCTAAAACATTCTAAGTTTAAAGTCCTTAGTTCGACTTCCTACCCACAACAATGCTAAGGATAATTATACCAAACCGTTGCGTCTCTATACAAAAATCAAAAGAATTGAGCACATCTTTAAAATGGGGCAAGAAAAACAAGGGGCTCAATCCCCATTACCTAGATTGGTTCACTAAATTCACCGTGCAACACAATGAAATCAACTTCCCCGAATGAGAGCATATGCCAAGTAACAAAGATTAAAACACCAAGCAATAACATTTTTGCTCAACCACAACATCAACATATTCAATGTGATCCACCACCACAATTTATTCAATAAGGTTCAAAAGAGAAGGAATAAATGATTCACAAGTAGCATGATTCACAGCTTCTTCATAACACTCGTGATGGGTGATTACCTCAAGAGTCGACGGTGGAGCAAATAAAATTTCATCATTTTTAGCACTCATCTCAACCTTCCTCTTCTCAATCAATTGCTCTACCCGGTTCTCCAAACTCTTTATTGCCGATTGAAGAGTAGTAGCATTCGTTTAATATCCATCAACTCCCGACCTTGCTCTTGCAAAGTCTGGCCTTGCTCTTGCAAAGTCTTATTGATTTTCTGCAATAACATATCGGTCGAACTCTTTTGTGGGGGAGGAGCATATTGCAAATAGGTATTGGTGTGTTGAAACCAAGACCTTGAATGCTCCCCCACTCATTGTTGTATGGTGATGTGTATGGGTTGCACTGATAATATGGTTGGGCTCCAAAACCCATACCACTGAAATTAAAGCTTCCAAATGAGTAGGGGGAAGAGCCCTCAATGCCATACGGATCCATACACTGCATTTCAAGGGAAAAACAAGAACACAATCTCGGTATCTAGTCACCACCACCACCACAGTGGGTGGTGTGACTCTTCAACAAAATTCCAACATCAAGAAAAAAACAAGAAAAGAAAAGAAAAAGGAAAAAACAAACTAAGCCTAAGTCTTCAAACGACTTATGAGATATCGATTTGATTCCCCGGCAACGGCGCCAGAAAACTTGATGACCAAAATAGTGAAAATCCAACCTTAACCGGCATGTACCGGGTTGGATGCACCATAGTGGAGAGCAGGGTCGTATCCCACGAGGAATTAATCGATTATCAAATTTGTCTTCCTACTTAGTTTAGGTCAATCAACGGTTGTTCGTGTTTAAATTATACTACTACGACGATTAAACTAAAGAGAATGAAATATAAAGAGAGAGACATAGCCAAACCATGATCCAATTGAATGCTTTCGCCCCTCTAATCGATTATTTTTGGGAATGAACTCACCAACCAATTTAAATCCAAAAAAACCTCACCCAACCAACCAACCTAACACTTATACCGACTCATTCATGGCTGCAAACTCCTAAGGTAGTACTAGACGCCATACAACAACCTAGTACCATTTGCCCGGTTCAACAGTCCGTCTTTAAGAATTTAACTGACCAAAACAAGATAAACGCTCTAGAGTCGTTCGATTACTCATCCGATAAAACACATTCCTTAATTGAATCTAAACAACTCAGTCAATTATAAGAAATGTTCTTAAAACCCATTTTCCAACACCCCTTCGCAACATACATTTGTAAAAGTGGTGTGTGAGTTCATGAACTAGGTGATCAAGCTAATTCAAGCATTAAGAACAAGTTTTAAGACACGAATTCGTCGATAAAACAAAAATTAAGCACTACTCATTCCCAATTTCATCAATTAGAGGGTTGTTTCTTCAATCTTTACATGATTTGACTATGATATGTTTAGCTACTCATCACAAAACAAGAAATAACAATCAAAGAAAGGATTAAAGCCATAAAACAATACGAGGGATGCTATTAATTACCAAAATTGCAGAAAAGTTATGATTACATCAAGCTCCATCAACACCCATGTCAATTGGTGAAAAACAAGAAGAAAAATTCAAAATCCATGATAGTTTAGAAAGGATCTAAGCTAAATTATGTATAATCTAAGAGGATTTGGTGTAGAAGTAAATGTAGGGATTAAAAGGGAAAATTTCTACCTGGAGGGTTTGTATGTATCTAAGAGTATGTATGGAAGTCTATGTAAAAAGTCTGTGCAAAAGTCTATTCATAGGTCCCCAAAATGTGCAGGAAAGAACCTTTGGTGCACTCTGAAGTGATTATGGGGCTTGCTGTGGTATTCTGGTCCTCCTTGGCGCACTCTAAAGTTTTGGCGTGCGCCAAAATTCCTGTACTGATACAACTTCAGTTAATATGGCAATATCTTTGCGTGTAGAGCTCTAATTTGAGTGATTAAAAATGAGTTGGAAATATCATTCGTTTATATACAACTTTCATGAAGACCACAAGTCCAGAAAAATCTTGTATGGGGGATATAATCGCAGATTAAGTGAACGTATGGTGAAAACACCAACTATTTTTTATCGGTATCCATTCTCGTGCTTCGGTTATGTCACTCTAAGTCTCATACCTTGTCTTCCGGCCTCATAAGTCACCTAGATCCTGCATCACAACATTCAAACACATACCGAGTATAATTCCACAAGATAATTGTTCGTGAAAATCACAACAACACTAGCAAGCGGACTAGGTCAGATGTAGAATAGCTCAATTCGTGAGCAAGGTCGATCCCACAGGGACTTGTTCGATAAATATGCAAGCTTAATTACAAAAATTCCATATTACGGAGGTTGGTTATCTTTGACCAAAATAAATGCGGAAAATAAAGCAAAGATCAAGGATTATCAACTCAAGGTAAGTTTTAACCACGTTTAACAGAGTAGATTGAATCGAACTTGTTAATTATTCCCTAATCGTTTCCTATATTAAATCATACACTTGTATCGTTAAAGTTCCAAGAATCGAGTTACTGGTGTATTTCATTAAAGAGGTTCATAGATCGTGCGCGGACTCTAGAACCCTATGAATAGCTAAACGTCTGCCGTGCGCAAGATAGAACAATATCAACTAAACACGAATTAACAACTAGGAAATACCGATAATAAATACCGTAAACCTCGCTACGTAAACACCGTGCACGGGCTAGTTAACTAATAACGATCTCATTGTTTCTTGTCCAATTACTATCTTCAACCTTAGTTCCTTTGAAATTAATTTACGAAAACATGCAAACAAGTGGCCAATTTCTAAACACGTAAATTAAAACGAAACAATAGAAGTAATCGCAACAAATCATTTGGGGAAACTAAATCGTTAAGGGTTTTCCCCAATATTGTCCGTTGGGTACTCTTCCAATGCAAAGTCCTTTCCCCGAGACCGGGCGTTTCTCATGTATGAATCAATATAAATCAAGATTAGGTGCAAATTAACATCATTCAAGATTAGTGCAACACGGGAGATACAACCTGTGCTAGAAAAAAAATGTCATAATACCAGCAGTAAGGTGACACAATAAAATATCAAAAGAAAAATTAAAGTGCACCGAACAAGATTAAGCCAATACTAATTCCATTTCCATTCACCCCAAAAACTGACAGACAAACCCGACTCGATAAACAAAAAATAAAAATATATACTCCAAATAAAAATAAAATAAAAGAAAAAAATTTAGAATGACTCAAAAACAATCAAATTATCGTATAGAGTAAAAAATCGCACATCCATTGCTCAAAAGCTTTTGGAACATGGCGATAAAAAACCTCCACACAATAAAATAATCGTGACTCAATGTAAGACTTCCTAGACACGGTGACTCGATCTAACTACGAGAAGAAAGGATCTAAGGAGTGAATATGAGTTTAAGGTCATCAGTTCGACCAAACCACCACTCGTGTTTATATCGGGTCGTCGAAGTAAATGACCTACTTCGATCTGTCAGAGTTAACAACCGCATAATGCTTCATCCGATGGCTTTTTCAAGGTCTTATCCTTACTCGGATGTTTCACTCCCATGGTCCCCGAAGGATCTACCATAACAATGACGTATGGGCCACTCCATCTATACCTCAACTTACCCGAAAATAACCTCCATCGTGAATCATAGAGAAGTACCTTGTCATTGACTTCAAAATTATGATCTAAGATCATTTTGCTCTGAATCCTCTTGGTACGTCCTTTATAAATTCGCGAACTCTGAAATGCATTCATCATACAACATGTCTTTATAAGCTCTCTAGGGTACTTCGTGTCCTTAAACACATTAAAGGTCACCCTCTCATCATTAACCCTAAGAATTAGCTCTTCTTTTTGCACATCTATGAGGGTCCTACTTATGGCAAGGAATGGCCTACCTAGGATTAAAGGCACCTCATAGTCCTCTTCCATGTCTAGAATCATGAAGTCAACCGGGAAAACAAATTTATCTACCTTAACAAGAACATCCTCAATTACGCCTATCGGTTTCTTCACAGAACGATCGGCTAGCAGAATAGTAATCGAGGTTTCCTTAAGTTCCCCTATCCCCAATCTATAGAATATCGAATAAGGCATAAGATTAATACTAGAACCGAGGTCGCATAGAACTTTCTTAAAACACACGTCACCTATGATGCACGGGATTTGGAAACTTACCAGATCCTTCATCTTCGGTGGCAACTTGTGCTGCAAGATAGCCAAACACTCCTCATTCAAACAAATATTCTCAAAATCCAATAAACGATGCTTATTTGACATAATATATTTTAAGAACTTTCCGTAATTAGACATATGTGCAATCACTTCAACCAAAGGAATATTAACTTGTAACTTACTCAATAAACTTTTTAAATTGCTTATTGTGCACATTAGGACTACGTTTAGGTGGATATGGAAGAGAATTAAAATTTGTAACAGCTGGATCAGAAGACTTACATGAGGCCCCAACAGCACATGGAGCGTGTCCTGAAGTTTCTGGGACATCTTGGCTCGCTGAACCGAGAGCTGTGCTCGGTTCAGCATCCTGCTCAATCCTTCCTGGAGACTCTCTAGACTCTGCTTGCTACTCCTGTGCAATCTTGTCCTCAACTGAAACTTCTAGAGCTTTTTTCTTGGATTTTTTAGAATTGTGTACCCCAACAACGATTCCACTCCTAGTAGTTATAGCATTTACGTGCCAAGGCTTCTTTTCGGTGTTGCTAGGCAACCCTCCTGAAGGTCTACTAGTCAATTGCTCTACAATCTGTCCAACTTGAGAAGACAACGCTTTCATTTGTGCTTCATGGCTTGCAAGAGTAGTATCGGTGCTCGATCGATATTGATTGAAAGACTTAGCCATCTCATCCATGGTATTTGTAAGTTTCCCAAAGTAATCCTCAACTATAGAACTCAAACGCTCGATAACATACTCCCATGAATTTCTCGCATGTGGTGGCCCATAAGATCCCGATTTATTGCCCTTTGGATATTCAGCACCACTTTGATCACTATACCAGAAACCGGGGCCATCATGTGACCCGGGATAGTACTTAGAGTTTAGAACTCCTTGCCCTCTCCCTTTCCCCATGTAACTAACCTCTTCTTCCGTAGTCTCAACTTGGGCCACATCCTTTTTCTCACTAGACACCCCTTTCTTGAAATGATCCATACGAGCACTAACCAATGTAACCTGCTTCGAGAATTTTGACAATTGTTGAAGGATCTCTTGAGAAACATCAGAATCAAATACCCCATCTACCTTCTTAACCGAAGCTTTACCGTTCCACTGACTATTCATCGCGATCTTTTTCACTTTTCCCATGCTTTATCTGGTGATTGATCCATAAAAGCCCCTCCACTTGATGCATCCAACCGAATCTTGTCTGTTTCTTCAATTGCATTGTAATATGTGTGCATCAAGAGCCAAAGGGCTGTATCATGATGTGGACATTTCCGGAGTGCTTCTTTGAACCTTTCCCACGAGTCGGCTAGAAATTCACCAGGTAGTATCCTGAACTATAGAATTTCTATTCGTAACTTATTCATCTTGCTTGGTGGAAATATCGATTCATGAACACTCGGAATAACTCATCCCAAGTCGTGATCGACTCAGAGCCAACGAAAGTAACCATTGTTTTGCTTTTTCCCTCAAAGTGAATGGGAAAAGTGTCAACCGGATATTTCCTTTTGGTATGTTAGGTGGCCTGACGGTATTAGCAACTTCTAAGAAATCCCGAACATGGGTACTTGGATCTTCAGTTGGTGATCCGGTAAAATTAGCATAATTCTGCACCATATGAATTACATTAGGCTTAGGGTGGTAAGCCTCAACATGATCTGTCGGTGGCTTGATTGCTGGGACAAACTGTTCAATAGAAGGAGTAGCATAGTCAAACAACGTCTTTTCATGAGCTTCAACAACTACCCCATCACCATTAGCATTATTTCGCTGTTGCAAAGCCATCTCCACTTTAGTTTCAATCAAATCCGGAATTTCTCCTTTGGATTCTTCCTTAACCTCATGATCAGCTTCACTCAAGTCAACCTCTAAACTCTTACCCGAAGATGCCAAAGCCTTTTTCCGCAATACGTTATTAGCCCTACAAGTTGCTTCGATTTCAGAATCTAAAGGAAATAGTTCAGTTTTAGAGCTTCGAGTCATGCACTGCAACACAGAAACAACAAAAACCTATCAGAGGCAAGGTTAGCTCGCTGAACCAAGCACTACCCTCGGTTCAGCGTCCCAGGAGACCTGAAAAACAACACTAACAGATTCTGTCTCAACCTGGACCGAACACATATGCAAAAACAGACACTCCTCCAAACTCCAGAAAATTCAAAAAAAAATCTAATCCGAAAACCAAAAATCAAGAAAACAAAAAATAGAATTGAGATAACAGAAAAGACTATAACCCAAACTTCGTAACTAAGCCTACATTACCGAAACTAGTCCCCGGCAACTGCGCCAAAAACTTGTTCGCAAAAATCACGAATACACTAGCAAGCCGACTAGGTCAGATGTAGAATAGCTCAATTCATGAGCAAGGTCGATCCCACAGGGAATTGTTTGATAAATATGCAAGCTTAATTACAAAAATTCAAGATTACGGAGGTTGGTGGTCTTTGACCAAAATAAATGCGGAAAATAAAGTAAAGATCAAGGATTATCAACTTAAGGTAAGTTTTAGCCACTTATAAGAGTGTAGATCGAATCGAACTAGTTAATTATTCCCTAATCGTTTCCTATATTAATTCATACACTTGTATCGTTAAAGTTCCAAGAATCGAGTTACTGGTGTATTTCCCTAAAGAGGTTCATAGATCATACGTGGACTCTAGAACCCTATGAATAGCTAAACGCCTACCGTGCGCGAGCTAGAACAATATCAACTAAATACGAATTAACAACTAGGACATACGGATAATAAATACCGTAAACCTCGCTACATAACCACCGTGCACGGGCTAGTTAACTAATAACGATCTGATTGTTTCTTGTCCAATTACTCTCTTCAACCTTAGTTCTTTCGAAAATAATTTACGAAAACATGCAAACAAGTGGGCAATTTCTAAACACGTAAATTAAAACGAAACAATAGAAGTAATCGAAACAATTCGTTCGGGGAAAATAAATCGTTAAGACTATTCCCTAATATAGACCGTTGGGTACTCTTCCAAAGAAAAGTCTTTTCCCCGAGACCGGGCGTTTCTCATGTATGAATCAATATAAATCATGATTAGGTGCAAATTAACATCATTCAATTCGATCTACAAGTTAATTAACCTAACATGCTTGTACCAACGATAATCATCACAAATTCATAAAACATAGAAGAAAGAATCGACATGATTACATAGAAACATGAGACCAAACTTCTAGCAAACTCGTCCATAATGAATCACCAAGCATACAAGCAAGAAAAGGCTAAAAAACTCTTAAACAATGGAGAAAACAAGAACTTTTATTGATAAACTTGCTACATAGTTTCTTGCTCGGAAAAATCGTACATAAACTGCTGAAATACATCATATTTATAATAAATTAACCGACCTAGGGCTTAGAAGGGTAAATCTGGAAATTTTGGGGATAAGTCGGCTCTCTTAACCGACCTAATTTCTCGGTACAACGTGCGGGCTGTCCCTGGACATATCCAGACGCGTCCTGGGCTTGTCTGGACTTGTCCTGGACACATGGGCCGCTGCACCGTACATATTCCTCGGTTCAGCGTGCCAGGCTTCTCTTCTAGGCTTGTCCAGAATGTGTCCTAACTGATACTGGGCTTGTCCTTGGGCACCTGGGCCGTTTTATGTACCGAGCACAATTCTCGGTTCAGCGTCCTAGGCTCTTCTTGGGCTTGTCCAGGACTGAACCTGGACATGTCTGGGGCATCCTGGACTGGTTGTCGGGCTTGTCCTAGGCATGTCTAGGCTTCTCCTGGGTTTGTCCTGGACATGTCTGGGCTTGTCCTGGACTGATCTTGGACTTGTTCAATTGCTCGACTTGGTTCTCCTCTAGTTCGATCTTGATTTTTCTACATGTTTCGGCTCAAATCCTCTTTGGCTCGGATTATTTCTACGAAGAACCATAAAATGTGTAGTAATATAATTCGATATATAAATAAGACAAAAATATGAAATAATCACGATAAAAACTCATATGTAACTTCCAATCAAATTAAGAACTATTACGTATAGTTTATCATGAATTTGCCATGTTTAAGTCCAATTTCGGGGGTAAATTGATATAGAAAATGTCATAAAGTTGATTCGCATCAATAACTAGAGCTCAAATAGGGTCAAAAACACCGCAAAATTCTGAAGTTTTCCATCTATGTGACGGTTCACCTTCAAGTGAGTGTACGATTAATTGGTCTAAAACTACCCAAACTAAGCCAAAAGTGTCGTAAATGGAAGTTAAAACATGCACATGAGCATAGTAAAGTTGACTCTCATAAGAACACATCTACCGGGGTGCGAAAACTCAATTTGAAACCCTTGATACGAAATTAAGTTGTTTTGACCATGGTTTGGTAGATAGGATAAGAAACTCCCCCACATGTATGATGCAATGAGCTACTTTCAATACGGTTATGCTCCTCATACCATTTGCTGGTCCGATCTGCTTACACGGACAAAGATGATGAGCTGCTAATTAGACTTTGCGATACCACATGCCGTTTTTGGAGGACATAGTTTGCGCTAATCAGTGGTTTATCCTTCAGGGAACTAGAGCCGGTCGGTCGGTCTGTTTAGGAGGTGTCACATTCGATCCTGATAGCACATCGGGATGCTGAGAGTGGTCTTGTCGATATGTCTCAAGCTCCATTCTTCAGGCCACTTGAAGACATTACCATTTTGAATCTTGAGGATGCATTGGTCGATGCCACTGATCCTGAGATTGCTTATAAAGTCAGATTGATATATTTCATCAAAGTTGTTATGCATGGGAAGCTGTCTAGAATGCCGGTGTCTCCTTTTGTTTTCGGATTGGTTGTGGTATAAATTTCTAGGATTTAAGCATGGACATGTGGAAGAGGAAAAAAGACCTCATGAGGATTCATCTTAAGGATAAAGGTAAGAAGGCTAAGGGTAAGGATTGAAGAAGGATCACATTGCTTCGTTGATGGTTGTATTGTTCGTTTGGGTGTACGTACGAGACGCTGCCATGGAGTGTGGTAAATAAACTCGCCGTAAAAGACAGCGACGTGGGTATACCTCGCGTGTAGAGATGGTGTCCGCTTATTGACCGTGTACAAAAGAAGTCCTTGAGTAGATCACTCGAAGATGAGGCGTTGGTAACAAAGTGTCTAATATATTTGCATTCATTATAAAATTTAGGATAAAAATACAATTTATCCCCTGAAATTACACACCTTATCTAAAATTTATGACCTTTAATTGTTATTTGTTTGATTTACACCCCTAAACGGAAAATATGAGGATTTTATAACCTAAAAAAATTAATCATACATTTCCTACCCCAAACTATTTTTGTACCCGCATCTTGGTCAAAATTATTGTCTTCCCTATCCAGCTTTGCTTTGATTGTTGCTGCATATACTTGTTTGGGGGAAAATAGATATGTAACAAAAGAGTATTGCACTAAAATAAACACACTATTTTCTTTCCAAGAAACTTTTATATATCAACAACATACTAAAAATAATGTTACAAGAGGAAACCAAAGTAGCGGGGAAAACAGCCAACCACCCGGCAAAATTAATCAGCAACATAAGAAATAAACCAAATCAGCTAGCTACAGCAGTAAAAAAAATCACACCCAAAGAGCCGGACCAAATTGCCGCAACAATAAACACTACTTATTTGGCAAAACAATGTCAATCCAAGTGTTTAAAATAAATTCCACATGGATCCACATTACTTTGCCAAGTATATTGTGTATTTCCTTTAATGTGATTTAGTAGTGTGATATTGCATTACTCATAACAAAAAAAACACTTGTGAAACATCCCGACTTTTCGAAAAAGGGCAAAAACGTCTTTTAACAAATATTTAGATTTTATTACATTTGAAATAAGGATTTAAGTGTTGTTTTTAAAAAATAAAAAAATAAATAGAATTTTTTTTTAATTTTATTTATGGTGAATATTTAATGGGAGTTATGGTAGTTATCTTTTTGAAATAAAAACTCCCCATTAACTAAGGAGTTGGTCAAAATTTCTTTGTACGAACTTTGACAGAGAAAGAAAAGTAGTAGGAGTCGATTTCTTCTTTTGGAGAAGAAAATAAACTTTAAAAATTCATATCTTCCAATCCGTTGTTCCGTTTTGCAGCCATGAATAGTCAAAATGATCGTCTCAGAGCGTAGATTATTCTAAAAATACTCTTACAGGTAATAACCCAGGTATGGTTAACTCGTTTTCTGCTGCAAAATCGTAAATGATCATGATATTTTGTGTTTTAGGGTTTTGGGCATAACTTTTGATCCGTGAATCCGTTTAGAAATCCGAAAGTACCGCTGGAATCGTGAGAAGAAGAGGATCGTTTTGATACCAGAATTTGGGTCTAATTGTCAGGTATGTTGGAGTCGAATTTCTGCTGTAAATTCATGAAAATGATCACGAATTCATGTTCTAGGGTTTTGTTTCGTAGTTCTTTGTTTAGAAGTTTTGATCATCAATTAATTCATGTTAATTGTGATCTTTTAGATCTTGTTTGAGGTCTGTTTAAGTGCCACAGAGATTAGTTTTGGTTTGTGGCTTCAATCAAGTAAGATGCTATTCCTTTTGTATGCTTTAGTTGTATGATGACATGATTAGATGATGTTTGAAGGTTTTTATGTTATGAATTGTTTGTAGAAATATGTTTAAAGGTTGTTGTTGTGTTTAGTAGTACTTTATGAGACTTTTAGAGGCTGTTTTGATGTTGTTTTGTTGAGTTTTTGGCTGAATAACGTATTAAAAGCAGTGCAGATTTTCATTAGGTTTTAGAAAGTTGTTTTAGCTTGTTTTGAGTACTTTTCAAGTGTACCAAGTTGGGAATCAGTTCCTGACATTATAATGATGTTATAAAGAAGATAAATGAACATGAACAAGCCTTGATTAAGCTTCTGATGCGTTTAGTTCCGGCACCTAATTTACTCTTCAAGGGAGTTGAAATTCGGGACCGTCGGAAGAGTATGATTGGCTTGTGCTTTGAGGAATTAGTATTCATCAATGTCTGTGTAATTGCTAGCTTGAGTCTAAGAGTCTAAGAAGAGTGAGTAGGGAGCTTTTTGTCCTGAATGAACCTAGGTGGCTAGCTAATCACTTAATAAACATATTTGACTAGATAAAAGGTTAAACATCATGAGATTGGATAGGCACAGTACAATATCGGCAATGTGAGGTTTGTCCAGATAAAGTGGTGATGATCACTGTCGGATTCTAGACCCGCCATATAAAGTAGTGATCATTCCGCTAGACAAACTCACGAACGAGATAGACATTCATCGGTCAACTCTCTAGGGTTGGCCAGACAAAGTGGAATGACTGTCTCGGGACCACTAGAGATTTATCTCTATAGGGTTGCGTCTTTTGTCTTAGTGCATATCTCACTAAGTGCAGTGCCCTCGCAAACATGCTGTAACAAAGATAAGTTAAGATAGAAACGCTTAGTCATAAAGTGTTGATGAGCACTTAGTGAACAATAGATTGAGTTGGTCACTTGAAAGATAACTTTAATAATAATGTGAATCTTAACGTTGTAAAACTTAAAGTATACAATAGCTTCTCACTCTTACTAAGTAAGTTGTACTTACCACAATTGCATATGTTGTTTTGTGTGCTTTTGGGGTGAGAAGATGAACAGGTTGGCCTTGAGCTTGTTGAGGAGTTCGATGATGTTTTGATGACGTTGGTGCTGATGATGCTTTCTTTTACTTTTCTATTAAAGGTTGTACTAGTTTATGTTGTAGATTCCTTAAATAACTTGTTGTACTTTCTGTTAAGACTTTTGTAAGACAAGTTTGTACTTTCAAGACATCGTACGTCGTAACCTTTAGAGAATTGTCGTTGTAATTTATACAATTCAGCTATAGTCGGTTTGTATTCTATTCTAGTAGCATTTATGGTTTTGCCCGAGCCTTTTTGGCTTCCGTTTGCTTTAATTTTGATACGACGACGTAGAGGCTGGCGTATAATATTGGATTTACTTAATGTTGTACGCGTCGAACGTTCTCATCCGGATAAGGGCTCAGTATCCGGGAGCGGGGCATTACAATTTCTCACATTATATACTTAAAGGTTCTAAATCAATCATATCAATACTTTATGGTTGTAATTTTTGTAAAGGATATAGTTTGAGAGCGAAAATTGCATTTATCCCGAAAAAAATTATATTTGGCAATTAGTAATAAGTGATGTATATATATTTATATATTGCTATATTGTAGGATGTTAAAAGATACCTTGAGCCGAATGAGGCCGAAGTTAGAATGTGTTGGAAAAACTTGTAGTGTACTACTGGTTTGCTAAGTGCAGAAACGCATAACATGAAACATAATTGCAAAAACACATTGTAAGATAAGTGAGCACATAACAGAAAATATTTTTATTCATATGTTCTTAAACAACAACATATATAAATGAAATGCAGAAAGCGAAAGTACAATGAAAACTTATTCAGACTGATGCGCATAGAAACTGTCCTTAAGACATTATTGCCCCGACTATGTGCACGTGGATATGGAAACATGTCTCCCAAGATACAACAATCTACCTTGTTATATCTTCGTGCTTAGATGAGAACAAGCAACAAACCGATAACGCCTTCATATCTCTGATTGATATATATGCATAAAAGGTATGCAGAATTTATGTACAAGGAAAATGGTTTGTGTTTTCAATTTTGCAGAGTTTGTGTATTTGAGAACTCTATCTTGTCTTCATTCAATGCATTGGGATTTATAGGTAAAGGAAATAGCCTTTCAAATGGAAGAGTAGAAATGTTTCTGAAATTTGGTTGGAAGAAGAGGTTGATTCTGTTCATGCAAAGAACAGAATTCAGTTATCAACTATCTATTGCAACCTATCTGTCATAATTCGAATTGATGTCAAGGTTCATTTTAGAATTGAGCATTTCAGATGCTTGAACCTGTTCAAACGGGTTGCATTGCTTTAATTCAGAATCTTAACTGCTGGGCTGGCCAAAAAATATTAATACTAGGCAAGGCGAAGCTAAGACCAAATCCCAAAGCTCAAGTTCAAGCCAAAAGCCCAACCCACAAGCCCGAACCAGCCATACGGACGGCGGCGCGCTATCGTGTGGTTTCTGAATGTTAGAAACATTTTATTATGTTTTGATGATGGCCATACTAGCTGTTATAGCAAGCCTGAAATAAGTTAGAATTCTCTGTATAAGTCTTTACTTAGAGTCTGACATGTTGTATAAGTTGAGTCAGACAAGTATTGTACTAGTTGGTAGGACGGCAAAGCAAAAACAGATATTCGGCAAAGTGAAGCCAGCCAAGCAACAGCAGAGAAGCAATGAAGACATTATGGTCTGACTTATAACCAAGGAAGTCTGTGATGACCTTGGATAAGTCTAAGTTATGTTTCAAGTGATGAAACTCAATATTCAAATATGGTGTACACTGGTCTCACCTAAATCAAGGATCAGCGAAGTACAAAGATTCTCCTGAAACTAAAACAAAGAAGAAAACAGTGAATCGGCTGAGTAAACTGACTTTCGGCAAAGACAAAACAGCGAAGAAAGAACTAACGGCTAAGTCAGAAGGCTCACTCGACCGTTCTGAAAACGGCGAAGTAACACTTACCAGATCAGATTTGATGTATGTTGAAGATACAGAAGATCATGCATTAAATGCACAATCAATAGAGGATCAATCAAGGACGGATTTTCTGCTATACGTTTGAAGAAAGAATCCGATCACTGAAATCAAGGAGAATGCAATTAAGGGGGAATCAAGAATAAAATCAAGGATTATTCCCTCATTAATATAGCCAACGGACGGAATTTCAAAACCAAGGTTATTCAAGGCTATAAATAGAAGGCATTGACAGAAAAAGTAGACAACGATTCAAAAAGAAAGAAAGTAGAAACTCTGTCAATTTGAAAAGCCTTCTATCTGAACTTACAAGGATACATCTAGTGATCAACTCAAATATCAGAGCTACAAAGTCATACTCAGAACTGAGATTGATCAAGCAAGTGTGTGAATCACATTCATATCAAACTGAAGCAACTAAATCAGAGGCAATCTGAGAAGGAGTTGAATCTGTGATAGTTGTTGAAGGATTTTGATCTTAAGGAGCAGCAAAAAGGAAGACTGAATCACTGAAGCTGTTGCAGTCAATGAGTGATAGTCTTGTAGATTGTGAAGCTTGGGAAGCCAAGGACAATCATACTATTGTATCTGTGAAAACAATAGTGAATTCCTCCGATCATCACAGGAGAATAATGGATTAAGGGATTACACCACCCTGAACCACTATAAGCCTTGTGTCAATTTAATTTCTGCAATTTACTTTACAACATTTATTTAATATGCCTACATCATAACTTATATATGTGATTGTCTAAACTGATTTGAAAACAACATTGTAAGAATGGACTTATCCGCTGCCCAAAAGCTTTTAAATAAAAGAAAAGTTTTTGAAACTCCACTATAGTCATTCACCCCCCCCCCCCTCTGACTATAGTTTCACCCTTCTCTGGGACCAACAATTGGTAGCAGAGCAGTGTTCCTAGTATCAGAACCTGTTCAGATCTAATTTCTGGTAACAAGGAGATCATATATTTTCAAAGTAGTTTTCAAATCTGAGCTTTCCATACGCTTACTTTTATATCTTCATTTTCACTGATGGATTCCTCAAACTTCTTGTCAAAAGTACCTGTTTTTAATGTTAATAATTTCGATGAATATAAAATAAGAATGCTATCTCATCTTGCAGCAACTCATGAAGAGATGCTGGATGTAATCAATGATGAACCAATCACAATCACTACGGTGGTAAGCACAGGAGCAGATCAAGGAAAGGAAATTGACAAACCTAAAAAGGATTGGACCAAGGATGACAGGAGAAGAGCAAATATGGATTTTGTTGCAAAAGACATGATCTTGAAGACCCTAGATAGCAACATGTTCATGAGAATCAAAGACTGCAAAACATCAAAGGAAATGTGGGACAAGCTATCATTGATAAATGAAGGATCTGAAGCAGTTAAAGAAAACAAATTATCTGTTGCAAAACAGAAATTTGAGAACTTTAAAATGAAGGTTGGTGAATCCATTGATCAAATGGACAACGCATTCTCAAGCATCATCGATGAACCGCAACGACTTGGACACATATATCCCCGAAAAGAAGTATGCTTGAAGATCTTGAGAGGACTCGCTGAAAGATGGAAGATCATAACTTCGGAATCGAGAGAACAACAAATCTTGCAAGCACGACACTCGACACCGATGTCCCAATTAAAAGCTCATGAATTCGAATTGAACGGTGAAGATGGTGCCCCCGCAGAGACACATAAAATCACCGCATTAGTCGCACCCCAAGAAAGTAACTTTGCCGAATGCATCGAAGAAAGAGACACATGAACTAAAAGAACAGTAGCTCTATTAGTTAAACGTTTTGACAGTTTAGCAAAAAGAAGCCATTCAAAGGAAATTCATCATCAAACAAGAGGTCAAGCTCAAACAAAGATATGAAGAAGAAAGATGATGAATACAGATGCTTCAACTGCAACAAGAAAGGTCACTTCAAGGCTGATTGTCCTGAAGAAAATGATAAAGATGATGAAAAGAAGAAATACAAAGCATCTGAAAAGAGAAAGAGCAAGAAGGCACTCAAGGCAGAATCCAGCAGTGAAAAGAATAAAGAATCATCTGATAATGATTCAGATGATAGTGATGAAGAAGACAACTCAGAAAATGAAAAAGCATGTCTATGCCTCATGACCAAAGAATTAGATGAAGACAAAAGTGATAGCTCAGACACTGAGGAAACAAGCCTATGTCTAATGGCTAAAGAATCGATGATGAACCGAGGTAATATCTAGTTCTGTTCCTCATCAAATGCATCCACATCTAACACTGCACAATCTTCTAGTCTCCCATTAGATACAGCAGACCTAGTCCAAAATCTCATGACTAAATTTGATGAAATTGAAAAGAATCATGAAATTCTAGAAATGGAATGCAAGGATCTAAGAAAAGAGAATAAGAGATTAAAGAAAGAACTGGATAAAGCAAAAGCTGAATTAATTAGTAAGGAGACCTACTTAAATGATCAACAAAAAACGAGATGATCATACATCCGTTATTAACGAGATCGCTTAAGAAAATCTCCTCACCAGTAAAGGTAACCACTGCACCACTAAAAGCACCAGCTTACAAACCCTCAAAAAGGTTTGGATCCAGATCTAGTCTTGGCTACAATAGTCAGGATGAAAGTAGGAATAATGGTCAACACAACTCTAAATTTAGGACCACTAAATGGACCAAAATTTAGAAAGGGACAGACCATAGTTCCAACAGATCATCCCGTTCCGGTGAAGTCAAAACCCAGTGTAGTGAAACAACAAACCAAATCCTCATTCCAAATCAATCAAGAACAACGCCATCCGAAAGGTAAAGGCGGACTTTACCCTTCGAGAGGATGATTGGAATGTTGCACCTCCAAAATACAAGAGGAAACCATTCCACAAAATGCATCATGTGAAAAACCAATCTGTTCCTAGACACATGAAGCAAGAAAGGTTTCCTACTGCATATTGGAAAGTGAAGAAGGATGTAAATGCACCAAAAGGTGGAGAAAAGTATCAGAATACCTTCAATAAAAATATTAGAAGCTATTCTGCCATGCCTTATACATATGAAGTTGATGACTTCAATTATCCAAAAAGAAGACATTTTGGATACACCCTTGGTATGAGAGGCATGATTGCTAACAGGTATGGACCCAAACAGTGTTGGGTACCTAAACTTAATTAATCTGTTTTGTAGGATGTCTGGTACATAGACAGTGGATGTTCTAGACACATGACAGGAAACAAGAAATGGCTCACTGACTTCAAAGCTTTTGATGGACCCAAAGTCACATTCGGAGGTAAAGAAAACCCTGGCAAGATTAAGGGGAAGGCATAATACTCAAGAACAATCTAAAGATTCAAAATGTGGCATATGTCAAGGGACTTACCTTCAATCTGATGAGCATCAGTCAATTCTGTGACAAAGGCTACAATGTGCACTTTAACAAAGAAGGATGCAAAGTGATTCACAAACCAAACCAACACAAGTAGTTCTTGCGGGTAGAAGACAAGACAACATGTATGTGGTGGATCGGAGAACGACCAAGGCGAAACATGTCTACTTGTCAAGAATAATCAATCAACAAGCTGGATTTGGCACAGAAGATTAAATCACCTGAATTTCAAGACCATCAACAAACTATCAAGGAACAAGTTAGTTGAAGGGCTGCCGGAGATCACATTCAAGAAAGAAAGTCTATGTGATGCATGTCGAAAGGAAAACGATAAAAAGTTCATTCAAGTCAAAGCCTCATCAATCTACAACAAGAGTTCTACATCCGTTACACATGGACTGTTTGGACCAAATACACCGGTAAGTGTGAGTGGTAAGAAATATACTCTTGTAGTGGTGGATGACTTCGAAAGTACACATGGACCATCTTCATGAACAAGAAGAAAGAAACACTCAAGAAGTCATCGATTTGCCGAGAAGACTCCGAATGAGAAAGAGCTAAAGATTATCAAGATCGTATCGGATAGAGGCACCGAATTTCTAAATGAAATTATCGAACCTATTGTGAAGAAAATGGAGTGCTACATCAACTATCTCAGCAGGGAACTCCACAACAAAATGGTGTAGCGAAAGAAGAAACGAACTCTCAAAGAAGCGAGTTAGAACGATGATTGCTGAAGCATGCTTACCAAAGAGGTTTTGGGCTGAAGCAGCAAACACAGCATGTCATACACAAAACAGATCAATCATCAACAAATATCATGGAAAGACTCCATATGAATAATGGAATGGTAGAAAACCCAATATCTCATATTTTCATATGTTTGGATCAAAATGTTTTGTCATAAACAGGAATCAGCTGCACACCTTTGATGAGAAGGCTGATGAAGCAATCTTCATGGGATACTCAGACACCAACAGAGCATTCAGAGTACTCAATAAAAGAACATTGGTGATTGAAGAATCAATACATGTGGTTTTTGATGAACCAAATACAAATGGTGAAGATCTTCAAGACCAAGAAAAGAAAGCAGCACAAAGGGAAATCTATACAAATGCAACCATACCAGCTACTATCCTGAATCATCATTTTGAAAATCAAGAGGAACCCCATATCAATACAACAAAAGAAGCACCTGAAGTTGAAGTTCATGCTCAGCATGAAGGTATGGAAGCACCAAGTGAAGAACATCTTCAACCGGATCTAAATTGGCTAAGAGACCATCCTGAAGAACTAGTCATTGGAAATATTCACACAGGATGATGTGATCCGTAGCCGAATCAGATCCGAAATTGCCGAAGGACCGACTGAAGGCACCAATAAAACGAGCACCGCGACCCTTAGCTAACTCGTAACTAAGAACCTCGGTATGACCTCAACCCTTAGATAACCCGTATCTAAGAACCTTGGTATACGAACGCCACAAGGTCTGCTCAGAACCTTGATAAGTTCCGTTTGGAATCCACCAAACACCAACGTGAGAAAACTCACCAAAGCTTAAAGCTTCAAATAAAATATATATCTCAAAATTTGTCTGATGATTACAATGACTCTTAATG
Organism: Gentiana straminea; assembly: GCA_036785695.1. Classification (NCBI taxonomy): domain Eukaryota; kingdom Viridiplantae; phylum Streptophyta; class Magnoliopsida; order Gentianales; family Gentianaceae; genus Gentiana; species Gentiana straminea. The sequence goes on along the minus strand of JAVUPR010000113.1, from coordinate 12,868,674 downwards.
CCTTTATATAGGCTACAGACTCCAAGACTAATTGCTAATCTAGCAATGTGGGACAAAATAACTATAAATAAAAACAATAACAAAAATAAAATACTATCTAACCAATGTGGGATAATAAAAGTTAACTAAAAATAAATAAAAGACTCCAAATAAATTTGACAAGTTTCTTCTCGATGGGAATCACATCATTCCCTCCCGGCTCCAAAAGGATTCGTCCTCGAATCAAAAGGATGTCGTAAAATGCACCATCAAGGACAAAACAGGTCGAACCAACAACGAACATCAATGATATGCCCGGATCAAATACAAGGCGTAAATACGGCTTCAAAGAACTAGAACCTCGAGCTGATGACGAATACCTCACCAAGGAAACCAATGCATAGGAATGTCGTGAGTGCTCAATGCAAATTATTTTCTCTGGAGCAGCAACATAATCATAGGGATTAGAAGCCGGAATAACAGCACAATACACCACAAAAGGATCAATGAAAGTGTGCTTCGGTTTTCCATCAAATTCAACTGGGACAAAAACATCCATAGGCAATATATTGGTTGGATTGGGTGTATCAGATAGCCCAGTTGGCTCCTCAAACGGATGATCTTCATGAACCTGCAACGAAGACGAAATAGAACTCGAACAAGTGGCTGGTGAAGTAGGACCATCTGTCTCATCTGCCTCAATTTTCTCCACCACTAATGCGATATCCTCGGTCTGCGTCACAACATCACACTCCATTTCATTCGCTAGCTCCACCACACCTCCACTCTCACCATTTTTCAATTCTGGCTCAATATTTTCTGCTTCCACCAAGTTCACATCAGGAATCGCACCCCTATCTATTTCCATGGCCTTAGAATCCCCTATTTGATAATCACATTGTTTCATAGGGGGTAGGGATTCCAATACATGCTTCTTGCCACCAAAAGAAAAAGAATAGCGAGTCCGGGACGCATTATGACGTACATTATGCAAATACAGCCATGATCTCCCAAATATCAAATGTACATCACTCAGTGGCACCACATCACAAGAGAAGAGATGATCCTAGGGTTAGCAGCAACACGCGGCGGTGCGGCTGACGTGATGATTCAATAAGCTCTGATACCAATTGATGTGATCCGTGATCGAATCAGATCCGAAATTGCCCAAGGACTTGACTGATGGCACCAATACGACGAGCACCGCGACCCTTAGCTAACTCGTAACTAAGAACCTTGGTATGACCTCAACCCTTAGATAAACCGTATCTAAGAACCTTGGTATACGAACGCCACAAGGTCTGCTCAGAACATTGATAAGTTCCGTTTGGAATCCACCAAACAACGGTGTTGGAATCCACCAATTTTGCTCCAACAACCTCCTCCAATCTGTCTTCCACTACAACCTCGTTTACATTTTCTGGTGCCTGAGACTCCTCAATCTGAATATTACTTTGTTGCCTAGAGGGTAGAGATTCAAAAACATGTTTCTTGCCACAAAAGGAAAAAGAATAGCGAGTCCGGGATGCATTATGACGTACATTATGCAAAGATAACCATGATTTCCCTAGTGTCAAATGCACATCACTCAGTGGCACCACATCAAATGATACAATATCTTTATAACGTCCAATGGATATTGGAATCCGTGCATACCGTGTAACTTTAACTCGATGACTTCCCTCAACAATGTAGTAAGGATGATGAAGCCTTTCCGTCCGCAAATTTAACTCCTTAACCACATCTTTACTAATTAAATTTTCTTCTTCATCATGATCAATACACAACTCATATTCATAATCTCCAATAAAACATGACGTGTAAAACAAGTTGTTACCTTGACCAACACGGTTACCTCTACCACCATGATCACCTCTACCACTGCGGTTATCTCTACCACCACGGTTAAATTGCTCAGTTACTCCCTTTAACATATTCTTCATCTTATTCATCATATCATCAAAACGTTGTTCTATTACCAAATTTTGATTCATCATATCTTCAAAATTCCGAACATAGACATTCATAGGATTCTCCATTACTCAAGATCGAAATTCACCAATAAATAGCACACGGCAAGTATCCAGAATGTCCAAACATGAATATTCAGCAAAGAAGTTTTTTTTTCTTTTTTCGGAGAGGTATATTGGAAATCACGGGTAAATAAAATCACACCTAAGGTGTGAAGCTCTCGTATTTTACTAGGATGGTTTTTTTTTTTTTCCAAGCAGATCACGCAACTGATAGGGAGAAAAAAAGCTGGAACTTTTTTTATTTTTTTTGCTTGAAGATGAGTACGCAGAGAAAAAAAAGGTGCTGGGAATTTTTTTTTTTTTTTTTTTTGGAAGAAGAAGAAGAAAAAAAATATGGCTGGATTTTTTTTTTTTTTTTATTATATTATTTGGAAACAAAAGATACAAGAACGCAGGAAAAATATGCAGGGAATTAAAAAAATAAAAGGGATATTTGGATACCGTCAGTGTCTGTCTCTGATACCAACTGATGTGATCCGTAGCCGAATCAGATCCGAAATTGCCGAAGGACCGACTGAAGGCACCAATAAAACGAGCACCGCGACCCTTAGCTAACTCGTAACTAAGAACCTTGGTATGACCTCAACCCTTAGATAACCCGTATCTAAGAACCTTGGTATACGAACGCCACAAGGTCTGCTCAGAACCTTGATAAGTTCCGTTTGGAATCCACCAAACAACGGTTTGGAATCCACCAAACACCAACGTGAGAAAACTCACCAAAGCTTAAAGCTTCAAATAAAATATATATCTCAAAATTTGTCTGATGATTACAATGACTCTTAATGCCTTTATATAGGCTACAGACTCCAAGACTAATTTCTAATCTAGCAATGTGGGACAAAATAACTATAAATAAAAACAATAACAAAAATAAAATACTATCTAACCAATGTGGGATAATAAAAGTTAACTAAATATAAATAAAAGACTCCAAATAAATTTGACAAGTTTCTTCTTGATGGGAATCACATCACAGGAGTTAGAACCAGAAGACAGCTGGAGCACATGCTAACTTGCTTTCTATCACAAGTGGAACCCAAGACCATAGATGATGCAATCCAAGATGAAGATTGGATCACAGCCATGCAAGAAGAACTAAATGAATTTGAAAGAAATGAAGTCTGTGAACTTGTTGACAGACGAGATATGGCCAACATCATTGGTGCAAAATGGGTATTCAGAAACAAGATGGACGAGCAAGGAACTGTTGTCAGAAACAAAGCAAGGCTAGTTGCAAAAGGCTACTCTCAAGCAGAAGGAATAGATTATGATGAAACATTTGCACCAGTAGCAAGATTGGAAGCAATCAGACTCTTTCTAGCATTTGCTGCACACAAAGACTTCAAAGTCTATCAAATGGATGTAAAGAGTGCATTCCTAAATGGACTCTTGGAAGAAGAAGTTTATGTAGAAAAACCTCCTGGATTTCAAATCAAAGGAAAAGAAGACAAAGTATACAAACTCAAAAAGGCCCTCTATGGCCTCAAACAGGCACCTAGAGCCTGGTATGAAACACTATCACAATTTCTGATCAAGAATGGATTCAACAAGGGAACTATTGACAAGACTCTATTCAAACTAGAGGAAGGAGCAAGCACATTGCTAGTACAAATCTATGTTGATGATATAATCTTTGGATTAGAGGATGAAAAGCTGTGTGAGAAATTTGCAAACCTGATGAAGAGCAAATTTCAGATGAGCATGATGGGAGAATTAAACTATTTCCTTGGCCTTCAAGTAAAGCAAATGAAGGATGGCATTTTCATTAGTCAAGCCAAGTACACAAGAGACTTGATACACAAGTATGGGATGGATACAAGTGGCACATCAGACACACCAATGTGTGCCAGAGTCATACTTGGAAAAGATGAAGCAAGAAAGGATGTTGATCAGAAAATGTATAGAGGAATCATTGGCTCCTTATTATACTTAACTGCAAGCAGACCTGATATAGCATTTGCGGTAGGAGTGTGTGCAAGATTTCAAGCTCAACCAAAAGAATCACATCTTCTAGGAGCTAAAAGGATAATCAAATACTTGAAAAACACTATAAATGTTGGAATTTGGTATCCAAAAGATGGAGGATTTAAATTGATATCATATTCAGACTCTGATTATGCTGGATGCAAAATAGATAGAAAAAGCACCTCTGGAACATGCCAAATGCTAGGAACCAGACTAGTCTCTTGGTTCAGTAAAAAGCAAAACTCCATATCTACATCAACAAACAAGCGAAATATATAGCGACGGTAGTCATTGTGCACAAGTACTTGTGGATAAGACAACAAATAAGAAGAGACTATGGAGTGGAAGAGAAAACAATTCCAATCATGTGTGATAACACAAGTGCAATATCTATTACCGAAAATCCGATTGCATTCAAGAACAAAGCACATTGATGTAAGACATTATTTCATCGTAGACCATGTTGAAAAGGGGGATGTCATCCTAAAACACATACCCACCGAAGATCAATTGGTGACATCTTCACTAAACCACTCGGCTATGAAAGATTTAGTATGTTGAGAACTGAGTTAGGGATGATTGAAATTGAATAAGTATCAAAGAGCGGCTAATCGGAGTAATCGGCTAAGTGACTTCATCAATCGGTACAACCTTTGCCATTACAGGAGATGTAGCAGGTAAGGCACTGGTATCCAGTGAAGATAACTTAACTGATTGTTAGGAACAGATAAATGGAGCAGCTCAGTGAAGAACTCATTGGATCGGCTAAGTGACCAGCCAAGGCACTTCACCGAAATAAAGACTTGGATAAATTAAAAGTGTGAACAAAATCAATTCTGATTACACGTGGAGAATAAGGAAATTATGGAGGATTATTTTGTGAAAGATTACACACGTATGATCATGGAGGTAATTATATTATTTTTCGAATTATTAACTCCTCGATTCCCGGGCTCTATCATTACTTACCTCAAACCACTCCCCCATTCCACTCGAATATCGCAACTTACATACACAAAATCATGCCATTATGTCACAAAATCCTTCCATATTCAAACCACGTTCACACTACCCAAATCACACTATATAAACAAGACTTAGAGATTTTCAGAAATCTTTACGCTCTCTTGCAAAATACAAACCCTACTTTTGTTTTTCTCTATTGCAAACTCAAGTTAATTTTCAAACCTCCTCTCTTCTTCAACAATGGCATCATCTTCCTCAAACACCCAAGCTGGGTATGAAAAATCGATTGCCACTGGCTCATTCTTTCAAGCAGAACACTACCTGAAACTGTGTGGAAATGATGAGAATGCCAAACGACTGGCAGCAGGGTGCGAAAACCTAAAATTATCAACCTTTCTCAATCCACCCATAACTGAGGTCTGCTATGAAAGCCTCATCTCCTTCTAGAAATCTGCAAAATACGTCCCTGGACTCCTTGCTGAAGAAGGAGACAAGTTCGAAGAAGACATGATTGTTGCATCTGTCAATGGTAAAGACGTGGTGATTACAGAAAAGGTAATTCGAACACATCTCAAACTTTCCAATGAAGGTCAAGCGAAAGTGACATTGATACCACAAGACTTGGACAATTTCTGGGCAACCATTGCCAAAAAGGCAAACCCAGGATCCACAAGAGTCAATTGTCTTCTATCCGCGTTGAAGAAACCGTTCAATGAGTTTAGTGCTCTAATTGGCAAAACCATTGAGGGAAAGTTGAGAGCAAATAATGCCATGACGGAAATTAGAATGCGGCTAATGGGAATCATCTATAACAAGCTACATTTTAATTGGGCAAAGTACTTCTTTTTGAGAATCAAAGAGCAAATCCAAGGTGAAGTAAAAGCAGGCGAAAAGGGGATAAAAGAGGGAAAGACAATGAAAGGACAATTCTGGGTGAAAAAGTCATATGGGATACAGTTGCACTATCTGTTGCAATGTCTCAAAGTCCCCACTGTACAACTTCACAAACTGCATGAATCCAAAGTCATGTTTACTTATGTTAAACAACAAAAGAAGGCAGGAGAAGGAAAGAGGAAGAACCCCACACACAACACCACAGTCAAAGAAAGAAACAAAAGGTTTGGCGAAGTCTTGAAAAGACAGACTTTGGGAAATTGATTGATGAAGAAGAAGAAGAAGAGGATTCTGACACTGAGGCAGAACGGCAAGACGAACAAAATATCAGTGAGGATGAACAACATCCTAATGAAGAAATCACTGGAGAGGATGAGGAATCTCCAGAAGAAGCTGTACAATTATCTGCAAACGATATAGATGATCGCATCACAGAATATCTTGAGTGGAAGGAAGGCGATTCCAGACAACAGCTTCAAGACTCAGATCGCATGCTTGCTGAAGAAGCATGGCTATTTGATTTTCTGGGAATCACAACTCTGGTAGGTGTACTTGATGAATCACCTCTATGGGACTTGGTTGATGCCGCCAAGGCAAAACCGCCCCCGATCTCCGGGAGACAAAGTAACGACTCAGAAGATGGTGGAGATGATCATGATCAGGATAATGGTGATGATCATGATGACAATGATGATAATGATCATCATGATGATGATCTTGGTTCAGACAGAGAAGAGGATACTCCTGCACCAGATGCAATTGATGATACCACTCCTCTCCGTACATTTTTGAAACCACAAGCATCCAACAAGTCCACAACTCCAGAAAAGACAGCCACTCAACCGTTGTCTGTCAACGTTCCACCGACAAAGACAAACATTATGGACACCGGTTCACCGTCGCCACTCCAACAAAAAGCAACCCCCGGCATAGAGATAGGGGAACAAGCGGCTCAAGCAACACCGGCCTACACATCTACCCAAATACTTGAAGATCTAGATGTGCATGCGGATGTCACCCAACATCAAAACAAGGGACAAGAAACGAGATCCGAATCACCAAGTAAGGCACAAACTCTCTCACCGTGACCACTGGCATTACAAATGAAACTTTTGAGAAAGCGGCAGATCTGCTGGCTGAAGAATTGGAACAGCAAGCTATGTATCTCAGATCCATGACTTCAGCTTTTAATGACAAAAGCTCCTCCATTGAAAACAAGTTTTAGGCCATTGCAGAATACATTGATGCACAAAATATTGTTGTTCAACAACAAGGAAATCGATGAAGCAACTCAACATCAATATCACTAACGATCTTGCGGCCTCGGGCAAAGACATTTCCCAAGAAAACGAATCAATGGCGTAGCCTTTGGCACTAGACTTCGTAGTGTCAATGAAAAATTGAATGATCATCACAACAGATTCACATCTATTGAATCAAAACTTGATTCTCTCGATTGGAACGGCGAGAGGCCACCAACAAGATCCTACTCCAAAGAAAGGGATGATGTCGCCAAAAGGGGGAAAATCGGGATAAGCCCGAAGGATCAACAATCGACCCCCAAATTTTACTGAAGAACAACTGAGAGCAAGAGACAGAGAAATAAGGATCAGAAATGAAGCAGAAGAACAGAAAAGAAGGGTCAGAGAAGAAAGGGAAAAGGCCTTAAAGGAACCCTGCATTGGACTTCCTCATCTTATGCAAAGAAGAGATGATGATAGAGACAGTCCGGCGGACGAAAGGCCCGGATCTAGTCGAAAGAGGATCGCCCGGTCAACACGGACTCGGCACCAGAGGAAATACCAACAGAGGTAGCAGCAGCTCCAAATATACTGGGGAGCACAGAACTTACACTGGCCACCAAAGCAAAGCAGAATATGATGCAGATGTACTAGACCATGTAAGAGAATTTTTCAGAGTACAGGAAGGACTTTATCCTCATTCCTCACAAGATGAAGCTTGGGCTGATTGGCTAAGCTATCAGGATGAAAGGATGAGAACTGATATGGCCAAACTCTACAATGAAGTCAAAAGATAATTTGCACTTCTCAAACAAACCAACAACAAACCAAGCTCAGCCATACCACTATCTGCAAAAGGACCAGAAGACTTGCCAGCTGAACAACAAGAAGAATTCAAATATATGGCAAAATTCTTCAATCCTATGGGGAGTATGGAGAAACAGGAGCAGTGGAGTCTCTACAAAAGCCTCAAGTTTGTAGATTCACATATTGCTGAGGCTAGGGAAAGACTTGAAAAATATTTTGGAGAACCTAAGGCAAATGAGACCATGCCTGATTTCAACAGACTTTTTGCCAAAAGAGTTTTCCAAGGTGTATCTGAATACACAACTTTGGCTTACTGGAAGTGGAAGTTTCCAGAAATTGATTGGAAAGACATAGAAGAGGTTCAGACTACAAAATTCAAGAGGTATGATGACGGAAAAATTCACTGTTATTATGATAACATTTTATCCCGTTTCTGATATCACGTTGAGCACTTTTGTATCATTTCGAGTCTTTAATTCCTAAATTTCATAAAAATATATAAGTCATGAATATTTTATAAAATATCGTGTTTTTATGTGTTTTTATTAGTTTTTGTACCGGTTTAGTAACCGGAGTGTCGTGTCGGATTTACGTTTGGTATTTTGGTGGTTTATTGCAGAATTATAGGTTGACCAAAATCCCGAGTAATGACACGTTTTGAGGCCTAAAAGATGTATTTTTGGGGATATAAGAGTGTGCCACTAACTTAAGTGGTCAAGTGGCTCAGTGGTTAGTGGTACCACTAACGAATTATATCTTCGACGAACAAATGGCTCATTAAAACGACATTTTCTGAAGAAGTGTCCTGAATGAAAGTTGTAGATCTTTGAAAGAGCTTTCCAACGCATTTTGAACCACGTCAATCGGACTTCTACAACTCAAGTATCATTAAGTCAAGTGGTCAAGTGGCTAATCGATTTGATTAAGTGGTAATCGAGAAACGTCTTCGACAAACGAATGGCTCATCAAAACAACATTATCTGAAGAAGAGTCCTTCATGAAAGTTGTCGATTTTCCTGAGAGCTTTCCGATGCCGCTTGAATCATGTCATTTGGAGATTTAGAACTCAAGATATGAATTTTTAAAGTTTTATTCCAAAATATATAATTTATATCCGAAACTCGGGAATTAGGGGGGCTGAATGTCATCATTAGGATGGGACTGGTCTGGCCCTTACCCGGACTGGTCCGGCCCCTGGACTTTGCCTATATAAGCACATTCAGAGAGCAAGCGAAAGAGGGCACCATTATATATATACATAGCGTATATATATATATATATATATATATATATATATATATATATATATCTATCCTTCTTATTTTCTTTAGTTTTTAGGTTGTAAATAAGGCCTTATGCCGAAATAAATTTAGTAATATTAGTATCGTTGTAATGCTCGGGGAATTATCAGAAGTTCGGTGTTCTTTGAAATAGTTGTAATATCAAGCTTTTGATATCGCCGTTATAATAGTAAGCTTGTTTTTTTTTATCGTTTTCTTCATTGTTGTTTCTTTCATTTTTGTTTCTTTTATATATCTATCTACACATATATATATATATATATATATTTATATATATCTATCTACTTATATCAATATATATATCTATGTATCTATATATATATTTATAGATCTATATATTTATATCTATATATATATACTTATGTATTTATATAAATCTATATATATATATATATATATATATATATATATATATATATATATATATATATATATATATATATGTGTAACTAAATATATACATAGCCGAATTATGTGAAACGGGTGAAATCAACCCTCGGAAGATGAAATAAGGGGTGTGTAGTGCTTTTTGTTGTATCTTGCACTTTTCACGTCTTAAAACTTGTTATAATGGATTTGGACTAGATTAGCTATCTAGGTCAAAGATCACACATATCACTCTTGAGAGTTGTTCAGAGAGAGTGGTGTGGGAAAATGGTTCTAAGATCACGACGTAGACCTGGCTTAGTTGTTAAGCCCGGGCCCAAAGTGAGGTTACTCGTTTTTTACGTTTAAGCAGCTCTAGTGCAAAACATGACTTGTTAGTGAATCTTCTAAAGGGAAGGGTAGTTAACATGGCATAAGGTGTTAGGAGAGAGTTGTTCAGACCTTAGCACCGGGTTTAGGAGTTTGCACCCGTGAGATTGAATGCGAGAGTTCGTTTGCACATTCCTGGTTTTGTCTACCCTTGGGGTTGAAACTAATCATTTGGATCATGGTTTGGCTATGCTTTTTAATCTTATTAGTTAAACTTTACTTTTTGCATTAGTATAATATCTCTCCACCTGAACTTTGATCACCTAGACTAAGACACACGTACACTTTGGTACTCACAACCACATTTCTCTTGGGACGACCTCGTACTCCTGTAGCTATCCTAACAATCGACCTGGTACTCTGCCAGTTAGAGAGTTGGTTTACCCACAGTTGCGAGCTTTTATAAATGTATTTTTGAGGGGTAAATTTTAGCTCATCAAAAAATTGGCGCCGTTGCCGGGGAAATGTGTGATATTGTTGTGATATCTTGTAAGTGAACCGAAGGTTTGGGCCTAGGTTTTTATTTTTATTTTACTTTCGATAAGAGTCTTGGGATGCTGAAGTGATATTGTCCTGAACTCGGTTTGAATACGACTTTGGTACTCAACCCAATCTCTTTACGGGGTTGTTATATTAGGTTGATATCATGTAAGTCCAGCTAGAACTGGGGCTTAGGGCCTTCGGCTACCATATTTATAAATTAAGAAAAAAAAAAGAAAAATTTTATTGTTTTCTTGTTGTTTTCTAAGATCTTTCAGTTAAATGGATGAATTTTTCAATCAATACCACTCACCTGAACAACAATACCCCTACCAACCTTATCAACAACAGTTCGTGTCTGAGCCTCAGTATCAACAGCGGAATAACCAAGGTTCTTGGTCCTATAATTGCCCTAGTGCATACCCGGATCAGAATTATGGTTATTCGAGTTATGAACCACAATATTATGAGGGTTATCCGAACCCTAGTGCTTATCAGGATTATGGTGTTCATACTCAGCACGTTGATAGCTTCACCTGCATTCGGCCACCGATCGGTGTCCGGAATGGCAAGAGGACTACTACTCACCTCCAATGAATCAAAGTCAATACGATCGCTTTTCCCCCATGCCACAAGAAGACTTCACCGACAACAAATAGAGCAACTAGAGCGATTGGACCGGATCTTGCAAGAGCCACGTTGGACATGCGGGAGTACAAGGTAAGTACCGACTCCGCCATAAGAAATCTTCAAGACAAGGTGGGGAAATTGATTGAATTAGTGAGGTATGTGAAAGAGGCGAGAGACATGTGAGGTGGTTAAGGATGATGATGTTATCACCGAAGAAGTTCGAGTCGAGAAAAAGGTTGAGGATTCGGTTTGCTATAATGAGATTTCGAGTTAGAGGAGCAAGAGATTGATCGGCCATCTTCGGTAAAGCCACCGGGAAAGTTGGTAATAGTTGATATGACGGTCCCGGATTACTATATTCGTCCACTCGTGAGGATGAATTTTCTGCGATTCGGTTCATATACTCCCCAATATGGATGAGCTTTATGGTGATTTTCAAAAGAAGATGGTTCGACAGTCGATAAAAGAAGATTCTCTGGCTGGGAGGAGATAACATCGAGGGCCAAACGAGGTACGTTTCTAGACAATTTAATTTCGATGGTTCTCGCATTGTTAATTTTTCTTAAGCTATTGATCTTCTTGAGTTCGGATTTTGGTTGATTGAGTCTGTTTAGAGTCACCTGTCGAGCAAACGACGTTAAACAAAAGCGCTACCGGGAGGCAGCCCGATAATAATAATAATGATAATTTGGATAAGCCTAGTCTTAATGAAATATAGAATCTGTATGAAAGATGAACACAAAGCACAACCAAGTCTCAGGATGAATGTTTGAATTTCATTAACAGGAAACGATTAGGTGGTTATCCGAAAATCCCAATGGAGAAAAAAGATAAAAATTCAAATGCATCATTTCTTGGACTTAGGTTATTGAACCATTGAGGATCTGGGTATAAAAGACTCAATACTCTTTCACACATTTCATTTTATGATCTAGTCTGTTTCAAATTTCTGGTCGTTGTAGTATAGTGGTGAGTATTCCCACATTAATAAAACTGTGTGTAATAAAAATGAATCTAGGAATAGATGACTTGACTATGATATATGCTCATGTGATACGTATATGCTTAGATGTTCTGTGCTTTACCCGTGTGGGTTATTTTTCCATCTAAAGCTATATATATATTGCCTATCGAATTTTCTGACGTAACAGGGCCATTATCTTATTATTCCCATATCCCTTTTGCATATTTTGGCACGAGGACCATGTCCCGTGTTTGCTTTGTGTTGGTTGTTTTTGTTTTGGTATTGGGATTCGGATCGTGCTTTCTCATGGCTGTTACGGGATTCGATAGCATCTTTCTGCCTGGCTTATAAGCTAAGTCTTCCTCTCTATCTCATTTACACTCTGAGAATAATGCAAAATCGTAAGTGGGGGGTAGAGTCCGGTTGGTTTAGAAATGGCGTAAGTGTGTTTAAACCCTTAGTTTTTGATTCTTTTTCGAGCATTATTTAGTTGATTAAAATAATCTGTATAAGGTATATATTTCATGGATTTGAAGATGTAATGATCAATTTGGATATGTATAACCAATGTGAACCGTAAGTGCATTTTAGCCAAAATTTATTTGAGTAACATGAATTCCTTCACATAAGCCTTTGATATTGAAGCGAAAATTTTAAACTGTACCCATTCAATATTCTAGTGGTTTATCCTAGAAATAGCAGTAGCTTAGTACCTAATTTCTGAACATGTACTGTGAATATCTGAAGGTTTGAATGTGATAGAAAGAATGTCAAAATAAGTGAGCTATTTATATGCCGGATGTAGCTACCAATGATTTGAGTGTAGTAGGGCGTTATCACGAAACGTCCTATATCACTATGAGGTTTAAAAGCTCCCGACTGCCTGATGATAGTAGTCCAGCTAGGGTGTTATCACGAAACATCCTATTGCTGGGAATGAGGGCATATGCTACACATGTGAAATTAAGTGAAAAGTTAGATAGGTATTGATGTATTCGATCTCACCTCATGACGCTTGAAAGATAATCGATTTTGGAAATGAGTTCGGATATGTTAGTGTCCTATGAAAAAAAAAACAACAACATAGTTATCTTCTGACTATCCCCAGTATAAACTGAATGATATGCTTTAGGGATTATCCTAATAAGTACACAGGAGGACATTGTGTGGAACTGTTACTGCCTATACCTAGGAAAATCATTAGGACTGTCTGAATTGATATTTGTGCGTTTGCTTGAATTATTCAAGAGAGGATAGTGGAAATTGAAAAGGCTTGTCACACACGCACTCTGTTATACATTTATATTAAGGTTAACGTGTAGCTATGATTCGAATGGTTGCATCATCTGATTGTCATTTAAATCTTATATCTTCATGAATTTTTCCTCATTCATTTTATTTTATCGCTTATTTTGTTCGAGGACGACCAAAAGCTAAGTGGGGGGTAGTGATGACGGAAAAATTCACTGTTATTATGATAACATTTTATCCCGTTTCTGATATCACAATGAGCACTTTTGTATCATTTCGAGTCTTTAATTCCTAAATTTCATAAAAATATATAAGTCATGAATATTTTATAAAATATCGTGTTTTTATGTGTTTTTATTAGTTTTTGTACCGGTTTAGTAACCGGAGTGTCGTGTCGGATTTACGTTTGGTATTTTGGTGGTTTATTGCAGAATTATAGGTTGACCAAAATCCCGAGTAATGACACGTTTTGAGGCCTAAAAGATGTATTTTTGGGGATATAAGAGTGTGCCACTAACTTAAGTGGTCAAGTGGCTCAGTGGTTAGTGGTACCACTAACGAATTATATCTTCGACGAACAAATGGCTCATTAAAACGACATTTTCTGAAGAAGTGTCCTTAATGAAAGTTGTAGATCTTTGAAAGAGATTTCCAACGCATTTTGAATCACATCAATCGGACTTCTACAACTCAAGTATCATTAAGTCAAGTGGTCAAGTGGCTAATCGATTTGATTAAGTGGTAATCGAGAAACGTCTTCGACAAACGAATGGCTCATCAAAACGACATTATCTGAAGAAGAGTCCTTCATAAAAGTTGTCGATTTTCCCGAGAGCTTTCCGATGCCGCTTGAATCATGTCATTTGGAGATCTAGAACTCAAGATATGAATTTTTAAAGTTTTATTCCAAAATATATAATTTATATCCGAAACTCGGGAATTAGGGGGGCTGAATGTCATCATTAGGACGGGACTGGTCCGGCCCTTACCCGGACTGGTCCGGCCCCTGGACTTTGCCTATATAAGCACATTCAGAGAGCAAGCGAAAGAGGGCACCATTATATATATACATAGCGTATATATATATATATATCTATCCTTCTTATTTTCTTTAGTTTTTAAGTTGTAAATAAGGCCTTATGCCGAAATAAATTTAGTAATATTAGTATCGTTGTAATGCTCGGGGAATTATCAGAAGTTCGGTGTTGCTGAAATAGTTGTAATATCAAGCTTTTGATATCGCCGTTATAATAGTAAGCTTGTTTTTTTTATCGTTTTCTTCATTGTTGTTTCTTTCATTTTTGTTTCTTTTATATATCTATCTACACACACACATATATATATATATATATATATATATATATATATATATATATATATATATATATATATATATATATATATATATATATATATATATTTATACATATATATATATTTATATATATCTATCTACTTATATATATATATATATATATATATATATATATATATATATATATATATATATATATAGAAATGGGTTCATATACATACCTATTGATCCATGCTTACCGTACATACTACTAAAATAGTGCATCTGATCACTATTTTAGTGCACCTGGTTATTGTTTCAGTGCAACTACAAATTGAGGAGCAGGTTTGTAGAAACTAGAAACCTAACTAGAAACCTGCTCCTCAATTTGTAGTTGCACTGAAACAATAACCAGGTGCACTAAAATAGTGATCAGATGCACTATTTTAGTAGTATGTACGGTAAGCATGGATAGTATGGTATGCACGGGAACTCAACCCTATATATATATATATATATATATATATCTATCTACTTATATATATATATATATATATATATATATATATATATATATATATATACGCATACATATATATATATTTATATATATCTATCTACTTATATATATATATATATATATATATATATATATATATATATATATATATATATATATATATATATATCTATGTATCTATATATATATTTATAGATCTATATATTTATATCTATATATATACTTATGTATTTATATAAATCTATATATTTATATATATATATTAACTATATGTGTAACTAAATATATACATAGCCGAATTATGTGAAACGGGTGAAATCAACCCTCGGAGGATGAAATAAGGGGTGTGTAGTGCTTTTTGTTGTATCTTGCACTTTTCACGTCTTAAAACTTGTTATAATGGATTTGGACTAGATTAGCTATCTAGGTCAAAGATCACACATATCACTCTTGAGAGTTGTTCAGAGAGAGTGGTGTGGGAAAATGGTTCTAAGATCACGACGTAGACCCGGCTTAGTTGTTAAGCCCGGGCCCAAAGTGAGGTTACTCGTTTTTTACGTTTAAGCAGCTCTAGTGCAAAACATGACTTGTTAGTGAATCTTCTAAAGGGAAGGGTAGTTAACATGGCATAAGGTGTTAGGAGAGAGTTGTTCAGACCTTAGCACCGGGTTTAGGAGTTTGCACCCGTGAGATTGAGAGTTCGTTTGCACATTCCTGGTTTTGTCTATCCTTGGGGTTGAAACTAATCATTTGGATCATGGTTTGGCTATGCTTTTTAATCTTATTAGTTAAACTTTACTTTTTGCATTAGTATAATATCTCTCCACCTGAACTTTGATCGCCTAGACTAAGACACACGTTCACTTTGGCACTCACAACCACATTTCTCTTGGGACGACCTCGTACTCCTGTAGCTATCCTAACAATCGACCTGGTACTCTGCCAGTTAGAGAGTTGGTTTACCCACAATTGCGAGCTTTTATAAATGTATTTTTGAGGGGTAAATTTTAGCTCATCAAGGTACAAGGCTGAATTGAGCAAAATGTAGTTTGTAACACTTGAATAAAGTTTTAGAACTTATTGCCCTATGATGGATGAATAGAATTGTTGAGTTTTATTCTGTTGTTTATTATGAAAATTTTTGATTACTTATGTTCAGGCTTATGAGGGTTTTGGCATCATCAAAAAGGGGGAAATTGTTAGGAACATTTTATTATGTTTTGATGATGGCCATACTAGCTGTTATAGCAAGCCTGAAATAAGTTAGAATTCTCTGGTATAAGTCTTTACTTAGAGTCTGACATGTTGTATAAGTTGAGTCAGACAAGTATTGTACTAGTTGGTAGGACGGCAAAGCGAAAACAGACATTCGGCAAAGTGAAGCCAGCCAAGCAACATCAGAGAAGCGAATACATTATGGTCTGACTTATAACCAAGAAAGTCTGTGATGACCTTGGATAAGTCTAAGTTATGTTTCAAGTGATGAAACTCAATATTCAAATATGGTGTACACTGGTCTCACCCAAATCAAAGATCAGCGAAGTACAAATATTCTCCTGAAACTAAAACAAAGAAGAAAACAGTGAATCAGCTGAGTAAACTGACTTTCGGCAAAGACAAAACAAATGAAAGAAAGAACTAACGGCTAAGTCGAAGGCTCACTCGACCGTTCGAAAACGGCGAAGTAACACTTACCGGATCAGATTTATGTATGTTGAAGATACAAAAGATCATGCATTAAATGCACAATCAATAGAGGATCAATCAAGGACGGATTTTCTGCTATACGTTTGAAGAAAGAATCCGATCACTGAAATCAAGGATAATGCAATTAAGGGGGAATCAAGAATAAAATCAAGGATTATTCCCTCATTAATATAGCCAACGGACGGAATTTCAAAACCAAGGTTATTCAAGGCTATAAATAGAAGGCATTGACGAAAAAAGTAGACAACGATTCAAAAAGAAAGTAGAAACTCACAATTTGAAAAGCCTTCTATCCGAACTTACAAGGATACATCTAGTGATCAACTCAAATATCGAGCT
Organism: Gentiana straminea; assembly: GCA_036785695.1. NCBI lineage: Eukaryota > Viridiplantae > Streptophyta > Magnoliopsida > Gentianales > Gentianaceae > Gentiana > Gentiana straminea. The sequence goes on along the minus strand of JAVUPR010000113.1, from coordinate 12,851,544 downwards.
ACAAAGTCATACTCGAACCGAGATTGATCAAGCAAGTGTGTGAATCACATTCATATCAAACTCGAAGCAACCGAATCGAGGCAATCGAGAAGGAGTTGAATCTGTGATAGCTTTGTTGAAGGATTTTGATCTTAAGGAGCGAAAAAAGGAAGACCGAATCACCGAAGTCATTGCGATCAATGAGTGATAGTCTTGTAGATTGTGAAGCTTGGGAATCCAAGGACAATCATACTATTGTATCTCGTGAAAACAATAGTGAATTCCTCCAATCATCACAGGAGAAGAGTGGATTAAGGGATTACACCACCCTGAACCACTATAAGCCTTGTGTCAATTTAATTTCTGCAATTTACTTTACATCATTTATTTAATTTGCTTACATCATAACTTATATCTGTGATTGTCTAAACTGATTTGAAAACAACATAGTAAGAAGGGACTTATCCGCTGCCCAAAAGCTTTTAAATAAAAGAAAAGTTTTTGAAACTCCACTATAGTCATTCACCCCCCTGACTATAGTTTCACCCTTCTCTGGGACCAACACTGAATCAACAAGCATCTACGTCTTCCCTCCCTTACAAAGTTTTCTTGAGCTGCATTTGGCCGAAGTTAGAATGTGTTGGAAAAACTTGTAGTGTACTACTGGTTTGCTGATTGCATAAACACATAACATCAAACATAATTGCAAAAACACATTGTACGATAAGTGAATGCATAACATGAAATATTTTATTCATATGTTCTTAAACAAAAACATATATAAATGAAATGCATAAAAGGAAAGTAAAACGAAAACTTATTCAGATTGAGTGCGTAGAAACGCTGTCCTTAAGATATTATTGTCCGGACTATGTGCACAAGGATATGGAAACATGTCTCCCAAAATACAACAATCTACCTTGTTTTAGTCTTTGCACTTAGATGAGAACAAGCAAAAAACTGATACCGCCTTGATATCTCTGACTGATATATATGCAAAAAAGGTATGCAGAATTTTGGTACAAGGAAAATGGTTTGTGTTTTCAATTTTGCAGAGTTTCTGTATTTGAGAAATATATCTTGTTTTCATTCAATGCATTGAGATTTTATAGGTAAAGGAAACAGCCTTTCAAATGGAAGAGTAGAAATGTTTCAGAAATTTGGTTGGAACAGGAGGCTGATTATGTTCATGCAAAGAACACAATTCGGTTATCAACTATCTTTTGCAACCTATCTATCAGAAGTCAAATTGATGCCAAGGTTCATTTTTGAATTGAGCATTTCAGATGCATGAACCAATTCGAACAGGTTGCATTGCTTTAATTCAGAATCTTAACTATGGGGCTGGCCCAAAAATATTAATACTAGGCCGGGCCAAGCTAAGACCAAAGCCCAAATCCCAAGCACACACCACAAGCCTAAAAAACAAGCCTGAACCGGCCATACGGACGGCGGCGTGTTCTCGTGTGGTTTCTGAATCAACAAGCTTCTACGCATTCCCTCCCTTACAAAGTTCTCTTGACCGAATGAGGCCAAAGTTAGAATGTGTTGGAAAAACTTGTAGTGTACTACTGGTTTGCTAATTGTAGAAACACATAACATGTAACATAATTGAAAAAACACATTGTAAGATAAGTGAACACATAACCGGAAATATTTTTCTTCATATGTTCTTAAACAACAACATATATAAATGAAATGCCGAAAGCGAAAGTTCAACGAAAACTTATTCAGACTGAGGCACGTAGAAACGCTGTCCTTAAGACATTATTGCCCCGACTATATGCACACGGATATGGCAACATGTCTCCCAAGATACAAAAATCTACCTTGGTCTAGTCTTCGAACTTAGATGAGAACAAGCAACAAACCGATACGGCCTTGATATCTCTGACTGATATATATGCAGAAAAGGTATGTAGAATTTCTGTACAAGAAAAATGGTTTATGTTTTCAATTGTGCAGAGTTTATGTATTTGAGAAATGTATCTTGTTTTCATTCAATGCATGGGATTTTATAGGTAAAGGAAACAACCTTTCTAATGGAAGAGTAAAAATATTTCTGAAATTTGGTTGGAAGAGGAGGTTGATTCTGTTCATGCAAAAAATAGAATTCGGTTATCAACTATCTGTTGCAACCTATATGTCAGAATTCGAATCAATTGCATTGCTTTAATTCAGAATCTTAACAGCTGGGCTGGCCGAAAAATATTAATACTAGGCCAGGAGAAGCTAAGACCAAAGCCCAAAGCCCAAGCACAAGCCACAAGCCCAAACCGGCCATACGGATGGCAGTGTGCTCTCGTGTTGTTTCTGAATCAACAAGCATCTACGTCTTCCCTCCCTTACAATGTTCTCTTGACCGAATGAGGCCGAAGTTAGAATGTGTTGGAAAAACTTGTAGTGTACTACTGGTTTGCTAATTGCAGAAACACATAACATGAAACATAATTGCAAAAACACATTGTAAGATAAGTGAACACACAACATGAAATATTTTTTTCATATGTTCTTAAACAACAACATATATAAATGAAATGCCGAAAGCGAAAGAACAACGGCCGGAAACTTGTTCAGACTGAGAAGCGCAGAAACGCTGTCCTTAAGACATTATTACCCCGACTATGTGCACACGGTATGGCAACATGTCTCCCAAGATACAAAAATCTACCTTGTTCTAGTCTTCGCACTTAAATGAGAACAAGCAACAAACCGATACCGCCTTGATATGTCTGAATCATATATATGCAGAAAAGGTATGCAGAATTTCTGTACAAGGAAAATGGTTCGTGTTTTCAATTTTGCAGAGTTTTTGTATTTGTGAAATCTATATTGTTTTCATTCAATGCATTGGGATTTTATAGGTAAAGGAAACAGCCTTTCAAATGGAAGAGTAGAAATGTTTCAGAAATTGGGTTGGAAGAGGAGGTTGATTATGTTCATGCAAAGAATATAATTCGGTTATCAACTATCTGTTGCAACCTATCTGTCAGAATTCTAATTGATGCCAAGGTTCATTTTCAAATTGATCATTTCAAATGCATGCACTTGTTCAAACGGGTTGCATTGCTTTAATTCAGAATCTTAACTGCTGGGCAAGCCCAAAAATATTAATACTAGGCCGGGCCAAGATAAGACCAAAGCCCAAAGCCCAAGCACAAGCCACAAGCCCAAGCCCAATCCCAAGCCACAGTCCCAAGCCCAAGCCATAAGCCTGAACTGGCCATACGGACGGCGGCCTAATGCTTATTTCTTAGTTTCCTAAGATTTGACCGATTGTAATTTCTTGAGTTGAATATTTGAAGTATTTAGAAGAAAATTAGAAAAAGAAATAGATAATAAACTCAGCACCTTTCTTTATGAGTGGGATTTTGAGAAGAGTTGATCTTTGGAGAGCACAGTACGATGAAAGTTGTAAGCTATGTTCGGGGGGGAGTTATTGTTTATCATTGGCCTCAATGGTAAAATCAGTCGGGAGACCTGAGAGGCGGTGGTTTACCCTGCGGCGGGTCTCAGCGGTTCGAGTCCGCTTATCTCCAACTCGTGAACTTAGCCAATACAAATCTATATGATAGCACCCAATTTTTCCCATTTGGCGGTCCAAAAACTGCTCAGCAACAGTCGGACAGGTGAGGAATCTTGAGGTGAACCCGAAAAGTTTGGGTAGAGCCGGATCTAAGCGTTGGCCAGGTAAGCTTCCACCAGACCGCCTGTGCCCTCCCATTTTGTCTCGCCCTAAATTGAATGGTTCTCTTAGTTACGCTGCGCCCCGACCCGAGTCCCCACGTCCGCGTTTTTCCGCCCAAGAAGTTGGCTTTTCCAACACAACTGGCGGGCCGTCCCCTTCATTTTATGCTGACCTCGGCCCGGGCTGGCTTTTTGGGAAGCCCGTTCCCACCGCGCTCACGGCCCGGCTGGCCTGACATCGGTAGTGGGAATTTTCCTGTTTACAAAGTTCTCTTGAGCCGAATGAGGCCGAAGGTAGAATGTGTTGGAAAAACTTGTAGTGTACTACTGGTTTGCTAATTGCATAAACACATACCATGACACATAATTGCAAAAACACATTGTAAGATAAGTGAACGCATAACAGGATATATTTTTATTCATATGTTCTTAAACAGCAACATATATAAATTAAATGCAGAAAGCGAAAGTACAACGAAAACTTATTCAGACTGAGGCACGTAGAAACGCTGTCCTTAAGACATTATTTCCCCGGCAATGTGCACAAGGATATGGCAACATGTCTCCCAAGGTACAACAATCTACCTTGTTCTAGTCTTCGCACTTAGACGAGAGCAAGCAACAAACCAATGCTGCCTTGATATCTCCGACTGATATATATGCATAAAAAGTATGCAGCATTTTTGTACAAGGAAAATTGTTTGTGTTTTCAATTTTGCAGAGTTTCTGTATTTGAGAAATATATCATGTTTTCATTCAATGCATTGAGATTTTATAGATAAAGGAAACAACCTTTCAAATGGATGAGTAGAAATGTTTCAGAAATTTGATTGGAATTAGAGGAGGGTGATCCTGTTCATGCAAAGAACGGAATTCGGTTATCATCTATCTGTTGCAACCTATGATGCACCAACACTTCAATCTGGTCGCCGTGCGCCGTGTCCGACATAAGACACGACACGACACACTCCGACACACTCCGACACCGTGTCCAACACGTGTCGGATGATTAAATTAATATTATTTAAAATTTAATATCCGACACGCTTCCGACACACTGTCGACACTCCCCGACACAGCTCCGACACACCCCGACACTCCTGAACCCAATTTTTTATTTTATTTTCTTTATTTAAGTTTTTTTCAATTGAAACGTTAAAATACACGATTTTCATTTCTATAATAATTAAATAAATAATACGATGTATCAAGTTTATATGTTTGTTGTTGATAAACAATCATTTTTACAATTTGTAATATTTTGAAGGTCAATCAAAATTTCTTTTGGCACCGTATGAAGGTCGAATATCTATTCTAGATATTCATAGAGTTTATGTAATACCAATCTTATTTTGTCTAGTTTTTTCAGATGTTTAAGAATATTTTTTTTGATAAATTGTAATTTATTTACATTTTATATATATATATATATATATATATATATATATATATATATATATATATATATATATACGTGTCCTTAAATTTTGGAATTAGCCGTATCGCCGTGTCCGTGTCCGTGCAACATAGGTTGCAATCTATCTCGTCAGAATTCGAATTGATGCGAAGGTCCATTTTCAAATTGAGCATTTCAGATGCATGAACCTATTCAAACGGGTTGCATTGCTTTAATTCAGAATCTTAACTGGTGGGCTGGCCCAGAAATATTTCACTAATTCGAATTGAAGGGTGATATAAAATCGGTCTATTTCCGATCATATCCATAGTTAGCGCATTCATCGTAGTTAGCAGCTCCAGCTCCGTATCAAGGTCACAATCGATATCGTCACTAGCATCAATATCGTCACTAGCATCAATACTGATATCATCAATAAGAAAACCTTTAGGCTTGTTATCCAGGAACTTGTTCAGAATGAACTTCTCGACAAATATAATATGTTTTGTTATTCTAAGCGGGTATTCTATCATTGGTAATGAAGAACTTGCTATTCTTAACTCGTGGCCCCAGAAATTCCTATATAACTTAAGCGATACAGTCAAAGCTTTTTCTATTCTATTATTAACTGACTTATGGTTTTTGAATCAACAAGCATCTACGTCTTCCCTCTCTTACAAAGTTCTTTTGTCCTTCAGGGCTTGCCTCAAACTGTCCCACTTAAGTTGTGAGTATTCTTGAGTTCTATTACCTATGTGGGACAAACGGAACACATTTCCTTTACAACACCAACATAAATCACTCTACTTTTAGGCATTAATTTCTCATTCACCCGATATCGGAATTGAGTGATTCAAAATCCTAACATCAACTAATATTTTAGCAGTTTTCAAAACTATTTTTATCTCTAGAAATTCATTCCGTAAGTCATTCAAATCCGGGCTTGAAGTGGATTGTCCGCCACTTACACTTGAACTCATTTTGGAGCTAAAACACCATAAAGTTCTAATAGAATGTTACGGGCCAATGGGTTAGCAGATGATGACATTTAGCAACCTCCTCTGTATCCTCCCCATGTGGTATCCCTGCCTACCCCCGTTGCTCTGCCCTCGACTATCCATGCTACAACGGATGCCACCACACATGCTTATACTTCGTTTGAAGCCGCACCAATTGCAGCTCGTGATTATAACTCTGATATTATCGATCTGTGTAATATGATTAATAATGTGGTTGATGAGATGTGAGGAAAAGTAGAAATTGTCATGAGTCATGTTCGTCGTGATCGACAAGAATCGATCGATAAGATAGATAAAATAAGGAATGAGCTTACTGTATCCAAAGAATCGATGATATGGCTGATTTTGGCAAACAAGGCAGAAGCCACTGAGCAAAATCATGTGATTTTGGCAGCTCTATATTGCATGTGGGGTGTCATCATCCGACAAATTGTAATATACTTTCAATATTATTGTAAATAATTAAGCATCGTTCTTATAGTAATGAGTACTAACCCACATTTGGTATAGAGATTTGGTGGTCTCTTTGTCGACCCTGATGAACCTTCGCATGCAGCTGCCCCGCTGGAGTATCAGCGTGAGCATGAGCCGGATCATTATAGGGGTGTTCATGCGTCATAGCCCGAGGTAATATTTGGTCATATGATGTTTTCCCATTAGTCTGTAAGTTACTGTTTTTATATCGATGTTTATTAGTAACGGACAACTTTTCTTTACAGGTTTTGAGAGACGAGTCGCAGTTATGATCAGAAGCAAATGCGACGACATTCGTGGAGCTGTTGGATCTAACTTTATGTGATATGAATCACTTCAATCCAGATCGTTATGCTAAACTATCAAAAATCAAAACAAGAATTAAACTGTAAACATACCCGAATCCATAGCAGCGGAAGACTCTGTAGATGTTATAGGATCGATCTTCTAGATCTACACACCGTCTAGTAATTTTCAGAGGAACCCTTTAGAATTCTCTGTAGTTCTCTTTCTGGTAATGGGAGGCAGAGGAGAATAGATCGGTGTGTGACCTAGGGACCATAACCCTCCTTATATAGTGAAATATATTTTAGGTATTTCCATTTCTACCCATCAACGAAATAGAAATTACCACTTAGTCTATACACATAAAAGGCCCACACCCTAATGATACATTATAGCTCAACAACCGTAAACCGAATTAGATCACTTTTATATCGAGCTAATATTTATCGACAGTCCGTAATAAATAATTATTTCACGTATAAGCCCAACGTTGGATTAATGATCCAACAATCTCCCACTTGGGCTATATGTGTAACCTTATAATTATTTATCACAAGATAACCGAATGAGCGCTCAACTTTGCTGTCATCACAAAAGAATGTATCAATGACAATCCTGTCCATCAATCCCATCAACATAAGACCAAAGCGGCCTTCGTCACATCTATCGTGACGGGACCCATCAATGACCACATATGCTGATAAAACTGAATGACATGGATCATGATGTGGATGCGTAGCATGGAAAATAACATGACATGTGATCTTAACATGTATATTTCCAACTGGTCCACCTTAAACTTAATGAGATCAGAACCGTATATCAAGATCAAAGTGTGAAACATCAAAAAACTTAAATTTCTGCAGAAACACTATAATTGTAACTTTAACTTTAACCATAACATTAACCTTGAACTGAAAAAACTGAAAAATGTGTCTATATTGAAGCAAACATTATCAATTACAAACTCCTACTAAACCTAAACATCCTTAACTGACATGACACCCATACGAGAAATATGCTCAAGAACATCTTAGGTGGCTGTCCCATAGTGAGTGGATCCACAATAATGGAGTTTGTCATGATATGTTCAATAGACACCCATCCACTTCGAACTCTATCTTTAACAACTAGGAACCTTATGTCAATGTTCTTAGACATCAATGAACTCCTATTGCTGTTGGGATAAAACACTGCAGAATTATTATCACAAGAATCCTTAATGGTCCTTATATAACCAAATAAAACTTCACAGCCTGAAATAATATTTCCGCATCCATATCCCATCACTAGTGGCTTCAAAAGCCCTGCATTTTGTCTCCAAAGTCAAATAAGTCATAAGTGTCTGCTTAGCACTTTTTAGATAAACAACTTCTTTTGACAAAATGAAGACATATCCTTATGTGGATTTAAATGTATCTTTACATCCACCAATATCTAAGTCAGTAGACCGAATGATCTCTAACTTTTCTGACTCCTATATATGTGAGCATCCTATATTTTGTTTTCTCGTAAGTACTTTATAACCTAATAGGTCACAGCACCAAATGACCCTTTCCAGTATCTTTTAAGAATCTGCTCAACCTGAATGAAATGTACACAATAACCAGACATGTACAAACCTAAGCACACATTAGACTCCCAATAATAAATCAAATGGAATCTTCTGCATTTCCTCCTACTTTATATCATTAGAAAAGGCACAGCGAGACTAAACTTGTCTCACTTAGACACAGGGGTACCATGTTGTTTACAATACATCATGTCGAGTCTCATAAGAAAACTTTATCGATATAGTCTGTTTGTAATGATCCAATAATACCTCAATAATAACCCTGATATACATGGATCCCGAAAAAACTAAAAATAGCGTCTCCTAAATCTTTCAACTCAAAACTGAACGAGATAAATGATTTAGTTTCACGCCCAAAATCTATATCATTACTGAATATCATCGACATACAAAACCAGAGTATGAACCTACTCCCACTAAACTTATGTTAGATACATTCATCAACCGAATTTAACTCGAAAAACCAAACGAGACAACAATTTGATGAATCTAACACACCATTGACATGAAAACCGTTTGAGTCCAAAGATGGATTTCTTTAGTACGCAAACCATATTCATTGCGTCACCAAATGCAAAGTTTTATGGCAGCACCAAATCAATGTCACCACTGATAAACATTGTCTTTACATCCATCTAATGTAACTCATAATCCATATGAGCAAGTAGAGCCATAATTATCTAGAAAAGGCCTTTCAATGAAACCGGAGAGAAAGCCTTTTTATAACACTCATTTTGCATAACCTTAATCCACTTATGAGAGTTGGAGCTTTCCATGGCTTGGGGAACAGTAACCGGATTGTCCTCCATATTGCCAGGATCCTTATGCTCAAGGAGGTAAACAATATAATTATTCTGAATTGTTGACACAATCTCTCTAGTGGAGTGTCTTGGTGGCGGTGCCACTGATTTCTCATGTGGTATCTCATATGCTCATGTTGCTCCCATATAGGTTATTGAGGATGTTGAGGTTGTCTAATTGGAAGTTCAAGAATATTGTCATAAACCGTATCTGGCAATAGTATACATCCCATTTGGGAAATGCAAATTGTTACCAACTGCCACTGTAGGGAGAGTCATGGTAGGCTCTTCCTTAAAGACAATATTTCATGCCTTATCTTCCCCCCAAACTCAATATACTCAAGGAACCTTGCAGATCCCGTCTAATAAAAACAAAAAAACTGGAAGTACGACCATAGAACTTAAAACCCCTGGATCTCTTAAAACACCACACATAACAGTTGACCATTCTTAAGTCCAATTTTCATTCCTTTGGTTTATAAGGCCTAACCTTAGTTGGACAACCTCCAATATGATTACACCGAATACTAGGTTATACTAGTCCATATTTCATATTGGGTTTTGGTTACTGCTGTAGTGGTATTTATTTAGTATGAAAGCTGCCAACTTTAATTTCCGTAGTGACTACCATTAGATATAGTTAATTAAAAGCGAATAATCGTCTATGAAGGTGATACTTTATTTCTGACCATTCCAACATACCGTAAGGAATAGACATCAAGTGACCATATGTATCAATTCTAAGACGTACTTAGAGCAATCAAATATCTAATCTTCTATGTTGGTTTGTTACCCCTTAATACAACCTGCTCAGACAAAATCCATCTGACATATCAAGGGGACCAAATGTTCCATCTGACATAAGCCTTTATATTCTCTTTCGAGAAATTTTACAAAAATGCTAATGCCAAACCATATAGGAACCATCATTAGTTAAATTTGATTTGTGCCATGAAAACTAAATGCAGAGTGTATCAAGATTATCACTGAAAGCCAAATGATTAGAACATATTTGATCTGAATCCTGGAAAGACTAAGGTATCATCCTTAATTGAACAAGAATGTCCTAATTTGTCCAAAGTCTTTTCCAAGTCTAGAAAATGTTCAATCTTCAGTAACAATCTAGTTTCTGAATAGCCTTAAACTTTATTGCATCACCATCACCCACAAAGATGTATCTTTCAACATCAACCGGTGATCGATAATGCTATCTACTCTGCATATTCAGGCTCAAATGAATAGGTGCATCAGAATCTATCCACTATATGTTCAGGCACATAAATCAACTCAACCCCTAAACAAACCAAAAAAGAAAACTTAACTTTATTTGCTCAGCAAGCATGACACTACAAGAAATCATTCATTGTGTACCTACCTATTGGCTTAAGAAACAACCAATATCCTTATGTTGTCACTTTTGCCCCTATTGTTGAATACCAAAGACTTCCTTAAATTTTATTGTGCCCTTACCTTTAATGGTGACCATATTTAGCACTTTCTCGGTTGTCCAAATTTAAAATCATTCGATTTCTTGCACTCGATGGGAAATCGATTTCTTCAACTCCCACCATTCCTTATGTCGCTTATAACCGACATTTAATTTACCATATTGTGCTTGAAGATATAGAATGATAAATTGCACCAGTAGTCCATCACAGATATCCAAATTAAATATCCGAAGTTTGGAAATCAAATGAGCTAATTTTAGAATGTGCCATTATGTTGCATTAGTCCTTGTACCTTACAGAGATTAGCTAAGACATGACAAGTTACCTCACCTTTCTCTTCATGGCATTGTGAAACTCTATTAAACACAAAAAAATTCCTTATTGGTCACCATGGTCTTTATACAATTTCTAAGAGTGTATAGATTGACTTCCTACATGATCACTGGACTCAACATGTTTGATCACTCTCGCTCTCAAAGTACAAATATGTTTGACTTTACTATCCTAACTGAGAGGTTTAAGATGATCATACATAAATGTCAAGTCTAGATCCTTAATGCCAATGACAAGAACAAACTGGTTCTTTCTAACTCTTGAAATCACAGAAAATTAATGGAGGAATATAATGCTTCAATGAGCAGATATACTTTAAAGCAGAACTTAAAAGTAAATAGATAACAACTTAATTAACCTTAAGCTCACATATGTAAGATCCGAAGAATATCCAAAATCAAACAAATTTATGATATATTTTCCCATCACAAAATGCCGGCACGACATTAATATCTCATCTTTGGACGATAATACTAACTCGTAATTGACATCTTGGCGTAGTAATCAAACACTGACAATAAGTCCTGTCAAATAATAGACCAATTTTTGGATCGCATCTATTATCCACATGGAAACCGAATAATTGTCACGTATTTATCACCACAGGTGTATTTATAATTCTGCCAAACAATATCCTTCCTTTGGGCCGAATACAATCCGCATGAATTTATAAAAACACAAGCCATTTTACATCTCACCGTAAATAAATTTCCACGTAGAGGTCACTTTGGCGACATATCGCTTCCACAAATCCACTTAGAGTAATAATAAATGCGCAATATATCAATGTTTAATTTGCCACATTGACCTTTTTTTAAAAATTTGATCCATCAAAATTGGATTATTTCTTTCTTCAGATCTTAACATAACCGATTACTAAATAAACGTTCTTCTACCGTAAATTAATTTTCTAGCATCATCCAAAAATACCTTTTATATGGACTATTTTATATGGACTAATTAAATGTTTAATCATCCAAAATGCCGCAACTTTAAATACCTGACCGAATAAATTAGTCCACATGCAACAGTAATATACTACTTTCATATCTTCTATAATTAACAAAATTGCACAAAGATTGGCCGAACCACACTGCCACCTTTTTTATTATTATTATTATTATTATTATTATAACAAAGGAATGAACCCTAAATAGGCATATATCAACACTGCTTACAGCACCGCCGCCGCCGCTTATGCATATCGGCTCATAGGCCAGTCATGCCTTCAACTTTGTTTCAAATTGAACAATACAAAGTCTGGATTATTTATTTATTTCAATAACCAAAAGAGGCGTACAACATAAGCCCTAATTTACTACTTTTATCATCTGAATCCCTTTATCATCTTAATCCAGGAATTCAACCCAATTATTATTCATTACCGTCAAAAGTAAAACAAAAGCAATTATAATTGCAAACGGCGGCAGGCATACAAGATGAATCAAGGGAAAAAACTATTTGCCGAAGGATGTTGAAACCAAAATAGATCGATTCTCAATAATTTAACATTAACCTTGCTCTGCTACCACTTGTTGGATCTAACTTTATGTGAGATGAGTCACTTCAATCCAGGATCGTTATGCTAAACTATCAAAAATCAAAACAAAAATTAAACTGTAAACATACCCGAATCCATAGCATCGGAAGACTCTGTAGATGTTGTAGGATTGATCTTCTAGATCTACACACCGTCTAGTAATTTTCAGAGGAACCCTTTAGAATTCTCTGTAGTTCTCTTTCTGGTAATGAGAGGCAGAGGAGAATAGATCGGTGTGTGACCTAGGGACCATAACCCTCCTTATATAGTGAAATATATTTTAGGTATTTCCATTTCTACCCATCAACGAAATAGAAATTACCACTTAGTCTCTACACATAAAAGGCCCACAACCTAATGATACATTATAGCTCAACAACCGTAAACCGAGTTATATCACTTTTATATCGAGCTAATATTTATCGACAGTCCGTAATAAATAATTATTTCACGTATAAGCCCAACGTTGGATTAATGATCCAACATGAGCAATTTTTACAGAGAATCAAAGATCCATATGAGGGAAAATTCTATCCTAGGGACTCCCTACTAGGGAACTGTCTACGTGGCAGCATCTGGACCACACAATTTCCACACACAGGGCACTGTGTATTCCACCTCAGGAAACTGTGTGGTCCAGATCCTGCCACGTAGGCAGTTCCCTACTAGGGAGTCCCTACAGTAGAACGACCCCCATATGAGACTTTCAATGACGTATTAGAAACAGAGGACACTATCTGCTTGTGTTAGTTGTGTTTCATTGGCTATAGGAATGGAAAATTAAAATATGCTGGTGATGCTATAAAAATTTTATCTTGTTTACCATATGTAGAAGAGGATGGTACGGGGAAAAGAGGGCTCGACGAATCTCCAACAGCTGAAAAAAGACATGTGAAGTACATTGAGAGCATTCAAGAGAGGACCATTAAATTCATGAAGAGGTATAATGCATCACTTTTGGTTTGAAGAGTTGCTGACAGATAAGGGTCGTCTACATGAGCTGGTGATATTAACAAAAAATTGCATTTGTTTTCGTTGCAGCATGTTGATGCCTACGTGAATCTATTAAAACAACGATGGCGGCACAACCGGATGTGTATAAGCGTGGGTCAATGGTGTAACACTATGAATTTGCCACTTCAACGCAGAAAGTTTGCTTCCTCATCCCGCTTTGTATGCATACACATTATGGAGCATCGAGTCCGATCATTGGGTTTGCCGTTGGGATGTCTGTTAAAAATATCATTTTCTGTGCTCCCACGATAAGAGAAAAGGACATTGATTTAGTCTACAAAATCATTATTAGGCATATGAATCTACCAGGCATTCTTGAAAAGTTTCTCAAGTAGATGAAGAGAAAATTGTTCCCGGTATGGTGAACTGCCTCGGGTCACATAACTGCTCGTATCTGTTATAATATATTCCCTCGAGGATTTCAATTGTTTAAGTGAGCACCAACAATATGCTTTTGCAAAAAGACCTTTTGTATTTCTATTTTTAAATAATCCGTGGTCGACATGGCCAATTGTGCCGATGTTGACATGGGGTTTTTCTGCTGGAACTTGCCAATGGCTGCTCGGACAGTAAGGCGGCATGGACTATGCGGAGAAGAGGTGGTAGTGGAGGAGTTGAGGCCGTGGCAGTTGTTATGACGGATCGATCAAGAAGTGATGGTGATTGTGAGTAAAGATAAACAACTAACAAGTAAACAAACACATAAACAAGAAGAACACAGATTTAACGTGGTTTCCGGCAATGTGCCGACTACTACACGGACAAACGAGGATATTTTATTATCAAGAGAAAGTTACAAGTTACAACAGATACATATGATATTTGTAGCCTTGGGAATCCAACCATAACCGACTAAACCGCCAAATCAGACAATGACTGAAATACCCCAGAAGTAACCTTATCAAAATCGGAAAACCATGCAGATGTGTTCCCCAAGTATGCTGAGAACCAACTCAGCAAACTCATGACTCATTAGGTTGATCAACCCGGATGACGTCCCAGCTAAACACCGAATTCGGTAGACTGCACAGCACTCTATTGACCACCAGATCACAGTTTCCAGATAGATTCAACAGAGTATTACACTCAGCTGACCAAAGTCAGTAGCATAGTTTAAGTCACCATTACAAATCTCCACCTTGACTTCAATTTCATGCAAACTGACCAGATGCACAGCCAAGTGCCAGATTTCCTCTTTGTCTTCGGATTTGAATACCTCAGCTGATGTGATTCCGGTTGGAACCAGATCTGATGTTTTGCCCAGGAAGTAACTAAGGGGAACAATGACGAGCCAATGATCCTAGACCTAGTAATCCAACTAAATCGTAGGCAGAGAACGCCCAACAAATGCTCACAATGCTGGTAAATCCTCAAAGGGGTGAACTTTCTTCGACAAAGAAAATTCTCACTCGCAAGTGATTTTCAAGCCTTATGACTTGGTTGAGTAAAACTCAATAATTTGATTTCTCATAAAATAATTGTCTACCAAATAAAAAGCTAGTGTTTGCCTTATATAGGCTTACAACCAAAAGAAAAAGCAACATCTAAGCAATGTGGGAGAAATTCCCACTTAAAAATGCGCCTATCTCCTATTGGCCGAAACGAAATGTTCCTATTGGCTAATAAAAGAATAAATAAATAAAGTGCTAAAAATCCAATATAAAATAAAACCAACTCCTAATTAATTAAATAATATTCATAAATAGCACGAATGATGTATCCTCCGAGCATGAACCGGATCACATCATTCCCTCCCGGTTCGAAAGGATTCGTCCTCGAATCAACGGGATGTCATAGAACGTACCTTCATCACGCACAACATCACGAGAAACAAAAATAAACTCCAATGGTACGCCGGGATCAAAGATAAAGCGAACAAACATCTCGTAAATCAATAGCATGTTGAGCGGTCGCACGATTTCTTCAAAAGGAACGGCCCAACGGGCTCGTGGCTGGATATAATGGTGAATGAAGCCATGGTATGGAGCAAGATGATCATATAAATGCAAATCATGAGAGACATCAGCATGCGCCAAATATGGATCATCAAATGCTTGCTTCAGCTTTCCGCCACAGGCAACAATTTCAAGAACATCCAAATGCAATATATGGGCGGCATTGGGTGTATCCAATAACCCTGTGGTACCCGCAAGTGGGGGATAATGACGTACCTACAAAGAAAATGCTGGGGCAACACAATACAATGGTGGTTCAACGGTGGCCACCTGTGTCTCCGCATCCGCAACAGCCATCTCAACCACGGAAGCATTATCATCATCAACTATAAACTCGGATGCCTCAACACTCTCAACCCGATGAACGTCAACCAATGCCTCCACCTTGTTAATAACCTCATCCACAATAGGACAAGGCAGCCTCTCATCAAGAATTTTCTCCACCTCAACGGTTGCAATAGTGTCCTCATGGCGTGTGCTCATGGCATCTTTCAATTCTTTACATTTTCGTGGAGATTCAGCCCAAAACAGTGCACTTTTCTTCTTAAACCGTTCCGTGTCTTGCTTACTCTGCTCAGATTGCTTCTTCCACTTAGCGAGTATCCCTAGTATCCGGAGTCTTTCTTCCTCAATCCTCGCATCCTCCTCTTTTTGAAGCATCACTCTAGCCAAGTAACAAGGGGGCACAAATTGCTGTTGCAATTCTCTTTTCATAGCATTCCACGTACTAATCTTTGGTACCTTATGTATATGACTCAAAAATTTTAATTCTGTCCACCATCGCGAAGCCTTCCCTGTGAACAGAAGTGGTGCAAAGTAGCACTTATCCGCATCTGAATAGTTATAGCGTGCAAAATAGTGCTCTAACTCAGCTTCCCAGTAAAAATATGCATCACCATCAGGTGCACCACTAAATGATGGCAGCACCATAATTACCTCACAACTCTCGTGTTTACACTCCCCTCTTTCTAAGTCGTACAAAGTACCCTTGTCAAATTAACCAGAAGAGCGAGCAAAAGTAAATAGCAATCAAAACCGACTCTCTAGAAGGGACACTAGGTGTTCAGACCGAGAAAAGGTATAGAAATGAGTGGGATGGTGTGGGAAGAGTTGCTAATGTGAGTAAGAAAGGTGAGAAGCAAAAGGCACGGAAGAAGTAATGAAAATAGGTGACTGTATTATTTCACGGGTGTGAAAATTTTCACACCTGGGTGTGATATTTTCGTCAATTGCAGGCCTCTTTTTTTTTTTTTTTTTTTTTTTAAGACTACAAAAATGTCACAGGTGTGAAATTTGACACACCGGGGTGTGAAGCTCACGTCCAAATTTGCAGCACTTTTTTTTTTTTTTTTTTTTTTTTTTTTGTGTATTCTTGTCGAACAAAAAAAAAAAAAAAAAAAAAAAAATAAAATTAGGTCAAACTTTTAGGTGGGATGCACAGCCGCCAAAAAAAAAGGAAAAGCTGTTGGTAATTTTTTATTTTTTTTTTTTTTTTTTTTTTAATATTCGGCTGTTGCACAGGGGATTGACAGGTGAATCAAAAGCAAAACAAATATGCAACTCAATACGAGAATTCTAACAGGACGCAAACAGGAGATCAAGAAACGCAAACTATTTTTTTTTTTTTTTTTATGATGGTCGAACAGAGGAACAAGGAACAACAGGAAAAAGGATTTTTTTTTTTTTTTTTTTTTTTTTTGGTTATGACGATGCAAGAAAAGCAAGAACAGGTATAAAGGAAAACAAAAACAAAAGGGATATTTGCTCACCGAAGTTGCTGAGCTCTGCTACCAACTGATGTGATTCCGGTTGGAACCAGATCCGATGTTTTGCCCAGGAAGTAACTAAGGGGAACAATGACGAGCCAATGATCCTAGACCTAGTAATCCAACTAAATCGTAGGCAGAGAACGCCCAACAAATGCTCACAATGCTGGTAAATCCTCAAAGGGGTGAACTTTCTACGACAAAGAAAATTCTCACTCGCAAGTGATTTTCAAGCCTTATGACTTGGTTGAGTAAAACTCAATAATTTGATTTCTCATAAAATAATTGTCTATAGAATGAATAGCTAATGTTTGCCTTATATAGGCTTACAATCAAAAGAAAAAGAAACATCTAAGCAATATTTCCACTTAAAAATGCGCATCTCCTATTGGCCGAAACGAAATGTTCCTAAGCTAATAAAAGAATAAATAAATAAAGTGCTAAGATAAAATCCAACTCCTAATTAATTAAATAATATTCCTAAATAGCACGAATATGGTATCCTCCGAGCATGAACCGGAAACGAAATGTTCACTATTCCAAGATTAATAAAGAATTCAAAAGTAAATAAAGTTAAACTTGCTTTGAAAAACATCCAATATTGAAAATAAAACCAACTCCTAATTAATTAAATAATATTCATAAATAGCGTGACGAATGATGTATCCTCCGATTGCCTCATTTGAACCGGATCACATCACAGTACCATGTGACAAAACATTGAGTACCACCTCCATAAATGAGTCCAATATCATATGTACCCCTAAGGTACCTAAATATCCTTTTCACTGCTTTCCAGTGTTTTTTTCCAGGTTGAGCCATAAACCTGCTGACAACACTGACTGCATGAGCCAAATAAGGCCTAGTACAGACCATGGCATACATCAAACTGCCTCCTGCACTAGCATTTGGAACCCTTGACATGTATGCTTCCTCTTCAGCTGACTGTGTAGCAAACACAGCAGACAAATGCAGATTTGGTGCCATTGGAGTATCTATAGGCTTGGCTGCTGACATGCCAAACTTGGATAATACCTTTTCAATATACCCCTGCTGAGAAATGAACAACTTCCCCTGCTTCCTATCTCTATAGATCTTCATCCCCAAAATTTTCTTTGCATCTCCCAAATCCTTCATCTCAAATTCAGCCTTGAGAAGATTTTTTAGATCTTGAATAAGACTTGTTCACAGTAGCTATCAGCATATCATCCACATACAGAACCAGACTGATGATTGAACCATCCTTCAACTTGTTGTGATAAACACAGCAATCATATGGACTCTTGCTATAACCCTGCTGAATCATATAACTGTCAAACTTATTATACCACTGTCTTGGGGCCTACTTAAGTCCATGCAAGGACTTCTTCCACTTGCAAACATATCCTTCCTTTCCAGGAACTTGGAAACCCTCTGGCTGAGTCATATAAATTTCCTTATCTGCATCTCCATGTAGAAAATCTGTCTTCACATCCAATTACTCAAATTCAAGATTCTGATGTGCCACTATTTCTATTAACACCCTGATGGAAGTATGTCCGATCACTGGAGAAAATATCTCTTCATAGTCTACCTCATCTTTCTGATTGAACCCTCTTGCAACCAGACGTGCCTTATAACTGATGTCCTCAGCAGATGTCATTCCTTTCTCTTTTTTTGAATATCCATTTGCAGTTGACCACCCTTCTATCATGTGGTTGTTTGACCAAATCTCAAGTCTCATTCTTCTGAAGTGACTCCATTTATTCTCCCATGGAAGCAAGCCATTGAGATGCCTCAGAACATGTCACAGCTTCCCTGTAGTGTTTGGTTCAAAACCATCTACTTCTTCAACTACGTGGAGTGCATATCCAACTATATTCTCCTCAAACCCATATCTTCTTGAAGGTCTAATATTGGTCCTTTTAGCTCTGCTGAGAGCTATACCTTGCTGACCAACATCAGCTGTTTGAGTTTCTACTGACCCTTTGTTCAGCAGGCTGGTTTGGATCTAGCTCTGGATCTGCTGATTGTTGACTATCCCCTGCTGAGTCTTTCAATTCAGCAGTCTCTACTTGAAGCTCTGCCTGTTTGTCAACCTTCTTAATTTCAGATCCAATTTTAGTTTCAGATTTGGCCCTCACAGATGAGTTAAGAATAGAATTTTCATCAAAGACTACACTCATGTTGAGTATAACCCTATTTTCAGCTGATGACCAGATTCAATACCCCTTAACTCCATCTCCATATCCTACAAATACTCCCTTCTTGGCTCTTGGTTCTAGTTTACCTTCACTGACATGATAGTAGACTGTGCTCCCAAAAACCCTTAGATCTGAGTAATTAGCATGCTTTCTTGACCAAACCTCAAGTGGTGTTTTGAGTTTGATCCTAGTGTGAGGACCTCTATTGATTAAGTAGCATGCTGTGTTAACAGCCTCTGGCCAAAATCGTCTTGCTAGACTAGAATTAAAGAGCATGCACCTTGCCCTCTCCAGAAGAGTTTGATTCTTTATTTCGGCAACACCATTCTGTTGTGGAGTATATCTTACAGTATGTTGCCAGCAATGCCTTCATTCTTGCAGAATTCATCAAACTCAGACCAATAGAATTCCAGTCCATTATCAGTTTTAAGTCTCTTGATCTTCTTCCCTGTCTGATTCTCAACCAATGCCTTTCATTGCTTGAAGTGCTTGAATGCTTCATTCTTGTGCTTCATCATAATTACCCAAACCATCCTTGAGTAATCATCTATAAAAGACACAAAATACATATGACCATCCAGTGACTCCACCCTTGAAGGTCCCCAACAATCAGAATGAACATAATCAAGTGTCCCTTTTGTGACGTGGAATGCTTTTGGGAACTTTCTCCTATGTAGCTTCCCAAACACACAGTGTTCACAAACTTCCACCTCCATGACCTTATGTCCCCCAAGTATATCAGACTTAGAAAGAATTTGCATCCCTCTTTCACCCATATGACCCAATCTCATATGCCACAACTTAGTCAGCTATGAATGGTGAACCTTTGATGATACTACAGCAGCAGAAACTGATACAGTAGACCCTTGTTGTATGTACAATGTCCCATGTCTGATACCCTTCAGAATCACAGTTGAACCCTTACAGACATTCACCACTCCACCTTCACCCCCAAACTTGAACCCTTTGTTGTCTAGTAGACTAAGTGATATCAAATTCTTGGTCATATATGGAACATACCTAACATCATTCAGTGTGCAGAATTTACCATCATGTGTCCTCATTTGAACAGATCCAATCCCAACTATTTTGCAGACCTTGCTGTTAGCTATAGTAATTGACCTTCATCCACCTACTGATAAGTTGAAAACCACTCCCTGTTTGGACACACATGATAAGATTCCCCAGTGTCCGGAATCCACACATCTATGTTCCATGCTGACTCTGAAACTGCTAAGGCTAGATCTTCTTCAGAGTTGATGTCTTGTTCTTGTTAGGAAATCAACTAGTCTAAGCAGCGGAATTTAAAATTTTGATTTCCGATCCCAAGATCGACTTCGTTTAATACAATAAACACGTTAAGTAGTTGACGGTGATTACCTTGGTTGATCTAATAGATCAACGCTTTGACCGCCAACGGAGAGTAGTAGTGTGCGCGAGCCGTCACCGTGTCCGGCCTCTATCGATATCCACACGAACTCCTCGCTAGAATCTTCTTTGGATTGCTACTAGAAAAATCCGGTTACTAGACCGGCCTTTTTCTCTCTCTAAAACTCTCTAGAAAAAGCTATCTATTTTACACAAGAACTATTAGATCTTTGAATTGGATGTGCAAAAGAGCTAGCCAACCCCTTTCTTTTATAGTAGAAAGTGGCACCCCTTATGCATCCTAATCTGATTAGGAGAAGCTTCTAGTAGATTGATGAGAAAGAAAACATTTTTCTAATAAAATAAGGAAAATCACTTTGATTGATTTATCTCATTTAATTTATTAAATAAATCTAAGATATTTTCAATATCTTATATTGGATATATTTATCTTATACCATAATTCTAGTTTTCCAAATTCAATTAATATCCAAATATTAATCTATTGTAATCTTATTAATTAAATTGCACAATCCAAGTGTATCATATACACTAGTCATCTGCGCCCCCATAGCCAACAAATTGGCTTCTGGAATATTTTTTAATTAATTAATATAATTAATATCTTGTATTTAATTTATTCATAATAAATAAATACCGTCATATTAATTAATTCACTATAACACTTTATAGTCGAGATAAACGTTCCTTATTTGGTTATCACTATAACCTCATTTTAATCCGGCTAAATGTTCTTATGTGCGTGACCCAATAGGCTTCCGAATATGTTGGCCGTAGACATAGAGTGCAAATTATGAAAATGTCCTTCATACCTAACGATCACGGGATAGCGTCTAACAACACACCATGACCCCCAACCATCGGAAGAGTCACTACCTTTCATGAAATAGTTACCGTGTAAATAGAATCCAATCGCTGTAATAAAATCCATACGATCGTATCTCGAGTGTTGATGCGACAACAATCGTATCTTATAATCTGGATATCAAGCTCTCTCGGAATAACTCATTTACTCATACTTTGCAAAGATTCATGAGAGCTAGACATTCCATATAAGAAGGCCATTTCGGATATGTACACGCGATTTCCGGACGAACAAACATGTATCCTATGCATGCTTCAATATCACACCCGAGCACCACCGCAAGATCGCCCCATGGCTAGTGGAAACCTCAATGGTGTCAAAGCATGACAATCCACACCGTGATGCCATGAAGACTCTGGTCTCAGGATAATTACACAAATGTCACATACTGCGACACTTAATGTAAGTGGGTCAGTCTAACGTACGCATTCTCTAATACACATCCACATACAGTCCAAGTGTCTCTACACTTCGATAGACGAGATCTATCCATATCTTCAATAAGAAAGAAGATATCCAATACGTGCTAGTCTAATCATACCATTAATGTCCCGTTTGATAGTACATATGACTAGAGACATTTAAGTACCAAACTTATCAAGGTGAATAGAGATCTTATCAACCATAATCAATATCATGGTTTCTCTATCACTGTTTGACACCAGGGGCGTTACTATATATATACATACAATAACACGAAGATAAACAAGATATATAATAACAAAAATTCTTTTATTAATCATAATAAAGTTATTACATGAATAAAATAGACTGTAACCTACCCGACCCAGTCGGATCCTGTCCAACCCGATTGGGTTTAGGACACCATTTCAACAATCTCCCACTTAGCCTAAATCCAATCACCCATATGCCTAAGCCCATGCATGTGAATGTGTTTCTCATGATTTTCCTATGACAATGCCTTGGTTAACGGATCAGCTATGTTATCATCCGTGTGGACTTTATATATCTTTACGTCTCCTCGATCAACTATCTCTCTAATCAAGCGATAGCATCGTAGCACATGTTTGGACTTCTGATGAGACCTTGGTTCCTTTGACTGTCACAGTACAGTGGTAATGGACCTTCAATGGAGGGAACCACACCAAGTTCAGTAATAAACTTCATCATCCAAACTGCTTCCTTTGCCGCCTCCGAGGCTGCTATTTACTCGACTTCCATTGTAGAGTCTGCAGTAGTCTCTTGCTTGGAACTCTTCCAGCTCACTGCTCCACCGTTAAGCATGAAAACAAATCCAGAATGTGACTCCTGCCATTTTGAAAACTAGCATCTGTGTAACCTCACAATACCAAATCATTGTTCCTGAAAACCAGGAACATATCCCTAGTACGTCTCATGTACTTGAGAATATTCTTGACTGCAATCCAGTGACCATCACCTGGATTTGACTGGTACCTACTAGTCATACTTAGAGGGTACGAGACATCCGGTCTTGTTGATGTGATTCTTACGAATCAAATCCTTTGTTTTGCCCAGGAAGAAATTGGTGATAACCAATGGGAGCTAAATCCGCGCCTTAGACCAAGACAACGGTGGGAACGCCACAACGTAAAGCTCACTTACGTTGATAAGTTCTCCAAGGGGGCGATCCTCCAATCCAAGAGAACCTCACACACACAAGGTGCACAATTAAGACAATGCTTAATCAAATAATATTTCACTCAAATGTAGGTATATTGATGTCTTCTAAAAGAACAAGTAGAATGCCTTTATATAGGCTACAAAATAAGAGACAAATAAGCACTACCGGAACCCGCAAAACTAGGAAGCTTCATCTTTACCTGTGTCATATTATTATCCGGGATGAGCACATCTTCGTCAACATTTCCAACTGCATGATCACGGTTATTCGGAGCATGAAGTACACGGAGCGGTTGTCGAAGTCTAGGTACCGCAGCAATAGCAGCTGGTTGTGCAACAGCAGGTTGTGCACCACGATTAAGATTAGCCATTTGCGCTGTTAAAGTCTCAATAGAAGCCCTTATAGCAGTCATATCCGCAAAAATCCTTTCAAACTTTGCATTATTTTCGGCATTAAATGCCTTGCTAAATTCTTTGACAAGGGAAGCCAATCTCACTTCAAGATACTCATTACTCAAATTTTTAGAATGTTTAGAGTCCTCCATAGGATAGACAATAAATCCTCACCAAACTCTCGTGTTTGCACTCACCCTCTCTCTTGTGGAAAGTAAAGCACCCTTTTATGAACAAAGCAAAATAACAAGCAAAACGAATCTAGGCTAAAGGTGGGCTAAGACTCTGGGTAGGACGGGTGTTTGGTTATGTCGGATTGGCGTCTGCCTGTGGACGTGCGTTTAATGATATGGACGGGCGTCCGGATAAAATTTGATGGTTACGAAAATTAGGTTAACGGTGGTGGCGGCTGGGAATTTAGGTCAAGTTTATGTTTGCTGTTGGCTGTACACGGCAACAAAGCTGATTTCAGGCATGATAAATTACGAATTTGAAGTTGCACAAAAGAGATAAAATTTAGATATGGAAGTGTACTATTCAATCGCAAAATATCAGAATTTTTGGACTTAAATGGAAGATTTTACGGATTTTAAGGTAAGCATTGGTTTTCCGGGCAGTTTGTAGATCTAAACTGCAGAATTTTCAACAATTTTTTTGAATGGACTCCGGGGAGAATTTCGAAAATCACAAAAGAGAAAAGTTGTAAGAAATTTAATGATCTACAACTTTTATCTTAACCACTTTTCGATTTGAGAATGTATTAGGGGTCAAAACACAAGAATACGAAGCTGATCACAGGATTTGACGATTTTGACAAATTTATTTGTTGACACTTTTTGAACGATTTCCACTGAGAATTTAGAGAAACACAAAGAATGAAACTTGTAGATAACACAAAGAAATAAAACATATAATTTTTTTGGAAATTTTTTTGGAGTGGAAACTGACGACAAAAGAAGAACACGAAAACTGGAAAAACAAAAAAATTTCTGGGGATGTGGAGAACACAATTTGATGAACAACGAAGAACGAAAATAAAACGAAAAACGAAAAATGGATATTTGATTACCGTCAATAACCTTGCTCTGATACCAACTGATGTGATTCTTACGAATCAAATCCTTTGTTTTGCCCAGGAAGAAATTGGTGATAACCAATGGGAGCTAAATCCGCGCCTTAGACCAAGACAACGGTGGGAACGCCACAACGTAAAGCTCACTTACGTTGATAAGTTCTCCAAGGGGGCGATCCTCCAATCCAAGAGAACCTCACACACACAAGGTGCACAATTAAGACAATGCTTAATCAAATAATATTTCACTCAAATGTAGGTATATTGATGTCTTCTAAAAGAACAAGTAGAATGCCTTTATATAGGCTACAAAATAAGAGACAAATAACTTCCTAAGCAATGTGGGACAAATTACTTAGTAATTTTCGCCACTTTATTTCCTAGTGGGCCTAACTTGCAACTAATAAGCCCAAATGACATTTATTTGCTAAAAATAAACACTTAACCCAATATACTAACATATGGGCAACTTTTGACACGGGCCTAAGGCCGTTTTATTCAATAAAACACCGAAACTAAAATAAACAAAATAAATCACTATGATTGTAATTTAACCAAGCCCATCTTCATTGTCTTCAAATAATGCTTGGGCTGGATCACATCACTTGTGCACAACATGGCGTACTTGATGGACCCGATAGCCGAAGCATAGGGGATCCTACGCATATGCGCCCTTTCCTCCTCTGTCTTTGGACACATTTCCTTTGATAGGTAGACCACATGTGACATGGGCAACAATCCTCTCTTGGACTGCTCCATCCTGAATCTCTTTAGCATCTTGTCTATGTAGGTGGATTGTGACCGACCAAGCAACCTCTTAGATCTATCTCTATAGATCTTGATTCCTAGAATAGAAGCTGCTTCTCCCAAGTCCTTAATGGAGAAGTTCCCGGATAACCAAACTTTAACTGACCATAACATAGGAATATCATTCCCTATGAGCAATATGTTATCTACATAAAACACTAAGAAAACGACGGCACTCCTACTAACCTTCTTGTAAACACATGGCTCATCTTCATTCTTGATGAAATCAAACTGTTTTATAGTCTCATCAAAACCAATATTCCAACTCCGAGAATCTTGCTTCAACCCATAAATTGATCTTTGCAACTTGCACACCATCCTTGCGTCACCGGTTGTGAAACCTTTAGGTTGCGTCATGTACACCTCATCAGACAGATTCCCGTTTGATGTGATTCGTGCCCAGGAAGGTACTAAGGGATCAATGGGAGCTATGAAAACCTAGTCCTAGAGTCTCTGACCTAGGATCGAGGCTAAGAACACACAACGTTTGCTCAACACGCTGATTCGTTCTTAAGGGTGTGTTCTCTACAACGAAGAGAAAACTCACTCGCAAATGATTTTTATGCCTAACGACTTAACCAAGAGAAACTTCTCTCAATATAATAATAATGATTTTCATAATTCTTGTTGTATTAAAATTGTACATAGAAGGCCTTTATATAGGCTACAAAATAAATGACTAACAAACTCCTAAGCAATGTGGGATAAATTACATAGTAATTTTCGCCATTTTATTTCCTAATGGGTCTAACTTGACTATAATAAACCCAAATGGCTTATATTTGCTGAAAATAAAGACTTAGCCCAATATACTAACATATAGGCATCTCCCCTGATGAGATTTTGGCCTTTTACTACTAAAAACAGCATAAAATAACGAAAAGGACCAAAGTGACGCCCCAAACAAATGGGCTGGCCTTATTGACACAAATAATCAAATAAAAGAATTCTAATTAATTTATCCAAGCCCATTATTGATCTACCCTTCATTCTTCTTAGGCTGGATCACATCATTCCCTCCGGTTGGAAAGGATTCGTCCTCGAATCAATAGGACGTCATAAAAGCAAGCACCATCAGCAATCAAACGTGAACACAAACAAAAGATCACCAAACGAACACCGGGATCAAATATGAGTTGAATAAATAAATTCTCATCAACGGCATGCTTTGTTACGGAGTCATGCATCAAAATCGTACCAACAAAATAGTGGGACTTCGAGTTGAGAAACCTGTGGATAACTGCCCGTGAAGGAACAAAATAATAATGATAGCAAATTTTACTCGAAGAAGCGTCAATAATCTCAGAAAATAGATCATAATAAGTATGCTCCGGTTTGCCACTAATGATGTGGTCATGATAAAGAACCACCGTACGCAACGTGCTTTCCTCAATTAGATAATCACCATGTACCTGCAAAGAAGATTCAACAAGGCTGGAACTAGAGTTTAGTAACATAAAATCTTCTTCTTTCTCCACAATAGACGCTTCAGACAATTCCACTATCGCATCAACAAATTTAGGACCACTTGCAACGCTTTCCAACTCATCACAAGGATCATGCAAATCCTCACACTCAACATCACTCGCAACATAACCATCAACGACTGTCTCATCCATGTGCACTATCTCATCCACAACAATTGCCTCATCATCGTTAACTACTTCTGCCACACTCTTATTCTCCTCGGTGATTGCATCTGCCACCATCAACTCTTGGACTACATCCTCTCGAATGTTAGCACTCTCGTCGTTGTTTGCTTCAACCAATGATTTTTCCCTTTCGGATTCATGTTTCAAACGAGCTTCCTCACGTGTGGCTACCAATTTGAGTTGATATTTGTGGGCATCTTCGGGGGATAAAGAACTGAGTGTAAGTCTCATCCCCGTATGGCGCAAGGTGTAGCTATTCAAATACCCATCATACGTAACTCTCCTATCATATTGCCACGGTCTCCCAAGTAGGATATGACAGGCATGCATAGGGACTATATCACATAAAACTTCATCATCGAGCCTACCAAGATTAAAAGACATTAAGGCCTGTTTGGTAACTCGCATTTCACCAACATCATTAAGCCCTTGCAACGTATATGGTTGAGGATGGGGTGTTGTAGGAAAAGCTAAATTGGAGACAAAACCAGCACTTATGACATTGACACAACTTCCCACATCAATTTTCATTAAGCAAAGCTTCCCACTAATCAAACACCTCGTATGAAAATTATTTTCTCGGTGCAAAGCATTCTCCACCTTCACAACACTACTCAAGGCTTTCTTTACCACAAACATCTCTCCTTTCAATGATTCATACCCTCACAGATGCCTAGTTTCACAATTTTTTGACAACAAAATTTAACAGGTGTGAAAATTTTCACACCCTTGGTGTGAATCCCACGTATTTAATTACCAAACTATTACGAATCTGGAAAAACTCAAATGTCAAAAGTCGTAGAACAGAGAGTTTTCTGAAGGATGTCAAAATGTCAGATTTTTCGGAGTTATAGAAGTTGATCAAACAATCGTTTTTCGGAAACTGGTTGCAATCTGTCATAAATTTCCAGACTGATAGCAGTGTCTTACGGTGCCAATTTCGACCAAACTACAGCGAATTTGGAAGAACTCAAAAGATAAAAGTTGTATATCTTCGAATATCCTATAAGTTCACCAATTTTCAGATGATTCGGAATTTTCTAACCCACAGAAACCTAAACGGATCGACGATTTACTGCTGCAGTTTTTCTGGACAGGTTGTTTGTATTGATCGGCAGTTTTAGACAAGATATGCGTCAAATTTGGATTCGGTGTAAAGACAGAAATTGTAGATAGAGATGTACTGGAGATGTGGTAAATATTTCAGAATTTTTAGAGTTTTTTGTTTAGGGAATGAACTGATATAAATATATGGGATCTGGAAAATTAGGGTTCTTAGGATAAATGTTTGAAGATATTCAAGTTTCCCGGGTAGGACTATAAAGATTTGAACATATATGGGTATTTTTGGCTGGGGGACGAAATAATATTTTTTTTTAATATAATGCGAAAATAAATAAAGCAAATAAATGGGATATTTCATACCTTAGTTGCTGTGATTTGCTACCAACTGATGCGATACGTGCCCAGGAAGATACTAAGGGATCAATGGGAGCTATGAAAACCTAGTCCTAGAGTCTCTGGCCTAGGATCGAGGCTAAGAACATACAACGTGAGTCTCTAACCTAGGATCGAGGCTAAGAACATACAACGTTTGCTCAACACGCTGATTCGTTCTTAAGGGTGTTTTCTCTACAACAAAGAGAGAACTTACTCGCAAGTGATTTTTAAGCCTAATGACTTAACCAAGAGAAACTTCCCTCAATATAATAATAATGATTTTCACAATTGTTGTTGTATTAAAATTGTACATAAAAGGCCTTTATGTAGGATACAAAATAAATGACTAACAAACTCCTAAGCAATGTGGGATAAATTACATAGTAATTTTCGTCACTTTATTTCTTAGTGGGCCTAACTTGACTATAATAAGATCAAATGACTTTTATTTGCTGAAAATAAAGACTTAGCCCAATATACTAACATATAGGCAATTCCCCTAATGGGATTTTGGCCTTTTACTACAAAAAAATAGCATAAAATAATGAAAAGGACCAAAGTGACGCCCCAAACAAATGGGCTGGCATTATTGACACAAATAATCAAACAAAAGAACTCTAATTAATTTATCCAAGCCCATCATTAATCTACCCTTCATTCTTCCCAGGCTGGATCACATCATTCCCTCCGGTTGGAAAGGATTCGTCCTCAAATCAATAGGACATCATAAAAGCGAGCACCATCACCAATCAAACGTGAACACAGACAAAAGATCACCAAACGAACACCGGGATCAAATATGAGTCGAATAAATAAATTCTCATCAACGGCATGCTTTGTTACGGAGTCATGTATCAGCAAAATAGTGGGACTTCGAGTTGAGAAACCTGTGGATAACTGCCCGTGAAGGAACAATATAATAATGATAGCAAAGTTTAGTCGAAGAAGTGTCAATAATCTCAGAAAACAGATCATAATAAGTATGCTCCGGTTTGCCACTAATGATGTGGTCATGATCAAGAAGCACCGTACGCAACGAGCTTTCCTCAATTAGATAATCACCATGTACCTGCAAAGAAGAATCAACAAGGCTAGAACTAGAGTTTAGTAACATAAAATCTTCTTCTTTCTCCACAATAGACGCTTCAGACAATTCCACTATCGCATCAACAACTTTACGACCACTTGCAACGCTTTCCAACTCATCACAAGGATCATGCAAATCCTCACACTCAACATCACTCGCAACAAACCATCAACGACTGTCTCATCCATGTGCACTATCTCGTCCACAACAATTGCCTCATCATCGTTAACTACTTCTGCCACACTCTTATTCTCCTCGGCGATTGCATCTGCCACCATCAACTCTTGGACTACCTCATCTCGAATGTTAACACTCTCGTTGTTGTTTGCTTCAACCAAGGCTTTTTCCCTTTCGGATTCACGTTTCAAATGAGCTTCCTCACGTGTGGCTGCCAATTTGAGTTGATATTTGTGGGCATCTTCGGGGGATAAAGAACGGAGTGTAAGTCTCATCTCCTTCTGGCGCAAGGTGTAGCTATTCAAATACCCATCATACGTAACTCTCCTAACATATTGCCACGGTCTCCCAAGTAGGATATGACAGGCATGCATAGGGACTATATCATATAAAACTTCATCATCGAGCCTACCAAGATTAAAAGAGATTAAGGCATGTTTGGTAACTCGCATTTCACCAACATCATTAAGCCCTTGCAACGTATATGGTTGAGGATGGGGTGTCGTAGGAATAGCTAAATTGGAGACAAAACCAGCACTTATGACATTGGCACAACTTCCCGCATCAATTTTCAATAAGCAAATCTTCCCACTAATCAAACACCTCGTATGAAAATTATTTTCTCGGTGCAAAGCATTCTCCACCTTCACAACACTACTCAAGGCTTTCTTTACCACAAACATCTCTCCTTTTAATGATGCATACCCTCATAGATGCCTTAGTTTCACAATTTTTTGACAATAGATGCCTTAACACTTAAAACTTTTGGAGTTAACAAACTCAGCAATGTCAGTAGCCTGCTGACTGTTCAGTAGTCTGCTGACCACTCAGTAGTCTGCTGACAATAGATAGTACTGAATTTGTTGCAGTGGAATATATTCAAGTTAAGCTTTATTACTTGTTGTTTAAAGATGATACTAAGTATTAGATACTCAGTAGTGTAAGTGTATCAATATAAAGTAAAACATACCCCATTCCAGGTACAAAATTAACCGGTATGATCATGGATTTTTCCTAGGTGCGGTTTTGAATACAAACTGACGAAACCGTGGGTCACATTCTAAGGGCAACTGCAACTGCCAAAGGATCTTTAATGTGCCTTCGCCAATGGGATCTTTATCTTTCTTTGGTCTTCGACTTTATGCTCCATTTTTGTTACATAATGATCTATCAAATAAATAGTTACACCCGCCCACACGGGGGGGGAGATAACGGGAATGGGATGAATGCATAAAGTAAACTAGGTCACGTTCTTCATAACGGCCTAGGACAATTTGATAAACCAACATAAAGTAAATCACTCTCATCTATCCTATTGGTCGAGTCCATGAACAATCGGGGTCCATGTAATCGTATTATATCTACACATCTAATCCATACAATGATATCTTATGAAAAAGATAAATTAAAATTTTAACTACTTCCGTCTTATATTGTCAAATCAATTAACACTTAATTAATTAAATGATTCTAATCGAAATAAAAATTAACTATTAATTTAAATCGATTTTTACTTTTAATTAATAAGAACTATTCAAAATCAAATCAAAATTAAAATTAGGTCTATTTTGGTTTCTTTCCTTTTGATTCTTAATCAAAAGGGGTGCCTTTGGTTTCCAAAACTAAAAGGCATTTCCCCAGGCCCTTTCCAAAATCAGAATTTTGAAAAGGGCCTAGGCCTAGAACTAATCCAAAAGTAAATATTTTGAATGGGCCTAGGCCTATTCCAAACAAAGTTTGGAAAGGACCAATATTATTCAATGTCATGTGGCATCCCAATGACCCAAACTATTTGAACCATTAGTTAGCCACATGACACAACTAAACAAATGAGATATCAATGCACAATAAATATGTTGGTCCCTTGAAAAGGCTTTGGTTAAGTTTAGAGGGGGGGGAATAAACTTAACACTTAAAAATTTTGGAGTTAACAAACTCAGTAATGTCAGTAGCCTGCTGACTGCCCAATAGTCTGCTGACCACTCAGTAGTCTACTGACAATAGATAGCACTGAATTTGTTGCAGCAGAATATATTCAAGTTAAGCCTTATTACTTGTTGTTTAAATATGATACTAAGTATTAGATACTCAGTAGTGTAAGTGTGTGATTCAGTTGCTAGTTTCAGTAAGTTGATGTGATCAGTATGCTAAATGCAGAAAGTATATAAGCAAGTTTTGTAGTGGTTCCAGGTGGTGTAATCCTGTCAGTCCACTCTTCTCCTGTGATGTTGGAGGTAATTCACTAGAGATCTTTAAGGTTGCAGTAACAAAAATCCTTAAGTTGTCTGTCCTTCACCAATAGTTAAGGCTTCACAAACTGAATATTTGAAACAGGTAGGATTGATGCTTCAAAGTATTCCACTGGTCCTTGAAGGGTAGGATTGCCTCTTCACCAGCTCCACCACAAACAACAGTTCTTGACACCTAAGTGCTTCTTTGTCTTCAGCAGGTTTCTTGTAAAAGAAAGTTTGAATCAAGTAAATGAATCAACAGTCAGCAGCTTGATCAGGATGAAATGATCAGCAACTTGGATTCTTCAAGTGTGTATACTTGATGTAACTTGATAGCAGGTTACACTTGAAGAGTTTTCTGGATCAGTAGCTTTAAGCTCAGTAGGGTGATTTTCTTGATGAGAAACTTGATAGCTTAAAGTAGATTGTTATTGTTCATCACTTGTATCTGAATCAGGAGTCTTCTATGTATAGGTGAGAATCCTGTGACTTATGTTTGAATTTCAAACATCACCGTTTCAGATTTGTCTCCATCTTGACTTGCTTTTTGTCCCTGTACATAGTACTGACACTGCCAGTTTACTTTTTGATAGTTTTCGGTCTGTCCACCCTTTGACTTATGTTCATTGGTTAATCCTCTGAATCTTTCCAACGTTCTTTTCATCTTGGCCATTGATTTGTTGACAATATCAAGGCTTGTAATCCATCCTTATCCTTGTAATCTTCCAATATAACCTTTGATTAAATCAAAATTTACATTCAGCAGATACCTGTGCATATTGGTCTGCTGAACTTCATGTCAGTCAACTGTCTTAAGTTTGCTGTGTTCAAAACATACTTCAGTTGACTGTCTTTTATCTAACTTCTTATTGTGAAGTTGGAGTACACCAATTTGAATATAACTAATTTCCAATCACCACTTAATATATAGAACTTAGACCTTGTACACAAGGTATATGTAATCAGTTTAGGTCATCACACACTTCCCTAAATTCTGATTTCATATCCTTGACTTTAAATACTAAGTTTGATCCCTTAGCATTCAACAACTGAGTTTGAACCGGTTCCTAACTAGCCTACTGACCTAGTTACCTTACTGACCTAGACAGGTCTGCTGATAAAGTCATCTGACCTAATTACAATGCTTGTTTGATCAAACCTATTCAAAAATCAAACTCTGATAAGCCTATACATTTGATCTAGACATCTTTTTGCCTTTACTCTATAATAGCTAGTCTGGCACTTATCATTAAAACTTAAAATAAGTCCAACAAAATATCACAAAATGAAAAATCAAAGTGATCTCCCCCATGATAAACCAGCCGACGCTGGCAGCCCTAGGGGCGCCGACGCTGCCGGTCGGCTACCGCGGTGGAGGGGGCCTCTTCGGCCGAGCCCCCTATCGATGTGTTTTTTTTGTTTTATCGTTTCACGAATCTTCATCTTGCATCTATCGATTAATTACTACGCAATTTAATTAGTGCTTATTGCTTAAATTCGAAACTCTCTCTGATACCACTTTTAGGAAATCAACTAGTCTACGCAGCGGAATTTAAAAAATTTATTTCCAATCTCAAGATCGACTTCTTTTAATACAATAAACACGTTAAGTAGTTGACGGTGATTACCTTGGTTGATCTAATAGATCGACGCTTTGACCGCCAATGAAGAGAAGTAGTGTGCGCGAGCCGTCCACGTGTCCGGCCTCTATCGATATCCACACGAATTCCTCATCAGAATCCTCCTTGGATTGCTACTAAAAAAATCCGGTTGTTAGACCGGCCTTTTTCTCTCTCTAAAACTCTCTAGAAGAAGCTCTCTATTTTACATAAGAACTATTAACTCTTAGAATTGTGATGTGCAAAAGGGCCAGCCAACCCCTTTCTTTTATAGTAGAAAGTGGCGCCCCTTATACCTCCTAATCTGATTAGGAGAAGCTTCTAATAAATTGATGAGAAAGAAAACATTTTCCTAATAAAATAAGGAAAATCACTTTGATTGATTTATCTCTTTTAATTTATTAAATAAATCTAAGATATTGTCAATATCTTATATTGAATATCTTTATCTTATTATTATAATTCTATTTTTCCAATATAAATATATGGTAATCTTATTAATTAATTTGTACAATCCAAGTGTATCATATACACTAGTCATCTGCGCCCCCATAGCCAACAAATTGGCATCCGGAATATTATTTAATTAATCAATATAATTAATATCTTGTATTTAATTTATTCATAATAAACAAATACCGTCATATTAATTTATTCACTATAACACTTTATAGTTGAGATAAACCTTCCTTATTTGGTTATCACTATAACCGCATTTTAATCCGGCTAGATGTTCTTATGTGTGTGACCCAATAGGCTTCTAAATATGTTGGCCGTAGACATAAAGTGCAAATTATGAAAATGCCCTTCATACCTATCGATCACTGGATAGCGTCTAGAAACACACCGTGACCCCCAACCATCCGAAGATTCAAAAGAACTGACTACTACCTTTCATGTGAAACAGTTACCGTGTAAATAGAATCCTATCACTGTAATAATATCAATATGATCGTATCTTGAGTGTCGATACAACAACGATCGTATCATATAATCTGGATATTATGCTCTCTCAGAATAACTCATTTACTCCCACTTTGCAAAGATTCACGAGAGCTAGACATTCCTTATAAGAAGGCCATTTCGGATATTCACTCATAATCATAGGATATGTGATTTCTGGACGAACAAACATGTATCCTACGCATGCTTCAATATCTCTCCCGAGCACCACCGCATGATCGCCCCATGGCTATGGGAAACCTCAATGGTGTCAAAGCATAACAATCCACACCGTGATGCCATGAAGACTCCGGTCTCAAGATAATTACACAACTGTCACATACTGCGACACTCAATGTAAGTGGGTCAGTCTAACATACGCATTCTCTAATACACGTCCACGTACAGTCCAAGTGTCTCTACACTTCGATAGACGAGATCTATCCCTATCTTCAATAAGACAGAAGACAACCAATACGTGCTAGCTAATCATACCATCAATTTCCTGTTTGACAGTACATATGACTAGAGACATTTAAGTACCAAACTTATCAAGGTGAATAGAGATCTCATCAACCATAATCAATATCATGGTTTCTCTATCACAGTTTGACACCAGGGATGTTACTATATATATACATTCAATAACACGAAGATAAACAAGATATATAATAACAAAAATGCTTTTAATAATCATAATAAAGTTATTACATGAACAAAATAGACTGTAACCGACCCAACCTGGTCGGATCCGGTCTAACCCGATTGGGTTTAAGACATCATTTCAACAGTTCTGCCAAACCAACAGTACCCTGCTGCTTCTTTCTCGTTGGACATTCATTTTTCCAATGTCCCTACTCTTTGCAGTAGTTACAGACATCCTTAGCCTTAGGACCTTTGGAATTTCTCTTGGATTTCTTCCTTCCAGAATTTCCTGATCCCCTAGTGACTCCACTGGCCACCAACCCAGCAGACTGATTGTCTATACCAGAACTAGGTGTCTTATGGTGTAGCTCTCGAGCATGGAGTGATGATCTCACATCCTCCAATGACACTGAGTCCTTCCCAACAATAAAAGACAACACAAATTTCTCATATGATGCAGGCAATGAAACAAGTAAGATCAATGCTGCTTCCTCGTCTTCAATCTTCATATCAATATTCCTTAGGTCAAGCAATATTGTGTTCAGCTGACTACCTTCATGCATCCTTAAAGTAAATGGACATTGTTTCAATAACAACTTTTTGGTTAGAGACTTTGTCATGTACAGACTCTCAAGCTTGGACCACAGCTTTTCTGTTGTGTCCTCTTCAGCAACCTCCGTGATAATATCATCTGACAAGCACAACATAATTGTTGAATGTGCTTTCTCCTCCATACTGGCTCTCTCGGCATCACTTCCTTCTATTGATTTAGATAGGGGACCCCATAATCCATGTTGTTTCAACAAAGCACGCATCTTGATTTGCCACAGACTAAAACTATTTCTTCCTGTAAACTTATCAATCTTGACGTTTAAAGCAGACATCTTTCTCACTAGATAAGCTTGCGTAGATCCCAAATCCTAGCGTCTATTATGACCATGGTGCCAATCTACCTTGCTTAAAATAGATAAACAGATTTCTTGATGAACCTAGACGCTCTGATACCAGTTTGTTATTACGGATCGATCAAGAAGTGATGATGATTGTGAGTAAAGATAAACAACTAACAAATAAACAAACATGGAAACAAGAAGAACATAGATTTAACATGGTTTTCGGCAATGTGCCAACTACTCCACGGACAAACGAGGATATTATATTATCACGAGAAAGTTACAAGTTACAGCAGATACCGATGGTATTTATAGCCTTAGGAATCCAACCCTAACCGACTAAACAGCCAAACCAGACAATGACTAAAATACCCCAGAAGTAACCTTATCCAATCAGAAAACCATGCAGACATGTTCCCTAAGTATGATGAGACCAACTCAACAGACTCATGACTCAGCAGGTTGATCAA
Organism: Gentiana straminea; assembly: GCA_036785695.1. Lineage (NCBI taxonomy): Eukaryota > Viridiplantae > Streptophyta > Magnoliopsida > Gentianales > Gentianaceae > Gentiana > Gentiana straminea. The sequence goes on along the minus strand of JAVUPR010000113.1, from coordinate 12,814,808 downwards.
CCCTGCTGACGTCCCGCTGAACACCATACTTCAATAGACTGCCCAACGCTCTACTGACCAGATCACAGTTTCCACACAGATTCAGCAGAGTAGTACACTCAGCTGACCAAACTCAGTAGCATAGTTTAAGTCACCATTACATCAGTGAAGCAGGATATGAAAATATGAGAGGATGATAATGACATAAGATAAAATTATAATGTAATGGCAAATTAGTCGAGTTGAATAAATTATGTCCTTATTACAACTAATTAATTAATACATTTGTAAAACCTAATAATCCATCCGGTCCTATTTAACTGTCGCATTTGTCAGAAACACACATATTAAGGAGAGTAATTAATGTTTTGACTTAACATCAAAATTACAATCACCCCTTGAATATAATTAATGCAATTTTGTTTTCAATTCCCCACCCTTTAATAAATAAGGGTAGACGTAGAAAAATACAATAAATAATACTTTGGAAATGTAATTATGACAGACTAAAAAGAATTTTTATTTTCGACAACTACGACAGTTAAATATGAATAGAGGGAGTAAATGCAAGAAAGATGGATTATAGAGTAATTTTGCCAAATTAAGATAGTATTATTATTTATTATGAATAAATAATAAAAGATATTGATAATTATTAGGATCAAGCGCTTACCGTTGTACTAAAACCAATAAATGATAGTAAATGTGCTACTTTATTTTTCTTAACACAACACAGTTTTTCTACGCCCCAGTCGAATCCTCTTATGCTTGGGCAGGCAGGATGCTGGTACACCCCAACAATCCCCACAGCATCTGCAATGGTAGAATCATTACACAGTATGCCCTCGGCTTCTGCAACCACACCATGGAATCATTACGCAGCATGCCCCCAACATCTGCAACCACACGGTGGAATCATTACGCAGCATGCTGCTGCCGGCATTTGAAGTTGGGAGTAAAGAAATATAATTGCGTCTTTACTAAAACCAATTGGTTTTAGTACAACAGTAAGCGCTTGATCTTAACTTGGTATCAGAGTCACCCCTTTATAATGCAAGTGTTGGGCCTCTTTGTTGGCCTTAAGAGTGTCCTTATATGCCATGTGTGTCATGTGACCCGGGCTCTTTATAGGGCAACACTTGAGGGGGCGGCATGTTAAAGTGTCCCATATTGGGAAGTTGTGATTGTGTTACCCACCATATAAGAGATGAACTTCAATCACCTCACAACCTAGGTTTGGGATGATGCTCCTCCTCTTGGGCATATTTTCTACATGGTATCAGAGCGAGGGGTCATGGGATCGAACTCTGGTTGGAACATTATTTTAAAATAATGTGCAATTGCCCACACTCTTGAATAAAAATTAAAAATTGTGCAAGTGTTAGAACAGATTGCCCACACTTGAGGGGGTGTTGGGAGTAAAGAAATATATTTGCACCTTTACTAATACCAATTGGTTTTAGTACAACGATAAGCGCTTGATCTTAACAACCGGTATCGGAGCGATAGACTGACCACACTTGAGATAGATTGCCCACACTTGAGGAGGTGTTGGGAGAGATTGCCCACACTTGAGGGGGTGTGGGGAGAGATTACCCACACTTGAGGTGGGGTGTGTTGAGAGAGATTGCCCACACTCTAGAATGCCTAAAGAAATAAAGTTGCACCTTTACTACCACCAATTGGTTTTAGTAAAACGGTAAGCGCTTGATCCTAACATTGTATCGGAGCCAGAGGTCACGAGATCGATTCCTGGTTGGAACATTAATTTAAAATAAAAAAAAAGTGCAAGTGTTGGGAGAGATTCCACACTTGAGGGGGGCGTTGGGAGAGATTTCTCACACATGAAAAAAAAATTGTGCAAGTGTTGGACAGATGGCCAACACTTGAAGGGGTGTTGGGACAGATTGTCCACACTCTTGAATGCCTAAAGAAATAAAGTTGCACATTTACTATCATTGGGACAGATTGCCCACACTCTTGAATGCCTAAAGAAATAAAGTTGCACATTTACTACCACCAATTGGTTTTAGTACAACGGTAAACGCTTGATCTTAACGTATTTTAATTAAGTATCCAAAAAATATACTCCCTCCGTCCCGCAATTAATATAAGTCCTTATAGGTTTTACACACAGTTTAAGAAAATTAATAAATGAGTTGCTTTTTAAAATTTCAAGATAAAATATTGTACTATTGGTTTTTGAAAGTGACATATAGTATTGCATAGTTTAATGTGAAAGTGAAAACAATGCATTTAATATTGAATTGTGATATGAGAAAAACTTATATTTTGGGACACCAGAAAAAACTTTAAAGGACTTATATTGCGAGACGGAGGAAGTATAATTTATGGTGCGCCATATATATATATGTGTGTGTGTTTTTTAAATTAATTAATGATGGTGTTATATTATTTTCCATTAGGGACAGAGGGAGTACTCGGCATTATTTTCCAAAAAAATATAGGGGAAGAAACACGTTTGCTAATTTCTTTAGTACTACTATATATATATTTATTATTATCGGAGAAAGGTAATTGAAGTGTCGTATTTCATCTTTTCGTAATTGTTAACTTGTACAAATGATATTTCAATCTTGCAATTTTAGGTTACCGATGACATCTATAGCTTACCCGTGTTTAGTGATGAACTATAATTTATATTTAAGTTGAATTCAAGTCGTGAACTGACGATGCCCAAAATTGACCTTAAACACGTGTTGCTTCCACATCAGCACAATATTAATAAATAAAGATAGAGAAAAACCTTCATCAAAGGCCGGAACCCCTAGTACCCGAGCTACATGGGCTCGGTCACCATCCTTCGACCCCTTCAAGTCGGCCTGTACTTGTGATTAAACCTGCCCCTGCCCGGCCCTATAGGTCGGCTCAAGTCCCTCTCGGACCAAACCTCTTATGCACGCAAGAATCCAGGCGGAGACCAGCTTGGCTATCCTCCCTGGCCTCCATAGGTCGGCCAAAACACGGAAGGATTCAGCCAGTTCAGCTCGGGCCATCTAAGTCGGCCAGAGTCAATCCTCAATCGTATCTCCCACGTGTGTGATAAACAGATAAATATGGGAAAAATCCCTCATATTTAATACTCTGATTCTGACAGTCAAATATATCCATAATTATCTCCAACAATTAAGGGGATTAAATTGTAGTTATCTTTTCCTTAGGGAACACGAAATCCAGGCCCAACAAGGACAAGGCCCACGCCGCCTTAGGGCATAACACTCCTCTATATAAACCATCCTTAAGGAACTACGAAGATTTGATTCCAATACAGACATTGGATACGTAGGCAGCTTGAGAAATAACATCTCAAGTCCAGTCTAAACCACAACCAAAACACCCACATCTTTTATCGTTTTTATGGTTCTTGAAGCTTTTGGCAGGTTGTCTTTAGGAGAATAGCCCTGGATTATCATCAACGATTTTGGAATCATCATGAACCATTGAGTATCTTAATTATAGTACTACAAATCAATTACTATTAGATCCCCTTTTGATCAATTATGTGTAGTCACCGACGGGCACACTATGGAAAGAGTACTTGGATTTTTTTTAATAAACGAGACATTCCCTTGTTGGTGGCCGAGAAGTATGTTAATTACTCATTAAGACATACATCAAACATCCTATAGCAATGAGTTAGTTAACAAGTTTGTTGGAGTAATTAGAAGTAGTTATAACCGCTTTCAAGTTCTTAAAACTTAGGGGATGGAGCACACACATATATAACTAAAAATAAACTTCCATAGTGTTAATTGTATTGATTATTCACAAATCAAAGTACATTCTGCTGTTGTTCTTGATGTAATCATTTTCCCGCCATTAAAGATGTTTTTCCTCTCATTAATGAAGGTTTCTTCGTTCTTTTTCGATTTTGTGCGCCTTTTTTTGATTTGATTCAAGATTTCCACACGGTATCAAACACACATCTTTATTGAGCAAGTGTTGGTCTCTTTGTTGGCCTTATAGTGCTATTTATATGTCTTGTGTATCATGTGGCTCAGGCTCTTAATATTAAGAGATGAATTTCTCTCACCTCATAACATAGGTTTTGGGGACTATGCCTGCTCAATCTTACTTCTTACCATTGTAGATGATTTCTCTAGGTTTACTTGGTTAATTTTAATGAAGAGTAAGTCTGAAGCTAGAGATCTTATGAAGTCTTTTTGTCAATATGCTTATGTGCAATTCAGTATACATGTTAATATTCTAAGAACGGACAAAGGCTATGAGTTTAATATGCCAGATTTCTATAACGAGAAAGGCATAATAAATAAGAATTCTTGTGTTGATACTCCCCAACAGAAAGGGATTGTGGAGAGGAAGCACCAACACGTACTTAATGTAGCAAGATCTTTAAAGTTTCTATCTGATTTGCCTTTGAAATATTAGGTATATCGTGTAACACAAGCTCACCAGTTCTAGATCACAAGACACCATTTCAATTGTTATATTGTGAAATTCTTGTTTACCCTTATTTAAGAATTTTTGGATGTCTTGTTTATGATTCCACTCCAGCTCATAATAGATCAAACTTGATCCTAGGGCTAGGGAGTGTGTATATCTTGGTATGCCTCAGTATACAAAATGTCATATTTTGTTGGATAAATCCACTAGGGATATATCTTAGTGTCTCGAGATTTCAAATTCTATGAAAATGTGTTTCCTTTACATGTCACAGATACATGTGCCTTTGCTGGTTTGAGATCAATTCTGGAGTTCATGGTAGCCATGGATTCAAAGAAACAAGAATTAAGCCCCTCTAGTCCATTTTATGTGCATCCTAATGAGAATCCGTCTCTGGTTCTTGTTCAGCCATTGATTAATGGCAACACCTATTATCCATGGAAAATGTCCATGAAGATGGTCTTAATCACCAAGAATAAAATTGGCTTCATAGACGGCACTATAAAAAGGCCAGAAGCAGATTCAGCAGATTTTCATGCATGGAGACAAAGTGATACAATGGTGAGATCATGGATCCTTAATTCTGTAGAGAACACTATTGCCCAGAGTTTGATATACTTTAAGATTGCACATGCAGTTTGGAAGAATCTTACGGCTAGATTTTTTAATGTTGATGCCTTGAGGCATTCAGATCTTCTTGAGGAGATGCATCTGCTGAAGCAAGGTACTAATCCTATCAATCAATATTTCACAAAGTTGATGGTTCTATGGGAAGAATTCAAGACTATCAGGTCAGTGTCAGTTTGTTCTTGTGATCCTCAATGTCATTGCAACGCAATAAGCACATTAATGGATCATATGGAGGCTGAACATGTCATGAAATTCCTGATAGGTTTAAGGGATGATTTTGAGCCAATGGTTTCACACGCAATGTTGATGGTGCCTTTCCCAGAAATTCATGATGCCTTTGCAATGGTCATTAAATTTGAAAGACAGAAGTTATATGTCAAGATTTTATGGTTCTCTTATCTCAGAAAATGGACAGGGGCAAAATCAAGTAGTCAGCAGACTGAACTTTGCATCTACTGCAAATACCAGACCTAGGAATCTCAAAAAGGTTCAATGTAGTTTTTATGGATTCAATGGTCATACTGAAGAGAATTGTTACACGAAACATGGCTATCCTCCTGGTTTCAAGTCAAAAAGGGATAATTTGGTAGAAGAAGAACAGTCAGCAGAAGAAGATCAGGCCCAGAATAGGTCAGCTGGACCAGGGTTCTCAAATCTTACTGCACAATAACTTGATAAGTCGATGGATGTGCTGAGTTCTAATCCTCCTAGACATGCAGGCTTTGTTGTGGACTAACCTACTAAGGTTATCACACATTACACACCTGCTACAGGAACATGTGATCTAAACTTAGTAAGGTCTATAAAATTGATCTTGGACTCTGGTGCCACAAATCACATTGTAGGATCATTGGATCCATTAAGCAATCCCAAACCTTCATCTGGTATATGAATGAGATTACCAAATGGAAACAATCTTTCTGTAACACATATAGGACAAGTCAGGGTTAACCCTCAGCTGGTCCTACATTATGTATTTTGCATTCCTGGTTTTAAGTATAACCTTTTATCTTTACCTGCCTTTATTAATAATACAAAAAGTGCTGTTGTTTTTCTGCTAACAAGTGTGTTTTGCAGGACAAGAACAACAAAGTGATTGGTTCATTTGATTTACAATGAGGACTCTATGTCATGGATCAACCAATAAGGTTTTCTATTGTCAATGTTGTAGAAAATCACACATTATCTGATAAATTAGATGATGCTCTTTTAGGGCATTACAGACTAGGACATTTGCCAGATAAAAGATTGCAAGTTATTAGTTCATAGTCTGTTGATGTCAAGTTTTGTAATCATGACCTCTGTTATATTTGTCCTATGGCAAAACTAAAGAAAAATCCTTTCCCATTAAGTAATGCGTACTATTGTAAAAGTTACATTTGATATTGTTCACATTAATATTTGGGGTCCTTTAAGACAACATATTGTCAATGGACAACAATATTTTTTGACTGTTGTAGATGACTTTTCTAGATTCACTTGGGTTTTTCTTATGAGGCATAAATCTGAGGCTTCTAACCTTGTTAAATCCTTTGTTAAATTTGCTTCTACTCAATTTCACAAAATTATTAAAGTAATTAGATCATACAATGGAGCTGAGTTACAGCTTCCTGATTTCTATGCTTAGCAGGGTATTATCCATCAAACATCATGTGTCGGCACACCAGAACATAATGGTATTTTTGAAAGGAAACAACGGCATCTGCTGAATTTTTTCCAGGAGTTTAGGTTCCAGAGTAATTTTCCCATTGAGTACTGGGACTTTTGTCTTTTACATGTTGTAAAATTAATTAATGCCACACCTACACAATTGCTGAAGGAAAGCACCCCACATGAGATGCTCTATGGCACCAAACCAGATTATTCTGTGTTAAAGTATTTGGATGCTTGGTTTTCTCTTGTACACTTCAATAATACAGAACCAAGTTTGATTCCAGATGTAGGACTTGTGTCTATCTTGGGAATTCAAATACATCCAAGGGTGCTATTCTTTTAGATATCACCAACAAAGATATCTTTGTTGCTAGAAATACTCAATTTCATGAGACTTATTTTCCTTTGTTTCAAAAGGAACTAGGCAAGCTAGGTATCTTGTTGACATGCCAGTACCACTACCAATGATGGATGATTTTGATGATCAGCTAAATGCGTCAGTAGACCATCCAAAAATATTGTTATCCCCAGCACCTATTGAAGATCATGTACCAATTAATCTAGCACCTGAGCAATTAAGAACGTCCACCAGAACAAGGAAATCACCAACCTTTTATCAAGGAGGTATTCATACTGTTCAGCAGGCCCCACACATGCTGAGTAAGGTCATGAACCTAGACAACCTTTTAGCAAACTATGCCAGATTCATTAATATTATTGATGCAATTAAATAGCCTAAGACTTACAATCAAGCCATCAAGCATGATGAATGGAAGGAAGCAATGCAGAAAGAGATTGAAGCTCTACAAAAGACCCATACATGGGAGATTGTTGATCTGACCCCAGTTAAGAAACCCATTGGATACAAGTGGGTATACAGAATCAAATACAATTTTTGATGGTTCAGTAGAAAGATACAAAGCTAGACTAATAGCAAAAGGCTACACTCAAACATATGGCATTGATTATCAAGAAACCTTTTCTACTGTTGTCAAGATTACTACAGTTAGAGCTTTACTTGCAGCAGCAGCAGCCAAAAATTGGCATCTACATCAGATGGACATTAGCACTTCCTTTCTACATAGATATCTGCATGAAGAAGTATACATGTAGTTACCCCCAGGTTGTGCCGCAACTAAACCAACTCAAGTTTGCAGACTCACCAAATCAATGTATGGCCTCAAGCAAGCCAGCAGACAATGGAATTGCAATTCTAGCAAGTCTTTGGAGGCTCAGTGATTCATTCAATCTAAGAATGACCACAGTTCATTCACCATAGTGTCAGGACAGTCCTCTAAGTAGATGACATCATAGCAGCAAGCCCCAGTGAGAAGTTAATTCAGCAGGTCAAGGATGCCCTACATCAGCAATTTACTATTAAGGATCTTGGAAAATTGAGATATTTCTTAGGCATTGAAGCAGCAAGGACACCTGCAGACATTTCAATTTCTCAAATAAAATACACTCTTAATCTTCTAGAAGAATATGAATTTTTAGGAGCAAAACCTGCTAAGACACCTATGGAGTCTAAGCAAACTTTACAACATGGTGATTCACCTCTTTTAGAGGATAATACTGCCTACAGATCCTTGGTGGGTAAACTTATCTATCTCACCTTCACCAGACCTGATATTGCCTTTGCAGTTTAGCAGCTGAGTGAATTTCTAGACACTCCTACTGAAAATCATATGAAGTCCGCTTATAGGCTGCTGAGGTATTTGAAGACTAATCCTGGTCAAGGAATCTTATTCCCAGCAAACAGCAATCTTGTACTCAAAGGTTTTACAGACAGTGATTGGGCTGGTTGTCCTAAAACAAGAAGATCAGTATCAGGCTATATGATGTTTCTTAGAGATGCTCCAATCTCTTGGAAGGCCAAAAAACAAACAACTATTGTTAAGGGTGATTTTATACGTTTTATAAGGATATATTTTATGTCAATTTCCCCCATATCTGGATGTTTTTCATAGAAATCGAGCTTTATATTGAAATATTGAGCAAATGAGTTTTAGAAGTATTAAAGTGCAAAATCGAGCTAATTATGTGATTTTATTGGATAAATATCTTTAGATGTAAGATGTTACATTTTGCATGTTTTTTATCGTGATGTAGGTACGCTTGCATGAGGTGGAACGAGCTTGAATGGTGTTCATTTGAAGATCTAAATGCAAGTAGAAGAAGAAGGAAGAAGATTGGAGCTCAAGTTTGAAGTTGAAGTGAAGATGGTGGACGAACGTCCAAGGACTTGAACGAGCGTTCCACATGAAGTTTGGGTGGACGGGCGTCCAAGAGAAGCTGTTCGATACAGGATGTGCAGATTTTTATTAGACGAGCGTTCACCTCCGTCCAGAAGAATAGACGAGCGTCCAAAGGAGTGGACGGGCGTCCTTAAACCGACATCAGCACAGCCGACTTAAACATCTATAAATAGCAGCGCGGATTTCAACCCTAAACATACAATATAGAGACCTATTGATACAAAATCATTAGAGAAAAACCCTAGGCGGCCCCAGCCCCTTTGGGGAGGCTGGGGTTGCGGATTAGTTAGGTTTTTGTTTTTGTTTTCTGTTCTTGTTCGACTCCATGGTGCTGTCCTGAAGCTGTGAACTTGGAGCAGCCATGGGAGATTTTCCAGCAGCGTTTTTATTCTTTCTTTGGATGATTTTGTGAGTGTTTTAATTAAAGCTTGTTTCTTTCCTTTGATTATTTGTTATGCAACGCATATCGAGAGATTGTTGTTATTGATGTTTACCGTATGACGAGAGTCGGTGTAAACCTTAGATCACCATAGGAAAGATGGGATTTTTAACCTTGACATAACGAGAGTTGATAGGTTAGATTTCTAGGTTGCTAGGCGAGAGATCTTACACCTTGTTTTGATAGCGTCAATCTTATAGATCGAGAGATGAGAGATTGATAGGCGAATTATCTACGAGAGTAGGAATTCATACTTATGAGAGGTGAACCACATCTTTAATTAGATCATCATGAGATAATCCAGAGAGGAGAATAAGGGTTGCGGGATGGTGGATCATGGTTTGTTCAATGTTGATTTGCTTCAGTCATTATCATGATTCGTTAGTTTTATCGTTTTTCTTAGTTGTAGCTTTATTTATTTATGTTTTTCGCAACGATCTTTCCTGGCTTTGGACTGACAATCCTCTGTCCAGTTTATCTTTTCGTTTTGTTAATTTAGGTTTTAATGATAATAGTATCAATCTTGGGAAAATTAATGAACTAGATACCCCGATTCCCTGAGATCGACTCCGGTATTAATCGCTATGCTACGATCCCTACACTTGGGGTATACCGGATTTATAAATTTATTACTTGTTTATTTTCATTGCATAAAATCCGTGACAACTATAGCTAAAAGCTCTTCAGATGCTGAGTACCAGGCTATGGAAAATACAGTTTGTGAAATTCAGCGGCTGATCTATATACTACAGGATTTGCAGATTCCAGTTCAGTTGTCTGCTGTGTTATTTTGTGACAATGTCAGTGCCATGCACATTGCTCAAAACCCAGTCTTTCATGAAAGAATAAAACATATTGAAATTGGCTGCCATGTTGTAAGAGACAAAGTGAAATCAGGACTTGTCAAACTTCTTCCAGTCAACACAAAAGAACAAGTAGCCGACATTCTCACCAAGGCCTTGGATGCACCTATTTTCTTCTGTTAGACAAATTGGGAATTTCAAAGATCTTCCAATGTTCAAGTAGATGAAGGGAATACTGAGTGCAAGCTTTTCATGTACCACTCTCAGCTTGAGGGGATGTTACAGTATAGAGGCTGAAGGGAATGCTGGGTGCAATCTACTGACACACTCAGCTGACACACAGCAGCCTACTGATAGTGTGAAGACACAGCAGCCTTGATGAGTATAGTGTAGTGCAATGTAGAAAATGGTTATTCTATTATAGTTTGTTGTAACCATTTGTAACTTACTTCTAACTTATCAATGAGGTGTATGAAGCTATAAATACCCCACGATCAGCTATATTGTAACTTTTAGTTCATCAATAATAATTCCGCATTTTATGTTTGTAATACTACAAACTTCATCACATAAACCTAATGCTAATCTTGTAGTTGATTCTATTCCTAAAGATCTACAGCAGCAGATCGTCTATGAGCCACCAGTTTCTAGGAGATAAACTAGGAACTGGCATCAGCCAACCTACTTAGTCTGTATGTTTTTCCACAAAGAAAGTCTCCACATACTATTGGTAATGTGGTCTCCGTAGCTAATGGCTACAAGAGTTTTGTCTGTTTATCAGAAACCATGACAGAACCAAGGAACTATAATCAATCTATCAAGCATTACCGTTGGAAAGACGCAATGCAAAAGGAATTAGATGCTTTACAAGCTACACATACTTGGGAAGTTGTTACTTTACCTCCTGGCAAGAAGACAATAGGCTGTAAATATGTATATAACATCAAATACCATGCTGGTGGATCTATAGAGAGATACAAAGCAAGGTTAGTAGCTAAGGGCTACACACAAACATATGGAATATATTATGAGGAAACCTTTTAACCTGTTGCTAAGGTCACTACAATCAGAACTCTTTTGGCTTTGGTTGTATCCAAAATTGGCACATCCATCAAATGGATGCGAACAATGCTTTTATACTTGGAGAACTTGATGAGGAGGTGTACATGGAGTTACTATTAGGGTTCAAATCATATAAGCCTAATCATGTTTGCAAGCTCACAAAATCCTTGTATGGACTCAAACAAGCTAGTAGATAATGGAACACAAAGTTGACTTCAACATTGATTGATCCATTGGTTTTGAGCAGTCAAAGAATGATTATAGTCTTTTTACAAGAGGATCAGGGAGTACTTTTATAGCTTTGCTAGTATATGTAGATGATAATATAGCTACCAGTGCATCTATGACACCAATCAATGAAGTGAAGCAGGTTTTACACATCAGATTTCAAATTAAGGACATTGGGGCCTTGTGATATTTCTTAGGGGTTGAAGTAGCAAGGACAGACAATGGTATCTCCATAAATCGAAGGAAGTATTCTCTTAATTTGTTGGACGAATATGGCTTTACAAAATCCAACCAGTGAATACACCTCTCAATTCTAAACAAAAACTAACAGCATGAGATTCTGAACTCATGTCTGACAATACATTTTACAGAACCCTTGTAGGCAAACTGATGTATCTCTCTTTCACAAGGCCAGATATAGCCTTTGAAATACATCAATTAAGTCAGTAATTATAAAACCCCACTGTCAACCATATGCAAGCTCCACATAGGCTGCTAAAGTACATTAAAAGATATCCTGGCCAAGGACTGCTCTTCCTAGCATATAACAAACTAGAACTCAATTGTTATACAGACGCATATTGGGCTAGTTGTGAAGATTCAAGAAAGTCCATTTCTGGCTACATAATGTTCTTAGGTTCAGCTCTTGTTTCTTGAAAGTCTAAAAAGAAAACTACCATAGCCAAAATCTCATCAGAAGCATAATATAGAGCAATGGCTAGTGATACTTGTGAGTTGCAATGGTTGGTTTATCTCATGAAAGATCTTCATATTCCAGTTGTTTTACCTATTCTTATTTCTGAGATAGTGCAAGTGCCATTCATATAGCCAAAAATCTTATTTTCCATGAAAAAAACAAAACATATAGAACTAGATTGCCATATTCCAAGAGACAAGTTTCAGTCTGATTTTCTAAGATTAATGCATGTTAGAACACAACACCAACTGGCAGATATACTCGCAAGGCACTTGATGCACCCCTCTTTCATTTTTTCTGGCCGGAATATGAGTCCATTCCATTTTCCAACCTTCAATTGCTTTTGCAACCACATAAGCATGCTATTGACAAGAAGAAGTGGTCATGATGTTCAAGCCTCATCAAATTTAGCTTGAGGAGGGCTATTGGAGATATAAGAATGCTATTGACAAGAGCAAGTGGTCAAGATGTATGTTAATTGCTTATTGAGACACATATCAAACACCTTGTAGAAATGAGTTAGTTAACAAGTTATTTGGAGTAATTATAAGTAGTTATAACCACTTTCAAACTGTTAAACTGAGGGGATCACACCTATATAAGTAGAATTAGACTTCCATAGTGTTAATTGTCTTGATTCTTCACAAATCAAAGTACATTTCTTGTTGTAATCATTTTCCCATCACTAAAGATGTTTTTCCTCTCATTAATGAAAGTTTCTTCATTCTTTCTCGATTTTCTAAGTTTCTGTTAGTTTTGATTCATGATTTTCACACCCTCAATAAAATAAAAAGAGACGTTTTATTGAGAAAACTTAAAATAATTCTTACAATGTCGTATCCTGACATTCTTCTTATACCAAAAGAGGTTGACGAAGTGTAACACTGTTACTATTAAATTTTTGTGACTGGCAAACCCGGTGTGAGAAAATTGAGAACATGTATACGAAAAATTACAGCTTAAATGTGAATTGAAATGGCACAAATCTTTACCCGTATACGTTGTACATTTTTTATACATATAAAAAGGATAAACATGTCAATCTATCATTTATCACGTGTTACGAAAAGTTCTATTGTGGAGATTATTTAACAATTTCGATTATTAGATGTATTATAAGTATTTAAATAGAAATAAAATTATACTTCTCTATGTCACATTTTAAGTGTCTATTACGTAGTTTAGAAAATGTTGTTAAGGATTTGGATAACATTAATTATTGTAAGGATTTTACAAATGTACTTTTTTTGTGGACGGAGATTTTATTGTAATATTTGAATACAGGTGAGAATCAAACTATGGTTCTCCCCGGAAGATGCAACGACTTATACCACTTTTTCATATCCCATTCCCAAATTAATTTTACACTTATACTCGTTATAAAAAAATTTAAGCATGTAGTAATATACACTTTTTATTATAAATAATATCATAAAGGTTAAAGAACAAATTTTTGAAAAAAAAAATGATTAATCACAAAGGAAATGAAAACAAAAAAAAAAAAAAAAAAAAAAAAAAAAAAATGAATACAGTATTTAAAATTTGGATAAAAGAGTATTTTTATCTAGCGTGGAGGGTGATGAATCTTGATGAATCAAGATGATAGAATATTGGAAAAACTAAGAACAATGACAAACAAACAGTGTCATGAGAGTAAAACAAGAAGGAAGAATGATTGTATTGATTAATCAGTCGAATAGCTTTACAAATGCTGATACAACACTTTATATACTAGCTAGGTGCATTATGAATCTGTTAGAGGTGGTTATAAACGGTTAATTGACTGTAACAAACCTCTAACTGATTTTGTACACTAGTGTTCGACCTATTGCTTCTAAGGGAAACTTGTCTTGCTTAGTGTACAGTTTGCTGCTGTAAACTTCAACACCCCCTCTCAAACTGGACCACTTTGGTTGATAAATGTTGATGAAAGGATATGAACTGAGCAATGATTGAAGCATGGACTTCTCCAAAGGTTTAGTGAATAAATCTGCAAGTTGGAGTTCGTTGAGACTGGTAGAGGCTTTAGAAGACCTTGCTGATACAGGTCCCTTATGACATGACAATCTATCTCAATATGCTTCGTTCTATCCCGGAAGATGGCCAATTTATAGTAAACCAACTTTAACCGGCAGAGTACCGGGTCGGTTGTACTACAACGGCGAGCAAGGTCGTATCCCACGAGGAATTGGTCAAGTACCACAATCACTTTTGTATCTAGTTTAGGCTCACAAATATTGTTGAATTGAAGGTAATTATAGCTAGAAAATAAAAATGATGACTTTAAAATATATGAATAAAGGAATAGCTAAATTATGATCAAGAACACTACTCTCAACACCTTTACCGAATCACTAGGGACGAGCCTTAACCTACCAACCAACCAATAGCTTCTAATGAATGTGTTGTGGGTGCAATCTCCTAAACGGTCCCTAGCGCTAATACCACAACCTAGTTACCCTATATTCGGTTCAACGGTCCCTCATGGGATTTAATTGACCTAATATGATTAAATCAATGAGATGCTCCGCATCCACCGAGTTCACGGCTTAGCTAGAATAACCTTACCAAGGAACAGTGCGAAAAACTCGACTAGTTCGTGCGTACGGCAATCCTAAAACTCTAATTCGCACACTCACTCGCAAAATACATTTATAAAGTTCGCGTGTATAATCAATTAATGGTTCGCGACTCCACTAAAAGCATTAAGATCAGATTTTAGAACACAAACATTCAAAAGATTAAACTTTGATGCCCTACTCATCCCTAGATCATCGTTTAAGCATCAATTTCGCGATCCATCACATAATCTAGCTATCAGAAAATTTAGCTATGCATAATAAAAATAAAAGTGCAGAAATTCATGAAGAAATTAATAATAAACATGATTAAAGGATTGAATAAAAATTACCAATGAAAAACGTAGCAATCCACCACTCGAATCGTCACTTCGTTGTGTTCCAATCACAAAATAAAAGAGTTGTTGTTCTAAGAAAATATTGCAGAAAAATAAAACTAATCTAATAGGGAGAGGAGAAAGTCGCAGCAGGAAAAAAGAAAAATTGTGCTATGAAAAACTGTGTGTTGAAATTTGACCTAAGTGGTTTTTTTATAACACAATTGCCGACTTCCTCCTTTTCCGAAAAAATTCCCCCTAAATAAATATATCAGCGTGCCCCCTTCTGATTTCTTTTGATCCCATTAATGCATTGTAATAGGGTGGGCCCTTTGACCAATAGGCTTTTGTTGCTTTTTTCTTTTTTTTTTTCTTTTTTTTTTTTTTTTTCTTTTGAATCTATAATAAAGCAAACGGACGAAAAAACTGGGACTCCACCTCCACTCAACACAAAAGTCGGGATCCCGACATTCGTTTTTTAATAATAATAATATTAAAATTATTTATTTTCTTCGAACGCCCGAATTTGAATCACACGTCATTTTCTCATACGAACTCCGTTTTAGACGATTTTTGTACCGCTGTGATCCTCGTCACGCCCTCTATCACGCCATACCTGTAATAAAAATAAACCACATATCCAAGCGTGACAAACACCAATAAAACATACACAAATCACCCAAAAATATCGAGATTTTCGACGTAAACGTCTTAGCATCTCGTGATTCAACTCGTGGCGAAACGTGCCTATAAAAACACTTAACTACCCCAAAATTACACCGAATATGCTACAATTATAGGGTAAAATGCACACGAAATTATAGCAAAGTTGACTCTCATCAACTACCCCCCACTTAGCGTTTGCTCGCCCTCGAGCAAATCAAGCGATTCAAAAATAAATCATGAGGTCAACGTTGCGATCATATGGGAAACCGAAATATCAAATGAGTAAAAACTAGTCAACAAGCGAATAAACACGAGTCAAAACGTATCTTATCATGGAAACGAATGTGTGTGTGCATAGCTTCTCAATCATTTATTATAGTCAACCGGCTCGGATTATAAACGCATGACTAATGGCGTTACACCATAGGCTTATACTTCATAATCATCTCCACTAATCGAGGTCAAATCAAGGCTAACTAAGGTCAAGCAGACTTGCACGGTTGTAACGTTAGGCTAGGGACGGGGCTAATCGAAAGGATAAAAGGAATATCAAAAGAAAAATACGAGTGAGCCTAATCAAAACATCTTACACTAACTCATAGCTCACCTCCTTTCAACACCGTATCATAAACAGGAGTAAAATGCAAAAAAACAGTTGTCACCAACATGAAACTCCAAGATCGCTTGCAAAAATAGTCGTCATCAAGAACAAGCTCACCAAGAATTCCAGAACACCCACTCCAATTTACTTCATCCCATCGCCATGCATTACATTAGAAATATTAACTCGAAAACTTTCCTTCACATTTCTTGACTCAACTTTATTCATATTTTTCTTTTTTCTTTTGATCGACTTTTTTTATGTTTTTTTTTTTGACAAACCAAACGCCAACATACTTCACTACCCCTTCTCATTCGTAGTACAAAAGATCCACCAACACCATTAATTTGATACACATCTTCGCCACCCCACACTTGTGCTAGCAAGTGTGCCCAAAATAAGATTAAAACTCACTCGTAGGATGCCAAAGAAACGTAGACCACAAATAAAGGCTAAGGGTCGGTAATTATAGGCTAATCAACGAATGGCTAAGTTCGGGTGGGGGTCTAACCACCCTAAAAAGGCTTAGAGGGGTTTCTGTGGAAATTATGTATAGGGTTGGCTATTTGGCTCTGGTTGGGTCAAAGAAATGCCGGGACCGTCATCCCTTAATCTACCAAGATTGACCTTACTATTTCGCCTCGAAGTTAATGGTATAAGTTCTAGGTAACAGATTAATGTCTATGACATCTATAAGCATTCACTAATCAACCACAACTCATGAAAGCAAAGCTATTACGTGCATAATAATTCCATTTCCACAACAAGATGAAGGTTTGACTCGCATGCATTCAACTCTTGACTAATAATTAACCAAAGAATACCGTGAATTCACAACATCAAAGTCATGAAAAAATTTAAAAATGGCTCAATTTTACTCATTTAGACCAAACACCAAGTATATAACTTATTCGATGCACGGAATTTAAACACAAGTAGTCAAGTGAGGCTAAGTCTACCACCCCCACTTAAAACAGAACACCGTCCTCGGTGTGTGAGTGATAAAGTTAGGAAAGACTTAGCTGAACCGGCAACAGGGCGGAACTCTGCAAAGTGACAACCTCCAATGTATCTCCCAGGGTACCTGTACAATCACAACATGGAAACCAAGAATCCACTACGACAAAAGGCCGAAACCTTAAGTGTAGGTAAGCACAAGTATGGAGATGTATAGAACAAATAAAATATGGATTATCACAAAGCATGAAATGGAATTTGAAATGCGAGGTCAAATATTCATCACACTCCTAAAAAACAAACCTAAAAACCTAAAGAAAAAACAATGTGGGTTGCCTCCCATAAGCGCTAGTGTTTATTGTCGTTAGCTCGACTTATTAAATTTCAAAAACAAGATAGGGTGCCGAGTTTATTGTCTTCGGCAAGACTCGTATCCCCCAAACTTGACATTAGGTTCTACCTTCATTTTAGAGAAACTCTCTTCCCACACCCTCCTCGGGTTGATCATAAGTCACTTGGTTCTCCTCAAAAACTTCTAGCCTTTGCACCTCTTCACGCGTCCCCCAATCATTTCCCGGGTGCTTAATGGTCTTATAGACATTGAAGGTTACGATCTCATCACCCGCTCGCATGGTGATCTCACCTTTTTGCACATCCGGTAAAAAGTCCTACCCGTAGCCAAGAAAGGTCTTCCTAATAAAATTGGGGTTTGACTATCTTCCTCCATGTCTAACACAACAAAATCAACAGGGAAAACTAGTTTACCGACCCGAACTAAGCACATCCTCAACAACTCCCATGGGGTGCCTAATCGACCTATCCGCCATCCGCAAGGTCATATTTGTACGCTTAAGCTCACCTACCCCCAAACTCTCATATATCTTTCTAGGCATTAAACTTACACTTGCACCTAAGTCACACAACACCTTAGGAAATAACGTCCGGCCTATGGTGCAAGGAATGGAAAAACTACCGGGATCTTTCAACTTAGGTGGCGGCTTATTCGAAAAACAACGAGCACTCCTCATTTAAACAAACAATTTTCTCCATTTTAGATTTATTAGACAAAATCCCTTTTAAAAATCTGACATAAGATGGCATATGAACAAGCGCATCCACAAGTGGGATGTTTATCTCTACTTTTCTTAGTATATCGAGAAATTTGTTTTGCTTATTAGAAATGGTTGGCTTTGTAGAGCCACGAGGGGGGTAAGGTAATTTAGATAAATCAAAGGGTTTTTTCATAGAATGCATACCTGAGTTGTTCGTACCTTCCCGTGTCGTGTCTGACCGCTTTTCCGGTTCCGTACTCGGATTCTCCACCTCTTTCTTTATCTCTTCAGCATCTTGATCTTCATTGATCACCACCCAATCTTCATCTTCCTCTCTCAATTTTTCTATCTTCTTCTTCTTCTCAACCTCCTCAGGCACCTCAATATCACTACCCACAACTTTCCCACTTCTTGTAAATATGGCATTCACTTGCCTAGGATTTTCAGTTATTTGCCCCATTCGTGTCTCCATGTTCCTCACCACAGATTGCAAGTTTATATGGGCATTTTTCACCTCCTTTAATTCCTTACTTAATTCCGGTTGCTCTCCCTCAACTCCCGGTTATTCTCCTTCGACTCCCGGTCGTTTTCTCTAATATCTCGGCTTATTCTTTCCAACAGGATCGTCCGTGGAGCTTTTTGGTTGCGTGGGTTCCGGAAGTGGTGGTGCGATTGTGGGGGCATGGCATATTGACTCGTTGAGGTTGCGCAAATTGCGGTTGAGTCATTTGCCCGGCCCCTTGATTTCTACCCCAAGCAAGATTTGGATTGTCCCGCCAATTCTGAAAATTTTGCCCCCCGTTCTGATTGGCTAAGTAGTTCACATCCATGGGTTTCCAATTTAATGTCAAGCTCGGATCTGTAGTTTGGTAGACCATGGGATTTGAGCACAATGGATGCATATCCCTGGGTTTCATGCCAAAAAGGTTCTCGAGAGATGGATCATTGAGCATTTGGGTCGTGGTCAGCTGACTAACCTTTTTAATAGGGCAGTTTGTGGCCCAATGTTCACCACCGCAAGTAGTACACCCTTTGAATTCCTTCTGCCATGCCAACATGTCACTCATTTGCTTTTTTAGCTCCACCATTTCAGTTTGCATCTTCATAATTTCTTCACTTGGCCCGACTTGGTTAACTGAACTAATTGGGTTCCTTGAAACCCTTCTCCCCGTCTTCCACTGTCCGTTGCTTTCTGCGACTCTCTCTATTGTAGCCAATGCAACATCGGTTCCACACTCATTACATCTCCTCCACACGCCGCATTCAAATTTGACCGATCTCGTCTCGCGTAAACCACCATAAAATAGATGTACCTGGTTCCATGCCTCTAATCCGTGATGCGGGCACTTTCTCAACATAGCCGTAAATCTATCCCGGGCTTCATGCATGCTCTCCATGTCCAACTTGTTCAAAGTTTGCAATATCGCCTTCATATCCAACGTTCGGGAGAGGGGACAATATTTCAATAAAAACTTTGCAGTCACTTGATCCCATGTGTGTAAAGAATCGTGGGGTAGTGACTCATACCAAGCTCTCGCGGCCTCCTTCAATGCAAATGGGAATAAGAGCATCCTAACCGCTTCCTCAGAAACTCCATTCATCTTCACGGTCCGACAAACCCATAAAGTGGTTCAAGAATTGATTCGGGTCTTCGCTGACTTACCCCGAAATTGTGCATTGTCGTTCGTAAGATACCACACATGTTGTTTAATTTCCGGTTGTTTGCCGGAATAGGAGGCAAACGGATGGGGGTGTGTCCCTCACCAATAGTCGGTGCCGCGTAGTCTCTCAAAATCCTTCCATGATTGCCTTGATTTTGCACTGGTAGTTGTGCATAAAAGTTTTGTGCCTGGATAGGGGCGGCTGGTGGTGGATTCACATTCTGTTGCTGATTCTGCAACATCATCTGCATCATCATTTGCATCATCTGATTCTGGTCAAAAGGTATTTGACCAACTAAATTCCCCTGATTATTGTTCTGATTCTGAGGGGCTTGTTGTTGTTGTCGGACTTGATTCTGCCGACCTCCCTGATTTTGGACCCCATTTGGTCCCAGATTAAGTGCCCTCTGATTAGGTGGGGGCTCTCTATTTAAGTTTTGTATTTCCCGCTCTTCGGGAGTAAGCATCGGGTCTAACCGCGTAACCCATCTTCGGTCCCATCTCCATCATGTAAATTCGTCGAATCTCCACTTCCTGACGTCATTTCTGATTCTTCTGATTCAGATTCTAACTCAGTAACTGATGTCGATGCTTTTCCAACCGACTTCTTTTTTCTCACACTGTTCTGATGTCTCGCAAATGCTTCAATCTCCGGATTCAAAGGAAGTAAAGGTTCCTTAGAACTTCGGGTCATACACCGCAATCACCAAAACAACACGAAAACGAGAAAAAATAAAAACGACCTAATCCTAAATACTTGAATGACTTATTGATATTGACCGATTCCCCGGCAACGGCGCCGTAAAACTTGATGGCCAATTTATAGTAAACCAACTTTAACCGGCGAGTACCGGGTCGGTTGTACTACAACGGCGAGCAAGGTCGTATCCCACGAGGAATCCGGTCAAGTACCACAATCACTTTTGTATCTAGTTTAGGCTCACAAATATTGGTGAAGGTAATTATAGCTAGAAAATAAAAATGATGACTTTAAAATATATGAATAAAGGAATAGCAAAATTATGATCAAGAACACTACTCTTAACACCTTTACCGAATCACTAAGGATGAGCCTTAACCTACCAACCAACCAATAGCTTCTAATGAATGTGTTGTGGGTGCAATCTCCTAAACGGTCCCTGGCGCTAATACCACAACCAAGTTACCCTATATTCGGTTCAACAGTCCCCTCTATGGGATTTAATTGACCTAATATGATTAAATCAATGAGATGCTCTGCATCCACCGAGTTCACGGCTTAGCTAGAATAACCTTACCAAGGAAAAGGCTGCGAAAAACTCGACTAGTTCGTGCATGGCAATCCTAAAACCCTATTTCGCACACTCCCTCGCAAAATACATTTATAAAGTTCGTGTGCATAATCAATTAATGGTTAGCGACTCCACTAAAAGCATTAAGATTCAAGTTTTAGACACAAACATTCAAAAGATTCAATTTTTAAGACCTACTCATCCCTAGATCATCGTTTAGGCATCAATTTCGCGATCCATCACATAATCTAGCTATCAGAAAATTTAGCTATGCATAATAAAAATAAAAGTGCAGAAATTCATGAAGAAATTAATAATAAACATGATTAAAGGATTGAATAAAAATTACCAATGAAAAACGTAGCATCCACCACTCGAATCGTCACTTCGTTGTGTTCCAATCACAAAATAAAAGAGCTGTTGTTCTAAGAAAATATTGCAGAAAAATAAAATAAAACTAATCTCATCGGGAGAGGAAAAGGTCGCAGCAGGAAAAGAGAAAAATTATGCTATGAAAAACTGTGTGTTGAAATTTGACCTAAGTGGATCTTTTTATATAAAAAATTCGCCAGCGTCCACGCTTTGGAAATTTTCCCCCAAAATAATATATCCAGCGTGTCCACCCTTCTGATTTCTTTTGATCCCATTAATGCATTGGCTGTGGGGCCCTTTGACCAATAAAGGTATGCCTGTTTGTTGCTTTATTTCTTTTTTTTTTTTAATTTTTTTTTTTTTCTTTTGTACCTATAATAATCAAAATGTTGCTAAAAAAACAGCCTCCGTCACATCCTGGGTGTGATACATTCTGTTTTTGACACATAATTTTATTAAAATTATTTATTTTCTTCGAACACCCGAATTTGAATCTTGCGTCATTTCCTCATACGAACTCCGTTTTAGACGATTTTTGTACCGTTGTGATCCTCGTCACGCTCTCTATCACGTCATACCTGTAATAAAAATAAACCACATACCCAAGCGTGACAGACACCAATAAAACATACACAAATCACCCAAAAATTTCGAGATTTTCGACGTAAACGCCTTATCGTCTGGTGATTCAAGTCGTCGTGAAATGTCCCTATAAAAACACTTAACTACCCCAAAATTACCCCGAATATGCTATAAATTGAGGGTAAAATGCACACGAAATTATAGCAAAGTTGACTCTCATCATGAACCACCAATGAATACAGAGAATCCTGTTACAGTCCTTCTAGTAACATTGCATCTAGCCCAATCTGAATCCACAAAGCACTTTAATTCCAAGTTACTTTCTGATGGAAAAAAGATGCCATGTCCAGAAGATTTCTTTAGGTATTTCAGTAGTTTGTGAGCTGTCTGAAGCTGCAATTCTATTGGTTTATCAAGATACTGACTGAGCTGCTGTGTTGCATAGGTAATATCTGACCTTGTTAAGCCTAAATATAGCAGTTTTGTAACCAAACTTCTATAATAGTTGTTTG
Organism: Gentiana straminea; assembly: GCA_036785695.1. NCBI lineage: Eukaryota > Viridiplantae > Streptophyta > Magnoliopsida > Gentianales > Gentianaceae > Gentiana > Gentiana straminea. Next base: position 12,792,064 of record JAVUPR010000113.1, on the reverse strand, counting down.
ATTTTAGAGGTTCTGAGTCTTTTCTATGTAAACTGAGTATCCATATTCTTCTAATAACTCCATGCAGTATTTCCTTAGGGACAGTACAATACTTTTCTTTGACATGGCCACCTCTAAACCTAAGAAGTACTTTAGTTCTCCAAGATCTTTTATACCAAACTTGTCATTCAGAAAATTCTTAAGTTTCTTGATCTCTTCCATATTAGGTCTTGTAATGAGTACATCATCCACATAAACCAGAACAACAACAAAGAACTCATTTGAGCCATTAAAGAACAAACTATAGTCCTATTTGGAGTGTCTATACCCCCTCTCAAGCAAAGCTTGGGTCAACTTTATGTTCCATTGTCTACTTGCTTGTTTCAAGCAATACAGGGATTTGATAAGCTAGCAAACATGACCTGGTTCTGCCTTAAATCCTTGGGGAACTTGCATATAAACCTCTTCTGTTAGATCACCATGTAAGAAAGCATTATTCACATCTAGTTTATGTAGATTCCAGTCTTTAGCTGCTGCAATCGCAAGTAGAGTCCTTACAGTTGTGAGTTTGGCTACATGGGAAAAAGTATCTAGGTAATCCAATCCCAATTGTTGTGTAAAGCCTTTAGCTACAAGCCTTGCCTTGTATCTTTCTATGGATCCATCAGACTTCCTTTTTATTCTGTATACTCATTTACAACCTATTGGTTGTTTTCCTTTGGGTAAACGAACTATCTCCCATGTGTTAGTCTGTTCAAGAGCCTTAATTTCATTATCCGTTGCTTCTCTCCATTCTATATGTTTGACTACTTTATTATATATTTTGGTTCTGCTATGACTTGAGTATAGAAAATATAAGATTTATAAGGAGCGGATTAGTGATCTAATGTATCTACCTTTTCCATAATATGAGGTGAGGTATGTGTGTTAATATTATGGCACACATAGTCCTTAAGATAAGAGGGTATTCCTCTATTTCTAGAAGACTTTCTCACATTCACATCTTTATTGACAAGTAAATCTTCCACATACGCCAGAAAGTTAACATCATCAACATGGTCAATGATGTTATTAGCAGGTTCTTGATCATTAATAGGCTCTTGATGATCATGCGTTGGTTGAGACAAGACAACATGATCATTTGGAGCATTTATCTCATCAAGAGAGTGATTATGAGGAAGAGTTACATGTTGAGGCAAATGTATAGGATTAGAAACAGAAAAAACATTTTGATCAAAAGGAATTGGTAAGGGTAAATCTTGGATATTACCTGAAGTTGTACCATCCTTATAAGGAAAAGTAAACTCATGAAATATAACATCCCTAGCATCAAAAATATGTCTATTTTGAAGGTTTAACAAATAAAAGCCTTTCACATTAGGCACTCCACCTAAGTAAACAGACTAGATTTCTCTTGCTGCAAACTTATTATTGTCATGATGCAAGTTATAAGCAAAAGTTAAACATCCAAACACCTTGATATTACCATAATTAGGTTTTATAGAATACAAAATTTCACTAAGGTGTTTTGTTGTTTAATAATGGAGAGGGAGTAATAATTATCAGATTCACAGCATGAAGAACAAAGTAAGACCAGTATATCAAAGGTAAGTCAGACTGAAATCTCAAACTCCTAGCAACATTTAGGATATGTTGATGTTTTCTTTCAACCACCCCATTTTGCTAAAGTCAAATTCAGGTAAGTCAATCCCATGAGATGCATAAAATTCAGGTAAGTCAAATTCTAAGCCATTGTTAGATCTCAAACATTTTATTCTTCTATTGAACTATGTTTGAATAAACATGCAAAACTGTCTAACAAGATTTCTAACTTCACCCTTAGATTTTAGCATGAAAATCCAACAAAATCTGCTACAGTCATCAACAATAGTGAGGAAAAATCTATGTCCATGGATACCAACTACTCTATATGGACCCTAGATGTCCTTGTGAACTAAATCAAAACATGATCTGGAAACAGAATGACTCAAATGAAAGCTAATTCTAGACTTCTTTGCCATAGGACAGATGTCACAGACTTGGCCTTTAGGAATCTAAATGTAATTATGCTCCTTTTGTAGTACCTTCAATCTTTTATCAGAAGCATGACCAAGTCTGTAGTGCCACAATAAATGTTGATTGACATATGAATGGGCATGATTGACAACAGGTAAAGTATAACAAGAACTATCTTCCTTTAGAATGTATTGGCCTTTAATGAGATTAGCTGAACCAATCCTCTTGAGACTGATCATATCCTGACACACAAAATCCAAGAAGAATTTAACATTGTAAGCTCTAGATATAATAAGTTTACTTATAGACATCAAATTACAATGGAAAGCGGGAACACACAAAACATTATCTAGAACCAAATCAAAGTTAATCCTAACCTGGCCAATGGGAGTAATTCGAATATCATTGCCATTTGGAAAACTCACATACTTATCAATGACAAGCTCATAGGAACTAAATAAGGCCTTAATGAACACAATATGATCAGTAGCCCTACTGTCTACTATACAATCAAAACAAGTAAAGGATTTAGATAAACCTGAATCCATATGACCAAAATTAGTAGAAAGAACTGCAGAATTTACAGAACTAAAACAGGAATCCCCAGCTTCTTGAGACAAAGGGAAAGAAGAGGATCATGCCCTCAAAATGTACAGGATCGGCTGATACTACTTGTTGGTCCCTTGAAAAGGACTTGGTTAAGTTTAGAAAGGGGGGTTGAATAAACTTAACACTTAAAAGCTCTTTGGAGTTTACAAACTCAGCAGGGTCAATAGTCTGCTCAGCAGGGTCAATAGTCTGCTGACCTTCAGCAGTCTGCTGACTATTGAAACTATTCAATCAGTTGCAGCGAATATATTAAATTAAGCCTTGATACTTGGTGTTTAAAAATGATACTAAGTATTAGATACTTAGTAGTGCAAGTAGTGTGATTCAGCAGCTAGTTCACTAGATTGATGTGATAAGCATGCAAATGAAGTAAATTGCAGAAAGTAAATGCAGTAAAGTAAATGAGGCAAGATTTATAGTGGTTCCAGGTGGTGTAATCCTGTCAGTCCACTCTTTTCATGTGATGTTGGAGGAAATTCACTAGAGACTTTTGAGATAGCTGTTACAAAAATCCCTAAACTGTTTGTCCTTGACCAATGAATATGGCTTCACAAACTGAACACTAGAAACATGTAGGATTGCTGCTCCTAAGTATTCCAATGGTCCTTGAAGGGTAGGATTTCCTCTTCACCAGCTCCACCACAAAACACAACAGTCCTTGACACTTCAGCAGTGCTTCTCTGTCATCATGTTCTTCTTGAAAAAGAAGGGGTTGAATCAAGAAAGTGATTCAACTTTCAGCAATCTTTTGATCAGGATGAAAAAATCAACAGCTTTGGATCTTCAAGTGTGTAAACTGCATAGTGCTTGAATGCAGAAACACTTGAAGAAAATTCTTGATCAGTAAGTTTAAAGTTCAAGTATGATCAGTAAGTTTAAAGTTCAAGTAAGTTGCTTCGTATGTATTCTTGTTGTTGTTCTTGTTGTTGTAATCTGAATCAGGAGTCCTCTATTTATAGGTGAGGATCTTGTGATTTGAATTTGAATTTCAAATCCAACCGTTATAGGATTTTCTGAATATTCTTGAAATTCTCGCTAATGTACCTTACTGACACTGTCAGTGTCCTCCTGACAGTCCAGTCTGTCAACCAATGAAATAAATCCTTTTAAATATGGCTCTGAAATTCTTACAACGTCCCTTTCATCTTGGCCATTGTTTTACTGATTAATCCATATTGTAATTCATGCTTGTCCATTTAATCTTCCAGAAAAACTTGGATTAATTCGACTGTTACATTTAGCAGATACCTGGTTCATAAGTCTGTTGATGTACTTGTATGGTCAGCTGACTTTTAGTCTGCTGTGTTTTATAAGCACCTCAGCTGACTGCTTCTCATCTAACTTTTATTATGAAGTTAGAGTACACCATTTTAAGTATAACCAAGTACCAATCATCACTTTACTTTTATGGAACTTAGACCTTCTACACAAGGTATATGTGATTAGTTTAGGCCATCACAAACTTACCTAAATTCTGATCCCATATCCTTGACTTTTAATACTAAGTTTGATCCCTTATCCTTCATTACTGAGTTTGAACCCTCAACCTTCAACCATCAGCAGGTCCTAAACACTCTACTGACCTAGATAGGTCTACTGATCAAGTCAGCTGGCCTCTTTACAGTGACCTATACAATGATCAAACTCTAGTAAACCTATACATTTAATCTTGACATCTTTTTGCCTTTGCTCTATAACAGCTAGTCTGTCACTCATCATTAAAACAAAAATATGTCTAACAATTTCCCCCTTTTTAGTGATGATGCCAATACTCTCCTTACAGCAAAGGAAAAAGATAAAAACACAAAAATAGAACAAATTTCATTCATATATATCATTAAGTTCAAATTTGTTCAAAACTATTACAACTAGAATCAGCAAAAAGATAAAGAGCATAAATATGAGTCTGCTGATCTAGTTTCTGTCTATGTCTTGATCTCTTTTCTGTTGATAATCCCTTATTTATTTAACCAAGTCTAGCATCCATTGATTTTCAAGTGTAGAGAAATCAATCCATGTGTGTATCAACTTCCATCTGTTCCAAGCCTCAGGTTGAGTCGACCTTAAATATTGCCAGCTGAATCCTTGTCTCATATAGAATAGCTTGAATTCCTCCAAAGAGTCCTTTGCTGACAAGTTTCTCAGTCTGACCTCTTCCTCTATAAGCTCCTCTGTGGCCTCCTCTTGATGTTGCTCTTAAGGATTTAATCCTTGTTTCCCATAGTTTATTTGCAAGGAAAGCTTCTAAACCTTCTACAAATGTCATATCATGGTAAGGTTTCCTTCTTGCACCAAAAGCAATCTTGAACTCCTTCCTGCAGATCATCTTTCAATTGTACTCTGCCAGGTGCATGAGCTCTAAAAGCATTAACATCAGCTTCAAATCTCTTCTTATTGTAAATCATTGCTGCCTCTTTTGCTTCTGCTGTTTGCCCTTCTTCCCCCTTACTGACATCATCAATAAAACGGTTCAGCAGCCCTATAACACTTTCCTGTGTATTAACCAAATTATTCAGATGTCCTTCCATTATTTCTGTTCTTGTATCAACTAAAGTAATTCGGCCTTCCATTGTTTGCTCCAGCAGATTGACTCTTTCGAACACTTTAGAATCAAGTGCAGCAGGGGTTGGTGTCTCAGATAACATAACAACTTTCTTATAAAAAGAGGAAATCTCCTAATCATAAATTTATCTCTCTTTGCAGAATCTTTCTTGATTTGAGTAATCTCTCTAAGCATGTCATTACTGGTAAACTGTAAAGAAGTGACATTAGATGCAACTGTCTCAGTAGTCCTCCCTCTATTCTCCCCCAGATTTACCGAATCCTCAAATATTTTCTCACTACTCCTCAACTGATTCCTTAGATGTGTGATATCATCTCTTACAGCTCTCAGTTCTTCCAAAATGTATGCCGGTATTGCAGCAGCAAAACCAGCCATGTTTCCAGCAAAGTTTCTAGTAGGCTTTTCAACATTATCATCAGCCCTTGGTAATCTTACCACAATTGCTCTTTTCTTGTCATATACAAAGGGTCAGGACCCTCTACATCCAAATCAGGAACATTATCATTGACGGGTTCTTCTTCTTCTTGTGGTAGCTGGAATTCCTCATCACTGAAATCATAATCCAATAGTTGCTCATCTGATTCTTCTTCAGCAGCCTCTTTGCCTTTATCAGCAGGAACACCTTGTTCAGCAGATTCCATGTTGTCAGCAAGAGCATCATCCTCATCAAGCTCCATGCTAATGACAGGGGATACGTTCAATCCCAACAACATATCCAACCTTTGTCCAAGTACTATTTGATCCTTAGTATTTTGGATCTTTAGTTCCAACCTTTGTTCAGTTGCTGTCTCAAACTCAGCAAACTGAACCTCCAACTCCTCAACACTTGGAATAACATCCATGTTTTCTTCCAAAATACCACCAACTTCAGCAATTTCTCTTAGGACTTCAACAGCCTGTGCCAAAGTTTCATCAGTATCAATGTTGTCTTGATATTGAGCAAATCTCTCAGAAATTACATCAGTCTGCTCAACCACAATAACTTCAGTAACATCTTTCATAATGGCATCTTCAAAAAGTGTTGCTGCAGATCTGTAATTCCAAATCTTCAGTGAAAGCAGCAAACAATTCTTGTTCTAGATCATCATTCTGCTGACCCTCAGCAGACTTAACTTCCTCAACAGGTTGCTCTGTTGCTTTTTTATTTGATCCTTGTCCGGCAGGCTCAGTAGATTTCTCTTTCACAACACCATTGGACTCTTTAGGATGCACAAGGATGATCATCATCTGAATCAGAAGATGAATCATCACTATCATCAAAAGGTGTGAACTTAGGATATTTAAACATTATGCTTCTCTTTCTTCCATCTTCAATTATTTTAAGTAACCTTGTTGGACTTATTTTTAAGTTTTAGTGATGAGTACCAGACTAGCTGTTATAGAGCAAAGGCAAAAAGATGTCTAGATCAAATGTATAGGTTTATTACAGTTTGATATTGTATAGGTTTGATCAAACAAGCAGTGTAAAAGGTCAGCTGACTTACATCAGCAGACTAGTATAGATCGATAGGGTAGGCCGAGTCGGTAGACCTATCGGAACCCGCCGAAGACCGAAGGCTGAGGGGTCAAACTCAGTTATTGAAGGCTAAGGGATCAAACTTAGTAATTAAAGTCAAGGATATGGAATCAGAATTTAGGGAAGTCTGTGATGACCTAAACTGATTACATATACCTTGTGTACAAGGTCTAAGTTCCATAAGTTAAGTGGTGATCGGAACTTAGTTATGTGCAAAAAGGTGTAATCTAACTTCATAAATAAAAGTTAGATAAATGACAGTAAGCTGAAGTGTTTTTAAACATAGCAAAATAAGGATAATCTTACTGATGTGTATATCAGCAGACTTATGTTCTCAGGAACCTGCTGGACACATATTTTGATTTAATCAAAGGCTACATTGGAAGATTACAAGAAAGGGACAGCTAACAACCTCTGATTTTATCAAACAAATCAATGGTTAAGATCAAATGGACGTTGGGATGATTAATACCTTTATCCAATGGATACAAGTCAAAGGGTGGACAGACTGTAAACTGTCAAAAAGGAATCTGACAGTGTCAGTCCTAGGAACAGTCAGAAAAAGCAAGTCAAGATGGGGACAAGTCTGAAACGGCTATGTTTGAATTTCAAACATAAGTCACAAGGATTCCTACCTATAAATAGAGGACTCCTAATTCAGATACAAGTGATGAACATTAAGAGAAAAATACAGAGAATCCTGAGCTTCAAATTCTGATCAAGAAAAACATCCTGCTGACCTTAATGAGCTTCAATCTACTGATCCAGAAATATTCTTCAAGTGTAATCTGCATTCAAGCTACATCAAGTTTACATACTTGAAGATCTCAAGCTGCTGATCATATCATCCTGATCAAGCTGCTGAAAGCTGAATCACTTACTTGATTCAATCTTTCTTTTACAAGAAATCTACTGAAGACAATGAAGCATCTTTGGGTATGAAAGACTGTTGTTTGTGGTGGAGCTGGTGAAGAGGCAATTCTACCCTTCAAGGACCAGTGGAAGACTTTGGAGCAGCAATCTTACATGTTCTAAGTGTTCAGTTTGTGAAGCCATAGTTATTGGTGAAGGACAAGCAACATAGGGATTTTTGTAACAGCTACATCAAAGATCTCTAGTGAATTACCTCCAACATCACAGGAGAAGAGTGGACTGACAGGATTACACCACCTGGAACCACTATAAAATCTGCCTACTTACTTTCTGCATTTATATTCTGCACTTAGTTTATCCAACACATCAATCTACTAAATCTAGCAACTGAATCACACACATACACTACTGAGTATCTAATACTTGGTATCATATTTAACAACAAGTAACAAGGCTTAATTTTTAATATATTCCGCTGCACAAATTCAGCAAAACTCAACAGTCAGCAGACTACTGAGTGTCAGCAGACTACTGAAGTATCAGTAGGCTGCTGAAGTTGCTGAGTTTGTTAACTCCAAAAGTTTTAAGTGTTAAGTTTATTCACCCCCTCCCCCTCTAAACTTAACCAAAGCCTTTTCAAGGGACCAACAATTGGTATCGGAGCAGTGCTTCTGTTCTGAAGTAATCCTACTTGTTGTGCTTGTGAATATACTTTGAAAACTTTTTCAAGGTACTGATTTTCAAAGCTTTGCATCATTGATAACAACCAGTATGCTAGAACAATGTTGATGTGTTCTTTAGATCATTTTGATGAGTATAAACGTCGTATGCAGGCTTATCTAACTGCAACACATGATGAAATGATGGATGTGCTGACAGATGGACCACTGGAGATTACCAAGTCAGTAACAGTGGGAGATGAGACACAGTACATTCCAAAACCAAAAAAGGAATGGACTGTTGAAGATAGAAAAAGAGAAAATCTCAACAATATTGCTATTGACATCATATACAGAACTTTGGATAGCAATATGTATATGAAGGTGAAAGATTGCAAGACTGCAAAGGAACTTTGGGATAAGTTGCAATTAATCTGTGAAGGCACTGGTGCAATTAAAAAGAACAAGATCAGTGTGGTAAAGAAGAAGTTCCAGGAGTTCAAGATGAAACCAAATGAAACCATTGAGCAAATGGAATCAAGATTCAATGCAATCATGGATGAACTCACCCTACTGAGTGTGAAGTACTCACAAGAAGAAATCAACTCAAAAATATTGGAAGCATTACCTGCAAAAGAAGTTTGGGAGATGAAGGTGACTGCCATAGAAGAAATGAGGAGTTTGCATGAAGATGACACCTTCAAACTGTTTTCAGATCTTAAGGCCTATGAATTTATCAAAAAGCTTGTGCCTGAAACTGAAAAGGAAGAGCCAAAGACCACTGCATTGGCTGCTTCACATCAAGAAGAAACATTAGGAGCTCAAGATGATCTACTGGATGAGATGCAAGAGCAGATTGCCGTACTGAGCAAGAAAATCAGAATGATGAAAACTGGAAAGGGTTATCCAAGGAATTTCACAAAGAAATTCAGTGAAAAGAAGAAGGATGAATCAAAGAAAGATAATGATTACTTGTGCTATCATTGCAAGAAACCAGGACACTTCAAACTTGATTGTCCTGAATTAAAACAGAAAAAGGAACCTGATTATCTTTGCTTTAATTGCAAGAAACCTGGACATTTCAGACCTGACTGTCCAGACCTACTGAAGACCAAAAGTCAACAAAGAAGACATGGCAAGAAAGCTATGGTTGCTGAAGATGAATCGGGATATGAAGTAGAATCAGAAAAAGGAAATGAATCTGATGATACTGCACTTGTTGCTAAGATGGAAGATTATGCTTTAATGGAAAATATGGATGAAACAGAGGAGGTATACAATTCTGTATCTATCAACACTCCTGCTGGAAGTGATTGTGAATCAACCTGTGGTTCAAATCCTAAAAATTCTGACAATGAAGAAACTTTGGATGCCATCCTTAATCAACTGAGGATAATACAATATGGTTATGAGATTGTGAAGGCTGAAAAAGAAGCTCTTCAATCAGAAGTTGAAAGATTAAATGCTGAATTGAGAATTCTCAAAGGAAAGGAAAAAGAAGTCGACGAATCGCATAAGCTCGTCGAACAATCGCCACCGCTGGCGAGTCTCGCTTGAACCATCTTGTTCCTCCACTGCATTCAAATCTGGAAAGCCTTATGGTGATAGAACAAGGCTTGGATTTGGAACTCAACAATCCAATAAGACTGGATCCAGTAAGGTCACTGAACCTAGTACCAGAATTGGTCCTAAGTTTGTGCCTGCACAAGATCCAACTCCCAAAAGGGTTGCTGAGGCAGCAAAGCCTACTGAGAAAGCTTCAAGGAAGCAAAATCAGAAGTCAAGGAAGTCAAAAGCTCCCAATTAAAAGAATAAATCTAAAAATAGGACTGATGTACCTTCTAGACCTGCTGATAGCAGACCTACTACCAAGTCTGCTGGACCACAAAAAGGGAAAAACCAAAAATATTCCAAGGTTAAGAATCTTAAACCCAAAAATGCTAATCATTGAAGGGATACTTATCACAGAGGGAAAGGTAGACTGTTCCCCACTGATGATGATTGGAATATTCCTGCACCTACTGCTAGAAACAACATAAATAACCATGCTGCTAGGGTAAAACCTAAGCAATGGAATCAGCAGAAGGCTCAGCAGAGGACCTATACAAGGCCTCAGCAGACTCCATATTACAGGGATATTCCTAACAGACAGCAAACCTATGGTTATCCCAGTGCTTCTAACAAAAGAAATCACTTTAAACAACATTATATTCCAAAAGGCCAGAAAGCATATGTGAATCCTACACAACCAATTGTTAGACCTTATGGATGTGTAGAATACATGTATGAACCAAAGTATGATACCTTTCAAAGAAGACCTTATGTTAACTTTCCAAGGGTCATGCTTACCACTGACCATTATGGACCCAAACAGGTTTGGGTACCTAAAATGCATTAACTTTGTTTTGTAGGGTGTCTGGTACTTTGACAGTGGATGTTCCAGACATATGACAAATAATAAGCATTGTTTGTCAAGTTTTGTGGCAAAGGATGGTCCAAGAGTGAATTTTGGCAACAAGAATACACTTGGATACACAAGAGGATATGGCACACTTGTGAGAAATTGATTAACAATCAGGAATGTTGCATATGTGGAAGGACTGGACTACAACCTACTGAGCACTGGACAATTCTGTGACATGGGATACAAGGTCACTTTTGACAAAAACACTTGTAGTATCATTAGTGAGAGAGGTGATCAAGTTGTGTTGGATGGAAGAAGACAACAAAACATGTATGTTGTGGATTGGTCTACTGCAGTTCCAGAAACATGCCTGATTGTGCATACCAAGTCAAAACTCAATTGGTTATGGCATAAGAATTTGAATCATCTAAATTTTGATGATATCAATCAGTTGGTGAAGAAGAAACTGGTGATTGGTTTACCTGAGATCACATTCAAGAAGGATGCTATATGTGATGCATGTCAGCAAGGTAAACAGACAAATTCAAGCTTCAAGTCAAAAACTAAACAATCAACTAAAAGAGTTTTGGAGCTGATGAACATGGATCTATTTGGACCAGTAACACCAACAAGTGTAACAGGAAAGAAATACACCTTAGTGGTTGTGGATGATTATTCAAGGTACACTTGGGTGATATTCATGAACAAGAAAAGTGAAACACTTCAAAAGATGCCTGAACTTTTGAAGAGGTTACAGAATGAGAAAAGTTTGACAGTAGTAAAAATCGGATCGTATAAGGTACTTGAATTTCTCAATAAAGTTATAAGAGAATATTGTGAACGTAATGGTGTACTACATCAATCGCTCTTTAGTACACCTCAGCAAAATAGGGTTGCTGAAAGAAGAAACAGAACATTGAAAGAAGCAGGAAGAACTATGATTTATGAAGCATTGCTACCTGAAAGATATTGGGCTGAAGCAGTTAATACAACATGCTATACACAAAATAGAACATCTGTGAACAAGAAGCTGCTGAAGACACCTTATGAGATTTGGAATGGAAGAAAACCTAATATATCCTATTTCCATCCATTTGGAAGCAAGTGTTTTATCTTGAATCATAAGGAACAATTGAAGACTTTCCAACCAAAATCATATGAAGGAATTTTCTTGGGATATTCTTCAGTCAGTAAGGCATTCGAGTGCGACCGACAAAAGGTCACCGAAACATGAAGAAACAATACATGTTGTATTTGATGAACCTAAGTTCACCGGAATGGAAGATGAAGCTTCGAACCCGCCGAGAATCAACAAGTCACCGATCCGAGAATGTGTTGAAGTTTTGGAAAGATTCAATGACTTAAAGGTTTCGATTCGCCCTGCGAACACCCCGCCGGTAATACTACGATGCAACAACGAGGCGGTTCAAGGATCTGCTGAACCCCCTGTTGAAGAAACAGCAGACCCTACTGAAGATGATGTTCCAGAAAATCAATCTAACCAAAATCCACAATGGTTAAGGGATCACCCTGCTGAACAAGTTATTGGCAACATACAGCAAGGTGTGAGGACTAGAAGACAATTAGAAGCAATGTTTACTTGTTTTCTATCTCAAATGGAACCTAAAGTTGTTGAGGAAGAAATTTCAGATCCAGATTGGATAATTGCTATGCAAGAAGAATTGAATGAATTTGAAAGAAATCAAGTTTGGACACTAGTGGAAAGGCCTAATCATGCAAATATAATTGGTACACAATGGGTATACAGAAACAAACTTGATGAATCTGGTACCATTGTGAGAAATAAGGCCAGACTAGTGGCAAAAGGATATTCTCAAGCAGAAGGAATAGATTTTGATGAGACATATGCCCATGTTGCAAGATTGGAAGCTATCAGATTATTCCTGGCACATGCTTATAAAAACTTCAAAGTATATCAAATGGATGTCAAAAGTGCATTCTTGAATGGCATTCTGGAAGAGGAGGTGTATGTTCAGCAACCTCCTGGATTTGAAGTTAAAGATCAAGAAGTTAAAGTGTATAGACTCAACAAAGCACTTTATGGTTTAAAACAAGCACCAAGAGCATGGTATGAGACTCCATCTCAATTCTTGGTGGACAATGGTTTTACAAAAGGCACCATTGATAAGACTCTTTTCAGAATCAATGAAGGAAACAGCACCCTGCTTGTACAAATTTATGTTGATGACATAATTTTTGGTTCTGAAAATGAATTGCTATGTGAAAAGTTTACAAATCTAATGAAGAGTAAATTCCAAATGAGTATGATGGGAGAAATGAACTATTTTTTGGGTTTACAAGTCAAACAAATGAAAGATGGAATCTTTATTTATCAAACCAAGTATATCAAAGAGTTACTGAAGAAATTTGGTATGGAAAACAGCACCAAGGTATCAACTCCTATGAGCACAAATATTAGATTGGATGAAGACAAAGAAGGCAAAGATGTTGACTAGACTTTATACAGAAGGATGATAGGCAGTCTGCTGTACCTTAATACCAGCAGACCTGATATATCCTTTGATGTAGGTGTTTGTGCAAGATTTCAATCAAAACCTAAAGAAAGTCATTTAGGTGCAGTCAAAAGAGTTCTCAAGTACCTAAAAGAGACTTGGGGAGTAGGGATATGGCATTCAAAAGATGAAAGCTTCAAAGTTATATCCTACTCAGATTCTGATTATGTTGGATGCAAGATTGATAGAAAAAGCACCACAGGAACCTGTCAGTTAATGGGAAATAGACTGGTTTCCTGGTTCATCAAGAAACAAAATTCTATATCAACTTCCACTGCTGAAGCTGAGTATATTGCTGCTGGAAGCTGTTGTGCACAAATACTGTGGTTAAGACAACAATTAAGGGATTATGGAATTGAAGAAAAAGAAATTCCAATTATGTGTGACAACACAAGTGCAATTGCAATCACAGAAAATCATGTTTTGCACTCAAGAACCAAGCATATTGATGTGAGACATCATTTTATAAGAGATCATGTTGAAAAGAAAGATGTGGTGGTTCTTTATATCCCTACTGAAGATCAACTTGCTGATATTTTCACTAAACCACTGGACAATGAAAGATTTGCTAAACTAAGGACTGAACGTGGAATTATAAAAGTTGACTGATATAATCTTAATCAGCAGTGTACTGGAATTCACCAAGGGGATTAGTCTTTGCTATGTTGGGTGAGCTCACTTAGCAGATTAGACATTGGTATCAACAATTCCATGTACTTATGTTTGGACAATTGAGCAAATGAAGTTGCCAAGGGGATTGGTCTTTGTCTGTTGGGTGAGCTCACTTGACAGATCAGTCATTGGTATTAAACTTCATCTTGTATTATCAATTGGACAATACAAAAGGAATTACACATCGACGAGTGACTCTATCAATGAAGCCGTCGAGACTTCTCTATCAACAGTACGCGAGGCAAGTCTACGATGACAAGGTGTCTTTGAAGGAAACGTTACACAGTCAAACTTACTAAAGTCAAAAAGCAAATGGCGTGATATTTATTCTATCCTTATAACCGTAGTTAACACGATCTGACGGTTACAAAACATTATGGAAAAGTAACGGGCCACGTGTCAAGACAGCATTCACTCAAATTTAATCGTGGTTAATGCACAGTACGTGTTCTGACAGTTCCAACCATATCTGTCTATATATATACAGACCTATACACAGTGGCTACTTACAAAAACTCAGATCGATTTTCTCTGCGTATACACTGTGTGAACACGGATTTGAAAGCTATCTTCTTCATCTTTTTCTTACAACAATGGCAAAGAGGATGAGGTTCATATTGGAACCCGTCAGAGTGTAAGAGGATATGTTACTGTCTGTAACCTCACTGAGTTAGCCATTAATATTAGACGAAGAATCAGACGGTTTGTTGGGCTAGAAGGTGTTATCAACAGAAGATTGGAATGAATCTCTTATGTCAATGTGTTGGAATTTTGGAAAAACATTGTCATACATGAAGGCATAGAGGCCTTCACTACAACTGTTAATGGAAGAGAGATTGAAATATCCTCAGAACTATTGAGAGAGGTATTTGGATTTGCACCTGGAAACAATGCACCCACCAATCCAGAAGCAATGAATCTACCAAGAATGAAGTTTGTGGATTCAATAAAGATAGATGAAACAATTGCTTCAAATCTGGGAATTAATGTGAAGTATATTGGTTATGAGTACAACCTGCTGAGCAAATTGATTGCCAAAACCATTTGGGGATTTGTTGGAATCCTAGATACACTGTCTGGACCCAAAATAGACCTGATGATCATCATCTCCAGAAGTATGAAGTTTGGCTGGGCTGGATTCTTCATACACTACATGAAGAAAGTCTGTATTGAAGATAGAGATGGTACAAGGAAGTCCAAGGTCAAGCCTTTAGGTCTAATGGTTCAAACCCTGCTAAATCATTTTCAGATACCTGATGTTTTATCTGAAAAGATTAACAAATCCAGATTCAAGCCAGAAGTTGGTAATCCTATCCCTGGTCTGGATGATGATGAAGATGTAGATGATGAGGCTACTGAAAGTGATGGTAATGATGGAGATGATAATGCTAGTGGTGAGCAGGTTATGAAAGTTGTTAAACCTGTTGCACCCAAGAAGGTTACTGAAAAGAGAAAGGCTGCTGACACAAGAAAAATTACTGAATTATTAAAGCCTAGAAAGACAAGGAAGCAAACAGCTGAGACTGTTGAGTCTACTGAGGGTTCAGTAGAGGTTGAGGTTACTGACCCTATAGTTGCAAAGAAGAAAACTGTTGCTGAAATCTTGAAGGAGCAACAAAAGGAAGCAAGTAAAAAGAGGAAAGCTGCTGAAATTCAAAAACAAGATCTTTCAAAAAGAATGAAAGAAATTGCCAAGAAAAGGAAACATGGCAAAGGTAAGCAATTGAAAACCTTAGAGGCTCAAAGGCAACAAGAAGAATAAGAAGAAGAAGTAGGAGAGGCTATTGAGGCTGAGCCCTTAACAATTATCAAGCCTACTGAGGTTGTAGAGGTTGTTGTTGAGCAACTTGCTGGAGAATCACAGCAGACTACTTACCCTGAGCCTGCTGTTGAAGTTGTTGAATCCTTCCCTGCAAAGGCTGCTGAGCCTACTGACATTGCACAAGATGTTGTTGAGCAACTTGTAGAAGAACCACAGCAAACTACTGAGTCTACACCTGCTGTGGAAGTGGAAAAGTTGGTACAAGACCCTGCAAGTCCTGCAATAGTTCAGGGGGAAGAGCAATTTGTTGCTAACCTTGCTGATGAGCATATAAGTCAGGGGAACCCAAGTGTAGTACAGATGGAGGAAGTAGGGACTAACATACAACCTGAGCAACCTAGTGACCTAGAAGCATCGGTGGAAGAAACTCTAAGTTTACTTGTTGAGACCTTTGGAGGTCAGCAAGGTACTGAAACAGCTCCCAGGAAACCAACCATGCCATTTGAGAGACATGAGAAGAAGAGGAAAGAGGAGTTTGTTGATCCAAAACTCCTACTGGTTGCAAACTATTTCCAATGGAAGTTTGGATTCTATAAGAGACAAAAGCCAGCTGCAGAACCAATGACAGATTTCGAAGAATGGACTTTTGAGAAATTGGGAGTGGATAATTTGCTGGATCTGGTTGATACCTCCTTACTGCAATCAAGACTGATGGATCTGTTTGATGAACAACAGAATGAGGAGGGTATCAAGTTCAGAGACCCCAGAGATGAATCAGACAGTGATGATTCATCATATGATTCTGGTGGTGATCACCCCTCTGGTCCAGGAAAAGTCAGTGGAACTGCTATGATTATTGAACCAAGAGTAGAGCAGTCTCCTGGTGCTGGACAATCCACTGAGAGGCAACAAACTGAACAAATGGATGAGGATGTAGAAAATCTCACCATGGATGATCTAGAGGCACAAATCAATGAGGGAATAGACATTGGTGCAAACAGGATGGTTGGTGAGATAGACACCTTGTTTGTTGTTGAACCTGCTGAGCATACTGATGATCAGCAGACTGTAGATTTGGATGATGAGAGTATTACTGACCATAGTGAGCCTGATGTCAGTTCTGAGGATTCCATTCAATTTCAAGACTGGATTGACACTGAGGACACTCTAACCAAGGCTGCAAATTTTCTAAGAAGGATTCCTGATATTAGGGAATTTCAAAAGGAGAATATGGATGTATTCCTTGAACAAGTTGTTGTGGCACTGGTGGTTCAGGCTACTGAGGTTCAAACAGCACCTGAACAAAGTTTGGAACAGGAGGTACAGGTTGCTGAGTCTCAAACAGCACTTGGACATAGGTTGGAACTATCTATGGGTTTGGAGGAAACCCTTGCTGTTGTTGAAGAATAGGCTGCTGTAGTGGAGCCTGCTGGAGGAAAGGTCACTGAAGGGAAAGATAGTCAGCAGACTGTTGTAATTGATGAGGAGGAGCAGCTGGTGGACTATGACTACAGTGATGAGGAGTTTCATATGCCTGAGGAAGAACCTATTGATGAAGAACCTCAACAGGCATTTGTACCAGTTTTTGAAGAGCCTGTTCTTGATCCCATTCTGGAAGAATTCCAAGGACCTAACCCTACTGGAAGGGATATGATCTATGCTTTGGTTATCAGCTGACAGAGGCAACAATACAATGTAGAAGAGCCTGCTGATGGAGGAATGGCTGGTGGGGTACCAGCACATGTTTTGGATGAGTTGAGGACAGTCAGAAATGACATTTCAAATTTAAGAACTCAACTTGACAGGCAAGAGCAGAGATTTGAAGATTTAATGAACTTAGTGGAGAATAGAGGAAGAACCACTGAAACTGTTGCTTCCAATATAACCTCTACTCAGTATGCTCTTGCTGACCTTGCTCTAGATGTAAAGGGGATCAGACAAGGTAATACTCTGAAGGACAAGTTTCTGAAAGAACAATTTGCATCCATTCATTAGAATCCTGACAAGCTTGCTGAGACACCTAAACCTGTTGTGGCTGAATCTGCTGGAACACTGCAACCTGCTGTACTGGATCTTAAAATTACTTAGAGGATAACTGTACTGGAGCAAAATTTGCAAGGAAGGATCACAGCTGTTGACACTAGGACTGAAATTATGGAAGGTCAACTGAACAACCTAGTGCTCACACAAGAGAGGGTACAAGGCCTGCTGTCCTGTTTTGTTGATGATGTCAATAAGGGGGAAGAGAGCCAAACAGCAGTAGCAAAAGAGGCTGCCAGAATATTTGCTAAGAAAAGATGGGAAGAGGACACTAATGCTTTTAGGGAACCTGCACCTGGCAGACTTCCACTTACTGATGATCTTCTCAAAGAATACAAAAAGGTTTACTATAATAAGAGGAGACATTATCATGACAAAGGCTTTCATGAAGGTTTAAACTCCTTTTTGGGCTTAAAGTTCTGGGAAGCAAGAGTTAAAGCCATGAGGGCTACACACAGAGGTGGAAGATGTGGTAGAGGTGGAAGAAGTTTACCTACTACAAATGCAAAGGAATCACTTAATGAGTTTAAAGAAGTATACATGCGTTTAGGCTTTAGAGTTCATCAGATCAACCTTACTCTACCTGAAGCATGGCATTGGTGGAAAGAAGTGAATCCTCATATTGATTTCTCTCTGATTGAAAATGAATGGATGAGAGATATGATCAGAGAGATAAGAGCCTACCAAGAACAAGTGGAGAATGCAAGAGAAGAAAGAGAAAGAAGACAGTAGATCAGCACACCTTATATGTTTTATCATTTGCTATATCTAGACTGTAATACTCTTGAACAATTGATTATAATGATATTTGACCACATTTGTTATGTTTTTGTTTTTAATCTTTTTGCTTTGCTGTTAGGAGGGTATTGGCATCATCACCAAAAAGGGGGAAATTGTTGGACTTATTTTTAAGTTTTAGTGATGAGTGCCAGACTAACTGTTATAGAGCAAAGGCAAAAAGATGTCTAGATCAAATGTATAGGTTTATTAGAGTTTGATATTGTATAGGTTTGATCAAACAAGCACTGTAAAAGGTCAGCTGACTTACATAAGCAGACTAGTCTAGATCAGTAGGGTAGCTGAGTCAGTAGACCTATCAGGAACCTGCTGAAGACTGAAGGCTGAGGGGTCAAACTCAGTTATTGAAGGCTAAGGGATCAAACTTAGTAATTAAAGTCAAGGATATGAAATCAGAATTTAGGGAAGTTTGTGATGACCTAAACTGATTACATATACCTTGTGTACAAGGTCTAAGTTCCACAAGTTAAGTGGTGATGGGAACTTAGTTATGTGCAAAAAGGTGTAATCTAACTTCATAAATAAAAGTTAGATAAAAGACAGTAAGCTGAAGTGTTTTTAAACACAGCAAAATAAGGATAAGCTTTCTGATGTGTATATCAGCAGACTTATGTTCTCAGGAACCTGTTGGACACATATTTCGATTTAATCAAAGGCTACATTGGAAGTTTACAAGAAAAAGACAGCTAACAACCTCTGATTTTATCAAACAAATCAATGGTTAAGATCAAAAGGACGTTGGGATGATTTAGACCTTTATCCAATGGATACAAGTCAAAGGGTAGACAGACTGTAAACTATCAAAAAGGAATCTGACAGTGTCAGCCCTTGGAACAGTTAGAAAAAGCAAGTCAAGATGGGGACAAGTCTGAAACGGCTATGTTTGAATTTCAAACATAAGTCACAAGGATTCCTACCTATAAATAGAGGACTCCTAATTCAGATACAAGTGATGAACATTAAGAGAAAAATACAGAGAATCCTGAGCTTCAAATTCTGATCAAGAAAAACACCCTGCTGACCCTACTGAGCTTCAATCTACTGATCCAGAAATATTCTTCAAGTGTAATCTGCATTCAAGCTACATCAAGTACACACTTGAAGATCTCAAGCTGCTGAAAGCTGAATCACTTACTTGATTCAATCTTTCTTTTACAAGAAATCTACTGAAGATAGTGAAGCATCTTTGGGTGTGAAAGACTGTTGTTTGTGGTGGAGCTGGTGAAGAGGCAATTCTACCCTTCAAGGACCAGTGGAAGACTTTGGAGCAGCAATCTTACATGTTCCAAGTGTTTAGTTTGTGAAGCCATAGTTATTGGTGAAGGACAAGCAACATAGGGATTTTTGTAACAGCTACATCAAAGATCTCTAGTGAATTACCTCCAACATCACAAGAGAAGAGTGGACTGACAGGATTACACCACCTGGAACCACTATAAAATCTGCCTACTTACTTTCTGCATTTATATTCTGCACTTAGTTTATCCAACACATCAATCTACTAAATCTAGCAACTGAATCACACACATACACTACTGAGTATCTAATACTTGGTATCATATTTAACAAGTAACAAGGCTTAATTTTTAATATATTCCGCTGCACAAATTCAGCAAAACTCAACAGTCAGCAGACTACTGAGTGTCAGTAGACTACTGAAGTATCAGCAGGCTGCTGAAGTTGCTGAGTTTGTTAACTCCAAAAGTTTTAAGTGTTAAGTTTATTCACCTCCCTCCCCCCTCTAAACTTAACCAAAGCCTTTTCAAGGGACCAACAAACCTCGTTTCTGAGAGAGATGTATCAATCAATCCTAACAGATTTTCTACCCTAAGGGTTCCAAAAAAACACTCTTCAAATCCACTCATGGGGTCTGCTACAGGCTTCTGCCTTTTGTAAAAGCCAAACTTCCATGCAAAATATTTTGTGATCCTTTTTAAATCCGGATTTTCCTTAGGCTTCTTTGTTTTCTTTTCATAAGGCATGGGCGGCTTCCTTGCAATAGTCTGATCTACAACTTGGTGACTCCCAAAAGTTTCCACTAAGTGAGATAAAGTTTCCTCAGCAGATACAAAGATATTAGTAGACTCATGAACATGTACATTTGTGTCTACTACCTCCATCTATTGTGCACTTGCTTCTCCTGGTTTGTTTGCTCCTCAACAGGGGTCTCAATCATCTATCCTTCCCCCCTGTGTTAATGCAGTCTCACCAGGGTCTTCCACAATCTCAGTAGCCTCATCCTAAGGCTCAACAACTTCTTCTTGTTCTTCAACCCTGTCCCTTCTTCTTTGCAACTTGCTTCTTTCTTTTAGGGGGGTCTTTCTCGGGACCAAAAAGAGATTCTTCCAAATGCTCTTTGCTAGCAACCTTTCTTTTCTTGGATGCCTCTCTGGCCTATTCTTTAAGTAAATCTGCAGCAGATTTCTTAACAGGCTCAGCAGGGTCAGTAGGCACATTAGCAGTGCTAACTTCAGTAGCCTTGGTAGTTATCTTCCTAGTATTAGTAGCCTTTCTCTTTTCTTTGGTCATCCTTGATGCAGCAGGTTGAACATCATTTCTAGTTTTTGTTCTTTGCTCTTGATTGTCATCACTTTCCACTTCTTGTATCTTATCATCATCATCCAAGCCATGAATGGGAGTGTTAATTTCTAGCTTGTACCTTGCCTTGTTAATGGTGGAGGGTGCAACATTAACAATCTTTAGATGATTCAGCAGAGTCTGAATCATCAAACCCAAATATCTAGCAGGTTTCTTGTCTTTTAACCTTTTTCTGATGTTTCTTTCTACTCTTCCACCTATGTCTCCTCTTCCACCTCTAGTAGAAGCTCTCATAGCTTTGACCCTTATTTCCCAAAGCTTCATAGCTTTGACCCTTATATCCCATGCGATTGTAAGGTCTTTTCTTTCCATAGTAAAGCTGCTTATATTCCTTTAGGAGTTCATCAGTCAACTGAATTCTGCCAGGTGCAGGTTTCCTGAACTCATTAGTATCAGCCTCACATTTATTCTTTGCAAAGATCATTGCAGCTTCCTTTGCTTCTGCTGTAAGTCCCTCTTCCCCCTTATTGACATCATCAACAAACCGGGACAGTAGACCATGAACACTCTCCTGTGTGATCACTAAGTTAGCAAGTTGACCTTCCATTATCTCTGTTCTTGTGTCAACAGTAGTGATCCTTCCTTCCATAGTTTGTTCCAACAGATTGATCCTCTCAGTGACTTATCTCTGTGCGTATTTCTTTGTTTTATGCCTCTCACATCTTTGGTTAGGTCAGCAATGGCATATTGAGTAGAGGTCATATTGGAAGCAACAGTTTCAGTGGTTCTTCCTCTGTTTTCCACCAAATTCATTAAATCTTCAAATCTTTGCTCCTGTCTACTGAGTTGAGTTCTTAACTGTGTAATATCATCTCTGACTGCTCTCAACTTATCCAAAACATGTGCTGGTATAGCACCAGCCATTCCTCCACCCATATGTCCAGCAGCATCATCAACAGGTTCTTCAACATTGTAATGTGCCCTTTGTTTGCGGACAACCAAGGCTCCTGTCCTATTCCATCTAGCTGGATCAGGACCTTCTTCAACCACATCTCCAAAGATGTCTTCCAAAATAGGATCTTGTGCAGGTTGAGGTTCCAGAACATGTTCATCCTCAAAAATTGGTACATGTGCCTGTTGAGATTCATCATCAACTTCTTCTTCCTCAGGCACTTGGAACTCCTCATCACTAAAATCATAATCCAGCAGCTGTTCATCCTCATCAACAACAGTCTGCTGACTATCTTTACCTTCAGTAGCTTTAGCTTCAGTAGACTGCACTGCACTGACAGGTGTTTCAGCAACCTTGTTCTATAACAATCTTTTCAACTAGTGCAGGGGGTTTCCTCCAAAACCATTGTAGGTTCCAACCTTTGTCTAGGTCTGTCTGATCCTCAGCAACCTGTACCTCCTGTTCCAACCTGTATTCAGGTGTTGTTTGTAACTCAGCAACCTAAACCACCTCTTCAACAAAAGCTTGAGGAAATATAGCATGATTATCCTCTAATACTCCTCTAGCATTAGTAATCTTTTGTAACTGATCTGCAACTTGAGATAAGGTATCCTGAGTGTCAAACCACTCTTGATACTGAGCTGATTCCTCTAAACTTTCATCAGCTTCTTCAAATAACACAACAGCATCAAAAGTAGTTATTATGGCATCTTCCATGAGTGTTGCTACAGCAAGCTGTCTTTCTAAGTCTTCATTAAAAATATCTCCAAGCTTTTCATTTAATAAGTTAGATTGCTGAGCCTCAGGATTTATAGCAGACTCCACAATCAGTAAGGTATTAGACATACTAACCAGCCTGTTATCTCCAAAATGTATTCCATCATTTATTAGAGCCTCAAATTCATCTATAGTTAAATCCTCCAGATCTTCATCCATTTGATCAGTGTGCTGACCCCCAGCAGACTTGCCAACATCAGTAGATTGATCTTCAGTAGTGTCTTTAGATCCTTGTCCTACACTCTCAGTAGGTCTTTCCAAGGCAGTGCCACTAGGTTGGCCTGGGAAAGAAGGATTATCATCATCATCAGGTCCAGAGTGTGGTTCATTGATCTTAATGCTTGCACTCTGTTTTTCACTCTCAAAGAGATCCGTCTTACTTGCAACTCAGATGTATCAATCAGATCAAGTAAGTTCTCCACACCCCAATTATTAAATGACCACTCTTCAAAGTCAGTCATTGGCTCTGCAGGTGATTTCTGTCTCTTATAAAAAACCAAATTTCCAAGCAAAGTAGTCCTAAATTTTCTTGATGTTGGGATCTACTTTTTCCTTCCTTGATTTCTTCTCTTTTCTTTCAAAAGGCATTGTTGGCCTTGTTGGTGCAGATTGCACACCTTGTTGTTCTCCAAAGGCTTCAACAAGATGGGCCAATGTATCTATAGCAGATACAAATAGATCCGTAGGTTCTTCAGGTTGTACATTTGTACCTACCACCTCCAACTGTTCCACACAAGGTTCCCCCTGACTTGTATGTATATCAGTAGGGTCTGCAGCATTGTGTTCTTCCCCCTGAGTTGTGGCATCCATAGCAGGGTCAGGAACAGGTTAAACAAGTTTCACAGCAGAATCAGGTACAACAGTCTGCTGTGATTCTGCAGTTTGTTGCTCAACAACAACCTCTCTAGCCTCAGTAGGCTCAAAAACTTGTACAGGTGCTTCCTCAACAACACCGTCAGCTTTCTTTTGGGCCTCCAAAACCCTTAATTCTTTTCCTTTTCCATGCTTTTTCTTTTTCACAATCTCCTTCATCCTCTTTGCAGGTCGTTCTTCAATTTCAACAGCTTTTCTTTTTCTTTTGTCTTCCTTAATCTGCTCTCGTTGAATCTCAGTAGCCTTCTCTGTAGTTCTATCAAGCTCAGCAGCCTCAGCTTCAATTGGAACTTCTGTAGATTCAGCAGGGTCTACTGATTTCTTCCTTGTCTTCTTAGGCTTTAACATCTCAGTAATCTTTCTTGTATCAGCAGCCTTTCTTTTCTCAGCAATTTTCTTGGGTGCAGCAAGTTGTGCAACTTGTTTAACCTGCTCACCACCGGCATCATCATCTCCATCAATGTCACTTTCTGTCCTTTCAGCATCAAAATCTTCATCATCATCCAAACCAGGGATGAGATAATTGACTTCCTTTTTATATCTGGACTTGTTGATTTTTTCAGGTGCCACATCAGCAATTTTCAAATGGGTCAGTATGGCCTACACCATCAAACCCAAAGGCAGTGTCTTGGACTTCCTTTTCCCATCTCTGTCCTCTGTTATTACCTTCTTCATGTATTGCACAAAGAATCCGGCCCAGTCAAACTTCATACTCTTTCATATGATTATCAACAAGTCAATCTTGGGTCCAGACAATGTATCAAGGCTTCCACTGAATCCAAGGATGTTTTTAGCAATAATCTTGCTTAGCAGATTATGCTCCATTTTGATATGCTTCACATTGATACTCAGTGATGATTTTGTGGATTTGTTGGTCTTTATTGTATCAACAAACTCCAATCTAGATAGTTTCATCGATTCAGGATTGGTAGGAGCACCATTTCCAGGTCCAAATCTGAATACTTCCCTCAGCAGGTTTAAGGAAATTTCAATCTCCTGGGCATTAACAGTGGTAGTAAATGCCTCTCTATCATCTCTAATCACAGTGTTTCTCCAGAAATTTGTAGCATTTGTATAAGAGATGCTTTCCAATCTCAGATTAAGAACATCCTCTAATCCTTCATATCTCTTGATTCTTATACCAATGTTGATAGCTAGTTCAGTCTTGTTAGCATCAACAACGAACCCTCTAACACTTTGGCTCGTTCCAATGTGAATATCACCTTTATCCGCCATTGTAAATGAAAAAGATGAAGAAGCAATCTTTCAAATCTGTGTTCACACAGTATGTACTTCAGAGAAAATCGATCTGAGTTTGTGTGTAATGTCTCTGTGTGTATATCTGTATATGTAGAGAAAAGTAGTGGGTAGTAACTGTCAAAAAGTACTGTACACGTACTGTAGCATTTAACCACGATTAAAGTTGGATGACACGCACAAATCGAGAAATGGTCCAAAGTTAGAATAAATGTGATGTTGCCACGTGTCCCACTAATTGATTCTATAAGAGTTGTAAACGTTGGATATTTGTAACCACAGTTGTAAAGATAAGAATAATATCCAATTACTGTTGAATTTCAGTTAAGTTTGGCTATCTTGTAACGTATAACTCAGCAGACTTGATCTTCAGTAGGGTTATCTCAGCAGCCTGCTGATAGAGATGGCTCAGCAGCCTACTGACAATGTTACTCTGCTGATCTTCATACACACTAGTTTTGTTCAATTGATAATACAAGATGAAGATTAATACCAATGGCTGATCTGTCAAGTGAGCTCACCCAACAGGACAAAGACCAATCCCCTTGGCAACTTCATTTGCTCAATTTTCCAAACTCATATAAGTACATGGAATTGTTGATACCAATGACTAGTCTGCTAAGTGAGCTCACCCAACATAGAAAAGATTAATCCCCTTGATGAATTCTAGCATACTACAGATTATTAGTATGTCAGTCAACTTTTATGATTCCAAGTTCAGTCCTTAACTTAGCAAATCTTTCACTGTCCAATGGCTTAGTAAAAATATCAGTAAGTTGATCTTCAGTAGGAATGTAAAGATCCACCACATCTTTCTTTTCAACATGATCTCTTATAAAGTGATGTCTCACATCAATATGCTTGGTTCTTGAGTGCAAAACAGGATTTTCTGTGATTGCAATTGCACTTGTGTTGTGACACATTATAGGAATTTCTCTTTCTTCAATTCCATAATCCCTTAACTTTGTCTTAACCAAAGTATTTGTGCACAGCAGCTTCCAGCAGCTATATATTCAGCTTCAGCAGTGGAAGTTGATATTGAATTATGTTTCTTACTGAACTAGGAAACCAGTCTATTTCCCATCAACTGACAGGTTCATGTGGTGCTTTTTCTATCAATCTTGCATCCAGCATAATCAGAATCTGAGTAGGATATAACCTTGAAGCTTCCATCTTTTGAATACCATATCCCTACTCCTAGAGTCTCTTTTAGATACTAAGAATCCTTTTTACTGCAGCTAAGTGACTTTCCTTTGGTTTTGATTGAAATCTCGCACAAACACCTACAGAAAAGGATATATCAGGTCTGCTGGCAGTGAGGTACAGCAGACTGCCTATCATCCTTCTATATAAAGTCTGATCAACATCTTTGCCATCTTTATCTTTATCCAATCTGTTGTTGGTGCTCATAGGAGTTGACACCTTGGTGCTATTTTCCATACCAAACTTCTTCAGCAGCTCCTTGGTATATTTAGTTTGATGAATGAAGATTCCATCTTTCATTTGTTTGACTTGTAATCCCAAGAAGTAGTTCATCTCTCCCATCATACTCATTTGGAACTTACTTTTCATGAGATTAGCAAACTTTTCACATAGCAATTCATTTTCAGAGCCAAAAATTATGTCATCAACATAAATATGTACCAGCAGGGTGTTGTCCCCTTCATTGATTCTGAAAAGAGTCTTGTCAATGGTACCTTTGGTAAAACCATTGTCCACCAAGAATTGAGATAGAGTTTCATACCATGCTCTTGGTGCTTGTTTCAAACCATAAAGTGCCTTATTGAGTCTGTACACTTTATCTTCTTGATCTTTAACTTCAAAACCAGGAGGTTGCTGAACATAAACCTCTTCTTCTAGAATGCCTTTTAAGAATGCACTCTTGACATCCATCTGGTATACTTTGAAGTTTTTGTAAGCAGCATATGCCAAGAATAATCTTATAGCTTCCAATCTTGCAACTGGGGCATATGTCTCATCAAAATCTATTCCTTCAGCTTGAGAATAGCCTTTTGCTACTAGTCTAGCCTTATTCCTTACAATGGTACCAGATTCATCCAATTTGTTTCTGTATACCCATTTAGTTCCAATTATATTTTCATGAATAGGCCTTTCCACTAGTGTCTAAACTTGATTTCTTTCAAATTAATTCAATTCCTCTTGCCTAGCAATTATCCAATCTGGATCTGATATTGCTTCTTCAACAACTTTAGGTTCCATTTGAGATAGAAACACGTGAACATTGCTTTCAATTGTCTTCTAGTCCTTACACCATGCTGTATATTACAAATAACTTGTTCAGCAGGGTGATCCCTTAACCATTGTGGATTTTGGTTAGTTTGGTTCTCAAGAACATCATCTTCAGTAGGGTCTGCTATTGCTTCAGCAGGGGGTTCAGCAGATCCTTGAACTGCTTCAGTTGTTGCATCAGTAGTGTTACCAGCAGGTTCTTCAGCAGGGGCAGAGTCAGAAAATTTTAAGTCATTTATCCTTTCCAAACATGAACACATTCTGGATCAGTGACTTGGCGATTTTCAGCAAGTTCTGAAGCTTCATCTTCCATTCCAGTGAACTTTGGTTCATCAAATACAACATGGATTGATTCTTCATGTTTCAATGTCCTTTTATTCAGTACCCTGAATGCCTTGCTGACAGAAGAATATCCCAAAAAGATTCCTTCATCTGATTTTGGTTGGAAAGTCTTCAATTGCTCCTTATGATTCAAAATAAAACACTTGCTTCAAAATGGATGGAAATAAGATATATTTGGTTTTCTTCCATTCCATATCTCATAAGGTGTCTTCAGCAGCTTCTTGTTCACTGAGGTTCTATTTTGTGTATAGCATGTTGTATTGATTGCTTCAGCCCAATATCTTTCTGGTAACAATGCTTCACAAATCATAGTCCTTCCTACTTCTTTCAAAGACCTGTTTCTTCTCTCAGCAACCCCATTTGCTGAGGTGTACCAGCAGCAGCTAATTGATGTAGCACACCATTTTGCTCACAATATTCTCTTATGACTTTATTGAGAAATTCAGTACATTTGTCTGATCTGATCTTCACTACTTTCAAACTTTTCTCATTTTGCAATCTCTTCAAAAGTTTAGGCATCTTTTGAAGTGTTTCACTTTTCTTGTTCATGAATACTACCCAAGTGTATCTTGAATAATAATCCACAACTACCAGAGTATACTTCTTTCCTGTTACACTTGTTGGTGTTAGTGGTCCAAATAGATCCATGTGCATTAGATCCAAGACTCTTTTTGTTGATTTCTTGGTCTTTGATTTGAAGCTTGACTTGGTTTTTTTACCTTGCTGACAAGCATCACATATAGCATCCTTTTTGAATGTAATCTCAGGCAAACCAATAACCAACTTCTTTTTCACCAGTTGATTAATGTCATCAAAGTTAAGATGATTCAACTTCTTATGCCACAACCAATTCAGTTCTGACTTAGTATGCACAATCAGGCATGTCTCTGGAATAGCAGTAGACCAATCCACAACATACATGTTTTGTTGTCTTCTTCTAGCCAACACAACTTGTTCACGTCTTTCACTAATGTCAACACAGTAGCCTTTGTCAAAAGTGACTTTGTAACCCATGTCACAAAACTGTCCAGTGTTCAGCAGGTTGTAGTCCAGTCCTTCCACAAATGCAACATTCCTGATAATTAATCCATTCCTCACCAGTGTACCATATCCTCATGTGTATCCTGGTGTGTTCTTGTTGCCGAAATTCACTCTTGGACCATCCTTTGCCACATAATTTGTCAAACAGTGCTTATTATTTGTCATATGTCTGGAACATCCACTGTCAAAGTACCAGACACCCTACAAAACAAAGTTAATGTATTTTAGGTTCCCAAAACTGTTTGGGTCTATAGTGGTTAGTGGTAGGCATGACCCTTGGCAAATTTCCATAAGGTCTTCTCTGAAAAGCATTATACTTTTGTTCATACTTGTATTCCACACATCCATAAGGTTTAACATTTGGTTGCGTAGGACTCACATATGCTTTCTGGCCTTTTGGTACATAATGATGTTTGAAGTGATTTCTATTGTTAAAAGCACTAGCATGACGATAGGTTTGCTGTCTGTTAGGAGCAGCCTTGTAATATGGAGTCTGCTGAGGTCCCTGTTGAGGTCTTGAATAAGTTCTCTGCTGAGTCCTCTACTGATTCCATTGCTGAGGTCTTACCCTAGCATTATGGTTATGTCTATTGTTTCTAGCAGTAGGGACAGGAATATTCCAATCATCATCAGTAGGGAACAGTCTACCTTTCCCCCTGAGATAAGTATCCCTAGAATGATTACCATTTTTAGGTTTAGGATTATAATCCTTGGAATATTTCTGATTTTTGCCCTTTTGTGGTCCAGCAGACTTAGCAGCAGGTCTGCTATCAGTTGGTCTAGAAGGTACGGCAATCCTACTCTTGGATTTACTCTTTTTGTTAGGTGCTGTTGACCTTTTTGACTTTTTATTTTGCTTCCTTGAAGTCTTCTCAGTAGGTTTCACTGCCTCAGCAACCTTTTTGGGAGTTGGATCTTGTGCAGGCACAAACTTAGGACTAATTCTGGTACTAGGTTCAGTAACCTTACTGGATCCACTCTTATTAGATTGTTGAGTTCCAAATCCAAGGCTTGTTCTATCACCAAAAGGTTTCGCAGATTTGAATGCAGTGGTGGAACTAGATTGTTCAGCAGATTCAGCAGCTACTGAATGTATAGCAGGCTTATGCTATCTTTGCTCAAAATCTTTTTCCTTACCTTTGAGAGTTCGAAATTCAGCTTTTAACCTTTCAACTTCTGTTTGAAGAGCTTCTTTTTCAGCCTTCACAATCTCATAACCAGATTGTATTTTTCTCAGTTGATTAAGGATGGCATCCAAAGTTTCTTCATTGTCAGAATTTTTAGGATTTGACCCACAAGTTGATTCACAATCACTTTCAGCAGGAGGGTTTATAGATATAGAATTGTATACCTCCTCAGTCTCATCCATATTTGCCATCAAAACATGATCTTCCATGTCAGCAACAAGTGCAGTGTCATCAGATTCATTTCCTTTTTTCTGATTCAACTTCATATCCTGATTCATCATCAGCAACCATTGCTTGCTTGCCAGGTCTTCTTTGTTGATTCTTATTCTTCAGTAGGTCAGGATAATCAGGTCTGAAATGTCCAGGTTTCTTGCAGTTGAAGCATAGATAATCAGGTTCCTTTTTCTGTTTTAATTCAGGACAGTCAGGTTTGAAGTGTCCTGGTTTCTTGCATTGAAAGCACAAGTAATCATTGTCTTTCTTGGATTCTTCCTTCTTCTTTTCACTTGATTTCTTAGTGAAGTTTCTTGGAGAACCTCTTCCAGTTTTCATCATTCTGATTTTCTTGCTCAGTAGAGCAATTTGCTCTTGCATCTCATCTAGTAGATCGTCTTGAGCTCCTGATGATTTTCTTGATGTGTAGCAGCCAATGCAGTGGTCTTTGGTTCTTCCTTTTCAGTCTCAGGTTCAAGTTTCTTACTAAATTCATAAGCCTTGAGATCTGAAAATAACTTGAAAGTGTCCTCTTCATGTAGTCTTCTCATTTATTCTATGGCAGTAACCTTCATTTCCCAAACTTCTTTTGCTGGTAGAGCTTCTAAGATTTTTGTATTGATCTCTTCTTTTGAGTAGTCTACATTCAGTAGGGTGAGTTCATCCATGATAGCATTGAATCTTGACTCCATTTTTTCAATGGTTTCATTTGGTTTCATTTTGAAATCTTGAAACTTCTTTTTGGCTACACTGATCTTGTTTTTCTTGATAGCATCAGTGCCTTCACAGATTAGTTGTAACTTATCCTAAAGCTCATTTGCTGTCTTCCAATCCTTCACCTTCATGTACATATTGCTATCCAAAGTTCTGTATATGATATCAATAGCAATATTGTTGAGGTTTGCTCTTTTTCTATCTTCAGCATTCCACTCTCTTTTTGGTTTTAGAACATACTGAGTTTGACCATCCACGGTTATAGCTTTTATGATTTCCAGTGGTCCATCAGTCAGCACATCCATCATCTCATCATGTGTTGTAGCTAGAAAAGCCTGCATACGATGTTTATACTCATCAAAACGATCTAAGGAACACATCAACATAGTTCTAGCATACTGGTTGTTATCCATGATGCAAAGCTTTGAAAATCAGAAACTTGAAAAAGTTTTCAAAGTATTTTCACAAGCACAACAAGTAGGATTACTTCAGAACAGAAGCATGGCTCCGATACCAATTGTTGGTCCCTTGAAAAGTCTTTGGTTAAGTTTATATGGGGTGACTAAACTTAACACTTAAAACTTTTAGAGTTAACAAACTCAGCAAGGTCAGTAGCTCGTTGCTCGATGAGCTTCGCTAGATCACTCACTCGCAGTCTGCGACGATTGATATTACTGGATTTGTTGCAGCGGAATATATTCAAGTTAAGCCTTATTACTTGTTGTTCCAAATATGATACCAAGTATTACATACTCAGTAGTGTAAGTGTGAGATTCAGTTACTAGTTTCAGTAAGTTGATGTGATCAGTATACTAAATGCAGAAAGTAAGTAGGCAAATTTTATAGTGGTTCTAGGTGGTGTAATCCTATCAGTCCACTCTTCTCCTGTGATATTGGAGGAAATTCACTAGAGATCTTTGAGGTTGCAGTTACAAAAATCCCTAAGTTGTCTGTCCTTCACAATAGCTATGGCTTCCCAAACTGAATATTTGAAACAGGTACAATTGCTACTTCAAAGTATTCCACTGGTCCTTGAAGGGTAGGATTTCCTCTTCACTAGCTCCACCACAAACAACAATTTTTGACACCTAAGTGCTTCTCTGTCTTCAGCAGGTTTCTTGTAAAAGAAAGTTTGAATCAAGTAAATGATTCAACAGTCAGCAGCTTGATCAGGATGAAATGATCAGCAGCTTGAGGTCTTCAAGTGTGTGAATTTGATGTAACTTGATAGCAGGTTACACTTGAAGAATTTTCTGGATCAGTAGCTTTAAGCTCAGTGAATGTCAGCAGGGTGATATCTTCATAATAAACTTGATAGCTTCAGATGTATTGTTATATTTCATCATCTATATCTGAATTAGGAGTCCTCTATTTATAGTTGAGAATCCTGTGACTTATGTTTGAAATTCAAACATAGCCGTTTTAGATTTGTCCCCATCTTGACTTGCTTTATGTCCCTGTACATAGTACTGACACTGTCAGTTTACTTGTTGACAGTTTTCAGTCTGTCCACCCTTGACTTATATCC
This sequence comes from Gentiana straminea, assembly GCA_036785695.1. Lineage (NCBI taxonomy): Eukaryota > Viridiplantae > Streptophyta > Magnoliopsida > Gentianales > Gentianaceae > Gentiana > Gentiana straminea. The sequence continues at coordinate 12,759,967 of JAVUPR010000113.1, read as the reverse complement.
ATTTGTTAATCCTCTAAATCCTTCCAACGTCCCTTTTGTTGGAATAGTGTCCTAAACCCAATCGGGTTGGACTAGATCCGACCGGGTCAGATCATTTCTACTATTTCTTTATGTTTATACATATATTAAATGGCTTTTCTGTTGTCATATATATGTTCTTTTAAAGAACAAATTATGAATTGTTATATGATAACGTCCTTAGTATTAAACTGTGATAGAAAAACCATGATAGGCGATTATGGTTGATGAGATCTCTAATCACTTTAATAAGTTTGATACTTAAATGTCTCTAGGCTGATGTACTATCAAACAGGGCATTGATAGTATAAACAGGCTAGCACGTATTAGATGTCTTCTGTCTTTAAGGGCAGGGATAGATCTCGTCTATCGAAGTGTAGAGACACTTGGACTATACGTGGACGTGTATTAGAGAATGTGTACGTTAGACTGACCCACTTACACGGATAAGTGTCACACTATGTGACGGTTGTGTAATTATCCTTAGGACCGGAGTCTACATGGCATCACGGTGTGGATTGTCATGCTTTGACACTATTGAGGTTTCCCCTAGTCACGGGGCGATCATGCGGTAATGATTGGGTGTGATACTGAAGCATGTGGAGTATACATGATTGGTCGTCTGGGAATTGCGAGTCCTATGATTGGGATCGAATATCCGAAATGGCTTTCTTATAAGGAATGTCTAGCTCTCGTGAATCTTTGCAAAGTGGGAGTAAATGAGTTACTTTGAGAGAGCATGATATCTAGATTATAAGATACGATCGTTAATGTATCGACACTCGAGATACGATCGAATGGATATTATTACAGCGATAGGATTGTAAGTTACACGGCAACTGTTTCACATGAAAGGTAGTAGTCATTGCATTTGACTCTTCCGATGATTGGGGGTCACGGTGTGTTGCTAGACGCTATCCCGTGATCGTTAGGCATGAAGGGCATTTTCATAATTTGCACTTTGTGTCTACGGCCAACATAATCGGAAGCCTATCGGGTCACACACATATGAACATCTAGCCGGATTAAAATGTGGTTATAAATGATAACCAAATAAGGAAAGTTTGTCTCGAGACTATAAAGGTTATAGTAGTAAATTAATATGGTGGTATTTATTTATTATGAATAAATTAAATACAAGATATTAATAGTATTATATTAATTAAAGAATATTCCAGAAGGCAATTTATGGCTAAAGGTGACGCCAATATTAGTGTATACAGATACATTTGGATTGTGCAATTTAATTAATGGTATTACCATATATTAATATTAGATATTAATATTTATAAATATATACATACATGCGTGTTGCACATATGATGTGCATGTGCACATTTGTTTCCAAAATATATATTTATATAGATTTATGTTTGTAATATATATAAGTGATATATATACACATGTGTAAATTGATTTATGGTAATAAGATAAATATAGTCAATATAAGATATTGACAATTTATTGGAAATATTTAATATAAGATATTAAATTAAATGAGATAAATCAATCAAATATATTTTCCTTATTTTATTGGGAAAAGGTTTTCTTCTCCTCCACTCTAGGTTGGGGCGCCCCCTACACTATAAATAAGAGGTGGGTGTCAAGCTCTTTTGTACAACACAATTCCAAGAGCTAATAGTTCTTGTGTAAAATAGAAAGCATCCTATAGAGAGTTGGAGAGAGGGGAAAAAGGCTGGTCTAGCAACCAGAGTTTTCCAATAGCAATCCATGATGGGATTCCGGCGGGCTGTTCGTGTGGACTAGCGGTAGAGGCCGAACACTTGGGCGGCTCTATGCAGAACTACTCTCCTTAGACGGCCAAAGCGTCGATCTTATAGATCAACCAAGGTAACCACCGTCTTTGGCTCATTTGTTTATTGCTTAAACGAAGTCGATCTTGGGTAAAAGGAAATCAAAATTTTGAATTCCGCTGCGTTCTCGCGTAGATTTCCTAACGCCTTTAATCTTGACCATTGATTTGTTGACAAAATCAAGACTTGTGATCTGTCCTTATCCTTGTAATCTTCCAATGTAACCTTTGATTAAATCGAGATTTACATTCAGCAGATTCCTGTGTATGTAAGTCTGCTGAAATGCTTGTCAGTCAGCTGTCTGAAGTTTTCTGTGTTTATAAAACACTTCAGCTGGCTGTCTTTTATCTAAATTTTAATTGTAAAGTTAGAGTACACCATTTTAAACATAACTAAGTTCCAATCACCACTTAACTTATGGAACTTAGACCTTGTACACAAGGTATATGTAATCGGTTAAGGTCATCACAGACTTCCCTAAATTCTAATTCCATATCCTTGACTTTAAATACTAAGTTTGATCCCTTAGCCTTCAATTTTGAACCATCAGCCTTCAGTCTTTAGCAAGTTCCTAACTAGTCTACTGACCTAGTAACCTTACTGACCTAGACAGTTCTACTGATAAAGTCAGCTGGCCTAATTACAATGCTTGTTTGATAAAACTGATGAGAGGATTTTCTACGATCCAAAAACCAAACAATATTTATAATCCACGAAACTCATATACCGTGAAACCACTCTCTAACCGGCCAAACACCGGGTCGATCGTAGTAGAATGGCAAAGAGTACGGGGTCGATCCCACGAGGAAATTGGGTCGAATACGAAACCTGTGTTAAAATCGATGAACAAAGAGCACACCAACGGGATAAACGATCGAAGCCCATACTAAACTACGGCACGAAAAAGGGATTTAAAGCATGAACCAACAACAACAAGCAATCCCATCGACAAAAGATCGAAACAATCAAAGCAAAATCGAGAGAAAGCAAATCGACAAAGGAAACTCACAAGATCGACATCGACATACATTAGATGCGAAAGCCCATGTCCCAAATCGACAAAAGATCCAGTCTTTAATCCCAACCGTGACCCGCGACGCGAAATCCACAAGCAAACGATCGAATACCGCGTTCGAATATCATAACAAAACTAAAGATCTAAACTAAAAGCACGGGCCCAAGCCTTGATCCGACTATTTAGATGTCAACCTGCATAACAGCCGCCGGAGCGGCTGGGTTGAGCACCTAAGCCGGCCTCGAGCTCAGTCCATGCCGAAAGAAATGAGGGTATGAGGCTCTCTTTCTATGGAGCCTCTTATATAGAGCAAAAATCGCGAGTTTGAGCTGGTGGGCCGACCAACTCGGCTCGTTTGACCCGTCTTCAGTAAATCATTAAAATCTCCCTGTGTGTAGCTCCGAATTGAACGATTCAGGATGCGTCGGAAAGCTCGTTCAATTACCTACAACTTTCATGAAGACGACTTGACCAGAAAATGCTTCCTCGATGGGTCAAAATGCAGCTCAAAGGACCGGACTGGTGGAAACTGAACCTGTTGTCAATCTGCTGCTGCTGCTACGATGTTTGAGGTGTTTATATAGTCCAGGGCACTTGTCCGTACGGATAAAAGGCTATCCGTACGGATATTTCATCATTTTTCAGTCGTCCGTACGGACAAAATGTGTCATCCGTATGGACAACTCTCTGGTTTTGCCTCCAGATTGCTCCATTTCTGACAGCTCTGCAGTAAACACTTCATAACTTCTTCATCCGACCTCTGATTGGGGTGATTCAAAAACCATTAGAAATATCTTTGAATTATCTACAACTTTCATGAAGACACCATGACCAGAAAATGCCTCCATAATCGGTCAAAATGCTGATTAAGTGAACATATGGTGAGAGCAACAACTATTTCTCTTCCTTTTCTTATTCTTTCTCCTTCCTTGGCTCATTCTTGCACCTTGATCACACTTATCATCATAAATCTTCGCCTTCCGGGTTCTCGAGACACCCTAGCCCTGCATCCATATGAAAACAACAAGCAAACGCATAACCCCGCAAACTACGGGTGCTCGGGAAAAACGAGTATAAAATGCTAAAATAAGGTCGAGTTTACGGAAAACCGACAGTCACTCGCCGTGCAATAAAACCTCATTTAATACTCAAGATAGGGTCTAAACTCACCCGAAACATGCCAGAAATGTGATAATCGTGGGCTGAACTGTACAGAAATGTACTGTAAAGTTGGTTCCTATCACCACCCACACTTAGCCTTTACTCGTCCTCGAGTAAATTAGGCGTTCAAACAATACCAAGGAATCAACTTTACGGTGCATGCATGCATTTCAAGATATCGAGGTGAAAAGAACTTAGTTAAGTGAATGTATTACTTTGACTCTAATAGATCATGACACGGAGTGAGTGTGTGTTGAATGACGATGACTTATGCTTAATACGATTTCGGGCTTGGAATACCGGACAAATGCCTTTACACAATCCTGCCCTTCCTAGAATCTCCACTAATCGAGACTAACCAAGGTTAAACACGGTCCAGCAGGACTTGAATGGTTATAACGTTAGGCTCGGGAGGGGGCTAACCGAAAGGATAATTTGGGAACTGGAGAAGAGAAAATACGAGTGAACCAAATCAACAAGTGTATCTCCTCCTTGCAACCACACAAATCAACACCAAACTCCTCCGATCATCAAACAAATCAAAACAACTTCCGAACTCAACATTATATGGACAAACAATACACGTCCACACAAGGCTTTCTTTGACTCGGCACTTATTCACTTTATTCAAACTTTTATTTCACTTCTTTTTCTTTTCTTTTCACCTTTTTTTTTCCATTTTTCTTTTTGCATTCTTTTTCTTTTTCAACTTTTCTTTCTTTTCTTCTTTGAACCAAAGGCCTCATAAAAAAGATCACCCGAGCTCCTCCCCTTTTTATAGCTCTAAAATTGAGGAAACAACAACCCGACTCAAAGACAACATCTCCCCCCACCCCACACTTGCCTTGGCAAGTGTGGTTTAACAAGAGACTAAGTCCACTCGTAGGGTCAAATGAAGGGAATGTGACCAAAATAAGGCTCAAGGGTAGTTTTCTGACTAAGTAACGAAACGGCTAATAATGCGAATGGTGGTTAGACCATTCTATCAAGGCTGAGAGGGGCTACGAAGGTCAAACATTCGGCTCAGGCTTATTTGGCTAAAGTAGGGTCAAAAAGAATGCCAAAACTGTCATCCCGTGTTCCTACCAAGGCCAATCCTTCTATTTCGCCTCGAAACTAGGGGTACAGGTGTGTAAAGTAATCGTGATAAGCATAACTGTCGTCAAACGTGTACTAAAAAGTGTTCCGTATCATGACAATATAGACTCACTGTGAAACATTCACAAAACTAAAGACCTTTCACCACTCAATTGTGAAAAACATGCATGTAACGTGGTGTTAAAATCTTGGAAAAATTTGAAAAACGGCCTAAAAATCGACTCGGAAACGAGTAAAAACCAAGTTTATCACATCACGGCATAATACTTTTAAGAACAAGCGAATAAGCTAAGTCGTCTCCCCCCCACTTAAGTGAAGCACCGTCCTCGGTGTGTGAACGAGAAGGAAAAAGAAAGACTTAGCTTATGAGCCCGGAAAAATGGCGCGATCAAGTCCCGTAACGGTCGTGAAAGTAGTCCATCCCGAATCCCTAGTCATTGAAAAGCATCCAAGAAATACATGCACAGGACATGGTCCGCGTGCCAAAGCATATAATATGGGGGGCAATCCGGGGGTGATAAAAATAAACGACCTCGTCACGTCAGAAAACTTGAACAAGTATGTCACAAAGATAGTCAAATATGATTCAAACATACAATAACAACCAATCACGTCCAAACGTGCCCAACACAAAATCCACAAATCCAAGACAAGTCACATGAGGCATGAAAAGATGAAAAGTGGGTGAAAAAGTACGCGCCTTACGGCTTACAACCACGGATCAAAAGCAAAGTAGCAACAAAGTCATCTCAAAACAAACCAGAAAGATAAAAACCAGTGATCCATCCGGACAGATGGGTGTGTGTGTCCGTCCGGACAAGAATAAAAACAGAGGAAAAGTGAATTTTTAAGCATGAAGGCCCATCGGGATCATCTGGATTCAATCCTCAACACCAAAACACAGCAACACGAGTTCAAAACCAGCAAAAACACAGGAAATGATGGGTTGCCTCCCACCGAGCGCCTTTGTTTTATGTCGTTGGCTCGACATAGTGACACCAAAACGGACTCAAACCATAAAAGACTCAAAACAACAATTCAAATATTTCATTTCAAACAAGTATCACCAAAACCATCAACCAAAATCCGAACTCAAAAAGATCAACAACTCAAGAAGAATACAAATAGCAAGCATCATGAAAACCGAGTTCGAATTTGTTTATTTTTTTTTTTTTTCAAAATTTTTTTTTTTTTCACAACACACACACACACGATATTTTAAACCCCTCAAAAAGTCATGATAGTCGAAGGTCCTGAGCCCCAGTTCTAGCCCGACTTAGACGATATCAACCTCCGAAGAGACTAAGTACCAAAATCGTATTCAATCCGAGTTCAAGACAACATCACTTCAACATCCCATGGCTCCTATCGAAATCTAAATAAAACAAGATGATAAACACTTAAGCCCAAGTTTTAGGACAACCTACAAGATATCAACCTCCGAAGAAGCTAAGTACCAAAATTGCATTCAAACCTAGTCTAAGCACAACATTATCAACATGTTTTCATATTTTTCATTTTTTTTTCTTTTCGTTCACGACCAAACACAAATTCGACTTTTAAACAATTTCCCCAAACACAAATCCGACTATTTAGATGTCAACCTGCATAACAGCCGCCAGAGCGGCTGGGTTGAGCACCTAAGCCGGCCTCGAGCTCAGTCCATGCCGAAAGAAATGAGGGTATGAGGCTCTCTTTCTATGGAGCCTCTTATATAGAGCAAAAATCGCGAGTTTGAGCTGGTGGGCCGACCAACTCGGCTCGTTTGACCCGTCTTCAGTAAATCATTAAAATCTCCATGTGTGTAGCTCCGAATTGAACGATTCAGGATGCGTCGGAAAGCTCGTTCAATTCCCTACAACTTTCATGAAGACGACTTGACCAGAAAATGCTTCCTCGATGGGTCAAAATGCAGCTCAAAGGACCGGACTGGTGGAAACTGAACCTGTTGTCAATCTGCTGCTGCTGCTACGATGTTTGAGGTGTTTATATAGTCCAGGGCACTTGTCCGTACGGATAAAAGGCTATCCGTACGGATATTTCATCATTTTTCAGTCGTCCGTACGGACAAAATGTGTCATCCGTACGGACAACTCTCTGGTTTTGCCTCCAGATTGCTCCATTTCTGACAGCTCTGCAGTAAACACTTCATAACTTCTTCATCCGACCTCTGATTGGGGTGATTCAAAAACCATTAGAAAGATCTTTGAATTATCTGCAACTTTAATGAAGACACCATGACCATAAAATGCCTCCATAATCGGTCAATATGCTGATGAAGTGAACATATGGTGAGAGCAACAACTATTTCTCTTCCTTTTCTTATTCTTTCTCCTTCCTTGGCTCATTCTTGCACCTTGATCACACTTATCATCATAAATCTTCGCCTTCCGGGTTCTCGAGACACCCTAGCCCTGCATCCATATGAAAACAACAAGCAAACGCATAACCCCGCAAACTACGGGTGCTCGGGAAAAACGAGTATAAAATGCTAAAATAAGGTCGAGTTTACGGAAAACCGACAGTCACTCGCCGTGCAATAAAACCTCATTTAATACTCAAGATAGGGTCTAAACTCACCCGAAACATGCCAGAAATGTGATAATCGTGGGCTGAACTGTACAGAAATGTACTGTAAAGTTGGTTCCTATCAAAAACCTATACGAAGATCAAACTCTAATAAACCTATACGTTTGATCTTGACATCTTTTTGCCTTTGCTCTATAACTGCTAGTCTAGCACTCATCATTAAAACTTAAAATAAGTCCAACAGAAGCATTAGTATAACCATAAGGTTGCTGTCTGTAGGAACAGCCCTGTATTGTGGTCTCTGATGAGGTCTCTACTGAGTCCTCTGCTGATTCCACTGCTGAGGTCTAGCCTTAGCATTATGGTTAATCTGTTGTTTATAGCAGCAGGGGCAGGAATATTCCAATCTTCATCAGTAGGGAACAATCTGCCTTTCCCCCTGAGATAAGTATCCTTTGAATGATTAACATTCTTGGGTTTAACATTCTTATCCTACAGAATATTTCTATTTTTTACCCTTTTGTGGTCCAGCAGACTTTGCAGTAGGTCTGCTATCAGCAGGTCTAGAGGGTCCAACAGTCCTACATTTAGTTGTACCCTTTTTGTTAGGTGTTGCTGTCCCATTGGACTTCTGATTTTGCTTCTTTGAAGCATTCTCAGCAGGCTTTACTGCCTCAGCAACCTTTTAGGGTGTCGGATCTTGTTCAGCCACAAACTTAGGACCAAATCTAGCACTAGGTTCATCAGCCTTACTTGATTCATCCTTAGAAGGTTGTTGAGTGTCAAATCCAAGGCATGTTCTATCACCATAAGGATTCCCATATTTGAATGCATTTGTGGAACTTTTGTGCAACAGATTCAGTTGCCACTGATGGTGCAGCAGACTTATACTGATTCTGTTCATAATCATTTTCCTTGCCTTTGAGAATTCTTAATTCAGCATTCAATCTTTGGATTTATGCTTGAAGTGCTTCTCTTTCTGCTTTCTCAATCTCATAACCAGATTGTATTATCCTCAGTTGATTAAAGAGGGCATCTAGAGGTTCTTCATTGTCAGAAATTTTTGGATTGGAACCACCAGTAGACTCACATTCTCTTTCAGTAGGAGTGTTAATAGATACAGAATTGTATACCTCCTCAGTTTCATCCATATGAGCCATGAAAGCATAATCATCCATATGTGCTATGAGAGCAGTGTCATCTGATTCATTTCCTTTTCCAGATTCCACTTCATAGCCAGATTCATCATCAGCAACTAATGCTTTTCTACTAGGTTTCCTCTGCTGACCTTTGTTCTTCAGCAGGTCTGGACAGTTAGGTCTAAAGTGTCCAGCCTTCTTGCAATTAAAGCATAGGTAGTCAAGATCCTTCTTTTGTTTTAACTTAGGACAATCAGGTATGAAGTGTCCAGGTTTCTTACAGTTAAAGCACAGAAAGTCATGATCCTTTTTGGAATCTTCCTTTTTCTCAATTGTTTTCTTGCCATAATTCCTTGGAGATGCCATTCCAGATTTCATCATTCTGATCCTTTTGGTCAGTAGGGCTATTTGCTCTTGCATTTCATCTAGAACATCATCTTGAACACTTGATGATTCTTCATTATGAGCACCAGCCAGTGCTGTTGTTTTTGTTAATTCCTTTGCAGCACTTGCAACAAGATCCTTGGTGAATTCATAAGATTTGAGATCAGAAAACAATTTGAAGGTGTCTTCCTCATGTAGTCTTCTGGACTCCTCCATAGCAGTGACCTTCATTTCCCAAACTTCTTTTGCAGGTAAAGCTTTGAGAATCCTGGTGTTGATCTCTTCTTTTGTGTAAACAACATTCAGCAGGGTGAGTTCATCCAGAATGGCATTGAACCTAGATTCCATCTGTTCAATAGTCTCATTTGATTTCATCTTGAACTCTTGAAACTTTTGCTTGGCCACACTGATCTTGTTCTTTTTGATTGCATCAGTGCCTTCACAGATAAGTTACAATCTTTCCCATAGTTCTTTGGCAGTTTTGCAATCTTTCATTTTCATGTACATATTGCTATCTAAAGTCTGTAGATAATATCAATAGCAATATTGTTCAGATTTTCCCTTTTTCTATCTTCAGCACACCATTCACTCTTTGGTTCTGGAATAGTTTGATTTTGGCCTTCCACAGTTATGACTTTGGTGATCTTGAGTGGTCCATCAATCAACACATCCATCATTTCATCATGAGTTGTGTCTCGGATTTTATCTAATGAAGCACAAACAAGTAATAAAAATAATCCGGTTTACCCCAAGTGCAGGGATCGTAGTATAGAGGTTAATACCGGGTCGATCTCACAGGGAATCGAGGTTGTTTATCTAGTTTATTAATCTTTCTAAAGATTTGTCACGAAAAACACAAAACAAAACTAAAACGAATACAATAAACTGGACAGAGGGTTGTCAATCCAAATCCAAGAAATATGATTACGAACTTAAAATAACTAATTCTATTCTATAAACTAAAACGAAAATAAAATTCTAAGCTAGCAACGAAGAACAAGGCACAATGAGTCTTTCAATTAAGTTAACGAGGAACAAGCAATGATCCACCTATCTCACAACTATCAATTTCTACCCTAGATCGTTTAGTGAAGATTTAATAAAGATGTGGTTCACCTATCAAAGGTATGAATTTCTACTCTCGTAGATAATTCGCCTATTAATCTTTCATCTCTCGATCTTAAAGATTAACGCTTTCATAACAAAGGTGTAAGATTTCTCAATCTAGCAGCCTAGAAATTTAACCTAGCAACTCTCGTTATTTTTAGGTTAAAAATCCCATCTTTACTACGGTGATCTAGGTCTAACAACGATTTTCATCAAACGTTAAACATCACAAAGCAACCATCTCTCGATATAAATTGCAAAATCAATACAAAACGTAATAAAGAAACAACTTTAAATAAAAACTCACAAAACCAAATCCAAAGTCGAAATCAAAACATTGCATGATCGGCTTCACACGCTTGTTCGAATCGCTTAGCCTTTATTAATCGTTGGTATGCAAATAACATAATTAAAAGTAGAGGAAACGATGTTTTTGGTAGGTAAAAACCGCAGCAGAGCCGCCCCCAAAGGGGCTGGGGCGGCCAGAGATGAAAAATATCGTGTCTAGGGTTGCAGAAAACGCGTGTATTTATAGATTTCTAGGTCGTTTTAGGCAATGGCGGTGGATGGACGCCCGTCCAGTGCCTCTGGACGCCAGTTCAGTCTGTGTAAACTTTTCGAGTCGGGCCGAATCTTCTCAAACGCCAGTCCTATGCAATTCTGGACGCCCGTCCAGGAAAAATCCATAAATCCTGAATCCAGTTGGCTCCAGTGGACGCCAGTTCACCTCTTTGGACGCCAGTTCAGGTGGACCGGACACCAAACGTGCGTCCAGCATGCTCCATATCCAAGTTTAAGTTAAATCTTCAATCCCAAGTTCATATTGCAACTTCATCCTTCTATTTAATCTTCAACAGAACATTGTTTAAGCTCCTTCATTGCCATGCAAGCGTACCTACAAGATAATCAAAGCGTGCAAAATGTAGAACCATATATATTGATGGAAAAATCATCGATAAAAACACGTAATAAGCTCGATTTTGCATTTAAACCAATTTCATATGCATTCTCTCAATAAATCCTTTAAACACTTACTTTTCTATAAAAAGTAATAAAACATGAAGGAAATTGCTACGAAATAATATCATATGTATCGTAAAAATCACCATTAACAAGTTGCAGTTAGATAAGCATGCATACGACGTTTATACTCATCAAAATGATCTAGAGAACACATCAACATAGTCGTAGCATACAGGTTGTTATCCATGATGCAAAACTTTGAAAAATAGAAACTTGAAAAAGTTTTCAAAGATTTTTCACAAGCACAACAAGTAGGATTACTTCATAACAGAAGCCCTGCTCTGATACCAATTGTTGGTCCCTGAAAAGGCTTTGGTTAAGTTTAAAAGGGGGGGTGAATAAACTTAACACTTAAAACTTTTTGGAGTTTACAAACTCAGCAGGGTCAATAGTCTGCTGACCTTCAGCAGTCTGCTGACTATTGAAACTATTGAATATGTTTCAGTGGAATATATTAAATTAATCCTTGATACTTGTTGTTTAAAAATGATACTAAGTATTAGATTGTCAGTAGTGCAAGTAGTGTGATTCAGAAGCCAGTTCAGTAGATTGATGTGATAAGCATGCGAATGAAGTAAATTATAGATAGTAAATGCAGTTGAGTAAATGAGGCAAGATTTAAAGTAGTTCCGGGTGGTGTAATCATGTCAGTCCACTCTCCTCATGTGATGTTGAAGGAAATTCACTAGAGACTTTTGAGATAGCTATTACAAAAATCCCTAAACTGTTTGTCCTTGACCAATGACTATGGCTTCACAAACTGAACACAAGAACCCGGTAGGATTGCTGCTCCTAAGTATTCCACTGGTCCTTGAAAGGTAAGATTGCCTCTTCACCAGCTCCACCACAAAACACAACAGTCCTTGACACTTCAACAATGCTTCTCTGTCATCAGGTTCTTCTTGAAAAAGAAGGGGTTGAATCAAAAAAGATATTCAGCTTTCAGCAAGCTTTTGATCAGGATGAAAAGATCAGCAGCTTAGGATCTTCAAGTGTGTAAACTGATAGTGCTTGAATGCAGAAACACTTGAAGAAAATTCTTGATCAGTAAGTTTAAAGTTCAGGTATGATCAACAGGGTAAGATTGCACTTAGATCGATTTCTTGCTCAAAAACTTAGTTGCTTCGTATGTATTCTTGTTGTTGCAATCTGAATCATGAGTCCTCTATTTATAGGTGTAGATCCTGTGATTTGAATTTGAATTTCAAAACCAACCGTTATAGGATTTTCTAAATATTCCTGAAATTCCCTCTATTGTACCTTACTGACACTGCCAGTGTCCTCCTGACAGTCCAGTCTGTCAACCAATGAAATAAATCCTTTTAAATATGGCTCTGAAATCCTTACAATGTCCCTTTCATCTTGGCCATTGATTGACTGATTAATCCAATGCGTGTAATTCATCCTTATCCATTTAGTCTTCCAGAAAAACTTGGATTAATTCGACTTTTACATTCAGCAGATACTTTGTTCATAAGTCTGCTGATGTACTTGTATGGTCAGCTGACTTTTAGTCTGCTGTGTTTTATAAACACATCAGCTGACTACTTCTCATCTAACTTTTTATTATGAAGTTAGAGTACACCATTTTAAGTATAACCAAGTTCCAATCATCACTTTACTTTTATGGAACTTAGACCTTCTACAAAAGGTATATGTGATTAGTTTAGGCCATCACAGACTTACCTAAATTCTGATCTCATATCTTTGACTTTCATTACTGAGTTTGAACCCTCGGCCTTCATTACTGAGTTTGAACCCTCGGCCTTCATTACTGAGTTTGAACCCTCAGCCTTCAACCATCAGCAGGTCCCAAACACTCTACTGACCTAGATAGGTCTGTTGATCAAGTCAGCTGACCTCTTTACAGTGCTTGTTTGATCAAACCTATACAAAGATCAAACTCTAGTAAACCTATACATTTAATCTAGACATATTTTTTGCCTTTGCTCTATAACAGCTAGTCTGGCACACATCATTAAAACTAAAAGATGTCTAACACTGCTCTTGTGTCACAAGGTCCCTAGGATCTCCCAAAGAATCTTGAGAATTCTGATCTGAAACATCATCTGAGCACACATTGTTAGAAGCTACAGATCTCCTCTACCCCTTCCTCTAAAATTTGAAGGGTTACCATGCTTTATATAGCACCTATCTATGGTATGTCCTTGTATGCCACAGTGAGTACACTGAGGTTTCTTATTCCCATTATTGTAATTCTTCTTAAAATTGCCATTAGAAGACTGGTCTGACTCTAAGTGGACAAAGCTGCTTTATCAAAAACTCCAGAAACATTTCCAAGATTACTAACAGAACTAGCAGCATGACTATTATTACCATAATGTTGTAGTCTTTCTTGCTTCAAAGCCATTGAAAAGACATTCTTGACAGTAGGAAAATGAGAAATCAAAAGAACCTGTGATTTCATTTTAGCAAAACTCTCATTGAGACCTTTTAAGAATCTTATCACATGATGCCTCTCATTATGTTCTTGGTACCATTTCTTGCCACAGTTACAAGTAGGAGGAGTAGTCAAGGCCACCAACTGATCCCAAATAATCTTCAACCTTTCAAAATATTCTAAAATAGAAAGATCTCCATGTTTCATACATTGGATATCATTCATTAAATCTGATAGCCTATCTGCATCACCACCACCATATCTGTCAGCAAGATCATCCCAAATTTCCTTCACAGATTGGTAATTCATCACACATTGTGCTATATTCTTGGAAACTGCATTTCCAAGCCATGCCTTTACCATACTATTGTTTTGCCTCCAAAGGGATAAATGCCTGTCACCGGCAGGAGGAACAGGAACAGAACCATTGATAAAACCAAGTTTTTTCTTGGAAGAAAATGCATTAAGCATAGCAGTTTCGCAACTATGATAGTTGGTTTCATCAAGAGCAAGTTGAACTAAAACAAATACAGGACTCTCACTAGGATGAAGGATCAAATCTGGTGGAATGGGAGCAACCAGAGGAACAAGATGATTCTCCATGACAATTTCGAGAAGAAAAAAATGGGAACTAAAAAAATAGGAAAACATGAAGAAAACTCAGAGATTAATTCTGCAAACAAAACCGAGAATCGGATGTTGAATCAGATAAACATCAAGAAGAATGCGGAAGCTATCATAGCTCTGATACCGTGATGAAATTTTGATGAATCAAGATGAAAGAAAACTGGAAAAACTAAGAACAGTGACAAACAAACAGTGTCATGAGAGTAAAACATGAAGGAATAATGATTGTATTGATTAATCATTTGAATAGCTTTACAAATGCTGATACAACACTTTATATACTAGTTAGGTGCATTATGAATTTGTTAGAGGTGGTTACAAACGGTTAATTGACTGTAACAAACCTCTAACTGATTTTGTACACTAGTGTTCGACCTATTGTTTCTAAGGGAAACTTGTCTTGCTTAGTGTACAATTTGCTGCTATAAACTTCAACAGAAGGAGCCTTCACAGCAAAACTTTGAATGTCACTCGACACGTATAACGTGGTGCATGTGGTGGAGGTTGGTTGGTAACATTTAATTTAAACAGTTTTTAAATCCTACACTGTTTTCGTCCCAAAATACATAACCCAGATAGGAATTTTTCATACTGATTAATAAGTTTGTTAAATTTGTTACTCCCTCCGTTCCTGTTTAAATGTCGTAGTTGCCAAAAATAAAAATTCATTTTTATCTATCATAGTTACATTTCCAAAGCGTTGTTTATTGTATTTTTCTATGTCTACCCTTTTTCATTATGATGTGAGAAATTGAAAACATAATTGCATTAATTATATATTTAAAAGGTGTCATTGTCATTTTAATGTTAAGTCAAAGAATTAACTTCTCTTCTTAATATGTGTGTTTTGGTAACTGCGACAGTTAAATAGGAACGGAGGGATCATGTGTTATTAATTATAATGAAAAAGTCTAAAATGTCATTTCATTGTTGTTAATGCAAGTAGTGAAAATTGGGTGGGTATATAATAAATGAGAGGTTAGAAAATAAAAATGTAATAAATACATTATTGTATTTTAAATGAGCTTATATTATTAGTCAAACAAAATTAAATGAACTTAAATTATGGGACGGATGTAGTATATATATCTGAAGCACAATATTTTTTCAAAGTATGATTATTTTTCATTTTCCTCATTTACCTTTATTTATTACTATATGTGTTACACGTTGATAATAAAATTGTATTAATTTGATTTAAATTATTTTTATCATTTAATTAGATTCAAATTATGAGTAAATTTAGTCCATTAAAAGGAATTCTTTTAATGGGGCAACCGAGAGGGAAACTTTCCAGCTCATCTCCTAGCAAAAGGTTTATCGCTAATTGGTCTTAAACAATGGGGCACGAGGCCGCCTTCCCATGGACTATTGGCATGCTCTGCTGATTTAATTAAATAAAAGTAACGCTTATCCTAAAAAAAAAGAGTTCTTTTGATAAGTGGCTTAGTTTAATTGGAAGGCTTTATTATGAAAAAAAAAAAGACAATCTAAAAATAGAAATATACAAATATAAGAATTCTCCATTATATCTCCAAGTCAATTACAAGAAAAAAATATATTTTTTCATCCGAACGACCAAAATTGTAATTCTTTCCTCATTCTTTTTTTGTTTTATTATTTTGACATCCTATTTGACATTTTTCTGAAATTATTTTTGAGGTCATTTTTGTAATAAAAACAGCAAAATAGTGGAGCTATAACAGTAGATATCTCTTTATCACCAATAATAAATAAATCACTGTCCTCATTTTTATATTTCGAAGAGTTTTTTCACATTTATTCGTTATTCTGACCAAATTTGAGTAATTAAAATAATGTTTATCATGATCAAATTCGAGTCAAAATGTTGGATATTTTCTAGATTCGATGTTAGTCAGAAAGCATAAATGATAGTGTGTTAAATTTGTTTATAGATGTCAAAATACTTTTATTTTTTTCCTTTCTTGCCCTTTATTTCAAGTCCCAAAAATATAATTCAGTGTAAGGCTCACCCCAGTCGTTTTACTTTAAACAACACTCCAAACACATCGTTTTTCGTTCCAGTTATACTTTTTCAACACTTTAAAATATCATTCACTCCAATAAGCACACTTAATAAACCACTCCAAAATCTTTTTTTTTTCATTAAACACCAATTTATTTTCCCTCCACCTACCTTAAATTATTCCACCATAATTCAAATAAAATATTTTATATTTTGGATTACAAAATATTTTATATTTGCAACGTAAAAAAATCATTTTGCCTTTTTGTTGTTGTTGTTGTTTTTTTTTTATAGTAATAATTATCATCCCCATAAATAAATTTTCATGAAAGAAATAGTACTCAAATGAAAGAAATTGATACATAAAAAAAATAATTGAAATAAAAAAAGGAGTAGAGATGAGAGAGAATGAATGATTTGTGGTATTTTTTTTACTCCAAAGGCAACTCCAAATCACAAGTAAGGCTTCAAGGAATTTGGAGTAAGAGTATGCTTTCAAGTGACTACTTGTGATAATAAAGTGGATAAAGTTTACTTTAAAATATTTTGGAGTGTTGAATCCAGTCTCCATCGGAGACGGCCTAAGCATTCCTATCTTTTTTCCTTTTCATGTCCTTTATTCCTATTCCCTCACTCCGACGACCACTAAAAATGTGTATAGTAGTAGTAATTCATTAATGTTAAAGGATTTCCGCACATGTTAACAATTTTCAATACATTAGTTAGTCAGAAAACATAAATGATGGTGTGTTAAATTTGTTTATAGATGACAAAATACTTTTATTTTTTTTCCTTTCTTGCCCTTTATTTCAAGTCCCAAAAAATATATGGAAAATTAGGGATAATGACACAATCTGAAATATTTTTAAGTAACAGGACAATTACATATTTTTTATAGGGAGAAGGACAACTGCATATTTTTTATAGCGAGAAGGACAAACAGTGAATCCCGAAAATCAGTGAATCTCCCCAGTGAATCCCGAAATCAGTAAATTTCGATAGTGAATTTCGACAGTGAATCCCGAAAATTAGTGAATTTCGACGATGAATTTTGAAAATTAGTGAATTTCGACAATTGAATTTCGTCGGTGAATTTAAACAGTGAATTTCGAACACAAGTGAATTTCGACAGTGAATAAATAGTTTTGTCCTTTATGCAAAAGTTTCAAAAAACTGTCCTTCTACTTAATTGATGAAATATTTCTGTCCTTCTCCCTCATTCCCCCAAAAATATAATTCACTGTCAGCATTCCTATTTTTTTAACTTTTCATGTCCTTTATTCCTATTCCCTCTGTTTGGAATGATGGAAGTATTCATTACCATGCTTTTATCACTCCAACGACCACCAAAAAAGTGTATAGTAATTCATTAATGTTAAAGGATTTCCGCACATGTTAACAATTTTCAATATATTAGTTTTTTTTAATCATGATATTAAGAATCAATTTTTTTTATTTTATAAAGTATGTCCGTCAGACCAGCAGATATTACATCTGAATGAGGAAAAGAGTCCCAAGAAGCCATGCCAGCAAAATCTAGCCTTTTTTAGCTAACATGTGAGCCGGTCTATTGTCATCACCATTGGTGGATCCAGAAATTTTATTCAACGGGGTCTGTAAATATTTTACAAAATAAATAATTTTTTCACGGGGTCCGAAATATTTTTCTATAGGTAAAATGAAGAGTATTCTTATTTTTAACGGGGTCCGCAGACCCCATTTACTTCCATTTAGATCCGCCTCTGGCCATCACACTTGACAAATGAAAATTTGAAAAAAAGAGAAACAATTTAAGAAGTTCGGGCAATCTTTGACAATGTTGCCTAAGTCCGATATGTCTTGCTTCTCTGATTTTATTTTCTAGCAAAAATTGAGGGAGTCTGGCCATCTCGAAAATTACTCTGAAAAAACTCCACTGGATTGAGAGAAAAATAGCATAGTACACTGAATCATCTTGATCCATGTTACATACCCGTTATTTTCATGCAAATTAAAAAACGGGCCGATACCATTACATTAAAGTGAATGTATTCTAAATTACATTTTAATAATGGTTATGTTATAGTTAAAAAGTTAAGAAAAATGATTATTCAATTATATAACAAATTAAGAGTTACTACCCCCCTTCTAAAATATAAGTCATTCTACACTTTTAGTTTTGTCCCACAATATAAGTAATTCTGCATTACTAATACAACATTTATTACTCTTTCAAACTCTATGTTACCCCTAATTTATTATCAATCCAACTAATTTTCATTACTTAACAACTATTGCATTAAAGATAGTCATGGGGGGCATTTTGGACATTAACCATCAAATTTATGACATTCAACCACTTTTTTAATCTGTGTGAAAACATCTAGGATGACTTATATTTTGAAACGGAGGTAGTAGGTGATTTAAATATTTCACAAATATTTTCTTCATATTCCAAAAACACTTACTACATCCGTCCCAAAATTTGAGTCTATTTAGTTTTTTTGTTTTGTCTCATAATGTAAATCCATTTAAATAACCAAAGAAGCATGTATTACATTTTTCTCATTTTACCTCTAATTTATTATTTACCCATCAACTTTTTATTATTTTGCATTAATAATAGTCAAATGTCGTTTTAGACATTTTCATCAAAATTAATGACACACAATCAATTTACCAACTTTCTTAATCTTAATCAGTGTGAAAAACGTCAAATAGACTTACATTTTAGGACATATGTAGTAGAATACAAGATAAAATAAATAGTAAAACAAACTTATACTTTAAATTGGAGATATTATTATTAGGGGGAGTGGTTTTAAAGGACAAATAAGAGGGAAAAATAGAAATCATGACAATGTAAATACAAATTGGGTGATAAGGACAATTCTATTATTGGTTACTCCAAATCCACTGTTTGTTAAAGTGGAATTGACCTCAAATCCACTATTTCACTGTTCCACTGTTTCGTTGTTTTTACGAAAATGACCTCGAAATGACATCGAAAAAATATCAAATTTGATGTCTAAATAAATAGAACGAAAAATAGAAAAATATGGTGAAAGAATTACGATCTTTTGACGTTCAATCAAAAGATAAATTCTTTTTTGTAATTAAATATGAGCGAATTTAAATAATAGTGGAATAAACACTTGTCCTTTTTACCTAATAAAAAATTTCACTGTGCTGTTTACATATTTTTAGCTTCAAAATGTCATTTTTAACAATAAACTCTTTTTATTATTATTATTATTATTATTATTATTATTATTTTGGTGGTTTGGGGAGAGGGAGAGGGGAGGGGAGGGGGGGAGGTGGGGCATGAGAAGGAGAAAGTAAATTTTTTTTTTTTGAGAACTGAAAGTAAATTTTCATTAGATTACGGTAGGAGATAAGAATTCCAACCATGGTTGATACAATAAATTGTAATGATCATCACTTTTAGGCCGAATTCAATCCCCAATTCCCCATAGAATACCATTTTACAGCATTTATTCATATACAATTTCTCTAAATAAAAGAAGGTAGGTATCATCATTTTCCAAGTGACGACTACTTATATATACTACATCCGTCTTAAAATGTAAATTCATTTAGTCTTTTTGTTTTGTCCCATAATGTAAGTCCATTTAAATAACCAAGGAAGAATTTATTATATTTTTCTATTTTTACCCCTCATTTATTATCTATTCACCAATTTTTTACTGCTCTACATTAATAATAGTCAAAGGTTATTTTAGACATTTCCATCAAATTAATAACACATAACCAATTTAACCAACTTTCTTAATCTGTGTGAAATAGCCTAAAAGAACTTATATTTTGGGACGGAGGTAGTATATTATATCCACCACCAAGAAGTATAAAAGAAAGACATAAATATAGTTTGTTCACACACAGAGTGATAGTAACTTCACATTATATATATCCACCAAGAAATATATACTTAACGAAGACAGAAGTTATAGGTTTTTTTCTTTCTGCATGGAAGAGAACAAGAAAGATTTTTGGTCAAGCCTTCCTTGTGGGATAGGATCACTGCTTCAATGCTTAGGTTTTCAAAGAAAAGATGCTAATTACTCAACTACTGATGACAGGGCATTCATATTTGAGGTAATTATTAACCTTGTCATCTCTCTTGTTTGATATTAATTCCCATTGGTAATTAACAACTTTCATACTCATTCTATCCTAAAGTATAAGTTTATTTAATCTTTTTTTTTTTTGTTCGATAATATAAATCAATTTATGATATCAATGGATTATTTATTACATTTTTCTTCATTAATTATTCCCCAAATTTAATATATATTTACACGCTTTTCATTAGTTTACAATTATTTCATTGATGAGAGTTAAAAAGAATTTTAGATTTTTATCATTAAAATTGATTATATTTAAACATTTTATTAAACTATGTGAAATATTCAAAGATATATATATACATACATACATATATATCTATATATATATATATATATGTTCTAAACATATTTCACCTAGTAAATTTTGCACTCCTCTAAGCTAGCGCTCCATGGATCTCGCTAAAATTGAAAAATAAAATAAAAAGATAATTGAATATTAAACTGATAATGATTAAGTTTCAGTCAAATACACATCATGTCAGCATTTTCCAGGCAATCAAGTTTTTTAAATGATTGATGATTTCTTTCTACCATCAAGATAATGATTAAGTTTTACTGGTTTCGGATCACTATATCATAGTTAGTCTTGGACTAGAATAAGATTAATTTGTGCTGAAATAATTGTATACATCCACTGAGAAAGAAAGATTATTATAGACTTACTATTTAAAGTCTACATCATGTCTATACCATCATTATCTCACGACATATTTTTCATTTATAAGAAATTTTAAAAACTAGAAAAACCCACGATTACAAAATGATTTTTGTATATACATGATGTAGAATTTAGGGAGTATTTCTAAAAGTTATTTTATAGATGTGCTCATTTTTTCGTTAGATGAGCTATTGTTCCATAGTATTATACATATATACTCACACGTGAGCGTGAGATATTGTATATATTAACATATACACAATTAATGCTTACATGTATGTGTATATTTGTAGTAAATATATGTATATATTTGATTTATCAAGTTATCAACATATACATTAAAGTACCGTTGATTATGATATGAGACATATTGATTCTCATTAAATCAATGGTTTAATGGTGTTTTGTGTTATGGGTCCTATAAAATCAATGGATTAAATATGTGTTGGGCTTGTTGTGTCACAAACATTTTTATACGGTATAAGTATAACCCACTAATTAATCGTCATATTTAACCCACAAGGTTCAAATATAAACTTTTTTTTTTTGTTTTGGTTTATATATAATCTAATTGTATGACACTTTTCTCAACAAAAAAAAATAATAATAAAATATTTGTATTACACTGCTCCATATTTTTATTTTATTTTATTCCTAACTCTACTAGTCCTCATACGGTCATACCTATCGATATTGTCCTAATGATGAACGAACGGTAAGGAAATCAAACTTTGAATCTCTTCTGTTTGTTCTCTTCCTTTCTTCTTGTTTCTCGCCTCTGATCTCCATGTTTTCGGTCTAGATCTTCTGGATTCCGATCTGCATGCATGTCGTAGGGGTTTAAAAAGATGGCTTCTCTGACGTTCTTCTAGCACGGAGTTTCAGCGGTTCTTCTCCTCCCATCGCCAGTGGTTTTGGGCAGGTGTGGCGGCTGTCTTTGGCGTTTGGTGAGGTTTTTCGGTCTTCGGCATGGTGGCTTTGCTTCTTGTCTTAGGTAGTGCTCAGGGCCGGCCCTGACATATGTTGGGCTTAATGCCAAGTCTCCGAATTAGATCTTTTAGTTGAAGTTTTTTTTTTTTTAAATATACTTATCGCGTTTTTAACATCCGTAAATACAAAATTCAATTTATTGATAGCCTCAAAACATACCTACAAAGTAGTCTTTTGGTCCAAGTAAAATTTTTTATTGGGACCTTTTGTTAAACATTTTTTCATAAATATTTTTTATAATCTCTTGCATATATACGAGTTGCTGAACGAAATAATGTTATCGCAACGAAACGAGGTTCGGGGGCAATGCCTCCGAAACCTAAACCAATACATTCATCAGTTCATGAAGGGAGTAAAAAAAATTGGGCCTTTATAAAAAAAAAAAAATTAATTATATTATATTAGGTTGGATCGAATTGAATCTACACATAATTTTTTTTCTTTTAGCGAAACATGTACCGTTGGGCCCTCCCGGCACCGTTGGGCCCTCCCGGCACCGTTGGGCTTAAGACCGTGGTCTCTCTGGCCACACTATAGGGCCGGCCTGGTAGTGCTTCACAATTGGTGTTTTAAGGTTTGTGTACCTTCAATCCTCCTTTCTTCTGGGCTTCTTTGTCCTGTTTTGGTGTGGTGTGCCGGATCTTATATACTTCGCAGATGGTGGTTCTTTGGTGCTACTTATCGCTTGTTGTCTGCTTATTCGGGAGGCTTAAGCTATAGGGGGAAGATGAAGATCCTCTGATGTATGAATATCATCACATCATGGGTGTTGTGTGTGTATGTCGGGAGGGGAAAAATTGGAAATGCAGCCTTAAAAAAAAAATTTAAAAAAAAAACTTAATGCAAAATTCATCACAGCCTGTTGTATTACAGCAGGCGATCCGAATTCTAAGTTATAGTCAGGTAAGACGGGCGCAAAGGGAACTCAAAAAATAAGGCCCCAAGTTTAGTCACATTTATATTTGTACCTAAATAAGATTCGTGTTAGAAGTTTTCATAGATTAAGAAAAATTATTAAATTTGTGCTTTCATTCATTACAAAAGAGATCATTCATTTGCATTGGTATATAGTGTACTAATGCTAGTAGGGCTGATAATGAGTTGGTTTGGGTTGGTTCGGGTTATAACAGGACCGTCAGGGATTCAAAACGGATTGCAATAATCAAGAATAAATAAGAAAGATAAATCACACAAGAAACAATAACACATGATTTAACGTGGTTTCCAGAAGTATGCCGACTAGTCCACGGGCGGGAACGAGGAGATTATATTATCACTGAAGATTTTCAGACTCTGATCCGCTGCAAATATTCTAGGTTACAACAGATGAGTATTTATAGCCACAAAACCCTAGACCTAGCTGCCATAACTAAATACAGGCTGATTGACTAAAATGCCCCAGATGTGAACTCAGCTCAACTGACTCCACCAGACGTTACCTGCTGACATTGCCCTGCTGGCCTTGCCCTACTGGCATTGCCCCTGCTGGCATACCCTGCTGACATTGCTCAGTTGACTTGCCTATTTGAGAGGTCAAGTCATTTTTTCTAACAATCTCCACCTTGACATGAACTCTCGTTCAAACAGATGTTTAACCAGATGTATTGTACCAGATGCATTCGTCAATGGCAGATGTACTGTACCAGATTCCTCCTCTTTCTTCAGACTTAACAGCTTCAGGTATGATTCCCCCAGATGAGAGTTAACTCCAGATGAGAAACCAACTTTAGATGAGAACCTCCCAGATTCAGATGAGATCCTCTGTTGTTAACAGATTCAGACTTGATTGAGTTGAGAACCGATGTGATCAACAGATTCAGACTTGATCATCAGACAAGATATGATTACCAGATTCAGATATAATCAGCTCAGCTAAGGACACTCAGTTGAGTTCTTCAGTTTCAACTTCAACCAAACAGATTGCAGATTCAGATTCAGATTTTGAGCTGACCAGATATGAACAAAACAACCTCCAGGTAAGACTTCTCCAGATGAGACTTAACTCCATATGAGACTTAACTCCAGATGAGAACTCCACCTCAGACAAGAATCTCCCAGATCAGATGAGACTCTAATTCAGTCATGTTCACCAGATGCTAAGCAGACTTTACTCTACTGAGACTTCCAGACACAGATCCAGAACCAACACATACATGTTCAACAGATTCAGCAGATGCCACTCTGTGACAGATGGAATCAGCTGACTTCCCAGTCTTGAACATTCAACTCTACTCAGCTGACCTTCACTCAGTTGATACTAGATCAACAGACCTTCACTTAGCCGACCCAGATTTTGGTTCCACCGGATTCAGCTCTTGATTCTCCAGGTTCAGGTGCACAACCAAATGCCAGATTGGTGTTAACTGTTCTCAGCTGAGTTCTGTAAACTCAGCTGAGTATGGACCTGAAGCTCCACCTGCTTATCAACACTCCAGATTCAGATTCAGACCATATTTGCATTAGGGTCTTTGGAACCACCTTTCTTGAATGTCTTCTTTTCAGGATTTCCACTCCCTTTGCAACTGCTACTAGCAACTAAACTAGCAGCCCTATTGTCTGTACCTGTGCCAGCTGCATTATGCCTTAGCTCTTGATTATGGAGAGATGCCATAACATCTTCCATTGACATTGTGTTTCTTCCAACAATAAAAGACTGCACAAAATTCTCATATGATGCTGGCAATGATACCAACAAAAGTAGAGCTGCATCCTCATCTTCGATCTTAGCACCAATACTCCTTAAATCAAGAAATATTGTGTTCGCTTTTCCAGATGATCTCTGAGAGGCATTCCTTCATGCATCTTTAAACTGAACAGACGTTGCTTCATCAGCAACTTGTTGGTCAACGACTTTGTCATATACAGACTCTCAAGCTTCAGCCACAGCCCTGCTGCTTTGAATCCTCTTCAGTAACTTCAGTGATAACATCATCAGACAAGCACAGCAAAATCATTGAATGTGCTTTCTTCTCCATATTGACCATCTCAGTGTTTCCTGCATCCACCGATTTTGTCAATGGAGCCCAGAGCCCTAGTTTCTTCAACAGAGCACGCATATTGATTTGCCACAGATTGAAATTGTTCCTTCCTGTGAATTTCCCAATATCTACATCTAACCCAGGCATTTTGATCTCGCCAAAGAACAGAACTTTTATCACAAAATCCTAGCACTGGTGAAGGTCTTGGTGAAGATAAAATTTTGTTCAAACAGATGGTTCCCAAACAGAACCTCGGATTCCCTGATGATAACCTCTCGCTCCGATACCAGTTTTTTATAACAGGACCGTCAGGGTTCCAATACGGATTGTAATAATCAAGAATAAACGAGAAAGAATAAATCACACAAAAAAACAATAACACAGAATTTAACGTGGTTTCCGCCAATATGCCGACTAGTCCACGGGCAGGAACGAGGAGATTATATTATCACTGGAGATTTTACAGACTCTGATCCGCTGCAAATATTCTAGGTTACAACAGATGAGTATTTATAGCCACAAAACCCTAGACCTAGACGCCATAACTAAATACAGGTTGATTGACTAAAATACCCCAGATGTGAACTCAGCTCTGACTCCACCAGACGTAACATGATGACATTTACCCTGCTGACATCGCCCTGCTGGCCTTGCCTTGCTGACATACCCTGCTGACATTGCTCAGCTGACTTGCCCTGCTGAGAGGTCAAGACACTTTTTCTAACAGTTCGGGTTGGTTTGGAAAGCATGGGTCGGTTTGGGGTTATAACTTATACCCAACCCAAACCAAAATGATTTGAACCCAGTGGTTTAGTTTAATTTGGTTTCAGTTTAGATTCGGTTTGGTTTGGTTTTAGTTTTAGCCTGTCAATTTGTTTAAGAAGCTATTTTCATGACTTAACGGTTTTTTCCAATTTACATAAATGATTTAAAATAAAGTGGAACATGAATTACGAAAGGTTTGCCTCAACCTGGAACAAGCCCGGAGGCGATTGGAAGAAGAGGTGGCCATACGCAGATAGAGAGCGTGATGGATTGATGGAGACAATGTTTGAGTGTCGAATTATACGAGTGATGAAAATTGAAAAGTGATTTTAGGTTTAGCGTTAGCTTTTCTATACAGTATTGTGAAACTATATATGTTATTTTGTAGAGTAATTAATTCGGGTTGAGTTGGTTAACAATAAAAATAACGAAACTCAAACTATTATAATTCGGTTTGGTTACAAACGAAAACCAATTCAATTGGTTTGTTACTGGTTTGGTTTGATTGTTACTGTTTTGATTTGGTTTTTCGGGTTTTTTGCTCAGCCCTAACTGCTACTACAATCAAAGAATTAGAACTTCATCCTCTGAGGCGCCGTGTTGCAAAAGTTCTTGACCTTACCCTTGAGTAAGAGTCAGACTCTGCAGGCACAATCCGGACCTAACTCCGAATTAGTTAGAACAATTTGTTCCAGATACCGGGGCTTTAAGCAAAAAAATTAAAACTTCGTTCTATTAAAAAACATTCCACGTAAACAACAAAAAAAATTATATGGAAACAAAATTAACAATAGCTATATATATATTCCATCTCAGAAAGAAAAGGAAAAAAAAGTTAGCCAAGACGTTTCAAGTTTAGCCAGTCAAGCATGATTACCATTTTTTTTTTTTTTTTTTTTTTTTTTTTGAAGGGCATGATTACCAATTTGCATCACATTGTTTTCCATGAATATTTTTCACGTAAAGAATCCGGATGGTTAATTGTTATCGTTTTTCATCTCAAAAAACAATAAAAGTAAATTTAACATAAATTTTCAACTTTTTTCTAGTTCGGAAGAAAAGTTTTTCTTTTCCTTGATATTTCTAAACGATGCATTCAGAATCTTCAGAGTTGTCTATCTTTATGCATTAAACCCATATGCTCGTTCATAATGTTCTTATGAGTTGGGTTATTTTTTGTTCTGGTATGTCAGATTCTGAATCCTCTCTATAAGTTTTTACCGCCTGCTACCTTTGTAGACTCGGCCTCATCATTCAATGTTTATTAATATTAATGTTGTTACTCAGAAAATTGTTGTCATTGTTGGTATCGAAAAAATGCCAAAATTTACGTTAATTGTTGTTATTAATATGTATAATGAGATTGAAATATATATATATATATATATATGAAGGGGCCCTAATAACATTTTCCCTAGGGGCCTACAAAGTTGTTGCGCCGGCCCTGCGTACGGTTGCGGCGTGGACGGTGCTAGGTTGCCGGTCTTCCAATAGATTGTTCTTTTTATGTTTGTTTTTGTTGTGTTTTGGGCGAAGTTCGCGGCTTTATGGGCTTCGTCACATTTATTTGTCAATACTTTCTTGCTGAGATCTCCGTTCTTGAAAGTCAAGTTATTGCTCGGTTTTTTTTTGTTTCATTCCTCTGTTTTTTAGGGTGTCCCGGGCGTTGCTCCGGCTATGTCTGGTTGTAATCTGGATTTTTCTTTGTTTTTCCGGCGTTTGTCCGTTTTTTTTTTTTTTTTTTTTTTGGGAAAAAAAATGAACTCTAATATGTAGGATTGTTTTTAATAATTACATTTCTTATTTGCGAAAATAATGATAAATACTATATGTGCCAATTTTAACTTTGCAGGATGCGGCATTGGCTCAAACATCCCAAGAGGTCATTATGGATGGTGCCCCTCCAAGACCCCCGGTAAAACCCAGGGGACCTGGCAAAAGTTCTTAATATATTTTATAAATAAATATTAATTTTGCAATTCCCATTGTCGCATTAATTAATTAATTGGACGAAGGTTTTCTTCATCCAGAAAATAACTCGCATTCTCTTGCAATGCTTATGTTTCATATGTCTTCATCTTCTGTACAATTATGGCATGCTATCAGATTTTATGGCAATTCATATGCCGGTCAAAGCAGTGGCGAACCTACATACACCTAAAGGGGCTGCCCCTCTTGATCCGAAGAAAATACATTAATATATGTATATATTGTTTTTATAGTTTGCTCACCCTTAATTTTTGTATTCGCCTTTAAAAATTTCATTGCCCCCCTATCCAAAATCTTGCGTCCGCCCATCCATGTTCGATACGTCAATGTGTGGTGAAAATGTGGCCAGCTTGACACGTCATAGTAATCGTGGCAGCCACATAACCTTTTTTTTTATAATTTCGGTGTCCCGTCAGTAAAATCCAACGAGAATAACAGTTCTTTTTAAAAGGAAAATAACAGGTTACAGGGTTATTTTCGTCACCGGATCAAAACTAAGACTAAAATGCTAACAAGAGCAATTTACAGAACAATTTTTGCAATTTCCCCGGGTCTTTAGTTGTAGTAATTATAGAAACATTCATAGCCAAGTTCAAAGTATCCGTGGGCAAATCAAATTGATATATACATGCATGCCCAGTGCCCAACACCACAATTTAAATTTTTTTTTTTTTTTTTTTTCTATTAAAAAAAATAAAATAAAAAAAAAAAAAAAAACAGACGAACATTGTCAACATTCCTGTATTTATTTATTATTGCTTGAAGAACATGTCAAAGAAAATGACAGGCTTATTCTGCATGCAATCGGTACTTAGCAACAACCGATAGATGTTTGGTTTTGGTTGTAACAAAACCAAAGGTCTCACTCATATCCATATCACTTGGCAACATACTATTTGGAAGTTCCCACTTGAAGCAATGAACTAATTGTGCCAATACTAGTCGGAAAACCGTAAGCCCTAACTGCAAACCTGGACATATTCTTCTTCCAGAACCAAACGGTATGAGTCGAAAATCACATCCTCTAACATCTATCTCGCTTCCATTAAATCTTTCGGGATTGAAGCTGTTCGGGTCCGGCCACACGTTCGGGTCATGCCCGATCGCCCAGAAATTGATGATTATTCGCGATTTACGCTCAATCTGATATCCATCGATCTTGCAGTCCTCGATCGCCTCGTGTGGGATTAGCAGAGGTGCTGCTGGATGGAGGCGCAATGTCTCTTTTACAACTGCATCTAGATACTGCAAGCCCTCCAGGTCTGATTCTTCAACTATTCTTTTCATGCCCACTTTTTCTTGTATTTCTTCTTGGAGTTTTTTCATGGCATTTGGATGCCTAATAAGTTCTGCCATTGCCCATTCTATTGATGTTGCTACGGTCTCCGATGAGGTTGCCAACATATCCTAATCACAATGCAATTTCGATTATGTAAATTAATATATATATATATATATATATATATATATATATATATATATATATATATATATATATATATATATCACTATGATGTTGATGCTTAATAAGAAAGAACAAATATATATATGAAGAATTTATGTGCATGTTTACTTTATAAGACTTGCAAAAGTTACAGATTTGAAGCCATATATATGTGCAAATTTTTAGAAATTCATGTCATCAGAAACAATATTATTGCAAGTTATCATTGTTCTCTTGATATCGTGATCTTGTCATAAATGCTTAAGTGTTCCGGAGAGATGCATGGTAGTTCAACATGGTATCAAAGCAACAGGAGGTCGTGAGATCAAACCTCTTTGCAAACGCCATTCCAAACTATAAGCTCACAGTCAAGAAAGTGATAGAAAGAATTTTTAAAGAGAAGGCATTAATTCATTCCATAGATTCTGATAATCAGTACATGTTCTTGGCCGAGTATATACAGCAGAGCAAATTTAACAAACTAAACAGACAAAGAGGCCACCTGGCTATAGTACGGATTATGGAAGCACATGGGCAAAATAGCCAAAACACAAACATACAAATATTAATCTATTATTACTTAACAAACCCCCCCCCCCCCCCCCCCCCCCCCGCCCCCTCAAACTGTATGGGACTTGTAACACATGGGGTTTGGACTTGAAGTGCTGAAATTGTGTTAAGGACAGAGCTTTGGTGAGTGTGTCAGGCACTTGGTCACAAGATGAAACATAATGCACTTTGAGATGATTGTCGATCAAGAACCCGATTTCTGATAAAATGCTCATATAACTTCACATGTTTAGTTTTAGAATGGTACACAGGATTGTGAGACAATGAGACAACATCGGTGTTATCGCACCACAACACAGGCACCTTAGACAAGGGATTATGAATTTCTCTTATTAGGTATTGAATCCATATGATTTCAGCAGAAAGATTAGCAGAGCTCTATATCCAGACTCGGTGCTAGAAGCGATCAACCACACTTTGTTTCTTGGAGCTCCATGACACTAAAGAGTCTCTAAGAAACACACAGTAATTAACCTCATGTATATCTCCTGTCATAAGGGCAGCATACCCAATCAGCATCTGAGTAGCCACAACAAGAATCAAAGAATACTTAGGACTGAAGTTTACACCATGATATAGTGTGTCACTGATGTACCTTAGAAGACTTTTCAAAGCCTGCCAATGAATAGAGGTAGGGCAATACATAAACTGACTTAAATGATTTACAACAAAGTTCATGTCTCGCCTTGTTAGAGTCAGGTACTGAAGTCCTCCTATGAGACTTCTATAGATAGTAGGGTTAGCAAAAGACTCTCATTGTGTTGGCAGTCACTGAGTCCCTGCTATCATAGGTGTAAGGCATGGTTTAAGGTGCTCAAACCTGCCTTTTTAGATGGTGGTAAGCATAATGTCACTGAGACAAGTATAAACCAGTCTAATCTCGCTTAGCTTCCATTCCAAAGAAGTGTGATATAACTCAAAGATCTTTGAAAGAAAAAAGTGGTG
The DNA here is from genome assembly GCA_036785695.1 of Gentiana straminea. Lineage (NCBI taxonomy): Eukaryota > Viridiplantae > Streptophyta > Magnoliopsida > Gentianales > Gentianaceae > Gentiana > Gentiana straminea. The sequence continues at coordinate 12,729,198 of JAVUPR010000113.1, read as the reverse complement.
TTGAGTTGCTGCACAAACTTCTTGATCAACAACCCTAAATTCCATGTGACCAGGTTATCATCATGCTTGTCTATGCTTGTCTTTTTGAAAAATGAACAAGGAGGTGTCTGCCGTGGACTGATGAAAACCCCAAGCCAACATATGAGATTTCAGGACTTCAAAGCAGTATCTCGGAGCTTGTTTGAGTCCATGCAAGGATTTATTTAACCTGCAAACATAATGTGATTTCTGTGGATCAACAATGCCCTCGGGCTGACTCACGTAGACAACTTCAGCTAGGGTTCCATTTAAAAAGGCATTATCTTTATCTTCCTAATTTATGGACTAGTTCAAACTTACCACATTAGCAAGAACAACCCTAATAATGGACACCTAGCCACAAGACTGAAGGTCTCGTTAAAGTCTATCCTATAATTTTGATGGAACCATTTGTCTACAAGCCTAGCTTTGAACTATAGGACAATCTCATCAGGCTTCAATTCTACTTTAAATTTCCAACGATTTCCAACTATCAGCTGAACATGTTGAAAGGGCACTTATTCTCAAGTCATCTGAGACACTAGGGCTCTGTTTAGTTTCAGATTAGGTTGGAGTTGAATGAATTCTGGAGAGATAAAGTGAAATAATGATTATAAAGTTGAATTCTTGTATTGAAATTTGTGTAGATGAAGAAATGATTGGTGAGGGAAATTTTAATGAAATAAAATAAAGTGAAATAATGATTAGAAAGTTGAAATCTTGTATTGAAATTTGTGTAGATGAAGAAATGATTGGTGAGAGAAATTTTAAGGAAGTATTATATTGATAAAGTAATGGTTAAATAGTATAGTGAGTGAATAAAGTAAATTGATTAATATTATTTTATTTGTTGATGGTGAAGTGATTGGAGAGATAAATTATAATAAAATAATAGAATTAATAAAATAATGGTAAATAAGATAGTGGTGTGATTAAAATATTGAGTTGTATCCAAATGGATCCGACCCCAACCGAAACCAAAATGAGCCTAGAGGGTTTAGTAGGAACATAAAAAATTAGATTTTTGGTGTCAGCACTGTAAGTCTTTGGTGTGAAGATGACATTTTTTGACGTAGTTTGCATGTGATAAGTGGTTGAGCTACGAGTTTCTAGAGGGGAACATTAGGTTGGACTGTGACATTTAACACGGGAACATGTGTGTGATCATGTGAGTGTGGAGTGTTGGACTCATTTGGTGATGTACTAGATGAAGGTGAGCAAGAGGTCAAGATAGGTGTTGAGGGAGAGGATACAGAGAGTTCACTCTGGACAGAAGGTGATTTGGAATGTGGTGAATAGTGTGGTGAAGGGTGTGAAACAGAATCTGGAACTGATGAAGAGCCTCCATTGCAGACATGAATGTTGGTTGTGTCTGTAGCAAATGTTGTTGGATTTGTGTTAGTTGGACGTGTGATCAAAAATGGAAAAAATTTAACACGTGGATCAATGTGCACAGATCTATGGGGCCCACTTTTAAATCCATGTTTAAAGGGAAACACTTCCTAATTAAAAACAACATATCTTGATAAATACACTCTTCTTGTCTAAGCACTTATAACCTTTGTGGTAGGGCTAGTCCATAGATAAACACATTATGTTGTATGGAAATGAAACTTAATTGTTTGATAATGTTTGAGATTAGGGTAACAAGCACACTCAAAGGTTTTATAGAATGTGTGGTCAGGTTCGGAATTGTAAAGAACTTCAATGGGAGATTTGCCAGTTAACACATGGTTGGAAGTACATTTATAACAGAGGTAGCTTTCTAAGAAACTATCCCACCAAAAGGATAAAGGTAAGGAGGATTGGGCAAGGAGAGGTAGACCTAATTCAGTGATGTGTCTGTGCTTTCTTTATGCCCTGCCATACTGACAACGTGCATGAGGGCAAGGATGTCAGAAAATAACACTTTGTATTTACAAGAAGGGGGATAGGGTTCTATTCATCCCTCCAAACTGACTGCACACATTTGATAGGTGTAGAGAACTGTTATTCCACTAGGGTTTTGAAGTTTGTAAAAGTTTCAAAGGCATCAGACTTGGACTTTAGTGAGTAAATCCAAGTAAACCTAGAGTGGTCATCTATGAAGAGTATGTAATAAGAGTAACCATCAATAGATTTAACTAGGGCAAGACCCCACAAGTCAGTATGAATTAGTTCAAGAACATATTAAGCATGAGAATTAGACAAAGTATAAGGAAATGGCACATGCCGTGCCAAACTGACAGACTTCACAAAACTCAAGATTTACACTAAATAACACATTACATTGACTTAAAACATTGTTAAGAATAGCATCAGAAGGGTGGCATAGTCTCCTATGCCACAATTTTGGATTACAAACTTTTCTAACAAACAGGAAGTGGAGTAACTTGGGGAGTCTTGAGCAGGGGTTGAAGTACTTTTGGATTGATAGTAGGTCTTGGTAGGCTCAAGCATTTGGTACAAACCATCCTTGAGAATTTCTCTCAACAGGGTGTTGCCTGCTACATTGTCCTTAACAGAACAACCAGAAGAGTCAAATTGACCAACAAAGAATCGCATCATAGAAAGAGATAAAGCACTTAGCATATTTTTATTAATGGTAAGCACGTGCAATAAATGATTTATGTGTAAATGTGTGTGATAGGTGGGCATTTTCTGGTAACCAAATGCTGGAAATAGGTAGAAGTTCACCATTAATTAATACTAGTCCTTGAGATTCTCCATAACCAGTAATGATGTGAAGGTTGTTTATGTCAGAAGTGACATGGTTTGTGGCTCCATTATCAAGATACCATATGATGTCTCCAACAATCTAAGGTGAGGCCAAGCATGCAAACTATTGTTTGGGTGGTCCATTGGAAACATTGTTGTTGAAATCTGTCTCATACCTACGCCATCATATTGTTGCAACGTGACCAGCTTTGCCATAGACCTGTCACACCATTCCGTTTCTAGGATTTCCTCTACCACCTCTGGTATTTCCTCTTAAACTACCTCATCTGCCTCTAGTATTGTTGTTCTGAAACTGGTCATGCCCCTTCATCCTTTTTTTCTTTGTTGATTAGTATTTCTGGGCCGGAGTTGGGAACACTGGTGGCCATATGTGTAGAAAGGAGTACCACATCAAAAGATGTTCTATGATTCAAACGAGCAATGAGTGTCTTATGTGTAAGTAACTAAGACTGGACTTTAAGCCATGTAAGGGATCCAACTTTTGATGTTATATTAACAATGGTTGACTCGTAATCCTTATCGAGTCCTCTGAATATTGCTAGTATCAACTGAGATTTGGATATTGGATACCCAGCAGAGGTTAACTTATCGGAGTAAGACTTCATCTCAATCAAGTAATCTTCCATATATGTGGAGCCTTTTGATGCTTTGGTAAGGGCATCTTTGTACTCCAACATTTTGGCTTCAGACTGACTATTAAAGTGACTCTCAATGGATTGCAAAATCTCTTTAGCAGTATAGCAGCCAACAACTTCGAGAAGGGTCTCGCTTCGTAATGGAGCTCAATAACTATCCTATCAAAAGTTGATCCATTGTGTTCCGGGTTTCGAAACATGCACCGATTGAGCAAAATTAGGGTAGAGGCCGATCTCAATCGAGAAGGGGGATTCCTAATGAGGCCATCCTCTAGTTTATGTCCTCGTATTATGGTAAGAACAATATAACGCAGTAGGAGGTAATTGTTTCTATTTAGTTTCACAGTGTAGGTTTGAGCCAAATTGACAGTGAAAGGTGGCGGAAAAGGAGAAAACATAGCGAAATTAGATTTGAACAGTGATGATGACTGCTCTAAGGATGAAATATTCCTGAAAGGAGCAGCGGATTGGGTCCATGCATCCATGGAAAGAGTGGGTGCCGAAAGAAGCGACGTTCCAAATACGCATGATTGACTCTGAATTCAAGTCGAAGAAGCTCCCGGTGTGAATCTAGCACCCTCAATGGCTGATCTGGTTCGTCCTGCCTCAGATGGGGGAATCGAGGTCTCAGTTCTAGCAATCGGAGCTCCTAATGTTGCTATAGAGGTAATCAGAGCTTCACCAGCTTCCATGGCGTGTGCCGTTGCTCTGATACCAAGTCAAGAAAATGAAAGAACGAACATTGAAAGAGAAGGCATTGGATTCATTCCATAGATTCTGATAATTAGTAGATGTTCTTGGCCGAGTATATACATCAAAGCAAATCTAACAAACTAACAGACAAAGAGGCCACCCGGCTACAATACGGATTCTCTAGAAGCACAAGAGCAAAATAGTCAAAAACACAAACATACGAATATAAATCTAATATTACTTAACACTCACATTTGATGTGGCGTGTCAAAACATATAAATGTTAATATCTACCTCCCATCAACTTAAACTTTTTAAAGAGATGTTCATTCAAGAATATGTAGTGCACAAATGTATTATCTTATAAACGTTGTATACAAGTTGTACCACGTATCATGCATTATGTTAATCCATTTTTACACTTCTACACCTATAGCAAAGACGTATTTGGTGAAAAAATAAAGTTAACCGACAAATCATGAAACTTGGTGGAACGGTTATGTCATTAAAAAAATCATGTGTGTTGTTCCTCTCGACTTAAGGCCTATAAAACACTCTAACTCGTGTCATCCTTGGCTCATACAAGTTAAAACTACCTAAGAGGTCCCTAGGGACGTAATTAATATTTGTTGAATAGTTTGAGTGTTGTAATGAAAGTCTAGCTTTATGTTGGAACCTGGGGATTCCAATTCTGTAAGGGTTTCCCCTTTCAGCAATATGAGTCTAAGGATGCAATGAATTATTGAATCACATCCGTGGATTCACATTTTCCACCTAATTGATATCAATTTCACCGGAGAAGATTTTGATTAGTGTGTGGGACTTACAAATAGTACACTTTTGACATGGCGGCGATCAAACTCAAAGTCTGCTTCACCAGATTCCAAGATGCCCATCGTTGTATGCACAAAACTAGAAGTCTGATTGTTCTTAACATGATCTTCAATGAACTTCTCGAGAAAGGCGTCCAACTCCTTGCTAAGATGTTTGTACCGACGTGTTAATCCTTGGAGATCAAGTACACCTAGAAATGGAAAGAAATCACCGAGGTTTGGGACCGCAGCAAAGTGAGATATATCTGCAGCCACATCTTTAAAACTCCTACTATTCTCTATTTCCACCTCCATATATTTCTTTCCAAACACCATTAAGGTGCTCATGCCCAAAAGCATATAAGATACGGAGGCGCTTAGATCGACCAGAACATGATCATTAGCTGCTTTTTTGATAGTGTCAATCAGCTTTACTCTTCTCATGGATTCAAATGAGCTGATTTTCTTGCTTGAAACACTACAAAAAACATGATCTTTAGCGGCGGAAATTTTCCACCGCGAAATCTGAGAATCCGCCACTAAAACTTATTCGCGGCGGATAAAAATCCACCGTATTTGCCTTCGCCGCTAAAAGTTTTAAGCCCTTTGCTGGCGGATTTCTGCATCCGCCGCTAAGAAAATTTAGCAGTGGTTTTTTATCCGCCGGTAATTGTCTAAAAACCGCCAGGAAAACATTTTCCAATAATAAGCACAATGCAGGTAAAAAAATGGTTTTAGCGGCGGATTTTCACTCCGCCGCAAAATAACATAATAAATAATAAATAATTATTACAGGTTTAATTCACAAAACTGATAATAATAAATATAATAATATATAATAAAAAACAGGTTCAATTCAACAAAAATAATAAATAATAAATAAATAAGAGCAATGATGGCCAGAGATATTAGCCTTCTTAGATGACGATTAAACAAATACCACTGTCATTAAGTTCACAGTAGGCTTTAGGATTCGACTCTCAGTAGCTTTAGGCTCTGAGCCTATTCCGATTTCCATGGGCTAGCTTTAGGTCTCCCTACCATAATTTCCAAAGGTGAAATGATTCAAAAACACACTCAATAAGTTATTATATACTAGACCGAAAACTCAAAGCATGCGCAAAAATTCTGAGAAAATGCTGAGAACAGAGTTATTGAATTATTTAGTCAAAACAGAGTTAATGTATCTCTACAACGATTTCCACTCTCAGTTTCACATAAGACAGAGAACTTGATGCAAGAACTCTCAAAACAAAATGCTGATCACTAACAAAACAGAGAAAGCAAACTCAGCTTCACGAGACCTGAAGCAAACTTGCTACCAGACTGATAAATAAGACTGAACATGTGCTTACACAGACTTGATAAAAACTGAGAAGAAAGGTCAACTACCTGACAACATGACAATCTGAAAGACTGAAACATACTCACAAACCAGAACAGAGGCCAATGAAATTAGGATATGAACATCAGAGAGACCAACACAACAGGTTGTTAACTCTAGCAAAACTTAACCACGTTATTATTCAGGTTCAAGACACATTTTTAGGGTTCTCATGGACATACATGACATAACAAAGTGCCCATTAATTCAAGAATTCAACAACTTTTTGTAGTAGAACAGACAAAATACGATAAATTCAAGCAGCTATAAAATCCGTCTGAAAAATACAAAATCTTTAGAATTTACACCACATTTAGCAAGAACATATGCAAGGATGGACAAGACTAGACTTGTCTTGACAAGTCTGTTGGACAATACCACCATTAACTGCCACACAGCTTGAAAATGATGTTTACACATTTCCAGGCAGTCATATATGCTAATGAATACAGAATAAAGAAACATACACACAGTTGAGTGATAATTTAGAATGCAAAACCAAGATACTAACCTTCAGTGCCAAGCTGATATCAAAGTTGCAACCCTTTACAGAAAGATTCTTGTATGGCCTGCTCCAGCTGCATTTAACTCTTATCCATGCTATAAATATCTAAAACAGAGCATGGCAGTCTGAGTGTTTAGCCATATTCAACCCATAATAGGAAAGAGAGTGTGTGCCTAGAGTAATAAATAGCACTCTCATGGCAGATAAATCACAAGTCAAAGATCAAACAATTTCATTCCAAACCTTTTCCTGGAGGCAAACATAGGTACAGAGCTCTGCTCTTACCTCCATATTCTATAATTTCTTCTTCTCCTGGTGGGCATGAGGTACACAAATCAGATACGGCACGAGAATAAGTAATACCATCTAAATAGCTTCCAACAACTCTTGCTTCGAGTTTCGATGATCAAAGTGAACTGTTATAGGAACCTATCAGGGGTGAATGTCAGTTAGTCAACATCTGCAAATAATAAGCAGCACTAGAAAGAATGAAAAAAAAGATTGAAAGGTTGTTTAGGACAAGCAATGATTGAATGGTATCGTAATCCACAAAGTGAACAGTATCCAAATATTCATGTAATCAAGTTACATCATTTTCAGCAGACTAGTACTTGACTTAAAACAGAACCAAACTCAAAACAGAGTTTTAGGTTCTAGACAGCAAGTTGCATGTTTCAGGCAAGTCCTAAGGGATCAGGTTGTACATACATGACATAACCTAGTCAGTTTTGTTAGACTTCCTATTCCTTGAGGAAGAGGTCCCGTTACTCCTTTATTGTATGATAAATCCTTACGAGAACCGAAAAACGAATACATGTATTCAATCAAAATCATGAACAAGCCAAACATAAAAAATGAAAATGCACTAGCAATTAGCAAGCAAAAAGTGATGGCTTACAGAATCCGTAGTTCCGATAAGCTCTGGATGTCCTCAGGTAGCTCACCACTTAATCCCATACTTGCTAACATGCTTAGGGGAATAAATATATAAAATATATATATATATATATATATATATATATATATATATATATATATAATAATATATTCAATAGAAAGTAACCAATGGCTTAAGAACAAAATTGGACATTTTCTTACATAGAATTAACACGTGAATCAATGCATCCAATTCCTTCCCAACTTCCCCCACATGGACAGGCTTATGCAAAACATTACCTGGACAAAAGGATATAGTTTTACTTCATTAATCTATTTGAAGGAACTTTTGTACAAAAAAACACTATAGCATCATATGCAAAATCCATTTATAACACAAGATGATAAAGAGGAAGAGCAGTTTTGATACCCAAGTATACGGAACTTACGAGGGCCCAGATAAAGAGGAAAGCCTTGGTTGTACTTACGAGGTATAGACTTGTAGAAAGTATCTCTAACATCGTTGTTGTGGACGCGAAGAAACGAAGCTTGTCCAGCATATGCCATTCTGAGTGCAGGGTAAGTGACAGTACACATGCTTATTTGTATGGACTGAACACTGAAGTGACCAACATAAGCAAATAATGCTTCAGTACCTGCATATATGTTTAGCCATTTACTTCAATAACATAGCTCAGAATTGTAGTAGTTAGGAAACAAGCTCAGAGCTCCACACTATCTTTTACCTGCATACAAAAATGTTCAATACTTCATGTTGCACCTATGAAAAAATATAAGCTTATCAATCAATTACAAGATGATACACTATTTGCAAGAACCCATAGAAAACATAGAAAGGAGCATTGATCCATGAAACTTAATAGATGTATACCTTGTCCAGTGTAAGTGCCAAGTTCTGAAGCTTCTGATTGTATACACCTTCAGCCTTTAAGAGGACATTGAAACCAAACCGAACGAGATTTAAGCAAATGCAGAATGCCAAATCAAACAAAACAATGAACAACCAAGGCAGGCAAACTTAATGGTGCTACTTAGCATCTCCTCATTGTCCAATAGAATGAAGAAAACTAGGAAATAGGGGGAAAAGCAGTTGATAAACTCACCTAAAACCGAGCAAGCTGAGTTAAGAACACTGAATATTTCTCAAAATTTATTGTTTAGATAAACCAACTCCTTTTCTTTGTCTTTTTCTCTAGATCCAGGGATCATGACTTTCTTCACTGCTGAAAACCAACTCCTTTTCTTCCCCATTTCTGATCAGTCTATCTTCAAATCACTGAAAACATGGTCATTATACAACACTGATTATTTCTCAAAATTTATTGTTTAAACCTTAAAACCATATATAAGTTGAGTACTGTATAACCTTAACACCCTCCCTCCAGAATCCTATTCTTTTGCTTCCTTAAACAGCCTTAAACCTATTAGGCACAGAAACAGGGAAAAATATATGTTGTGACACATTTCAAGAAAGCAAAACATAAAATAAAACTGGTGCTACAATACCATTATGGCATCCGAATATTTTCCAAGGGTCTGAAACATTTTTGGCCCTTCTTCTTGACATACACAATCTGCAGGAATAACATAGTTGGATATATTGACTAAAATTAGGACTATGAGCGTAACGATTTAATACAACGAAAGGGCAGGGACCTTCTAACTGAAGGTAGACTAAAGTCCATTAAAGAGCTAAGTGCAGCACTTTGTAAAGAGCGGATCCATTTAGCAGCTTATGATAGAAATCTGACAGAAAAACAGAGAAAAAATCTTAGCACAAACGAAGCTGCAAATGGCGAACTATTGAGAGGATTTTTACACAGCAAATTGAAGAAGATTAAGCGCTGAATTCTGGGGCTGAATCACTTTGATTTTGAGTAGGTTTCTTGAGCCAATAAGTGGCTATTATTATGTCTAATATAATCTTGAACAGAAAAATTAACAGCAAAACATATTTTTATGTTTATCACGCAAAATATAAAAGAAAAATTATGCAAAACCAACCCCAGAAATTCGTACATCTGAGCGGAGAGTAAACTCCAACCATCATTGTTCTAAGCAAATAGACTTAAACAATTGTTGATGGATACTCAGGATGGATTCATTGTCCTTAACTTAACCTAAAAACAGATCATATAATAGATTCTCACATATGCAGACTGAGTAAAAATGGTTAAAACACAAGATTAATTATGTTGCAGAACCACCAGCCAGGAGTTACACCAATTACCATATTATAATCATGAAGAAAAAGCTATTAAGTTCACAATTAAGAGTACACTGTAAAATTGACAATAGAAATTTTCATATAAATCAAAAAATTTGTCATCTAATCAATAGATTTATATAAAGACGCAATTGAACCACCTTAATCGTTTGTCATCCCCGACCATCTTAACCCTAGAAATCAAGTAGAGAGAAGAGAAGAGAAACGGAGCGAGAAGAGAGACGGAGCTAGAAGAGAATAGAGAGAAAGAGAAGAGAAAAAGAAAAATTACCGGTCATTGCAGAGCAGCCTGAGCAACCGGTTAATGCAGAGCAGCCTGAGCAACCGAGCACGGAAGTGAAGAACAGCTATCGAAGGTGAAGAACGGCGAAATCACGGGAGAGGATTGAGACTCTCTGGAGCTGATCTTGCTCGTCAAAGTAGGCGTCTAGAATGGAATCGCCAACTGCAATCGGAATCACAAAATCTGCACGACTTCGAAGAAATCGGGATTTCTGGAATGGGGAAGAAGAAATCGAAGGATATGACAGCTTAGGGCAAAAGTGAGAAGAAAAGAAGTTGGGCCGTGAGAAATTTGTTTTAGGACACAATGGAATTCTTTTTACTAGAGAACGGATCCAATGGAATTCTGAAGTCATTTTTTTCATTCCACTTATTATATTATTGACTTTTTAACGGTGGACGATATAAAACCGCCGATAAAAGAAAGGTTTTTGTTACGGAAATTTTTAATCCACCGCTAAATGAACTATGTTAGGAAGTCTTTACTTGTTTACCTGCGGATGTACAAAAACCACCGCTAAACCATATCACTAACGGTGGAATTTAAAATCCACCGCAAAAATCCGCCGTTAAATAGCAAGTTTTTTGTAGTGAAAGGAGCTCTCTATTGCAGAGTTTACGCATATTTCGTAAATAAGAACTATATGGTGCGAAAATTATGTCCCTTTGACCATAAGTAATATACTTAGCAGCTTCAGTATATGGCCTGCTGGCAAATGAATGATCATGGGTCTTTAGAAACTTTTCTGCTACTTCAGGGGATGACACTATGATTGCTGGAACAAATCCGAAGCGCATATACATCATTGGACCATGTTTTTGGGACAATTTGAAGAGATCTTGATGTGGGTTCTTGCCTAAAAGATGAAGACTTCCAAGAATTGGAAGCCCTTTTGGACCTGGCGGTGATCTTCTTCGTTTCTTCATCCATTTAAGCTCTTGAAAGAGAACACTACAAAATGCAGCCAACACAATGGTTATAGTACATATCCAAAAAACACCCTCCATGATCGATTTGCAAGTTCTTGAAGATCTAATGATTTATTTTTTTTGGCCGTAAAATATTGTGCATTTGATGATAAATACATATTTTTTTGGTTGAGTTGACTTTTAAACATGTTAAATAGCTTCCATCATCCATTATTAAACCATTTCCAAAATATGGGTGGCCAGCTGCTAGTGTTTCGATCAGATAAATAATGGGTTTTATTGTAGAGTGAATTGGGGAAGTGTTATTGCCGTTGGAAGCAAATCGAGGCATGCCATGTGGGTTTGCCGTTAACGGAGTGCGATCGAGCGTTAGTTTGATGTGGTTGAAAGTGATTTGTCACTAAAATCGTAACAAAATGCATAGTTAGGGGTGTTTATTGTCTTTCGAAAGTTAGGGGTTATATTTGAGACGAGGAGAAAAGATGGGGGACCAAAAGTGTTGTTTTTTCCCCCCAAAAAAAAAAAAAAAAAAAAAGAGAGAATTGGCATTCGAAAATATTATTGTTTAAACAGTTCAGCCTCGATAATTCATAAATCACACTTTTAAATCATCGATCATAATTTATGATTCATTACTTGTTATACGATTCATTATAATTTATGATATAAAAATGTGATGTGTTAACTGTTAAGCATATTTACTATACGCGATGTATCACATCGGCCATCGATTAATAAAACCATGCATACTGGTCACTAAAACAAATAGGTTTTTAAGCGACGAGAACTTGTGTTAGGACAGATTGCACACACTCTTAATTGATAAGATAAATGATAATAACTATAGTAGCACATTTATTAACACCAATTGGTTTTAATAGAATGATAAGCGTTTGATATGGTATCAGAGATAGAGGTCACGAGATCGCACTCTGGTTGGAACAATATTTTAATAAAAATTGTGGAAGTGTTGGATAGATTGCCAACAGTTGAATGGAGGTGTTGGGACATATTGCCCATACTCAGAGGCGGACGAATGATCTCAGGTAAGGAAGCGATGAAATTTTTAAAGGCAAATAAAAAATTTAAGGAGGGCAAAAAATATATTTTCTACATATATTAGTGTAAGTTTTCCGGATCAAGGGGGCAGCAGTTGACTCGCATTGGTTGTATGTAGCTCCACCACTGCCCACACTCTTAAATGATAAGATAAATAATAAGAAATATAATAATACATTTATTAACACCAGTTAATTTTAATCGAATGGTAATTAAACGTTTGATCTTAACAAGTTGTTGTCGCGCCAAATATATTTTTTGTGACAATATGCTGTCACATCAAAATATTCCAGAACGAGTCAACCTTTGGTAAATATTTTGTGGGATTTCTTTTTTTTTTTAGGGGAATTTTCAGTGGGGTAATTTGTAGCGGCGCCATGTTAGATTTTTTAGTTAAAGATTGTGGATGACTGTTTTTAATCTAAAATGGCAAAAAAGGACAAGAAAAAAAGATATTGGTTGAGAAGGACAAAACGCGCGTATTCTACTACGTGATTGTAGCAACGTGTAGTAATACGTGTAGTAAACGCGCGTTTTTCTTCTCAACCACTATCTTTTTTTCTTTTTTTTTTTTTTTTCTATTTTGTATCTTATTTTGTCCTTCTAGCCCGCGACCCCTAGATTTTTTAGGACGACACATTTCCTGAGAAAATTTAAGCGGGATGTTTTTTGCGGGATGATTATCTTTTGCGACGACTGCCTGATTTTTTGAGACCACATTCTGCCAGCACGGAATCTACGTGGAGTGAACATTTTATGCGTCGACAAAAGTTGTCGCATTAGATGTCATTATAATTTTATGATTTCCTTATATTTTTCTTAGATTTTCGTGGAGAAAGACACTTTTAAAACTTAATCAGACTATCTAGGAAACAAATTTTTTTTTTTTTTGTTTATACGGACAACCATCCACTATTATTTCTTCTTCTTCTTTTTTTTTTTTTTGAGAACTCACTATTATTCCTATATTGCCCTTATTTATTAGTGAATCTCATACAGTAAAAAAAAAAAAAAAATAAGGGTTCTAAATGATATAATATGAAAGATGTCAGGCAAAAATGAGTATAAGAAATGTTTTTTGTTAAAAAAGACATTTCACTAGTGTATGTGAATTTGAAAGTGAATTACGTTGATTTTCAGCACAAAACCAACGTAATTCACTTTCAAACTCACTATCATTTTCACTTTTACTAGTGAAATGTCTTTTTGACAAAAATAGTTTCTTATATTCCTAAAATTCTGACATCTTTTTAAATTTATCATATTTGACAATTAACTAAAAAAGAAAAATTACTTGATCTCATAAAAAGATATTATAGAGGGAGCGATTTTGGGAAGTTTTGTGGGAGGCTTAAGAAAAGCGGCTTTTAAAGTATTCAGAGTTTCAGTTTTCATCTATGTCGGGATCTCGACTAATGAAGAGAAAACATAGCCTATTAAAGCCAACGATGGATTTTCACTCTTTAGTCGCATTGGGTTTTTATTATTAGGAGGACCCTTTTTAATTAAGTATTATTATTATTCTATTATTATTATTCTTATTAGTATTACATAATATTTTTACAAAATAAATGGGCTTGGCCCGAAATAGCATTCTGAATTATTAAAAAAAAAAAATACAGTACGTGAGAGGGAGACAATTACATATATTAGGTTTGCTGAACAGAGGGGACACACCTTACTTTTGGCCGGCGGCTACTTTTGTGATGGTATATTGTTCATTTGATTTTTGCTTGATTTTATTTTATATTTGAATGTGTAGTTAATTGATTATTTTACCTCTTGATTCCAATATGATTGTGAGATCGAATTGTTGTACTCCTCGATTATATTGTTAGTATCCATTTATTTTCTAATTCCATCGATTAATGGTTAGAATATGCCATTTGATTATTCAGGCCTGATAGTTAAGCGATTATTTCGATCTAGCACCAAAAATTGAATCTAGACGATTGTCATAAAGATTTGATTTTAAGTGGTAAACAAATTGCCTGCCGGTTCATAGCCGGTAGGATTCCCTGTTGAGAAAATAAGTGGTTTAGGTTAAAGTTAACCCGATGTGCGATAAACCTAGATTTGGGGTTTTCTAATCGTTAATGCAATTGTTCTCACCAAACCTCTGGCGATTGTTGAGAGGTGTGCTCCACAGTTAGAGAATATGTAGTAACGATTGTCCTGCTTATCGAATATATGAAAAATTGGTTGCTTGGCGATTGTCGGCAACTATAAGTAATTTATTAGTAATTTAACGAGATATATTTGCATCAATGATCAATCGTAGAAATTGAGGGGAAATAATTAATTAGCTGGAGCTTCTTCTTGATTTTTTTTATTTTTTTATTTTTAGCAAGTAGTTATAAAAAAAATCACATATATTTTATTTTACAAATTTTAGTAGAAATAAATCCACCGTTTCCCGTGGTTCGACCCCTACTTCTAATATACTAGTTATAGAGGTTCTAGGTGAATTATCTTTGGTTGCTTGATGACCTATTAAATTTTGGCACTGTTTCCGGGGAACGGTGTTAAGTGATTTATTTCTTTTAAAATTTTGTGTATAGTTTTTTTTGGTGTTTTTCTTGTTTGCAAGCATGTAAGGTTACAACTATGCAAATCCTATGGCGAATCGTGATTGGTATGGAAACCGGGTGAATAATTCATATTTGGAGAGATGTTATCCTAGTGAGTCGAGTTATCCGGATTGGAGCTATAATTCATATCCACATATTTCCAATCCAGTGTGGACTAACCAATCAAACTATTATTATGATGACTCGCATGTGTCTCTTGATTGGTCCAATTCTCAGCCGTCTAGTGAACTTGAAAGTCTGATTCTTAGTTCAAATGAATCTCTTGAAGCCATGATGCAGTCTCTTACTACCAATATGACGCAGATGCTCCAAATAAAGATGATGAAGTTTCAACAAGTAATCTACAGTTTTCAACGAGAGTTTCTACAAGAAATTGGGCAAGAGATTTCACAGTTCAGAGAAGAGCAAGGCGCATGGTTTCAGAATATGCAAGGGAAAAATGACGAGCTAAGAACTGAAATGGATCGGCTTAAGGAACAAAGGTTAAAACATCCTCTCCTCCTATATGGTATGACGATGAAGACGATTGTCCTATGATTGATCCGACACTAGAGATTGTTGAAGACGTTGATCAACCAAAGGGTGAAGAAATTCACATGGTGTTGGAGAAATTAGTGGATAATGTGTCTACTCATGAGGAAAATCACTCGGAGGTAATCATAGTTGAAGAGCCATTGGTGCCTAAAGTTGTTGAGATGACCGTGGGCATGCGAATGAGCAAGAAGGAAGTACTCATCCCACTGGATCACTATATTATGAACTGGGATGTGGGAGCCCCTAATCCGGTTTTGATTTTCTTGGGAAGATACTTCAAAAAAGTGCCTAGAGCCAAGGCACGACTGGTTCTACATGACAGAAAAATGGATGGCTCGTATTCTGAATTTTGTTGAAGAACCATGCAAAGAAAACTATTCCATTTAATTCAACAAAAAAAAACTATTCCATTTGACAATGGATAGCCGAGGTAATTACGTTTGGCCAAAGGCTTTAAAGAAATGTGCTTGTTGTGAGATAACTCAATTCAAATAAATTTGTTAATTTTATTGTGTTTTATTTTTAATGAATAAGTGAAAAAAGAGAGAATTACACTTCTGGTGGAGATTTCTGTCTATCTCACAGGTTAAAGAGGGCGGATGGTTGGTCAAGTAATGAGAGAATGGCAACGAAATGCGATATGGAGGTACGAGTAGATGATAGTGTTCAAGAATGGAAGATTTCAAATTCTAGTCAAATCGGGATCCTAAGGAAAAAGGGTTCTTTTCTACCAAGAAAGTAATAATAAAAAAGAAAAGGAAAAAAGAGGATTTCCATCCTGCAAAAAAAAATATTAAAAAATATTGTTGAAGATGTGGGATCCCAACTTTCATGTTGGGTGGGAAAAAAAATTATTCTCCTCGCCTGAGGTTAGCCCAAATCCACGACCTCTCTGCTCCACTTGCTCAATTTATATATTAAAAAAATTATTATTTCTTTACTTTTTTTCCTTTATTTCCCCTTTTATGGTGCAGCCTGAGAAACCCATCCACCACACCAAATGCTTTGGGGCGTCCATACCACTCCCGGAATCACATAGGCCAAAAGCAAAGGAGGCCAAGAGTTATCCACCATCCCTACACATGGGTCAACCAGTTATGTGTTCTCATCCCTTTTTCTTTTTGCATGCATTACATGTTAGTTTAGATAACTATTTTCAAATCATCCATTTCATGTAGTTATTTTATGCATTAGTTTCATTTTATTTCTCACACTTTTAGCATACATTGGGGACAATGTATGATTTAAATATGGGGGAGTTTTTCATACATTTACATATTAGAATTGCATCTTTAGGACATTTTAGGATTTCATAACACCAATGTTGATTTTTTATGACACTTTATCAACTATTTCATGCAGTGGCGGAACTACATACAACCAAGGGGGCAACTGACCCTCCTTGATCCGGAAAAATTACACTAATATATGTACAAAGCATATCGTTTGCCCCCCTTAAATTTTTTATTTACCTTTAAAAAATTTATTGCCGCCCCTTACACGAGATCCTGCGTCCGCCCCTGATTTCATGTAAATCTTGTATTAAGTAATAATAATCAAACGGTAATTGATCAATGCAATCACACACTATTGTTGAAACACACTCACATTAGGTCATTTGTTTGTGAACTTTGGAGGTAAAATCATTGATCCCTAACGAAAAACCACTTAAAAATGAGATTTCACCTAGCCAAAGAGCGCACTCGCTCATACTTTCTTTTGAGTGGTATCCACACAGTCCAATGTCATTCCAGAATTTGCATTGACATGCATTTCGAGACCACACTTTTTCAGGTTCAGTGCACTTAAATGATTGAGGCACCTAGGATTTACCCCTTTCTAGACCCACTTCTGTTGCCTACCCATATTTTATACCCCTTAGTAAGCCCCGTCTATCCTGATCCTTTCTCTGATTAAACTCCAGAAATTAAACCCATGGCCTTTTCTTACGGTATCCCCTCTTTTGTTGACCGTATCGTCAAAGGATTGTATGTATAGTTACATGAAATTTTGGAGATGTTGTGGAAGTGGATATCTAGAGAAGTATGACTCGAGATTATGTCATGAAGGTGTATTTCAAGATATTTAAAAAAAATGATAAACAAAAAAATAAAGTAAAAAAAGAAAGAAAAAAAAGGTGTTTACAATGAAGGAGTTTTTTTATATATTGAAGAAGTAGCTTGTTCTCGCACATTTTTGTGCAAGTTTCTTTGGAAAGTATTGTTTGCACTTCTATTTTTAGGATGTTGTGATAGAAGGTGGAGCCACATTGTGTTTCAATGATGATTGGTGTGGTTATTCATGCATTCTTCTTGACAATTTAGCCTCTATATTTCCCTTTTACCCTACCTTGATTTCAGTCCCTAGCCTGTTATAACCTTGATAAATACCTCATTATTTGTGCATTGGATTTTGAATTTATTGTGGTGGAGATTTGATTGATATGAAAACTCATGGTAATACTTGGTTGTGTGTTGATTTTTGAGAGAGAGTGAATTGTCCCTATGCATTATATTGAGAGTTTTACCCGTGAGGACAAGTTGAGACTCTTTTATTTTGCCACTTTAAAAACGGTTAAACCCTAACCGTAAGGGCCCCCCACCCCCGATCCCACAGGAATGTGGGGAGATGCTAATCAGGTAACCTAGAGCTTAGAGTCAAGGGCTACCTTAGACCATTGCACTGAAGTTTTTTTGTCATTGGAAGTCGATACCATTTCTTCGGGATCGAACGGCTGACCTCCAGCTTATGGTCCGGGCTGTCATTATAACACCCCAGCTCCTCACCACTAGGCCATATCCAGGGGATTTATTTTGCCACTTTAAAGTTTATGATCGAGTGAGTTAAAGTTAGTTGTAAAAATACTTGTGTGTGTTATGCCTTGCTTGATATCATTTGATTTGCATTATGGAATATTAGGTTGATGAGACAGTTGGACCGGCGTTATTATTGAAATTCTTTTGGTGCTTTGCATTCATATAGTTTTAGGTTATGCATATAGGGTTTAGCTTCAAGCATCTTTCTTATGTTATATTTGGGATGAGAGTGCATTGCTTGATGACAAGCAATGATCTAAGTGTGGGGGAGTGATGAAACCGTATTTTATGGGATTTTCTATGCTTATTTTATATCTATTTTGTCGGGAGATGTTCTGTTTCGGGTATATTTTGGATAATTTTCAGGTTTTGAAAGCTCGAGACAGATGCTGAAATATTTTTGAATTTATAGAGCGATTTTGGGAAGTTTTGTGGGAGGCCAAAGAAAAGCGGCTTTTAAAGTATTCAGAGTTTCACTTTTCATCTATGTCGGGATCCTGACTAATGAAGAGAAGACAAAGTCTATTAAAGCCAACGGTGGATTTTCCCTCTTTAGTCACATTGGGCTTTTATTATTAGGAGGACCTTTTTTAATTAAGTATTATTATTATTATCAGTATTACATACTCCCTATGTTTTTATTTATATGTCGCAGAGAGAAGAATCACACTGATTAAGAAAGTAATTAATATGTCTAAAATATAGTATTGGAAATATATATTTTTTATTGTAGATGTAAATACTTTGTTGGTAATGTGTTCTTAGTATTGAAAATATATTTTTTTATTGGATATGTAAATAGTTTATTGGTAAAGGAGGAAAAAATAATAAATGATGCATTGGAAATGTAAAATGACAGATAAATAAAAAAGAGAAAATTCTCAAATGTGACAGATAAAAAAAACGGAGGGAGTAATATTTTTACAAAATAAATGGGCTCGGCCCAAAATAGTATTCTAAATTATTTAAAAAAATATATAGTACGTGAGAGGTAGACAGTTACATATATTAGGTTTGCTCTGGAACAGAGAGGACCTATGATGCACCGATTCTGGGCGCCGTGCGTCGTGTCCGACACATTTTCAACACGACACGTTCCGACACGCTCCGACGGATGTCGGCTTATTTAAAATTTTAATATCCGACACGACCCCGACATGCTGTCGACACGGCACCGACCAGGGGCAGATCCACCCCAATGAGTGGGGGGCACTCGCCCCCTCGGATCCAGAAAATACACTTATATGTATGTTATGTATTGTTTTCGCCCCTGTAAAATTTATATTCGTATCACCTATAATAATCTGATAATTTGACATACAACTTTTATCATATAAATAAAAATACATGGGTATTATCAAAGTGAAACATTTAAAAATAATAATAAACAGTTTCGGAACATTGGTTTTCTTCAAAAACATTGATTGTAGTGTTTTAAATGTTTATTGATAGAAGTAGAAGTGTTAATGTGTATGGATAATGCGATATATAGTCGTGTTTTTTTTTTGCGATGTATAGTATTTTTTTATTTTTTCGAATCGTAGGAGACAAAAAAAACACTATTATATTTTTTTTTATTGCGAAAAATCTTTAGAATTGTCGCCCCCCGTCGCCCGGGATCCTGCGTCCGCCTCTGGCACCGGCACTCCTGAACCCAAATTTTTAATTTATTTTTCTTTATTTAAGTTTTCTTCAATGGAAACGTTAAACTACACGATTTCTATTTTTATAATAATTTAATAAATAGTACGCTGTAACATCCTGCTTTTCAAAAAAGGGCAAAAGACGCATTTAACAAAAAAATCAGATATTTATTTTATTTAATTAAAGGATTTAAGTTTTCGTTTTAAAATAAATAAAATAAAATAGAAAAGGAAATATACAATTAACATGGAGTTATTTTTTTTGGGAAAATAAAACCTCCCATTATTTGGAGGTTGTCAGAGTGTTTTTCACGTAAAAAGCTTTATACGCTCTGGAAAAAAAGAAAACCGAAGCAAAAGGAGGAAGTAGAATTTCTCAAGGATCTTTCTATTCGTTCGTCGGTTTTCAGTTTCGAGTAGATAATCAGAATCGTGGTGAAGAGATCGTCGTTTTGGTAGCAAGGTTTCAGAGTTTCGTAAAGGTATGGTTTTGGCTTTAAATCTAGAATCTTGAAGACTATGTCTTGTTTTGGTGTTCTAGTTGATCAGTTCGTAGTTTAGATTGTTTAGAAACCTTTGATCACAATTAATTTAGGTTTAATTGTTGATCAATTAGGTTTGAGATGGAGTTCTAAGAGTGCTTCAGATTTCTTGAAGGTTTGGCTTTGGTTTTGCTTGCTAATAAGGTAAGAGGTTCTTCCTAATGTTTAATTAAGATATTATGTTGTTAAGTTTGTGTTTTGGGTATAATTTGTGGTGTTCTAATGATTGAAATCATGCCTACTTAATGTTAGGAGAGTATGTGATGTTATAGCATGTAAAAGCTGTGGTTTTCTGCTGTTTCTCTTTGTTTATTGATGTTAAACTTGTTTGGAATCTAGTGTGGATCGTTTAGATGCATAAAACTGAGTTTTTGGGTGTTTCTACGCTTGGTGCAGGGGCACCGGGCAGTCAGAACTCGATTTTTACATTCAGAGCCTTGGTGCATGCGCACCAGAATCCAATGCATGCGCACTGAATCCAATGCGTGCGCACGAGATCCAGTGCATGCGCACTGGACATGTTTTTCTTGTGTTTGATCAGTTTTGAGCCCCGAGTCTAGTTTCAAATGTGGTTTCTTGATCTAAAAACATTAAATGAACTTGACAAGCCCTGATTTAGCATCAGATGCGTTTAGTTCCGGCACTCTTCAATGGAGTTGAAGTTCGGGACCGTCGGAAGAGTATGATTGGCTTGTGCTTTGATGAATTAGTATTCATCAATGTCTGTGTATGTGCTAGGCCTTGTCCTTGTCTAATGGTCTAGGAAAGAGAGTAGTAGAGGTGAGGGAGCTTACTTGAAAATACTTAGGTGGCTAGTTAACAATTAATAATAAACGTACATGTGTAGTTAAAAGACTAAACATCGTAACATTCTTGGTAAGGCACTTGGCTATATTGCGATGTGTGGCCGGTCAGATAAAGTGAATAACTCTTCTGGCCTATAA
Source organism: Gentiana straminea (assembly GCA_036785695.1). NCBI lineage: Eukaryota > Viridiplantae > Streptophyta > Magnoliopsida > Gentianales > Gentianaceae > Gentiana > Gentiana straminea. The sequence goes on along the minus strand of JAVUPR010000113.1, from coordinate 12,707,968 downwards.
ATGGCTAAATGGTAGGGGGACTTCGCTGAACGTGTACACTATCGGGTCTTAACCCGTGGCTATCGGTGTGATCCACTGATAGGTTGCAAACGATACCTCGTGGTGGGTAGCACCATGCGTTGTGCCCTTGAGTGCCGATGTAACAAAGATAAGTTAAGCTAGAAACAGTTAGTCATGACATATTGATGAGCATGAAGTGAACCCTAGAGTTGTGTCGGTCACACAAAGATAACTTAATAATAATAATATGAACCTTTCGTTGTAAGACTTAATTATACATTAGCTTCTTCCTCTTGCTAAGTACTTTGTACTTACCTCAATTGCATATGTTGTTTTGTGTGCTTTTGGGGGGAGAAGATGAACATGTTAGCCTTGTGCTCGTTGAGGAGTTCGATGATGATTTGATGACGTTGATGTTAGGTGTAGTTCCCGAAAGACAATTTCTGTAATTGTTTTTGACAGGATTTATAATTCATCTTAATATTTGCATTTATTCTTATATTAATACAGTGCTGAAAACCCTAAGTATATCGGTATGTAATCACATAACTCAGTGTATGGCATACACACGAGGATTGAGTTAGTGATGATATGCTTAAAACTATTTAGTCCGTGGTGAATTTAATCAGAGTATGGGTCTTATGATTAATACACCAATAATGCGCCCAGAACACTTAACGGTGTGACCGTCTTATCCGGACCGTCGGTATAGGGTACCTAGTGGGGCATTTATATATGATGTCAATCATATAGGACTAGACCGATTTGATTTGAGTTCTCGATATAATTCCGTGATCGAGAAATCTTATCGAATCACAAGATGATCATATATGGATTAATCACAATCCTGAGGTGATCACAGTCTACGACTTGGTTCAAAGTAGGGTTTGATGTGTTAGTTAATGATCACTTTGATACATGTGATCTGAACACTTCTCGTTGGCTCTATTCTGGAATGAGTGAGCAGTCTGTGACTTCACAGATACGGAATCCATTCCTTCCTGCGGGAAGTAGAGATACAGTTCCCTTATTTGTTAATCCTAGAAACTGATCGATCCCGGGAGTTCATATTATTAGTTATGAACTAATTGATCACTAGGGGATTAATGGTAAATAAGGATAAGATGTTTTGAGAAGGGTTTACGGAAATATCCCGAATCAAAACGAACAGTCTATGAAGGATTAGTCTATATGTTATGATTATATCAATGGACGCTTTACTCGATGATTAGAGTGTAAGTATATATCGATAATCGATAGAGTTCAGTTTCGGGTTTATGGTGGCGTAATCCCGGAATTAATAGATTGAATAAGAAATGTTCTGTCCGATGAATATTTTTATTTAATTTATTGTAGCTACTGGTTATAGGTCCATGGTCCCCGATGTGGCTCTTAACATGCATATGTTTCTTGACGTTGGGCCTCAATAATAATTAAGTAGTTGGACTATTTAATTGATGTGCGAATAATTATTTAGTGGGCTAAATAATTAAATACATGGAAAAGACATTTTTCGTGGACTCGGCCCATAATTGAGTGTGGCGTGTGAAACCCTAATTTTAGGGTTGATAGGCGTGTTTTGTACATGTTGTAATTAGAGAGAAATTAGTTTTCTTGGATAATTACATGTCATGTGATTAATTGTTTATTTGTTAAATAATTAATCGTGAGATATTAGATATTATCTATTACATATCTAAATTAGTTTTAGAATATATTAGATTATATTTAATAAAGGATTATTATGATTAATTATTTAATTAATTATTAAATCCTTGGAGGACAACGATTTCTCTCCTATATAAAGAGGGTTCTCCTAAGCATTTTCGAACACACATAATACGCATACATACACACAAAATAAGCTAAGGAATTCGGCCAAAGCTTAGGATTTGAGTTGGGAAAATCTTCGGGATTTTCCGGGTAGCATATCAAGGAGGTCAAGCATCAAGAATCGGCTTGCACCGGTTGTTGCTTGGAGATACACATCGGAAGACTATGGCTTCTCGATTCTCGGATCTCGGCTTATTCTTTGGATCTCGGCTTATCTTTTGATTGGTAAGTAGATTTAACCTTCTTGTAGGTAGATCTTAAATTATGTGCTTTAATGTTATATTGGTCGTGATCCTTGTTATTCCGCTGCGTAATCGGGCGGTTCTAGATCCGTCCGGCGATATTACTTCCAACAAGTGGTATCGGAGCCTCTGATCTATAAATTAAAGTATATAATTGATAGATCTATGAGTGGAATTGCATGCTTAGATTGCATCTTTTTCGTTTTTTTTTTAAATTTCGAAAATTATCATGATTTGATTGCCTTGGTATGTTATGGTGAAGAGATGGATTGGGGTTGGTGTCTGTTTACCGTTAGATCTATTTTGTAGCTCTTTTGATTAGTATCAATCGAGCATAAGATCTTGTATTTTTATTTTATTTTATGCGAAAATTTGGTATATTATTGTATAAAATTCCGGGTTCGAGACGATGAAGATCTTGGTGACGAAGATCAAGATCAAGGCGAAACCCTAGGTATGAATAAGGAGAGGGGCGGCGGTTTTTTTTCCCACTTTATGCGGCGCCTATTTGCGGCGGTTTTTTTTATTTTAGGGTTATCGGTTTAATTGTTTTTTAATCGGATTTGTTTTTTTTATTTTTAATTTAATCTGGCTGAATGGCCATTAAAAATTTAAAAAAAAAAATTATAAAAACCGAGACATATTTTTAAAAAAAAATTTATTTTATATATACTTTATATATTTAATAAATAGCCCCTCTCCTTTCGGGTTCGTGGATCGAGATCTGGAGATTCAAGATTCAAGATCGAAGATCAAGATTGAAGTTTTGAAGATTGTTATGTACTTTTTCCTAGAAAATAGGTTAGATACGGGGTACCAACGATTCATCTCGGTGTTTATTTTCCGTAAATTGCGTGTATGATCGTTATTATGTGTATAACTGGAAATTTGCCATGACATGCATCATATCATGAATTCCACTCCATATGCATACATGTAGCTATTTAATTCTGGATAATTAATTAGACATGTATTCGACTCGATTAATTAGTTTAATATTTAATTAATTGTTGTGGGAATTAATTATTTTAAAAACTAATTAAAGAACCGAGGAATCGGGTTTTGTCAATCGTTAAGTTTTCGGTGATGGATTCTCGGTGAATCCCACCTTAAACCGGAACGAGATTGCGGGTTTGTTCCGTATTGTCTACGGGAAAGTTTGACAATTTAAGTGATCGGAAAATCATGATACATGGGTTCAGAAATGGTCTAACCATGGTTGGGTATGTTCAACTGAGCTACGGCTCGATAGACTCACCCTACACGTGTGACGTTTGCACGGGGGTTCGGCAAGACTTAGCATATCCGACAAGCCTTTACGGCTAAACGGGGCTTCTCTTAGCCGGATCCGACCGACTGTCACATATGTTCCAACGAATATGACGGGTAGGCTTGCCTACATCACCGACACCATTCGGGTACAAGATTTGTTGTTTCTTAAAATATTGTCAAGTCCAAAACCGCAATCAATAAACCCACCACTTTTTCAAAATATTGAGTGGGAGCGGGGAAGGCGACAGCCGACCCCACGGCCTCTACTATAGATGCAAGAACGTGAGAGAATGGTGACGCCTCGAGCCCCTTTGATTTCGGCCCCCTACGGATGGTGTTCACCGCTATCAAAATTCAAGGCTTGGTCTCCGAAAGGATAGGATTTGGGTACTCGTTGAGTCACTGACCGACCCTACGGCGGCACACTCGGGGCGTACTTTGAGATCTGATATAGTAGGTCACACTCATCAAGGATATTTTAGGAAATATCATGGCTGAAAAAGGACGGTAATCGATTTTTAAAGTAGGGATGTTGGATTTCCACGAGATGTATGATTCTCAAGTTTAATCATCGAGAGAGATTGTCTCAATTTAATCGTCACCTCTTTGACCTACCCTACGGCGGCACTGAGGTGTGAGGTTAAATCCTTGGAATAGTAGGATAGACTTTTACTGTTTATAATTCCTAAAATTTATCTAGTCGTGTATGTATGAATTTTTTCTGTCAATTTTGTTTACAACTATCATCTCTAGGCTACTAAACTGCTAGTGTAATGACTTCGTTAAAAGTGGAAAGTAACAAGAACGTTGAACTCATCGAAGAATGCAATTAAATTTCGGAAGAGATATTCCTCTTGAGCCTTTAAATCTAAAGTGACATAGTGTAGGTATGTGGCTTCTGTCACTCGTGTTGAACGAGAGACGCACTTAGTTCAAAGATGATGTAGGACTATATAAAATTCTATTAGTGAATTTTAATTGTGTGAGTAATCACACAAGAAATTTCTAATTGAAAAATTGGAAAATCATAAATAAAGTGTTGCTAGTTAGACGGTATTTGGAACCGATAAACTAGTGGGAGCTTTATTCTTATGATTTGTTGTTTTTCTGAATCATTAGAAATGTGTAAGAGACTGCACAAGAGTTTTTCCATTCCTGGAAAAACATGAACAAAGCATTATTAGTTAGACGGTATTTGGAACCGATAAACTAGTGGGAGCTTAGTTCTGGTGATTTTCTAATCTCTGAAAAATCATAAATAAAGTATTGCTAGTTAGACGGTATTTGGAACCGATAAACTAGTGGGAGTTTTAACCTTATGATTTGTTGATTTTTTTAGAAAAATCAAATAGTCCAAACGAGTAACACAATCATTAGACATCCCACAGTTCACGAGTAGTGTCTACTCAAATGAACTGCTAGTTCAAGACTGTTTCCATATAAGGAAAGTCAAGAATGGGAAGAATGTCTACACGTGTTAGTCATCTAAACTAAGTAGTTTTAAGGCTAAACTAGAATATTAATAAATAGAAAATCAGAGGATAAGGAAAGTGATTTCGGATCACTGACCAATGCATCCTTAACGATTTCCTCGAAAGCTAAGTTCTTTGGAAGAACAAGGTAGCTATGCATTAAACGATAAATAGAGTAGACAACGGGCAGTTATTTCAGCTAGAATAGTGGGAGTGATATAAGGAAATGAATTTCGGATTCAATCCTTGAATATCACAGAAAATTTATTTTCTGTTTTCATATTCGTTGGAACAAATGGATTCACTTTCAATTCGATAATTTGTTTGTCTTATAGAAAGTGAATATGACATTTGTAGCACGAATCCAAGACTCGGAATTTTGTTTGATAAAGTCAGAACCACTAAGAAATGCTGAAAAGGTATATGTAACACATCTTAAACTATTAAAGGCAAGAGGTTTCCGTATTTAGATAACCACTTCTTCATACTCTATTAATTAGGTCATATTTCCTAAAGACAATATCTGAAGACTGGCTTAGGGTGATTCCTATCTCCCAGTCAAGGAACACTGTCTCAAAAGGAACAATGACTAAGCTTCCTTTCAATCGGGAAAGGGTAATAGATTTAAAGAAGTAACATAGCTTGTTCATAATGACCTTCGGGGTCTTGTGAAAGATACAAGTTAGAATGAGCTTCTAAGTAGTGACATCTCGTCAGAAAACTACTCGAAACGCCAGTAAGATTATCTAAAATATTTGGAGGTATCTCTGATTTCACCAGAGATAGAGTATTCCATGCTCAGTAATAGGCCATAGCGTAGTCTTGGGACTGATGCTCGGCCTGTCTCCCAGTGGAATTTATCCACTGAGGGATAACACCATAAATTTACCTCATATAGTTATTAATGTGCTACAATACACTGCTTAACTCATTTAAGATACTGGTTGCGAAATAACGGTTTACACTATCATGTAAAACCGAGAAGTCTACCTAGAAGATGCCTACGAATTTGTGGATAAGGAGTAAATTCGGTTCATCCCACTTCCGTCAATATAGGAATTTAGCACTTAGTGCTTGAAGGTAGGACTGGAAATTTTGCATACACGTTCAGATGATGACTGTTCGTGCAATATCTTATACGTTGAGTAAAGGTTGGTTATAAGATTCTTAAGATCAGAAAGTGACGGTTATATTGTCAAAACCCCTTCTGAAAGGGTCTATGAATAACAACCTTGGACTTTGGAGTACGGTTACTCAAGGTAGTTACTAACTGATTAGATCAGACCACGTCCAACAGTGGTTGTTGGTGATAACACTGATAATTACTACTAGATCAGAATATCGATCCACCAAGAACACAATGGGAGTATGGTTTAACCATTACCTATTGTGGTTTTCTGAAGACTTTGCAGTTTACAAAGGTGATTGATAACCTATGGTTCCTTGCGGGCTGTATAGGATTCAGATCAATAGAGGTTGGTTAAAAGCCATAACCCTGTGAATGGAGTTTTGGTACTCCAGTTCTGTTCACACTCTAGTAGAACCACCTGAGTGTCTCAGGACCAGTGGAAGTAATTGGATCTACATGATAAGAGTCGAATGAATAGAAAGTTTAACTTTCGGTACAAAGCTGAGTGGTCTAGGGGTGATTCCCTAACAAGTAGAGAGTTAACCAGACCGTGAACTCTCTCACCACTCGGTCTTGTTGGATTCCGTTAGAAAGCAGAAAATAGGGGTGATTCCCTAAGACTTTCTTGCCGAACAAACGGAATCTGAATTCATTCGGAACAGAAGGGTTTTAGCTAAGAATAAATGCATGATTTCGTTAGAAAGTAGGAAATAGGGGTAACTCCCTGAGACTTTCTTGCCAATCAAACGGAATCTGAATTGATTCAGGAACTAAGGCTTATATCCTTTAAGGACCTCTAGGTCATTTAAAAGTCACATATTTCAAGTATGTGGACTTGACCAGAATATTGATAAGTCTTTCATAGACTGGATGTCAGTATTGGTAAAGTAGTATATACATTAGTGTTCATGAATGGTAACACTGAAACAGATGGAAACAACATGAGTTTGTTATCTGAAGTCGGAAACTGACATGCCAAGATTCTCTTTATGAAACGTTCTAAAGGATTTGATTCGGTCAAATTCCCGAGAATATGTGACTGGCAATCCCATCTATCCTAATGGTTAAGATGATTTTGCATATCGGTATGCAACATTCAAAGAAGTAGTCCTACCTTACCTCTCACGGAATGCTTCTCTAAACCTGAGGATGAATAGAAAATGGGATAGACTCTCTTTTGATAAGAGAAAGTCAGGTAATTACAAGTTAATCGAATCTTGGATTCAAGTATTAAATAGAAAGTTTAGTACGTCCTCAAGTATCTTTGGAGAACGAGGAATAATAATAATATGCTAGTATATTCGGGTGCGCACATGAATATAAATGATTACACTGATTCTGACTTTATGTCAGATTAAGGATGATCGTTAAGTCGATCTCGGGCTCAGTGTTTACTCGTGTGATTCTGACTTTAAGTCAGATTGAGGATTTCCTTCCATATTTGGGAGTAATTCCAGATCTGGTAAGCCGATACCACTTCATTGTGAAAACAGTGGAGAGGTAGCTGATAAGGATCTTCGTAGTCACCAGAGGTAAAAAAAAAAGCATATTGGGAGAGTACCACCTGATTGGATGGACCGGCGATGTTTCGATCCTAAAGATCGTCTCGAGCTGACAACCTAACGGATCAGTATACTAAGTCGTGTGGCATTTAGATGTTGCATACTCACCGAGTCACTGACCGACTCTGCGGCAGCACACTCGGAGTGTATTTTGAGATCTAAATGGTTTGATGCACTTGGCGGGTACAGAATTGAAGGATATATCTCATTTGCTTTTAGAGCAAGTGGGAGAATGTTGTGTATAAGGGGTATGCTCTAAACAATTAATCACTTGCCTTTCATGCAAGTGGGAGATTGTTAGGTGTAGTGCCCGAAAGATAATTTATGTAATTGTTTTTGACAGGATTTATAATTCATCTTAATATTTGCATTTATGCTTATAATAATACACTGCTGAAAACCCTAAGTATATCGGTATGTAATCACATAACTCAGTGTATAGCATACACACGAGGATTGAGTTAGTGATGATATGCTTAAAACTATTTAGTCCGTGGTGAATTTAATCAGAGTATGGGTCTCATGATTAATACTCCAATAATGCGCCCAGAACACTTAACGGTCTGACAGTCTTATCCGGACCGTCGGTATAGGGTACCTAGTGGGGCATTTATATATGATGTCAATCATATAGGACTGGAACGATTTGATTTGAGTTCTCGATATAATTCCGTGATCGAGAAATCTTATCGAATCACAAGATGATCATATATGGATTAATCTTAATCCTAAGGTGATCACAGTCTACTACTTGGTTCAAAGTAGGGTTTGATGTGTTAGTTAAGGATCACTTTGATACATGTGATCTGAACACTTCTCGTTGGCTCTATTCTGGAATGAGTGAGTAGTCTGTGACTTCACAGATACGGAATTCATTCCTTCCTGCGGGAAGTAGAGAGACAGTTCTCTTATTTGTTAATCCTAGAAACTGATCGATCCCGGGAGTTAATATTATTAGTTATGAACTAATTGATCACTAGGGGATTAATGGTAAATAAGGATAAGATGTTTTGAGAAGGGTTTACGGAAATATCCCGAATCAAAACGAACAGTCTATGAAGGATTAGTCTATATGTTATGATTATATCAATGGACGCTTTACTCGATGATTAGAGTGTAAGTATATATCTATAATCGACAGAGTTCAGTTTCGGGTTTATGGTATCCCGGAATTAATAGATTGAATAAGAAATGTTCTGTCCGATGAATGTTTTTATTTAATTTATTGTAGCTACTGGTTATAGGTCCATGGTCCCCGATGTGGCTCCTAACATGCATATGTTTCTTGACGTTGGGCCTCAATAATAATTAAGTAGTTGGACTATTTAATTGATGTGCGAATAATTATTTAGTGGGCTAAATAATTAAATACATGGAAAAGACATTTTTCGTGGACTCGGCCCATAATTGAGTGTGGCGTGTGAAATCCTAATTTTAGGGTTGATAGGCGTGTTTTGTACATGTTGTAATTAGAGAGAAATTAGTTTTCTTGGATAATTACATGTCATGTGATTAATTGTTTATTTGTTAAATAATTAATCGGGAGATATTAGATATTATCTATTATATATCTAAATTAGTTTTAGAATATATTAGATTTATCTTATATTTAATAAAGGATTATTATGATTAATTATTTAATTATTTATAAAATCCTTGGAGGACAAGGATTTCTCTTCTATATAAAGAGGGTTCTCCTAAGCCTTTTCGAACACACACAATATGCATACATACACACAAAATAAGCTAAGGAATTCGGCCAAAGCTTAAGGTTTGAGTTGGGAAAATCTTCGGGATTTTCCGGGTAGCATACCAAGGAGCTCAAGCATCAAGAATCGGCTTCCACCGGTTGTTGCTTGGAGATACACATCGGAAGACTATGGCTTCTCGATTCTAGGATCTCGGCTTATTCTTTGGATCTCGGCTTATCTTTTGATTGGTAAGTAGATCTAACCTTCTTGTAGGTACATCTTAAATTATGTGCTTTAATGTTATATTGATCGTGATCCTTGTTATTCCGCTACGTAATCGGGCGGATCTAGATCCGTCCGGCGATATTACTTCCAACAGTTGATGCCATGATGATGCTTTCTTTTACCTTTCATTAAATGTTGTACTAGATAATGTTGTACTTTTATTTCAAGTTTGTAAGACAAGTGTTGTATCTTTCTTTTGGAATATCGTACGTTGTAAGCTTTATATCGTTATTGTAATCTTTTCTTTTCTACCCCTAGTCGGTTTGTATTCCATTCTTAGAAACATTTATGATTTTACCCGAGCCTTTTGTGCTTCCGTTGCTTTAATTTTGATACGATGACGTAGAGGCTGGCGTATAATCTTAGATTTATTTAATGTTATACGCGCCGAACGTTCTATTCAGGATAAGGGCTCGGTATCCGGGAGCGGGGCGTTACATACGCCGTATTTAATTTATATGTTTCTTGTTGATAAACAATCATTTTTACAATTTGTAGTATTTTGAAGGTTAATCACAATTTCTTTTGGCACCGTATAAATGTCGAATATCTATTTTAGATATTCATAGATTTTACATATTACCTATTTTATTTTCTCTAGTTTTTTATATTTTTACGAATATTTTTTTGATAAATTGAATCATATTTACATCATAATATATATATATATATATATATATATATATATATATATATATATATATATATATATATATATATATATGACGTGTCGGCGGCGTGTCGTGTCCTTAAATTTTAAAATTAACCGTATCACCGTGTTCGTGGCGTGTCGTGATGCGTATCTATGTCCGTGGCTATGCAACATAGGAGAGGACACACCTTACTTTTGGCCGACGGCTACTTTTGTGATGGTATATTGTTCATTTGACTTTTGCTTGATTTTATTTTATATTTGAATGAGTAGTTAGTTTTCTTTTTCACTTAATTGATTATTTTACCCCTCGATTCAATATGATTGTGAGATCGAATTGTTTGTACTCCTCGATTATATTGTTAGCATCCATTTATTTTTTGATTCCATCGATTAATGGTTAGTATATGTCGTTTGATTATTCAAATCTGGTAGTTAAGCGATTATTTCGATCTAGCACCAAAAATTTGAATGTAGACGATTGTCATAAAGATTTTATTTTAAGTGGTAAACAACATATTGTCTACCGGTTCGTATCACGTAGGATTTTCTGTTGTGAAAATAAGTGATCTAGGTTAAAGTTAACCTGATGTGCGTTAAGACCTAGAATTGGGTTTTTCTAATCGTTAATGTAATTATTCTCACCAAACCTCTAGCGATTGTTCGGAGGTGTGCTACACAGTTAGATAATAGATAGCGGCGATTGTCCTGCTTATCGAATATAGGAAAAATAGGTTGCTTGGCGATTGTCGGCAACTAATTTATTAATAATTTAACGAGTCATCTTTGCATTAATGATCAATCATAGAAATTGAGGGGAAAATAATTAATTAGCTGGTGTTTTTCTTGATTTGAATTTTATTTTTATTTATAGCAAGTAGCTATAAAAAATCACATATATTTTATTTTACAAATTTTAGTAGAAATAAATCCATCGGGGTTCAACCCCTATTTCTACTATACTTGCTATAAAGATTGTAGATGAATTATCTTAGGTGGCTTGACGATCCATCAATGATAGCCATCAAATAATAGTATTACAAAATCTATGGGAGAAAAAAAAAACTCTATGCCAAGTTCAAAAAGTATGCATTTTTGCAAATTCAAGTGGAATTCTTAGGACGCATGATACTATGCAGTGGCGGAATCAGGAAAAATTTTCGGGATGGTCTTGGTATATAAACTGCAAAGCTAAAAAAATCCGGGAAAAAAATAAAAAAATGTTGGTAGTAGGATTTGAACTTACAACCTAGAATTATGGAGACTGAAAAGAGTTTGTTCTTAAACCACTAGGATATAAGGTCTTTTGTTCAAGAAAAAGACACATAACATACTAATATTAACACTACTAGTAATACAATAATAAAAATTTGGGGGGGGGGGGGGGGGCTTGGTGAAAGAATAAAAGAAATAAAATAAAGAGAGGAAATCTTTTATTATTCGATGATCCAAATGTTTTACACTATGCACTCCTTTATAGTAGTATTTAGGATAAAGAGATTTGCAGAAAATAAATTAAATTACAAATTCAAACATAAATAGAGATAAAAGATAAATAGGAGCAAAAGATAAAGTAGTGTTTTGACTTTTGAACAGCTGCACTTCTTGAGACTTCTTCGACTGCTATTCTTCTTCTTTATCCAAAATATTTTCTCTGTGTTCCAAATTCAATTCAAACGTTGTCTTAACAGCTCCCCGCAAGCTGACAGGGAGTGAGCGGACTGGAAGCTTGTCTGAAAGGTATTGGAATCGCGCTTTTGATACCCATTTTGTGAAAAGATCGGCGAGTTTGCTCACGGGAAGAAATATGGCGGAGGATAACATCTCGGTTGAAGACTTTTTCACGAATGAAATGGAAATTGACCTCTATATTATAAATTGTAAATTTTGATGGGCACGGTTGAGAACTATCCACAAAACCCATCAAGTCATGGCTCTTAAGAACTGGAACCATGTTAAAATAAAATAAAATAATAATAATAATATAATAATAATAATCATCATCAAGCATAATTGTAGAAGAAAGCAGATAGAGGAGGAGCGGACTTTTGACTGAGACGGCAGTGGGTTTGGAGCCTTGGATGGACCAACACTTGCACAATATAATTGGGGAAACAATGTTGGAAGCAAGGATTGATCTCATGACCTCCCGCTCTGATACCATGAAAGAATAAAAGAAATAAAATAAAGAGAGGAAATCTTTTATTATTCGATGATCCAAATGTTTTACACTATGCACTCCTTTATAGTAGTATTTAGGATAAAGAGATTTGCAGAAAATAAATTAAATTACAAATTCAAACATAAATAGAGATAAAAGATAAATAGGAGCAAAAGATAAAGTAGTGTTTTGACTTTTGAACAGCTGCACTTCTTGAGACTTCTTCGACTGCTATTCTTCTTCTTTATCCAAAATATTTTCTCTGTGTTCCAAATTCAATTCAAACGTTGTCTTAACACTTGGGACCATATGGGGGGGCTTGTGACCATTTGAGGGGGGGGGGGGGCTTGTGACCACCCAGGCCATAGGGTGGTTCCGCCCCTGATACTATGATGCAAAATTTATGTGGATCCTAAGATAGTAGATGTAGAGGTCAAAGAGACACGAACTACCTCAGTCTCGGGAGTGTTTTTGGACTTGAATGTCACTACCAGGATTTCATGAAAGACTTTAAGTTACAATCCGTACATTGAACAATGTCAATGTAGAAAAAGGCAAACGTGTTCAGGCTAACATCATTTCATGAATTAAAAACTCGATTCGTTATCGTCCCAATACTTACCTTGCCTGAATTATACAAATAATACGACTTTTACACTTCAGGATGTGTTCATATGCAAAATGGAAAAGTAATAGCCTAAGCATCCCGAAAATTAAAGCCGTATGAGACGAATTATCCAATGCATGAATTGGATCTATCTGCGATAGTTTGAGCCATGAAAATATGAAGACATAACGTACTTTGCAAAATCTTCACTTAAAACAAGAGTGAGAACTGAGAAGTACATATTCACTCAAAAAGAATTTCATATGCGTCAAAAACGATGAGAAGAATCCATCAAGGATTATGACACAGCCATTTATTACGGGAAATTTTTGGGTGGTGTATCCACACGGTGCGAATACACATATTTTAACTTAAAAACACTCATGTTATTAAGTGTAAATTGTCTAAAATTCAAAACACTCTGAAAAACACGGGTGTTTTAAAGACAAATAGGTAACGGTAACTACTGCGTAAGTAGTATTTAACGACATAAAAAATTCTCGATAATACACCTCAAAACCTATACGAAATTAACATTAAATTTGACTGTTTCAACACATAACAAATCATGAAATGAGCTTATTCTCCAACAATACATTCATTTCGAATGAATATTTTATAAAATAATAAAATATTATATATTAAAGAATGTAAAATATAAAGTATTAGAAAAAAACTAATGCATGTGCTCTAGACTCTAGTTAAGTTCACACAAACATAATGGAGACATTATATTAAAATAAAAATAATTAAAAAAACTCTATAATTATCCTCTAAACAATCATAATCCTCACACAACCAATTCATAAACATAAATTGTAAAAAAAAACTAATTAATCATATATATCTTCAAACAACCCTATCTCACCCAAGTTGGGTTCATAAGTAATGTCAAAGAGGTCCCAAAAGTCATCTTGCTTCCAACGGATGATGTTGCCTAGTAGTGTGTTTATTAGAGTACGTGTCTTCTCCAACTTATTGGTTGAAGATTCTTCTTCTAACGACCTTAAGTCTTCCATAGCTTCGGAATAGGCCTGCATGCAGTAGTATTAACCACATTTATTTCCGAATAATGATAATGATACGGGTACAACTGTTTAAACAGTGAATTTCGACAGTGAATTTCGAACAAAAGTGAATTTCGACAGTGGATAAATAGTTTTGTCCTTTATGCAAAAGTTTCAAAAGACTGTCCTTCTACTCAATTGATGAAATATTTCTGTCATTCTTCCCATTCCCCCTAATATAAATGTTGTCATCAAAAGTATCTTAAGTAGATGTATAAAAAATATATTAAAAAAAAGGAATTTGCAATTGGAATTGGAGTGTAGAACTTACTTCAACGCACATGTCATAAGCTTTCTTCTTTTCATTTAGAATTTCATATGTAAACGAACTGAAGTTTAGCTCCAATGATAAGCGTCCAGGATCAGATGACCTTAGATTGGATTCCGCAATTCTCTGTACGTACAGAACCAAGGGTCAGAAGACGATGATTATTCTGATCAAATTTGAGTCAGAATTTCAACTGTTTTCCATATCCAATATCGATTTGAAAGACTTTCCGACAATAATTGAGTCAGAAAAACATCCAACATTCTACCTAAAATTCGATCAGAAACAACAAATGCGAAAAATCATAAATTTAAAAGACAAAAGTGGAAACAAAATGCTGTGTACTGTACTGTGAAAAGATATACACTTTTTTTTATTATCATCTTTTCACTTTTTTATTATCAATTATTGAAAATTGAGGGGGGAAAAAAAAAAGTACCTGGGCTTGTTGGTAACTCTGTCTTGCCTTTTCAATCTCTTTATTGCGTTCATCTCCTTCCCAAATCTCAGCTAAGTAGCCATGAAATTCCATCTTCATCTGCAACCACAACACTTTTGATTCACTACGATTCGCCGACGGAATCAAATACGTCTCCAACAATCCCATCATCTCCTTACACAAATCTGAAATCTGGCCTTTTATATTCCCTCTAAATTCGTTTTCCGCCTTCACAAATTTCATGTTTAGACGGCCTTTTCGTTTAAGGTTATCCAGCGACTGCAATGCATGTCGGAGTGGGGCGATCGATTTCTTGTACGCAACGCAAAGCAATTCGCTTTCTTCATCTGTTAGCTCGACGACGGCGGTGGTGGCTGGAAACGATTCCCCTCTGGCTCCTCCCTCCTCGCTTAAATCGACGATCACGAAATCTTCATCTTTCATGTCGGAAAACGCCATCATCACATATTTGTGCATGTACTTTTTCATATCCATATACCGTTCAGCCACTCCGGCAAGTTCCGCCATGTAAAGAGTATATGCTCTTGATTCTTTCGACAACGCCATTGCTTCTCCAACGCTTATTGATACCAGGAACGTGTTTAGCGGATATATATATATATATATATAGCATCAATAGTCATAAATCCGGTTTAGTATATCGAATTTGGCTAGGAATCTGTGTGGAAGTGGGATTTAATTCGAAAAAGCGGGAAAATTTCTCCTTCTCCTACAAGGAAATATATATATGTATATATATATTTTAAAAATCGCGTATATATATATATTTTTTAATAGAATTCGATTATACTTTTAAGAAAAACTTGGATAAAGGAGCGGACACGTTTACTGTATTTGTTCATTATAATTGCTACTTTGTAAATTATTCCACTTTTTCTTCTTCTGTGGTTTTTTTGTTTTGTTTTGTTATTTACTAGTGGTATATATAATGGCTCCTCAGAATCGAAAGCAAAAATCAACCTTCCCCATCAAAAGAAAACGTTTGATTCCAAGAAATCATTTTGTTCCACGTTTTCATTTATTTTCTTTGTATCCAAGAAAAAGTTTATGTCATCCAAGAAAACAACAGATTGTTCCAAGATTTAATTTACTGATCTCCTTACCGTTGGATTTGTTGTCTGAGATTATTGTGCGCATTGCAGCAACTTCTGCTAAACAACTTGCCTGGACCAAAGTTTGGTAAGTTTAATTTAATTGATTAATAATTTAGTTGATTTTTTTTTTTTGTAAAGAACATAATTCTGTTTTGAGAAAATAATTATTACTAGTTTATGCTTTATTACCATGAACATAAATTTAGCTCGCTCTTAATTTTGATAATTTTCATCGTTACAGATCGATTATTTCAGAGAACTAAATAAACAATCTGCAATGCATTACTTAGAAGAGGCCGCAGATTATGGACATATGGGAGCTTATTATGCAATGTCAATCATTTATCTTTTCAGCAACGATGACGAGGAGAAACAGAAAGGAGCATCTTGATTGATTCATCTTAAGAAGTTGATAAGCAGCAATGAAAGCAAAATTAAAGAATATCGTACGAGTTTACGCCAGGTTCTAAGAGAAATATGGATCGCAGTTGCGTTACATAACAGTCGAGTTCGAATTGAAACAATAAATGTATCGGTTGGAAGAATAGAGAATGGCATGGTGAAGGTTATGAAAAGATGTGTGAAGCTTGTGTGATTGATGAAGAAGTTGCATATGTATTAGGATTATTATAGGCTTTGGTTATTATTAAGTTAATTAGGAGTAAAAATAAACATTATAGGTTGTGGTTATTATTAAATTATTGTTCCTGTAAATAAATAAAAAAAACCATCTTCTTCATCTTCATTCAAAACCACCGCTTTTGCTCCCGGTTAGGTTTCCGGCCTAATCCTCTGCCGCCGTCGCTGCTTCGGTTCACCGCGCGTTCTTGTTTCTATTACAGTGAGATTTACCGAGTTTTTGCTTCAGCACTTGATTTTTTCTTTTCATTCCTGTAAAAAAGAAAAAAGTCATCTTCATTCAAAACCGCCGTTTTTGTTCCGGTTAGGTTTCTAGCTAAATCCTTCGCCGCCGTCACTGATTTTTTTTTAATGGATATAATGATTTAGTATTTTTTAATGCATATAATGATTTAGTATTTTAAGGGTGATGAATATAATGATGATGAGGATGATAATTTATGAAGATCAAGTGTTTGTGAAAATGGGTTTTATGAGGAAGATGTTTTTTGGAGGGAAATTATTTTTGTTTTTTTATTCGCATCAGAGCAAATTTACCGTTGCCCATTTTATAATTCACAACACACCTAAAAGTAAAACCTACATTTGCACCACATTGATTTTCAAACATTTTTAATTCCTTATTTATACTACGTTATCTACCTTCACACCAGACTTTTAAACTATTTCTATACCAATTCCTTTTATTACGAATTAGGCCCTCAGATTTAATGTCTTTTACAGATTCTACTACGAGTGTTTTTACTCATCTATCTAGACGACAACTAACTCATACTATAATTGACCCAGTACTTTGTTGGTTAGGTTGGATACCTAGAAAGACCGATCAGGCTAATTAGTCACGTCAACATCGAACAGACCTAGCCTACGACATACATCCCAACTCAGGTCCGTGGGAGGGAGGCTTTTGACATGAGTATGACTCAAACTCATACACATGGCAGTCAATGGTGCAATTGGGTTTCCTTGGAAAATGGGCCAAACAGGCTCAACTCAACTCAATATTGACGCGAAGCTAGTCTTCATATAGCACATGTCGCCCATAACAATTTGAAATGACGCATGTCGTCCTCTATATGAAAAAAAAAAAAAAAAAAAAAAAAAAAAAAAAATTCACAACACACCAAAACAAAAAAAAAAATGTTCTCTCAAAAAATTCAAATTTGGATATACAAGTTGACGAGTGAGGGCGGTAAGGCAAATTATATCTAATATTAGTGTCCAAAGGATTGGCATTAAAAAAAATTGATGGAGTTAGATCAGTAGGATTTCCAAGAATTTCTCGATCATATTTGAAGATAAAGATAAGGATGATAACAATCCAAAAGGGTCTGATAATCATAACTCAGGTTAGGGGTGCAAGTATATAAGTGTGGTAACGGCTACATATGATAAACTCTTTAGTTATCTACAGCCTGGGTTGATTCAAGGAGTGTTCTACTTATGAACTTTTGGTTGTAGAAACAAGTGCTTTAAGGTGGGCACTCTTGACCCTGACAAAAATATGTATCGTAATAATACGACTTTTTTACACCCATCAAGTTTGATAACATGGACAATGCAGAATTATGGCTAAAATCAATAATTATAAGTAATCCGGAGGTTTGGCCACAACAGTAGATAGATTGATAAGCCAATAACTTGGGGAATTTCAGACCAAAAAAAAAAAACATATTGAACAACTTGTTCTTGACTGTCTGTGTTCTTGTATTGATCAACTAAACATATAGCAGCAAAACCTTAATACTACCAAGATTGTACCAAAGGGAATGGATGTGCTGCATACAATAAACTCCAACCATCTTCCATCCCTTATGTATCCATTTGGCTTTTGTTACCCGGCTTTTCCCCTGCTTGGGGACGTGGCCGGATCACAACCGTCCGTTCACGAACTGGAGAGAGAGCACGCCACATCGGCAAAAGCTGGGCGGATGCTGGGTAACAAAAGCAGGAGATCAAGTTCGTCCATTTGGTACCATGATTGTACCTTAAAAAAAGGTTCCTTTTTTGCATATACTACCAAAAAAAACACAATCAGCAACTGCCAAAACAAATGCCTAAGCAGAGCATACCACAATGTCACAACCAAAACAGGAAGCACCCCATTTCATTAACCGTAGCAAATTAAGATCTTTAATGAGAAATTTGAAAAGTTAAAAAGTAAAACATCCAATCCAAATAAAGAAAAAGAGAAACAAGAAAACTCAACAGGGAGGTACAATTCTCAACAATTAATCCTCAGGAATCTCAACGTCACCGTCGTTAATCTCCTGCTGTAAATCCTTAGGGTCCTTCCCATCTACAGTGCAACCAACAGAGACACAAGTTCCCAGAATCTCTTTGACAGTCCCAGCCAATTCCTTAGCCATAGATCGAGGCCTCATGATCTTAGCTATCTCAATGACGTCATCCAGTGAGATGTTTCCACTGTGCTTGATATTCTTCGTCTTCTTTCTGTCACGCTCCGGCTCTTTCAGAGCTTTGATAACTAATGCAGCGGCGGAGGGGACGACCGAGACCTTGGCCTGTCGATTTTGGACAGTAAGTTTGACAGTCACACGCAGACCCTTCCAGTCCTTGGCAGTTTCTTTGGCAATGTCCTCACCGATTTTTTTTGGGGAGAGACCAAGCGGGCCAATTTTTGGGGCGAGTGAACTTGCAGCTCCGACTTCTCCGCCGGTCACCCGCACGTACACCTCCACCACCTGAGAAGGGTCGAACTTCGGCGGCATCTTAGATCCGGCTCCGGCGACGACAGAAACTGAAATGCCCTTTCAAGAAGCGGCTGTAGTATGCGAAGATCGATGGTCATTTTAAGTTTCAGTTTGTGTTTATATTACACTAGGGTTTTTTAATGAGGGCCTAATGGCACTTTTTTTTTTTATAGAATTCTGGGCTAGTGTATGGGCCTTTTGATGCAGTTTGGAATTGGCATCGGGTCGGGACATGTCCCGAAATCTTCACACCTGATCCCGACCCGACAATAAATCGGGAATCTATTTTTTTATTCGACTATTAATCGGGAATCTATTTTTCTTCCGGGCCCCGTACCCAACAAGTGTCGGGACGCGATGATCGTGATATCCGAATGTTCAGCATCTCGTCGAGTCGGCAGAAGATATCCCGAAAAATTATTATCATAGATTTTTCACAACTTTTTTTGTTGTTCTAATTTTCAGTGAGGTTAGAAAAATTATTAATTTAGCTAGTAGCATCTATAGTCATCTAACTCACAACAAAAGACTTATATAAACAAAAATTAATGACCATTTTTAACTCCTAAATCATGATTGATCGTCTGTCGAATTTGCATTTACCGATACAAGGTGATTAAATGAATTCGAGAGGTGATAAAATAGAAAGAAAGAAAGTAATGGAAGTTAGATTAATGTGATTGAAAAAATAGACAACTCGAAAACGAAAAAATGGAGATTTTTCAAAGAACAAATTCTATTTCGTTTTAGTCGATGATTTCTTCAAAATATATAGGAACATCTTTTCACACAACACATTATTCTGACCCAATTCGAGTTAGTAAACGATGATTATTCTGATTCAATTCGAGTCAGAATTTTAAATGTTTTCCATACTCAATACCGGTCAGAAAGAATTTCTGACTAAAATTCAGTCAAGAAACCTTTAACATTCTGCCTGAAAGTCGGTCAGAATCAACGAGTTTGTCAATTATTCTGACTCACTTTGAGTCAGAAAACGATGATTATTCTGATTTAATTCGAGTCAGAATTTGAATGTTTTTCATACTCAATACTGATCGGAAAGACTTTCTTACAAAAAAAGGAGTCAAGAGTACTTTTAACATTCTGTCTGAAATTCGGTTAGAATCAACGAGTGTGAAAAAACATAAATTTGAAGGGTAAAAGTGGAAAATAAAATTATGTGTATTAAGATTTTTTTTTAATACAAGAGAACTTTTATTAATCAAATGGGTCCAAAATAACCGAAGGATTACAACGGGGAAACTAACAAGCAAATTAGAGAGAAGTTTAAATAGGCTCTAAAGCCCAAGCTAGTCGTAGGTCCCTCGAACGTGCGACTGATCTAAAAAGGAAAACATGTGCAGGAGGGCGAATACAATCTGGAGAGTGCGTCAATTTGTTGCGCCAGAACCATATCCCATCGACTATGTCGCGGTAGTAAAAGGCCAATATTTACCCAAGGCGTGATTTCTTGGGAGCTGCTGAATATTGTCGTGGACCCAATCTTGAGTTTCTGAAACAGAGAAGAAAGTCTCTCAGGGGGTAGGGTGGAGAGCTTTCTTCCAAACACTGCGAGGCCAACTGCATCGCGTAAAGCGTGGATATGAGTTTCCGCGTGCTGGTAGCATAGCTGACAAACAAGGCTGTTGGATATGTGGTGAAGCACCAAGAGGTTGTTGACAGGAAGACAATTCTGGCAAAGTTGCCATAGAAAAAAGTTATATCTCATCGGCCCCTTAAGACTCCAAGCGCGGTTCCAATCAAAGGTACTCTGGAAGGCATTCCGATTCTCAAGCTGAATAAATACGCACTGCGCACCGAGTACTTGCCATCACTAGAATTGTCCCATTTGATGGTGTCATTATCTACCGCAAAGCCTGACGTGACACCTTGGCTGCACGACATATATTTTTCCACAAAATAGAGCAACCTGCCGGTCTGGCAAAGGGATTTCGTATTCATCAACCGAAAGCGAGACCCAATGAGAAGTATCATTTATAAGAATGTGCTAGACAAGCTTCCCCAGAAAAGCAAAATTCATTTCTTCTAGCCGTTTAAGCCCCAATCCTCCATTCTCCTTTGGCTTACATATGTTATGCCAGGAGATGGAATGCCAATGTCTACTACCGTCAATCTCATCCCAGAAAAATTGGCGGCAAAGTTTGTCAATTTCCGCAATAGTCCATTTGACAATTTTGTCGTTTGCATCACATAATAAGGAAGGGTTGAAAGAGACGTATCGATTAAAGATGGATCTGCCTGATTTCGAGAGAGACTTCATCTTCCATGAATCAAGTTTTTTGCGCATTTTATTAACCAGAAAACCGTAAGTTGTCTTCTTGACCCTAGAGTGTATCAACGGGGTCCCCAAATATTTGCCCAGGTCTGTCGTATGTGTCATACCCAGTTTCTGCCCTATTAGTTGCCTAACCTGCAAGTTAACGTTGGCTGACACGTGGAAGGTAGATTTCTGCGTACTAATTTTTTGGCTTGAGATGGAGCAAAAATCCACCAAGATGGTTTCCGTAACACCTGATTGTTCCTCTTGAGGCTTCCGCAAACAGAATGAGATCGTCAGCTAAGAAGAGGTACGAAAGTGGTGTGGATTTTCTGCTGAGCCTAATTGGTTTCCAGCAACCCAAAGCCACTGCTTCCTCGATTTTCTGACTCAAGATTTCCATACAAAGGACAAAAAGGTAGGGTGCCAGTGGGTCTCCCAATCTAAGCCCCCTCTCCGGATTAATCGGGTCCAATTTCTCCCCATTCTAAAAAACCGAAAGAGAAGCTGACCTCAAATTGTACATAATTAGGTCGACAATGTTCCTGGCAAAACCAACGGAGATCAGGATTTTTTCCAAATGTAAAGGTAAAATATTTTTATTTATGTAAAAAGACATTCTCAATCTATAAGGTAAAATATTTTCTCCTTTGAAAATAAAAATAATTAGTCTAAAAAGATATATTTCCTTTTATAAAAAGAAAAATTATAAACAGAAAAAAGGTAAATATAATAGTTGGATCGGGATCGGGATCGGTAGAGGTGAACAAAAAAACCGGAAACCATACCAACCGGCCGAACCAAATCGAACTAAACCGGAAAGGTATAAACCGTGGTTTTTTTTGTTGGTTTTTATATTGTATAAAACCAAACCGTGAGAAACAAATTGGTTGCAATTTAAAAAAATAAAAACCGTTTAAAACCGGACCAAAAACCGGATTTTATATGTATATATACATACATACACGCACATACCACCGCTAACCTTTTCTTCTCTTTCTACTTCCTCGGAACGATTTTGAAATATGTGAATGCTTATTTGTATGACTTACTTCTTCTAATTATGTTGATGAACTTCATCATGGACAAATTTCCTATTTGTTCATTTGTTAGGTTTGACATTTTATATAAATAAATGCATTTATAGACATTAGTTTTATATAAGTTGTCTTTTATTTGCTTATAATTAGATTATGCTAGATAATAACATTGTTGAGATAATCAAAATCAGAGTTGTTGTTTTGGATAAAATAAAATGACGAATATGTTCTAACTAAATGAAGCCCAAAGCTATATCACATGTCTTTTTTCGTTTGAAATATGTGAAAGTTAGCTATCTTTAATTTATCTCTCGTTTACTTATGGAACAAATGCATCTTTCTCCCTTGACCATACTCAAAATATTATTTTGTCTAATGGATTTTGAGATGTATATATGATATTCAATCACTACAAAAAACTGGACTTTTTGCGACGGAAGGTTACCGTCGCAAACTAGGATTATTCCGTCGCAAACCCTAATTTGCGACGGATTTTATTTGTCGCATTTTTTAGTCGCAAAACTGAGTTTGTGCGACGGTTTATCCGTCGCAAATGATTTGCGACGAATGTTGCGACGGATAATAATGTATTTTTTTTTTTTAAAAAATATAATTTCCGTCGCAACAAAATATATAATCCGTCGCAAACAATTGTATAATCCGTCGCAAAAAAAATTTATAATCCGTCGCACAAATTGTATAACCCGTCGCAAAAATTGTATAATCCGTCGCATATATTTTTTGTTAAATAATTTATTTATTTTTAGATCCTTACATATCCGTCGCAAATACAATTTTTCCGTCGCAAATACAACTTTGCGACGGAATATTCGCAAAAATTAAAATTAATCGAGAAAATTATGGGCGTTTTTTTGCGGCGGCCGGCCAAACCACCGCCGCAAAACAGCCATAATTTTCCCCGGTAGCATTACAATTGCTACCGGCTATCAACAACAACAATATAAAAGGGGATACGATACCAAAATAAATAAAACGATATGTCAAAGGGGATATGTCAAAGAGGATATGTCAAAGAGGATATGTCAAAGGGGATAAAACGATATGTCAAAGGGGATACGATAAGCCAAAATAAATAAAAATGTATAAAGCAATATGTCACCCAGTCAGACCCGGTGTACTACCTAAACCCATGTCACCTCCTCCAGGGTCCGTGATCGGATCGGTCATCTCTCGTGCCGCCTCGTACCCGGGTTGCATCCCTCCGGAGGATGCTTTGCCTAACCGCCGGGTAATCCACTCCTCCATCCGCGCTAGTCCGTCTTCCCCGACGCTTTCGTCTCTCTCTAGCTCCTCCAACCTCGCCCGTGTTTCGCATTAACCGTCTTTCTCTCGCCATCTCCCGGGTGAGACGGGTGAGTATGCCCGGAGAGTATGTCTCGGCGGATGAGTGTCGAGCGATGCGGCTGTCGTAGTACATGGAGGCGGTGACCCCATGCCAAAAACTCTCCCCTTCTTGTCGTAACCACCGGCGGCTTCGTAATAAAGACGCGACTCGTCGACGGGGGTGTCGTCGCGTCTCCGGGCTTTTGCCTTCTTCGAGGTGAAGACGTCCCGCAAAGTATGATATAAATTTGTTAGTAACAATAATTACATGATATATATATAATGTATATATAATATTTAGAATACATAACGTACCAAGATTTTCTCAAACTTCCTCGAGACGAAGTTGCCCGACTTCTTCTTCTTCTTCGAACTAGTCACCAGATCTCCGACTGATAGGGGCACTTCTCTATTGTCCTCCATGGCCCGAGCGAAATCGATAACGCCGCGTCTGCCCATAGCATGTGTCCCGGGGATATTCCCTTCCTCACCGGATCCGAAGCTCGGTTTATCTTCTTTTTTTGAGATGTTTCCTTGAATGCCTATTCCGACATAAGATAAACAAGTTAGTACATACATATATATATATATATATATATATATATATATATATATATATATATATATATATATATATATATATATATATATATATATATATATATATATAACACAAGTATTATTAATTAAATGTTGAATAATTGCTTACGGGACTCCCAATCCACTCCTCGAACCGACCGAGAATATCCGGGGTCATCCAAAACCGAGCACGGGGGTTTGTTTGAGCCCGATACATATAATCACGGACCCCGTTGATAGCATACCGCTCAAAAGCTTCCCTAACCAGGCGCTCGTGGCGTAACTCGAAGCCGAAATGACTCGCAACATAGTTATATATATGTTATATGTATAGTTATAATTATAGTTATATTTATATATAGTTATATTTATATGAACGACGTACCCTAAATGCGTGCCACCACCTATCCCGCTCGCTCCCGGTGGCATTATGCCACGTGGTGGCAAAAGTGTTGAAGCCGCCGATTATGGCGGTCTTGGCCATTTTCTTGACATAGTTGTCGGTAAACTGTCATATTGAAAACAATAAGTTGTTAATATATTTGGTTAATCAAAATATAAATAAAAATACAAACAAATTAAAGCAAGATATGTATTAACTTACCATCTCCCCTCGGGATCCAAAACCGGCAATCCAAGGTCACCATTGACAATGACACCCAAATCCTCCTCGGTCATCCGGTGTATCTCATCATCCAAACCGTGAGTCGTGTGGAGGAAGACGCTCCGGGGGAGGGGGAACTACCCCTACCGCGTCTACCTCTACCTCTACCTCTACCCGACATCTATTTGACACGAAAATGACGTTTATACTAATCTAAATGCAATTATAATAAAAAGGCGTTTATACTAATTAATAATAAATTACAATGTTTAATACATTATTATTCACTATAATGAAAAAATAAAATATTTAATACATTATTATTCACTATCACTACTAGAATGGAAGAGTTCTTCCTCCTCTTCATCGATATCTAGATCATCAAACGATTCTTCTTCCTCTCCATCTTCTTGTTGAATGAAATCCGCCATCTCATCATCATCCAAGTCATTATCCCCAACATCGGAGTCAACATCGACATCAAGATCTTGGTGGACAATGTTAAGAGGATCGATAATCGGGAAACATCATTGATAACTTGTTCTTGGAAAACGGTTTCCTCGACGGGAGCATCGATAGTCGATCTTGCCTTTGTTTTGAAAACAACCGACCATTGATCTTTGTCTTTTTTCAAACTTGGATATGGAGCATAGTAGACTTGCTCGACTTGATAAGCCGAACAAATGGATCATAAGCGCCATATTTCCTACCACGATGAACTTCAACTATCTTATAATCTTTATGCACATTCATGCCCCGTTCAGAATTATCAAACCAATCACATTTGAAAAATACGGCTTTGTAGACAGTCGAATGTCCATAATACACCAACTCAATGATTTCATTTAAAGTGCCATAATAGTCGGCACCTTCCGTGGAACCGACACAAACTCCGTTGTTGACCGAAGATTTACCAATATCGCTTGCCCGGTTGAATGTCCGAAAGTTGTAGCCGTTAATCGAATAACGTTTCCAAGTTTTGACTTGACGAGAAGGACCACTTGCCAAAGCTTTTAGCAAATCATCATTCAACAATGATGCTTGTTGTGCAAACCATTTGGTAAATTCATTTTCATGTTTATTCCAAATATCTGTCGAGGTCAATTGAGGCTGTTGAACACGAATAAATTGCTCGAACAATCTAAGAATGAATCATTTTGTCAGTTAATGTATATTTGTTCAGAAAAAAACTGTTAAGCATTGTATATATGTAGTAATGAGGTACTTACAGTTCATACGGTTTCATGATTTCGCAGTTAGACAATACGTACTTGTGCACAAAGTCATATTCTTTATTATCCAAGAACCTCGTCTTGCACTTCCCGAGTTGTTGTACCATTATGATCACGGAATAACTCGGGTAAATCGAAACGATTGCGATGCCGAAGTCTCACCAACAAGAAGATTCTTTGCTTTTGTTTCAATATGATCATCGTAATACATAGAAACGAAGTTTGAAATCTCTTCCAACAAATACGCATTGCATATTGATCCCTCTACGAAAGCTTTGTTACCAATCTTTTGTTTTAAGTGATTCAAAAACTTTTCGAATGGATACATCCATCGATATTGCACGGGACCACCAACTCTGACCTCATACGGCAAGTGTACCGGTAAATGCTCTATCGAGTTAAAAAACGCCGGAGGCAAAATCTTCTCTAACTTGCAAATAATCTCAGCAATGTTATTCTCTAAACGAATCACGTCTTCTATTTTTAGGGTAGCAGCATACAAGTCTCGAAAGAATTGACTTATCTCGGTCAATGCATTCCACTCATTTTTCGGAATCAATTCTCGAAGGGCAACGGCAACAAACGTTCCATAAAAACGTGACAATCATGGCTTTTCAAACCACGTAGAATGTATTGATCATGATCTACGCACCTACTCGGTCCGAAGCATAACCGTCGTGGAATTTCAACTTGGTGACCCATTCACACAACACTTTTCTTTTCTCGCTTGTCAAGAACAAGTGTACAATCGGGGCGCTTTCTCGCAAAGCTCTTTCAAATCTTTAGCGATTTTGGACCACAAGCAGCTTTGCCTTTAACGTCCATAACCGTGTCAATCGAGTTTTTCAAAGAAGTTTTTCTCAATATGCATCACATCCGTGGCAATGTCGAAGCGGCAATGTTTTCCAATACGGAAGATCCCAAAAAATGCTTCTTTTCCACCAACCATTCTTGGAGTTTTTAAGCCATTTCAAGTCGAATCGAGCCATCAATGATGCTTGGTAGGTGTTGTACAAATTCCCATACCTCCTCACCACTCAATCTACCGGGTGGAGTCGCGTGTTCATACCGTTTGGACTTCAAAAAACCTTTATCGGTGCGAAAAATATGGTCTTCGGGGAGAAAGCGCCGATGACAATCAAACCAAGTGCATTTACCACTATGTTTGAGCCGTAACGACTTGTTTCCATCACCACAATAGGGACAAGCTTTCACACCACCGTAGTCCACCCGGATAACATGCCATACGCAAGAAAATCATTGATAGTCCACATTAGTGCGACCCTCATATGAAAATTCTGTTTTGTGGATACATCGTAAGTAAACAACCCTGTTTCCCACAGCAGCTTCAACTCCTTAATCAATGGTTGCAAATAAACATCGAGGTTTTTTTCCTTTCGGATTTTTCGGCCCCGGTACAAGCACTGATAAGAATATAAACTGTCTTTTCATGCACAACCAGGGCGGAAGATTGTATGGTGTAACCATGACTGGCCAACAAGAGTAGTTCTTCCCAAAATTACCAAAAGGTGCAAAACCGTCCGTGCAAAGTCCTAACCGCACATTTCTAGGCTCTTTAGCAAACTCGGGGTGCATTTGGTCAAAATGCTTCCAAGCTTCGGCGTCACTTGGGTGGGCCATTATACCGCTTGTCCCGGGGTTTTCCGCGTGCCACCTCATTTCCATGCCTATATGTTTCGTGGCGTACAACCTTTGGAGTCTAGGTCCAATCGGGAAATAAGTCATCACTTTGTTAGGCACACGTTGACCTCTTGCGTTCGTTTTCGGTTTATATCGATCATGGTCACACTTCCGACACTTGTCCGGATTCGCGTCCTCCTCCCAAAATAACATACACCCCGCGGGACACACGTGTATTTTCTCATGGGGTAGCTCTAATGCCTTTAACAACTTTTTGGTTTGATAGAAGTTCGAGGTCATTAAGTTATTCTTCGGAAGAATATCTCCTATCAAACCGGTAACCCCGTCAACGCATTTGTGAGAGAGGTTGTGATCACATTTCAAAGTGAGCAACCTAGAAGCCGCTTGCAGTACGGAGACACTACTTCCATCACATACGGGTTCCTCTCGCGTTTTTCGGCATTTCAAAAAACGATGCAACTTCGGGTTTGGTGTCTCATTGTTCTCCTCTTGGTTAAGAAATTCTTCTCTTACGTGATCAATCCTATCACGTAATGCGTCATTAACCATGTCCTGATAAGGGTTCACATTCCGTTCTTGCTGAACGTTGATCGGAATGGGAAACTCTTCACCATGACACACCCAATCATAGTAGTTTGCGCAAAACCCATATTTAGTTAAATGTAATCTCACGTCATGTTCGATCGAAAATTTAGTGTTCTTACACTTACTACATGGACACTTCATCATTCCATTATTTGCCCGAAACGAATCTAATCGCTTTGCATGTTTTATGAATTCCTCCACACCATTCACAAATACCGGGTTAAATTTCTTGTTAGCATCCAACCTCTCGTACATCCAACTACGTTCTATTCTCTTAATTTTCAATCCTACACATCATATCATACAAAATATGAGACTAACAATAGTCTTTGAAGGTTGTCTCAACACTTTTGCAAACTCAGGTTTTACTCAACTTACTATGAAACTAACAACACTTTAACCTAAATTTTCAATTCATGGTCAAAGGTTCGACGTCAAAATAATTCGGAGGCTTTGCCGGATAACAAAGTACCCCCAGGTACCATTTTCCAAACGGGTAGGAACAAGACACCTTTTGAGGACCTTATGTATGTTATGCTTATCATGTAAGCACATACTTATCATCATTTCAATCCAAATTCAACAAACCAATTCAACCAACATCCGGTTTCTAAACTAATATACATATCTATCCCAATTTCAATATCAAGCAATATCAAGAATATCTCAACAAACCATATCAACCATTTCAATAATGCAAGCATTTTTCTAACTTATCTAACTAATACACATAAGTAAGCATTTTCCTAACTTATAATTACTACACATATATATCTATAAATATATACTACATATGATACACTATATATATATATATATATATATATATATATATATATATATTTATTTATAACAAAAGGAAAAAATAAATTGAAAAAAAAATATAAAAAAATTACATACTACAATAAATATATACATATATATATATATATATATAACGAAAAAAAATAAAAATAAAAATACATACATATATATACGCGGCGGGGGAGGGGGGGGGGGGGGGGGGAATCGAGTCCGGGGGAGAGGGGTGGGAGGGGGAGGGAAGAGGTTACCCGTGGGTGGGCGCGGCGGTGGTGGAAGGAGGTGGCGCCGGAAGAACGGCTTCGGCGGGGGGGGGGGGGGGGGGGGGGGGAGAGAGAGGGGGAGAAGAAGAGAAAATGAGGAAGAAAAGGGGATTAGTCGACGATATCCGCCGTTTTGCGACGGAATTTAATGTCCGTCGCAAACTAACCCTATTCCGTCGCAAAAATCTAATATCAGAATAATAAAATAATTTTATAAAATTTTATTAAATATTCCGTCGCAAAATAATAAAAATTCCGTCGCAAAATGGCCCGCCAAGTGGAAAAATTGGTACCAAACTGTCCCGCCAAATGGCCCGTCGCAAACAATTAAACATCCGTCGCAAACATAAATTTGCGACGGAAATAAAGTCCGTCGCGAAAATTCCGTCGCAAAACTGCTTTTTTTTGTAGTGAATAATATAACGATTAGTTCATTATTAGTATTTTTTGAAGTTGATGATTCATTGATGAATTGAAATGAGTAAGAGATGACTATTTCATTATCTTGTTTGTCCCAAACTTGGGAATTCAATGGTATCCCCTGGATATGGCCTAGTGGTGAGGAGCTGGGGTGTTGTAATGACAGTCCGGACCCTAAGCTGGAGGTCAGATGTTCGATTCCTGTAAAAGGGGTTGATTTCCGATGGCTAAAACTTCATTGATGGGGAACTAAGACAAATTTCGACTTAAGCTCTGGCTTCGATTAACCTCTCCTCGCATTCCTGTGGGATCGGGGGCGATAGGGCCCTCACGGTTAGGGTTTAACCGTTTTTTTTTTTGGAATTCAATGGTAGGTGTCGAGTTCGTTGTGTTGGATGGTGTTGAAGTATGATTGATTTTTGGATCTTTAAGATTCGCATGCGTAAATGTTAGTTAAACATAAAACATTTGTTAAATTATCTATTGAATATACTGACATAATAGTATTAATGTATTACCAATATTATCGCTTGTTGTTACGAGATAATTTATGATTTCCTATCAATAATTTTAATTAAAGAAAACCGTAAAAAAACCCGGAATCAAGCTGAACTAAACCGGACCGAACAAATGGTTTACGTCTGAAAACCGTTCTAGTTTGGTTTCGAAAATTTGAAACCGTATAAACTGGTTCGGTTTTTAAAAACAGAAAAAACCGACCAAAACGGACCATGTTCACCCCTCTAGAGATCGGGATCGGGATCCCATCGGATTTTGAATATAACCGAAACCCATATCAATTAGTCGGAAAGTTTCAAGAATAGCACGGGTCGGGACCGAAAAACGGCTCGATTAAATGATGCTTCCGGTTAATATCTGTCTCACCGGCGTACGAAATTCCCTTAGATAGATACGCTTTTCTTTTTTTGAGGGGAGACAAGCTTCTCAGCTATGGTGGTTTGTGAATAGATACGGTGTTTTCGGTTTGACTCCCTCAACTTTTTCCTAAGAAAAAAGAAAAGAAAAGAAAAATAAGGGGGTCACATCAAGAAAGTAAGGAATAATTCTCCTCCAGTTGTTATTGCAAACGCCTGAGCGGTGACGCTGTGGTATTTACCTTTCCGGACAACAGAACTACTAAAAGCATACTGTTTTGGCTCTGTGCGGATTCTGATGATTTTTTCGAACAGCAGTTCTGAAGAAACTTTAGCAGGTTCTATATCGTACAGCAAAACGATATGAGGATCTTAAAAAGGAAATTGCTATTAGGGTTTGGTCTTCTAATTTTGACAATGGGCATTGCTGCCTATGTGAAGCTTTGGTCGATCGATTATCACATGTCTGCTCAAGAAGCTCTGTTGCTTAGGTTCGTTTACTTCTTTTTTATTTTTCTCCCTAATTAATTTCTGTATTTTCATCTTGTTTCAACTAGAATAGAATGATGATTTCTTTTATCACTTGTGCCTGACGAAGTTCACTTGCGTTATTATTCCCTGCTAGATTGAATAATCATCATTAGTTCAAGTGATTGCCATTGCTTTTTTACTTGGTTGATTGATTGAAACAGAGGAAGCATTACATGAGCTACATTTCCCAGTCTGCTTATCATATTAGAAAGCCAATGCTCTAGAACGATTAGTTATTACCCTGACCCCCATCCCTCCCTCCCCACCACACACACAAATAAAAGTTTTAGCAAAAGAAGAAATTCTTAGCTTAAGCCGTATAGACGCAATGTTCCATCCAATTCAGTTTGAGCCATAATGTCTGAATTTTGTTGGCTGAGCCATAATGTCGTGTTTGTCAAATAAAATTGTGAATGCATTTGTTGGCTAGGCAGCAGTTTGATCATGCCAATAGGGAAGCAATGGATGAATCTGCAGAGTGGAGACAAAGGTTTGATGCAGAAGTTGTGAAGGTTAAACAATGCCACAAGGAACTAGATAGGGTATGTTTATGTTATTATTTCCACTAAACCATCTAAAAAAATTCATATGACATGGTGGGCTCTTTTTCCCTTTATTGGTGTGGAATAATTTACCATGTTCCTATTAAATTAAGAAAATAAAACTGAGGTACGAGCAGGAGCAAAAACCAGTCCGATTGCTAAATATGTTGGAAGCGATGATAATGTTTTCTTATTGTGCAAGTAATATCTTTTTATTAAGTAGGCACATGAAAATGGCATTTTTCTTCAAACAAACATTCAGTTCCCTTACTAGCTATCAAGATGGGCAGAATATCATCCAATCCCTCACTGGCTATCAGGAAATGATTTTCCCATTTATCTTGACAGGGTGTTTTTTTTTTTTTTCCCGTCTCTGAAGTACATGTAAATTTTTTTGCTGATTGAAATCTGAGCTAAACCTCCGAGCTAAGGGTGCTAAATGAAAGCATGTTTACACAATCAGTGTACTTGTGTACTCTAAAAGAGTGACATTTCATTACATAATTCTAGGACCACCTGGTAAGTTTGGAGTATGTTATTTCCAGTCCTCCAAGCGAAACCAATGGTTTCTTGGTCACGACTGCTTAAACGTAAGCCCAAAAGTGACAGATGTATAGTTTGTAAGGGAATTCTTTTAATTTTATTACTTTGATCCTTTACAAGGTCAGATTGTTTATACTGATTCAATAACAAGAACTAATTCTGCACTTGTGATGTGGTCATTTGTTCACAGACCATGTAATTCACCTATCTAACCTCCTTAGAGTTTCCAGATCCTAATCTTTGTGCTATTAGAGAAAAGTCTGTGATAGTAATCATTACTGCAAAATTATGTGCTATTGGTTTTAGCTTTTTATTTTGTAGCTCGTGGTACGTTGCAAACAGGTAACATGGGGTGGTAAAGTTAAGGTTCATATGATCTGAAGTTGTTACATAAAAGAAAAGACTTGGGTACCCTAAAGTTGACCAAGAATCTGACAGAAACATTCTTAAACAAGTAATTTTTAGAGGATTTGCGGGACTGGTAAGTAGAATGAGATAATGCATATGTTGGCAGATACATGTGAAGAGTATAACATGAGAAACATGACAAACAGGATAAGAAAGAAATAAACGAAAGAAGAGAGAAATAGTGAGAGACATACAGGGATTTGATATGGCCTAGTGGAAAGGTCATTGCACTTGTTAGTATCAACCTGAGATTGAATCTATTATCCCGTCCCCCCCCCCCCCCCCCCCCAATAAAGAATCCTCCTTACTTTCCCCCAAAAAAGAACAAAAAAAAGTATTATATGACCTACTCATTCCATACCAGTTCATGTATGCAAAAGTTTTTAATTCATTGTCTCTCTTTTTTCCTTCTCAAAGATTAAGGCATCTTTTAAGCTGTCAGATGTTGTTGGGTTGAACAAGAAACTGGAGATGTTGCAAAAGGTATGTTACACAGGATTTCCCTTCTTCTAGTATTTTAGACATCTCTCTTCCACAATCTGTTGAACAACCAATACGACTAATCCAATTTCCTTCGAAATTCTTTTTCATGTCAAATTGGCTGCAACTGCAAGTGATTTTGTTATGCGCAACTTGCAGGAAAACGTGGACTTGCTTGAACAAATCGAGTCCTTGAAACAAGAGCTTGAACAGGAGAAGTTAAAATGTTGGAAACAACATCCTTAGATCCAACAAGAAATTGGGATTGGAACATCTTTATAGAAGGAGACAGAATCGAGGATCGCCTTTTGTTGGATACTGACTAGATTGTTATTATTCGAGGCACCATTTATGACCTGGTCCTGCTACTAGTTCATGGATGCAGTATGAAAGTTTCTTAAAAAAATTACTACAAGGCTTCAACTTTTGATTCAATTCATCTCTTCCCTAATGTTTGTATAACTGGGAGGGACATTTTGTGAGCCTTTCATCTGCAATTTTGTTAAATTCGTTGGACTAAGCAAAAGAAAAAGAAAAAGCCTTAGAGCAAAAAAAAAAAATCAGTCTATTTTGCATACTATAAGGTGATGGCGTTGTAGTGCATATCTGTAAGATATCAGCTTACTCGACAGATTATTTATTTTACAGTCTCAAGTAAAAATGAAAAAGATTTTTCTGGTACTGAAAGAAGAATAAGAAATAGCAAAGCTGGGGGACAAAACCGGGAGTATCGAGCTATCCCCTTCAAGGGGTGGATTTGAAGAACCAAATTCTTCTCCTAAGCCCAAAAAATCAAAAAAAGTAAAGTCTCATTACTTATTGTTTTTGAACACTTTTAATATTAATATATGTACAATAGTGTAGGAGTATGGATTTCCATTATGTAGTTTATTTTGCATAATATAAGGTGATGGCGTTGTAGTGCATATAATCGGACACTTCTATCGTGCTATGAGCGGACAATTCCGAAGAAATAACATCATTTTTTCTTATTTTACAGAATCTTTATCACTGTTCAACTGCATCAGAATCTCTGATATAATACATACACAACATTAAAATAACTTAAAAAAACGTAATAAAAAACACATATTCACACGCATAATCTTGTTAAATTTTGAACACACATATTCTGAAATTATGTTGATATATTAACAATTTTTATAAAGTTAACAATTTATGCATTTTTAACATATTACTATTTTTAGTTTCATTAGTCATTTGTGAGCATATAAAAAATGTATCCCTAATACCTGGAATAATATAGAGATGACATATAAAAAATAAAACAAATACAGTGTCATATGAATAAAAGGCAAAAAAAAAAAAATGAAAATAGCTGTGCCACAAGATTTGAGATATCTAAATAATTTATCATCTTTTGGAAAGATATGATCATAGCATTTGGGCTTGTGAACGAGGTTCATAGAAAGAGACAAAGATGCTTCTTAATGCATAAATTGTACGAAACGAATATAGTACTTGAAGCACATAAGATGCTAGAGGAAATAAATGCATGAAACATACAAAATGTGTTAAACACAAAGTATATATTATATGAATTATCTTAGAAGCAGGATAAATGGTTTGATCTGAGAAAATTTGGATCAATAATTAAACTCCTAAAGAATTACAAAAGAAGATAAAATATTAGTATTTGACTTATATTATAAAGATCCATTACATGCACAAGATAAATATATTTTGGTCCTGAAGACCAATGGTTGTACTCATTTTCCTATTAACCAAGTTTTCTTAGTTAAAGGTTTTTAACGAGACAACTAGAGCAACAAATAAGAGCGCATATATCATGAAAATTTTTTTCGCTTGACTAGATTTTTTTCCACTGAGTTTTTCCAAACAAGGTTTTTGATACATGCCATATACGTTAAGCCACTCAGATTAAAATAAAGCAAGCTGGGGACTTGTTGGTTACACGAATGATGGATATTTTTGGCCCCCTCAAAGCAAGGTCTCAAACTGGTTATTTATTTACTAGCGGTTGTACATCGATTTTATGATGCTCAACTATATGTAATCTTTGGTCGCTATGTCTTCAAATCATGCCGAGATAATATCTATTTTTGAAGCAAACGGTGAATACATTTGATTATTATTATTATTATTATTGACACAATATTATATCCGTGGAACTCATGTTTATTCGTTGAGAAAGAGAAGCCGGTTATATTATACGAAGACAATACAACATGTGTAGTTCAGTTAAATGGAGGCTACATCAAAGACGATTGAACAAAACATATGCATCAAGATTCTACGTCATATATGATCTTCAGAAGAAATGTGACATTAATGTTCAAGAAATCATATCAAGTGATCATCCAGCAGAATGATTCATTAAATCACTTCTTGCCGCTATATTTGAGAGATTGATCTCGAAGATCGGAATACAGTGATTCAAAGACCTGAAGAGATGTTCAAAACATGGAGAGTAAAACACATATTGAATATGTACTATTTTTCCTTCATTAGGATTTTTTACCTACGGGATTTTTCTCTAATGAAGGTTTTAATGAGACATATATTTTTGTGTGCAATGGACATCCTAATAGGGAGTGTCATGAATATAAGATGTGGATGTCCATTACTACTTGCACTTATTGATACAAAAGATTGAATATTAAGTATGGACTAGATATAATGAAATAATATTATGCATTAAGTAAATGAGATGAGGTTGGGTTTCATTATATATTTTTTTGAAAACGGGTTTCATTATATAAATATGTATCATCCACTATGCGAATTATGCATAGAGATGAATAAATGGAATAGAAGAAAAAATGAAGGAAGAGTTTACTTATATGATCGACTTGTCTATTTCCTTTTAGTTTTGTATAAATTGGTTTAATACCAAAAATTGTTTTATTACACTTACACAATTTTTACGTAGGATATTTCTCCCTCGTTATCAGACACTCACTTATTCACAAACTTCATTTATGGCTAATAGTTTTCATTTTGAAATTCACATAAATGAAATTAAGAAGAAACCGACATGTAAACTGGCCAAAATAATGAGAATTAATATTCCGGTGAAGATGATCAGAAAATTGAAAGTGAATGTTTGGTTGGGAAATGAAATTGATTTGTAGGAAAGAGGGCGGTAGCTTGAAATCGCCAATTATTTAACCCTGCATCTCTCTCCCTCTGTCTCCTTAGAATCAACCCATCTTCAAAGTACCAGTAAACGCAAACCCATACTTTTTTAAATGTGCAAAACAAAAGAACACTGCAAAAAATTGGTTTATAGAGAATGAGAACCAGGGGCCGGGATTCAATCAAAGCGTGCGGAAAAAGAAAAAAAAAAAAAAAAAAATTCCAACAAGCTCTTGTTTCCCCACACAAAATGGATTCGACGGGTGGGCACAAAACAGTACAACTTTGCAGCAGCATGTCTAAACACGGAAACCGCTTTCCAGGCCTCGAGGAATCTGGCATCGTATAACCAAAATCAAGAAAGCAACAACACCACAAAAACTAGCCTAATTTGCCCTGGGCTATACACACTACACTAGAACTTCAAATAACTGCTATTGAATTACTTCTTTACCAGAAATATGTAATAGATGCAGCCATCATAAAGCAGTAATTGCATTCGAAAATCTCCCTAAAAGTAACACGGGTATTTCAAAATATTAGGCATGATCTGATAATCCAAAAAGGGGAAATTATGTAACTGAGAAATGAAAACTGAATTCAACAGCGTGAAATAGAACAACAATAATAGGACAGTAGTTAGCACAATCAGCATGAATGCTTAAGGCATAAAGGATGACAACAATAAGTCCCCGGAAAGAAGTTCCCACAAACTGAAATCGTAAAAAAATAGGAGTTAGGACACACACCCTTTCATCGCTGCAGCTTGCAAT
Source organism: Gentiana straminea (assembly GCA_036785695.1). Classification (NCBI taxonomy): domain Eukaryota; kingdom Viridiplantae; phylum Streptophyta; class Magnoliopsida; order Gentianales; family Gentianaceae; genus Gentiana; species Gentiana straminea. The sequence goes on along the minus strand of JAVUPR010000113.1, from coordinate 12,670,737 downwards.
TCCTCTTAAAAAATTGCCTATTATGTGCACTTCTCAAAATTCTCCCACTATACTCGTTCATTCGTCTCTTTCTCTTACATCCACCACCAGTTCTCAACATCGTTGTTTGCTTACTTGGTTGCCTTTCCTGAGGATAGATGAATTTATATATCAGAAAAAGTATGCAAAACCTATATTAATAACATGACATTATTCCTTAATAACATGAATTTATATATCAGAAACACACCGGTGCATCAGTAGACGAGATTGAAGGAGCCTTAAGATCAACCGACTCATTTGATGAGGAAGCATTAAATGGCTTATTGTTGCCCGAGTTCTCAATGTCTGTTATGGTAGTTTTATTCAAAAGCATTACATTTTGATCATCAACCATGGATTCTGATCCATCCCCAACCATCAATCCTGTAAAGGGCAAACAAAAGTAATCACTTTAACTTGAGAACCATGAACATTACTGGAGACAAAATTTTTTGCATGTCCTTACCTCTTATGTTTGAGTTGACATCAACAAGATCGCTTGCTACTGAACTGAGACAACAGGAAATCGAATTTTCTCCCTCTTGCTCAAGTTGCTCAGACACATTTATGCAATTTTTGCATTTCTCTTGGGCAAGAATTTCTGAATGCTCATTTTTAGCCTCGGGATAACTCAACAATGAACTGCCATTCTCAACGACAATATCATATTGACTGGAGTCAACATTTTCATCATCAGGGACAGGGCAGTTCAGTTTAGTACAAGACTTTGTATCAGAAACAAATGAATTCTTTCTTTGTTCGAACTTACACCCCAGATACTGAAGCTCCTCACGGAAACTTTGAGTTCTATTCGTTTGGAAACAATTACATTTGCGAATCTCATTTTCAAACCTTGTACGGCAATCTAACAAGCTTGAGTTCATATCAACAAATAGGTGGATCCCTTCTTCAGAAGTAACAGAAAATTCAAAAGTGGGAGCTGGTATAGACTTCTTGTTGATAGGAGATTTAATCCCTGGGAAATCTTTACTAATGCCAGGGAGATTATGAGACATAGTGACCTGCCTACTTCTCTCACTAGCCAAGCTGATATTATGAAAGTGAAGCAATTTACCTGAGAGAAAGATGTCAATCATCAGCAAAGTGCATTTGTTCAAAACCAACAAAAAGAAGCTGTTAGAAAACCGTATTATCGGAAAGAAAAAAACAATCCCACGAAAACAACATAAAATCTACTCTTAACAAGTATAGTCAAGCATTCATTTTAATAGCTTTTTAATCTAACATCTCAATTCAAACTGATATTCACATGTCCTGGTTATTCAAAATGCATTTAAAACACATCCCATTTTCAAGTATCATCACGAAATCTACATTAAAATGTCATGATGAAAATCACCTTAAAAAGCCACTTAATCAATCACTTGTTAAAAGTAAACCATCTTTTAAAGGAGCTAGTTTAGTTTAGAAAGCATTTAAATAAACTCTATGAACATGTATTCAAGGCACCATAAGATAACTAAGTTCCAAACCTATTCAGGCTTCTAAGCCCACATGTGAAGTGAGGTCACCATATCAAGTCTCCAAAATGACTCCAACCCCCACAAATTTTTCAATATACAAGCTCATATGATTATCAATACATAATATTAAAATCCCAAGTTACTACCTTCCTTCCTTCAACTATTAACTAAGAAAAGGAAAGTAATTTTTCTTCATTGATCCTATTCTTAATATCCTTATCAAGCTAACAACAAAACCCGTAGGCAACCCTTGCCCCTACACCCATCGCTTGAACAGCAAACGAATCTAAAAATGATTTCTTTCTTTCAGAGTGACGAGTCAATCTATAACCTATACAAACCACCTAATTTAAAAACATGGTAGAACCAATCAACCTAATAGCTAAACCATGGTCAGCCTTCCCCCCTCGAAAACATTTGGCGAAGACGGAAAGAAAGGACCAAGAAAATTTATCATCAGGTAACGAGGTTTTAACAGTTAGGCAACCATTGTTAGTTCCTCTCCCCACGGCTCAATAACATGCAAATGAGAAGATGAATTCTTCTAATTACTTCAAATATATCCAAACCCAAATCTGTCTCTACACAAAGATTTTCAGGGTCATTGCTTCCCCACACCCTTTGGCTTATATGCTAGAGAAAGAGAAAGTGCTCCAACCAAACCACCTAATCAACAAGCAGCACCCTTCTTGACAGAAAAAAAAACAAATTAATGTACCAACCACTCCCCCTAGCACCACGGCTCAGCAGGAAAAGAGGGAAAAGAATGATTAATTACCCGGTGATGATTCAAGATGCCTACGGACGCTTCTCTTGCTAGATAATCCTCATAAAATCTTTCGGTTTCCTTCAGACACTATCAACACACCACCGCCAAACATTTCAACCTCTACTTGACCGAAGACTTAAAGGGTTGAGTTAGTATACCGAAGGCTTTAAGTGAGAAGTTAGGTTTGTTAGCATCTCTTTTCCATCTCTATGCTAATAACCCAGTGTACGAAATGGAGGTTGGGCGCTCCAATTTGTTCTATTGTTGATTGAAGAGAGGAGGAGGATTTGGATTTTGGGGAGTGACTTTACGAGCTGTTAGAGAGGTGTGTGCGCATTAAAAACAAAACAACCAACTAATCCCTCTGTCTAAAAATTGGGAAATTGGAAAATCAGGCTCGGTTCCTCCTTCTGCATGTAAAAAAAATTTCGTTTTTTGAGAAATTCGTTTTTAGGTAACAAATATTGGTGTTTAAACACTCGTTACGATAATAATAATGGCGTTAAACAGATTTACGATAATATTATTGTCGTTAAAACTCTTTACGACAATAATAATGTCGTAAAACTTCTTTTTACGACAATAATAATGACGTTAATTAGGGCGATTTTACGACGATATTATTTTCGTAAGAAGAAGTTTTACGACAATATTATTTCCGTATTACCTAAAAACGCATTTTTGAAAAAGTAAACTTTTTTACAAGTGGAGGGTCCAACCGAGCCTGATTTGCCAATTTCCCTTAAAAATAGGCGGCTTCTATTGACACCACGAAATAACTATTGACACCATTTAATTTATTATTTTTCATTCACTTTTTCACACCACCTAATCACTCAAGGCACCACCTGAATTAATAATTTTTATAAACTGTACGCTTTAGTCCTTCATGTTGTAAAAATTAAACAATTTAGTCCCTAATGTTTAACTTTTACCCCTCCACTTTTTAAAAATCATTTAACTTCCCCTACATCATCTAACTTCGCCGGAGTTCTCGTCAAAAAAGACGCCGGAGAAGATAAAATTGAGCCGGAAAACCGCAAGTGAAGCTAAGAACCACACCAATTTGAACCAAATCATATAAGTATCTTGTTTTGTTGCATTTCGAAGGTTTTCATTCCTATTTTTAATGGAGTAATTTGTTCCATTGAAATGTGTATTTGTTGTTGGTTGAAATCGGGTTGAAATCGGAGGTTTTTAAGGTGTTTTTCGTTCAACCGGCCGTTTTCCGATCGGAGGTTTGAGGAAGATGACCGGGTGCTTAAAACGTCAGTGACAGTGATGTTTTAATGCGGATAAAACATCAGCACGGCTGACGTTTAGGTCATACAAGCCCACTAGGGTAACATGTTCCTTCGTCGGTGAGGGTGAAGTTTATCTTCGTACTCAGAACGTCGGAGTGGCGGGCGTTCTACTTAACGTCAACTTTGGTGACGTCTTAGACTATTACGAACGTCTTAAACATAAACTCATTAAGTTCTGGTGTCAAAAAACGTTGGGAGTAGTGACATTTATTTTGGTTCCAACGTTAGAGTTGGTGGCGTTATAACAGCAACAAAATATTCATTTCTTGACTAAAAGACGTCACCAAGTCTGATGTTTATTATACATACGAACGTCAGTTGTACTGACGTTGGGTTGGATGCCGGACGGAAAATCCAATGGCCAATCGGAAAACTCTAAAAAACTTCATTTTCCCCTAATTAATGGTGTTTCAAGCCATGGAATATGAATTTTGATTCCATTTTGCTTCCATATTGTTTGAAAATGATATTTGGGTGAAAAAGGTTGGAGTATATGAAATGAATTTTGATGAAAAGAATGTTGGAAAAGATGAAGATGAATTTTGATGATGAAGAAGGTTGAAGAAGATGAAAATGAAATTTGATGATGAAGAAACTTGTAGAGGATGAAGATGAAGATGTTGTTTATGGTGGTGCCAATAAAGAAATAAATATAGATGATAATTTGGATGAAAATTAAGTTGGTGGTTTGTTATTGATATAAGTTAATAATTTTGGATTATAATGTTTAATTTAAATAATCAAAGGACTAAATTGTATTTTTTAAAATTTATGGTATAAAGAGTAATTTTTTATTTTTTTGTTTGTGCTTGAAGTAAAAATAATAATACAAATAATAAGGTGATGCCAAAAGTAATTTATAGGGTGCCGGAAGTATTCGTGGTGCCACAAGCGATTTCGTGGTGCCGATAGAAGCCGCCTAAAAATATACTCCTTCCGTTTTTTTTATCTGTCACATTTCAAAATTTGCTCTGTTTTTATTTATATGTCATTCGACATTTTCAATGCATTATTTATTATTTTTTTCCCGCTCTACCAATAAAGTATTTCCAATAAAAAAATACATTTCCAATACTAAAAACTTATTTACCAACAAATTATTTACATCTTCAATAAAAAATACATTTCCAATATTCCATCCGTTCTTTTTTAACTGTCACATTTAAAGAAAAAATAAATGTCATTTTTTGGATGAACTTGATCACTTTTTAGCTTAAAGTTAGTCATTTTTTGCATGAAATGGTCAATTATTTTTTCACCAAATGTGACAGTTAAAAAAAACGGAGGGAGTACTATATATTAGACATATTAATTAGTTTCTTAGTCTTTGTGATTCTTCCCTCTGCGACAGATAAAAAAACGGAGGGAGTAAGTAATTTCACACCGATTAACAAAGTAGTTGAATATCATAAAAGGAGATCCTTTACCCGCACCCATACGTGTTTCTGCAGGTCTTATTGCAACTAGTTTGTCTGGAAATACTCGACCCATATTTTTCCACAGCGGCGTACATTTCGTTTCATTACTCGTCGACCTGCTTCTATTTGTCTAGATGTGATCCAAGCAGATTCAAGCCTTTGAAGAGCAAATTTAGATTATATGTCCCAAATACTTATTGATTATCATTAATGCAATAATTGTAAGTAATTTTTTTTGAGGAAATTATATTGACAATTGATTAGGGGTAAGATAGAGTAAAGAGTAATAAATGCTTGCATTTATTATATATAATCACTATAATATTGGACAAATCGAAAGACGTAGAATAACTTATATTTTGGGAAGGATGAAGTATTAAAAAATGGGCCTTTATTCGCATCTAACCGTTGTCCAACACCTACCGATGCATCACATCATTTTCACAGAATCATCCTTGTGAAAGTCGAATGTACAAGGCAACATTCGACTTCCCGCATTGTCAAATTAGAGTCAAAACTAGAAAGGTCGAATGTTGCCTTGTACATCGACTTTCACATTGTCGATTCTACCGTAATACACATGTAGTGGGGTCACGATGGATCTACTCTGATACAAATAAAGACACACAAAAAAAAAGGATAAGAAATGGACACTTTATTGCTGCGCTTATGTATCCCTCTTCAAAACGAAATTTGAATATGTTTTTATTATCTCCAAATTTTCCAACAATAATATTTTTTTTCATTTAGACATCTTTCACCATATGTTATTATTTTTTTATATAATTTTTTACTTTATATGATCTCATTTGATACATTTTTGGTGTAATTTATTAAATCGTGATTTTTTTTACAATAACACACATGTCTAATCTCTTTAAGCTTTTTTTTTAATTATAAGATCTCTTAAGTTGTTCTTATTTTAATCAAGTTGGACTACGACTCTAATCTCTTTCAAATACTAATCAGATCAAGATCGAAGGGTAGAGGTACTTTTCAAAGCCTAAAGACTTCAAATACAAAAGAAGAGAACATAGGTTTGGACAAAACCAATCCTCAAAGCTGAAATTTTGCTTTGTGTCAAATTGTAGCCATTGCATTCAGATTTGAGGACCCTAACCAAGCTCTTAAGTTGATCAACAACTTAAGGGATGCTTTGGAACTTGTTAGAAATAATTAGGTTTTGATGATAAGTTCTAGACTAGCTGTTATATAAGCAAGCAGAAAGATGTCTAGAATTAAATGTATATGTCTTACTAGAATATGATATTATATATGTTAATCAGAAAAGAACTGTAATAGTCGGCTGATAGGATCTCAGTAGACTAGGGTTAGGTTTTAGAAAAATCAGTAGAGTCTAGGTGTAACACCCCGTCCCGAAAACCCAAGTATTTTCGGAATACAGACCGTTCGGCAATGCTCCGAGATGACGTCTCGTAACACGAAGCCTTTAAAACTAAAACATTCCCTTAAAATTAATAGCGGAAGCTAAACAACACAACTCGGATCTAACAACATCATTTACCATTCCCAATAATCCAGATATTACTTCATTGATAGATAACACCCAATTCATAATATTTACAAGATTCTAATCATAAGTAGTTTACATCATCCAATTGAGTAATTTAAAAGTTAATGAGGTAATACTACTTTTATTTGCTTAAGTATGGATTGAATAAGATATGACAAGTTTCGAGGACGAACTTATTGTAAGGAAGGGTGAATGTGATGACCCATAATTTTATTAGGAGTATTTTAGCCTTTAGTAATAACAAAATATTTTGGGGTTTATTATTTACACCCCACCTAATCTACCCATACACCACTATACACGCTACACCACATCTAAAAATACAAATCTACTTTTGCACCACACTTAAATTGCAACATTATTTATTTATTTATTTACACTACATACTTAATTACAATTTTGTCATAACTACTTACACAACCCATTTTCATACGAAATCCACTCCAAAAATATATTACAAAAAGGCCGATAGTATTTAATATCATCTTTACTTCATCTTCATATTATATTATTATCTTCATCATTTTCATCTTTGAATTTTTCCATCATCATTCCTACATTTATCAAACTCTACATTTTCATCATATTGTACCCTTCAAATCACATTTTTAATCGTCAACTCCATCATTCTCAAACCTTACTCTTGTTCATCTTCCTAATTTTTCATCATCATCATCATTTTCACGAGTAGAACCGACCACTTGAAAATCGGATCTATTAGAAGCGACAATTTAGAAGTCGGATCTGTCCGGTTTGCTACCACACTCACCATTAAACATGTTAATTAAGTTGTATACAACACAAAATAAAAAATCAACCACCAACGCCTCTGTTATTGAAACAATTATTGCCAGGAATTCTATTATTCTAATGCCTACAAACATTTTTTTATAAAAAAAAAGCATGTTGGAGCAAATGGGCCTAAGTATATTTTTTTTTTCGGGGATTACCCCATAGAAGCCATGAGGTTTCATTACTCAATGTATTGAAGTTTAAATTTTGCACCTGCTTCTACTAAACTAGGTCGAACGATAGACGAGGGGATAGTGTGGGAACGGAGCAACCCGATTAAATGGGAATTGGGGGAGGGTAGGGGACAGGGGGGGGAGGGGAGGGGATGAGGATTGGGGACGGGACGGTTTATAGAAGGCGTGGAGGGGTGATAATTTATTTTTTAACATATGGGTGTTATTAGAATTTGGAGAACTAGGCAATAGTAAAATTTTCTTGGCAAAGTGTTTATTTTTTTATAGGGCCAATTATTTAAAAGGACTGATTTTCAACTTATTAGGGGTAATAGGACACTCCGAAATCTTATTTAGTTATATGGACATTCTAATTTTAAGAAGGAAACTTATTTAGTTATAAGGACATTCTAATTTTAAGTGGATAAAGAGGAAGAAGGAAAAAAAGGAAGGAAGGGGGAAAAAAAAAAACAAACTTACGTTCACTAGCAGTTTTTTTTTTTTTTTTTTTTTTAATTCACCATATTTCTAAACGTCATATATTTTGATCTAAAACTCGGATCATCATAATTTTTTCACTAAAATTCATATTTTTTCGTCTTCTTTATTCTAAAATCAAATTTGATATTTTTCCGAATAAATTTCATAAATCAATTTTTTTCTTCATAAAAATCGACGTGGCGTATTGATCACCGTCATACATTGATCACCTACCCCGATGCATTGACCACCGGGATCCATTAAGCACCCCGATGCATTGACCGCCGCGATGCATTGACTACCATGATGTATTGACCGCCGTGATCCATTGACAACCTTGATCAGTGACATCTCATTGTAACGATTTATCCATTGACGTCTCATTGTAGCGATTTATGCAGTGACTTCTTATTGTAGCGATCTATGCAGTGATGTCTTATTGTATCGAATTATACAGTGACATGTTATTGTAACGATTTATGCAGTGACGTGTTATTGTAACGATTTATTTATACATTTGGTTGTAAAAATCTGCCTTTAAACAAAAAAAAAACAAAAGAAATACAGTTATTTTACAAAGTTATCGAATATTTAAACCAACACTAATCAAATAAACCAAGATCAATCAAATATTTAAAGATAACAAAGAAATAAAGTTACTTTACAAAGTTATCAAATGTATGTATCAAGTTGTATATGCGGTGACATCAATATCATTACATCAGTTATCTAATTGTAAATACAATCATCAATGTCAATGCATAAGTCATCAACGTCACTGCATCAGACATCAATGTCACTGCATAAGTCATCAATGTCACAGCATAACTCATCAATGTCACGGCATCAGACATTAATGTCACTGCATAATTCATCAATGTCACTGCATCGACATCAATGTCACTGCATAAGTCAGCAATGTCACTGCATATGCCCAGACCACCAAGATGATCATAGAGGGCACTCTTGTCAATCTCTTGATGATGGTAACTCTTGCACACATAGTAAAACACACTCTGCACTAATAGGCCAGCCAGATTAATTATCACCAGCAACCCAACCAAGAATCCACCAACCATAATTCTTGTAAGCACACCATGATTATCCCCACCATTAACCACAACTGATGAGAATATAGTGTGATCAGTCCACAAATAGCCACATACCAAAATACAAGGTTGAAAGCTATCATGGTCCTGCACTTTAACAACTGATAGCTCTTTTTCATAGTTGCAAGCCCATATACCGGCTCCAATACAGAAAACAGGCTAGCCAAATGCCACAAAGCACTTATATCGACCTGCAACACAAGAAACAGGACAAAGACAACCATAAGAGAAAAGAAAAACAACCCCAAACTATGAGTATCCACAGCTATTATAAGCAGCACCTGAAACCCAAAAAAGACTTAATTGTAAGCCACCATGGTGAGTGTAACCCATAAGAAGGTAATAAAGAGCCTCCTAGATCGTACTTGTGCTACGAAAGCAAAATAGACTATATCATCTATTATAAGCACCCAAATACACTGTCAACTAATTAGTAAAACACAATCTATGAATGCTCTGAATGTTTCTCCTAGACGTGTTATTGTGTCACTGCTTCAGACATCAATGTCACTGCATAAGTCATCAATGTCACTGCATCAGACATCAATGTCACTGAATAAGTCATCAATTTCACTCCATCAAGTAGCATGTAAATAAGAAAAATAATTCTTACTTCGGTAGTTCTTGAGCTTACACTTCTTTGCCAAAATGCATATAAACACAAGGGAGACCGTAAGTAAACATCGAAAAGCTATTGACTGCATCAAACATCAATGTCGCTGCATCAAACATCAATGTCACTGCAAAATTCATCAATGTCCTTGCATCAGACATCAATGTCACTGCATAAGCCCAGACCACCAAGATGATCATAGTGGGCACTCTTGTCAATCTCTTGATGATAGTAACTCTTGCACACATAGTAAAACACACTCTGAACTAATAGGCCTGCCAAATTAACTATCACCAACAACCCAACCAAGAATCCACCAACCATAATTCTTGTAAGCACACCATGATTATCCTCACCATTAACCACAACTGACGAGAATATATTGTGATCAGTCCACAAATAGCCAAATACCCAAAAACAAGGCCGAAAGATATCAGGGTCCTGCCCTTTAACAACTGATAGCTCTTTTTTTATAGCTGCAAGCCCATAAACCGGCTTCAATACAGAAACCACGCTAGCCAAATGCCACAAAGCACTTATATCAACCTGCACCCCAAGAAACAAGACAAAGACAACCATAAGAGAAAAGAAAAACAACACGTTGATATTATAGTGTTAGGAAATCTACGCGGGAGCGCAGCGGAATTTAAAATTTTATTTCCTTTTAACCAGGATCGACTTCGTTTAAGCAATAAACAAATAAGCTAAAGACGGTGGTTACCTTGGTTGATCTAAAAGATCGACGCTTTGACCGTCCAAGGAGAGTAGTTCTGCATAGAGCCGCCCAAGTGTTCGGCCTCTACTGCTAGTCCACACGAACAGCCCGCCGGAATCCCATCATGGATTGCTATTGGAAAACTCCGGTTGCTAGACCGGCCCTTTTCTCTCTCTCCAACTCTCTAAGGATGCTCTCTAGTTTACACAATAACTATTAGTTCTTGGAATTGTGTTGTACAAAAGAGCTTGACACCCACTTCCTTTTTATAGGCAAAGTGGCGCCCCTGACTAGAGTGGAGGAGAAGAAAACTTTTTCCCAATAAAATAAGGAAAATATAATCGATTGATTTATCTCATTTATTATAATATCTTATATTAAATAAATCTAGGATATTGTCAATATCTTATATTGAATATTTCCAAGATATTGTCAATATCTAATATTGACTATTTTTATTTTATTACCACAAATCAATTTACACATGTGTATATATCACATATATATTACACATATAAAAATCTATTAATATATATATTACACATACATGCGCATGCAGCACCAACTTGCACACACGCACACAAGTATTGTTTATATATATATATATATATATATATATATATATATATATATATATATATATATATATATATATATATATATATATATATTATATGTAATATTAATATATGGTAATACCATTAATTAAATTGCACAATCCAAGTATATCTTATACACACACAAATTGTGCCACCTTAGCCAATAAATTGGCATTCGGAATATTCTTAATTAATATAATATTATTAATATCTTGTATTTAATTTATTCATAATAAATAAATACAACCATATTAATTTACCACTATAACCTTTATAGTCTCGAGATAAACTTTCCTTATTTGGTTATCATTTATAACCACATTTTAATCTGGCTAGATGTTCTTATGTGTGTGACCCGATAGGCTTCCGAATATGTTGGCCGTAGACACAAAGTGCAAATTACGAAAATGTCCTTCATGCCTAACGATCACGGGATAGCGTCTAGCAACACACCGTGACCCCCAATCATCGGAAGAGTCAAATGCAATGTAACTTACAATCCTATCGCTGTAATAATATCCATACGGTCGTACGTCGAGTGTCAAACATTAACGACCGTATCTTATAATCTGGATATCATGCTCTCTCGAAGTAACTCGTTTACTCCCACTTTGCAAAGATTCATGAGAGTAAGACATTCCTTATAAGAAGGCCATTTCGGATATTCGATCCCAATCATAGGATACGCGATTCCCGGACGACCAATCATGTATACTCCGCATGCTTCGATCATACCCAATCACTACCGCATGATCGCCCCGTGGCTGTGGGAAACCTCAATAGTGTCAAAGCATGACAATCCACACCGTGATGCCATGAAGACTCCGGTCTTAAGGATAATTACACAACCGCCACATAGTGTGACACTTATCCGTGTAAGTGGGTCGATCTAACGTACGCATTCTCTAATACACGTCCACGTACAAATTCAAGTGTCTCTACACTTCGATAGACGAGATCTATCCCCGCCCTAAAGACAGAAGACATCTAATACGTGCTAGCCTCGTTTATACTATCAATGCCCCGTTTAATAGTACATCACCTAGAGACATTTAAGTATCAAACTTATTAAAGTGATTAGAGATCTCATCAACCATAATTGCCTATCATGGTTTCTCTATCACAGTTTAATACTAAGGACGTTATCATATAACAATTCATAATTGGTTCTTTAGAAGAACATATATATGACAACAGAAAAGCCATTTTATATATGTACAAACATAAAGAAATAGTAGAAATGATCCGACCCGGCCGGATCCGGTCCAACCCGATTGGGTTTAGGACACTATTTCAACATATAGCACACGTTACCCCATATGAAATCAATTCCATTAGTTTAACCCACTCGCCAGTGTTATATACTCATAGTAATAGGCCTGGAACTGTCCAGCTTACCCATACGTTCTTAAATATTCACCATCACTAGCTACCTGGAATCTTTAATTATTATAAGCAAAAAACCCTCATTTCATAAACAACTCACCTAACAGGAAAATCCAGACTCCAGTTCATAAGGCAATACCCTTCTGTTTCGAATGAATCCAGACTCCGTTTGTTTGGCAAGAAAATCTCAGGGAATCACCCCTATTTTCTGCTTTTGAACGAAATCATGCAATACTAAGTGGTAAGAGAGTACAAGGTCTGGTTAACTCTTTACTTCTTAGGGAATTACCCCTAGACCACTTAAGCTTTGCTCTGAAGGGTAAACTTTCCTATTCATTCTACTCTTTTCCGTGTAGATCCAATTACTCCCACTGGGCCTGAGACGCTCAGGTGGTTCTACAAGAGCATGAACAGAACTGGAGTACCGAACTCCATTCACAGGGTTATGGCTATTAAACCAACCTCTATTATCAGAATCCTATACTGCTCACAAAAGAGCCATAAATCATCAATCAATCCTCAGACTACAAAGTCCGCAGAACCCGTAATGGGTAATGGATAAGCCATACTCACAATACTTACTGGGTGGATCGAAAGTCTGATCTAGTTTAGTAGTATTTAGTGTTATTACCAACAACCGATGTTGGATGTGGTCTGATTTTAATCAGTTAGTAACTACCTTGAGTAAACGTACTTCAAGGTTCAAGGTTTTGATGTTTATGGACTCTATCAGAAAGGATGCAACGGTATAACTGTCCCTTCCCGATTTCAAGAATCCTATATCTAACCTTTATACACAATAGGTTAAAAGATATATCACGAATGGTCATTGACCGAACGTATGCGCAAAATTCCCGCCTTACCTTCAAGCACCGTGTGCTAAATGCTTATATTTATGGAAGTGGGGTGAACCGAATCCACACCTTATCTCGTAAATTCCAAAGCATATTCTAGGTAGACTTCTCGGTCTTACATTTCAATGTAAACCGTTATTTCGCTTCCAATATCTTTATTGAGTTAAGCAGTGTATTGTAGCACATCTAAAAACTATGTAAGGCAATTTAACGGTTTCTCACTTAGTGAGAACATGTCACAATGAGGCAGGCTGAGCATCAGTCTCGAGGACTATGAATGGCCTATTCCGAGTATAGAATACTCTTTCTCTGTTGAAAACAGAGAAATCTCAAATAGTTTGGATAAACTTTCCGGAGTGTTTGAATAGTTATCAGACAAGAAGTCACTACTCGGAAGCTCCTACTAGCTTGTATCTTTCATCAGACCCCGAAGGTCGTCATGAACAAGCTATGTTACTTCTTTATAACCATTATCCTTTCCCGATTGAAAGGAAACTTAGTCATTGAACCTTTGAGACAATATAACAAGACTGGAGAAAGGAATCACCCTGAGCCAGTCTTCAGGTCTTGTCTTTTAGGGACTATGCACTAACTATGGGATATGAAGAAGCGTTTATCTAAATATAGAAACCAATTGCTTTTAATAGTTCTTAAGATGTGTTTTATATACATATTTCAGCAGTTGTAAGTAGTTTTGACTTTATCAAACAAAAGTCCGAGTCTTGGATTCGTACTACAAATGGTATATTCACTTTCTATACGACAAACAAATTATCGAATAGAAGGTAAATCCTTTCGTTCCAACGAATCTTAAATAGAAAATAATTTTTCCGCGATATCCAAGGATTGATTCCGAGATTCATTTCCTTTTATCACTCCCACTATTCTAGCTAAAATTAACGGCCCGTTGTTTACTCTTTTAATCGTTAAATGCACCGCTACATTGTTCTTCCAAAGAAATTAGCTCGAGAAAATCGCCAAGGATTCATAGGTTGGTGATCCAAAATCACTGTCCTTATCCTATGATTTTTAGTTAATTATTTCGGTTCAGCCTTAAAGTTTTCTCAGTTTAGATGACTAACACTTTTAGACATATTCTCCCATTCTTTTCGTGAATGGAAACAGTCTTGAACCAGCGGTTCGTTTGAGTAGACACTACTCTTGAACCGTGAGATGTCTATTTCGAGTGTTACTCGTCGGGACTTCTCGGATTTTTTAATATACCAGAAAAACAACAAATCATAACATTAAAGCTCCCACTAGTTTATCGGTTCCAAATACCGTCTAACGAGCAATGCTTTATTTTTATGATTTTCCGATTTTTTTTTTCGATTTAGCAAATCTTTTGTATATAGTTCCAATGCTTCCAGAAAAACAACAAATCATAGAACTCCCACTAGTTCATCGATTCCAAATATCGTCCAACTAGCAACATTTAATGATTTTCCGATTTTTCAATTAGAACGGTTACGTGTGTAGTCAGTTACACTTTTCTAATGTTCTAGAAAAATAACAAATCATAAAGCTCCCACTAGTTCATCGATTCCAAATATCGTCCAACTAGTAACACTTCATGATTTTCCGATTTTTCAATTAGAAAATTACTCGTGTAATTACTACACACTCAAAATTCACTAGAAGAATTTCAAAGTCCGAAATCACCTTTGATCAAACTAAGTTTGTCTTCCGTTTGACACGAATGACACTAGTGAAATACCTGTATGTCACTCTTGGTTTTTTAAAAGGCTTAAGAGAAAATATCTCTTTCGAAAAATAATTGCATTATCGATTAACTAGTTCAACGTCCTAGTTACTTTCCACTTTTTAACGAAGTCAATACTAGTCAATTATAAAATTTTAAGCAATTTAGTAAGGGGTATAATGTTGTAAATAAAATGACATATATTAATTCAAGTTTAACACTACTATATAAGTTTATTTTAGGAATTGTAAACTAAAATTAAGTCTACTCTACCATTCCAAGGTTTTAACCTCGCATCTCAGTGCCGCCTTAGGGTAGGTCAAAGAGATGACGGTTAAAGACAATCTCATCAATGAATAACTTGTGAGAATCGAACATCCCACGAGAATCGAACATCCCTTTATTCATTGACTACCTTCCTTTTTTAACCTAGATATTATCAAGAATATCCTTTATGAGTGTGACCTACTATATCGGATCTCTTAGGTACGCCCCGAGTGTGCCGTCTTAGGATAGGTCAGTGACCCGACGAGTACCCAGAAATCCTATCCTTTCGGAGACCAAGCCATGAATGTTGATAGGGGTGAACACCATCCTTAAAGGGACGAAATCAAAGCGCCGTGAGGCGTTACCCTTCTCTCACTTACTTGTATCTATAGTAGAGGCCGTGGGGTTGGCTGTCGCCTCTCCCGATCCCACTCAATATTTTAGAAGTGGTGGTGGGTTAACTAACCACGTCTTTTTTATGTTAAATAAAAGCACATCAAATCAAGGATTCCGAATGGTGTCGGTAACGTAGGCAAGCCTACCCGTCCTATTCGTAAGAACATATGTGACAGTCGGACGAAGTCGGGTCAAGAGAGCCCCATTGAGATAAGAAGGAATCACCCCTCCGCTCGCCGGTGTGGCTTAGTCTTGCCGGACCCCCGTGCATACATCACACTAGGAGGGTTCAATCGGTCGAGCGAAGCTCAGTTGACCACCCAACCTATAGGCGAACCTTTTTTATCCAAGATTTATTGTTCTTTTACCATCATTCAATCTCGTAGACACTACGAATCGAAAACGTGATCTCGTTTGGGCTTTAAGGTGGTTCACCGAGAACACACACCGAAAGGCTTAACGATTTCATAACTCGTCCTCGGATCTTTAATTAGTTACTAAATTAATTAATTACCACGTATTAATTAAATTTCAACTAATTACGCGAGTTTGTATACATGCCTATTTTAATTACCAAAATTAAAATTCTACATGTATGCATGGAGTGAATTTATGATATGATGCATGTCATGGCAATTCCGATTTTATATCTATTTCATGATCAAACACATAAAAAATAAATTGCGGAAAATTTAAACACCGAGATGGATTGTTGGTACCCCGTATCTAATCTATCCTAGGAAAGCAGTAAATTACATAATCTATGTCTTCGAGTCTTGATCTTCGAATTTTGAACTCGAACGGCCGGATCACAAACCACGAACACCCGAGAGGAGAAATGGCCTTTTTTAATTAAATAAACCCAATTTATTATAATTAAAAAAAATTATTTATTTTTTTATTATTATTATGCGGCTGTTATTCTAAATTATTTCCCAAAATAATTTTTTTTTCTCTTTCTGCCAATCGGCAGTCTTCTAAATAAAAAAAAAAAAAAGGTTAACAAAAAGCAACATGCAGCCGCAATATTAAAACCCTGGCCGCATTCAATATTTATAAACAGGACTTATAGCGACGCTTTTCAGCGTCGCAGAAAGTCCTGTAGCAGTTTTAAAAAAAAAAATAACCGTTTCACCTCGTTCATACCTTGGGTTTCGCCTTGATCTTCAATTTTCCAGCAAGATCTTCATCTTTTCGAGCCCGGATATTCAAAATTACAATAAAAGATGCTACTTTTACATGGAATTTTCGAAAATTGACATAAATAAAATACAATTCCTATGCTCAATTGTTACTAAACAAAGGAGCTACATAATAGATCTAACGATTAAACAGTACCAATCACAATCCATCTCTTCAACCAAGATATTCATAACATAAAAAAATTACATATATGCATCGGCCCCTTTTAAAAAAAATTGGGACAAAAAATCTACATGTTTACCACTCCTAGATCTAATATTTTATACGTATAAATATAGATCACCTTGGCGACTGATACCACTGTTAGTAATACCATCTGCAACGGAAGCGATTTAAAGATCTAGATCTATAAATTACACGTAATAAAATAACTAGATCTACATCTACAAGGGGGTTGTAGAACATACCTCTTGGATCTCAAAATCCAAGTTGAAGAACCGCAAAAGGAAGAATGAAAGAAGATGTGAAGAGCACCACGATCTTCCGTAGGTGTGATCCAAGCAACTCCCGGTGGAAGGAAATTCTCGTCTCAAATCCTTTCGATATGCTACCCGGAAAAACCTCCAAGATTTTCCCCTTATTCTCCCCTTGGCCGAATTTTATACTTCTCCTCTCTAAGAGGTGAAGTCGAAATTATGTGTTTGTTTAGGCTTGAGATAAATCTCTTTAAATAGGAGAGTAAACATTGTCCTCCAAGAATTTTTATTTTGCAAATAAATAATCCAATAACTAAAAGATAATTCCATAATATTCTAGAACAAATCTAGAATAATATTTATCTTTATTTCTTACCATAAATATTTATCTAATAAATATTTTGTGCACATGTCTTAAAACAATTTCTTGTTTCCTAAAAACATTGCTCTTGGCCGAAATTTGGCATTGACCTAGTCAATGTTAATTTTCGGCCATAACACATTAATTTGCCAAGATTATGAAAAATGTCTTTTTCATATATTTAATTATTTAGCCCAACTAATTTAATAGTTCACTAAACAATTAATTCACATATCGTTTTAATTAAATTCTAATAAGAACTAAATTAATATCATTAGGATTCGACGTCCGAGAATAGCTATGCTATATAGGAGGTACGTCGGGGACCATGGACTAATAATCAGCGGCTCCGATAAATCAAATAAATAATTATATTCGATAAATCAATCACATGAATATGCCACCATAATCCCGTGACTGCACTCCTCCGATTATGAGATTATATTTATCTCCTCACGAGAATAATAATAAGCGTCCATTGATATAATCATTACATATGGATTAATCCTTCATAGACTGTTCATTCTAAATCGGGAAGTTACCGTTAACCCTTTTTAGAACCTCTTATCCTTATTTACCATTAACCCCCTAGTGATCAATTAATTCATACAACTCACCGGTAGCTAATCGGTGTAATATGAACTCGCGCGATCGATCGCTTTCTAGGATTAACAAATAAGGGAACTCGTTCTATCTACTTCCATAAATGGAAGGAATGGATTCGTATCCGTGATAACACGGACTACTCACTCAATCCAAGACAATGCCAAGATGGGGTAATTCGGATCACGGACTCGGTGTAATCCTTAACCGTCAAGTCAAACCTCATACCGATTCAAGCGGTTGGTTGACGTGATCACCTCGGATTAAGATATATCCATAAATATGATCATCGTTTGATTCGATAAGACTTCTCGATTACGGAATTATATCGTGAACTCTAATCAAATCGGTCCAGCCCTATATGATATATCTGTCATATATAAATGCCCTACTAGGTTCTCTTAACCGAAAGTCCGGATAAGACAATCACACCTATTGTGTTCTGGGCGCATTAATAGCACGTTAAAGGAGAGACGCGATACTCTCGATTAACTTCACTATGGGCTAATTGTATTTTAAGTAAATCTTCACTAACTCAATCCTCCCGTGTATATCCCATACACTGAGTTAAGTGACTACATAAACGATATACTTTAGGGTTTTCTGTAGTGTAAATACTATTGTCACATCGGTGAATATGAGAATAATAAATATGAATAATAATATCATTTCATTTATTAAATAAAACAATTACAAAATTGTCTTTCGGGCATCACACCTAACACCTCATGGATGCTTGCAAATTAGTAGGTTGAGCATCGGTAGAAGTTCTATATTGATCCATGTTTTTTGTAGAAGCGGTCACCGCCGTCGCTATTTGTTCCATGGCATTCTCCCAACGCATTTTCTTTTCAAGAGCTTTTTGATTTTAGGGAGCTTGCGCTTGAAGCTGAGGTAGTGATTGTGAATGAAAACCGGGAGGTCCCTATTGTTGAGGAAATTGAAGATTAGCTTGATTTGCTTGAGGATATTGAGCATTCCCATGATATGGAGCAATCGGTTTTTGAGGAGCTTGTTGAGAACCTTGCCCTTAATGGAAATTCTGTTGAGGCTTTTGATAAGCTTGTGTGTTATTCCAAGCTGCACTAGCATAAGCATTGTAGGGAACTCGGTTTTGACCCACATAATTTACATCTTCTTGAATCAAATTTGAATCCGGAGTGTAGTACATGGTTTGTGGATGCAACCCTATACAATGAACAGTCTCATGACTTCCCCCACAATTTTTGCAAGATGAAGGTTTCTCATTCTTTAAAGTAAGCTCTTTAATAGAATCTTCCATTGAGGTCATCTTTGCCATCATGAGCGTAGGATCATCCATCTCAATCAAAATTTCTTGCTTATCATAGTTGGTTCTTCTTGAGTTCCAATGACGATCATTTTCGGCACACTTTTCAATAGTATTATATGCCTCTTGCGGTACCAAACTCATGAATGAACCACCACTAGCCGAATCAAGGTCCCTTCTCAACCCATTGTACAAGATTTGAACAGTGGACCACATTTCATTGCCACGGTGAGGACATTTTCTCAATAAAGCTTTCATTCTATCCCAGGCATCATAAAGTGACTCACCCACTTCCTGTGAGAAATTTGCGATTTCGGCTCGGATCTCCAATGTTTTAGCAGGAGGAAAATATCTCTTCAAGAAGGGGGTAATAACATCTTCCCAAGTATGTAAAGAGTCTTGGGCATCCAACCATTCCAAGGCTTTCTCTCTTAAAGCAAACAAAAACACCCTCAACTTAACCGCGTCTTCACTAACACCATTCATCTTTATAGTTGAACCCATATATATGCAAATCGCATCAAAAATTGATTTGGATCCTCAGGGGCTGTCCCGTAAAATACGGCATGAGAAGCAATAAGATTGAATACGTGTGGTCTGATATCAAAGTTGTTCGCCTCAATAGGAGGGAGACGGATAGCATGATGACCGATGCCCAATCTCGGCATAGCATAATCCATCAAAGTTCTTTCACTGCCTTGAACATTGTTGCCCCGGTCATTCTCGTTGTTTTGAACAACATTACCCCAATGGCCTTGATTTTGATTTCCATGAGCATTAGCATTAGCTTGGGCTTGTGCCTCTTGTGCTTGATAATGTGCCAACTGTTGCATCATAGCTTGATAAACTTGAGGATTTATCTGTTGATTGACCAAAGGTACTGGAGCATTTTTCTCAACTTGGTTACCATGAACTCCCAGATTATCTCCAAACAATGGTTGATTATTATCCATATCTTCCTCTTACGAAGTAACAAAGTCTTCTTCACTATCACTCACAACGTAAACGGTGCTTCATGATCGTTGCCTTCTCCTCAAACCGCTCAAGTATTTTGCAGTAGCTGCAATCTCCGATATAAATGGGAAAAGCGGTTCAGTACCACTACAAGTACGAGGCATACACTGCACCCAAGAAAACGATAAAAAGCAAAAACCTAGTCCCAAATGTTGTGACTATTTACGAGATATCAACTAAAAATTTTCTCCCCGGCAACGGCGCCAGTTAATCTAAAAGAAGCTTGATCGGCCTCACTAGGCTTCCAGTCTCACCGGCAGAGTACCGGGTCAATTGTAATCTAGATCAGTGAGCAAGGTTGTATCCTCAGGAAGAAAAGTAGTTGAGTACCAAAGATGTCCAAACATCTAGTCTAGGTGCATCAATAGCTCGAGAATTGATTTTTTTTAAACTACTACAAAAATAAAACAACCAAGACTAAGTTATGAAAACGAACAAAAGGTGGAAATAGAAGCACAAAGTAAAATGATATGGAACGAGGTGACTCGGGTGATGTTCCAATGAGCTAGCTATGAATTCTCGTAACTACTTGGAATCAAGTTTCACTAATGAGTTCTCAACACATTCAAGGTGCAATTCATTATATTCACGTCAATCGATCTCTCACATTAACGTACTACAACCAAACACCATACCTATCGGCTAGGACTAGATTAGGATGAATGGCTATGCATTACAGGACTATGAAATTCCCAATTCAAGATTAGGCAACACACACACTAGAAATCAATTCTATCACTAGATGATTTTACTATGTGTTCATGGTGACTAGTTCCATGTCAATTCTTACGATTAGGCCTCGAATTAACACTTTGTTTATGCAATTAGTCGCGAATTAATTACACCCATCAAGATCAATCACCATAACTTGAACAAATTAAGAACATACAAGAAAACCCAACTTGCATCCAAGCAATTACAAGTAATCTAGCCCAATTTCACATCACCCAAGCAACAAAGATGTTTAGCTACTCGTGATTTCAACAAAAACACAAAGTAAAGATGAAATTAAACTAAATAAAGTCATGAAATAGAAAATTAAAGCTAAATTCGGATTTATACCTCAATTAAGTAAAAAGCATGAACTTAGGTCCAAACCCATAGAGATTCACCGAAGAGAAGATGAATTCACCATTTTGGAGTAGAGCCCAAGCTTAATTACACACTAATTTGGGATTTGAAGAACTAAGATCCTACTTTTTAAGCTAAGGAAATAAAGAAAAGAAGAGAAGGGTTTATGGGGTTTTTTTTCTAATCTAATTCTATTCTCCAAAATCGACTCCTCTTCAGGTGAATCCCCGTTTTTCACTTTTTATATGTTTAGAAAATTCATTAATAAAAACTAATTTTGGTGAGCACCACAGTTTACTTGTAAGTGCCGGGTTTTCTAAACATTGTGTTCGCAGCTTTGTGGCTACCAAGGTCTTCCTGGTGAGTACCGAGATTTCTGTGCATTCTGCCCAAAATGTGGTGAGTTCTGGTGATCACCAAGATGGCTTCGGTAAGGACCAGGAATGCAGAGTTGCAAATTTAAGCTTTTTCCTCTTTGGAGCTTGATCAAAATCAACAACCATCCCGACATACAAGCTTGAAACACTTTTGGGGCCTAGTAAGTCCTTACATCTGCAAAACACAACACGAACCTACCCCGTAAAATCATGGGGTACAACGTACCCCATGTGTGCGATAAAAGATCCACATTTTACGAGAGAAAAACTAGAATTTATATTAAGTGATATGTGGATCCGGGAGTGATAGGATAAGCATGAAATAGCATCCAAAAGATGAAATTACGGCCCGTAATGCTATAAAATAGTGTATAATAGGTGTGAAATACATAGAAGGGTTGGCTCTCATCAGCTAGTCTGACACTCATTGTCAAAACCTAATTATTTCTAACAACAGTATCGTAATGTGGGTTTAGTTAGGATAATACTGGAGATTCTGTAGCCTACTCACCAACAGGCGATTTCTGGACCGCTAGTTGGATCGCCAGTGGGTTGCATAATGACGTGTCTCTCGGTGCTCCCTCATTGATAATGCTCTTGGATCATTGGTGTAACATAGATAGGCTGAGCTAGAAACCAATAGGGAACTCATGACATGTTACGGGACATTAAGTGATATGATAGATGTAAGTATGGTAACGTAATGAAAATGTGATTAACTAATAATATATGTCTTTCCATTTCGAACTTTATAAAGCTTGCTATTCAATGATTTCTATCTTGTACTAAGTACTCAATGTACTTAACCTTTTTATGTTATTTATGTTTCCCCCTCTTAAGAAGATTGGTAGGGTGATGATGATGAGCAATCATGCTATGTAATCTATGGAGTTTGCTACATATATCTTTATTATGTTTTTATCTTTGAACCTGTGTAATATATGTATTGTTGAAGACTCGTGTTACTTTTAGTTCAATTTGTATTCTAAGACTTATGTAGCATAAATTTCAGTTTGTAATCATTTCCCAGTTTTCGTATGTTGTTAAACGATGTTATCTATAGTAAGTGATGATGTCGAATATCACCTAGGGATCCAAATAACCTCTAGGACGATTCAAACAAGAACAGAGATAATGGGGATGGTGATTTTGTGTGATTAAGACTGAGCCTGAGAGTTAGCTTCTCTCAAGTTGCCTACGTATCCAATAGCTCAATTGGAATCAAGTCGTTCGTAGTTCCTTAGGGTTGTTTATATAGGGAGGCGTCTCACCCCTTTTCTTGTTGAACAAGTCGTATAATCCTTAAACCCTAAGGATCATCACGTGTTTATCTCTCACAAAAGATAATTATGATTATATTCGAATTATGGGATTTCCTTACGGTAATCCAGGGATTCTCCTATAATATAGGCACATGTGTTATTTATCACTTAAGGAAAGAGCCAGTCGGCCTTTGACGGGCTCCTCAGGCCAGCCCGACCTGAGCTGCGTATCCTACCTCCAGACTAGACCGAGCTGCACTGCAGTGCGGTAGTCGGGAAGGTCATGCACAGACTTCCCTCCTGGGGTAAGGTTTTACTAGTGTGGGCTCCTGGCCATAAATGCTTCCTTCTTATCTTTCTCTCTCCATCTTGGGATGTTATAAGAGTGACACGTAGTCAGGTCTATTTCCACCATCGTCATAAGCCCCCCGTGTCCGGCCGTACCGCCAGAGCCGGGTAGACCCGAGATCGGCTCGGACGTCTCAAAGTAATATGCTTACCATGACACGTGTCCTTGCTACCGTTTAGACTGCCGTATTAAGTGCGTGAAACGAAGCGTCGTGACACAATAATGGGGCGGTTATTCCAAGACTTCTTTTTTTGGGGTTTTATAACTCCTAGTCTCATCAATCCTTTCAGACGTTACTCTTTAAATCAAGTGTGAAGTCGGGACGGTTGCCATTCTATTCTTCCATTCCTTCGATTTCTCAAGTAAGTTTTCTTTCTTCTCTTATTTCTCTAAGTCTTTTCCGTTGTTAATGAACGAACCTATAATTCTTACTGATAGTTCCATTGAGGCGTTGTTTGAATTGGAGCCGGAATTAGAGGAAGAAATCACCACTACCGGGGTCGATACCGAGAGACCCTCGCTCTTTCTTTTTCAATCCTCCCCTTCTTCCTCATCTTCTAGGTTTGTCCTTTCCCTTAAAGCCTTTATGGCTCTGAAATCGCAGGCGGCCTGCCATGGCATCGATACCAAAATAACTCCTACAGACTTGACCCGCATCTGTAAACAATACAACCTAACAAATCCACTTTTCAAACCCATTATCCCGGCTCCCGGTGTTTACGCTTATCAAGCTCCGGCAGGGTACTGTGATGTGTATAGGGAGCAGCTTTTATGTGGTTTACGGTTCCCTATCTGCCCGGCCATTTTGTCTGTCCTGGAGCATTACGACCTAGGGTTAGCCCAGATCGTGCCTAACGGAATAAGGGCAATAGTGGGTTTTGCCATTTGGTGTAGATGTGCTCGCATCCCCTTCAAAGTCCAAACGTTTCGATTGTTCTTTCGGCGCAAACAAGTGCCTCGGCGGTACAGGGGTATTACCGCTTCCCTCGTCGGGGGGATTTTATGCCCGATGTTCAATTTACGAGCCGGGAGATACTTCGTATAAAGGTTGGAAGACCAGATTCTTCTTCATATGTCCGAGGTGACTCGGAATCGCGGCGGTGGAACTCTTCGTATCCGGACAGCGATCCACGACCAACTGACGTGGATCGGAAACTGTTGGACGACATTCGCAGAAGTGGGGTTTATATCAGAGAGAAAAAGTACTCTTCTGAGATGATCTTGGCCGCCCAGTTGTCTACTGCGGGCCCTGACCCGTACAAGGAGTTAGATAAGGAAGAGTACAAAATATGTAGGGCTTTAACGTCTGTTCCTTGCTGTACCTTACTATTTGTAAAATATCTTCTAACATTTCTTATTACTTATTCTGGCAATGTCTTCTTTTGCTGATCTCTTGGAGGACGTGAATGACGAAGTGGTTCCTCCTGTTAATCCTGAAGAGCCTAACCAGGAGTCTGAGCAGCAGGAAAGTATAGAGCCGGGGCATCTTCGAGCTGCTGGGAGTGTCCTGACCCCTACCTCAGCCCAACTCCTATCCCAACAACCAGATGACTCATCTGGGGAAGTGGAGAGGATAAACGTGGATGAAGATCAGGATACAAGGGAGGATGCGATCGAGCCTAGTCGGAAGAAGAAGGTAGTCTCCCCCTCAACCCGGAAAAGTCGATCCAGGAAAAGGAAAGCGGCTCGGCAGACCATAGAGAACGTTGAGAGTTCTCCTGAGGAGCAAACTTCCCCAGGACATAATCGGTTGTACGAGCTGTCGGACCAAGACCTGGCTGCAGTGGTAAGCTCTTGAATAAATATGCCTGTCTTTCTTGTTTGTCTTTCTTCCTCTTGACTTTTCTTTGTCCTTTGCAGGGAGCTCAGGTCGGTCAGGAGTTCCTGGATCGCCTCGCTGAGTCTGCGGCGAGCAAGGAGGCTCTGCAGGGAACAATCGAGGAGCTCCGAGCGAGTCGGGAAAGGCACAGAGAAGCCTCCAAGACTAAGGACCAGGAGATTGCAGCTCTGAAGAAGGAACTGGTCGAGACTAGGACCAAGTGCACTGCTGAACTCCAGGCCAAGCATGATGAGTATGTAGCGGAGAACTCTGAACTCGGGCAGGCGCTGGCCAAGGTCCGGGCTGAACTCACTACTCTGGAAGCTTCTCTTCCTGCTCGGGATGCCCGAGTTGTGCATGAGTATAAGTCTTCCGATCATCTAGCTGGAGCTCTGAAGGTCTTGTTGAACCCTGTCATGCAGCATGGGTACACGACTGGTGTGGACGAGGCAAAAGAACAGCGCCCTGAGCTGGTTCTTTCAGATCTTAGACATTATCGCTCCATGTACAAAGAAGGGGCGGGTCAGATCTATGACGATCGTTTGAGAGAGTTCAGGGCAGGTGAAGACATCGGGGTAAAGTATGCCAGACGTCGTCCTGCTTCTCAAAGTGCTGGTCCAACCCCATCTTCGACAGAGCAGGCTCCAAGGACCCAGACCTGATTTTATCCAGACCTGATTGTTTATCCTTGTTACTGTTTTTCTGAAAACTTTGAAACTTTTTTGTTATCCAAGTTTTTGTACTTTATTTATACTTTGTGGTGCCCTGCCCACTATATTTTGTACTTTGAATTCACTTGGTTTATTTTATGCTTAGTTATTCGCTTTCTGCCTTATAGATGTCCCCTATTTCCCCCCAGTATGACATGCATTACCGACGGTTAAGATGACATACTAAGTCTTGATAAAACTCAGTTAAAATCTGGCCTGACCTGCAGACTCAGGAGGTTTGACTTTTGCAAACCCTCTGAGTATAACCTGACCCAGATAAAACCCTGTCCTGGCTTGAGGACTCTGGAAGCTTGTGGTATTCAAGCGAACCGAGTCCGACCCGGGACTCGGTTAAATCGGCCCGACTCGCAGATCGAGGAGGTTTGACTTTTGCAAACCTTCGAGTATAACCTCGACTCGCTAAAACCCCGTCCCGGCTTGAGGACTCGGGAAGCTTGTGGTATTCAAGCGAACTCGAGTCCGACTGCGCAGACTCGCTTAAAATCGGCCCGACTCGCGACCGAGGAGGTTTGACTTTTGCAAACCTTCGAGTATAACCTCGACTCGGTTAAAACCCCGTCCCGGCTTGAGGACTCGGGAAGCTTGTGGTATTCAAGCTAACCGAGTCCGACCCGGGACTCGCTTAAAATCGGGCCGACCCGCGACCGAGGAGGTTTGACTTTTGCAAACCTTCGAGTATAACTCGACTCGGTTAAAACCCTGTCCTGGCTTGAGGACTCGGGAAGCTTGTGGTATTCAAGCTAACTGAGTCTGACCTGCAGGACTCAGTTAAAAATAATCTCACGACAGAGCATAATAATAAATAACATGTAAGAAATCATATATTTATTAGAAACCAAGTATGTTTGACCACACTTTTATTGAAAAAGACAACATAAAATGAAAAGATAGAATCAAGCCTGGATTCATCTCAGGCATAAAACTTCCTAAGGTTGCTAGCATTCCAGCTTCTCGGTATGGTCTGTCCGCTGGCGTCAGCTAGCTGGTAAGCACCTTTGCCATGAACCTTTACTACCCTGTACGGACCTTCCCAGTTTGGGTTAAGCTTCCCCTGGGGAATTTGCTTGCTGACCTCGTTTTTCCTCAATACCAAGTCTCCTTCCCTGAAGTATGAATGCTTCACTTTAGAGTTGTAATACTGGGATATCTTTTGCTTGTATTTTGCCATCCGGATGTAGGCTACTTCCCTAGCCTCTTCCAAGTTATCCTTGGCATGTCTAAGCTCGGTATCCCGGTCGCACTTGCATGGTGCTCGGTCCCTCGGAGAAGGAAGCCCTACTTCACTGGAATGACCGCTTCACAACCATAAGCTAAGGCAAAGGGAGTTTCCCCGCAGCCGAATTTGGAGTCGTTCTGTATGACCAAAGGACGTTAGGCAAATGCTCGACCCATGCTTGTCCCTCTTCTTCCAACCTCTTTTTCAACCCAACCTTGAGTTGCCTGTTTGTTTGCTCCACCTGGCCATTGGCTTGAGGGTACCCGACAGAGGTGAAATGTTGGACTATGCCCAGCTCGGCACACCATGACTTGACTGCCCTATCTTCAAATTGCGTTCCATTGTCTGACACTAGGATCTTGGGTATTCCAAAACGACAGATAATATTCTTCCATAAAAATTTCTGTATTGCTTTCCCCGTGATGGTGGTCAAGGCTTCAGCCTCTACCCACTTAGTAAAGTAATCGACGGCCACGACTAGGTACTGTAGGTTACCTGGAGCTCGGGGAAGGGGTCCAACCGTATCCGCCCCCCACCGATAAAAGGGCCAAGGAGAGACCAAAGGAATCATGTTCGCGTTGGTCGACGGGACAAATTATCATGCACCCGGCATGACTTACATCTCATTACCGCATCATTTGCATCTCGCTTGCATGGTTGGCCAATAATACCCGAATAACCGGCACTTGCGAGCCGTTGTCCGGGCTCCCGCGTGGTTTCCACAAATGCCGAGGTGGATTTCCCCGAGCGCATAATTTCCTTCCTCCCGGGTAGCACACCTAAGCCATGGTGATATAAACGATCGTCCGTATAGGATATCATCAAAGAGAGCATACCCGCTAGCCCGTAGCTTGACCTTCCCGGATTGAACCTTGTCGCTTGGTAGAACACCGTGTTTTAGATAGACGTTATGGGATCCATCCAGGTGGCCTGTTGGCAAATCGGTTGAACTTCATTCAACGCATAACTTCGCTCGGCCAGCCGCTCCACTAGAACTTTTTTATTTGAGAAGAAATTAGATGCCAACTTGGAGAGGGCATCAGCCTTTTTGTTCCTGGATCGAGAGACCTGCTCTATATGAACTGACTTGAAGTTCTTCAGTAAATCGTGAGCGGCTGCCAAGTATTTCTTCATAGATTCCTCCTTTGCTTCATATTCACCCTTAATATGGTTAACCACCAGCTGGGAGTCACTGAATACATGCAGGTTATCTGCCCCCAGCTTGCTGGCTAGTCGGAGCCCAGTAATTAAAGCCTCATATTCTGCCTCGTTGTTTGTAGCAGGAAAGTTGAAACGCAGCGCATATGGGAATTCTTCCCCCTTCGGACTAAGGAGCAAAAGGCCTGCTCCGGCTCCTTCCTTTCCCGATGCTCCATCCACAAAAAGGGTCCATGTATCGATCTGACCTGCTGGCTGTTCTTTATGCGTCTCGACTTGAAGCCCTTCGCCCAGGAAGTCCGCTGAGCCCGGGCTTTGACCGCCGTCCCGGGTTGGTAGTCCGTGTCATACTCGCGCTCGATAACCCATCCGGCTAATCTTCCCGAGGTGTCCGGTCTCGCCAAGATCCGACGCAGGGGTTGATCTCGTAACCACAATGATTGAGTGTGCCCGAAAGTATGGTCGCAACTTCCTGAGGCATGGACTGAGCCGCAGCTAGCTTCTCTCGCGTTGGTATACCCGAGCTCGGTCCATGTAAAGCCCGGCTTACATAAAACACGGGTGTCTCGCACGTTTCCTTCTTCTCTAATCGGGGACCGCACCGATTGCCTCATCAACTACCGCCAAGTATAAAAGCGCAGTTTCTCCCTCCCGGGGAGATGTTGGGGTTGGCGCTCGGCCAAGTACTCCTTCAAATCGTCGAACGCCTTCGACCGTCCTCATTCCACTGGAAGGGACTTGCTTTCCTCAAGATCTTAAAGAATGGTAAAGCACGTTGCGCCGACTTGGATAGGAACCTACTCAGGGCGGCCATGCGGCCGGTTAACCTTTGCACCTCCTTGATGCTTCTGGGTGGTGACATTGTTCTTAAGGCTTCAACCTTGTCCGGGTTAGCCTTAATCCCATCTTTAGAAATCATATAACCCAGGAATTTACCTGACCTGACCCCAAACGTACACTTTTTAGGGTTAAGTTTCATTTGGGTCCGCTTGAGTACCCCAAACACTTCCCGGACGTCGGTCATGTACTGATCTAGAGACCTGCTCTTGATCAAGAGATCATCCACATAGACTTCCATGCACTTCCCAATTTGTTTCTCGAAGATTTTATTCACTGCTCTTTGATAAGTGGCGCCCGCGTTTTTTAGTCCAAACGGCATAGTGACATAACAGAAAGTTCCTTCTTCTGTGATGAATGCCGTCTTCTCTGCATCGTCCGGGTCCATGGCAATCTGGTGGTAGCCTTTGTATGCATCTAGAAAGGCGAAGATTTCAAACCCAACTGTTGAGTCAACTAACCTGTCGATCTTAGGCAGGGGGTAACAATCTTTGGGACATGCTCGTTCAGGTCGGTAAAATCTACGCACATTCGCCAGCTCCCGTCTGGCTTTTTTACTAGGACTGGGTTGGCGAGCCAGGTCGGGTAAAACACTTCACGTATGATCCCGGCCTGCAGTAACTTCTCAACTTCCCTTTGAATGGCCTCCATCCGATCTTTTGCGAATTGTCTTTTCTTTTGTTTAACCGGTTTCCGGGCCGGGTCCACGTGCAACCCGTGCGAGCCGCCTCGGGGGACAAGCTCGGCATGTCATCCGTCTTCCGTGCAAACACGTCTCTCGAACTCCTTTAAAATCTCAACGAGCTCGTTTTAAAACGTCCTGGGATCCATGATCCTATGTTGACTGACAAGCTTTCTTGTTCCTTTCCCAAATTTACTACCTCGATCGTATCATTTGATGACCAACTTTCTTCCTCTTCTTAGGGAGCAACTCTTCCACGTATACCGTTGTACCATCATTTTTCCATTTACAAGGCCGTGTAACGCCTCCCCGGCCGTTTCGACGTCACCTTTGACTTCTCGCCGTCCCTTCCCGTGTCGGGAATTTCAAACCGATGTGAGCCGGAGAGATCACCGCTCGTAGATCTATTAGGGCAGGTCGCCCCATGATAACATTGTAGGCTGATGGGGACCTGACCACCACATAACTCACCATAAGGATCCTGTCCCGAGGTGCTTTCCCAAAAGTGGTTGGTAAGGTGATCATACCCATGGGGTGGACTGGTGGCCCGGCGAACCCGAATAGCGGAGATGATATAGGTGCTAGCTCTGCATCCTGTAATTTCATGGATTGAAATACATTGTAGTACAGCACATTGACTGCACTTCCAGTGTCTACACAAATACGCTTCACCGTATGTTTGTTGATTACCGCCTCGATAACCAAGCCTTCATTATTGCCGATGAGGGGGAGAGGATCGCGAGGACCATAAACGACCTCCCCGGACAATCTTTGTCTTTTTCCCCGAGTCAACGCCGGTAGGTGCCCGGTTACCACTCGCTCCTCGCTCCTCGGGTCGGGATGTTGTACTCGGACCGCCTGAGATGGTATTAATGGTATTGATGGGGCGATTATCTGGCTGCCCCTCCGGTCCTGGGGACGGATCCCTCCTTCGTCTGTAATCATCCTTTCGGTCATGACCGAAATCTCTCCTCTTGTACTCCCGTCTACCCCGGGGTTCGGGTGGCGGGACCTATCTATGACTTCATCGAGTTTCCCTTCCATAACAAAGAGCGTCAATCTCTCTCTCGTAAATCCCGCACCGCTCCGAGTCGTGACCAATGTCCTCATGAAACTTACGGTATTTGGTTTGATCCCTTTTTTCCCGGGGACCCTTCATGAGGAGGTGGAGTACGGGCAATGCCTTTTCTCTGCATTATGGCGAGGACCTGCTCGCGTGATCGGTTTAAGGGGATGAAGTCCCTCTCTTGAAGGGCCCCTTTCTTCCCGAGTCGGTCAGTTATGGGCGCGCCTACCCGGTCCCATACCGGTTTACGCTTTCTATCGATCCGTCCTCTCGTCTTCTCTTTCTTAGGAGCTTCCGACTCCCTCTTTAAACGGTTGGCCTCTTCACCCCGACGGTGTTTATATGCCGCATCCATACACTCATCCATAGATTTCGGAAGTCGACCATTGAGCTTTGCATACAATCTACTTCTCGCGGACCCGCTACGAAAGAGGTGATCGTGAGGTGTTCATCGGCATTCCCGACCTCGCCTAGATTCCTCATTGAATCTTTTCAAGTACTTTAACGCAAAGACCGTTTCTTCTTTTTTCTCGACGAATTGTGACAAGGTACGTGACATTCCTCTGGAAGGGTTTAGCGGTGACGAAAGCCTGCAAAAATTTTCTTGCCAGGGTTTCAAAATTCTCAATAGACCGAGGTGGTAATTTCCGGAACCACTCACGAGCCCTGCCCGTGAGTAAGGCCGGGAAGGCTTTGCACTTCATCTCCTCGGGTGCACAATCTAAATTCATGTGCGTTAGATACTGAAAGAGGTGGTCCTGGGGATCTTTCGTTCCGTCATATGCTTCTAGTTTTGGGATCTTAAATCTCTCCGGGCGTGGGTAGTTCAAAATCTGCTCTGAGAACGGTGATTCGATGGAGAGATCGTTCGTTTTCTTTCCCAGGATCCCATCTAGTTCCGCCCTGGCTGCCTCCTGGGCCTGAGCCTTAACCTGTCTGTGCTGCGTTTGAGAGGTAGAGGAGAGAGTTTCTCCTCTCGTCCTCTTTATTTGCCGCGTTGTCTTTTGGGTCCACGTCTTGTGGAGCTTCTTCTTCTCGCCCTTTAGGGCCAATCCTAGTACACTTTTGAACGCTGGTACGTCCAAATTACGCAACGCCTCCAGCAAGGCCTGCTGTGCTGGATCTGCCAATGTTTCCTCCGGATTGGTTTGCGGCCGGCTAGCGTAGCCGTGGGGTCTATGTCTCCAGTATCTCTAGCTGCCGCGGTTTGGGTCCTTTTTCCGGTATTTTTTGGTGGTACCATCGCTGTTTCTTGATCAAATCGCAACAAAGAGCCCCTCCTTCTAGCGCCAATTGATGATGTCGAATATCACCTAGGGATCCAAATAACCTCTAGGACGATTCAAACAAGAACAGAGATAATGAGGATGGTGATTTTGTGTGATTAAGACTGAGCCTGAGAGTTAGCTTCTCTCAAGTTGCCTACGTATCCAATAGCTCAATTGGAATCAAGTCGTTCGTAGTTCCTTAGGGTTGTTTATATATGGAGGCGTCTCACCCCTTTTCTTGTTGAACAAGTCGTATAATCCTTAAACCCTAAGGATCATCACGTGTTTATCTCTCACAAAAGATAATTATGATTATATTCGAATTATGGGATTTCCTTACGGTAATCCAGGGATTCTCCTCTAATATAGACACATGTGTTATTTATCACTTAAGGAAAGAGCCAGTCGGCCTTTGACGGGCTCCTCAGGCCAGCCCGACCTGAGCTGCGTATCCTACCTCCGGACTAGACCGAGCCGCACCGCAAGCGGTGCGGTAGTCGGGAAGGTCATGCACGTACTTCCCTCCCCGGGGTAAGGTTTTACTAGTGTGGGCTCCCGGCCATAAATGCTTCCTTCTTATCTTTCTCTCTCCATCTTGGGATGTTATAAGAGTGACACGTAGTCAGGTCTATTTCCACCATCGTCAGTAAGCTTTATCGGTCTTGTTAAGTTTTTCCCTGAGTTTCTTTAACTTCCGCGTCGCTTCATTTTGATATGATGGTGTCAGATTTAAGTATAATATTGGATTTAATTTATTAAATATTATACTTTATTTTTTGGTTAAATATTATACTTGTCGGACGTTATTTTACAGATAACAGCTCCGTATCCGGAAATAGTACGTTACAATCCAGCTCTTTGTTTTGTTTCCTCTGTTTTGTATTGAATGTTTCACTGCTGCCGGACCTTTCAAATCAATAAAAATCGAAATTTTTTTTTTTTTTTTTTTTTTTTTTTTTTTGAGAAAAGTAATAATCGAATTGGTGTTTATGAAAAATCACTTTCACATAGTTTTAACAAAACAATGTATTATATAATAAATTAATAATGCAGATTTCAATGCTTTCATTTTGCATTAGAATTCACGCATGAAATGGCATTCGTGATGCGCCTGCAATGCAGCTATCAAAATTTCGTCTATTCAATTTCCTATTATTGGCCAAGGCAATTTTAGTATATTTTCTCTTATTCTATGAATTTTTGAAGGTGAAGATAACAGATATTTGAGACCCTAAACTATTACTATTGTGATATTTTCGCTCATGAACTATTTCTTTTTTAACAAACTGGACTTAACAAATTGGTTCTTGTTCGGTTTGTATTGCTCATTTCGGTATATATACGAAACTCATTTTGATCACATCAATGTGTTTATCTTGTTGTTTTTCTTGGAGTTTAACACAACAAACAGAATTGAAAACAGACTCCGGATCATCTCTCAGCAATCAAGTTTGACTGCTATACGAGATCAACTTTCAAATGCTTTTTCAATCCCATAAACAGTAAAACATTATTGATATTACAGACATGATACATTGGATCACATTTTCTCTTACATCATGTTCATAGATACAAATCAGAGTTAGAAGTTCTTTGGCTGCATGTAAAACTTAAACCAAGAAAAAACACATGCCGTGCCTGCGTGGGTTACAAGCGCAGGCACCGTTTGTTAAGTTCAGCATGAAACAGTGCAAACGCACACGCCGTGCTGACATCTGCCGGCATAATTGGATCCACAAGCAGTAACACAAGAACCGGTAGGACAAACACCCTGGATAGCCGTGCATTTTGGGCCAATATTATTCACTACCCTCAGGGGTACCATCTCTGCATACATGAATAGATCAAACTATTTATTTTAATCTGAACATTAATGAAACTATATTCATGCACGTGCTCTTGAATATGTGAATTTGATGTACACAAATACACACACATACATATATGTATATATATGTGGGAATCGGATTTCTGGTGAGAACCATACTTCGATAATCAACCCGTCCAGAACAAAAATCCCCTTCCCCTCAATCCCAATAAACGAAAAAAAAAATATATATACATATATACACACACATACGTACATATGTATAGAGATATATGGACAGAATAACCATGTCCAAGCTATAATCTTTAAGGATAGATTAAAACAGAACTTGCTCTACAACAATGATGTCCACATTACCTGGAGAAATCTGCAATATATATATATATATATATATATATATATATATATATATATATATATATATATATATATATATATATATATATACAAGTGTGTATGTTTTTAGAAAATTGTTATTTTCATGGATCTACCATACCTTCATCGGAGGCCTTTATCAGCAGAACGAAGACAACCACAGCTAATTTGGCGTAGTGATGCATTTGGAAAGCTATTATTGAAGAATATGTAGAAGGAAAGGTAACGTAAAAAAAGCTTGACAACTCTATATTATATGTAGGTAATCAGGATTCAAAACTCATGCCCACTTTTATATATATAACATGAATAAACACGTATGGCACAATCCCACAAATGGAACACTTAACAATCGAAGGACATACGTATAATACAAATAAACAGCATGTAACCAACTCTTTGTCCATAAAAAGACAATTATATATGGAACTTTTTATTTATATAATGCCAATAAACAGCATGTAACCAACTCTTTGTCCATAAAAAGACAACCATATGGAACGATTATGGATCAATTTTTTATTTTCATTTTATAATTTTTCTGGAACATCAACTTTTTATGGATGGAGAAAATTGAATTCTAGCCAGGACTTAGATTCCTCCAAAAACACGGAAGAAATAAGAATCTCAATTTTAGCTAGGACTTAGATTCCTCCAAAAACACGGAAAAAAAAATAAGAATTTTATGTGATTAAATCACCATACCCAGGATTTTGTTCATGTCAAATCAGTGTAAAGGCCTTTATGCAGATTTCTGAATCTGAATGTAAAGGCCTATTATAAATGCAGCTCAACTGAACCAATCATTGTTTTCTTCTTGTTGTCATGTAAAAACAGTTGTTTAGGACAATCTGAAAGTCTGGTTAATGCAGGTGAAACCATGTGAAAGTCTGAAAGTCTGGTTAATAAATGATGTACAATCTGAAAGTCTGGTTAATGTAGGAAAAGACAACAAATTAAATCCGAAGCCATGTACAAGACATTATGCAAAGTCAGATTAGAGTTGATCATAACTTGCCCAGAGTGAGTCACGTGTACATTGTTGTCATTTGGTAATCCTACTTTCATGTTATAAGAACATGTTTAGGACTACTTAATCTAGAGAAAAAACACATAATGTGATCCGTGGCTCCAAATTCCAAGATCCATTGTGTGTCGTTCACTAAACCAGTGTAACCTGATCCTTGAGCAGGTAAGAAATGAGTGTTCAGTGCATGGATCTAGTTTACTGTATGACTGGATGAATCCGAATTCAGTAGATTCACCATTCTCTCAAATTGTTGTGAAGTGAGACCTTAAAGTCTAGACCTGGCTTGTCCAGTTTCCTGATACTCTCCACCAGCAGACTAGTCTGAATTTGTTTTATCCACCATGTTAGCTCTGCTCTTAGACTTGAAACTAGGTAGATAACCATGTTTCTTGTAACAATTATCTTCAATATAGCCATAAAACCAGCAAAAGGTGCACTAAATCCTCTTATTGTTCTTCGTCTTGGAACTGTTTGCAGGCAAATTTCTTGACTGCTCTACTCTGCTGAACTGACTGTATCTAGCCCCAAATTGATCAGATCTATCATTCCTGCCTTCTCCTGTCTTCTGGGCCATCAAGATTGTAGAATCTTGATACCTTGCCTTGTCAGAAGCATAAGTTTTTTGTCTCTCAAATTTGATAGCCATTGCAAAGGCATCGTGAAGCTCTAAAAAAGGCACCATCATCATCGCTTGAGACACCACTGGCTCAAATTCCTCCCGGAGATCTTTTAGAAACTTCATCACATGTTCTGTCTCAATGTGTTCCAACATAGTTCTCATGGCAACACAATGACATGGGGGTTCACAAGTACATGAATGAGTTGGCCTTATAGTCTTGACTTCTTCCCAAAGAATCATCAACTTTGGAAACTACTGATTGGCATAATCAGCTCCCTATTTCAGTATTCATTTCTTCATGAATATCCGAAAGCCTAAAAGCATCAACACTTGGAAAACCCAAAAAAATTCTACCACACAGCCTGGGCACTCTTGAAATATAGCAAACTTTGTGAAATGGTATATTCCACTGAATTCAATATCCAGGTCCTCACCATCATATCATAGTGCCTCCAATCTTGGAAGTCATCTGAGTTCACCTCAGGTTTTTGATAGTAGCATCAACGAACCCATACTTGTTCTTTGTGATTAATGTCATTTCAATGGATATCTTCCATGGATGATATTTGTTACCATTAATCAATGGCTGAACATAAACTAGTTATGGATTCTCATTAGCATGAAGATAAAAGGGAATAAAAGGACTCAAGTCTTGCTTCTTCTCTGCCATGGCTAACAAGAACTATATCTATTCACAAAAAAATGCAAAAAAAACTCATAAAACTATCAGGAATTGATCTCAAGAACTGGATTCTAACTCCAGACCAATGAGAATGATCACAGTTAACTCCTATGTTTTAATGAAATAAACATAAATCGCGAAGAAAACTCTCAAGTTTCTTTTTCCAAAACATCAGATGTAGCACAAACTGAGCAAGAACCTTTCCTTGATACCATGTTGAAATTGATGAATTAAAAATACAAGAAAAAATAAAATGCAGAATTCTCATTAATTAGTAGAATGATCAAGTAAAGTTACAAAAGCTATGTTGAGAGGTACTTATAGATGATACCCTCAACGGTTATGTATAAAAAGTTTACAGCAAACTAACAACCTAAGTTGGCTAACAATTCAGTTGATTAGTCTTCAAGCCTAGTCTTCTGAGTTGAAGATCTTCAAGTCTAAATCTGTTCTACTTAGCTGAATGTCTGTAAGTCTGAATAAACACTTATGGCACAATCCACAAATGGAACACTTAATATTCGAAGGACATACATATAATATAAATAAACAGCATGTAACCAACTCTTTGTCCATAAAAAGACAATTATATATGGAACATCTTTTTATTTATATAATGCCAATAAACAGCATGTAACCAACTCGTTGTCTATAAAAAGACAACCATATGGAATGATTATGGATCAATTTATGATTTTCATTTTATAATTTTTCTAGAACACCAACTTTTTATGGATGGAGAAAATAGAATTCTAGCCAGGACTTAGATTCCTCAAAAGAACGGAAGAAATAAGAATTTTATGTGATTAAATCACCATACTCAGGATTTCGTTCATGTCAAATCAATGCAAAGGCCTTTATGCAGATTTCCAAATCTGAATGTAGAGGCCTTTTATGGAGCTCAACTGAACCAATCGTTGTTTTCTTCTTGTTGTCATGTAAAAACACTTGTTAAGGACAATCTGAAAGTCTGGTTAATGCAGGTGAAACCATGTGAAAGTTTGAAAAACTGGTTAATAGCTGATGTACAATCTAAAAGTCTGGTTAATGCAGGTAAAGACAACAAATTAAATCTGAAACAATGTACAAGACATTATGCAAAGTCAGATTAGAGTTGATCATAACTTGCCCAGAGTGAGTCACGTGTACATTGTTGTCATTTGGTAATCCTACTTTCACGTTATAAGAACATGTTTAGGACTACTTAATCTAGAGAGAAAAAAACACACAATGTGATCCGTGGCTCCAAAGTCCAAGATCCATTGTGTGTCGTTCACTAAACCAGTGTCACCTGATCATTGAGCAGGTAAGAAATGAGTGTTCAGTGCATGGATCTAGTTTACTGTATGACTGGATGAATCCGAATTCAGTAGATTCACCATTCTCTAAAATTGTTGTGAAGTGAGACCTTAAAGGCTAGACCTTGCTTGTCCAGCTTCCTGATACTCTCCACCAGCAGACTGGTCTGAATTTGTTTTATCCACCGTGTTAGCTCTGCTCTTAGACTTGAAACCTGGTGGATAACCATGTTTCTTGTAACAATTATCTTCAATATAGCCATAAAACCTGCAAAAAGGTGCACTAAATCCTCTTATTCTTCTTCGTCTTGGAACTGTTTGTAGGCAAATTTCTTGACTGCTCTACTCTGCTGAACTGACTATATCTAGCCCCAAATTGATCAGATCTATCATTCTTGCCTTCTCCTGTCTTCTGGGCCATCAAGATTGTAGAATCTTGATAACTTGCCTTGTGAGAAGCATACGTTTTATGTCACTCAAATTTGATATCCATTGCAAAGGCGTCTTGAATCTCTGGAAAAGGCACCATCACCATCGCTTGATACATCATTGGCTCAAATTCCTCCCCGAGATCTTTTAGAAACTTCATCACATGTTCTCTATCAATGTGTTCCAACATAGTTCTCATGGCATCACAATGACATTAGGGTTCACAAGTACATGAATGAGTTGGCCTTATAGTCTTGACTTCTTCCCAAAGAATCATCAACTTTGGAAACTACTGATTGACATAATCAGCTCCCTATTTCAATATTCATTTCTTCATGAATATCTGAAAGCCTAAAATCATCAACTTGAAAAACCCAACAAAATTCTACCACTCAGCCTGGGCACTCTTGAAATATAGCAAACTTTGTGAAATGGTATATTCCACATAATTCAAGATCCAGGTCCTAACCATCATATCATAGTGCCTCTAAGCTTGGAAGTCATCTGAGTTCACCTCAGGTTTCTTGATTGTAGCATCAACGAACCCATACTCGTTCTTTGTGATTAATGTCATTCCAATGGATATCTTCCATGGATGATATTTGTTGCCATTAATCAATGGTTGAACTTAAACTAGTTATGGATTCTCATTGGCATGAAGATAAAAGGGAGTAAAAGGACTCAATTATTGCTTCTTCACTGCCATGGCTAACAAGAACTATATCTATTCGCAAAAAAAAAAAAAAAAAAAACCTCAGAAAGCTATCAGGAATTGATCTCAAGAACTGGATTCTAACTCCAGGCCAAAGAGAATGATCACAGATAACTCCCAAGTTTTAATGAAATCAACAGAAATCTCAAAGAAAACTCCCAAGTTTCTTTTGCTAAAACATCAGATTTAGCACAAAATGAGCAAGAACATTTCCCTGATACCATGTTGAAATTGATGAAATTAAAAATACAAGAAAAAATAAAATGTAGAATTCTCATTAATTAGTAGAATGATCAAGTAAAGTTACAAAGGCTATGTTGAGAGGTACTTATAGATGATACCCTCAAGGGTTATGTATAAAAAGTTTACAACAAACTAACAACCTAAGTCGGCTAACATTTCAGTTGATTAGTCTTCAAGCCTGGTCATCTTAGTTGAACACCTTCAAGTCCGAATCGTTCTACTTAGTTGAATGGTCGCAAGTCCGAATACGTTCTACTCAACTAAATGGCTTCAAGTCTGAATCGGTTCTACTTAGCTGAATAGCTACCAGAAGTGCATTCTTTCCAGTTGCATCAAACAATGCTTTGTCCATATTATATATTGTAACACCCCTCTCAAGATGGTAGTGGTGAATGAATCAGCATGCACATCTTTCTTGCATCCAACAATCCTTTATCCACTTGAACTAGATTGGAAGATCTTGGAAATGCCTAGTTTGTCCAGCAAATAACAAAAAATAGGTGCATCCAAAGCCTTTGTAATGATACCATTAAGTTTCTTGGTACGAAGAGGCATGAGCTTGGTCAATCCCTTCTTAACTTTAATTTGTCTCTGACAACATGACAGTCAATCTCAATATGCTTGGTTCCTTCATTAAAAACAAGTTTTTGAGTAATGTGGCGTTGTCACAAAATAAAACTGCAAGAAGATGAACTACAATCTTCAGATCCTGTCAAATGTAGATAGAGCCACTAAATTTCACAAGTGGCCTTATCCATTTAAATTTATTTAGCTTTAGAAGAACTTCTAGCAATTTTTGTTTGCTTCTTGGTTTTAGGGAAGTCTACCCAATCACTGTCAGTAAATTCTTTCAAGATAAGATGTTGTTAGCTTGAAATAAAACTCCATGTTCTTAGTTAGCTTTCAAATATCTCAGGATCCTATGAGCTACTTTCATGTGGTTTTCAGTTTAGGTACCTAAAAAAGACTCGGATGTTGAACTACAAGAGCAATGTCTGGTCTTGTAAAAATGAGGTAAATCTTTACCAACCAATGATCTGTAGGCAGTAAGGACATCTAATAAAGGTGAATCCCCATGCTGCAATGTTTGTTTAAATTCCATTGAAGTTTAGCAGGTTTATTACCCCAAAACTCATATTTTGCAAGATATTGAGTGTACATTTCATCTATGAAATGGAAATTCCATTTCAATCGCTAAGAAATACCAAAGTTTATCAAGATCCTTGATGGTAAACATCCTGTGGAGATGGTCGTGTCAAGTGTTTTATGGTATGTAGTCTTATGTTGATTAATTTTCAAAAGTCCCCTTTGTGATTTAAATCTTTTAATGTGTCTTTATTTGATATCTTATGTTACCGACCGGCCTTGAAGCTGATGCTTACTCTTGGCCCCAGAGAAGGGTGAAACTAGAGTCAGAGGGGGGGTGAATGACTCTAGTTGGAGTTTAAGAACTTTTCCTTGTGGAAGATCTTTTGTGAAGCGGAATAATCCCTTCTTTAAATATATTTTGAAAGTAATTAAATACACATGCAGGAAAATAAGTAATAGAAAGTAAATGAAGAAATTGAAATGTGAAAAATAAATGGCACAAAACACTTATAGTGGATCAGGGTGGAGTAATCCCTTAATCCACTCTTCTCATGTGATTATCATAGGAATTCAATATTGTTTTTCACAATTACAATAGTTATATTGTCCTTGGCTACAAAAGTGATGATGGTTAAAATAGTATATCATACGGCACAACATTCTACCCATTTTGAGCTAAAATTAGTTGTTTCGACCCCTAAATGTGAACCATTTATGTTAAATGAAATTGTCGGGGTTCACGGGACGAGTATTTGGTATTTCTTATTATTATATCCGGATTGGTATTATTTCATGTTTTTTTGAACTATTTTCAGGTGACGAAATTTGGGCCAAGCATTAAGGATACATTATGAAGCAGGGATGATAAAAGGAACATGCCTAGGGTGTTCCAGAACCTTCTAAGATTAATTCGGCAGAAGAAAAAGGATGAAAAATCCCTCGATTGGTCGGCGCCGCCTTTGATGCATCGAGCCTTCTAGAATATGTTTTATGCGTTTTTTTGGAGGAGGGATAGTTTTAGGGTTAGCTAAGTCAGTTTTTTCTACTATAAATAAGAGGCACCAGCCTCTGTTGTAAAATGTGACTCAAGTACAAATTGTACCGACGAATTCGCATTCTATGGATCGATCTACGGAGGATCTGCGCTCGTCTTCGAGGGAATGCTTTTCCGGCTTTCTAGATGTAGATTTGTCGTTCTTTTATTGTGTGATTAGTATGGTTTAATTGCTTATATTAGTACTGTTATGTATTTGTTAGTTTATTTTACCCCGTATTGTATGGATCTGAATCTTTGGTGAAGAAATCATGAAATAAAGGTTGCGATCTCTCGATTTAGCGATGGTTTATATCGTCGAAGTGAGACACCTAGTAAATCATGTTTCGTGATAATCGGAGCTAGCTACATCTGATCGACAGATTTAATTTACATGTTAATAGCATAATCAACAATTTGCATGTCATCGTAAATTAGGATGAATGACTATTAGTGAAGTGTTAGTTCGGACATAGTCTTGATTGATTATTAGGAATGTGCCAGTCAATCCATGATGGTTTCTTAGGGAGGTCTTCGGTCTTGAGCCGGCTATACAACCAACGAAGGAGATTAATTGCATATAGGCACTGTTGGAAATAAAATTTATGTTTTGATGATAATTCATCTTATTTGTTATAATATTATCTTAACTCCATTGATGAAGTGCTGAAGCCAGCTGTTATAGTGGAAAGCTAAAAGATCTCTAGAACTGAATGTATAAGTTTTATTAGAGTCTGATATTTGTATAAGTTACATCAGACAAGCACTGTAATTGATAGTGTGTCGTAAAACTGAAAACTGGAAATCAATTAGAAAACTGGAAATCATCAAGACAAGCAAACTGACTCAGAATACACCTACTTAGAACTGAAGAAGGTAAGTTCGCTGAGAGTTACAGACTCAGTTGGATTATTGAAGAATGAAGAACTGAGGGCTCAAACTCAGTTATGAAGATTGCAAGTTGAGACTGTAAAGTTGGACTTCAGGCAAGATTGTGGTGACCTGAACTGACTTTATGGATCTTGTATGAAGACCTAAGAATCATAAGGACAATGAATTCTTAGATGATAAATGTATCATGGTGTACTCTGATTAAGTCAAATATAATCAGATGAAAA
This sequence comes from Gentiana straminea, assembly GCA_036785695.1. Classification (NCBI taxonomy): domain Eukaryota; kingdom Viridiplantae; phylum Streptophyta; class Magnoliopsida; order Gentianales; family Gentianaceae; genus Gentiana; species Gentiana straminea. Next base: position 12,627,944 of record JAVUPR010000113.1, on the reverse strand, counting down.
CTGGAGTACTGATTTTTGAAGAAGAATAAAATCTCAGTTAATGCTCCAAGTCAGTTAGGAAACTGACAAATGAAAAACTCGGTATAAAACTGATAGGGAAACTCATTTTTATAAGTCAGCCATCCAACAAACTGAAAGTACAATCGAACGTTGTAAAGAAAGCAATTTCATTGGATGAGTTACTGACACAGCAGGAACGGTCAGAAAATATAGCCGTTGCGAGATATACGTTGATACAATTCAAATCGAAGTCAGATGAACGTTGGACTTCACACTATAAATAGAAGACTTTGCACAAACAACAAAAATACAGAGAACAAGAGCATATACAAGAATCAACAAGCTATTTGTGCACTCTATTTGAATTGCTATCATCTCTGAACTATAACAAGATCATATCTAGTATTTCTTCAAGTGTTCAAAGCTACAAAGAATTTATCAAGAATTCAACACTCTGAAGAACCACAAACAAGAATCAATTTATTGATTCTCAGCCCAACCTTGATTCTAATTCAAAGGTTTTAGACTGTGAAGCAAACCGGGAAGGTTTCGCCAAGGACAGTTGTGACAAGCAGTCGGGTAGACTGTGTTTGTGGTGGTAGCTGGTGAAGAGGCAATCCTACCCTCTAAGGACCAGTGGTTCAAGCATTTGAAGAGCAACAATTCTACCTGTTCTACAATTGTTTAGATAGTGAAGCTAGGGATTAGGCAAGGACTATTGTTTAGGACTTTTTGTAACAGTTCATGTTAGGAACATTTTATTATGTTTTGATGATGGCCATACCAGCTGTTATAGCAAGTCTGAAATAAGTTAGAACTCTCTGTATAAGTCTTTACTTAGAGTCTGAGATGTTGTATAAGTTGAGTCAGACAAGTATTGTACTAGTGGTAGGACGGCAAAGCAAAAACAGATATTCGGCAAAGTGAAGCCAGCCAAGCACCAAACGAGAGAAGCAATGCAGACATTAAAGGTCTGACTTGTAACCAATGAAGTCTGTGATGACCTTGGACAAGTCTAAGTTATACTACAAGCGACGTACATTAATATTCAAATATGGTGTACACTGATCTCACCCCAATAAAAGATCAGTGAAGTACAAAGATTCTCCTCAAACAGAAACAAAGAAGGAAACAGTGAATCGGCAAAGCAGACTCACTTTCGGCTGAGTAAAGACGAAACGGTGAAGGAAAAGCTAAAACGGCTAAGTCAGATGGATCACTCTACCGTCCTAAAAACTGCGAAGTAACACTTACCAGATCAGATTTAGTATACGTTGAAGATTCAGAAGATCATGCATTAAATGCACAATCAATAGAGGATCAATCAAGGACGGATTTTCTGCTATACGTTTGAAGAAAGAATCCGATCACTGAAATCAAGGAGAATGCAATTAAGGGGGAATCAAGAATAAAATCAAGGATTATTCCCTCATTAATATAGCCAACGGACGGAATTTCAAAATCAAGGTTATTCAAGGCTATAAATAGAAGGCATTGACAGACTGAAAAAAAAAGGGAACAAAAAAAAACACATAAAAATCAAGTGAAAACTCTGTCAATTTGAAAAGCCTTCTCTCTGAACTTACAAGGAAACATCTAGTGATCAACTCAGATATCAGAGCTACAAGGTCATACTTGGGGCTGAGTTTGATCAACCAAGTGTGTGAATCACATTCACATCAAACTGAAGCAACTGAATCAGAGGCAATCTGAGAAGGAGTTGAATCTGTGATAGCTGTTGAAGGATTTTGATCTCAAGGAGCAGCAAGGAAGACTGAATCACTGAAGCTGTTGCAGTCAAGGAGTGATAGTCTTGTAGATTGTGAAGCTTGGGAAGCCAAGGACAATCATGCTATTGTATCTGTGAAAACAATAGTGAATTCCTCCGATCATCACAGGAGAAGAGTGGATTAAGGGATTACACCACCCTGAACCACTATAAGCCTTGTGTCAATTTAATTTCTGCAATTTACTTTACAGCATTTATTTAATTTGCCTACACCATAACTTAATTCTGTGATTGTCTAAACTGATTTGAAAACAACATAGTAAGAAGGGATTTATCCGCTGCCCAAAAGCTTTTAAATAAAAGAAAAGTTTTTGAAACTCCACTATAGTCATTCACCCCCCTCTGACTATAGTTTCACCCTTCTCTGGGACCAACAATTGGTATCGGAGCAGTGTTCCTAGTATCAGAACCTGTTCAGATCTAATTTCTGGTAACAAGGAGATCACATATTTTCAAAGTAGTTTTCAAATATGAGTTTTCTATACATTTACATTTATATCTTCATTTGCACTGATGGATTCCTCAAACTTCTTGTCAAAAGTACCTGTTTTTAATGTTAATAATTTTGATGAATATAAAATAAGAATGCTATCTCATCTTGCAGCAACTCATGAAGAGATGCTGGATGTAATTAATGATGGACCAATCACAATCACTACTGTGGTTGGCACAGGAGCAGATCAATGAAAGGAAATTGACAAACCTAAAAAGGATTGGACCAAGGATGACAGGAGAAGAGCAAACCTGGACTTTGTTGCAAAAGACATGATCTTGAAGACCCTAGATAGCAACATGTTCATGAGAATCAAAGATCGCAAAACAAGAAAGGAGATGTGAGACAAGCTATCATTGATAAATGAAGGATCTGAAGCAGTTAAAGAAAACAAATTATCTGTTGCAAAACAGAAGTTTGAAAACTTCAAAATGAAGACTGGCGAATCCATAGATCAAATGGACAACAGATTCTCAAGCATCATCAGTGAACTGCAACAGCTTGGACAAACATATCCCCAAAAAGAAGTATGCTTGAAGATTTTGAGAGGACTACCTGAAAGATGGAAGATCATTACATCCGTAATCAGAGGAACAACAAATCTTGCAAGCACTGACACTCTGACACTGATGTCCCAATTAAAAGCTCATGAATTCGAATTGAACGGTGAAGATGGTGCTCCGGCCAGAGACACAAAACTCACCGCACCGGTTGCACCCCAAGCAAAGTAACTTTGCCGATTACATCAGCAAAGAAACACATGAACTTAAAGAACGGTAGCTTTATTGGTTAAACGCTTTGACAGGTTTAGTAGAAAGAAGCCCTTCAAAGGAAATTCATCATCAAACAAGAAGTCAAGCTCAAACGAGAGACATGAAGAAGAAGGATGATGAATACGATGCTTCAACCGCAACAAGAAAGGTCACTTCAAGGCGGTTGCCCCGAAGAAAATGACAAAGATGATGAAAAGAAGAAATACAAAGCATTTGAAAAGAGAAAAATCAAGAAGGCACTGAAGGCAGAATCCAGCAGTGAGAAGAATGAAGAATCATCTGATAATGATTCAGATGATAGTGATGAAGAAGACAGCTCAGAAAAGGAGAAAGCATGCATATGCCTCATGACCAAAGAATTGGATGAAGATGAAAGTGATAGTTCAGACACTGAAGAAACAAGCCTATGTCTAATGGCTAAAGAATCAGATGAATCTGAGGTATCATCTAGCTCTTACTCTTCATTAAATACATCCACATCTGACACTGCACAATCTTCTACTCTTCCATTAGATACAGCAGACCTAGTCCAGAATCTCATGACTAAATTTGATGAAATTGAAAAGAATCATGAAATTCGGAAAAGGAATGCAAGGATCTAAGAAAAGAAAATAAGAAATTAAAGAAAGAACTGGATAAAGCAAAAGGCTGAATTAACCGAGAAGGAGACCTACTTAAATGATCAACAAAAAACGAGATGATCATACATCATCATTGACGATCGATTAAGAAAATCTTCTCACCGGTAAAAGTAACCATTGCACCACTAAAAGCACCACTTACAAACCCTCAAAAAGGTTTGGATCCGGATATGGTCTTGGCTACAACGATCGGGATGAAAGTAGGAATAATGGTCAACACAATTCTAAATTCGGGACCATTAATGGATCAAAATTTAGAAAGGGACGGACCATAGTTCCAACGGATCATCTGTTCCGGTGAAGTCAAAACCTAGTGTAGTGAAACGACGGACTAAATCCTCATTCCGATCAATCAAGAATAACAGCAATCTGAAAGGTAAAGGCAGACTTTACCCTTCAGAGGATGATTGGAATGTTGCACCTCCAAAATACAAGAGGAAACCATTCCACAAAATGCATCATGTGGTTAGGAAAAATCAATCTGTCCCTAGACACTTGAAGCAGGAAAGGTTTCCTACTGCATATTGGAAAGTGAAGAAGGATATAAATGCACCAAAAGATGGAGAAAAGTATCAGAATACCTTCAACAAAAACATTAGAAGCTATTCCGCCATGCCTTATACATATGAAGTTGATGACTTCAATTATCCAAAAAGAAGACCTTTTGGATACACACTTGGTATGGGAGGCATGATTGCTAACAGGTATGGACCCAAACAGTGTTGGGTACCTAAACTAAATTAATCTGTTTTGTAGGATGTCTGGTACATAGACAGTGGATGTTCCAGACACATTACAGGAAACAAGAAATGGCTCACTGACTTCAAGGCATTTGATGGACCCAAAGTCACATTTGGAGGCAAAGAAAACCCTGGCAAGATTAAGGGGGAAGGCATAATACTCAAGAACAATTTGAAGATTCAAAATGTGGCATATGTCAAAGGACTAAATTTCAATCTGATGAGCATCATTCAATTCTGTGACAAAGGCTACAATGTGCACTTCAACAAAGAAGGATGCAAAGTGATTCACAGCCAAACCAACACAGTGGTTCTTGCAGGTAAAAGGCAAGACAACATGTATGTTGTGGACTGGAGAACAGCCAAGGCAGAAACATGTCTGCTGGTCCAAAACAAACAATCTACAAGCTGGATTTGGCACAGAAGATTAAATCATCTGAATTTCAAGACCATCAACAAACTATCAAAGAACAAGTTAGTTGAAGGTTTTCCAGAGATCACATTCAAGAAAGAAAGACTATGTGATGCATGTCAGAAAGGAAAACAGATCAAAAGTTCATTCAAGTCAAAGCCTTATCAATCTACAACAAGAGTTCTACATCTGTTACACATGGACCTGTTTGGACCAGTCACACCAGTAAGTGTGAGTGGTAAGAAATACACCCTTGTAGTGGTGGATGACTTCTCAAAGTACACCTGGACCATTTTCATGAACAAGAAGAAAGAGACACTCAAAAAGCTGCCAGATTTGCTGAGAAGACTCCAAAATGAGAAAGATCTAAAGATCATAAAGATCGATCGTACGAGAGCACCGAATTTCTAAATGAAATCATCGAACCTACGTGAAGAAAATGGAGTACTACATCAACTATACGCAAGCGAGCACTCCACAACAAAATGGTGTAGTAGAAAGAAGAAACGAAACTCTCAAAGAAGCGAGTTAGAACAATGATTCTTTGAAGCATGCTTGCCAAACAGATTTTGGGTACAGCGCACAAACATTGTATGTCATACACAAAACAGATCAATCATCAACAAATATCATGGAAAGACTCCATATGAAATATGGAATGGTAGAAAACCCAATATCTCATATTTTCATATGTTTGGATCAAAATGTTTTGTTTTAAACAGGAACCAAATTTGCATACCTTTGATGAGAAGGTGATGAAGCAATCTTCATGGGATACTCGGACACCCAAGCAAAGCATTCAGAGTACTCAATAAAAGAACATTGGTGATTGAAGAATCAATACATGTGGTTTTTGATGAACCAAATACAAATGGTGAAGATCTTCAAGACCAAGAAGAGAAAGCAGCACAGAAGGAAATCTATACAAATGCAACCATACCAGTGTAATATCCCGATTTTTGAAAAAGGGCAATCCGGTCTTTTAGCAAAAATCAGAATATTATGTTATTTTTAATTAAAGGATTTTTGAAAAAAAAAAAGAAAAAGGATAAACAAGGATTTTCTTTTTAAGGAAAATAATTAGATAATTGGGATTATAAAAGGAAAACTAATCCTAATTTTAACCTAGTTGTTTTTGACAAAAAAAAGAAAGGGGCGCATATTTTTGAGAAGAGAGGCCGCAAGTTTGAAAAAAAAGGGAGAAGAAGCTCTCGCTTTTCGAGGCTAATCCGTTGTTCTTTTCATCAGACTCATCAAGAGAGAAAGGATCACCGCGAGACGAGGATCGTTTTGATATCAACAATCCTTAAATCCATTAACGTTTGGATTTAAAGGTTAAACTTTTGACGGGTTGAAGCTTTGGTTCGTTGTACCACGCAATTAAGGTAACGTGGTTTTCTTATCGTATGATTAAGGTTTCGTAAAGTGGTAGAGCAATTTGTATGATTGTTTTTCATGGTTTTAATTCGTTTAAGTCGAGTTTGGGTTGAATTTGAGAAGAAAACGCGAACGCGAAAAGCTCGTCCTCTCAGTAGTGCGGGGAAAGGAAAACGCGTAACGGGTGCAAGAGGAGGCTCGGTCGACCGAGCCTATCCATTCGGTCGACCGAGTGTTGGTTCATCCGTACGGATGAGTGGTGTATCCGTACGGCTATTTCTCTGTATCGGACAGCAAGTTTATTCGTCCGGACAGGGGCTGTTCCAGTGCTGTTTTCTTTTTATGTGTTTCAAGCTTTATAATAGCATATTTACTGCTTAACCTTATGTGACAAAGCTCTGAACTAGCTTTTGATGCGTTTAGTTCCGGCACCACATGGATTCCCTAAAAAGATGAAGTGTGGGACCGTCGAAAGCTTTGGATTTGCCTTGTGCTTCGATAAGCTAAAGTTTATCGATGTCTGTGTAATTGCTAGGCCTTGTCCGTGTCTAGTGGTCTAGGAAAGAGAGTAGGAGTGGTGAGGGAGCTTACTTGAAAACACTTAGGTGGCTAGATAAACATCTAATCAAACGTATGTGCTAGATTAATAATCTTAAACATCATGCAATGCTTGGTAAGGCATAGTACAATATCGCGATGTGTTCTCTCGACCGGACAAAGTAGATCGTACCCACGCCGGTCAATCGATTGGCTAGATAAAGCGTCCGGGTACATTCGCCGATTATCACACCATCGGGACTCGGATATTCCCGAGGCTACTAGAGCGTGTCTCTAAGTAGGTTGCACCCAGTTGTCCTAGTACATCCTATTACTAGGCGTAGTGCCCTTGTTATTCATGATGTAACAAACTTGAGCTAAGTTAGATACCTTTTGGAACCTCATGTTATGCTATGAACATAATATGATAGTTAGCTATGGTTAATAAGGGAACAAATTAATAAAAGACGGCGTTGCTTTTATTTCTTTATGAGATCATAGTTATACGATCTTCTACGCGTTACTGAGTACTTTTGTACTTACCCCGTTACGTTGTGTTTGTCTTCCCCTTTCCCCAAAGAAGATGAACAGGTTGCTACGGTTGACGAGTTTTTTGACGATGAAGTTTGAGATGAAGCTTTTGAAGACTTAGTTCTTTTAGTTGTTTCTTTCTTAAAACAGTCGTTTCACGTTTGAACAATGTTGTCCTTCTTTTTGGTTTAGCTTCTTTTGAGATCTTTTGGGATTTGGATGTTGGATGATTAGTTCTCTTTATTGGATTTAGTTTTTCACGGCATTGATTACCGTGTGTTCGATCTTTTGGTTTCCCCGAGTTGTTGAGTTGTTTTATCTTCCGCGTCGCCTGGTTCTGATGTATGACGTAAGGCTTACATATATTATTGAATTTATTTGATAATATATGTGCCGAGCGCTCTTTCCGGATAAGGGCTCGGTGTCCGGGAATGGGGCGTTACAGTTGGTATCGAGCGAAAGGTTTTCCTTCTTTGTGTAGGACTTGATTTCTTCCTTAAGATAAGTTTTAGAGCTTTAGTAACCCCTTCTCTTTTCTTAGTTACAGAATGGTGCTTACTAGAGGTGGAACTAATACGAGTAACACCGAGGCAGCTAACACCCAGACGGGTAATGCTGAGGCAGGATTTACCGAAGTTGTGATTCCGAGAAGGAGAAGAAGTGGACCCGCTACTCAGGGCCCTACAGTGTCTCAAGTGAACACCCCGTCTATGAACAACATCATGCGTGGGGTGAATCAGGGACCAGACATTGTCACCAGAGGTAGGGTGGAACAAGGGGGTCCTTCACGGTTTAACACCCGCGTACCGGTTACTACTTCAGCTCCAAGGACCACGAGTTGGACCGGGTTGGGACTTTCTCATCCACCGGCTAGTCAGTTTTTCAGTTATCCACAGGTATCGACGTTTCCTTCTGCACCGCTGAGTTTTACACCGCAACCGACGGTTCTACCTCCACCACCGCCTAGGTCGGATTCTTTTGTAGCACCTGGCTACACTCATCCCCAACAGAACTATCAGTATCAGAATGCCCCACCAGTGCAGCAGCCAGTACAGCATCATCAGTTTGGAGGTTATGACAGACCAGTGGATTGGTATGAGAAGATGAAGAAACATAGGGTGCCAGAATTCTTTGGCAATGTTGAGCTAGCAGCGGCAGATTTATGGATTCGTGGGTTCGAGAAGGTGTGCAGGAATATGAAAGCTCCAGAATCTGAGTGGGCTCATTTAGCCATATCCTTGTTGGCAGGAAATGTAGAAAGTTGGATGGAAGCATATGAGCAAGTTAATCCGAGGATCACGGATTGGGCAGTGTTCAAAGATCTGTTCTACAAGGAATACTTTCCTAGAACAGCTCAGAATGCAAAGGCTAATGAATTTCTGAGTTTGAAACAAGGGAGATATACTACGGTGACTCAGTACTCCCAGAAGTTCCATGAGTTGGGCGATTCTACCACGAGATCATGAAAAGTGAAGAGAAAAAGATTGATAAATTCATGGAAGGATTGTCACACGAGGTGGCGTAGGGCATGCTAGGAGATAGACTACGAGCATGGCAAGCGTCATGGATAGAGCTTTGACTGCGGAGAGATTTGCCGGTAGACGACGGTTGTAGTTGGAGATAAGAGGTCTTTCTCAAATTTTCAAGGAAGTAATAGAGGAGCACCGCGACGGAATGTTAAGAGGACGGGGAAATCCGGCTACGAAGAGTTCGGCAAGTGGAACGCCCTCGGTTTGTGCTAAGTGTAACAAGACACACACAGGAGAGTGCATGGCAGGTAGCGTGAGTTGTTTCCACTGTGGGGAAGTGGGACATTACTCGAGAGCGTGTCCTAAGAAGCTCTCTCAAGGTAATCAGGTAGGAGGATGAGGTAACCAACAGGGTAATCGTACTACGGGTAGCAGACGAGTTCGTGCCTTCGCAGCAGATGCAGAATCAGAAGAGTTAGATGACCTTGTGGTGACAGGTACTTTTCTGTGTTTGTGTTTATTATAGATATTTAATATGATATAGCGCGCATATGATATTACATATTTGTACTTAAATAGATTCACTTGTTAGGTACCATAATCATAGATAATCTAGCGAGTTTCGGCTACGTTTGATACTTTGGAGCATCGGGGACTTTTGTTTCCTCTAAGATAGCTAAGAAGTTGAACCTACCCCTTAAGGAATTGGAGAGACCTTTGAGTATAACCACACCTTTGGGCGAGTCACTAGATGTGCTCAAGTCACACCTCAAGTTGTTATTAGAGTTGGGACTTACAAGTGCCGACATGCTTTGACGGTGTTGGATTTCTCGGATTTCGATGTTATCCTGGGTATGGATTTGGTTGTCCAAGAATTATGTCTACTTGGATTGTAGGGGTAAGAGGGTGATCTTTAAGGCCCCGGAAAATCAGCTAAGACGTTTCGGGGTAACGTATGCAAGCCTAGCAAGGGTCGTTATCCGATTATCTCGGCGAGCTTAAAGCCTTAAAATCTTTGAAGAGGAGTTGCCGGGGTTTCGTTGTTTATGCATTAGATAAGGAAAAGCATAGGCCCGAGTTAGGAGAGACTCGTGTAGTTAAGGACTTTCCTGAAGTTTTCCCGGAAGATTTGCCAGGACATATGCCTGATAGGGCCATAGAGTTCGAGATCGAATTGATTGCCGGAGCATCACCAGTGGCTAAAGCACCTTATAGGATGGCACCAGCGGAGTTGAAAGAGTTGAAAACTCATCTTAAGGAGATGCTAGAGAAAAACATCATCCACCAAGTACATCACCGTGGGGAGCACCGGTCTTGTTTGTGAAGAAGAAGGATGGGAGTATGCGCTTGTGCATCGACTACGAGAGAGTTGAATAAACCGACAATCAAGAATAAGTATCCTTTACCAAGGATTGATGATCCGTTCGGTCGGTTGCAAGGTAAGAAGGTGTTCTCTAAGATTGATCTTAGGTCCGGTTATCATCGGTTGAAGATCAAGGTGTCAGATATACCTAAGACAGCCTTCAGTACGAGATATGGACATTATGAGTTTTTGGTCATGCCGTTTGGACTCACTAATGCTCCATCGAAATTCATGGACTTGATGCAAAGAGTTTTCATGCCTTATCTCGATAAGTTTGTGATAGTTTTCATAGACGATATCTTGGTGTACTCTAAGGACGAGGAAGAGCATGAAGAACACCTAAGGATAGTTTTACAGACCTTAAAGGAGAACAAATTATATGCCAAGTTTTCTAAGTGCGAGTTTTGGTTGGACCAGGTGAGTTTTCTTGGGCATATAATTTACGGAGAAGGTATTAAGGTGGATCCGGCGAAGATAGAAGCCGTTTCTAAGTGGCCTAGACCGACATCGAAACGAGAGATAAGAAGTTTCTTGGGTTTAGGCTTCGGGTACTACCGGAAGTTTGTAAAGGATTTCTCTAAGATAGCTACACCTCTCACGAGGCTTACTCAAAAGAACGTTAAGTATGAGTGGACCAGTGAATGTGAGGAAGCTTTTCAGACTTTGAAAGAAAAGTTGACCACAGCACCTGTGTTAGCATTACCGGAAGTTTTTGATAACTATGATGTATACACGGATGCATCGGGTCAAGGTTTGTGTTGTGTTTTGATGCAATCAGGAAAGGTGATTGCTTATGCATCTAGGCAGTTAAAGGTGCATGAGAAGAATTACCCTACACACGACTTGGAGTTGGCAGCAGTGGTTTTTGCTCTGAAGCTTTGGAGACAATATTTGTATGGTGTCAAGGCAAGGATCTTCACGGATCATAAGAGTCTTAAGTTCTTCTTTACTCAGAAAAATCTGAACATGAGACAAAGAAGATGGTTGGAGTTCGTGAAAGATTACGACTTGGACATTCAATACCACCCGGGTAAAGCGAATGTTGTAGCAGATGCACTTAGCCGGAGAGCGGTTAGTGCTATCACTACCTTGCAAGAAGTCGTAGATCGGTTGGATAGGATGCGATTCAAGTGATTGAAAGGAAGGGTGAAGCTCGGAATTTGGCGCCATTGATGGCAAGTTCGATTTGCTAGATGAGATTCGGGCTAAGCGGGATAAAGACCCCGTGTTGATTAATTTGAAGCGAGTAGCTCGAGAGAAGCCTACGAGTGGGTTATCGGTTGGACAAGAGTGGTCATCTTTGGTACGGAGACCGTTTGTGTGTGCCCGATGTGGATGGCCTAAGAGAGAAGGTTATTGATGAAGCTCATAAGATTGCTTTTGCGGTACATCCAGGAGCCACTAAGATGTATAGAGATCTCGGAGAGATATTGGTGGCCTGGTATGAAGTTAGGGATCGCGAGTTTGTGGCAAGATGTGATACATGCCGGAGAGTGAAAGCGAAACACGAAGACCGGGAGGTTTGTTGAAACCCTTGGAGGTACCGGAATGGAAATGGGAGAATATCACGATGGATTTCATCACCGGTTTGCCAAAGACTAAGGGCGGTCATGACATGATTTGGGTGATTGTGGATAGACTCACGAAATCAGCCCATTTCTTGCCATGTAAAGTGGACATGCCTATAAAGAAGTTCGCTACTATGTATATCGACAATATAGTGAAGCTTCATGGTGTGCCTCTATCTATTGTATCCGACAGGGATAGTAGATTTATCAGTCGCTTCTGGAAGGGATTACAGAAAGCTTTTGGGACGAAGACTGATTTGAGTACAGCATTTCATCCTCAGACGGATAGGCAGTCCGAGAGAACAATTCAGACTCTCGAGGACATGCTTAGAGCTTGTGTTTTGGACGCCGGAGGATCATGGATAGATTACCTCAACTTGGCCGAGTTTGCTTACAACAATAGTTACCATGCAAGTTTGGGAATGCCACCTTTTGAGGCCTTGTACGGTAGGAAGTGTAGAACTCCACTTTACGGGATGAAGTGGGAGAGAAACATATCACGGGGCCGGAGATGGTTCGGCAAGCCAAGGAGAAAATTGAGTTGATAAGGAAAAATGCGAAAGCCGCTCAAGATCGTCGAAGAGTTGGGCCGATGTTAGAAGAAGACCGCTAGAGTTTGAGGTCGGGGATAGAGTTTACCTTCGAGCGTCTCCGATGAAGGGTGTCAAGAGGTTCGGACAGAAGGGAAAGCTAAGTCCAAGGTACGTAGGACCTTTTGATGTCATTGAAAGAATTGGGAAGTTGGCTTATAGACTACGGCTACCAGAGTCGATGTCTAGAGTCCACAATGTCTTCCACGTATCGATGCTTAAGAAGTGTTTATCTAAAGTGGATGTGGAATCTGAGATTGATCCGGAAGTGTTGCAAGATAATCTCTCCTACGTGGAGAAGCCGATAAGGATTCTGGATAGGAAAGAGAAGATGATAAAGAGACGAGTGATCCCGTTAGTATTAGTGCAATGGAGCAATCATGCACCGACGGAAGCCACTTGGGAAGTGGAAGCGGACATGTTCGACGAGTTTCCAGAGTTCTCTCATCTACCAGGTAAGATCTAGTTTCGAGGACGAAACTCCTCTTAAAGGGGGAGGAATGTAATATCCCGATTTTTGAAAAAGGGCAATCCTGTCTTTTAGCAAAAATCAGAATATTATGTTATTTTTAATTAAAGGATTTTCGAAAAAAAAAAAGAAAAAGGATAAACAAGGATTTTCTTTTTAAGGAAAATAATTAGATAATTGGGATTATAAAAGGAAAACTAATCCTAATTTTAACCTAGTTGTTTTTGACAAAAAAAAAAGAAAGGGGCGCATATTTTTGAAAAGAGAGGCCGCAAGTTTGAAAAAAAAGGGAGAAGAAGCTCTCGCTTTTCGAGGCTAATCCGTTGTTCTTTTCATCAGACTCATCAAGAGAGAAAGGATCACCGCGAGACGAGGATCGTTTTGATATCAACAATCCTTAAATCCATTAACGTTTGGATTTAAAGGTTAAACTTTTGACGGGTTGAAGCTTTGGTTCGTTGTACCACGCAATTAAGGTAACGTGGTTTTCTTATCGTATGATTAAGGTTTCGTAAAGTGGTAGAGCAATTTGTATGATTGTTTTTCATGGTTTTAATTCGTTTAAGTCGAGTTTGGGTTGAATTTGAGAAGAAAACGCGAACGCCAAAAACTTGTCCTCTGTAGTGCAGGAAAGGAAAACGCGTAACAGGTGCAAGAGGAGGCTCGGTCGACCGAGCCTATCCATTTGGTCGACCGAGTGTTGGTTCATCCGTACGGATGAGTGGTGTATCCGTACGGCTATTTCTCTGTATCGGACAGCAAGTTTATTCGTCCGGACAGGGGCTGTTCCAGTGCTGTTTTCTTTTTATGTGTTTCAAGCTTTATAATAGCATATTTACTGCTTAACCTTATGTGACAAAGCTCTGAACTAGCTTTTGATGCGTTTAGTTCCGGCACCACATGGATTCCCTAAAAGATGAAGTGTGGGACCGTCGAAAGCTTTGGATTTGCCTTGTGCTTCGATAAGCTAGAGTTTATCGATGTACGTGTAATTGCTAGGCCTTGTCCGTGTCTAGTGGTCTAGGAAAGAGAGTAGGAGTGGTGAGGGAGCTTACTTGAAAACACTTAGGTGGCTAGATAAACATCTAATCAAACGTATGTGCTAGATTAATAATCTTAAACATCATGCAATGCTCGGTAAGGCATAGTACAATATCGCGATGTGTTCTCTCGACCGTAAAAAGTAGATCTTGTACCCACGCCGGTCAATCGATTGGCTAGATAAAGCGTCTGGTACATTCTGCCGGTTATCACACCATCGGGACTCAGATATTCCCGGGGCTACTAGAGCGTGTCTCTAAGTAGGTTGCACCCAGTTGTCCTAGTACATCCTATTACTAGGCGTAGTGCCCTTGTTATTCATGATGTAACAAACTTGAGCTAAGTTAGATACCTTTTGGAACCTCATGTTATGCTATGAACATAATATGATAGTTAGCTAGGGTTAATAACGGAACAAATTAATAAAAGACGGCGTTGCTTTTATTTCTTTATGAGATCATAGTTATACGATCTTCTACGCGTTACTGAGTACTTTTGTACTTACCCCGTTACGTTGTGTTTGTCTTCCCTTTCCCCAAAGAAGATGAACGGGTTGCTACGGTTGACGAGTTCTTTGACGATGAAGTTTGAGATGAAGCTTTTGAAGACTTAGTTCTTTTAGTTGTTTCTTTCTTAAAACAGTTGTTTCACGTTTGAACAATGTTGTCCTTCTTTTTGGTTTAGCTTCTTTTGAGATCTTTTGGGATTTGGATGTTGGATGATTAGTTCTCTTTATTGGATTTAGTTTTTCACAGCATTGATTACCGTGTGTTCGATCTTTTGGTTTCCCCGAGTTGTTGAGTTGTTTTATCTTCCGCGTCGCCTGGTTCTGATGTATGACGTAAGGCTTACATATATTATTGCATTTATTTGATAATATATGTGCCGAGCGCTCTTTCCGGATAAGGGCTCGGTGTCCGGGAATGGGGCGTTACAACCAGCTACTATCCTGAATCATCACTTTGAAAATCAAGAAGAGCCACATATCAATACAACAGAAGAAGCACCTGAAGTTGAAGTTCATGCTCAGCATGAAGGCATGGAAGCACTAAGTGAAGAACAACTTCAACCAGATCTAAATTGGCTAAGAGACCATCCTGAAGAACAAGTTATTGGAGATATTCATACAGGAGTTAGAACCAGAAGACAACTGGAGCACATGCTAACTTGCTTTCTATCACAAGTGGAACCTAAGACCATAGATGATGCAATCCAAAATGCGAGATTGGATCACAAAGCAATGCAAGAAGAACTAAATGAATTTGAAAGAAATAAAGTCTCGGGTACTTGTTGACGGACTAGATATAACCAACATCATTGGTGCAAAATGGGTATTCGGGAACAAGATGGATGAGCAAGGAACTCGTTGTCGAAACAAAGCAAGGCTAGTTGCAAAAGGCTATTCTCAAGCGGAAGGAATAGATTATGATGAAACATTTGCACCAGTAGCAAGATTGGAAGCAATCAGACTCTTTCTAGCTTTTGCTGCTGTTAAGGGTGATTTTATACGTTTTATAATGATATATTTTATGTCAATTTCCCCCATATGTGGATGTTTTTCCTAGAAATCGAGCTTTATATTGAAATATTGAGCAAGTGGTGTTTTTAATAGTTAAATTGCAAAACGTAACGAATTATGTGCTTAAATTGTGATTTTATATTATTTTGGAATATCGTTACGCTTTGGTATGTTTTTCCTACATTGTAGATTCACATTGTTGACGGAAAAGATGATTTTTAAAGAGATAAATTCGAGTGGAAAGGAATCAATCAGATTTATGGAAGAATAAAGGATATAAGGAAAGAAATCAAGTGTTGATCCAGCTGAACTGGCGTCCACTATGTCAGACGGGCGTCCAGGCTGAAGATTTGGATTCAGAGTCCTGAGGAATTTTATGGACGGGCGTCCAGAATGTTGAACTGGCGTCCAGAGGGGTAATTCGGATTCAGGATTGACAGATCGTTTCCTGGACGAGCGTCCAGGAAGACCAGACGAGCGTCCACGGCCGACTTAGCCCTGGCCGACTTATTTCCCTATATATAACAGCTGCGCCCCAAACCCTAAGGATATCAGATTTTTCATATACCAAATATATCATAGTAGCCGCACTTCTGAGGCTTTCAAGGCCGATCACCCGAGCCTTGTGCTCGGGTGATCCGGGTTAGATTAGGATGCTTTTCTTTTCGTTGTTGATTCATGGAGATCATCCATTGTACCAAACTAAGTGAATTTATCTTTTAATTTATTCAATCCTTTGTTTATTTTTATGATCTTTGATTCGTTTTGTATCTTTCTATAATTTATGATGCTATTGTGTGACTAGATCGAGAGATTGATTGCTAATTGTTGTCTAACGTAGATGAGAATCGTTGTTAGGCTAGATCACCATAGAAAGAACAGATCTTTAATCGTTAATTCGTGACAAATTAATTGGTTAATTATCTAGGTTGCTAGATTCTAAAATACGAGAGTTAACTTGAATCTACACCTTCGTTTTGTATGGAAATTGGTCTCAACATTCGAGAGAGGAGAGATCGATAATTGAATTCACTAAGAGATTAGGAATTCATAGCTTGAGAAGCGGATTCACTAAGGAATTAGGAGTTCGTATCTCGTGTAAAGGTGAAACCACAATATCGAATTAAAATCATGAGATAAACTTGGATTGAAATCACTTGGTTTGTATATTGTTTGATTCCATGTATCTTTATTTTATGTTTTTCTTAGTTGTTATAGCTTAGATTTATTTTATCTGTTCTATGTGTTTATATGTTTGTTCTTTCGTTTATTTGTTTTCATGAGTAACAATTGAAAGGAATTAATAAAACTAGATTCAACAACCCAATTCCCTGTGGATCGACCCCTTACTTATCCCGCTTTACTAGCAATTACCCGATATTCGGTCGGTTAGGAGTTAGTTTTGCATATAGGTTAGAGTTTATAAATTGTTTTTGTTTAATGATGCAAAATCCTCCGAACAGCTGCATACAAAGACTTCAAAGTCTATCAAATGGATGTCAAGAGTGCATTCCTAAATGGACTTTTGGAAGAAGAAGTTTATGTAGAACAACCTCCTGGATTTCAAATCAAAGGAAAAGAAGACAAAGTATACAAACTCAAAAAGGCCCTCTATGGCCTCAAACAGGCACCTAGAGCCTGGTATGAAACACTATCACAATTTTTGATCAAAAATGGATTCAACAAGGGAACTATTGACAAGACTCTATTCAAACTAGAGGAAGGAGCAAGCACATTGCTAGTACAAATCTATGTTGATGATATAATCTTTGGATCAGAGGATGAAAAGCTTTGTCTCTAAAAATGTGCAAACCTGATGAAGAGCAAATTTCAGATGAGCATGATGGGAGAATTGAACTATTTACTTGGCCTTCAAGTAAAGCAAATGAAGGATGGTATTTTCATTAGTCAAGCCAAGTACACAAGAGATTTGATACACAAGTATGAGATGGATACAAGTGGCACAGCAGACACACCAATGTGTGCCAGAGTCATACTTGGAAAAGATGAAGCAGGAAATGATGTTGATCAGAAAATGTATAGAGGAATCATTGGATCCTTATTATACTTAACTGCAAGTAGACCTGATATAGCATTTGCAGTAGGAGTGTGTGCAAGATTTCAAGCTCAACCAAAAGAATCACATCTTCTAGCAGCCAAAAGGATAATCAAATACTTGAAAAACACTATAAATGTTGGAATTTGGTATCCAAAAGATGGAGGATTTAAATTGACATCTTATTCAGACTCTGACTATGCTGGATGCAAAATAGATAGAAAAAGCACCTCTGGAACATGTCAAATGCTAGGAACCAGACTAGTCTCTTGGTTCAGCAAAAAGCAAAACTTCATATCTACATCAACGGTAGCGAGAATATATAGCGACGGGTAGGCTGCCGTGCTCAAGTACTTTGGATAAGACAACGGCTAAGGGACTATGGAATGGAAGAGAAAACAATTCCAATCATGTGTGATAACACAAGTGCAACATCTATTACTGAAAATCCAGTATTGCATTCGAGAACAAAACACATTGATGTGAGACACCATTTTATCAGAGACCATGTTGAAAAGAATACTTATGCTTTCACTCAACAACACACTTCCAATTCCAGCTACCCAAAACCCCATACAGCATACACTATAATTAATTGCTATAAGCAACAGAAGTAGAACAAAACGAACCATGGCACAATAACGCAAACAACAAAATGGGAAACTCACACACCTGGTTACCATTTAGGATGCGGTGATGACACGTAGGCAGAAGGTGGAGTACACATATAAAAAATAAAAAATAAAAAAACACAAAAGGACAAAATTTTGGTACCCTTTTAGGGTATCATCAGTTTTTTTCTCAGAAAAACAGAAAAAGACGAATACAAAGTTACAACAAATGCAAGAGAAGATGTCACAATCAACAATGGGAGCCCTCAAACCCTATTCTTTCATTTATTTTTTTTGACTTTCATTTTTTATCCAGAACCAATATCACGAAAACAACCAGTACAAGGATTGAAGAATATCAAATCATGCTTGATAATCATTGATCCTGCTACTTACAGATCAAACCATCATCAGCACGAGAACATTCAGCTTTCTTGCACACATTTAAGAACTCAGAAACTTATATTTGAAGGGAGGGGAGCCTTGGCACAGAGAAAAAAGATAATGTCGTGTGACCAAAGTTCAAGGGTTTGAGCAATAAAAACAGCCTTTCTTTAGAAATATGAAGTAAGAGGCGGCACACTTCCATAACACTGGACTTCCATTTTATCAAGGGTCCAACAATGGAATTGAGGCTTTAATCAATATGTAAGCTATCAACTGGAACAAGAACTCGTTGCAATGGATCTAAAACGATCGGTGCATACCTTAATACCAAGAGGATTAGCAAAATTCTGACTCGAATTAAATCAAAATTCTTAGTGAAAACATATTCACAGTCACCATCTTGAGTGAAAACATATTCACAGTAATGACACTGCCACTACAAAGAAATACGCAGTTATTGTTCGATAAAATGTCCATTAAGGCATTCAATGAACATGAACATGTGGATATACAAGTAAATGTGCAAGCCAAGTAATCACTAAGAAGCATGCTTATCTATATCTGTGATTGTAAAAGAGAGAGAGTCATATGAGTTGAACCATACCGGTGGCTAAATATTCCGGGGCAGCATATCCATATGTCCCCATGACCCTCGTAGATAAATGGCTTTTATCTCCGGTCGGTCCATCCTTGGCTAATCCAAAGTCAGAGAGCTTGGGATTGTATTCCTGCAACAACGCAAGATCAATCTTGAGAACTATAAGCAAGAAATTGCATGGATCGATATAGGAAAACGTTTGATTGATATGTGTATCGAATCAAGTAATATGTTAGAGGCCTTGAAATCTCTATATATCACTTTTGTTTTAGCACTGTGAAGAAAAGCAAGTCCTTTAGCAGCTCCAAGAGCAACCTTTATCCGGAGGATCCGGTTGATAGGTTGGAAATAAGACCCCCCCCCCCCCCCGGTCAAGAAACAAGCCAAACGAATCAATGAAAATGCTACCATTACTATTAAATAAGCTATGAGGACAAAAGAGACAAATCACTCACTTGTAAACAAATGGTGTTCTAAGCTACCCTTAGGCAAAAACTCATACACCAAAAGTCGATGTTCGTCTTCCAAACAGTAACCAATCAGCTTTATAGGATGAGGATGATGAAATTGTCCCAAATAGTTCACCTCAGCCTACGTAGTCAACAATCACAACAGCTTAAAATGGGAATTTTAGACATTTTCGTTAAAATTTATCGATTCTTGAAACTTACCAACCACTCCCTATGGCCTTGAAAGTTTTCTTGTTTAAGCCTTTTAACAGCAAGAACAATTCCAGATCCAGGTTTAGCTGCTGCAAATGAGTTCTCATCGATCCACCCTTTTCGAAACTACTTGATATGCCCTTTTCGAACTTATCAACGTATCTGACCATTTGTGATTTTCTAACATTCGGTAACGATTCACACATTGTTTAGGATTCTTTCTTTCTCAAATCGCATTTAAATAAGTGTCAAGATTACCCGAGTAAGTTGATGAAAACATTAACGAGTCGATATTCGGACGAACTTAAGGATGGATCCACCAACCTTAAAGCTGCTTCCTCCTGAAAAAATTGGAAAAAAAAAGAAAAAAAATTGTCACTCTGTTCTCGATTGACACACATAGTTTAGAAAGATATCAAAAACGAAACTTAACCTGCAGGAGAAGAACAACATCAGAGATGAGATCACCCATTGGAAGCAGTTGTTTGATCACATCGGTACTTATATTGAAAGGTATGTTCGCGACCACCTGTAAATTCAGATTCAGAAGGTCAATACCATAACTTGAAAATAGTATACAGTAAAAAATCTAATACTCTTCCTCAGAGTTCAAACCTTTGCATGTTGTGATAGACCATCGAGTGAACTACTTGCCAAAAACGATGACAAATGTAAGCCCACATGGCATCTTGTGAAATCCTCCTCCAAAACCTAGTTACCCAAGAACATTTGCGGATCATTAGGCACTCTGATCATAGAAAAATAATGTAACCACTGTACGGGCATTCCTTTTTCATTATCATATAAGTCGGTCTAATCTTCTGTTCATGCCATGCAGAGAGTTCGTTTATTTTTCTTGCTAAAAGCTAGTGGCAAAAATAGGAAGAAGAGGAAAAAATCAAAAACCTCTGATGTTTTCCAATTACTAATTTTCGTTTGGGACGTGCAAAACTTCTCTAGATAAAGTACAGCGTAAGGATAAACAAAGAAGCATTATGCCAAAGACTCGATGCGGTAACAACATTTAATCAGTGCAGAATATTCAACAGTTCATGCGTAAAGAATCTCAGGACAAAAAAAGCTTTAAGATGATTGACAGCGTCTGTAAGAAGAGATACGGAACATAATGAAGTTAAAAGGCAATACATGTTACAGGGATAAATTTCCGGCATGTCTTCACGATGAAGTTGTCAGATAGATCAGAATCTTCTTCTTCTTCAGCAAACAACTGCAATCACAAATAATCATAATTATAATTATTGGCCTAGTGAAGAACACTAGGCAAACGAAAATGTTTCTGATCAACAGGCTAACAGACGGGCAAAACATCGTTGTAACAAAATAGTGACTTTCTTGGAATTTCTTATTTGCACATAAAAGTAATAACAATTGAATAAGATGAGAGAGAAAGAGAATCAGATTTAGCAGCCCTGGCATATTTATTAGCAGCCCCGGCATATTTAGTATTATTATTTGCACCACACTCAATCTAACTCGTGCATCACTTTATTAATATAACACAATAGAATCGACTTTATCAATATATCACAATAAAATGACTTTATGAAAGTCGGTTATGGGATTAAAATCGACTTTCCGTGTATGTATCGGTGAGAACCATTTTTGAGATAAATTATAACATAGACATGTGAGTAATAACTAATGTTGTTTAAACTCTTTCAAACTCCGGGTTAGCTTTTAGCCTTGATCACTATTACTTTACTCTCTCCGTTTTTTTTAACTGTCATATTAGAGAAAAAATAATTGACCATGTTAATTCAAAAAATGACTAACCTTTAGCTAAAAAGTGACCAGGTAATTGACCATGTTCATTCAAAAAATGACTAACATTTAGCTAAAAAGTGACCAAGTTCATCCTAAAGTAACCAGGTTCATCCAAGAAACGATAATTGTTTTTTCTTCAAATGTGATAGTTAAAAGAAACGGAGGAAGTATCTTTTATTTTTTGAGATAATTAATGATACAGTAATATATATCACTTTTAATGCCATAAAACATTGATCCTCATGCTTATAAAATGAAATTCGAAAGAAAAAAAATAATAATCATCCATACATCCTTATGCTGAAACAATAATCATCCATTTATCTTATTATACTAAATCTGAGCAAAAAGAAGAAAAAAAACGTTAAACACAAAACCAAAAGGAAAACACACAGAAAAAAAAAAAGAACTTCATAGCTTGGATCCATGCAAATTAACTAAATTGGTCACTCCAACGCAGGATCAAGTACAACCCCAGAGAAAAGTATAAATTTAGTCTTTTCTTCCCTTATCATGAACATAAATGGATGATCCGCAATAAACTTCGTCATCTTCCACTGCGGCGGTAGCCCATCAGATATCATAAGACAAGAAGAAAAAGTTACGGCTGCAGCTTCGGTGCCTTTCTCATCTACTTCAATAAAGGACTTCTGAACGATTTTTGATACTCGAATGTGCCCGTTTACCATCTCTTGCAACCCATCAGAAAACGGTGATGTCAAACCCATTCTCTCCATACTTTCCTTCCCTTCAGATGTATGGTAACTAAACTTGAATTTAGGTATCAAAAAGATGTCATAACAACCCCATTTGGATAGTTTGAAATCCTGTCGTAAAAAGCCTGAATCTGAAGCAGCATCATGCAAGAACTTCTGCAAACCAAGTCTGTCGTCCGGAAGAAAGATATACATAGAGAACATATTCTCATTCTCCCCTGTTTTATAAGGGATACTTACGACTTTAAAACCATCAAATGATCTACTAGAATATTTGTTGCAACCGGTCATAAAAGGGACTTTTTTTTGCGTTCCATTCATAAGATAAAACGGTCGGTCTCTTGTCAATCTGGGTTTAAAGCCCTCATCCCAAAAGCCTTTAAAGTAGAGAGCATTCCCGAGAAGAACTTTTACACCACTCAAATCACCGTGTTTAAGAACATTAGTGATGAGCCCTTTGGTTGATTCTTTAGCCCACACATTGGCTTCGTCATCAACCACTTCATTCGCCTATAAAATACATGTTTCAGAATAAAATTAATATGTTTAGAAATCATCAGAGCACACATTCACCATCTGGTAAAACAAATATCTAGAGGTATCTCATTTAAATTTTATACACAAATCAGAGACAAACAAAACAATAATTTCCTTTCCAAGATTATAAACCTGTTTCACACTAATTATCGATATAAACTAATATGCACGGGTACAGGTACGGGTATGCAAATACGCGATTTTAATAACTATATGATACAGATGCAGGGTGTATTTGTAAGTAATTATGTAACGCCCCGTTCCCGGACACCGAGTTCTTATCCGGAAATCGAAACGTTCGGCACGCATAATATTAAATAAATAATATTACACGTAAGCCTCTACTACGTCGTATCAAATAAAAGCAAACGGAAGCTAAAAAGACTCGGGTAATTTTTTCAAACATCTCTCAGAATAGAAATTCAAGAACTAGAGAAGGAAATGTAAAGTTATTACATCCGAAACAAAACCAACGAATCCTAAAATTGTGCGAATTCCAAAGTACTAAAAGTAAACTACAAAATCCAATAATAATCCAAATCTAGGAAATAAATAAAGAAATGAATAATAATTAATCAAAGTCTTCAACTCCGGCGTCCTCAAACGACGTCATCAAAGTCCTCCTCTAACTCATCATTTACCTGTTCGTCTTCTCTCCCCCAAACACATAAATAAACATACATTTGAGGTAAGTACAATGTACAAAGTAAGAAGTAGAAGCTACAATATAATTAAGGTTTATTATTAAAAGATTTGCCTTACTGAGACCGACTCGATCTAGGGTTCACTACATGCCCATCGACACGTCGTGACTATACGTTTCTAACTTAGCTTATCTTTGTTACATCATTACTCAAGGACACAATGCATGGTGAAAATTCCACCACGAGATATACTTGCCAACTACGGTGATTAGCACCGGTAGTCCCGGGATCTCCCCGGTATGCATATACGTTCGATGGATTTCCTCCACTACCCTTCGACCTTTTGAGCCAGTAGCGTTGTCCACCTTTTATGAACGTATCACATCGCCGATTTGAATCAGTGCCTAACCAAGAATAGATGACGTTTTAGCTTTTACTACACTTATGTAATTATTAATGTGAATTAACTAGTCACCTAAGTGTTTTCAGAATAATACTCACCTTATCGGCTCTACTCCTCACTTAGACAACTAGGTATCACATCCTATCAATTACACAGACATTGATGAACCCTAGTTCATCAAAGCACAAGCCCTTTCATGCCCTTCCGACGGATCCGAACTTCAACTCCCTTTAAGAGTACATTCGGTGTTTTAACTAAACGAATCAGAAACTCAATTGGGGCTTGCTCATATTTAATTAGTATTATTTAATCATGAATTACGGTTTAAAATTCAAAAAATAGCTTAAAACAACATTACATAGAAAACTGGGGCAATGCGTACGCATTACTATGGAATGCGTGCGCATCCCTGCTGCACTTATTCTAAGCAATCCTGCATCAGGAATGCGTGCGCATTGCTAGCCAATGCGTACGCATCCTACGCAGGAAAAGCCCTAAAACCTGTTTTCCAACCCTTAACGGTCTCTACTCGTTTCCAAGCATCTTGCACATGAATTATAGCGGAAAAACAGTAGAAAAACATGTCTTTTAAGATCCAAAACAAAACTTAATCCTTAAACATCATCTAAGCTTAAAACTTGATACAATATGCATCCAAAACATGATCTATTCTACTCTAAACCACAATTAGATTGTAGGAAGAGCTTCTTACCTTTAGCAAGCTTATTCCAACAGCAAAACTCAGAGAAACAAAGACGGCTAAAACCGATCTTTCTGTTATCAAAGCTTCAACTTTCTGCAATCAAAACGTTGCCTTCTTCACAACGATTCCGGCGCTCTACTCTGATCTGAAAACCGTCAAGAATTGCTTTAACAGCCGATTGAAAAACTCTCAGCCCTAATTTTTGCTCACACACGCAGAGAGTATATTGGAGGTGGAGAAGATCTGATTTCTAGTAGGTAATAAAAATTGTGGGGATTTATTCTCCTTAAATAGAAAATCCCAAAAAAATAAGATAGAGATCTTATTATCTTCCTTTATAATAAGATAAATCCCAAAAAAGGATAAAGATCTTATTATCTTCCTTTATAATAAGATAAATCCCAAAAAAAAAGGATAAAGATCTTATTATAATAAGATAAATCCCAAAAAAGATAAAGATCTTATTATCTTCCTTTATAATAAGATGAATCCCAAAAAATGATAAAGATCTTATTATCTTCTTTTATCATAAAAATCAGATTTTCCTCCTTAAATATATACATATATATATATTTCGAAATATACATATATAATTTAACAAATACTTAAACTCCGAATAAAAGGAACCGAACCCAATATTTCGTTTTCGCAAAATGACACGTCTGCCCTTTCCCAAAAATCGGAATATTACAAATTAAAATATAAGGACGAAACTGTTAATAATAAAAAATATATATGTATGTATGCGTATGTGTATATGTATGTGCTTTAATGTATGTGTATATATTCGAGACAAATAGGTATCCAACCCAGATTCACCACAAATACGTATCAGCGTATGCGTCTCGTATCAGTATCCGATACATATGGGATACGGGATACGTTTTTCTTGCGTGCAAGGGCGTTATATAAACAGATAATGTATTAGGAAATAAATAACAATCTCCTACCACCAAGGATTATAAAGCCTATAGAGTTTGGCACCAATTAACCATGAATATATATAATTTTTCTTTTAATAGAGAACCAAAAAAACAGACCAGCAAAATTAATCGAGCAGAAAAAGAAAAAAAAAACAATAATTAACAGAATACTTAATTAAAATTACCTTGTTTATAAAATCTGCACTTTTGATCTGTGCATTGTAAATTTTCTGAGCCAAATCTTGAAAAGAGGAATTAAGAACATACTGCTGATCAAACCATATCCCATTCAAACATTGAATCAACGGCCCAGCACCACCATCGTTACGATCACTAACACAGCAGCCGTCGGATGATGTGAAGCCCATCATCTTCCTAGAATTGGAATCAACGTCTTCGATTTCTCCGCATTGGAGAAACCGAAGCATCTCCTTCAACGTATCGCCGCTCGCTCCAGTGGCGATCATGTTTAGGATTACATTGTAAGACAGTGGAGAGGAGACGAGATTTTGGGTCTTGTTGTTTTTGTTGAGAGCATCGATGAGGAGGTTTAAGCTTAATTGACTGCAGAAATCCATTCTTTGTGTTTTTGGATTTTTTTTTAGGGATTTGAGGGGGTGGGTGTGTATGTATATGGAATTTCTTGTGTTCGAGCCATATATAACTCTATATATATACTAGTGGGAGAATCGTACTCCGCACGATGTGGCCCTCGGTTGTTATGCTATAAGCTTGGAATATTAGCTATCAAAATTAAAAAGCATACATGAATACTTAAAGGCGCACCGTACGATGACTGTTTAATTGCCCTCATTTTTTTTTATAAACCGGTTATAGTTTTTATATCTGCAATAAATTCACTTTAGCAAAAATAAAAAAAACACGAACCTACTTCAATGCTTAGAAAAGAATCTAAACGATAGTGAAGATCGAAATGCACATTCGTGTACAAAAAGCTAAAATATATGGCAGAAATCAAATTAACATGAACAAATGACACCAATGCTTATAGATGACTGGATAGAGAAACAATCCGAACTTCACCATCTGATGCAAAACTGCGTAAACAAAAATGCATCAAATAGATTCGATTCTTTTATTAACTTCAAAAATCCAATAAATGAAAACAACAAGCACACTTGTAGATGACAATCATATATACAAGAAGATATAGCAAATTCTGGGTCTTTATTTTTTGAATATTTCAATCTTTAACACATCAATACCAATATCCTACCAAAAAAGACTTCCCAAAACGCAAATTCTCAATCCACACACTACTAATTATGGATTCAATCTAGTCATCAAAAGTGGCTCACAGGTAAAAACCATTAATACCCAGTGGCGGAACCAGAAAAAATTTTCGGGGTGGTCTTGGTATATAAACTGCAAAGCTAAAAAAAATCCGGGAAAAAAATAAAAAATATTGATAGTGGGATTTGAACATACAACCTAGAATTATGGAGACTTAGAAGAGTTTGTTCTTAAACCACTAGGATATAAGGTCTTTTGTTCAAGAAAAATACACATAGCATACTAATATTAACACTACTACTACAATAATAAAAATTTGGGGGGGGGGGCTTGGGACCATATATGGGGGGCTTGTGACCATTTGGGGGGGAGGGGCTTGAGACCACCCCGTGCATAGGGTGGGTCCGCCCCTGTTAATACCAACAGCTCCACTCAAATCCCACCAAAAAGAACTCGCAAACACAGAAAACATACAACGGAATTGCCTGAAATGTGCAGCCTTCTCAAAGATGTTAAAATTTTGAGTTCTCCTCTTTTTCGTCTTAGGTTGATAAGCTATATACTGATCGGCTATACGCAACATGAGTCTACAAGAACACGCCTCCTCTCCTCCACAATCCTAGTCATGCCAACTTTTGCATAAGTAGAATCAAATCATATAAATGCAACCAACATCATCTACATATGTTGTATTCCACGATAGTTGGAACAATGTATAGCTTAAAGAGCTAAGAATTCACCAACAACAACATGGTAAGCAAATCCGCTACATCGGGAACCCATACCACTAAATCTATTGCATATAAACTTAATCATAATAAGTCATCTTCAATTAGCAAGATCATCAACAAATCAGAGTCTGAAGTCAAAGAAATTTCATCTGTCATGAACTAAATATAATCAACGAACATACAGCATAACAGCAAGATGATAAATCTATTGCATATAAACTTAATCATAATAAGACGTCTTCAATTAGCAAGATCATCAACAAATCAGAGTCTGAAGTCAAAGAAATTTCATCCGTCATGAACTAAATATAATCAACAAACATACAGCATAACAACAAGATGATAAATGGTAAAGGAATCAAGAAGAAAAAAGCTAACCAAATGCAAAGTAGCTCGAGATATGTATTCCTCTGGAGGCCATGAATTTCCCGTTTTTTTATCTCTTATTCCATAACACTTCTTTCAGTGAAATGATAATGGACCCCATTTTGCTCCTTCTCTCGTGGACGGCGCGTAGTGTGACTAACGGAAAACCCGAACATGGATGGAAACTCTTTCATTAGTTTAGAAATCAAAGTCCCCTTGCCGACTCCAGAAGGTCCGCTAATAACAACAGGCTTATCTGCATTAATGCCTACAACTCCTTTGCTCCAGGCAATCACCTGGTACCACTTAACATTTTTTCAGAATAACTACTCAATAAACAGCCCCGTGCGTTAACTTTCTGGATCATCAAAGACAAAAGAGAGAAATATACATAGCATAGCATAAGTAGAGGAAGCGAATCAGCAACATCTTTCAGGCAATGGAGATGGAGATGGAGACCACCTTGTACATAGTGAAAAGTTGAAACAATGCACACTTGTTGGCTTCTTCAACTTCACCTATAACTTGATCATACATCCTCCCTTTACAATTTGACAACGCCACCACTAGAAATTCCCTAGGATCCGTGATTACCTTCAAAGGGTCTTCTTCTTCTTCTTCTTCTTCTGTCTTCTTCTTCTTCTTCTTCTTAGCTTTCTTTTGAGCACAAGTGGAGGAGGCATTATCTGGAATTTCAGGCTCCCTCGCCTCCTGCTGCTCAGGTCGTGAAAGAAGACTCACGACGACACTGTTCAACATCTTCCCACAAAGCTTGATGTCCAAAGTATATCTTGAGACTCGCATATTAGTCGAGTTGAAGCAACACATGCAAGGTCCAACTCGATGGGACTCGTCGTAATCAGTGTAAGGCCTGGTATCCAACACTGCTCCAATAACATCTCCAAAAGCATTTGGCTGGACTGAATCAACAAGGTTTGAAATGAGATTCTTAGCAAACTCTGCCGTCCTCTGTTTATTGTGCAATCAGTTCAAAAGAGGAGTCCATACATGCCTCATATATGGTGAAATTGCCTCAAACTCAAGGTTTTCAATGACAGTGTTTAGGACATCAAATCCCTGGTCCTCTGTATACCACAACTTTATTACCAAATGGTTCGTCAACTTCCGTAATATCTTTGAGCATTTCTGAGAATGCCTCTACAGAATCCTTGTGTGCCATTGGAGCCTCGTCCCAAATTATCACCTTAGCTTCTCTCAACAACCTAGTTGTGGTTGATTGTTTGCTAACATTGGCAATTTTCTTCTCTTCGGCGTGGAGAGGAAGTTTAAAATGGGAATGTGCCGTCCTACCTCATGGCAGAACACATGCTGCAACACCAGATGTGACGGTGGCAAGGGCGATGTATTGCTGTGATCTAAGAGTCGCCAAGATTGCTGTGTATAAGTAGGTTTTCCCTGTTCCACCTGGACCATCGATGAAATACGCACCCGGTTCATTTTGCATAACTTTCTGCATTATAACCTCGTATGCGTGCCGTTGCTCGTCATTAAGTTTGTTTACATTCAAAAGATCGCCGTCGTCCACTACGATATTCCGTTCATATTCCATTTCCTTTGTCACATTGGCTTTTCGTGAAATAAGATCCGCCTCAGGCCCTAGGTCATAATCTGATATGCGTTTTCCCATGTCATCTAGCAAAAGAGACAAGTCGTGAATTGCTTTCATACGAATCTCGGAGGGATGTAGGGATAACGCAGAGTGTGTTCGTGCGTAATCGTCGCACAGTGCATCATCATACTTCTCCCAAAGTCTACGGGGGTCAGATGGTGCACAAAAAACGAGGATAGACGCAAACAAATGTCGGAGTTGCCTAGGCATTTGGTAGAGTATTGCTTCTTGTAAACACATGTCAAGATCATTGTCAGTCGTAAGGAGATTCCTTGCTAAAGCGGCCTCCCTAAAAGTCGCATGTAAATAGCTATTCACAGTGAGAAGGTCATCGTAGGACCTGGGACAACGGACGTGATTCAACAGCAAACGAAGGTAGTATCTTTCACCCTTCCTTGGATCAGCTAATACTATGCGGCCCACGACTTTACCTTTTTTTCGTTCGGACCATATACGTTTGCTGGAATCCCAGACAAAATACTTGGGGAAATCCTTGTACAGGGTCCGAAGGCGTATTGCTTGTTCGTTAGTCCGGTTCATCTCGAAGAATTGCATAAGCATTGTCCTGGCTAAGAAGCTGTTACCTGGTATACTATTTAGATCTTGGTTTGCGGTGAAGGAGACAAGGTAGTTGTCCGGAAGGTGCATCTGAAGTACTATAACAGCCGGTTGCATTTCAAACAAGTCAAACCCGTACATACGCCACGCAGCCTCAGAGGGGCCGACCCATCTTCCTTGTTGGTACTGTTTAATTTCATCTTCAACAGCGGTTGTCGCCATGTGGAAAGCAATTTTTTCAGGACCCTTGTAGATATATTTGTAGATATACTTCACCAGTTTGATAGTCGAGCAAATCTCGACATTAATGTGGCAATCGTACCTTTGCAGCAAATACGGATTGTACGGAACAATCCAACGGTTGTTGATAACGTGGCCCATGATACGGGCAGAGATGCTGGTGTTACGCCTTCTGTAATGAGGGTAACTGTTACTTCCGTGCGTAGTGTAGTCCAGGAAATCCCGCGGGAATTTATTTTTGCATTTCATGTCACGCATACATGGGCAATTGGGATTCAACAATCCACAAGGACCATGGACCATGTGTTTAAGCACAAGTTCGTGTAGACGGGGATTCAACAAAGGGTCTGGCAATTCAGCGCTAATACAACGGTCGTATGCCTCTGGATTTAAATGTCTAGAATCTCTATCCATGATATCAAGCACATGAGCATGGGGCAATCCCCGCTTTTGGAATTCTATAGAGTACACAAATGCAACCGCCACACCAAAGATATGGTCCTTCAAGAGTTCTTTCTTGAGCATTTCAAGCTTTGCCTTGAAAACACGTGCGAGCAAATCCGGGCGGTTCTGTGGAAGTTCAATCAGGAGTAAATGTGCTGTAATTTCAGGCCAGGCAGGATTGCAAGTCATGGTGAGAAAAAAATCCGGTTTCCCAAAGTTCTGAACCAAACACATGGCATCCATGTACCGCTTTTTCATATCCCGCGGACTACCTACAAAGGAAGGGGGCAATATAACTCGTCGACCAACAGTAGCACCGGAGGTGTTCCCGCCTGCGATACTGTCAAGCACTCCTTGTAGAAATTCGGTGCGTATCTCCTTTTGTTGTTTGTACACGTACTCGAGCCTTGATGTCTCTACCTTGACAAACATGTCTACTATAAATTGCTGCAACAACCTCCCTGTGCATAGGAGCATCGAGCTGTCATTGTCGCGCATTTGAAGTTTGTAGCAATAATACTGACGGCACGATACAGTATTCCGTTTGCGAACACTGTCTTGGAAGACTAAGAGAGAAACGTACACACATGAATCAGAAGGAAACGAGGTAGGTTAGTCACACTACGATAGCGAAATAGGCTGTACCTAGCCTCTCTTGGCACAGGAGCCCATCAGCATCACCGACAAAGGCATTTCTGCCTGACAGCGGATCATGGCACCTATAACCGCGTTTCCGCCTATTCGGCGGAAGCTTTTCTATGGCACAATGCCAGCCCACCTCACCATGCGGAAACAGCAGTGGGTACTGCAGGGGGTCATAACATCCGAAATTATGGCATATTCTGTAGGGGCAGCATTCCTCGAGTAAATCTGGATATGGCATTCGGGGTTGAAAGCGTTTTGTTCCTCCATAGAGATGATTGCAGAAACATCATTGCACGCAGGCTCGTTATACACACGTTGATCAATTCTAGGGTTGCTAACAAGGTATATTTTATACTCGTCCACACACTCCAGCTCCTTAACGTGGCGCAGGAACCGAGCATATGGATTTTCAGACAAAACTTGCATCAACTTTACCATGACATCTCTGGAGAACCTTGACGAAGAACTTAGACGCTCTTCGAGTTCTGCCTCAGGATCGTAGAAATAGAACTGCAACCCGGTTGGCTGGTCAGTGTCCCCCGTAAGACACGCAAGGTAATGATGGATCTTGCCTTGGACTTTGAAGGTATAGACACCCTGCTTATTCTTCATAAGCTCGTTGTCCTTTTTGGCATCGAAGGTAGTGAAAGCTAGGTTATTATTGTAGGTCCGGGCATACTTCCGGAAACCGACAGACTCGGCATCGGAGGAAGTGAATAAGTGAGCAAGAACAGATGGCATCACCGGCGAGGCAATACTTATTTCACCCTCAGAGCAGCAGAACCCACCCGGTTCACGGTAGAAGCGCCTGGCCTGGCAGTATGTGCACTCGGGAGTGAGGGGGATTGTCTCGGCCCGACTTCCATTGTCTTGGGTGATGGCTTATCCACCTCGTTCTTTTCTTTTGTAGGATGTCTGGGAGCGACAGATCAAGAAGTAGCGATGCCGATGGTGTTCATGGCTATGCTTCCGAGGATGTCGAAGAGGTAAGCACCAGCTCCGGTGATGGTGACGACAGTGAAAGCACAGAGGAGGATATAGTATTGGCCTAGTTGGTTCCGCCACAGTCAAGCCGTGCCAAAGCTATTGTTTTTAAGGTGCCGAAAGGAAAATCTGTCCATTTGGTTGCGGTTCCTAAAGAATCAAGAAAGTTTGGGAAGGAGGCCGCCAGGGCTAAATGTTCTTACTCTGTTGTTGTATCCGAGGCTGAGAAAACCAAGCGGAGAAAAAAGTCCGTTGATGAGGGTGACGAGCCGAAAGAGAGTGGCAAAACTCCTAAGCCACTGAACCTGGAGGCCGTGAAGGAGGATGATGAAATCGATGCCCTTGAAAGGCAGATCGAGTCAGATTGGGCAGTCGTCCGAACTCGTCTAGGGGATCCCAAACTCCTTTCTAAGTTTAATATTTCTCCTGATTATCGTTTCTCCGGCTTCAAGAAGGTAGAGAACCGAGCCGGTTTAAGACTGAAGGAGGACGGCCTTGTTTTTTTCTATGACCATTTTGTTGCTGGCCTCAGGCCACCTTTTGAGCCTTTCTTCATCGAGGTCATGTGGAGTCTAGCGGGCCTTCCCTATGATTTTACCCATGGAGATGTCCGGGTCGTGATGGCGTTCGTAGTGCTTTGTCGGATTTTGGGCAACAAGCCTTCCCTCAAAGTATTTTTGAAGTTTTATACATTCAGCAAAGCGGCCATGAACAAAGCTGACTCGAGCAACTTTCTGGCGAATAGAGTGAAGAAGTGTCACTTATTTTACTGGACTTCGAATAAGGTCCGTAGTTGGAACACGATGGCCATGATGGTCGAGTCGATATCGGGGTGGCCGTTTCTGAAATTTGAAGTACGCCCGAAGAAAAGGCTGAATACGATCGTTGTGCCCAAGTCTCTTGATCATACCGAGTAGAAGCTTCTCGATAAGCTTTATGAACTTATCGGTTGGGATGAAGTGAATGAGACGCAGAAGAGGACTTTTAGTTGGAGGAGCTTGATCGACCTCAAGGCCCCCTTCTGTTGTGTGGCCGGTATTCCTGGGCCGATTACCGCTCAGCCTATGGTGAAGGTATCCAACCTGGGTACGTATGAAGATTGGTATGCTGAGTGTCATCTGGGGAAATGTTTCCCTAATCAGTGCCCGATATGCAAGGGGGTGGAGGGATCGTGACCTGCCAGTAATTTGTTCTTTCAACTATGTTTTTTTCCTTTTCTTCTACTGTCTTCAATTGTATTTTTTGTTTTCTCTGGAGTTCTAACCATTTGTCTTACAGGTACAATGGTGTTGGCCAACATTGACCGGAATACTGTGATGGCCCGTCTGAGGGATGGAGGAAAGCTCCGCAGGCCTTGTTGGAGGCCATCAAACCCATGGATCCTCACCCCCAGTGAGCATGGAGGATGTTCCTACCGCCGGTGCTTCTTCTACTGCGGCCTCGCTCAATATTACGGTTGCTGGGGGTGGCACAGTCGCTACCGAGGCGGCTAGGCCGGTCGCGGCTTCAAAGGTAGACAAACTTGTCGCGGCCAGCATGGCGAAGAGGAAAAGACCTGCCGGAAAAAAATATTCCGGCCTGATAGACGATAGTGCAGACCTGATTGATGTGTGTGCTGATCCATCCCTCAAGAAGTCTAGAATTGAGGGTGGCCAGAGGTCCAGCGACGTTGTTGTCGAGTCTTCTTCAGCTGCAGAGGATGCTTGGGTTCTGCAGGATGTCGAGCCGGCAAGTGCCGCCATTGATCTGATTGAGTTTCCGCCGAGAAGGGTCGCCGAAGATAGCGAGCCTATTACCATCGAACCGGGGTAGAAAGACTCCGGCAAGAGGAAAGTCCCTGTGGGGTTTAAGGGGAAACCGGCCTTGTGGTTGGACCGTGATTTCCTGAGACAAACCATTTCTTTAAAAATGGCCAGGGAGTTGTCTGCCTCCATTTCTGATGTGGCTCCTCTGCAAAATCTGAAGTTTAGACTGCCCGATGCCCCAATTAATGGTCGGTAATGGCATCGTTAATCGGATAGCTCAAGCCGACGTGGTGGCGTCGACAGTCTCAATGGGACCTTTCTCTAGCCAGCAGCTCTTACTCGAGGCGCTCGGCCTTTATGGAACTACGGCCAGTACGGTAATGTACCTCTTCCATTTTTGAGCTTTTTATTTTGTTAAGTTTCCTAGTTCTGAACCCTTTTCTTTTCAGGTCGCCACAAAGCTTAAGCAAATCGAGTGGGCTGTCGAAACGGACCGGGCCAATGCAGCAGAGCAGAGAGAAAAAGAGACCTGAGTCGATGCCGATCAACGGGAAAAAGATCTTGTGGCCGATGTATGTTGGCTTCATACCGAGAATCAGACCCTCTCCAAGAAGGCCCAATCATCTGTTGATTTTCAGAAGTCCACTGAGTCAGAGAGAGATAAATCTCTTGCTAAGGTGGCGGAGGCCTATGAGCTTGTTGGCAGATTGAAGAGCGAGCTGAGTGAATCTGAGGTTGCTGCTGCTGACGTCGCTCGAAAAGTCAAATATGCTTTGTTGGACGGGTTTGACCAGGGTTTCTATCATGTGTCGAGGTGCCTTTAGTCATTTTGTGAGGATGCCCCGAATCTCGAGACCTTGCAGGACTTGACAATCAGTGATGACACAGCAACAGAAGAAGAGAAGCAGCAAGAGGAAATCACCTACCTTGAAGAAGGTGAGGAAGGATATTGACTCACTTCATCTGAAGAAGAAGAGGTAGATGAGGAAGAAGATGAGTCAGAAGATGAACATTCAGAAGGTAGAAATCTTGAAGCCAATCAAGAAGATTTGGAGATCTCTGACGATGAACTGACTCTCCAAGAAGTGCTTTTCAAAAGCATTGGTACAGTTGACAAACAGCTCAGTGAGCCAGCTGATAAAGCTCATTTAGCCGAAATTGTCAACTCCCCCACAATTGCACAAGGGGGAACGGTGGCATATGAAGAAGATCACACTCAACAACAACCTCTAAATGACCCTGTGTCTAATGAGGCAGAACAAGAACAGATGAAAGAAAAAGAAGAAGCACAAAATGAAAAGGGAAAAGAGGAAAAGGAAGAGCAAGAAGTTGAAGTGGAAAATGAGGATGCTGAGGAAGAAGATGATGAGGATGAAGGGGATGCCGATGCAGCACCAGAAGAAGTTAATCCAGAAAGAGTCTTCAATCTGGACATTCAACCTCTCATTGTGGACATGGAAAGGCAATACTACAGCAGGCAAAACTTGAAGCATTCCTTAAGGAGTGAAGCTACCTCCTTCAACCACAAGATTGAGGCCCTCATCAGTCACATCAAGATGCAGGATGAGGTCATGGAGAGACAAGGAAATCTACTTTGCAACTTACAGCACCTCATACCTCATCATGTTCAAACCAATCTTGAGTTCCTTGCTGAGACAAATGACAACAATCTCAAGCCATTGGTGGACACTCTCAATACACACACTCAACAAATCCAGCATCTGGAAGAGATAATGGAGCATTCTGGCAAGCAGCTGGACTTTCTAATCAAATTTGGTGAGGCCAACAACAAAATACTGGAGAAAAAGTATGGTCCTCTCCCTGAGTCTGAAGCAGCAATTGCAGACCTTGAAGCATGTTTTGATGCTGCCATAAAGGGGGAAGGAAACTCAAAGCCTGAGAGCTCCAGTGGAAAGGGAAAGGGCAGCAAAGGCAAGGACAACAAAGGCAAAGGCATCAGGATTGAAGAAATGAAGAAGTAAACATGTTACCTGTTGCTTAATTAAATTTGATTTTATCATTTGCACTTGTTCTTTAAATAAAGAGATGCAATATCT
The DNA here is from genome assembly GCA_036785695.1 of Gentiana straminea. Taxonomy (NCBI): domain Eukaryota; kingdom Viridiplantae; phylum Streptophyta; class Magnoliopsida; order Gentianales; family Gentianaceae; genus Gentiana; species Gentiana straminea. Next base: position 12,591,953 of record JAVUPR010000113.1, on the reverse strand, counting down.
TATTGCCCCATTATGGATGAATAAAACTGTTGAATTTTTGTTCTATTATTTCGATTACTTATGTTCAGGCTTATGAGGGTTTTGGCATCATCAAAAAGGGGGAAATTGTTAGGAACATTTTATTATGTTTTGATGATGGCCATACCAGCTGTTATAGCAAGTCTGAAATAAGTTAGAACTCTCTCGTATAAGTCTTTACTTAGAGTCGACATGTTGTATAAGTTGAGTCAGACAAGTATTGTACTAGTGGTAGGACGGCAAAGTAAAAACAGATATTCAGCAAAGTGAAGCCAGCCAAGCACCAGCAGAGAAGCAATGCAGACATTAAAGGTCTGACTTGTAACCAAGGAAGTCTGTGATGACCTTGGACAAGTCTAAGTTATACTACAAGCGATGTACATTAATATTCAAATATGGTGTACACTGATCTCACCCCAATAAAAGATCAGTGAAGTACAAAGATTCTCCTCAAACAGAAACAAAGAAGGAAACAGTGAATCGGCAAAGCAGACTCACTTGCGGCTGAGTAAAGACGAAATGGTGAAGGAAAAGCTAAAACGGCTAAGTCAGAAGGATCACTCGACCGTCCTAAAAACGGCGAAGTAACACTTACCAGATCAGATTTAGTATACGTTGAAGATTCAGAAGATCATGCATTAAATGCACAATCAATAGAGGATCAATCAAGGACGGATTTTCTGCTATACGTTTGAGGAAAGAATCCGATCACTGAAATCAAGGAGAATGCAATTAAGGGGGAATCAAGAATAAAATCAAGGATTATTCCCTCATTAATATAGCCAACGGACGGAATTTCAAAATCAAGGTTATTCAAGGCTATAAATAGAAGGCATTGACAGACTGAAAAAAAAAAAGGGAACAAAAAAAACATAAAAATCAAGTGAAAACTCTGTCAATTTGAAATGCCTTCTCTCTGAACTTACAAGGAAACATCTAGTGATCAACTCAGATATCAGAGCTACAAGGTCATACTTGGGGATGAGTTTGATCAACCAAGTGTGTGAATCACATTCACATCAAACTGAAGCAACTGAATCAGAGGCAATCTGAGAAGGAGTTGAATCTGTGATAGCCGTTGAAGGATTTTGATCTCAAGGAGCGACAAGAAGGAAGACCGAATCACCGAAGCCGTTGCGCCAAGGAGTGATAGTCTTGTAGATTGTGAAGCTTGGGAAGCCAAGGACAATCATGCTATTGTATCGTGAAAACAATAGTGAATTCCTCCGATCATCACGGGAGAAGAGTGGATTAAGGGATTACACCACCCCGAACCACTATAAGCCTTGTGTCAATTTAATTTCGCAATTTACTTTACAAAGATTTATTTAATTTGCCTACACCATAACTTAATTTCGTGATTGTCTAAACTGATTTGAAAACAACATAGTAAGAAGGGATTTATCCGCTGCCCAAAAGCTTTTAAATAAAAGAAAAGTTTTTGAAACTCCACTATAGTCATTCACCCCCCCTCTGACTATAGTTTCACCCTTCTCTGGGACCAACAGTTCACCTCAAGAAGTTCTAGTGGAATTTTCCTCCGCACCACAGAGGAAGAGAGGACGTACATGATTACACCACCTGGAACCTCTATAACATCCGCCTTATTTACTTTACGCATTTACTTATTTGTTTAGTATTTACTTATAAGCAATGTGATACTTGATTGTTATACTTTTCACAGTCACAACTGATATTCACCAGAATTCAGTTCACAACACTCAGTTTTCACAACAGAATAACAAGATCTATAAAAAGGCTAAAATCATATCCGCTGCCGGTTGACTCAGTTTCAGCTTAAGTCAGTTTGACTTAATCTCAGCTTTGTCAGCTCAACTCCACACAAGTTTTATCTGAACCTTAATCTGTTTTAAATTTAGTTTTTGGTGACAAGTTTATTCACCCCCCCTCTAAACTTGTGTCAGCCTTTCCAAGGGACCAACAGGCACCAACTGTCCTTTCAATGGAAGTAGCGTAATATTAAAGATCAACACCCGTAGGTTACGAAGAACTAAAAAATTTACCAACAGGGTGATTGATGCATGATATGGGGGGAATAATTAATTCTCCTAGTTAGAATTAATCTTTATAAAACTCATAGAAGTATAATTGTGTTTGATCTTATGTATTCATTGCTACCATTGTTACTTCTTTGTTCCTTTGTTGGTTGTTGACCTTTGTAATTGTTCTCAATACTTGATTAAGTGTATCTTATGAGTCTCTGTGGATTCGACCCTTGCTACGCCGTTCATTATGCTACGATGGACCTACTCCTATTGCTAGTAGTTCATGATTACACCATCGCGGCACATCAAGGCTTTTTGGTGCCGTTTCCGGGGACTCGTGTCAAAAATATTTTTAATTTAAGGTTGAGAATTTGTATATATTTTGTTTCTGTAATTATTCAGTCTGTTAAACGAATCGGATTTAGTCCGTCTGTGAATAATTGAGCCGTAACGTTTGTTCTATTCGATTCAGAAAATTTTCACTCGATTAGGCGAGCTAAGCTCTCGACTAATCGAGCGTCACAGAAACATCGAATCGTCTCTATTCGGCCAGAGTCAGCGTCAGTAGTCAGAGTTGTATTTTTCACGCTTTCCAGGCGAGTGTAACAGCCACCAAGGCAAATAACTAACATTTTTCTTGTTTTATTCTGTGTGCCGTGATACGCAACAAGACATTTAAGCAGCCAAACTTGATAAATTTATCCTTAGGATCGAAAAGTTTGCTAAGGAAAAGCTCCAATTAGCATAGAAAGAAAGAAGACAAATCGAAAGGCTGGTGTGGCGACGTTAGTATACATTGCGGAGATCGGAGTGAGAAAGATGAGGAAATCCCACCTTTGGAAGATCCAGAAGAAGTTATGGCAGAAAGGTACGGAGTTAATGGAGGAAACATTTCCAATAGAGGGAATGGAGCAGGAGTTGTTATACCTGCAGATAGAAGAACTCTACAGATCTATGCCATGCCAACGATTGAGCAGTTTATACCAGCAATTGTTCAACCACAAGATGTGGGCCGAGGTCTTTCATACAAAGCCGAATGTTACATAGATGGTGACCAATTACATTACATTCCATGGAGTGCCAAACGAAGATCCAAATGTATATGTCACCAACTTTTTGGAAATAATCAACATGGTAAAGCCAGCAGAAGTTCCAGAGGACAATGCTAAAGTTTTTTCCATTCACGCTGAAGGACAAGGCAATACAATGGCTTTGGTCCCTAACAACAGGTTCTATCCAATCTTAGACAAATCTACTGCAGAGATTTATGAATAAGTGATGCCCGACTAAGAAGTCATTGCAAATGAGACAAGAGATCATGAACTTCAAGAAGAAGCCCGGAGAAACCTTTGAAGAAGTTGTTAGAAAATCAATGCGGGAACGCAGCGAATTCAAAATTTTGATTTCCTTTTTTCCCAATATCTACTTCGTTTAAGCAACAAAAAACAAGTAGTAGACGGTGGTTACCTTGCTTGATATAAAAGATCGACGCTTTGACTGTCTAAGGAGAGTAGCGATGCATGGAGCTGCCCAAGTGTTCAGCCTCTACCGGTGATCCACACGAACAGTCCGCCGGAATCCACCATTAGATTGCTACTAGAAAAATCCGGTTGCTAGACCGGCCTTTTCTCTCTCTCTAAACTCTCTATTTTTCACAAGAACTATTAGCTCTTGGAGTTATGTTGTTCAAAGAGCTTGACACCCACCTCCTAGTTATAGTTGATGGTGCGGCCCTTAGTAGAGTAGAGGAAGAACATCTTTTACTAGTAAAATAAGGAAAATATCTTCGATTGATTTATCTCATTAATATTCAATATCTTATATTAAATATTTCCAATATATTGTCAATATCTTATATTGACTATATTTATATTATTACCATAAATCAATTTACACATGTGTGCAAATCTATATTTATTAATATCTAATATTAATATAAGGTAATACTATTTATATTATTAATTGATGTGCACAAACCAAATATATCTTATATAGTTGGAATGTGGCGCCTATACACATATATACCCAAATATATGTTTAATCAATTAATATAATATTATGATTAATTAATTTGCAAAATGCATGTGTATCATTATAAACATAAATTTTGACATTCATATCTAATATATGTATATTCAATTAATCAACATAATTAATATCTTGTATCTTATTTATTCATAATAAATAAATATCACCATATTAATTTACCACTATAACCTTTATAGTCATGAGATAAATTATTTCCTTATTTGGTTATCAACTATAACCTCATTTTAATCCGGCTAGATGTTCATATGTGTGTGACCCGACAGGCTTCCGAATATGTTGGCCGTAGACACAAAGTGCAAATTACGAAAATGCCCTTCATGCCTAACGATCACGGGATAGCGTCTAGCAAACACCGTGACCCTTAATCATCGGAAGAGTCAAATGCAATGACTACTACCTTTTTCATGTGAAACAGTTATCGTGTAACTTACAATCCTATCGTTGTAATAATATCCATACGGTCGTTTGTTGAGTGTCAAACATCAACGACCGTATCTTGTAATTTGGATATCATGCTCTCTCGAAGTAACTCATTTACTCCCACTTTGCAAATATTCACGAGAGTAAGACATTCCTTATAAAAAGTCCATTTCAGATATTCACCCCTACTGATAGGGTAAGCGATTTCCAGACGACCAAACATGTATACTCCGCATGTTTCAGTATCACACCCAGTCACTACCTCATGATCACCCCATGGTGAAACCTCAATAGTTTCAAAGCATGATAATCCACACCGTGATGCCATGAAGACTCCGGTCTTAAGGATAATTACACAACTGCCACATAGTGTGGCTCTTAATGGTGTAAGTGGGTCCGTCTAACGTACGTATTCTCTAATACACGTCCATGTACAGTCCAAGTGTCTCACACTTCGATAGACGAGATCTATCCCTACCCTAAAGACATAAGACATCCAATACGTGCTAGCATGTTCGTACTATCAATGCCCTATTTAATACATCAGCCTAGAGACATTTAAGTATCAAACTTATTAAAGTGATTAGATATCTCATCAACCATAATCGCCTATCATGGTTTCTCTACCACGGTTTAATACTAAGGACGTTATCATATAACAATTCGTAATTGGTTCTTTAAAAGAACAAATATATGACAACAGAAAAGCCATTTAATATATGTACAAACATAAAGAAATAGTAGAAATGATCCGACCCGGTCGGATCCGGTCCAACCCGATTGAGTTTAGGACACTATTTCAATATAAGCTTGGGAAATATTTAAGGAAGCACAACGAAGATGCCATCATCATGATATCACTATGCCCGTATGCACACATAGTTTCTACCATAGATTGCGGCCAAGTGAGAAATGAGAGTCGATGCGTCAAGCAACGGGTGTTTTGTGTTATTATCACCATAGGAAGCTTAAGAGAAATTGGAGCAAATAGCACTTACAAGTCAATTGGGAACACATGAAATCGAGACCGTGAGATCAGCTGAAGGCATATTCGGATATGATACCTCTCAACGGATTTTATACCAGTTTTTAGTAATGAATGAGAAGATGGATGGCATGAAAGATCGCATTGCCAAAGTGAAGAAAGTCCAAGGGATTGAGATATCCAACACTGAAGACGTAAACTATCTGGGAAGGCAAGGAAACTCTTATGGGGGCGGATATCGCCCAGGTTCTCACGATCACACTGGATTTGAGATATAGCAATCATGATGGTGGAGAGAGAGAGCAAAGAATCAGGAGGTTTCATGCCAAACAAACCCGGTGGTTGGGAAGCAGCTATGACAAGATGAGCTCAACTGTGACCGAGAGTGTCAATCAACTAACGAAGTCCATGAGCGAGCTCAGTATGAATTTCGCAACGTATTGTCAGAAAAATGATGCAAGACTTACCAACCAGGAATCTTTAGTGTATAATCTGTCGCACCAAGTGGGGCAGATGCCGAACAAGTGTCAGCTCGTCCTCCTGGGGATTTCCAAGTAACACGGAGAAGAATCCAAAGGACGTAAATGCGATTATGACAAGAAGCGGAAAGGAACTGCCTAGACCGATCATTAAAGAAGTGTTAGGAAATCACTAGTTAAACACAGCGGAATTAAAGTTTTGATTTCCGTTTTCTATATCGTTCTTCGTTTAATGCAATAAACACGTTAAGTAGTTTGACGGTTATACCTTGATGATCTATAAGATCGTAGTTTTGACCGTCAACGGAGAGTAGTACAGTGCGCAAGCCGTCCATGTGTCCGGCCTCTATCGCTAATCCACATGAACTCCTCGCCGGAATCCTCCTTGGATTGCTATTGGAAAACTCCGGTTGCTAGACCGGCCTTTTCCCTTCTCTCCAACTCACTATAGGATGCTCTCTATTTTACACAAGAACTATGAGCTCTTGCAATTGTGATGTACAAAAGAGCTTGACACCCACCTCTTATTTATAGTCAAAAGTGGCGCCCCTATTGTGTGGAGGAGAAGAAAACTTTTTCCCAATAAAATAAGGAAAATCTTCTAGATTGATTTATCTCTTTTATTATAATTAATATTGCCAATATCTTATATTGAATATAATTATCTTATTACCATAAATCTATTTTTCCAAAATCAATTAATATCTTATATTAATATTATGGTAATCTTATTAATTAAAGTGCACAATCCAAGTGTATCCGGAATATTCTTTAATTAATATAATATATATATATATATATATATATATATATATATATATATATATATATATATATATTTTTTATTTTTAAAGCAACTTTATTTTTATTGATATTAATAAAGAGCTACAAAGTTCGTATATATATATATATATAAAAATAAAATATATATATATATATATATATATATATATATATATATATATATATATAAAATTAATATCTTGTATCTTATTTATTCATAACAAATAAATACCACCATATTAATTTACCACTATAACCTTTATCGTCTAGAGATAAACTTTCCTTATTTGGTTATCAAATATCAACTATAACCGCATTTTAATCCGACTCGAAACTCATATGTGTGTGACCCGATAGGCTTCCGAATATGTTGGCCGTAGACACAAAGTGCAATTTACTAAAATGCCCTTCATGCTTAATGATCACGAGATAGCGTCTAGCAACACACCGTGACCCCCAATCATCGGAAGAGTCAAAAGCAATGACTACTACCTTTCATGTGAAGCAGTTACCGTGTAACTTACAATCCTATCGCTGTAATAATATCCATACGATCGTATCTTGAGTGTCAATACATTAAGGATCGTATCTTATAATATGGATATCATGCTCTCAGAATAACACATTTACTCCCACTTTGCAAAGATTCTCGAGAGCTAGACATTCCTTATAAGAAGGCCATTTCGGATATTCGATCCCAATCATAGGATACGCAATTCCCAGACGACCAATCATGTATACTCTGCATGCTTCAATATCACACCCAATCACTACCGCATGATCGCCCCGTGGTTAGAGGAAATCTCAATAGTGTCAAAGCATGACAATCCACAACGTGATGCCATGAAGACTCCGGTCAAAAGGATAATTACACAACCACATAGTGTGACACTTAATGTAAGTGGGTCAGTCTAACGTACACATTCTCTAATACAAGTCCACGTACAGTCCAAGTGTCTCTACACTTCGATAGACGAGATCTATCCCTACCCTCTATAAGATAGAAGACATCCAATACGTGCTAATCTGGTTATACAGTCAATGTCCCATTTGACAGTACATAAGACTAGAAACACTTAAGTACCAAACCTGTTAGAGTGATTAGAGATCTCATCAACCATAATCACTATCATTGTTTCTCTATTACAGTTTGACACTAGGGACGTTACTATATATATACAACAAATAATATGAGGATAAACAATATATATAATAACATAAGTGCTTTTATTAATCATAATAAAGTTGTTACATGAACTAAATAGACTGCAAACGACCCGACCCGGTCGGATCCGGTCCAACCCGATTGGGTTTACGACACCTTTCCAACAAGAAGAACCAGAGAGTAGAAATGATCAGAACATATCAGAATCGGAGAAAACAGGGGACTCGATTAGTTGAGGCACCAATTCGAGTAATTGAGCGTCTACAGATTCAGCAGGTGAGCATGGAGAGCAGCAGGCAGCAAGTAAGTCTTCATGAACTATAACTATTAATCCTACAACTTTACCTTATCCCTCTAGGAAATGTAAACCGAATAATGATGATGCTTGTTATAAGAAGTTCATAGAAATGTTTAAGAAATTTCAAGTGAATATACCGTTTGTAGAAGCCCTGGCTAGGAATGCTATAATACGCAAAGTTTCTGAAGGAAGCGGTTTCCACCAAGAGGAAGTTGTTGGACCTTAAGACAATATGACTTAACGAGGAATGCTCGGCGGTCTTGCAATGCAAGCTGCCTCCCACGCGTAAATATCATGGGAGCTTCTTCATACCTTTCACCATTGGAGGAGTATGCCTGAACAAATCATTATGTGACCTTATAGTGAGTGTCAATCTGATGCCGCTATCCATTTTTCATAAGTTAGGCATGAAGGAGCTTAATGAGACATCAATAACCTTTCAGTTGGCTGATAGGTCTATGAAATAACCGTGTGGAGTTGTTGAAGACGTTTTGGTGAAAGTTGATAAGTATGTGTTTCCCGTGGACTTTGTGGTGTTGGACATGGAATCTAATAGTGATGTGCCACTAATCCTAGGAAGACCTTTCTTAGAGACTAGTAGGACATTGATATATGTCCATAAAGGAGAATTGATAGTGAATGAGGACAATGTGGTCTTCAATGTGTTGAAGAGGATAGGGTACGCACAAGACGAAGGAGAAGCATGGTACATGTTAGATGCCATTGATGAACTTGTTCTGAAATTACAACAGCAAGTGACACTAGACCCTGAAATAGCAAAGACTTTGCTTCTGAATATAAGAAAAAGAAAGTGATGAGAAAACATGTCCTGAATGCAGCGAAGGTCGCGTGCAAAAAGCAGAACATGTATCTTCTGTGGATATAGGAGGACCGATTCATAGATCTTCGTGGCACAAGTTCTTTGATTTGCAGTTGGTTGGCAAGATACTGAAGTCATCGTAGGAGGAGCCACCAAGTAATTTAACGCTTAAACCTTTGTCCTCTCATCTGAAGTATGTGTTTTTTCAAGAGGATACTCTCCCCCTTATAATTTCATTATCCCCTTTAGAGGAGGAGAAACTATTAAGAGTAATGATGGGGCATAAGGGAGTCTTTGGGTGGACTATTATGGATATCCGAGGGATAAGTCCCTCTGTGTGTTGGAAGTAGCACACGAAAGACAATTTATGTAATTGTTTTTATAATTAATAAATGACAGATTTATTCTCATCTTATTATGTGCTTCGTGCTCATAAGTATACAATATTGGAAACCCTAAGTTGTATCATATGTAGCCATATAACTTAGTGTGTTATCACACGTGAGGATTAAGTTTATGGTGATACACTTGAATTGTTATTCCGTGGTGAAATTAAACAAAGTATGGGGTCTATTGATTAAACCACCATTAATGCGCCTAGAACACTTTAAGGTGTGAACGTCTTATCCTGACCGTCGATATTGGTTATCTAAGTGGGGCATTTATATATGATGTAGTCATATAGGACTAAGATTTAATCTGCATTTCTCATATAATTCCGTGATTGAGAAATCTTATTAAATCACAAGATGATCATATATGGATTAATGGCGCCATATTTTTTTGATTTTGGGAAAAGAAATTTTCTCCTAATTAATTATAATGTGGACAATATAGTTATTTATGTGTTAAATAATTATAAATAAGAAATTAGTTTTCTTATTGGATAAATAGGAAATTTGTTTTCCTATTGGATAAATGTTTTATTAAATTTGTGTGTATTAGATAAACTCAAAAACTATTGGTTATTAGCCTATATAAAAAGAGTTTCTCCAACACCAAATTGAATAGAAAAACTAACGCCACTTTTAAAAGGAAAAGGGAGAAATTTTGTTTTCTTGTCTTAGCCATTGGGAAGTTGAAAAACTGGGTTTTTCTTGAGAGCATATTTGAGGAGGTTCGAAGGCGGGATCGACGTCCACCAGTCATCACTTGGAGATACGATGCGGAAGATCACGGCATCTCGATACGATTCGTAAACTCGTAACCTTTTCTTTAAGGTATTAATTAATCGTTTATTAGTTAATTAGATCGCAAAATTCATGCTTCCGCTATAGATCTTGATCCAATCAAGATCTAGATGAATCTGTGTGGGTTCTGACTCGACTCAATTCATTCGAATCCGCTATAGATCTTGATCCAATCAAGGTTGACGCCTCAGTTGAATGACGTTGTTAAGGAAGAGAATATAAAGATGTTGGAAATGGGAATTATTTTCCCAATTGCTGATATTGAGTGGGTCAGTCCCATTCACGTTGTGCCGAAGAAATGAGGATTTATTGATCAACCTAATGATTTCGGTGAGTTGATCCTTGTAAGGCTAATCTCTGGACATTGACTTTAGGAAACTGAATGATGCAACTCGGAAACATCATTTTCCCTACCATTTATCGACCAGATGTTGGAGAGATTAAGCGGACATGAATTTTATTGTTTTCGAGATGGGTATTCGGGTTATTACCAAATACACATTGCCCCTGAGGACCGTGAGCAGACAACATTCACATGTCCCTATGGAACATTCGTGTACAATCGCATGCCCTTCAGACTATGTAATGCGCCAGCAACATTCCAAATATGCATGATGTCACTATTTGCGGACATGGTGGGAGATTTTCTAGAGATATTTATGGATTATTTTTCAGTTTTTAGAGATAGCTATGATGAATGCTTGGACAATTTGAGTAAAGTGCTTAAAAGATGTGAAGAGACCAGCCTTGTGCTTAATCGGGAAAAGTGCCATTTTATTGTCACTGAAGGATTTGTGTTAGGTCATAAGATTTCGAAGAAGGGAATGGAAGTGGATAAAGCTAAAATCGAGGTTATAGAAAATCTACCACATTCAATAAAATTTAAGACGCTGCGAGCCTTTCCTGGCCACGCAGGATTCTATAGGAGGTTTATAAAGGATTTCTCTAAGATTTCTAGACCTTTGACTAAATTACTAGCAAAGGATGTACCTTTTGTCTTTGGGAAAAAATGCAATGAGGCATTCAACACATTGAAGCAAATGTTGATAACTGCCCTAGTCCTGGTAGCCCCAGATTGGAACCAACCTTTCGAGCTAAAGTGTGATGCAAGTGATACGGAGGTTGGAGCAGCCTTGGGACAAAGAGTGGACAAAATATTTAAGCCGATTTATTACCCAAGGTCGTACCCTCAGTAGTGCCCAAAGGAATTATGCGACTACGGAGAAGGAACTCTTAGCTGTGATATTTGCATTTTACAAATTTAGATCTTATCTCATAGGATCTAAAGTCACGGTTTTCACTGACCATGCAGCTTTGAAGTATCTACTTACTAAGCAGGACTCCAAGACAAGATTAGTGAGGTGGATTCTACTCTTACAAGAGTTTTATGTGGAGATTAAAGATAAAAAAAAGAGTCTGAGAACATGTGTTGATGCAGTGGCCTTACCTACAAATGATGTCAGGGTTATCCTGAGATTTCTTAAAAAGAACAATCTGACAAGGTTTGGAGTGATTGTAAGAGTTGAACGGATTGAGAAGTTGATGTTAAGATATTGAGTGAGACATAAGATTGCGGCAGGTTATCACCCTTGGACAAGTCGAGGTGACAAACATACGAGAATGCCAAGATTTATCCCATGGAAATAACGAAGCACTCGGGCGTATAACACCGCATATAGACAACATGATAGTCTTTAGAATTCTAAACCACACCTTCAAGGTTTGATGAAAGAGATATTGTAGAGTGCCGGTGTATAATTCGCCAAGATTTATGTGGAAATAACGAAGCGCCAGCATGACAAACGAATTCTAAACCGCACCTTCAAGGTTGGAGATAAGTGCCGGTGTATAATTCGTGTCTTCGTCTTTTTCCAGAGAGTTGAAGTCAAGATGGTTTGGACCATATGTCATCATAAAGGTCTTTAATTCCGGTGCATGTGAAGTACATGACGAATGCTCTGGACTGATATTCACTGTTAACGGCCACAAGATGAAGCATTACGTCGAGCGGAGGTATAACCCAGAGTTAGAAGTCTTTATGTTGGATGACCCGCATTACGAATGAAGGATCCCTATAAGTACAGTCGAGCTGGCGACTATAAACTCAGAACTATTTCTAATAATCCCTTATCTATTTTGCTTTTGATTATTTTTAGATTAAGCGTCAATAAAGTAGCAAGACAATCAAGAAGGTTTTTTTCATCACATATATTTGTTGTCCTCCGACACTAGATATATGTGGTTTTTTCCTTAATGATTCTCATGTGATACCGTCGTTAAAGTTTTGCGTTTTGCTCAGGTCAATAAAGAATAAAGTGGCATAAACTGTTTTTGCGCATTTCTTAAGCATGCACGATTACCGCCACCTTATTTTATTATTTCCCTTTCCACTTTACTCAAAGCTTTTGGAAGTGTTTGAAATACAGGATAATACTTGAAGATGGATAGCCTCGGAACTGATTCACGACAGTTATGTTCCATGATTTATCGCTACACTTACACGACCAATTCCAGAGCTAAGTACTTTTTTCTCTTTTATTCATGGTCATTGGGGACAATGTCTATAATAAGTGAGGGTAAGGATGTCTTAGTTTGTTGAACTTAAAGGGGGTAATTTTGAAAAAAATTACATTATTTTTAGCTTCTCTATTGAACATCTTGAGTAAGGAATCGGTAGAAAAGGAGCCCAAGAATGATTTGAAGTTAGGTATAGCATATTCAATTTAGTATGGATGAATGAGCATGTGTTATATAACATGATTAGTGACTTATTAATTGTTCTTTTAACATTGTAATCAATTTTTTAGCACGCAATCCGAGTGAGAAACATTTGAGAGGAGATGGAAAGTTATCTTAGACTGGGACTCGATACTTATCGGTGGATATACTTTAACTGATTATTGTAGGCGTCCTAAGAAGAAATATTTGAATATTGATGGGAGCAATCATAAATGCTACAAAAGGTCAAACGGGGCGAAATCAGGCTTGTGAGAGAGTGAGGTCAAAAAGAAAAATCAGAGAGAAAAACTGCCGAAAAGAAAAATAAAGCAAAAAAATAAATAATCAAGATCGTTGTTAAATATCATTGATTCAAAAAGATTGTTGTTTCAAAATAGTACAATTAAAAAATGGGCGGGATTATGTGCGAAACCGCCTATCTATGGGCGGTTTTTTAGGCGGATTATGGGCGGGATCGTCTATTTATGGGTGGTTTCGCTCATTTTTAGGCGGGGGATAGGGTGAGTTTTTCAAATTTGGGGGTGTAGTTTTCGATTTTATTTCGAAAAAAGGGTATAAAACGAATTTCCCCTATTTAAAAAACACTATTTTGTTGGTAACAAACTGCTACATAACATTTAAAGAGCAGTTATAGAGAGATCTACTAATATTTTCTTTGATGTGGAGAGATTGACTAATTAATAAGGGTACTAGTGGGGGCCACCGTGCGATGCACGCTGTGCCCTCACTTTTTTTATGCACTGATAATAGTTTTTATGTCTGCAATAAATTTACTTTAGCAAAAATAAAGAAGATATCAACCTACTTCAATGCTTAGAAAAGCATTTAAACCATCCTCTAGAGGTGACAATATGCCTGCGTGTTGCAGCAAGAAAGGTTACATGTGGGGAAAAAATCCTGAAGATCAAAATGCACCTTCGTGCAAAAAAAGTCAAACCAGAGTTTCTGTGAACCAATAAAAACTACATAATAACAAAATTAAAATTTCCCAAACTCGAATAAATGAATTGTTAGTCGTAGAATATTATTCATGTCAGACTTAACCCTAACTAATACTAATAAAAAGAAATAAAAAAGAAAAGGTTCGGAAGATTTTCATTTTCTTATCTTTTATCGAAGTAAATTAACCGAAGGATAAGTAAGATAAATGGGAGTTGGATCTCGTTTTTTATTTTTATGTATCTTTTATGTTTCATAGATCGAACGAACATTCTCATTCCTTGACTAATTTTTACAATATTTTATTTTCTAGTAGTTTTTGTGGCACCGTACCAAATCATACGACTTTGTTTTACTTAACCAAAAAATTCTGAAGATCGAAATGCACCTTCGTGCACAAAAAGTCAAACTAGAGTTTCAGTGTACCAATAGAAACTAAATAATAACACAATTAAAATTTTCGAAACTCGAATCAAAGAATTGAATGCTTCAAATAAAAACCCTAGTGATAAACACATTGATGTGATAACACCGTACCAAATCATACGACTTCATTTTACCTAACAAAAAAAAGGGGAGGGGAAAAGACAAAAAATTTGGTATAGCGACGACCAAAACGTCGCAAAAAACGTACTACCAAAGATGCAACTTTAATATAGTACTAGTGGCGGCAAACGTGCGCTGCACGTTTTTGGCCCTCGTTTCTGTCCTCAACAAGGCGGGCTGCAAAGCAGGTGAACGAGAACGTAGATCAAAAGCGTTATTTAAATCGACCAAATATGAATATACACTTTCGTTTGTCATAAAGTTTCAAATATTTCAAACTAAACTTGAAGTAGAAAATAAACTTCAAGAGAAGAATGTCCGTTTTTAAAAAACAGGATATCTGCTTGAACGGTTAGCATCCCCATACGCATCGGATTCATAGGCAGCTACGCAATCACCAGAGCTTCACTTTACTTCACTTCAAACTCTTGGACAGGGTACTTCATGTAGCGGTGTATTGATGCGATTAGATTTCCAGGGTGACCTTGCCCAAGCCTTTCGATGTAAGCATGCAACCCATCCATTTCCACTCCAACATTTCCCCAAACCTTAGAGAGGTTTTCAAATAACCAATTTACAAAACAATCATTGCGTAAAAATTTGACACATTTCACTTTGTTTTTCACAATCATTTAGCTGAATAAAAATAACTAAACACGGATGCACATAAACAATTGACCAACACTCATCTGAACTTCTTTGAAAAGATTTTTGATTCACATCGGCAACCTTCATCGCTTCTCCGTTCTTGTCATCTCCCCCCTTCTTTTCTTCTTTATTACTCTCCTCACCTTTCTGATTTAAAATAGCAGCAGAAACAGAAGATTAGGACTCAATAATCAGGAAAAAGGGATTTTTACGACACTAATAATGCCAAAGGGGTTTAAGAGAACTTTCAATGAAGATTACATGGATCTTCTGAATATGGCATCCTTAAAGGAAGCGTAACAGGATAGTAGGAGTAGTAATCCTGCAACCACAAACAATAACATATTAATTTTTCAAACCCAGAATCAAAAGAACACTAAGCAATATATATATATATATATATATATATATATATATATATATATATATATATATATATATATATATAAGCTTCCACGTTGTTAATAAAGGAGCTAAACAAGAATTATTAGGTTGAAATACATCCAAACTTAGCTGAATCAGAGGAAGAACAAGTCTTATAACTTTCACTTTGTGGCTAAAAGTTAATTACTTTTACTGCTAAAACAAAATCATGTAAGAGCAGGTTTGGATCAACCACTTTAAGCCTAACCCCCAAAAATTGACTTTACTCGGTCAATGTCATAAATAACGTTAACCGAAAAGGTTATTGTTCAAGCAAACCTGAGTTTGATCTAACGAAAACATCAGCTAAACCAGTCAAGTAAAATGGCTTAAACAGAGGGAGAGTTGTGCTTACTGCCTTACTTTAACCAGAATAAGTTGACTATCTGAGAAATAAACCAATTCAGCCAAGCTTTTTTCAAACACCTTCAGCAGAATAAACAAACAAGCCAAGAAGGTTATACAAAAGCTAGAATCTGAGTAATATAAATCTCAATCTTAATCACACAATCCAAAATATGACAATGTGGATCCACGTCCACAATCCACCTCGTTTATTTGCCAAAAAATTCGGTGAATGTACCTTTGCCGTTGTTACCAAAAAAGAGATTATTTCCAGAAAGGGGGGCAGGAGCAGGGGATAACCATGAAACATCCCCTTTCACAATATCTGTCACATGCAACTTCATTAACTTACAAAACAAACGCTCCGCATAAAAGCATGGAATGGATCTTTTTTCCTTCCTTTTTCCCCCTTCTCTCTTTTTTCACTCTAGACATAAATTCAAATGAAATGACAGAACCATAGGGAACAGAGAATCGAAAAATAATCACCAATCCATCATAAACTCCTAGTAAACTATTTGAGAAACAAACGAATTTATTCAAGTTTTTTTCAAACACCTTCAGCAGAATAAACTAACAAGCCAAAAACGGTATACAAAAGCCCAGAACCCAGAAAGTAAATGAAAATGGATCTTATTTGCTTCCCTTTTTCCCTACTATTTTTTCCATCTAGACAAATTCAAATGACATGAACCACTGGGAACAGAGAATCCACAAAGAATCGCCAGCCCATCATAAACTCCCATTAGAAGACGTCACTAATTAGGCTCCACACACACACACAAAAAAAAAAAAAAAAACTAAAGGAGCAACACTTACAAACTCTTTCCTTATAGGATGCTCATCAGGATTCACTCCATTGCACCTCAGCCTCACTGCATTTCAACCAAAAAAATCATTCAGATAAATCAGTAATCCAAAAGATGGCTTCACAATCCAACAAAACCAGGTCAAAGTAAATTATGGCAACATCACATAGCAATGAACAGAGAGATGGTACATTTCCAGGAGACATACCCGCAAAGAAGCTTTATCTTGAAGCTCGCTTCCGTTTGGAAGTTCGACACCTTCGTCAAAAAAAATGGCCTCTCGCATCATACCTTAAAACAAAAGGTAACCAGTAAAAACATGTAAAATGCATTAAACAAACAATTATGACAGGAAATCAATGACCATCCAAAACAACCTGGATGATAGTTGGCACTGTATATAAACAAAAAAATACTGAATACCAGTTTTACAGTAGTCACTACGACACAGATCACTGGAAATTATACTATTTGTCTAGTTATCTCACAATACAAATATAAGCCTTGTCTTATGGCTCCATCCTTCAAAAATCATGAACAGATTCATGCATGTATATCAGAGGAAGCTTACTCTGAGAGATAGGTATCAAGTATCGAACTGAGCTTTCTTCCAAACCCATGCACGGTATGAGATTGCACATCCTCTTCCAATTGACGCCAATCCTGATTGAACCAGATAATCGACCAGTTTAAAAGACCAACCATTTAAGTACCAAAAAAATTACCAATTACACTTCAAAATTAACGAAATACTACCAAGATCACAGTCCCAAACATATGAACAACCAACCTCATTTTCCAGAAAGGAGCCACACTTTTCGTTCGCAATTTCTTCACATCTAACAGTTGCCACCATGACCTGCATAAAATAAAGCAAATGCCATGAATAGTAAAATAGGCAAACATAATTCCCCATTAAAGGTGGTTATTCCATGTACTAATCTTACGGTTGAGAAAAACACATATACGACTAAACCGAAGTTCCTTCCGGATGCAGTTTCACCCAAACCTATTTACTAATAATGGTCATTTGTTTATTACTTTTGATTTTTGGAATAAGATTATTTGTATATTGGGAATCAATTTTGCCTATATGATTATTTTGAAGCTTTATTCTTAAAATAAAAAATTAAAAAAAATTGAAATCAATATAATTTAAAAATTAAAAATGAAAAAAAAAACTAACCTGGTTCTGGAAAATTGGGTTGTTATAATAAAGATATATAAGAACAGCTTGAAAAAGCAAGAAAGAACCATCGGCGGATCTTCTCCGTCAACGACATGGTGGTTCAAAGCAGAGAAAACTCCATCTACGGCGGCGGAAGCAGTTGTCAGAGGTACCATTTCTCCCCAACGCCGATCTAGTCCACCAATCAATTGAACACCGGAAAACGCCACATAAGCAACCTCTCCGATTCGATTCACCAAAAAGCTCTCCGGCGCCACGGAATTCGCACACCGTGCAGCAGCTTCCATGATTCCTCAAGCAACGGCGTCGAAGCCTAACCTATATATGATAAATGCAAACCTATATATGATAAATTGAGACCCAGGTGCTAAGAAACGGTACCGTAGAACAAAAATTACCTGGAAAAGCCGGTGTTCAGTGCAACAGCAGAGGTAATACAAAGCCACAAAGCTGCAAAAACGACAGCAACCACCATAGATTAAAAGCGGACAATGAAAAGAGGAGAAATCACCAACGGCCATATGAATAACTCACCGCGAAGAAGAAAGGTAATGGCAGAAAATTTTGGTGATTTATGATGAGACATATTTATAGCACAGCAAGGCGAAGCGGTGGTGGAGCAACCGAGAAACGAAAGCGGTGGTGGTAAGCTGACGTAGGAGCACTCAACGAAGGGAAGCAGGTGAATGAATTGCCCAGGATAATGCACAGTGTAAAACGACGTCGTTTTACTTCCCCCCTCCAAAAAAAAACAAAGAGGACAGACTTTAGCGACGACCAAAACGTCGCTAAAGGCGGACGACCAAAAAGGTCGCAAAAAGTCGTATGCAAATTTAATATGTATACTACTATGTATGATATATACTAACTAATATGATTATAAGGGTATTATAGGAAGAAGTAGTTGATGGTTGTCCTTTTAAACAAATTGGTTTTTTTTTTCTTCTTTTTGCCTGATTAAATTTTGAATGTGTCCTTCTCCTAAAATCTATTTTATTTAAGTGTAGTTAAAATATTTTAATGTATTGTATTATATAAATTGCAAAGAATTACCATTTTATACAACACACGTACATATGAGTCATCAACATCACTTATTAAATGTATTTTGCTTAAAAATTATTTTATGTTGTACCTGCAAAATCACTAAAGGAAAGATTTTTTCCATACATCGTACGTCATATAACTTCATGGGACGTCGAATCCTAATGATATTAATTTAGTTCTTATTAGAATTTAATTAAAACGATATGTGAATTAATTGTTTAGTGAACTATTAAATTAGTTGGGCTAAATAATTAAATATGTGAAAAAGACATTTTCCATAATCTTGGCAAATTAATGTGTTATGGCCGAAAATTAACATTGACTAGGTCAATGCCAAATTTCGGCCAAGAGCAATGTTTTTAGAAAACAAGAAATTGTTTTAAGACATGTGCACAAAATATTTATTGGATAAATATTTACGGTAAGAAATAAAGATAAATATTATTCTAGATTTGTTCTAGAATATTATGGAATTATCTTTTATTTTTTGGATTATTTATTTGCAAAATAAAAATCCTTAGAGGACAAGGTTTACTCTCCTATATAAAGAGAGTTCTCCCAAGCCTAAACACACACATAATTTCGACTTCACCTCTTAGAGAGGAGAAGTATAAAATTCGGCCAAGGGGAGAATAAGGGGAAAATCTTGGAGGTTTTTCCGGGTAGCATATCGGAAGGATTCACGACGAGAATTTCCTTCCACCGGGAGTTGCTTGGATCACACGTACAGAAGATCGTGGTGCTCTTCACATCTTCTTTCATTCTTCCTTTTGCGGTTCTTCAACTTGGATTTTGAGATCCAAGAGGTATGTTCTACAACCCCTTTGTAGATGTAGATCTAGTTATTTTATTACGTGTAATTTATAGATCTAGATTCTTAAATCGCTTCCGTTGCGGATGGTATTACTAACATGAGGAACTTAGAAACTCAAGTTGGTCAACTCACTGAATATTCTAACACCGCGCCAAGAGGGGGGTTGCCAAACAACACGGTTCGGAATCCGAGAGAGATAAATGCTATATTCACAAGGAGTGGAAAGCAAGTTGGTAATGATGTTGAGGAGGACAAAGAGCTGCCTGATGAAGAAAAAGAGGTTGAGGAGGAGAACATTGATGGTAAGTCGAAGCTAAATGAGAAAGTTGATCATGTGAAATCAAGTAAAGGCAAAGAAGTTGAGATCGAGGATGATCGTGCCATGCCTACACTCCCCAACAATTCACAGGCCACACCTCGGCCGAGCACGCCAAATGGTAAGGGAGGTATAAATTCTTCTTCCTCTATGTCTTTTGATTTGAGTAAACTCCCGTTTCCCCGTGGTAAGAAGAAACCGGAACCTCTAACTAAAAAGGAAAACAAGTTTCTTGATATTCTTCGGAAAGTTGAGATCAATGTTCCCTTGGTCTATGCATTAGCAAACATACCTTTGTATGCTAAGTTCCTCAAGGGAGTGTTGAGCAACAAGACTAGCATGGAGAAACTTGTTTACTTGGATGAAAATTGTTCGGCTGTCTTCCAAAATAAGATACCCCCCAAGCGTCAAGATCCTGGAAGTTTTTCGATTCCATGTACCATAGATAGGTCCAATTAAATTTGAAAGCTTTATGTGACCTACGTGCAAGCGTTAACTTGATGTCTTTAAAAACTTATAAGCAACTTGCGTTAGGTGCTTCCAGGAAAAAACTTCGAATTGGGAGGGTTATATTAACTTTCGAGGCGAAATTGAAGTGTTACTTAGAGATAGGCATAGGATGAAGGTCATGGCGCTTCTTTGACCCGCTAGACCCAAATAGCCAACCCGGAACGTTTTATCCCTAGTCTCCCCGCCTTAGCCTTTCTTAGGATGGTGAGACCCCCATCCGAAAACGTTAGCCTTTCGGTACTTAGCCCATTTACCTAGCCCCCAAACCCTATTTTTGTGGTCTACATTCCCCTGGCCTCCATCGCGATTGAGCTTAATCGTTTTACGTGTCGGATATGGGCGAGGTATTTGACTTATGATTTGGGTATCGGGGGGTGAGTGAGTCCATTTGGGGAGGGATGACTACATTTTGAGTTGTGTAATTTTGGCTACCGTTTATGTAGCTATCTTATTCCATCTTATGTTTAAGTGTGTATTGTATTTTGTTGAGTTGAAAAAAAAAGGAACAAAAGAAAAAAAAGTTATATAAAAGAAAAAAGCAGCCTTAAAAAAAAGCCAAGGTAAAGTTGAAAAGAAAAAAGAAACGAAAAAAAAAGAGAGAAAAGAAAAAGTGTCAAAAATCAAAAGGGAAAAAAAATGCAGTAATACAAAATAAAGTAATAAAGTCAAAGAAGTGGTATGGTGTGTTGTAAATTATGATCAATGTAATTGTTTAGTTGGGAAAAAATGATTGAAAGTGGATGTTTTTGAGTTCATTAAGTGCTTGCTTCTAGATGGCCACTATTTTTGTGGACTACCTATTGAACTCGTGTCGGTAACGGCTATTTTTGCGTCACATTTTCAGTTTACTTTGGTACATTGGGTGAGAGTTGAGTGTTACATGTTTCTACGTTTACGGTTAAGCACTCTCGCGTTGTATCTTGTTGATATCCTTTTATATCCCTTCGGTACCCCCGTCCCGGCCGAACGTTACAAGCTTTCAAGTCCTACCCGACTGTGCCAGACTTTAGGTTGCCCCGATTAGTGGAGATAGTTAAGAAGTATAAACCTATGGTCTAGCACCGACGTCTCATACGTCTATAATCCAAACCAGGAGTTATGATAAATGGGAAAAGAACTATCCACACACGCACACTATTACCGTAGCTAGGTAGAAACTTGTGCCTCCGCATGTTTATGATCATCTTTCACTTATATTTTGATGAATGAGGATTTATTGTATGTGTTCAATGCATACTAGAAAATTACCTTTTTGCGACACTTTTGCTTGCCGCGCCTCAGTAAAAAGCGTGGCAAAAAGGTAACTTTTGCGACATGTTTTTCGAGCATGGCAAAAAGGTACCATTTGCGACACTTTTTGCGACGCTTTTTCCTGAGGCGCGGCAAGCAAAAGTGTCGTAAAAAGGTAATTTTCGACTCTTTTCGGAATTGTCATTTCGCTTGAGGACGACCAAAAGCTAAGTGGGGGGTGGTTGATGAAAGTCAACCCTTTTATGCATTTCACACCTATTATACACTATTTTATAGCATTTCGGGCCGTAATTTCATCTTTTGGATGCTATTTCACGGTTATCCTCTCACTCCCGGATCCACATTGCACTTAATATAAATTCTCATTTTTCTCTCGTAAATGTGGACCTTTTATCGCACACACGGAGTACGTTGTACCCCATGATTTTACGAGGTAGGTTCGTGTTGTGTTTTGCAAATGTAAGGACTTGCTAGGCCAAAAAGTGTTTCAAGCTTGTATGTCGGGATGGTTGTTGATTTTGATCAAGCTCCAAAGAGGAAAAAGCTTAAATTTGCAACTCTGCATTCCTGGTACTTACCGAAGCCATCTTGGTGATCACCAGAACTCACCACATTTTGGGCAGAATGCACAGAAATCTAGGTACCCACCAGGAAGACCTTGGTGGCCACCAAGCTGCGAACAGAATGTTTTGAAAACCCGGCAGTTAACAAGTAAACTGTGGTGCTCACCAAAATCAGTTTTTATTAATGAATTTTCTGAACATATAAAAAGTGAAAAACGGGGATTCACCTGAAGAAGAGTCGATTTTGGAGAATATAATTAGATTAGAAAAACCATATAAACCCTTCTCTTCTTTCTTTATTTCCTTAGCTTAAAAAGTAGGATCTTAGTTCTTCAAATCCCAAATTAGTGTGTAATTAAGCTTGGGCTCTACTCTAAAATGGTGAATTCATCTTCTCTTCGGTGAATCTCCATGGGATTGGACCTAAGCTCATGCTTTTTACTTAATTGAGGTATAAATCCGAATTTGGTTTTAATTTTGTATTTCATGACTTTATTTAGTTTAATTTCATCTTTGCTTTTTGTTTTTGTTGAAATCATGAGTAGCTAAACATCTTTGTTGCTTGGGTGATGTGAAATTGGGCTAGATTACTTGTAATTGCTTGGATGCAAGTTGAGTTTTCTTGTATGTTCTTAATTTGTTCAAGTTATGGTGATTGATCTTGATGGGTGTAATTAATTCGTGACTAATTGCATAAACTAAGTGTTAATTCGAGGCCTAACCGTAGGAATTAACATGGAACTAGTGACCATGAACACATAGTAAAGTCATCTAATGATAGAATTGATTTCTAGTGTGTGTGTTGCTTAATCTTGAATTGAGAATTTCATAGTCCTTTAATGCATAGCCATTCATCCTAATCTAGTCCTAGCCGATAGGTTTGGTGTTTGGTAGTAGTACATTAATGCGAGAGATCGATTGACATGAATATAGTGAATTGCACCTTGAATGTGTTGAGAACTCATTAGTGACACTTGATTCCAAGTAGTTACCAGAATTCACACTTGATTCCAAGTAGTTACCAGAATTCATATCTAGCTCATTGGAACATCACCCGAGTCACCTCGTTCCATATCATTTTACTTTATGCTTCTATTTGCACATTTTGTTCGTTTTCATAACTTAGTCTTGGTTGTTTTATTTTTGTAGTAGTTTAAAAAATTGATTCTCGAGCTATGGATGTACTTAGACTAGATGTTTGGACCGCTTTGGTACTCAACTAGTTTTCTCCCTAAGGATACGACCTTTCTCACCGATCTAGATTACAATTGATCAGGTACTCTGCCGGTGAGATTGGAAGCCTAGTGAGGCTGATGAAGCTTCTTTTAGATTACTAGCTGTTATAAATGCAAACAAAAAGATATCTAGAATTGAATGCATAAGTCATACTAGAGCCTGATATTGTATGGGTTAATCAAACAAGCACACTGTAATATTCAGCTGCTAGGATCTCAGAAGACTAGGATTAAATTTCAGAAAAATCAGTGGAGTCTAGGATCATAAGTTGAGCTGAGCTGAAAGCTGAGGAAACAAACTCAGTAGAGAAGACTTGAAGGCTGAGGGCACAAATTAGTACTGAACTCTGAAGATGAAAACTGAGTGTTCAAACTCTGTATGGAAGATAAAAGTCGAGACTATAAAGTTAAACATTAGGTAAGTCTATGATGACCTGGATTAACTTTATAGATCTTCTGTAGAAGGTTTGAGATTCAAGAGAATGTGATAGTGAATCTCAACTTTTGAAATATGGTACACTTCGATCTCACAATTAAAGATCAGATGAATAATCAAGTCAGCTAAGCTGAGCAGAACCAGAGATACTCAGCAAAATACTCAAGTTAACAAAGCCGAGTCATGCTATTCAAAGAAGTCGGCTAAGCTGAGCTAAACAGAATATTTCAGCTGACCTGAATCAACATCAGAGATGAAATAGTACAAGTACTACTAATTCATGGTCAAGATAAATTCGAAGATATATTTGAACACATGGATTAAGTTTATGTTGGATCAATGCACAGCTTGGTTCAAAAGGGAAGTTGAATGAATCAAGGGGAATTTTTTACGGTTTAAAACATTTTAAACATTTAAGCAATTTATTCAAAAACAATCAGAGTTTATTAAAACTGTTAACAATTATGCACAAAGTGAAAGCAGGTTGGTATCAAACTTTAAGTGATTAAATGTTATACCTAAGTCAAGTTATTGTTTGATTAACAGATTAACGCAAGAAAGCACATAACAAATACTTGATCATATTATGGTGATTATTCAAACAGGTTCAATTCAGATGAAACAGGACTATACAGATGTGTAAGAAGGAAACAATGTCAAGAATCTGATTACAATTCACAGTTCAATACAAGTTCATATCACAAATCAGCAGACCAAAATGCAAAGCAGGAAACAACAATTCGGCTAAGAAATACAGATCCAGAAGACTAATACAGAGCATGCTAGATACAACAGATTTAGCGAGATATTACATAGCTGTTACATGAGTAAAAATTCAGCACATCAGAAGGATGATTGAACTATCATCCAAACCCCAAGAGGGATAATCAAGTTCTGAGGACAAGATTATCAGGCATGGGATTTACAAGATGTTGAATATAGGTTCAGTAAGCTAGTTTTATGTATAAAGGCTAAAGATATTATAAGATGGTGCACAATCAGTATAGTGCCTCAGCAGATCAAGAACTCAACAAACAAGGTTCAGCATGCAATATTTCTAGTTCAGGATACATCAGGCAAAACAAAAACAAGAAACCTGTAAGACTCAAACATGGGTGCTACTATGTTAATCAACAGTTCAAAGAACTGAGAATTAAGCACAATAACCAGGGGATTGGGAGATTGAAACTCAAACTAGAATCACAAGAGTCCTGGGAATCAAATTGACCAAATCACTTATAGCAAAGTGCAAGTCTATAGCCTTATCCATAAGGAAGATACCACTAGCACTTCAAACTAGTGTATCTTGTAACCACCAGTTTGCAGGGACCTTAATCAGCAGACTTCACAGATAGTTATAATTCACAAACAAAGAGCACATACCAGAATCACAAAGACTTCTGTCTAGGTCTGAAATCAAAACTTAAGGTTCTTGATCCTTCACTCACAATCAAGATACAACCACAAACCTCACTAGGCAGATTTCCTTGGCACTTCAGACCAAGCAATATTGTGTCTACTACCTTGACATGGGATGATCAAACACCAAAATCAAGATTTCAAAAAACAATTACTGAACAGACTCAAGTAGATGCAAAACAACCATCAAGCAAGACTACCTTTAATGATAGAAATAAAATTAATGTTTTGATGATGATTGTTTTTGTTTAATCCTATTGATGAAGTTTCATAACTAGCTATTATATTTGCAAAGAAAAAAGATGTCTAGAATTAATGTATAGGTATTTAAAAGAGTCTAATTATCGTATAGGTTAAATCAGACAAGCACTTTAATAGAAATCATATAGGTTTAGAAGATGTCTAGGACATCTACTGAGAATCCATCCGGATTGTCAGTTGAGGGTTCAAACTCAGCTGTCTGTGAAGTGCTAAAGGTTGAAGAGTTGTGGGATCAAACTCAGTTTATGAAGATTGAAGAACAGAAGGCCGAGGGAACAAACTTAGTTATGAAGACTATACTGTTATACTTCAGGTAAATCTATGATGGCCAGGACAGGTTGTATAGATCTTGTGCTTGAAGGTCTAAGATTCAAAAGGACACATGATGATGAATATTAGTTATAAATCAAATGGTGTACTCTGATCAAGTCAATTGTGATCAGATGAAAAAGATTGTTTGTTGATCTAACAAACCAAAAAGATCGGCAAAACAAGCCATCTGAAATTTAACCAAGATAGTCAGCTGACTTCTAAGAAAATCAATAGAATAAGCCTACTGAAATACTGAGAAGCGAGAATGCTAAGATGCTGACTTTTATGAGCCAATCCTAAAGATCATTCTGAAGATCATAAAATGTTGCTGAAATCAATGGACAAAGTATTCTAAGATATACAAGTGTAATGTTTCCATTGGTTGATAACCTGTCATTGTCAGAGAGGACACTGACAAATGACATACATCATAGCATGGCCACAACAATGGCTAAAAATTTTGAATTTGAACATTGGATTTTCACCTATAAAAGAACGACTTAACACCCAAGATAAATGAGGGTGTAGTGGCAAACATACTGGATAAGCTGTGAAAGAAATTTGAGTTTATTCATTAAGGGTGAAATTATCAAGAAATTTATCCACTGCTGAGAATTCTGATGAGAATTTACATTGCAGGATCAAGAAATCTTCAAGTGTCAGAAACATTCAAGTTCAATCAATCCTTACAACACTTAGAGAAACAGAGCTACTGAGCATAACAGATACATCAAGATCAAGCTCAGCTAACCACTTTCTTGATTCAAACCATTCTTTGTTGAAACATCTGTGATAAGGCTGTGTTTGTGGCGGAGCTGGTGAAGAGGCAATTCAACCCTTCAAGGACTAGTGGAGCAAGATTTGTGAAGTGATATTGCGTGCAACTCACGAACTACTAGCAATAGGACTAGGTCTATCGCAGTATAGCGGAGGCGAATCAAGGTGTCAAATCCACAGAGACTCGTAAAATACAATTACCTCAATATCAAGAACAATTAGGGCAGTCTACGACCAACAAAGGTAGAGAGTAAACAATGGTGACACACAAAATAACTTGCATCTTTGAGTTTTCTAAAGATTAGTCTTAACTATTAGTTATTAGTTATTTCCCCCAATTTATGCATCGATCTTCCCCTTTGATAAATTTTAATTCCTTGTCAGCTACGGGTGCTAACCCCTAATATTACGCCACTTCCATTAGCAAGGACTTTAGGTGTCTATGTGACCCTAACCTACCTTAGGCTGTATTAGTCCACATGCAATATGATCTAGGGATAGCCGGATAAAGACCGAGAACCTCTCTAAGCAGCTATCGACACTGACTAGCACGTCCTAAAGATTGATCTAGACTATGTCCGAACTAACACTTCACTCTAAGTCCTTCATGTTAATTTACGATAACATGCAAATAGTTGATCGGGCAAAAACATGTAAATTAAATCTGTCGATCAGACGTAGCTGGCGCCGATCATCATGAAACAGAATTTACTAGGTATCTCGCTTAGTCAATAAAGACTGTCGCCCAATCGAGAGAACACAACCTCTATTTCATGATTTCTACACCAACATTTCAGATCTACTTATAAACGGGGTAAAACAAATTAACTACTACATAGCAGAACTAATATACACAATCAAAACAAACTCATCACAGATTAATGACTGATCCACATCTAGAAAGCCAAAAAATCATACACTCGAACCCGAGCGTAGATCCTCCACATATCTCTCAAGGCGAAGCCGTCACTCATAGAAAATATAAAAGAACAAAAGAACTTTATTGCATAATGTATTTGTCTAGTGAAAATTGTATTTTTACATTGCACTATCACACTGAAACTGAGGTCTGGTGCCTCGTACTTATAGTAGAAAAACCGACTAAGGTAACCCTCAAAACTACCCCTCGTCAAAGAAAACACGTTTACGCGGCTTTTAGAATGCTCGCTTAGTCGGTGGCGTGCTCGCCTAAGCGAGGAAATTTCGTCTTTTTATCTCTGCCGACTTAGAAGATTTCGTTACAGGATCATCTAAATTCCAAGTCATAGTGAAATGGTGGTCAAGATGAGTGTTGGGATATCATACATTTGCGTGATTACTTGCGGTGAGAAAACAATTATGATTCCTCTCACAAAGATAGAGGCGGTCCACGTCTCACTCAAAGTTCTTTTAAAGATGGTCCTTTAACAAAATTAAGCCAGTTCATAGTTCAACTTCAACATTTATTGTAGGATCAGACTAAACTAGACAAAGGCCACGCTCCAAGTTTTCATTTCTATCAATTAAAGCTTCATGATACAACTAGATAAAGGGTTTTAGGAGGAACAAGTTGTGGGATTGCAGGAGGTTCGATAAAGGTTTTAATTCCTCTCAGGTTAAGAGTCGTATACGAAGGATTACCCTTATATTTCTTCTTAGGGTTGTCTGAATCTTTAGGGGGCGTCAATGGAATAATACGGTTCGAACAAATTCAAAATAGATAAATAACAAATCTTGATTAAATTATTGAAATGAAGTAACTTGAACCGGATTAAATCAGTGAAGACGTTACCTAAGGATCAGAAAACACAAAGAATGATAGGAGAGTTATCACAACACAAGAACTCGCCGGAAAATTGTCCAATCCTTGCTGGAAAATTGCAATTCACATCTTTCATGCGCCAAAAAGCGTCCACGCAAATGAAAAAGAAGTTTGGGGTGTTTTGGGAAGAAGGTGGAAGAGATATAGAGAAAATGGTGAAAACGAGGTGGGGTGGGATGGAGAAAAGGAAGAGTTTCGGTTATGGAGTTGAAAGAAAATGAAAGAGAATAGAAGAGGAAAAGAATTAAAACTACCGAAAAAACTCTTTAACAGACGCCCGTATAAAGTTGGCGGATGCCTAAAACTTGAAGTGACGGTTCCATCAATTGTTCCGACTCCTTGATTTTCACGATCATTAATGATCTGGCGGATGCCATTGTTCTTATGGCGGACACCACTATGTCTCAGAAACCACATGTGACTGTCCAGATTCTTCTTGACGGACGGCATGTCCTTTGGCGAACGCCACAAACAATCTCTAAAAAGCTCCATTGATCAGAGAAAAACTGGTGGATGCCATGTCCTTATGGCGGACGCCACATAACTTGCTGTAAAAGGGTCCAAGAACTGAGAGATCTCTGGTTCATTTTGGCAGACGCCAACAAACTCAATTCTTGATTTCTAATCCTAACACAATTGATCCGTCACATGATAAAGTATCTAAAACACATGAAACCTTACAAATTGATACAACCTTGAATTTAGTATTTGAAAGATATTTTATCAAATTTTATTAATTTAAATAATTTTTGCGAAATATTGTAATATCTAACAATTACACTCAGAAGCACATAAAATTCAGCAAACACTTACTGAAAAGAATCCAAGATTCTCTAAGTTAATAGAAATTGAAGTCTTTAATAAAAGCATGGCGGCAGCCGGAGGAGGGCTTGGCGGACGCCAATGATCTTTGATCAGAGATCCAAATCTACTGGTTGGTGAACGCCTAAATGTTGCAGAATCATCAAACTTTACAATTTACATGTTGGCATCTCAAGTTTTGGCCGATTTCTAGATCTCCTACATCACAAATTCTTGATGATTGTTTGAACGTCTCCACATATCCACCAATACTTCATGACACGGGTGTGTTGCACAACTTGAGGCAAAGATTGCATTTCTTTTTATTTCTTCTTTGGTTGAAGGTTAACTGCAAAATTGAAACAACAAGAACACAATCACAAAACTTGGTAACTTACCTCCGGAGAGATAAAAACCTTGAAAACAAAAGAAAAGAAGCTACACTACGACTTAATCCCAAAGGTGTGTATTCACCGTTGATGTTAACCAACATGTCCCCAATAACGGTGCTAAAAACATGATCGGACTTTTCTAGTTGCGAAATCCCCGGAAAGAGAACTGAATCAATCTTAAACTAGCAAAGGTGAGCCAAGTCGTATCCATTGGGACATGGGTAACATAATAGGTCTTTACATTCCCTTGGTTCAAGTCAGTAAAGTCAATAAGGTTTAAGTTAATCCACTAGACATAATTAAACCTAAATACATCAAGATAAGGAATTATTCAAATAAGTATCTTTATGGATGTCTTGAGAATGCTAAAACATGAATGTTTACATCTTGTGTGAGTTAATGGAGCAAACTGCTAAGCTAGTAGTCGAACCCCTAAAACGGGTATTCTCTTACTACTATGTTTATTCACAAGCCTACTTAGCAGACTGACACCATTGTCAATGGTTCGATTTTAACTATCAAACAAGTGAATAAACACATGATTAAGATCTATGGCTGCACAAAAAATCTCTAAACCCTACTTAGCAGACCGAGACCACGTCACCACTTCGATTTTAACTATTGGTTGTCTTACCCTTTTTCCCACACGAATATAACTGGGTCAGTCTCAACTTATATGTGTGTGGTCACACTAAGTGCTCAATTTAACATGAACAAGCAACAATGCTTAAGTAAGACAAATTAACTACACAATACTTATCATTCTCAATTCAATATAAAGATAAAATGCTATGAATAAAATATTAAATTGATATGCAATGTTCAGCATTCAAAGTCATAAAACACAAATGTCACATTGTGAATATTACAAAACTGAAATTAGACTAAAAGTATATTCATGAAGTTACCAACATTACAACCACTTGTAGTAGAAGTTGTAACCTCTTTAGAGCTCCTCGCTAGAAGCAGCGCTTGTGGCAGCTAAGTATTATGGTGTTGGTTCTTAGGAATATACCAGGGTGTTGGTTCTTATGGTGTTGGTTCTTAGGAATACTATCAGAAATGAAGGTAAAATGTTATGATAATGAGCAAGGATGGAGGCAAAACTTAATCATAGGGGCTAAGCCCACCTTAAACAAAAAAATTGTATATATAATAAATTTTCTATATAATTCCGTATAATATATTAAGTCATCTTAACTCAGCCTACCCGATTATATTGAGATAATCTATTAGCCCATCCGAAAAAATATTCCTGGCTCTGTCCTTGATAATGAGCGACAATTTATCTCTGTATCACATACTTATTTAAGACTTGGAAGGCTTGAAGAACTATGGAGTTCCTTGACAAAACTTACGGAAAGGTTGTAGAAATTTGAGAGAAAAGAGAGTATTTGAGAGGGAAAGAAAGAAAGGATTGCAAGTGTGTGAAAAATGATGAAATGAAAGGTTGAGAATTGTTTTTGAGGTTTATGCTTGAGAAGTGACATCCACAACTTTCTGGAAGTGCTGGGAAGTTGAAGAAACCTGAAGGGAGGTGTATGTCAATATCGGGAAGTTATTAGGTGCACTAATGTGCCAAACTGTACACCTTTCATTCTTAAACATGATTTAAACTGTGTGGTCTAGACTTATTTATCGGTCAATTAGGTGCATGTGAATATATCCAACAAAAACTTCTTGTTATTGTCGAGGTCTATATATGATATTACGGAGCCCACTTGGTGCATCTCATTAGTATTTTTAATATTTTCGATAAAAAAAACGAATAATTAATTAAATAGACATAACATTTATACGACGCCACATTGACTCACAAACGACGTAACTGATAGTGTATATAATTAATACCATTAATTATTAGTTATTATTAGCAAATATTCTGTGATTAGCAATTATTCTAGGCAATACTATGTTGTAATGGTAGGCGCAATTATAGGACGTAACGGTTACGGTAATTGTATATATGTAACATTTGTCAGAATAATGAAGATACGGAAATTATTCCTTTTACATGGTATCAGAGCACTAGGTTTCTCTGCTCTCTATTTCCGCCACCTTCCTTCCGCTCTTCAGTTATTATTTTTTATTTTATTTTTTTTTTTTTTTTCCGGCCTCCTCACCATGTCCGACAGTCAGAAACTTCCTCCGGCGCTATCCATCACCAGTGTAAAATCTGTTCTTCCCGTCACTCTTGATCTCGAAACCGGCCAATATCATTCATGGGCCGCTTTGTTCAAGGTTCAGGCAAGGGTTCACGATGTCCTCCACCATATTATACCACCATCTGAACCGGCGGAGAAGGCGGCATATGATAAGCTGAAGGCCGCTGATCCGTCACTCTGGCAGCGTTTGGATGCTGCGGTTCTTCAATGGATATACGCCACCGTTTCCCCCGACATTTTGACATCCATCCTTGTGGACGATGATTCGGCGGCGGCGGCGTGGGAACGGGTTGCTGGCTTATTTCATGATAACAAAAATTCACGGGCCATGTATTTGAATAAAGAGTTCACTAATACGACTCTTGCCGATTTCCCGACCACGAATGCGTATTGCAACCGTCTCAAAACCTTGGCGGATCAACTGGCCAACGTTGGGGCTCCGGTCTCCGAACACGGGATGGTACTCAAAATGCTTCAAGGACTGACCGAACAATATTCCAATTTTGTTACGGTTATGCAAAATAAGAAAACCCTTCCCTCTTTTGCTACGGCTCGTTCGAAACTCGCTCTAGAAGAAACGACGTTGTCGGAGAGAGCTAAGCAAGATTCGGTTTCCACTGCTCTTGCTGCTACGGATGATGGCCATTCTTCTCACTTGTCTCCAGCCGGTGGCTCCACTCCGCATCGAGGTCGACAAGGGGAAATCGGAACAGTCAGAGGCAGAAAAATAGGAAGGATGGAAATGGTGATCATGGCAGGGGTTCCTCCGGTCGTGGGAATGGGCGCGGACAGAATCGCGGTAGCGGGGCTTCTTCTCCAGCTGCAAATTCCGCACGGCATGCTCGCCCTCCATGGATTCCAGCACCCTGGTGGTCTTACCAGCAGCCACCGTGAGTAATACCCCCTTGCCCATACCCCTCTCAGCCATGGGTTCGTCCGGCTGCCCCTGCTCAGCCCGGTATTTTGGGTGCTCGTCCTTCACAGCCGCAAGCATATGCTGTGGATTCCTCCTGGACACCAACAGATATCGCTTCCGCTATGCATACAATGTCTCTTAC
This sequence comes from Gentiana straminea, assembly GCA_036785695.1. Lineage (NCBI taxonomy): Eukaryota > Viridiplantae > Streptophyta > Magnoliopsida > Gentianales > Gentianaceae > Gentiana > Gentiana straminea. Next base: position 12,558,944 of record JAVUPR010000113.1, on the reverse strand, counting down.
GCCACCGGACCCGACATGGTATATGGACACCGGCGCTACGTCTCACATGACGTCTGCACCAGGTACTCTCTCGTCTTATTTTAATTTGGGCATTAATAATGGTATTATGGTTGGAAGTGGTCAGAAAATTCCCATTCGTGGTTGCGGTCATACCCAGTTACGTCCCCCAAACCCCCCTCTATCGTTGAATAATGTCTTACATGCTCCCCACATTGTTAAGAATTTAGTTTCCGTCCGAAAGTTTACTACCGATAATAATGTGGTTGTGGTGTTTGATCCTTTTGGTTTTTCTGTTCTTGACATACAGACGGGGATGCGCCTAATGAGGTGTGATAGCACTGGGGACCTCTATCCCGTCACGTCTCCTGAACCACGTCTTTCCATTCCTTTTTCAGCCTTGGTCACGTCAAATTTATGGCATGAGCGCTTGGGCCACCCCGGGACTCATATTTTTAATTTTATGTGTCGTAATAAATTGCTATCTTGTACTCCTATTTCTAAACCATACTGTTGCAACTCATGTATGTTGGGTAAGCATGTTAGACTGCCATTTGCTCCGTCTTTGTCTCCGACTTTTTATCCGTTTGATATTATTCATAGTGATCTTTGGACGTCGCTCGTATTGAGCACGTCCGGAGACCGCTATTATGTGCTATTCTTGGATGATTTTTCGAAGTTTTTGTGGTCTTTCCCAATTGCTAAAAAATCCCAAGTTTTACCACTTTTCGCTATACTTAAAAATCATATTCAAACCCAATTCGAACGTAATATTAAATCTATACAATGCGACAACGGGGGTGAATTTGATAATAATCGTTTTCGGGAATTTTGCCATTCTCATGGCATTTCTTTTCGTTTTTCGTGTCCCCATACTTCTTCCCAAAATGGAAAAGCGGAGCGAAAGATCCGGTCAATAAATAATATCATGCGTACCCTATTGATACATGCATCCGTACCCCCATCTTTTTGGCCGTTTGCCTTGGAGATGGCCACTTATCTACTAAATATACTTCCCAGTCCTTTATTGAACAATGTCTCCCCGATGCAGGCCTTATATCATAAGGAACATTCTTACTCTCATCTTCGCGTTTTTGGGTGTTTATGCTATCCGTTATTTCCGTCGACGACTATCCATAAACTCCAAGCTCGATCCACTCCTTGTGTTTTTTTTGGGATATCCATTGAATCACCGTGGCTATAGGTGTTTCGATTTATCTGCCAACAAATTAATTACGTGTCGACATGTTCAATTTGATGAAACCATTTTTCCTTTTGCTAAACAATACTCCCCGTCCCCTGAATCATATGATTTTTTGGACCATGATCTCAATCCCTCTCTCATTCCTCACCTCCAGCAAGCCTCGGCCCATCAAGATGCCCAGCCTGGAGCTAATTTCCCAAACCCGCCTCCATCTCCAAGCCCACCACCCTCCCTACTTCCGTCTCCCAGCCCCATCTCTTTCCCAAATCAGGCCTCCCAGCCCAACATTAACCAGCCCGCCGTTTCCCGTCCGGTTACACGCAATCAACATGGGATCTTTCGGCCCAATCCTAAATACACTTCCGAACAGGCTCATCTCCACACCGTGTCTCGATCTCCCCTCCCCCGCTCCCCTTTGGAAGCCCTCCGTGATCCGAATTGGAAACTGGCCATGACCGATGAGTTTGATGCCCTTATTAAAAATGAAACGTGGGACTTGGTGCCGCGTCCACCAAATGTAAATGTTATACGTTCTATGTGGGTTTTTGCTCATAAAGAAAAATCTGACGGTTCTTTTGATCGCCATAAGGCACGACTTGTAGGTGATGGCAAAACACAACAGGTTGGCGTGGATTGTGGAGAAACTTTTAGTCCGGTGGTTAAGCCGGCTACTATTCGCACGGTTCTCAGTATTTCCTTGTCTAATGATTGGCCCGTCCATCAATTAGACGTCAAAAATGCGTTTCTGCATGGTGAGCTAAATGAGATTGTTTACATGCATCAACCAATGGGTTTTCGTGATTCATCTCATCCTGACTATGTGTGTTTGTTGCGGAAATTGCTGTATGGCTTGAAACAAGCACCTCGAGCTTGGTATAAACGATTTGCGGATTTTGTTCTTACTCTTGGGTTCGTTAATAGCAAATCCGACATGTCTCTGTTTATCTACCGGCACGGCTCCGACACAGCTTATTTATTATTATATGTTGACGATATCATCCTCACTACGTCATCGGCGACACTCCGTGATTCTATCATGGCTCGCCTTAGTGCCGAGTTTGCCATGAAAGATTTGGGTTCGTTGAATTATTTTTTGGGCATTCGGGTTACTCGACATCCGGCTGGGTTGTTTTTATCTCAACGTAAATATGCAGCTGAAATTATTGAGCGTGCCGGCATGAGCTCCTGCAAACCGGCTCTTACACCTGTTGATACTTAGCCGAAGCTTAGTGGGACACAAGGTGAACCGTATTCCGACCCCACTCTATACCGAAGTCTTGCTGGTGCTCTCCAATATCTTACCTTCACTCGCCCCGACATCTCCTATGCGGTTCAGCAGGTCTGTTTATTTATGCACGATCCCCGGATAGAACACATGCAAGCTCTTAAACGTATCATCCGGTATATTCAGGGCACAATTGATTTAGGCTTGTATATTTACCCCTCCTCAGTCATGGATCTTGTCTCATATACTGATGCTGATTGGGCCGGTTGTCCTGACACTCGCCGCTCTACCTCGGGGTACTGTGTTTTCTTGGGTGACAACTTGATCTCTTGGTCGTCTAAACGCCAACCGACCCTATCTCGCTCGAGTGCCGAGGCAGAATACCGAGGTGTTGCCAATGTCGCCTCTGAATCCTGCTGGTTACGCAATTTTCTTCTGGAACTCCACCTTCCGATTCGGAAAGCTACGATTGTGTATTGTGATAATGTCAGTGCTGTCTATCTTTCTGGGAATCCGGTTCAACACCAACGAACCAAACATATCGAGCTTGACATTCATTTTGTTCGTGAAAAAGTTGCCCGCGGTGAAGTCCGGGTCCATCATATTCCGTCCCGTTACCAGATTGCCGACATCTTCACCAAAGGCCTGCCACTTGTACTTTTCGAGGATTTCCGACACAGCCTCAGCGTCCGTGATCCTCCCGTTTCGACTGCGGGGGTGTGATAGTGTATATAATTAATACCATTAATTATTAGTTATTATTAGCAAATATTCTGTGATTAGCAATTATTCTAGGCAATACTCTGTTGTAATGGTAGGCGCAATTATAGGACGTAACGGTTACGGTAATTGTATATATGTAACCTTTGTCAGAATAATGAAGATACGGAAATTATTCCTTTTACAGTAACACTCAAATTAGGCTCAAGGTGTTACACCCAGACAAATAATAATCATCCGATCCATTATTGTAATAATGATAATAAAACTCTATGAGTGTATTTCAATTGGTTCACTAAAACAGTGAAGTGAACAAGGGTGTCATTGGACAAGGTCCCATACCCTAGTGGTTGTCACTAGGATCTATTCGGACTCTCGAGTGAGATGACTCGGATTCAATCCCCTTCTCTCGTAGATTAAAAAAGCTTTCATTTAAGTGGAAAAAAAGAACAAGGGTGCCATTAAAAAAATAATTAAATAAAAATATCAAGCAATAATTTTTGAAGGCTTATACATAGTATATATAATAATACCGACAAGATAAGGAGAAGCCCCTTCTGAAAAAAATCAAGGAAATTACCGGGGTCCACATTATACCCTCCGCTATGCCCATTTAAGGTTATGGTTCACCCACGTATTAACCCTACAGCATTTATCCAAAATATAATTGAGTGAATCCCCCTTTACTAAGTACACACACTGCACATAGAATCCAACTTCCTGCTGCTTGCAATATTTGATCCCAACCCAAACTAACTCACCTAATTAGTATGGCTCCAAGAAAAGAGATGGAAGTGGTAAAAGGCCTAGATGTGGCAAGGTACATGGGGAGATGGTATGAAATAGCTTCATTCCCATCTTTTTTCCAGCCAAGAAATGGTGAGAACACAAGGGCTACATATACCTTGAACCCTGCAGATGGAACAGTCCATGTCCTGAATGAAACTTTTACTAATGGAAAAAGGGATTCCATTGAAGGCACTGCATATAAGGCTGACCCTTCCAGCGATGAGGCAAAGCTTAAAGTTAAATTCTACGTCCCTCCTTTCCTCCCTATCATTCCTGTTGTTGGAAACTATTGGGTTTTGTTTATCGACGACGATTATCAGTATGCTTTGATTGGTGAACCAACTCGGAAGTACTTATGGGTAAGAAATATGTATCTTTTTTCCCTTCATATATATACTCTATTTGTTCTACGGTATTGTACACCAAATTCACTGTTTCAGAACCATCATGTGCTCGCCCTAGCTAAAACAGAACTAAAGATAGAAGGACGGATTGCTCAACACATACCCAACTCGTGAAAAAATAGAATTCGTTGGTCTTTCGTATTAATGAAATCATAAAATAATAAAAATACTGAGGAACAAAAAGAATAAATTTTCTATGGCGAGAGGATCCTCTATTTCACCGAGGTTGGAACCACCCTGGCAAAATAAAAAGGGAGCCTACAGTGTCCTAGGCATGTGTACCCAGATTTTGAATTCCAGAATTGAAATGGTCTCAAATTTGGATAATATGCAACCTTTAACATACTATAATTTGGAAGTTTGACAAACAAACTTTCAAAAAGAGACTTGTGATTAAGGATCGGTGAAGTCTCACCACACATATGAGTTAATGAAAATTAATGATTTAAATACTTGTGTCTCCAGATGTGTGTCTGTTAACGTCAAATGAGACATAAATGGTCCAGTCGACTGCTTAGACCGCCGTCATCGTTTGGTCTAAAAGTGCTAACCCAAGTTGACAAATTTTTTATGTCTTACACTTATATAGGGGTGAACTTATATGCGGGTGAACATTCTACTACTTACCGATACGAAACTTTACATTCTCTCTCTCCCCCCCCCCCCCCCCCCCCCCCCCCCCATTCCCTATATTCGCCAGGCCGCCGGCCAAGACTGTTCCTGGATCGTCCCTACCAGAGGTAACTAGATGTCATCCTTACACCGTCACTCACTCTTATATGAGGGTGAACATTTTACCACTTTATCGATATGAGACTTTACATTCTCCCCCTTCCCCTCCCTTATAAAGGACTGGTGTCCTCGCCAGGACGATATGGGACTTTACACTCTCCTCCCTATAAGGGACTAACGTCATCGCCAGGACGGCCGGGTAAAACTGTTTCTGGATCGTCCCTACCAGAGGTTGTAACGCCCCGTTCCCGGATACCGAGTCCTTATCCGGAAATGAAACGTTCGGCACGTATAAAATAAAAGTAAATTCACTTTATACGTAAGCCTCTACTACGTCGTATCAAATTAAAGAAAACGGAAGCAAAAACTCGGGTATAAAATTTCTAAACGTTTCAGAATAGAAAAGAGAAAATCTAAAAGCGGAAATGTAAATTTATTACATTTGAGGAAGTACGAAAATCCCAAAAGAAAAGTACTACACGTCTCGAAAGACCAAAATTCTACCTCAAAAGTATCAAAGAAATCCAAATGTAAAAGTAAAACTTGAAAATGATAAGTCTTCAACGAGCGCCGTCAAACGTCGTCGTCGAACTCCTCCTCGAAAACCTGTTCGTCTTCTCATCCCCAAACACACAAAAAACATGCATTTGAGGTAAGTACAACGTACTTAATAAGAAAGAGAAGCTATGATAACAACTATAGTTTATACGGAAAAGATATTTAATTAAATTGGTTGTTTATGTGAAACCGACTCAACCTAGGGTTCATTTCATGTCCATCAACACAAATTGACTAAACGTTCCTACTTAGCTTATCTATGTTACAACCGCACTCAAGGGCACTACACGCATCCACCTTGCGTAATCCCTCCGTACTTAGGGTCATTATGACCTACGGAGTTCTTCTACCTCGGGAACACTCTTTTGCAACATATTAGTGGATCACACCAATATCCACGAAGTCTAGAAAAGGTAGACTCCGATAGCTTGCGCGTCTCGGCGAGTCCCTCCGTACTTAGGGTCATTGACCTACGAGTTCCTCCACCTTCGAGGTAGCACATGCATCGCGATTTAGCCCGGGTGCCTAGCCAAGAGATACCCGTTGTTTAATCTTTTACTAGTCAAGTACGTTGATTATTAGGATGATTAACTAGCCACCTAGGTGTTTTCAAATAATCTCCCTCACACAAACTACTCTCTTCCTAGACCACTGACACGGACAAGTCCTAGCAATTACACGTACATTGATGAATACTAACTCATCAAAGCACAAGCCTATCATGCTCTTCCGACGGATCCGAACTTCAACTCCCTTTAAGAGTACATTCGGTGTTTTAACTGAACGAATCAGAAGCTCAATTCAGGCTTGTCCAAGTTTATACATTATTAACATACCATGTTTAAAGGTTTCATAAAGCTAATCATGCTTATAGGGCTGGACCACACCCCACAAAGGAAGAAGGACAAAACAAGCTAGACGCCCGTTTAAGGCTCTGGACGCCCGTCTGAACCTTATTGGACGCCCGTCCAAAGATGGACGCCCGTCCACTATACCCAGACGCCCGTCCACTTAAAACAGTTTCAATCCTGAATGTAAAACAACACTTCAAACGCCCGTCCAGTAAAGCCAGACGCTCGTCCGAAGTGTGCTCCAAGTAGACGCCCGTCCAGGGAGGCCAGACGCTCGTCCACCTGGGTTCGACTAGAACCCTAACCCTTCATCATGCGATTTCCAAAACGATTCCAAACCGAACCACAGCAAGAACATCACAGAAAACTCAGAAAAACATGTCTAAACATATCATGGCACTTATGGTCAATGATCAATCCATAAACTCATCAATCTAGCATCAAAACACCCTACAATTTCATCCAAACCTCATAAAAGACAATTGAGATCATAGGGATAGTTTCCTTACCTATTTGCAGCCGCAGAAACTGATCAAAACCTCAACAAAAGCCTGCAGCTTTGCCAACCAAACTGGTAACCAATCGTTGCTCCCTTCACAACGGTTCCGAATCTTCCGTCTGATCTGAAAATCACCAAGAGTTGCTTCAGTTATTGGTGAAACTCTCCCAACCCTCAACTCTCTCCTTGAATGCGCAGAAGAGAGGAGAAAACGTGGTTGCTCTTTTTTTGTAAAAAGGTTATGGGGATTATCAGTCAAATTTTCCTTTAAATACCCATTCCCATAAAACCTTAGTTTTCCTTATTTGCCCTTAATTATAAAAAAAGATTTCCTTCTCTATATATATATATACCACTCGAAATATATATATATGACGTCCAAATTAATTAACTCCGATTAAAAGGAACCGAACCCAATATTTCGTTTCCGCAAAAAGACACGTCTTCCCTTTCCCGAAAATCGGAATATTACATTCCTCCCCCCTTAGAAGGAGTTTCGTCCTCGAAACTAGAACATACCTGGTAAGTCCGCAAACTCTTGGAACTCACTGATCATGTCGCTTTCCACTTCCCAAGTTGCCTCCTCGGGTGAATGATTGCTCCACTGAACCAACACCAAGGGAATCATCCGCCTCTTAATCGTCTTTTCTTTCCGGTCTAAAATCTTGATAGGTCTCTCGTCGTAAGCAAGATTATCTTGTAGGATTTCTGGATCAACCGTAGTTTCAACATCGTTCTTTGTCAGACATTTCTTCAACATCGAAACGTGAAATACGTTATGGACTCTCGACATCGATTCTGGCAACCGAAGCTTATAAGCTAACGTTCCAACTCTTTCCAAGATCTCAAAAGGTCCAACATACCTTGGACTTAGCTTTCCTTTCTGTCCAAAGCGTTTCACTCCTTTCATCAGGGTCCTGTTACCGAGCCAGTAGAGGAGCCTGCATCAGGTTTCTTTCCTACAATCCCCATTGCTGCTCGCAATCATTATTTGTTGATGGATGGGGTGCGTCAGATGTTAGACCGGCAGAGGGTGCAGATGAATACAGTTATTCAGGGTTTGCAGGCACTTGGGACACTTGTACCGGTGATGCCAGAGCTTGCCTTGGACACACGATCTTACGAGTTTGCACCAGTTCTTGAGGAGGCCATAGCACTTTGTCTCGAGGAGGATGCGGTTGAGACGGCTTTTAGAGCTGCTTGCGTCGCTCCCAGGTGGATGAGGTGGCCCTCTCGGACCGTTCCGCCTCCGACTCCTCGCTCCGGCTCCGACATCTCGTGCCATTCCGCTTTCGACTTCTGAGACTCCTCTTACTACGTCTACAGCTGCTGCAGGCACGATACCACCTACATCTGAGGATCAGACGAGCGCGTAGAGTTTATGCTGTTCCTTTTTACGCGTTCCTTAGATTGTCACTTCTTGTTTTTGTTGGACATGTCCCTTATCTTTCTGGTTTGTTTTGAGATGACTTTGTTGCTACTTTTTCACTTTTTCATGCCTTCTGTGACTATGACTTGGATTTGACTTGGGTTAAGATTTTATTTTGAGCACGTTTTAAACGTGTTGGTTGTTTATTGTATGGTTGATTCGTATTTTGACTATCTCTATGCCATATGTTCAAGTCTTCTGACGTGACGAGGTCGTTTATTTTTATCACCCCCGGATTTCCCCCATATTATATGCTTTGGCACGCGGACCATGTCCCGTGCATGTATTTCTTGGATGTTTTTCAATGACTAGGGATTCGGGATGGACTACTGTCACGACCGTTACGGGACTTGATCGCGCCGTTTTGCCGGGCTCATAAGCTAAGTCTTTCTTTTTCCTTCTCATTCACACACCGAGGACGGTGCTTCACTTAAGTGGGGGGGGGGGGGACGACTTAGCTTATTCGCTTGTTCTTAAAAGTATTATGCCGTGATGTGATAAACTTGGTTTTTACTCGTTTCCGAGTCGATTTTTAGGCCGTTTTTCAAATTTTTCCAAGATTTTAACACCACGTTACATGCATGTTTTTCACAATTGAGTGGTGAAAGGTCTTTAGTTTTGTGAATGTCTCATAGTGAGTCTATATTGTCATGATACGGAACACTTTTTAGTACACGTTTGACGACGGTTATGCTTATCACGATTACTTTACACACCTGTACCCCTAGTTTCGAGGCGAAATAGAAGGATTGGCCTTGGTAGGAACACGGGATGACAGTTTTGGCGTTCTTTTTTACCCTACTTTAGCCAAATAAGCCTGAGCCGAATGTTTGACCTTCGTAGCCCCTCTCAGCCTTGATAGAATGGTCCGACCACCATTCGCTTTATAGCCGTTTCGTTACTTAGTCAGAAACCTACCCTTGAGCCTTATTTTGGTCACATTCCCTTCATTTGACCCTACGAGTGGACTTAGTCTCTTGTCAAACCACACTTGCCAAGGCAAGTGTGAGGTGGGGGGAGATGTTGTTTTTTTTGAGTCGGGTTGTTGTTTCCTCAGTTTTAGAGCTATAAGGAGAGGATGAGCTCATTGGGGCTGGATGCTCGGGTTTCATTTCAAAAAAAAAATCAAATAATTGTGTTGTATATAGAAATAAAGGGTTGAAAAAGGCAATGATCTTAAAGCAATGATGATGTTAGGGTTGGGATAGTCAGATAGGTACTAAGTATTCGAGCTCATCTCACGACACTTGAAACATAGTCGAGTTTGGTAATGAGTTCGGGTATTTTAGTGTCCTATAGTTCCCAAAGTGTTGAAAATGATCAAAAAGGAGTTTGGATGGTTTGTATAGTAAAGAAGACGTGGTACGTGTTTGGATTATGTTCACTCGTACTTCTTTTCTCCAGTTTCCCAAATTACCCTTTTCGATTAACCGAATTTACCCTAGCCTAACGTTATAACCATTCAAGTCCTGCTGGACCGTGTTTAACCTTGGTTAGTCCCGATTAGTGGAGATTCTAGGAAGGGCAGGATTGTGTAAAGTCATTTGTCCGGTATTCCAAGCCCGAAATCGTATTAAGCATAAGTCGTCGTCATTCAACACACACTCACTCCGTCTCATGATCCAAGAGAGTCAAAGTAATGCATTCACTTAACTAAGTTCTTTTCACCTCGATATTTTGAAATGCATGCATGTACCGTAAAGTTGATTCCTTGGTATTGTTTGAACGCCTAATTTACTCGAGGACGAGTAAAGGCTAAGTGTGGGGTGGTGATAGGAACCAACTTTACGGTACATTTACGTACGCTTCCCCACGATTATCACATTTCGGCATGTTTTGGGTGAGTTTAGACCCTATTTTGAGTATTAAATGAGGTTTTATTGTACGGCGAGTGATCGTCGGTTTTCCGTAAACTCGACCTTATTTTAGCATTTTATACTCGTTTTTCCCGAGCACCCGTAGTTTGCGGGGTTATGCGTTTGCTTGTTGTTTTCATATGGATGCAGGACTAGGGTGTCTCGAGAGCCCGAAAGGCGAGAAGCATGAAGTTTAGACGTGCCCGAGGCGAAACACGGAGGTTGAAGGTGAAAAAAATAAAGATTTTGGCTGCAAAAGGCTGTCCGGACGGACAGCAACCCCTCATCCGGATGGCTAACTCACTGGTTTTTGGGAAAACTTTGATGAAGAGTTCATCCGGACGGACATATCCATCATCTGGACGGACAGAGCGGGCATCCGGACGGACAAGAGTAGTTCATCCGGACGGACATCTATGCATCCGTCCGGACACCTGGGAAATCAAGAACAGTCCGGACGGACATGGTGGATGTCCGTATGGACGGCAGACTTTCTATATAAAGCTGCTCATTTTCTCACAGCCGAAAGAAGGGTGGAAGAAATAGATAGCAAGTTTCCCTTTTTAGTTTTTTTTTGAGATTTTGGGCGATTTTCTTCGTCTTTTAGAGTTAGACTAAGTGTTATATATCACTAGAATCCTCATTCAATCCTCTCTTTGATCTACTAACTCTTAGCTTCGATCCGTAACTTTTCACTTAGCAAAAATTCGATCTTTTGTAAGCACATTGGCACCTCCTTCAAGTTGAATAAAGTAAGTATGTTTTCTTGTTGTTTTATTGTTGTTGTGATGTTTTTCTTCCGTTTTTATTGCTTAGATTCGATTATGAGTAGCTAGATTTCTTGTATGGTTGAACTATGTGAAGGCGGGTGAAACGCCGTTAGATTGATGAACCGGGAGGTAGTGTAGTGCGTAAATAAACGTCCTAATTGATAATCCGCATCACGAAACTTTTCTTGATTGTTTTAATAGCTTTGAATGAGATTGACAACCTTGTTCATTGTTGCACACACGTAGCTTATAAATGTATGTTGCGGTGACGTGTGGGAACGGGGTTTCGGGACCGTAGAAGTTTTGAGCTTGAAAGGTAGTTTGACACCTACCCGTGTACTAGATTGACGCCCTAGTCATCAAGTCCAGTTCCAATACGGGGTTTGTCCTATGAGTTATCGTTAGACGGTGAAATAAGGTAAGGCACACTCCTGGGGTAATCTGTTTAAGGGTAAAGTAATCCATTGGATCGTAGTTCGGCCATACTTCTTTTAATCGTTTAGAATTTCGAGTAGTGTAATCTTTCTTTTACGCAATACTATAACTTTACACCTATCTGTTTGACCTGAACTGAGTGCTAAGTCAACTGTGGTACTCAAAAACCAATCTCTGTGGGTTCGACCTCGGACTCCTCAAGCACTATCCTACAATCGACCCGGTCCACTGTCGGTTAGAAAGTAGATTTTGCTAAGGTTTCGAGTTTTTACTTGATGACCGGACCTAGAAAATCCGCTTATCACCAGCTTCAAACCATCTAAACTGAGATTTTTGTTTCCAAAAGACTTCTTGTTGATTCAGATAATCAGCATACACATCAGAGGCTTGATTAAGAGCAACTTGATTAGCTCAGAAGGGTTTACATCAAAACTGTCCTCCAAATCTCTGATCAAACTCTCCTGCTCAATAACTTTTTGATGTATGTTGCCATAAACCGTTTTATTCCAAGCTTTGAGAACCATCTTCAAATTCCTCAGCCTGCTCATAATTCTACACATACCAGTGGGAGCATCCACCATGTCCCAGCTAGAATGAACAGCAAGCATAAAGTGGTTATGAGCAGTCCACATGTTTTGAAAACGAAAAACAGATGGGCCTCTAGGCAAAGTAGTAACTTCTAGACAAAGAGGCTTATGATCAGAACCCAACCTTGCTAATGCTTTAGCTTTTAAGTCACCCATATCATCTGTCCATTGAACATTATGCATTAGCCTGTCAAGTTTCATTTTAACATACTGACCATTTCTTTTGCCTTTCCAGGTGTAGTCACCATTTTCTACAGGGTAATCAATGAGACCACAACTGGCAATAGCTGTGTTAAAATCATCCATTGCACCACTATTGGGCTGAGAAGTACCATGATATTCTGCCAAAGTTCTAATCACATTAAAGTCACCACCAATGAGCCATGGCAAATGAAGGTTTGCCATGTCCATCATGGAATCCCATAAAGCCATTCTTAACACCCTGCAGCATTTAGCATAAACACTGGACACAAGGAAAGGTTTTGGACCATGAAACTTCAAATGAATATATTGATCCCCTACTTTTAGAACTTCAACAACATCATCATACTTCCAGAAAACCCATAATTTACTATCATTGGCAGAAATAGCCTTATCAAAAGAGAGTTTAAGCCTAACATCATCAATGTTATCCTCAGCTACCATAGGCTCACAAATTGCCAAAAAGGAGATTTTATGAATTTTTATGATCTTCTTAAGTCTTCTGAAGGAGGTTTTACCTCTAATACCTCTGATATTCCAAAAGAGGCTTCCTATCATTTATGTTTATTGGTTTGAGACCTAGTTCTAAATGTAGGTTTTCTAGCTGAGTAGTCTTTCTTATGCTTCCTACTCAGAACCAGGCTGAAATTTTCATCATCTTCCAATGCCTGAGCATATTGCTCTCCTTCAGTAATAGCTATGTCATCAACTTCAGTAATGTTTGACTGCATTGAGGGCCCCTGTGGAGCATGAGGACTGCTAGGGACAGAATGGTTGTGTTGCTCCCGTACTTCGTCTCTTGCCTCAATATCAAAACTCCGAGTCATCCGTGGGCGCAAATTTAAGGGATTAATCTGTCCCTAATTGATCTTTCTTTTTCCATGGTGATTTAGTTTGGCGCTCTATCCCATTTTCTCGTCATTGAGAAGTTCTCCTTGTCCACCACCAGAGGGTGATTATCCACCCTATTCATCTGCTTCCATGGTGAGCTAGTACTTGCTATGTTTCCCCTTTGAGTGGACTGCGTTTGCTGGACAGTTTGTGGTCTTTGTAGTATTGCAGTGATTGGCCTTTGAGGTGTGGTTGTAGCACTATCATTTCTAGAGATCATAATCTCCTTCCCAGGCCTACGGTTGCTAGTTTCTGCAACTGATTCTATAACTGGGGGAGCATTTTGAGTTGGTTCCTTCACACGGTATATTTGCTGTGGTGGTCTGGTCTCAGGTTTCCTTGTACCAAGAAACTTAATGGTATCATTACAAAGGCTTTGGATGCACCTATTTTGTGTTATTTGCTGGACAAACTAGGCATTTCCAAGATCTTCCAACCTAGTTTAAGTGGATAAAGGATTGTTGGATGCAAGAAAGATGTGCATGCTGATTCATTCACCACTCCCATCTTGAGAGGGGTGTTACAATATATAATATGGATAAAGCATTGTTTGATGCAACTGGAAAGAATGCACTTCTGGTAGCTATTCAGCTAAGTAGAACCAATTCAGACTTGAAGCCATTTAGTTGAGTAGAACAGATTCAGACTTGCAGCCATTCAGCTAAGTAGAACAGATTCAGACTTGAAGGTGTTCAACTAAGATGACCAGGCTTGAAGACTAATCAACTGAAATGTTAGCCGACTTAGGTTGTTAGTTTGTTGTAAACTTTTTATACATAACCCTTGAAGGTATCATCTATAAGTACCTCTCAACATAGCCTTTGTAACTTTACTTGATCATTCTACTAATTAATAAGAATTCTACACTTTATTTTTTCTTGTATTTTTAATTTCATCAATTTCAACATGGTATCAGGGAAAAGTTCTTGCTCAGTTTGTGCTAAATCTGATGTTTTAGCAAAAGAAACTTGAGAGTTTTCTTAGAGATTTCTGTTGATTTCATTAAAACTTGGGAGTTATCTGTGATCATTCTCTTTGGCCTGGAGTTAGAATCCAGTTCTTGAGATCAATTCCTGATAGTTTTCTGAGTTTTTTTTTTGTTGCAATTTTTTGTGAATAGATATAGTTCTTGTTAGCCATGGCAGTGAAGAAGCAATAATTGAGTCCTTTTACTCCCTTTTATCTTCATGCCAATGAGAATCCATAAATGGTTTAAGTTCAACCATTGATTAATGGTAACAAATATCATCCATGAAAGATATCCATTGGAATGACATTAATCACAAAGAACGAGTATGGGTTCGTTGATGCTACAATCAAGAAACCTGAGGTGAACTCTGATGACTTCCAAGATTGGAGGCACTATGATATGATGGTTAGGACATGGATCTTGAATTCAGTGGAATATACCATTTCACAAAGTTTGCTATATTTCAAGAGTGCCCAGGCTGTGTGGTAGAATTTTGTTGGGTTTTCAAGTTGATGCTTTTAGGCTTTCAGATATTCATGAAGAAATGAATACTGAAATAGGGAGCTGATTATGTCAATCAGTAGTTTCCAAAGTTGATGATTCTTTGGGAAGAAGTCAAGACTATAAGGCCAACTCATTCATGTACTGGTGAACCCTAATGTCATTGTGATGCCATGAGAACTATGTTGGAACACATTGAGACAGAACATGTGATGAAGTTTATAAAAGATCTCGGGGAGGAATTTGAGCCAATGATGTATCAAGCGATGGTGATGGTGCCTTTTCCAGAGATTCAAGATGCCTTTGCAATGGCTATCAAATTTGAGTGACATAAAACGTATGCTTCTCACAAGGCAAGTTATCAAGATTCTACAATCTTGATGGCCCAGAAGACAGGAGAAGGCAGGAATGATAGATCTGATCAATTTGGGGCTAGATATAGTCAGTTCAGCAGAGTAAAGCAGTCAAGAAATTTGCCTACAAACAGTTCCAAGACGAAGAAGAATAAGAGGATTTAATGCACCTTTTTGCAGGTTTTATGGCTATATTGAAGATAATTGTTACAAGAAACATGGTTATCCACCTGGTTTCAAGTCTAAGAGCAGAGCTAACATGGTGGATAAAACAAATTCAGACCAGTCTGCTGGTGGAGAGTATCAGGAAGCTGGACAAGCAAGGTCTAGCCTTTAAGGTCTCACTTCACAACAATTTTAGAGAATGGTGAATCTACTGAATTCGGATTCATCCAGTCATACAGTAAACTAGATCCATGCACTGAACACTCATTTCTTACCTGCTCAATGATCAGGTGACACTGGTTTAGTGAACGACACACAATGGATCTTGGACTTTGGAGCCACGGAACACATTGTGTGTTTTTTTTCTCTAGATTAAGTAGTCCTAAACATGTTCTTATAACGTGAAAGTAGGATTACCAAATGACAACAATGTACACGTGACTCACTCTGGGCAAGTTATGATCAACTCTAATCTGACTTTGCATAATGTCTTGTACATGGTTTCAGATTTAATTTGTTGTCTTTACCTGCATTAACCAGACTTTTAGATTGTACATCAGCTATTAACCAGTTTTTCAAACTTTCACATGGTTTCACCTGCATTAACCAGACTTTCAGATTGTCCTTAACAAGTGTTTTTACATGACAACAAGAAGAAAACAATGATTGGTTCAGTTGAGCTCCATAAAAGGCCTTTACATTCAGATTCGGAAATCTGCATAAAGGCCTTTGCATTGATTTGACATGAACGAAATCTTGAGTATGGTGATTTAATCACATAAAATTCTTATTTCTTCCGTTCTTTTGAGGAATCTAAGTCCTGGCTAGAATTCTATTTTCTCCATCCATAAAAAGTTGATGTTCTAGAAAAATTATAAAATGAAAATAAAAAATTGATCCATAATCATTCCATATGGTTGTCTTTTTATAGACAACGAGTTGGTTACATGCTGTTTATTGGCATTATATAAATAAAAAGATGTTCCATATATAATTGTCTTTTTATGGACAAAGAGTTGGTTACATGCTGTTTATTTATATTATATGTATGTCCTTCGATTGTTAAGTGTTCCATTTGTGGATTGTGCCATACGTGTTTATTCAGACTTACAGATATTCAGTTGAGTAGAACAGATTCAGACTTGAAGATCTTCAACTCAGAAGACTAGGCTTGAAGACTAATCAACTGAATTGTTAGCCGACTTAGGTTGTTAGTTTGTTGTAAACTTTTTATACATAACCGTTGAGGGTATCATCTATAAGTACCTCTCAACATAGCCTTTGTAACTTTACTTGATCATTCTACTAATTAATGAGAATTCTGCATTTTATTTTTTCTTGTATTTTTAATTCATCAATTTCAACATGGTATCAAGGAAAGGTTCTTGCTCAGTTTGTGCTACATCTGATGTTTTGGAAAAAGAAACTTGAGAGTTTTCTTCACGATTTATGTTGATTTCATTAAAACTTAGGAGTTATCTGTGATCATTCTCATTGGTCTGGAGTTATAATCCAGTTCTTGAGATCAATTCCTGATAGTTTTCTGAGTTTTTTTTTGCAATTTTTTGTGAATAGATATAGTTCTTGTTAGCCATGGCAGTGAAGAAGCAAGAATTGAGTCCTTTTATTCCCTTTTATCTTCATGCCAATGAGAATCCATAACTAGTTTAAGTTCAGCCATTGATTAATGGTAACAAATATCATCCATGGAAGATATCCATTGAAATGACATTAATCACAAAGAACAAGTATGGGTTCGTTGATGCTACTATCAAAAACCTGAGGTGAACTCAGATGACTTCCAAGATTGGAGGCACTATGATATGATGGTGATGACCTGGATATTGAATTCAGTGGAATATACCATTTCACAAAGTTTGCTATATTTCAAGAGTGCCCAGCCTGTGTGGTAGAATTTTGTTGGGTTTTCCAAGTGTTGATGCTTTTAGGCTTTCGGATATTCATGAAGAAATGAATACTGAAATAGGGAGCTGATTATGCCAATCAGTAGTTTCCAAAGTTGATGATTCTTTGGGAAGAAGTCAAGACTATAAGGCCAACTCATTCATGTACTTGTGAACCCCCATGTCATTGTGATGCCATGAGAACTATGTTGGAACACATTGAGACAGAACATGTGATGAAGTTTCTAAAAGATCTCCGGGAGGAATTTCAGCCAGTGGTGTCTCAAGCGATGATGATGGTGCCTTTTTTAGAGATTCAAGATGCCTTTGCAATGGCTATCAAATTTGAGAGACAAAAAACTTATGCTTCTGACAAGGCAAGGTATCAAGATTCTACAATCTTGATGGCCCAGAAGACCGGAGAAGGCAGGAATGATAGATCTGATCAATTTGGGGCTAGATACAGTCAGTTCAGCAGAGTAGAGCAGTCAAGAAATTTGCCTGCAAACAGTTCCAAGACGAAGAACAATAAGAGGATTTAGTGCACCTTTTGCTGGTTTTATGGCTATATTGAAGATAATTGTTACAAGAAACATGGTTATCCACCTGGTTTCAGGTCTAAGAGCAGAGCTAACATGGTGGATAAAACAAATTCAGACCAGTCTGCTGGTGGAGAGTATCAGGAAACTGGACAAGCCAGGTCTAGACTTTAAGGTCTCACTTCACAACAATTTGAGAGAATGGTGAATCTACTGAATTCGGATTCATCCAGTCATACAGTAAACTAGATCCATGCACTGAACACTTACCTGCTCAAGGATCAGGTTACACTGGTTTAGTGAACGACACACAATGGATCTTGGAATTTGGAGCCACGGATCACATTATGCGTTTTTTCTCTAGATTAAGTAGTCCTAAACATGTTCTTATAACATGAAAGTAGGATTACCAAATGACAGCAATGTACACGTGACTCCTCTGGGCAAGTTATGATCAACTCTAATCTGACTTTGCATAATGTCTTGTACATGGCTTCAGATTTAATTTGTTGTCTTTGCCTGCATTAACCAGACTTTCAGATTGTACATCATCTATTAACCAGACTTTCAGACTTTCACATGGTTTCACCTGCATTAACCAGACTTTCAGATTGTCCTAAACAACTGTTTTTACATGACAACAAGAAGAAAACAATGATTGGTTCAGTTGAGCTGCATATATGCCTTTACATTCAGATTCAGAAATCTGCATAAAGGCCTTTACATTGATTTGACATGAACAAAATCCTGGGTATGGTGATTTAATCACATAAAATTCTTATTTCTTCCGTGTTTTTGGAGGAATCTAAGTCCTGGCTAAAATTGAGATTCTTATTTCTTCCGTGTTTTTGGAGGAATCTAAGTCCTGGCTAGAATTCAATTTTCTCCATCCATAAAAAGTTGATGTTCCAGAAAAATTATAAAATGAAAATAAAAAATTGATCCATAATCGTTCCATATGGTTGTCTTTTTATGGACAAAGAGTTGGTTACATGCTGTTTATTGGCATTATATAAATAAAAAGTCGTTCCATATATAATTGTCTTTTTATGGACAAAGAGTTGGTTACATGCTGTTTATTTGTATTATACGTATGTCCTTCGATTGTTAAGTGTTCCATTTGTGGGATTGTGCCATACGTGTTTATTCCTGTTATATATATATATAAAAGTGGGCATGAGTTTTGAATCCTGATTACCTACATATAATATATATATATATATATATATATATATATATATATATATATATATATATATATATAGTTGTCAAGCTTTTTTTTTTACCTTTACCTTTCTTTCTACATATTCTTCAATAATAGCTTTCCAAATGCATCACTACGCCAAATTAGCTGTGGTTGTCTTCGTTCTGCTGATGACGGCCTCCGATGAAGGTATGGTAGATCTATGAGAAATAACAATTTTCTAAATTCATACACACTTGTATATATATATATATATATATATATATATATATATATATATATATATATATTGGATTTCTCCAGGTAATGTGGACATCATTGTTGTAGAGCAAGTTCTGTTTAAATCTATCCTTAAAGATTATAGCTTGGACATGGTTATTCTGTCCATATATCTCTGTACATATGTACGTATGTGTGTGTATATATGTATATATATATTTTTTCGTTTATTGGGGATGAGGGGAAGGGGATTTTTATTCTGGACGGGATGATTATCGAAGTATGGTTCTCACCAGAAATCCGATTCCCACATATATATACATATATGTATGTGTGTGTATTTGTGTACATCAAATTCACATATTCAAGAGCACGTGCATGAATATAGTTTCATTAATGTTCAGATTAAAATAAATAGTTTGATCTATTCATGTATGCAGAGATGGTACCCCTGAGGGTAGTGAATAATATTGGCCCAAAATGCACGGCTATCCAGGGTGTTTGTCCTACCGGTTCTTGTGTTACTGCTTGTGGATCCAATTATGCCGGCAGATGTCAGCACGGCGTGTGCGTTTGCACTGTTTCATGCTAAACTTAACAAACGGTGCCTGCGCGTGTAACCCACGCAGGCACGGCATGTGTTTTTTCTTGGTTTAAGTTTTACATGCAGCCAAAGAACTTCTAACTCTGATTTGTATCTATGAACATGATGTAAGAGAAAATGTGATCCAATGTATCATGTCTGTAATATCAATAATGTTTTACTGTTTATGGGATTGAAAAAGCATGTGAAAGCTGATCTCGTATAGCAGTCAAAGTTGATTGCTGAGATCGAGATGATCCGGAGTCTGTTTTCAATTCTGTTTGTTGTGTTAAACTCTAAGAAAAACAACAAGATAAACGCATTGATGTGATCAAAATGAGTTTCGGATACCGAAATGAGCAAAAATATCACAATAGTAATAGTTTAGGGTCTCAAATATCTGTTATCTTCACCTTCAAAAATTCATAGAATAAGAGAAAATATACTAAAATTGCCTTGGCCAATAATAGGAAATTGAATAGACGAAATTTTGATAGCTGCATTGCAGGCGTATCACGAATGCCATTTCATGCGTGAATTCTAATGCAAAATGAAAGCATTGAAATCTGCATTATTAATTTATTATACAATACATTGTTTGAAGTATGTTAAAACTGTTGTATGTGAAAGTGATTTTTCATAAACAACAATTCGATTATTACTTTACTCAAAAAAAAAAAAAAAAAATCGATTTTTATTGATTCGAAAGGTCCAGCAGCAGTGAAACATTCAATACAAAACAGAGGAAACAAAACGGCTAAATTACAATTTTGGTCTTCTAACTAGACACGTTTTTCGATTTTGGTCTTGGTTTTTCTCCGGCGACAATTTTAGTCCTGTAAGGGGTCTTTTTTTTTGTAAAAATAGTCCTGAACGCCGGAAAGACCACTTACAGGACTAAAATTGTCACCGTAAAAGACCAATTTTAGTCCAGTAAGTGGTCATTCCGGCGTTCAGGACTATTTTTGCAAAAAAAAGACCACTTACAGGACTAAAATTGTCGCCGGAAAAAAACCAGAACCAAAATCGAAAAACGTGTCTAGTTAGAGGACCAAAATTGTAATTTAGCCGAAACAAAACAAAGATCTGGATTGTGACGTACTATTTCCGGGTACGGAGCAGTTATCTATAAAATAACGTCCGACAAGTATAATATTTAACCAAAAAAAAGTATAATATTTAATAAATTAAATCCAATATTATACTTAAATCTGACACCATCATATCAAAATGAAGCGACGCGGAAGTTAAAGAAACTCAGGAAAAAACTTAACAAGACCGATAAAGCTTACTATAGATAACATCGTTTAACAACATACGGAAACTGGGAAATGATTACAAACTGAAATTTATGCTACATAAGTCTTAGAATACAAATTGAACTAAAAGTAACACGAGTCTTCAACAATACATGTATTACACTGGTTCAAAGATACAAACATAACAAAGATATATATAGCAAACTCCATAGATTACATAGCATGATTACTCATCCTCAACGAACTCATCATCATCACCCTACCAATCTTCTTAGGAGGGGGAAACATAAATAACATAAAAAGGTTAAGTACATTGAGTACTTATTACAAGGTAGAAATCATTGAATAGCAAGCTTTATAAAGTTTGAAAAGGAAAGACCTATATTATTAGTTAATCACATTTTCATTACGTTACCGTACTTACATCTATCATATCACTTAATGTCCCGTAACATGTCATGAGTTCCCTTTTGGTTTCTAGCAGCCTATCTATGTTACACCAATGGTCCAAGAGCATTATCAATGAGGGTGCACCGAGAGACACGTCATTATGCAACCCACTAGCGATCCTGAAATCGCCTGTTGGTGAGTAGGCTATAGAATCTCCAGTATTATCCTAACTAAACCCACATTACGATACTGTTGTTAGAAATAATTAGGTTTTGACAATGAGTGTATTAAGTGCAATGTGGATCCGGAGTGATAGGATAAGCATGAAATAGCATCCAAAAGATGAAATTACGGCCCGTAATGCTATAAAATAGTGTATAATATGTGTGAAATACATAGAAGGGTTGACTCTCATCAGTAAACCCTACTTAGCAGACAGAGACCACGTCACCAGTTCGATTTTAACTATTGGTTGTCTTACCCTTTTTCCCACACGAATATTACTGGGTCAGTCTCAACTTATGTGTGTGTGGTCACACTAAGTGCTCAATTTAACATGAACAAGCAACAATGCTCAAGTAAGACAAAATAACTACACAATACTTATCATTCTCAATTCAATATAAGGATAAAATGCTATGAATAAAATATTAAATTGATATGCAATGTTCAGCATTCAAAGTCATAAAACACAAATGTCACATTGTGAATATTACAAAACTGAAATTAGACTAAAAGTATATTCATGAAGTTACCAACATTACAACCACTTGTAGTAGAAGTTGTAACCTCTTTAGAGCTCCTCGCTAGAAGCAGCGCTTGTGGCAGCTAAGTATTATGGTGTTGGTTCTTAGGAATATACCAGGGTGTTGGTTCTTATGGTGTTGGTTCTTAGGAATACTATCAGAAATGAAGGTAAAATGTTATGATAATGAGCAAGGACGGAGGCAAAGCTTAATCATAGGGGCTAAGCCCACCTTAAACAAAAAAATTGTATAATATATTTTCTATATAATTCCGTATAATATATTAAGTCATCTTAACTCAGCCCATCCGATTATATTGAGATAATCTATTAGCCCATCCAAAAATTCCTGGCTCCGTCCTTGATAATGAGCGACAATTTATCTCTCTATCACATACTTATTTAAGACTTGGAAGGCTTGAAGAACTATGAAGTTCCTTGAGAAAACTTACGGAAAGGTTGTAGAAATTTGAGAGAAAAGAGAGTATTTGAGAGGGAAAGAAAGAAAGGATTTCAAGTGTGTGAAAATGATGAAATGAAAGGTTGAGAATTGTTTTTGAGGTTTATGCTTGAGAAGTGACATCCACAACTTTCTGGAAGTGCTGGGAAGTTGAAGAAACCTCAAGGGAGGTGCATGTTACTATCGGGAAGTTATTGGTGCACTAATGTGCCAAATTGTACACCTTTTATTCTTAAACATGATTTAATTTGTGTGGTCTAGACTTATTTATCGGTCAATTAGGTATATATGCATGTTAGGATCGCGCTTACAGTTGTACTAAAACCAATTGGTGGTAGTAAATATGCAACTTTATTTCCTTTAACACGCCCCCTCAAGTGTGGGCCTCTAACAAGGCTGTGTCATCTAGGCACACAAAGACAAGACCAAACTAGGCCAACAAGACAAAGAGGCCAACACTTGCACAATATAACCAAGGGAGCCGGGGTTTGATCTCATGACCTCCCGCTCTGATACCATGTAGAAATCTAGACCCAAGCCCATATAAGAGTAGGGGCTTCATCCCCAAAACCTAGGTTGTGGGGATGAGGCCCCTCCTCTTATATGGGTTTGGGCCTAGATTTCTACATGGTATCAGAGCCACCCCATTATTGTGCAAGTGTTGGGCCTCTTTGTTGGCCTTGAGAGTGCCCAGACCCACACTTAAGGGGGCGTGTTAAAGTATCCCATATTGGGAACTTGTGATTGTGTAACCACCATATTAAGAGATGGACTTCCCTCACCTCACAACTTAGGTTTGGGGATGAGACCCCTCCTCTTATATGGGTTTGGGCCTATGTTTTCCACAAAAACTTCCCGTTACTATCGAGGTCTATATATGATAATACGGAGCCCACTGGTGTATCTCATTAGTATTTTTAACATTTTCGATAAAAAAACGGATAATTAATTAAATAGACATAACATTTATACGACACCACATTGACTCGCAAACGGCGTAACAATCAAATTAGGCTCGAGGTGTTACACCCGACAAATAATAATCATCCAATCCATTATTGTAATAATGATAATAAAAATCTATGAGTGTAATTCAATTGGTTCACTAAAACACTGAAGTGAACAAGGGTGACATTGGGCAATGTCCCATACCGTACCCTAGTGTTGCCATTAAGGTTTATCTGGGCTCTCGAGTAAGATGACTCGGGTTCGATCCCCCTCTCCCGTAGATTAAAAAATCTTTCGTCCAAATGGAAAAAAGAACAAGGGTGCCATTAAAAAAATAATTAAATAAAAATATCAAGCAATAATTTTTGAAGGCTTATGTAGTATATACCGACAAGATAAGGAGGAGAAGCCCCTTCTCAAAAAAATCAAGGAAATTACCGGGGTCCACATTATACCCTCCGCTCCGCTATGCCCATTTAAGGTTATGGTTCACCCACGTATTAACCCCACAGCATTTATCCAAAATATAATTGAGTGAATCCCCCTTTACTAAGTACACACACATAGAATCCAACTTCCTGCTGCTTGCAATATTTGATCCCAAACTAACTCACCTAATTAGCATGGCTCCAAGAAAAGAGATGGAAGTGGTAAAAGGCCTAGATGTGGCAAGGTACATGGGGAGATGGTATGAAATAGCTTCATTCCCATCTTTTTTCCAGCCAAGAAATGGTGAGAACACAAGGGCTACATATACCTTGAACCCTGCAGATGGAACAGTCCATGTCCTGAATGAAACTTTTACTAATGGAAAAAGGGATTCCATTGAAGGCACTGCATATAAGGCTGACCCTTCCAGCGATGAGGCAAAGCTTAAAGTGAAATTCTACGTCCCTCCTTTCCTCCCTATCATTCCTGTTGTTGGAAACTATTGGGTTTTGTTTATCGACGACGATTATCAGTATGCTTTGATTGGTGAACCAACTCGGAAGAACTTATGGGTAAGAAATAATTATGCATTTCCCTTCATATATATATACTCTATTTGTTCTACGGTATTGTACACCAAATTCACTGTTTCAGAACCATCATGTGCTCGCCCTAGCTGAAACAGAACTAAAGCTAGAAGGACGGATTGCTCAACACATACCCAACTCGTGAAAAAATAGAATTCGTTGGTCTTTCGTATTAATGAAATCATAAAATAATAAAAATACTGAGGAACAAAAAGAATAAATTTTCTATGGCGAGAGGATCCTCTATTTCACCGAGGTTGGAACCACCCTGGCAAAATAAGAAGGGAGCCTACTGTGTCCTAGGCATGTATACCCAGATTTTGAATTCCAGAATTGAAATGGTCTCAAATTTGGATAATATGCAACCTTTAACATACTATAATCTGGAAGTTTGTCAAACAGACTTTCAAAAGGAAACTTGTGATTAAGGATCGGTGTAGTCTCTCCATACATATGAGTTAATGAAAATTAATGATTTAAATACTTGTGTCTTCAGACGTGTGTCTGGTAACGCTAAATGAGACATAAATGGTCCAGTCAACTGCTTAGACCGCCGTCATCGTTTGGTCTAAAAGTGCTAACCCGAGTTGACAAAAAGTTTTATGTCTCACACAGGATGAACTTATATACGGGTGAGCATTCTACTATTTTACTGATACGAAACTTTACATCCCCCCCCCCCCTCTTCCTATAAGTGACTGGTGTCCTCGCCAGGCCGGCCGGCTAAGACTGTTCCTGGATCGTCTCTACCAGAGGTAACTAGAGGTCATCCTTACACCGTCACTCACACTTGTATGAGGGAGAGCATTCTACCACTTTATCGATATGAGACTTTACATTCTCTCCCTCCCCCTCCCTTATAAAGGACTGGCGTCCTCGCCAGGACGATATGGGACTTTACACTCTCCTCCCTACAAGGGACTAACGTCATCGCCAGGACGGCCGGGCAAGACTGTTTCTGGATCGGTTCTACTAGAGGTAATTAGAGGTCATCCACCGTCACCGTCTTCTTGTACGGTGCAGGTCATGCTTACACCGTCACTCACCCTTATATGGAGGTGAGCAAGGGACTGGCGTCCTCGCCAGGACGGCCGGCCAAGACTGTTCCTGGATCGTCTCTACCAGAGGTAACTAGAGGTCATCCACCTTCATCGTCTTCTTGTACGGTGCAGCGCATAGTTTCGTCTGATAATCGGCTCTTCGAATATCGTTCCGTAACGCCCCTGCACGTGCCGTGCGTGGTAGCGGCAGTGAGTATAAATGGTGCCTACTAACTTCTTAGACCGTCGTCCTCGCATGTTGTTGTTGTTATTATTATTATTATTATTATTATTATTATTATTATTATTATTGTGCTACGATTACAATGGTATTAATCAAAACATATTGAAATTTAATTATCAGATACTTAGCCGGCAGACTAAATTGGATGAAGAAGTTTACAACCAACTAGTACAAAGGGCCACAGATGAAGGCTACGACGTGAGCAAACTTCATAGGACCCCACAGGCTGATACTCCACCTTCAGATGGAGATGCTCCAAACGATAAAAAAGGAATCTGGTGGATTAAATCTCTCTTTGGAAAGTAATTAAACAGTCACTAAGCATTATTGTATTGTATCCACGACTTTAATATTTGTACGCTTATTATTGATATATATTTGAATATCTAGTAAATTAAGTTGTTCTAGTATATACTGTATTTTTTAATGTGACTTATTATATTAAACAACTATTTTAGTATATGAAAGATTTTATCATATTGGTGTGGAGCAATGGTGGTGATCAGTGTACTTGAACATGTTTTCTGTACGAGCAAAAGAGTTTTCATCCGGAGGGTGAATGCCAATACACTTTTATCGTGTGTAAGAGTTAAAAATTGAAAGATCGTAATGTATGTCACTTGGTATGATATTCATACAACGGCCGTTAGTATGTATTGTAAATTTGTCACGTATTTGTTCTATCATTTTTTTTTTGTTTCTTTTATACTTGTAAATAGTCTGAGTATTAGTTTTTTCAAAAGTCATACCTTTTAATATACACATTCAATACAATTATAATTCGTTCATCATAGTTAATATTTGTTATGAATATACTACTAAAGTAAATGTCCATCGATGCTTTAATTTAATGATGCAAAAGATTAAATACATTGAGTATGAACATGGTGGTAGGATGCATTAATAGTATGCAATAAGTATATGTGATAAGATTAAGTTTTATCCGTAAAAAATAGGCCACATGGTTTTGTATGATATACTAAAATAATATAATAGAGAAAAGAATTACAAGTGCATCTGATCTTTCATTAATTGTTTTATACTTATTGTAATATAACACGTTTTCAACACGAGTTTTTGCCAATCGAATGTTTTAACGGTCGGATTTTTAATGTTAGAACTCGTCTACTGTCTCATTTTATTCTCATTTTTCTTTTTCGACTTCAGTTGGTAGAGAGATTCATGGTTCGTTTGCTAGTACTATAATCAAATCTCTTGGAGAGATTTCATAAATCATTAAAAGAAAAGGCCCTTGTTTGCTGTTGCTGAAGAAAAGATGAACTAGACACCATTCATCTTGAAGAACAAAACCAGTAAATCAAATAAGGAAAAGGCGGGAAAATGTAGAATGAAGAACATCAAACTTTTATTCAATAGAAATCTCAATCAGTGATTACAATGATTAATTCACAGCTATATATAGAGTTCCTAGCTGTATCTAACTCCTACTAACTACCACAGTTAGTTATAACCGCCTAACTACTCCTAACCGACTCTAAAGACAAGTGTTCGACCATATGTCACTAAGAGTCTCCAACTTGTGACCTTGTGTGTAGTGTTGCAGCAGCTGTATGTGTATCCCCAACACCCCCCCTCAAGATGGACTAGGGGAGTCTCCAACTTGTGACCTTGTGTGTGGTGTTGCAGCAGCTGTATGTAGTGTTGCATCTGTATAAATGTTTGAAGGTGTGTATCTTTTTAGAAAATAATGAAATAGGGGAGCATCCAAGGGTTTTGTCAGTAAGTCTGCTAGTTGGTTTTGAGTTGTGACTGGTAGGAGCTTCACTAGTCCAGATTGGACCTTTTCTCTTGTGACATGGCAATCAATCTCTATGTGCTTTGTCCTCTCATGGAACACAGGGTTTTGAGCTATATGAATGGCACTCTGGCTGTCACAGAACATGGATATAGGTTGTCTAACTTGAACCCCTAGATCATTTAGAATGTATACAATCCACTGCAGCTCACAAACTCCCAATGCCATAGCCCTATATTCTGCTTCTGCTGAACTTCTGGAAACTGTTGCTTGCTTTTTAGATTTCCAGGACACCAGGGCAGACCCTAGGAACATGCAATATCCAGTGATTGATTTTCTTGTTTCATGACATCCTCCCCAATCCGAGTCTGTGAATGCAGTAAGGAGTAAAGTATTCTGTGCAGGGAAGAAAAGCCCTTGAGCTGGTGCCAACTTTATGTATCTAAGAAGCCTGTGTGCTGTGTGTAGATGATTGATTGTTGGAGCATCAAGAAATTGACTCAACTGGTGTACTGCATAAGACAAATCTGGTCTTGTAACTGTGAGATATAACAGCTTTCCAATTAGGCTTCTGTATTGTGTTTTATCTGGGAGGAGGGCAGAATCACCATGCTGTAAGTATGTTTTGGATGACATAGGTGTGTTTACTGGTTTGCATCCACTGAAACCAAAATCTTCCAAAAGATTGAGAGCATACTTTCTTTGGCAAACTGATATTCCAGTGGAGGATCTAGCCACCTCTAGGCCTAGGAAATATTTGAGGGAACCAAGATCCTTGATTTGAAACAAGTCATGAAGATAAGATTTGATTTCTGAAATCAGGGACATATCATTGCTGGCTAGTACAATGTCATCTACATAAACTAATGCAGCTATGTATGATTGGCCTTTTGATTTGGTGAAAAGGCTGTAATCATGTTTTGACTGAATATAACCAAGATGGATCAGTGCAGCTGTCAATTTTGCATTCCACTGCCTGCTGGCTTGTTTGAGTCCAT
Source organism: Gentiana straminea (assembly GCA_036785695.1). Lineage (NCBI taxonomy): Eukaryota > Viridiplantae > Streptophyta > Magnoliopsida > Gentianales > Gentianaceae > Gentiana > Gentiana straminea. The sequence continues at coordinate 12,530,502 of JAVUPR010000113.1, read as the reverse complement.
ATAGGGACTTAGTAAGCTTGCATACTTGTCCTTTTTGTGTTTGAAAACCAGGAGGAGGAATCATATATACTTCTTCTGTAAGATCACCATGCAGAAAAGCATTGTTCACATCCAATTGGTGGAGGAACATGTTCTTAGCAGCAGCAACAACAAGTAAAATTCTGACAGTGTTCATCTTGGCCACTGGTGAGAAGGTTTCTTCATAATCAATACCAAAGGTTTGTGTATAACCTTTGGCAACCAATCTTGCCTTATATCTCTCTATGGATCCATCGGGATTATGCTTGATCTTATACACCCACTTGCACTGCTATTGGCTTCTTTCCTGGGTAGTAGTCTACTACTTCCCATGTCTTTGTCTTTATCGGTGCATCTATCTCCTTTTTTCATTGCCTCCTCGCCATTCTTTGTGTATGACTGCCTGGTTATATGTTGTTGGTTCTTTGACTTTGTCAACATTCATTACAAAAGATCTGTAGGATTCAGAGAGATTAGTATATTTGACAACAGATTCTAAAGGATGTGGTGTAGTGACAGAAACTTGATTGCAGATATAGTCTTGCAATCTGGCAGGTTGTTTAGATTGTCTAGAGGACCTTCTGGTGTTTATATGTGCTGGATATATATGGGAAGAAGCAGTGTCAGATGCATTATCAGTCAAATGACTATTATGTGAATCATGCTGTGTATCATCAGCTTGTGAATTGGTGGGAGTTGGAACAAATGCAGGAAAATCTGGTGCAGGACAAGTAAAAGATGGAACAGGCAAAGAAACATTATTAAAATGTTGATGCTTTTGTGCATAAGGAAACACCAACTCATGGAATATAACATTTCTGGAAATAAAAACTTCCTGTGTCTGGACATCCAGAAGTATGTATCCTTTTGTGTTTGCTGGTTGACCCAAGTAAACACACTTTCTTGCCCTTGCATCAAATTTTGATCTGCCATGAGGTAAAGTAGATGCAAAAGTTAAGCAACCAAAGACCTTTAGGTTAATAATGTCAGGTTCCTTGTTATATAGAACCTGATATGGGGATTTTTCTTTGAGGACTGGTGTTGTGAGACAATTAATAATGTGGACTGCATGTAGAACACAATATCCCCAAAAACTAAGAGGTAAATGAGCTTGAAATTTGAGGGCTCTTGCCACATTAAGTATATGTTGATGCTTCCTCTCTACAATCCCATTCGTCGTTGGGGTGTATCTACACAACTTGTTTGATGCAAGATACCTTTTTCACCGTAAAATTCTCGTGTAATCAAATTCTTGTCCATTGTCGGATCTTATGACTTTGATAGACTTACCAAACTCGATTTAGCACAAAATTATAAAAGGCGGTAATGATAGGCCTGACTTCTGCTTTTGAATTAAGCAAGAAAATCCAAGTATATCTACTATGATCATCAACAATAGTAAGAAAATAATTCTGACCATGGATAGTTTGTTGTCTATAAGGACCCCAAATATCCATGTGTATCAAATCAAACACAGAAGAAGCAACAGAATCACTTAAGGGAAATGAAAGCCTTTTTTGTTTAGCTAAAGGACAAACATAACAAACAGATTTCTTTGGTACTTGAACATCATTACATGAAGTGTGTAGCAAATGCAGTCTACTATCAGATAAATGGCCTAATCTATAGTGCCAAAGCATGTCTGCATCTATCTTATCAGTAGGAATTTGAGTAGTACAAGCAACTAGTCTATCTGTAATCACTTTCTTGGCATGTAGAATGTATAAACCCTTGTTCTTTTTAGCTGATCCAATCATCTGTCCACTGGACTTGTCCTGTATAATGCAATTTTCATTAGTGAACACAACCTGTAACTTAGGATTGTTAGTTAATTTGTTTAAAGAAATCAGATTATAATGAAAATTAGGAACACACAGAACTTGAGACAGATTAAGTGATCATTGACTCTCACTCTCCCTACAAAAGTAACCGGCACCGGAACACCATTGGGAAGAGAAACAAGACACCACGTACCTTGTCCTTTGATATGAACAACCTTTGATCAAAGATAATATGGTCTCGTGGCACCCGAATCTACAATCCAACGAGACACATCACCGAGAGAACATACCCCGAACCTCATTAGGATCCGTTTGGAAATTGGCCGTGAGAGCCGTGACTTGATTGACTGCAGGATTACCAAGATCTGTGGCTCTATTTGCCTCAAACAGCTTCATCAACCGTGTTACTTGATTCTGCAACTGAGCTAACTGGTCATGTGTACCATCTTGTCCAGTTGAAGCAGATAATGCTGTATCTGGACCATCCCATTCTGACTCTTGTTGCACCATGTTAACCCTAGATCTTGGTTTAAAACCTGGTGGAAAGCCATGCTTCTTATAACACTTATCCACTGTATGGCCATTGTAACCATAGTAGGAACACTGAATTTTCTTAGGATTGTTCTGTTGATTCTGATTATAAGGAGTGTACTGTCTATTTTGACCATTGCTATGTCCTTGATTATGAGATGTGCCCTGATCTTGATTCTGATATCTAGATGGATACTGCCCTTGACTCTGGTTTCTTGACTGATACTGCCCTTGAACCGGTGGATTCTGAGTTCTAGCAAGCAAAGCAATGCCATCTGAATTTTGAGGATGTCCCAGAGCATAATCTATCTGTCTTTCAAACTTAACAGCCATAGCAAAGGCTTGTTTCAAGCTTGGTAAAGGAGTCAACAGATAGACCTTGGATCTAACAGGGGCAAACTTATCATTAAGGCCTTTCATGAACCTTATAACATGATCTGCTTCTACAAAATCAACCATCTTCAAACTTACATTACAGGCACAAGGATTTCCACACTCACAATGGGGCACAGGCTTCAAGATTGCAATCTCATCCCATTTAGCCTTTAATTTTGTAAAGTATGAGGTTACCGACATAGAACCTTGTTTGATCAGGTTCACTTCTTCAACCAGATCTGAAACTCTAAAGTAATCAACATTGGAAAACCTATCCTCTAATTCCAACCACATTTCTCTTGCACTTTTAATCCACATTACACTTTGTGCTATATCCGGTATTACTGATTTGATGATCCATGTAAGCACTGTGGTATTACACTGACTCCAAATTCTATACATTGGATCATTCAAATCAGGTTTCTGAATTGTACCATCAATGAAACCTAATTTTTATTCTTGGTTTCTAACATCATATTCATCGATCTTGCCCAAGAATGATAGTTAGTGGCATCAAGAGGAGGTGAAACTAAAGGAATCGCAGGATTCTCACTAGGATGCAAATAAAATTGACTGGAAGTACTCACCACAAGTCCAGTTCCTTCAACAGTTGTTCCAGAATTAGTAGCCATTGCAGAAATTCCAGGATGAACAGCAAGAAATGAAAGAAAACAGAGGAAAAAACCAAAAAACAACGAACATGATCAGAAACACTCTCAAGGCTCTGACTGCTCCAAAAACGAAACGATTCTCTCAAGAATCAAACAGCATACGCAGCTCTTGCTCTGATACCATGAAGAAAAGATGAACTAGACATCATTCATCTTGAAGAACAAAACCAATAAATCAAATAAGGAAAAGGCGGGAAAATGTAGAATGAAGAACATCAAACTTTTATTCAATAGAAATCTCAATCAGTGATTACAATGATTAATTCACAGCTATATATAGAGTTCCTAGCTGTATCTAACTCCTACTAACTACCACAGTTAGTTATAACCGCCTAACTACTCCTAACCGACTCTAAAGACATGTGTTCGACCATATGTCACTAAGAGTCTCCAACTTGTGACCTTGTGTGTAGTGTTGCAGCAGCTGTATGTGTATCCCCAACAGTTGCAAAAAAAGAAAAAGGCCCTTGTTTGAATTTCTTAATACTTCTTGTTTTTCCATGGAGTTTTTGAGCGTCGGGAGATTTTTTTTTCTTTTCTCCTTGCCTCGTTGTTTCCGTCGCTCCGAGAGAATAGATATTCACATGTCTCTTTGTTGAAAATATTATAGAAAATGATTAATTAATTCAAACATTTGTATTTTTAGTATTTTATATTTTTGGTATTTATCATATACTTGTTGGTCAAGTTATATGTGACTATATATATATATATATATCGATGTAAACACATTATTATACAATGAAAAGTATTTGATTTGCTTTACAATATGGTAGCAAAGCCAGGTTGTTCCTCTCTAAAAAACATTACATTAAATCGCCTCTAGCACAAAAAAAAAAAAAAAAAAAATCAAACCCCAGTCTTCATCTTCTTCGTTCAGCCCCTCCCCCATAACCATGTCCGGCGTGACTGATACAACCACTTCCTCTTCTTCCTCTTATCCCTCCTTCACTCCCTCCTCTTCGATTCATATCTCCAAACTTACCCGGAACAATTATCATCTATGGCGGGCTCAAATCCCCCCGTATCTTCGCGGCCAAGGTGTGTATGGTTATATCGAAGGAACCGTCCCTCCTCCGGCCGCCACCATCACCAGTTCAGCCGGAGTTGTCTCCCCTAATCCAGCTTATGCCGAATGGAGCAAAAACGACAATCTTATTCTCAGCATGATCACATCCTCTTTATCTGACGATGTTTTAATGCAGGTTGACACATGTTCATCCTCATCGGAAATCTAGAACTCTCTTCAAGAATCCTTTGCCTCTGCTAGTCGATCTAAACTTGTACAGCTGCGCACAGAATTAGCCTCGACTCAAAAACAGGAATCCTCGGCTGTAGATTACTACTTCAAACTGAAAAGGATTGTCGACGATTTAGCCCTCGCCGGTCACCCACTCTCCGACGATGATTTCATCGCCTATTTACTTGCAGGTCATGGCCCCGACTATGATGCCCTCGTTACTATGATTGGCTCTCGCTCCTCTGTCACTATTGAGGAGGTATATTCGCAGCTTCTCACAGGCGAGTCGTGGCTCAATCAGCACCGGCCTGCTCCAACTCCGTCTACTCCGACCAGCTCGTTCTCCTCCATCACTGCTGCTGCAAATTTCACTACCTCGTCTGGCCAATCTCAGCCTTCTCGCAGACGTGGTTCAAACAACTATCGAGGACGGGGGCGAGGCGAGGTCGTGGCGGGCCGCGTCCCCCTTACAACTCTGATTCCGCTCCAACCTGTCAAATTTGCTACCGTGTAGGTCACTCCGCTTCAGCATGCTATTACTGCTACACCCCTCACTGTAGCCCTATCCTCCCCCCCGCCCTCCCTCTAACCCGAGACCACCTCCACCCCAGGCATATTTAATTATATACAGCCCTACCCATCCCCACCTACTTCTGATTGGATACCGGACACCGGCGCCACCCACCATATGACAAATGATTCCAGAACCTCAATTTATCTTATGAACCATACGAAGGCCCTGACAAAGTTCATGTTGGTGGTGGTACATGTTTGCAAATTTCTCATCTTGGTTCTCCTCTATTTCTTCCCCTACTCATACCTATCTTTTACATAATGTTTTAGTCACCCCCTCCCTTGCACAAAATTTACTCTCTGTACGTCAGTTTGCTCATGATAATTCTGTCTATTTTTGTTGGTCCCAGAGAAGGGTAAAAGTATAGTCAGAGGGGGGGGGGAGTGAATGACTATACTGGAGTTTCAAAAACTTTTCTCAATATAAAAGCTTTTGGGCAGCGGATAAGTCCCTTCTTTTAATGCTATTTCAAAGTAGGATATGCACACACGAAGTATGAAATATGCAGTAAGTAAGTGCAGTAAAGTAAAGTGCTGAAAGTAAATTGACACAAAGGCTTATAGTGGTTCAGGGTGGTGTAATCCCTTAATCCACTCTTCTCCTGTGATGATTGGAGGAATTCACTATTGTCTTTCACCAATACAATAGTAAGATTGTCCTTGGCTACACAAGCTTCACAACCTACAAGACTATCACTCCCTGGCTTCAAAAGTTTCAGTGACTCGGTCTTCAACACTGCTCCTTGGGAACAAATCCTTCAGCAGCTATCACAAACACAACTCATTCTTAGATGGCTCTGATTCAGTTGCTTGACTGGTGTGAATTGGATTCACAGATTCAGTTGATCAATCTCAGTACTTGATGTGGAATTTAGCTCTGATTGCTGAGTTGATCTCTAGATGTATCCTTTAAGTTCAGATAGAAGGCTTTTCAAATTGACAGAGTTTCTCCTTGTTCTTATGTAATTCAATCGTTGTTTTTCCTGTCTGTCAATGCCTTCTATTTATAGCCTGATAAACCTTGATTTGAATTTCCGTCCGTTGGCTTTTTAATGTGGGGAATAATCCTTGATTTAATTCTTGATTCCCCATTAATTATGTTCTCCTTGATTTCAGTGATCCAAATTTTCTTCAAATGTTCATCATAAAATCCATCTCTGATTGATTCTTGATTGATTATGCATTTAATGCTTGATCCTCTGAATCTTCCTTAACTTTTCACGTTCTGAATAAGTATGGATAATATACCTTACTCAGATGTTCCTTTACTTGGCTGTTAATTGAACGGTTGAGTGTTCCTGCTGACTTAGCTAATAAATTCTTCCTTCACAACTCTTTCTTTACTCAGCCGGTAGTCAGTTAGTTCACTTTGCCGGTTCACTGCTTTCTTGATTTCTTTGAGTTTACAAGAGTCCTTGTACTTCACTGATCCTTGATTTGAGTGAGTGTACACCATATTTAAACAATGAATTTCATCACTTGAAATGTAACTTAGACTTATCCAAGGTCATCACACACTTCCCTGGTTATAAGTCAGACCAATATGTCTTCATGCTTCTCTGCTGGTGCTTGACTGCTTCTGCTCTGCCGGATTTCTGTTTTACTTAGCCATCCTACCAACTAGCACAATAATTGTCTGCCTCAACTTATACAACATGGCAGACTCTAGTCATATAGGACTGGACCGATTTAATCTGTATTTCTCATATAATTCAGTGATTGAGAAATCTCATTAAATCACAAGATGATCATATATGGATTAACCTTAATCCTGAAGTGATTACAGACTCCTACTTGTTTCAGGATAGGGTTTGATGTGTTCGTTAAGGATCGCTAATAGGCGCGGTCCGAATCACTTTCACGTTGGCACTATTCGGAATGAGTGAGAAGTGTGTGTCTCACGATATGGAATTCATTCCTTCCCCGCGGGAAGTAGAAAGACAATCCCCTTATTTGTTAATCCTAGAAACCGATCGATCCGCGGAGTTCGTATTGGTTATGAACTAATTGATCACTAGTGGGTTAATGGTAAATAAGGATAAGATGTATTGAAGAAGGTTTACAGAAATAATCCCACTTCATTACAGATAGTCTATGAAGGGTTAGTTTATATGTAATGATTATATCAATGGACACTTATCGACTCGACTCGACGTTTTGGGAATAAGTTATATCTATAATCGATAGAGTTCAGTTTCGGATTTATGGTGGCGTAATTTCGGAATTAATAAGTTGAGTGGAAATATTCTGTTCGATGAATGTTTTATTCAATTTATTGTAGCTACTGGTTAGAGGTCCATGGTCCCCGGGTTGGCTCCTAACACGCGAGTGTTTTCTCATTTTATGGAACCTCGAGAATAAATTAAATAGTTGGTCTATTTAATGAATATGCAAATATTATTTATTACGTAAATAATATGTAAAATAGAAAAGATATTTTCTATTAAAATTAATGACTATATTGGCGCTCTTTTATGTGATAAATTAGAAAAACATATTTTTCTAGATTATGTCACATGTGTAATTAATTAACTATCTATTTGTTGGATAATTAATGGAAAAATAAAGAGATTGATTTTTTAGGAATTATCTCTTATTTTTGTAGCAAAAATATATTTTCCTTATGGGAATAGGTTTTTGTGGTGTGAAAATGATAAATCTCTTGACTAGTTATTTTCCTATATAAAGAGAGTTCCTCCTAACACAATACACATTTCGTATTTGCGCCACGCATCAATTAAAAAGGAAGAAAAATTAGTTTCTTGCCTTAGTCATTTAGAGAAGAAAAACCTAGGTTTTTTCTTGTGCATATTCGAGGAGGTTCTACGGTGAGGATCGACGTCCACCATTCGTCGCTAGGAGACACAATCCGGAAGACTACGGCATCTCCCTTTGGTCAAATATCTCATCTTCTCCGATAAGGTAAATCTTCAACCTTCTCGTAGGAATAATTATTTATGTCTCATATCGTAAATCGCATAAGCTTCCGCTGTGCCAAGATCGAGTGTCTCGATCGGTGCTACTACTCCTAGAAATATTTTGAATGGAATGAAACAAACAAGTGGTTTGGGAACTCAACCCAACCAGATACTCCCGCCTCAACTCCGGAATCTTTGATGCCTGGACATATCACCTCATAGCACATAAAGAAAAAGAAAGCACGCAAGGCACCTACATCTAAAGCACCAACTCAAAAGAATGCTCATCTACAAAAGCACACACCTCACAACATTCTTGACCCAAGCATCACACTTTCAAGTACGAAAAGGAAGGTTCAAGGAGACTTTAACAGAACTATTCTTCTCACACTTTGAACAAGACTAACTTCTACAAAACTACACATCATGATCCATTCATACACCAAGCACCCAACTACACATTTGGGTACTCTTGTTTTGACCCATTCCTAGCTCAGTTGCTTTTCTGGAAACATCAGTTTTGTGGGTTCCATCAAAACTCATACCAGCCCGACCCACGTCACTGTGGGAAGCCCTCTAAGTCCACCCGGACCAAGAAGGCTGCACATAAACCAAAGGTAAGGTAGGTATGGGTTCGAAAGGACTCCCTCCGACCTGACACTAACTGTAAAGGACCCAAGAACTAAATGGTACCTACCAACTCTGTATTGTAGGTGTGTTTCAACTCTAAAATCCGAAACAACAATAAAACCTAGTGTTTGGATAGTGGTTGCTCCAGGCATATGACTGAATACAAGGCCCTCTTCCACAACTATAAATAAAAATCCAAGGGAGGTCTGGTCACCTATGTGATGCCGGTATGAGAGTTGCATTGATAAGGGTACTTGTAAGATAATTGATAGTCACGGGAATGTTGTACTAACCGGTCATCGTACGTTGAATATTTATACGATCGAACTGAACAACCTAATTGACAGTTCAATTGCTTGTCTAGTATCTAAACATGATAATGCAAATCTATGGCATCTTCGTTGATCGCGTGTAAGTCGCTTATACTAGCAAGAAGACTAGGTCAATCATAGTATAGCAAGAGCGAGTCAAGGTCGATCCCACAGAGACAATGTAATGCGGAAAACAAACGTATTTATCTAATTAAGAACACATACAATGGTTTACGACCAACATAAAGACATAAATAAAGTTGGTGTTCCCCCTTCTAACCGATCTCCTAGCTTGGTGTAATTAATCATCATGTTTACTCTTCCTCATAATACCCCGATTCAATCAGAACATATGTTTTAATTCAGTTTTAGCTACGGGTGCAATCTCCTAATCTTGTTTACTTCTATTTACAAGGACATGTATGTGTAGTTAACCCTCCATACTTAGTTGTATTAACCCACACGCAATAAGTTTTAGAAAGTGCCTACTCAAAACCGAGAACCTCCCTAGGTAGCTATCGACAGTGACTAGCACGTTCCTAAGGATTCATCCAGACTTTATCCTAACTAACACTTCACCTTGCAAGCCCTTTGTGTTAATTTACGATATATGACAAGTGATTGGCCAGATATAACTTATCGTTAATTAAACATGTCGATCAACGTAGCTGACGCTGAATCTCCAGATTTAGGGTGACCTAGTGGTGCCTTGCAATTGCGATATAGACCGTTGCGATTGCGATTGCGATTGCGGCGGTTCCTACTTTTGGAATTTCATAGTTCTGCTCTGATTAATTCCGGTAAATTACGGTTTGTTTAAACATTCAGATTAATTACATCGTGTTAAATAAAGCTAATCAACCATAACGAAAATATAAAGGAACATTCACATCTTCATACCTTCAACTATGGTGGATCTAGCTTTACCAACTCAAGCTAGTTGATGGCTTGGGAAAGGAAACCAATGGAATAACTCAAAGAAATAACCAAGAAACTATTTTATTTCATAAAAGTAAATAATATTGGAGGTATATATTACAATGGGGGTGTAACAGGCTTTATATAGGCACTATAAACCGACCTAGGTGCTCTAAACCCTAACCGACTTAATGCAGAACTAGGCGGCGCACTTTCATGATTCTCAAGGCTCGCTGTTGCATCATGGGCTTCCGCAATTGCGGGCCTGGCTTTAGCCTGCCTTATCTTGGCAGACCTCTTCGTGGATTTCCTTATCTTGGCCCAATGACTTTTTCTAGCTCGGATCTACTCTCCATTGTTTCAGAATATGGTATACCTGAAAAGCACAAAAAATGAGGCAAAACAGTACCAAGTTTGAGGGATAAATATGTAAATGCATATTTAACGACCAAAGAACAAGCACTAAGCAATCGATATGTATTTCACACAATAACCGGACTATCTCTCGTCATTTGAGCATGATTCGGGGTAACTAATTGTATAGTTTATTGTACTAAATATGGTGTTATCAACTACCACTCACTTAGCTTTCGATCATCCCGGAAAAATAGGCGAAATAAAATGAACTTTCGGACCAATATGCAAGTTAGTTAAAATCATCTATGCGTCGCAAAGTCAAGATAAGAATCATGTCAGCTACTATCCATAAGTAACGCATTAAACAATATTCCGTTCATGAACCGGTGTGTGTGTGTGTGTGAAATAACTCTCAAGCCTCAGTTATGTGGACATAATCACATTATATCAACTCAAGTCTGGCTAGCAATTCACGAGAATGTTTGTCCCTTTACGCCATTGATTTTATAATTTTGGATTTATCTATTTTGAAATTTGTAGGTCAAGTCAACTGGGCAAGGCGGATCGAGAACCGAGTACTACTTGAGGCTCGTGTTTATCTTATTTATCTTTTATTCATGCGAGGGCCGGGTATATTATCAAGCAGAAACTTGCAATGGTGAGTGCCAAGCAAGAACTATATCATATCTAACACCGAACTTGCTACCCTTTTGCCAAAGAATTTTTTCATTTTTTTTCCGGGCAGGTTGGACACTTTCAAAAATCTATCTATCCTCACGGTCCGCTCATTTTGATAAACCACTAAATCCGTAAATCCTTGACCCTTATAAGATCCACAACTTGACCTAAATGACCATATATAGGTAGAACAAAACTCGGAAAACTAGTGTCAACACAAATCAAAATAATGCGTCATCTATCTGCACACTGAACAAGTAAGTTAAACGTGCTTAAAAGGAGGTTCATAAAAAAAATATGCAGTTAATACGCGACTACTTCAAAAGCAAGCACTATGGCTTTTGAAAGTAAATGTGTGACTGAAAAATAGATGTGTGCCCCACTATGACTTGTTTTTACATAATGTGGAAGTATAAACCATGAGACATGATGTGGTTTTGTCCACTCCAACTCCCACAGCTTCACGCGCTGGTCTCTAGGTAAAGCTTCCATTTTTCCCTTCTTTTTTTTGTTCGACAAAGAAGAAATTCACCATATCTTCTTCTTCTTCCAGCCAAATTGCTCATTTTTTTTCTTTGAAGGGGAATTGCTCATCTGCAACATCCAAAAAAGCATCTAAGGTTCTTGAATTGATTCTTCATCGGCAGAAAAGGTAATTTCTTTTCTTCCAAATGATTTCATACTCAGGAGCAAAACATTTTTAATTATGGTCAGAGATGATTTTTAAGAAGAATAATGATGGCTTTTAAATTATCATTTCAGATTTAATCGATTTTTAGGATTTAAACTTTTTGTTATTGCTGATTAAAAGTGGGTTCTTGTTCTTTTAAGTTTCTGCTTATGTTTAATTTTGGTTAATGCTGATTAAAAGTGGGTACTTGTTCTTTTTTGTTTCTGTGAATGTTTTATTTGCAATTTCTGTGAATTTGTAATATGCTAATGTTTTTTTTCTGCGAATTTATGTTAGAAGGCCATTCTTGCAGGATCTTTATTCCATGGCAAGCTTTCTACGAATTTCTGAGTATTGGGAAACGAGAAACAAATGAGTGTGTCTGTTAAAGGCCCTCTTTGCAAGAACTTTATTCCATGGCAAGCTTTTCACGAAGCCATGATGGTTAATTTGATACTCCTAAAATGTCCCGCCAAAAAAATTTCCTCCGAAAATTCCCAGCAAAAATTTTGGTATGTTTGACTAAATTATTTTTCACAAATTTTCCCACCAAAGGACTTGCTCCTGTTTCGTTGCTTTCCCTCGTTTTATTTTATTTTTTTTTACTTTTAGTGATCCACGTGGGATATTTCAAGTGTGGAAAACAACATCATTGTAGTGAACAAAGTGTATCATATTAAACAAAAAAAAATGAAATCTTGCAGCTTTTTTTACACATTGCGCCACAACCACATGCACCATAGTGGGTGCTCTTACTGTTTGTTGTGCTAACTCTCTTCCGTTTACTTCAAAGGAAATTCAATGGATTGGGATGTCTACTTCTAAGGACATTCAATGGATTGGGTGGCAATCCCCTCCTGAGGAATGGATGAAAGTGAACACGGATGCTAGTGTGATTAATCTGATGAAGATGGCAGAGGAGCCATAGCTATTGGAGAAGTTTTCGTGATGCTGAAGGCAGATGGATTAAAGGGTTTGTAGGAGCCATGGGGAACTGATGGCCATCCGAGAAGCTATGAACAGGGACTGCTGGGTATAGGTTTGAGCACGATTCTTCGGCGGCCTACCAACAACAACAAGAAGGGAAACAGTATTTAACTCGGCCTTTATTGCTACACCAAGCACAATCTCGCACCACTCGGTACTTGGATATGGAGCAACTAATCATGTTGCAAATGACAAGGGTAACATGAGCATCAACTCCAACTACAATGGTAATGACACACTGATCAGTAGTGAATGTGTGAGCAATTACCGTAGCACATATTGGTCACTCTTTCCTTCACACACCACACGGCACTCGCAATTGCACACATACTTCATGTTCCTCAAATCACAAGAAATTTGCTTAGTATCTCTAAATTGGATTTCTCGATAACTGTCTGTGAATTTGGATGATCCTGCTTTGTTTTGTTAAGTGATGCAAACATACAGGGACAATGCTTCTCGTGGTCAACTGTAGATGGCCTTTACAAGATCCATCACCAAGCCACCGATCGAACTCCTCTCATTCCAAATTTGGTTCCGTTTTTGCTTTTATGTCTCCCAAAACTCGCCCCTAATAATTTCGACTTAGTCTTGATTTGTGGCATAAGAGACTTGGTCACCACTCTAATCATGTTTTAACTACTATCTTGAATGGTTGCATGGTTAAACCGTTGGTGCTTTATCTTTCAGGAATGCTCGCCAATTAGGCAAAGCACAACTTGTTTCATCCTTTGTCTCCACCACATGCCATTGCACTCTTTTGAATCGTCCACAGATTCACGGGTCCCGCACCCGTTAAATCGTAGAAGGTTACAACTATTATGTGCACTTTGTTGATGATAACACTCGACACACTTGATATATCCGAAACCAAATCCTCAGACTTTAGTGTTTTCCAAAATATAAGGCTGTAGGAAACACGTTCTCTTTTAAAATCAAAGGTCTCTCAATCCGATTGGGAGGTGAGTATAGATCATTTCAGGACTATCTTAACAATGCAGGAATCACTTTCAGACACCCCTGTCCTCATGACCATGCCCAAAATGGTAGGGCAGAAAGAAAACACAGACACATTGTGGAGACTGGTCTTACCCTCCTGGCTCAAGCCAGCATGCCTTTGAGATACTGGTGGCACAACTTTCAAGCCTCAAGCCATTTCAAACCACTAAGTTCCAATTTCACACCAAAAAGTGTGTCAACCTTGGCCTCGGCTCTCCCGTCATAAAGGTTTTAAGTGTCTAGAAAGACCTTTGGAGAATCTACATCTCCAACAATGTTATATTTGATGAAACCAATTTTCCCTTTTCTCAAGATTTTACACAAGGTCCTTCTACACAAGTCCTATCTCGATTACTCTTCCTTTTTCGGTCCGCCTTCCTATTCCTTCATTATCTCGAGCGGAGGGGGAACAACAAGGCATCCCGAGGAGATCTACTGCGATGAAGGCATTGTAGGAAATCCTACAAATCGAGGTACAAATCGGGTAAGTCATTCCAATACCGAACGCCATTAACAATCGAAGTCAGAATGAAGAAAGCCTTCCGATCATTGAAGATATCCTCAACATGAAGGCTGATGGTTGGGAGGTTGTGATTTGCTTCAAGCAAAGAGAGCCTAATAGGGTTGCGGATTGCCTTGCTAGGCTAGGATTTCAAGGGAATCTAGGGGTTACTACCTTGGAGTTGCCACCTAATGAAGCTATTTCCATTTTAAGAGAAGATTTAAGGGGGTTCATCTCCCTAGAGAATAGTTTATTGTTTTGTGTTTGCTCTTTAGGGGTTTACCCCTCCCTCTTTTATGTCTTTGGACCATTTCGTGTAAAAAAAAATTTTAATTTGCAGTTTTATTACACTCTGGCCGACAATTCTCAGAAAAAATTGAAAATATTAAAATTTTAAAGTTTTCTTTCTAAAATTATCAATGCTGCTTCATTTGTTTGAGAGTATTGTAAAGTAAATCAAATACTTTTCATTGAATAATAATGTGTTGACATCGATATATATATATAGCCACATATAAGTATATGATAAATACAAAAAATATAAAATACTCCGACAATGGTAGTAGACAATCTATGCGCAAGCTACCCTCCTTAATTGGTCCGTAATAGCCCATACACATAAAGAACTAGAATTGCCGATATCGAGCGCTAACTCATACCGCTAACCCACCTAGACTGATGTCGACATTGATCGATCATGTTCCTAGGGTCCATTCAAGACTATGTCCAAACTTAGCACTTCACTATTCGTATTTCATGTCAGTTTACGATTTCTTTCTGGGACAGTGCCTATGATGATAAAATATGAAGAACTGCAGCACCTTACTAGCACAACAGCACTAGACAGGAACAAGGTAAAGAAAATGGGTGTTTTGGTTGGTGAAAATGGAAGAAAGGTTTGATTTTGGTGGAGGTTTGGTGGTGATAGTGGTGTTGATGGTGGCCGACTGAATTGGAGAAGAAGAAGAAATGGGAGAAGTTTGGTGATTTGAGGAGAAGATGGTAGATGAGAATGATGATGGTTTAAATAGGAAAAATGAGTGAAGGTGGAAGGGTTTGGTGGGATAGTGGGAGAGAAGTAATTAGTGTGAGGGATTTGAGGAGGTGATTGATGGGATTGAGGTGGAGTTATGGTGGAGTGTGGAAATGATGAAAATTTTGAAAAGAGGGGAAAATGTGGCGGTTTCTACTGACCGGTCATGCCTGGTGCAACGTGTGTCCTCCACGTGTCTCTAAAAATTCAGCTTTATAAACTGACGTTCAAAAATTTGAAAATCCAAGCTTTGTAACCCGGGGGTAACCTAGGGTTTACCAGGGGTTCTTTTTCCCAAGATTTCTCTGTCTCTTCACTGCACACTTGGCTCAACCTCTCTACTCAATTCTGACCTCAAATAGACTAGCCTCTTACTCTCTTTGTTGTTATTTCCGACTCAATCATAACCTACCTCACTAGACTCCACAACGAGTAAAAAACACCTTTCCACAACCATTCGATTTCAAGCCTAAGGGTGCGGTAAGATGAAAAAAAGCTCGTCCCTTCATCCGGCTACTTTTATTCATTCCTAATATACCTAAGAGTTAAAGAAATAGTTCTGAGTTTGTAGTCGCTATCTCGACTTTCTTCAGATCTCCGATCATTCAAGGGTTGGAGCTTTAACTCGCCAAACTTTTGCTCCAGAGGTTTGTACCTTTATAGAACCTTTTTGAGCTCCCTTCCTAGCACGCCTCTCTCTCTTTACTTGCATACTAGGTCAACCTCTGCATCAAGATTTAAACTTTAGATCCAAGGACTCCACATTTCCTTCTTTAAACTCAAAGCGTTCACTACGCAACACGGAAGGACTACCTTTTGTGAGCATATTGTTGTGCTCATTATCTTCTCTCTCTCTCTCTCTCTCTCTCACTATTAGTCTCATAGACTCCTGCTCAATGGTTTCTACTACAACCTCTCTATTCTTATGCCCCTCTATCTCCATAATTTCCACCTTTCTTGAATCATAAGCCATCTTGCATCCTTCCGGCCTATTTTCTAGGGGTTTTAAGATCTTGAAATATACAGCATCATTATTCAACCTCAAAGTAATCTCCCCCTTATCAAAATCCATGACTGCTCTGCTTTTCGCTAAGAAAGTTCTTCCTAACAGAATTGGGGCACTTGGGTCCTCTGGTACGTCTATAACCATGAAATCAATTGGATAACTGAACCCTCCTGCCTTAATCGTGCACTTCCTAAGCAGACCGGCAGAAATATCTCTAGTTCTATCGACGAAAGTCATGGTTCGGGTTTAATTCATAATGACTGGAAGCATAATCTTCTGGCAGAGGAAAAAGGTAGAATGTTGCAACTCGAGCCAGAGTCGCAGAGACCTAATCCTACTGATATACCATTAACAGAAATTGGAAGTCGGAACGTGCTAGGGTCTCATAACTTCACCATGGTGTCTGAGTCTGGGTAATCCTCAGGCTCAAAGAACATCGTGTCAGGATCCTCTTCAGGATCATCAGAATCATAATCCAAAGACGATATTTCAATTAACTCAATAGAGAACTCACCCGGACGATACGTGCCATACTCCTCTAAGTTCTCTTCAGGCTCTTGCTTGATTGCTTATTTCTCTTTTTCCAACCGCTTCTTTATAGCTTCATAATGCTCTCTGGCTTCAGATCCAGGGTACATGGAAATTGGTGTGATGTTCAATATCGTTCTAGGCATATTGCTTGACTTGTTTGCTCTTTTTCAACTCCGATTTGATCGAATCTCTGAAGTGTTCTGATCTTCCTACGAAAAAGTCAAAATAAAACAAAGAAAAGGTTAGCAACTTCCGCTTCAGTTGGGTATGATCCCAACTGTTGCGGACCTACTAACTTAAATCAACAGGGAATAACATAGAATAACATGGACTGTCAGAATTCAATTTTTCAGGCCCCGGTAACCCATGGGTTAACCACGGTAAACCGGCCCTGAAATTTCTCTTTCTGGCAGTTTAACAAGTGCAGGATTGATCCAGAACGACTCAAGCCTCAAAATAAAATAAAATAAAATAAAAACGACTTCTTAATCAGAGTTAAAACATTTATATTTAAAATTGGCCATTGTCCCCGGAAACGGCGCCAAAAATCTTGATCGCGTGTAAGTCACTAACATTGATATTACTAGCAAGAATACTAGGTACATCGTAGTATAGTAAATGCGAGTCAAGGTCGATCTCACAGAGACAATGCAACTATAAGTATAAACGATTCTAACCTAATTAAGAAGCAACATAGAGAGGCGGTCATGGACCAACAATGAACAATAAGAAACCAAACTTGGTATTTCTCCCCCTCTTCTCACCGATCTACTAACTTGGATTAGTTAATCGTTACGTTTACTTCCTCACATAATTTCCTTAAATTAATCGTGAGCTTTCTTTTTAATTATCACTATCAGCTATGGGTATAACTCCTACTCCTATCTACTCCGACAATGGTAGTAGACAATCTATACGCAAGCTACCCTCCTTAATTGGTCCGTAATAGTCCATACGCATAAAGAACTAGAATTGCCGATATCGAGCGCTAACTCATACCGCTAACCCGCCTAGACAGCTGTCGACATTGATCAGCACGTTCCTAGGGTCCATTCAAGACTATGTCCAAACTTAGCACTTCACTATGCATATTTCATGCCAGTTTATGATTACAATAAGAAGATTGGTCAGATCTAACCTACTGTTAATTAAACATGTCGATCAACATAGCTGTAGTGAATCCCAGTTTTAGGTTTTCGAAATAATGCCTCGGTAAACCAGTATAGACCGCCGGGTTACCGGGGTAAGATTTTCCTATTCCTGGATCTACATTGCTCAATTACGATTAAAATAAGTAAATTATAGGGTCTTTAAACATGCAGATTAACTAAAACACATAAATACGAACAGATCTACCATATTGAAGACAAAAAGGAACCTTCAAAGCTTCATACCTTCAACAATGGTGATCTAGCTCGATTTACTCAAGCTAGAGATGGTAGAGAAAGGGAGAAAACCATAAATAACTCCTCAAAAGCTTGAATAACTTTATTTCATCAAAATTGTATAATGTAATTGAATATAATTGAGAAGATATTAATCACATGAAAGCTTTCAGTAAATGCGGCTTATATAGATACAACAGCCGACTTAAGACTCTCTAAAACCCTAACCGACCTAGATAATG
This sequence comes from Gentiana straminea, assembly GCA_036785695.1. Classification (NCBI taxonomy): domain Eukaryota; kingdom Viridiplantae; phylum Streptophyta; class Magnoliopsida; order Gentianales; family Gentianaceae; genus Gentiana; species Gentiana straminea. The sequence continues at coordinate 12,512,146 of JAVUPR010000113.1, read as the reverse complement.
CGGCAGAATCAATTTCGTGTCAAACAAGCCACCGGTTGGCCCTAAGCCTCGGTAAACCGGGCCGACTTTTCTCCTTTTTCTTCAACAGGCTTCTTCTTGGACTTTAATCACTTGGCCCAATATACTTCTTTTGGTCCAGATCCATTTTCAATGCTCCGGATTCGGTAAATCCTAAATAACACGCAAAACGAGACCAAATAGTATCAAAATCTCAGGAAAATACCATAGATGCATAATTATGATCCTGGAAACACTCACATAGCATTTAACATATATTCCACATAATAACGAGCCTATCTATCCTCTCTTGAGCAGAATTTGGGGCAAATAAGGGTATAATTATTGGTACCATTTAGAGCGTTATCACACCATAAGGTCGGCGGAGAGGGAAGAGTGATGTGCATTTCAGCTAGGAGACTGGACAACCATTGGACTTCAACAGCAGTATTAGAAAGTGTCTTATATTCGGCTTATTTACTACTTTTAGAGACGGTGAGATGTTGTTTGGAGCGCCAACTAATGAGATTATGTCCAAGAAAAACACAATAGGCACCGATAGAGCGACCATTATCTGGATCCTCAGCCCAGTCGGAGTCTGAATAGGCTTGGAGGAGTGGCGGTGAATGACGAGAAAGAAATAAACCTTCAGAGAGTATGTTTGAGGTAGATCAATATCCGTTTGACGGCATTCCAGTGATCATCAGTTGGTGATTGCATGAACTTACTAACCTTATGGACCCGCAAAGGCTATGTCAGGGCACGTGAAGCTAGATACTATAAACCGCCGACTGCTGTGCGGTAGAGGGAGGGGTCGGTATAAGGAGATCCTGAGGCGGTAGTTAGACGAGTGGAAGCGGACATGGGAGTAGGACACGGTTTGTATTTATCCATGCCTGCCCGCTGAAGAAGTTGTTGGACTTATTTCTATGTTTTGATGATGAGTGCCATACTAGTCAGTTATAGTGCAAATGCAAAAAGATGTCTAGATCCGAAGGTGAGGGCTCAAACTCAGTTAATGAAGGATAAGGGATCAAACTTAGTGATTAAAGTCAAGGATATGTAATCAGAATTTAGGCAAGTCTGTGATGACCTAAACTGATTACATATACCTTGTGTAGAAGGTCTAAGTTCCATAAGTTGGATGATAATTGGAACTTGGTTATAATTAAAAATGTGTAATCTAACTTCACAAATAAAAGTTAGATAAAAGAAATCAGCTGCATTGTATTTGACACACAGGAAATTGTTGTTCAGCAGGCTGATTGATTTTACAGCAGACTGATGAACCTGCTGATATAATACCTCGGTTAATTCAAGATTACATTGGAAGATTACATAGATAAGGACAGCCAACTACCTCTGATTTATCAAACAAATCAAGGGCGAGATTAAAAGAACGTTGGGATGATTCGAACTTTATCCAATGGTTATAAGTCAAAGGGTGGACGAGACCGCTTGTCAAAAAGTGTTGGTCCCTTGGAAAGGCTAACACAAGTTTAGAGGGGGGGGGGGGGGGTGAATAAACTTGTCACCAAAGACTAATCCTGAGCTGGAAAAGTCTCAGGAACCGAGTTTCTCAGAAACTTAAACTGATCTTCAGTTTTGTTCCTGTCCCTTTAACTTGTGCAGAGTTCAGTTAGCTCAACTGAATATAAGTTATTACTGACTTATATTTAGTCTCGTTAACTGGCAGCGGATATAAAATTAGCCTTTAACAACTAGTAACTATAATTTCGATATTAAAACCACTATAAGGAAATAAATGAATGCATAAAGTAAATAGACAAGAATTATAGAGGTTCCAGGTGGTGTAATCCTGTACATCCTCTCTTCCCCTGTGATGCGGAGGAAAATTCCACTAGAACTTCTTTGAGATGGCCCAGTTACAAAAAGTCCTAAACTAATAGTCCTTGGCTAATCCCTAGCTTCACTATCTAAACACTTGTAGAACGGTAGGATTCTTTGCTCTTCAATTGTTTGAACCACTGGTCCTTGGCGGGTAGAATTGCCTCTTCACCAGCTCATCACAAACACAGTCTTCCTGACTGCACTCAACTGTCCTTCACACCTTCTTGGTGTTTCACAGTCTAAACCTTTGATAAGATCAAAGTTGAGACTTTGAATCAATGACTATGATTCAACTTTGTGATTTGAGCTTTTCTTCTGGATAATTAATTTAAGCACGGCTCTGTATTTCTTCAAATGTTAGATCTTGAATCTGCCTGAATATGCTTGAACACTTTGAAGAAATTTTCTTGATCTTGCAATTAAGTATTTAGCAGGTATTCTTTTGAATTTGGCTTTCCCCCTTAATTTGATCTTTCTTGACTAGATGGATTTCTTGCTTGTTATCATATGCCCTGCATACCCTTTGATGTTGTGGAGGTAATCTATTTATAGGGGTTCATTCAACATTCATCCTGCTTCGTAACGGCTATATTTTACGATTGTTCTGTTTGTGTCGGTGACTCATCCAATGAGATTTCTTTCTTTACAACGTTCGATTGTACTTCCGGTTGTTGGATGACTAACTTGTAAAACGAGTTTCCTTATCGGTTTTATACTTGAGTTTACTACTTGTCGGTTTCCTTCTTGACTTGCGGCGATTAACCGAGATTTTATTCTTCTTCAAATATCGGTACTCCGGTTTTCATCGATTATAATTGACTTAATCAGAGTACACCATGATACATTTATCATCTAAGAATTCATTGTCCTTATGATTCTTAGGTCTTCATACAAGATCCATAAAGTCAGTTCAGGTCATCACAATCTTGCTTGAAGTCCAACGTTACAGTCTCGACTTGTAATCTTCATAACTGAGTTTGAGCCCTCAGTTCTTCATTCTTCAATAACTGAGTCTGTGTCCCTCAGTTCTTCAATCTTCTAGATAAGCCAACCAAGTCTGTAACTCTTAGCGAACTTATCTTCTTCAATCTTCTGTTGGTGTGCTCTATTGTCAGTTTCTCGTAGAGTCTCAGCTAGTCAAAATGTCAGTTTCTTCATTTCTCAGTTCCGGTCAAGAACTATTACAGTGCTTGTCTGATTTAACTTATACAAATATCAGACTTTAATAAATCCTATACATTGGTATCTAGACATCTTTTTGCTTTGCACTATAACAGCTAGTTATGACACTTCATCAATGAGGTTAAGAACAATTAATAAACTAAGTGATGAATCATCATCAAAACATAAATTTTATTTCCAACAATTTCCCCCTTTGTGATGATGTCAATACCCTCCTTAAAAGCAATGCAAAAAGATAAAAGATAAAATATAATAAGCAACACCATGAACTGAGAAACTGAAACTTTATTTAATAGCTGAGTTACAAGGTTAGAATACAACATAAGTAAAACAACTAATTTTAATGTCCTGGTTGATTATCATAGTTCTCTGCAACAATTCTCATTTCCTCATTCGTGGCTGAATGTTGAATTCCATGAATGCTTGCCCAAATGTTCCAAGACTGAGATAAATTATTTTTCTTGAAAAATTTACTTTTGAATAGAGCTGCAAATGTGAAGACTGATGTCCTGAGTCTTTCATTGGTGGCTGTTCTCAGTAGAGTTTGAATGAATTCAGGTTCGGCCTTTTCAACTTTCTCTCGAAGCTTTATCTAAAGTACCATCTCGCTTCCCATTTCTTCGCTTTATTCCAATAGTACACAAGTATCTTCTGCATGTGTAGAAATGTTTCAAGAGATTCTTCTTTTGATACTCCTTCTTTCTCTGGTAAGTCCTTGAATAAATTGTAGAGTCGAGAATCCAGACCAACTCTTTTGTCAGTTGGTTCTGAGTATTTAACAATCAGTTTCATCTCATCATCAGTAAAATCTCCTCTTGCTTTCTTCACTTCACTCAACTTATCATCAACATTTGTGAGAGCTTGTGGCATTTCAAATTTGCATGGACTTTTAAGATGTCCAAACTTTCCCCCTTATTGACATCATCTTTATTAATCGGGATTTTGATGTAAGCATTCAATGTTTGTTGAGTTGATGCCAATATGGTTTGAGCCACAACTGAGTCCTTTAAGCCCTGTTCCATTAAAAACATTCTGTCCACTAAATTACTGAGAATGCCTTCCCATCTGTCTTGAGTTTCATTTTTCTTTGTGACATGTTCAGTGGTTGTTTTCCGAATCTCAAGCAGAGTAGTTTGACAATTGTCATTCACGGTATCCATCTTCTTTTCAAGTTTGGATCGTTCATCTTGACCGGCTTCTAAAGATTTTAAAACTTTTCCGAATAAGCTCATATCATCCTTTTGAATTCGAGTATCTCATTGTGATAATATCTAATGAGATCAACTTGAGTAGGAACATCTTGTGAACTTCTTTCTTGTTGTTCCTTTGACTTGCTTGTTTCAGCATCTGTTAAATTAGTTTGCTTTAGAGGTGAGAGAACGATTTCCTTCAATTTCTCTCTACATTCAGTTGATTGTCTTTTCTCTTCCGACTGTTTCTCAGTTTCCTCCAATTTTGATGAACCAATAACTTTTGCAGGTGACAAATGTACTTCCAGTTCATCATCTGATTCTTCTCCAGGTATGTCTGCCAATGTTCTTGCTATTTCAAGTGTGGATTTATCGGTGGGAGATTGGTAACCTCCTTCTGCTTCTTTGTCCGACCGAGTTTCAAATAAGTTTTCAGAACTTGAGCTTCCACTGCTTCCACCAGAACTACTTGAGTCTTCATTAGTATTTCGTTCTGTTGCAGTTTCCTTTTCTTGTATAGAGGCAAGAATCCCCTTTTATAGGTCAGGATCTTCCTCAAAATCATCATCAACATTTTTCTTAGAGCTTTCACTGGCAATGGCTTCCTTCCAATAGCTGTTTCTGATTAACGCATACCCTTGATTTAGGAATTCTTCTGTATTGATTATCTCCATTAAGCTTGTAATGTTGTATAGATCGAATACCCATTTCTCAATGATCTCCATTTCTGCACGCTGACTTCTTTGATCATTTATAGAGCTAAACTTCCAAGTTCTGTATCTTTGCAATCGTTCATAATCAGCTTTCAATAGTTCTGTATGAGCAGATGGAGATTTGAATGGCGTGAGGGTGTCTTCTGAATCTCTTGTGATCTCATGATCTTCTCCTTGAGTAGGAACTTCAATTTGCATGGGATCATCAGTTTGCACAAGATTTGTTCTGTTGGTTTCTCCTCGGCGAATTGGAGCAACTGATGTCCCTTTTACAGTATCAGAAGCTGAGATTATTGGCTCAGTTTGCAAAACTTTTTCACTTGCATCTTCTTCAACGGCTTGTTTTTCACTTTGCTCAGGTTCCAATTCAACAATTGGAACTTCTTTCATTGTGTGTCCAGTGGGTTCAGCTTCATGAACTTGTTCATCCAATAGAATAAACTTGGTTGATTCTGTTGTTGCTTCAGCTTCCTTTTCTTCAGTTTGAGGAGCTGGAAATTCTTTGGCAGTTTCCTCTTGTTCCAAGCTGGGTACAGATTCTTGAGGAGTAGCCCTAGACTTTGAAAGCAACATAAGCATGTTCAATGTTGTTTCATCAATCAGTCTTTTATCACTATCTGACTCTTCATTATCGGGATCAGTTCTCAGGGTCTGTTCCCCCTGAGTTACAGCTTCTTTCTGCAAGTCAGTTTCAACAGTCGGCCCTCTGTTGATAACTTCAGTTTCTTTCATTATTTCCATTCCTTGTAAATGCATAGCTTCTTCTTGAGTTGGTAAAACCCCAGTTACCGAAATTGGAATGGATTCGGTGAGATGAATTTCAGTTTGCACTTCTGGTGCTGATCTGTCAGCAACTTTAGTTCTAGCTTCTTGAGTTGATGACATTTATATTGATTTCTCAGTTACGCCTTTTCCAGTTTCTTCCAACTGCTTTCTTCTTTTCTTCAAGTCTTCAATTTGTGCTAACACTTCATCTCCAGTTGCAGGTTCTTTTGATTTCCTGCTTTTCTTTTTCTTGAGTTCAGTCTCAGTTTTCTCAGCTTTCCTTTTCCTTGACTTTTCTTCCTTAATATCAATCTTTCCATCAGCAACAAGTGTTTCTTTCCTTTTAGCAACTCCAAAGTGATCGAGTATCCTTTGGACTACTAATGCTAGGGTTTTCTTGTGATAAAATCTTCCTTTCTTCACGTCGGTCTTCTTTTTGGGTACATCAATTGATTGTGCTATCAATTGATCAAATAGATACCTTGCCCAATTGAAATCCTTTTCAAACCAGATTATGTAAAGCAAATCTAGTTTTGCTCCAGATAAATTGCTGAAGTTTCCAGCATTCCCTAATTATGCAATTTGCCAGCAACTTCGAAAGAAAATTAAACTCGGCTTGAGTAGGCTTGTGCTCCATGTCGTAAGACGGTAGATTCACCATTAATTGCTATATCTTTCCATAACTTCTCTTTACGTTCTTTAGTCAACTTAATGGCTGCGTTCCTCCGGATTTGTCAAACCCGAAGATTTACGCAATTAACTCTTCGGTGACTTTGATTTCCTTATTACGACGGTGGTGATGAAGGTTTGTGTGTCTTCTCCTTCCACAATTGTTCTTCCAAATTGATAGAAGTCTCCGATGCTTTCTAAACAAACACTTTTTAGATCGATGTTGAAGACAGCTTCCAATCCTTTAATTTTTCGAATTTTTGTCGTAATAGAATTAACTAGAGTTTGATCAACATACTTTGCAATATATTGATCAAGAGAAACGATCATTCCGGGTTCAACACGAGTGAAAGTCATTTTTCTGGATTTGATTGAAGATTTGAAAATTTGAAATTCAGAGAGTAGATTCAGAATTCAAGCGTAAAGAATTTATATAAAAGAAAATTCTGGATATTTATAATTTGGAGTGGGGGTAGTTAAGAATTGAGTGGGACTTAAAACGTCCTGTCATAAATGTGTTGAAATTGCAAAAAAAAAGTGGATGTGTGGAAATTATGAACGGTTTAGATTGAGAAGGGCCACGTCTTTTCTTGATAACCGTAGCAAGATAAAAGTGGATTAAGAAGGTACGGTGTGTTGACAGCTGTATATTCTCAGTTTTGTCCTCATGCTGAATTCAAAAACTTAGCTGTGAAAACAACTCAGTTTTGTGAATTACACTTTTCAGTTCTCAGCTGGTTGTGTTTCTCCTGCAAAACAAAGTGAGAAATTTTTGGTACCCATATCTTTTTGGGTCCTAACTGATTAGCTCGTGATGATACAACTTTGTACCTTTCTTGATATTTTGACTGTGTGAAGTCAGTTTTCACAAACTTTTCCTATTTTGTCATAACAGTTTTAAATTTGTTTTGATTGTGAAACTGATGTGATGGTATATTCCAATCTTCATCTGTGGGAAATAATCTTCCTTTCCCTCTGATCCTTGAATGATCTTTATCCTTAGATGGATATGACTTGAAGATTTTTCTTGCGATATTGGATCGGTTTCTTGTTTTCGACCTTCGAGTTTTTCTGTAAAATCTGTTGGCTTGGTGAATTTTACTAACAGATTTTTCAGTTTTAGCGGCTTGTGCATTTGGCTGTGCTGAGTGTCTATCAGTTCTAATAACTTTATCAGTTTTCCGAGTTTTTGACGGTTGAGTAGTCACAAATTTTATTGCAACTAATCTTGGTCTTAACTTAGAATTATACTGATTATCAAACCCTAAACCAGATCTATCTCCAAATGGTTTTCCTGGTTTGAATTGAACTTTGGAGATTGGATCAACTGATGATTCACTGATGTTTACAACGTTTGTTGGTTTATCAGTTGGTCCAATCACTTTGGTTCCATTATTAGTCTTGATTAGGTTAATTTCAGCGTTCAATCTTGAAATTTCAGTTTTCAATAAATTTTTCTCCTTTTTGACATTCTCATTATTCTTTTGAATGATCTCTAATTGCTTTATGAGTATGTCCAAGGTTTCATTGAAATCTTCATTTCTTTGATTGTTCAGGATAGTGTGAGATTTAGATGTAGATGCACTTACCTTCTGATGTTTGATAGATAAACCTGGTGTTGAGGAATCATCACTGATCAGAACTTGTTTCCCTTTATCAATAGCATTCGCCTGTGTAGCTCCTAGCAATATGATTTCTTCATCGCTTTCTCCTCCATGGCTTGTAGGTAAGGCCTCATCAATATCTATGACTTTTATACTGGATGGATCTCTGGTTAGCTTTTCTTCTATGGAGTCAGCCACCCGTATTAATTCTCTTTCTGCTTCTTCTGAAAGATCACTTAAGGATGGAAATCCTCTGGATTCATCATCAATATTCGCATTAAACTCAATGTCTTCATCATAACTGAAATGAGGTTCTGGATTTGTGTGAGAGCTTGTGGTACTGAATCTTTCAAACACTTGATCTTGAAAATCATAGACAACATTCTGCAAGTAGTCAGTCAGGGGGTTATTTAGCCAATTTCTAATTCTAGATGTATCCATTGTAATGAAGTACAGTAAGGGTTTTCAACAGTTGGTTGTTTGGAAATAATCGATGCACGGTTATCCCTTTGATCAGTAATAATTCGGATCTCCTCCAAAAAGGAAGAACTCGCTCCGATACCAATTGTTGGTCCCTTGGAAAGGCTAACACAAGTTTAGAGGGGGGGGGGGGTGAATAAACTTGTCACCAAAAACTAATCCTGAGCCGGAAAAGTCCCGGAACCGAGTTTCTCGAAACTTAAGGCGATCTTCGCTTTGTTCATGTCCCTTTAACTTGTGCGGAGTTCAGTTAGCTTAACTGAATATAAGTTATTACTGACTTATATTTAGTCTCGTTAACTGGCAGCGGATATAAAATTAGCCTTTAACAACAAGTAACTATAATTTCGATATGAAAACCACTATAAGGAAATAAATGAATGCATAAAGTAAATAGACAAGAATTATAGAGGTTCCAGGTGGTGTAATCCTGTACGTCCTCTCTTCCCCTGTGATGTTGAGGAAAATTCCACTAGAACTTCTTTGAGATGGCCCAGTTACAAAAAGTCCTAAACTGATAGTCCTTGGCTAATCCCTAGCTTCACTATCTAAGCACTTGTAGAACGGTAGGATTGCTGCTCTTCAATTGTTTGAACCACTGGTCCTTGGAGGGTAGAATTGCCTCTTCACCAGCTCATCACAAACACAGTCTTCCTGACTGCACTCAACTGTCCTTCACACCTTCTTGGTGTTTCACAGTCTAAACCTTTGATAAGATCAAAGTAGAGACTTTGAATCAATGACTATGATTCAACTGCGATTTGAGCTTTTCTTCTGGATAATTAATTTAAGCACGGCTCTGTATTTCTTCAAATGTTAGATCTTGAATCAGCCTGAATATGCTTGAACACTTTGAAGAAATTTTCTTGATCTTGCAATTAGCAGGTATTCTTTTGAATTTGGCTTTCCCCCTTAATTTGATCTTTCTTGACTAGATGGATTTCTTGCTTGTTATCATATGCCCTGCATACCCTTTGATGTTGTGGAGGTAATCTATTTATAGGGGTTCATTCAACATTCAACCCTTCGTAACGGCTATATTTTCGTCATTGTTCTGTTTGTGTCGGTGACTCATCCAATGAGATTTCTTTCTTTACAACGTTCGATTGTACTTCCGGTTGTTGGATGACTAACTTGTAAAGCGAGTTTCCTTATCGGTTTTATACGAGTTTATTACTTGTCGGTTTCTTCGACTTGGAGCATTAACCGAGATTTTATTCTTCTTCAAATATCGGTACTCCGAGTTTTCATCGATTATAATTGACTTAATCGAGTACACCATGATACATTTATCATCTAAGAATTCATTGTCCTTATGATTCTTAGGTCTTCATACAAGATCCATAAAGTCGAGTTCGGTCATCACAATCTTGCTCGAAGTCCAACTTTACGCCTCGACTTGTAATCTTCATAACCGAGTTTGAGCCCTCGGTTCTTCATTCTTCAATAACGAGTCCGTGTCCCTCGGTTCTTCAATCTTCTAGATAAGCCAACCGAGTCCGTAACTCTCGGCGAACTTATCTTCTTCAATCTTCTCGTTGGTGTGCTCTATTGTCGGTTTCTTGTAGAGTCTCGGCTAGTCAAAATGTCAGTTTCTTCATTTCTCAGTTCCGGTCAAGAACTATTACAGTGCTTGTCTGATTTAACTTATACAAATATCAGACTTTAATAAATCCTATACATTGGTATCTAGACATCTTTTTGCTTTGCACTATAACAGCTAGTTATGACACTTCATCAATGGGGTTAAGAAAAATTAATAAACTAAGTGATGAATCATCATCAAAACATAAATTTTATTTCCAACAAAAAGGAATTCTGACAGTGTCAGTCCTATGAATAGTGACAGAAAGCAAGTCAAATGGGACAAAAACCAGGAACGGTTATATTTGAATTTCAAATACAAGTCACATGCATTCCGACCTATAAATAGAGGACTTTTAACTCAGAAAAAGATGATGATTGATGAACCTTAAGAGAAAAATATAAGAGATATTTCTGAGCTGAAAAAGCGCCCTGCTGAACCTACTGAGCTTAACCTTACGATCTAGAGAAAATCTTCAAGTGTATTACGTATTCAAGCTACATCAAGTTTACACACTTGAAGATCGCAAGCCGCTATGATTATATCATCCTAGTCAAGCTTTGCCGCAACCGAATCATTTACTTGATTCAATCTTTATCTTTATAAAGAACCCGCTGAAGACAGTGAAGCATCTGTTGGGTGTGAAAGACTGTTGTTTGTGGTGGAGCTGGTGAAGAGGCAATCCTACCCTTCAAGGACCAGTGGAAGACTTTGGAGCAGCAATCCTACCCGTTCCTAGTTTTCGGTTGTGAAGCCATAGTCATTGGTGAAGGACAAGCAATTTAGGAATCTTTGTAACAGATACATCAAAGATCTCTAGTGAATTACCTCCAACATCACAGGAGAAGAGTGGACTGACAGGATTACACCACCTGGAACCACTATAAAATCTGCCTACTTACTTTCTGCACTTATATTCTGCATTTAGTTTATTATACACATCAACCTACTGGATCTAGCAATTGAACTCACACATATACACTACTGAGTATCTAATACTTAGTATCATATTTAACAACAAGTTTTAAGGCTTAATTTTTGATATAAATCCGCTGCACAAATTCAGTAAACTCAACCATCAGTAGACTACTGTATATCAGCAGACTGCTGAAGTTGCTGAGTTTGTTAACTCCAGAAAGTTTTAAGTGTTAACTTTATTCACCCCCCCCCCCCCCGTCTAAACTTAACCAAAGCCTTTTCAAGGGACCAACAGAAGTTGTGGTATATATTTCCTCTGAGTAAGATAAAGGCCATCAGAAGTGGAAAGAGCCTCGATGCACAAGAAATAAGATAAGGTGCCAAGATCTTTGACATGGAACTGCGAGCTGAGATAAGTAATAACCCGCGTAATAAGAGAGGTAGAGGTACCTGTAATAATCACATCATCAACATATATAAGTGAATAAACACGATGATCACCACGTGAGTATATGAACAAAGTTGTGTCGGCTCTAGATGGCGAGAAGCCGCAAATTGAGATAGAGCATCAGAGAGACAGGAAAACTAGGCACGAGGTCCCTGACAGAGACCAAGAGACTTCACTTGAGGCATCATACATAGCCCATAAAGAAAACCATTCTGGATGTCAACTTGATGGAGGGACCATCCCTGAGATACATCAAGGGAAAGCAATAGTCAAATCTTGACTGGCTTCACAACCGGGCTGAAAGTATCTGTGAAGTCAACACCCTCGGCCTGGTGAAATCCCTTTGCTACCAGCCAAGCTTTATGAAGATCAAAACTACCATCATCATGATGCTTCGTGTGATAGACCCACTTGTTACCTACAACATTCATATGAGACTGAAAGGGCATAAGATCCCAAGTATTAGTACGTAAAAGAGAATTGATTTCCTCTCTCGTAGCATTACACCAAATACGGTGTTTGGAGGCTTCAGTGTAAGAGGTCAGGCCGGATGAGGTAGTGGAGTTAAGAAAATCTCGGGGAAGTGGATAGCGAATATAATCATACATTTGAGTTGGTTTAAGGGAGTTTGTTTTGGTGTGAGTAACCATAGGATGTGTTGGAGGAGGATCACGAGGGGGCGATGGAGGAGAACTGGCCGGAGTGGGTGGGGCCGGAGATGGTGAAGGGGAGGGGTCCGGGGGAGGTGGTGGGTCGGCCTGAGGTGGGGAAGGAGCGGGAGGGGCTGGGTTTTGGAGAATTATGGTCGGTAAGGGAACAATGATAAGATTCGGGACTATAGGGGTGCTTGAGGGAGTGTAAGGAAAGGTTGTTTCGTCAAAGACAACGTGACGAGCAATGTAAACACGACCGGATGAGATCAAGGCATTTGTTGCTGTGATGGTATGGACGGTATCCAAGGAAGATGCAGGATTTGTATCAAAAGTCGGTTTTATAATTATTGTATGTGTGAAGGTAATGCACAACCGAACACTTTAAGGAATGAGTAATCAGGCATGCATCCAAAGACCATCTCATACGGGGATTTTTCATGCAGGACTCGGGTAGGGAGCCGATTTATTATGGAAACAGTGGAGACAAATGCATCTTCCCAGTAAGTGAGGGGAAGATTGAACTAAGCGAGAAGGGTGACTCCGACTTCAATGATTTGGCGGTGATGTGTTTCGATGGCGCTGGCTTGTTTGTGAGTGTGTGGACAAGAACGGCGGTGGATGATACCGAGAGAGGTAAGATAGTGGGTGAGATGGCGGTATTCGCCACCTCAGTCAGTTTGCAAACTCTTAAGTTTTGTGTTAAATTACCGCTCAATCATAGTGAGAAAATCACGAAACACAGATTCAACATCAGATTTACGCTTTAAGGGAAAAATCCATTAAAACTTTGTAAAATCATCCATAAAACTAACATAGTAACGAGATCCGTAAATAAAATATTCAATACATGGACCCCAAACATCGGAATAAATTAAATCAAGCAGTGCAGAAGAAGTAAATTCAGACACATGTAAAGTTTGACGATGACTCTTAGCTAACTGACACAGTGCACACACAAAATAGAGGGTGCTTTATTGGATAAACTAATAGATAAACGACCAAAAACTTGACGGAGAACAGGAAACGAACAGTGTCCAAGATGTTGGTGCCAGATGGAGGAAGAACTAGAGGCGGCAGCAAGGGCTTGTGTTGGTCCCTTGAAAAGGCTTTGGTTAAGTTTAGAGGGGGGGTGAATAAACTTAACACTTAAAACTTTTGGAGTTAACAAATTACGCAACTTCGGCGGTCTGGCGATACTTCCGTCGATACTTTAGTAGCTTCTTCGATAAACGATAGTCTACCGACGAGTTGAGTTTGCTTGAATTTGTCCAAATGTAATTATATCAAAATTAAGCCTTAATACTTGTTGTTAAATATGATACTAAGTATTAGATACTCGGTAGTGCAAGTGTGTGATTTCGGTTGCTAGATTCGGTAGGTCGATGTGTAAAATAAACTAAGTGCCGAAAGTAAATGCGAAAGTAAGTAGGCGATTTTATAGTGGTTCCGGGTGGTGTAATCGTCGGTCCACTCTTCTCCCGTGATGTTGGAGGAAATTCACTAGAGATCTTTGATGTAGCTTTTACAAAGATTCCTAAGGTTGCTTGTCCTTCACCAATAACTATGGCTTCACAAACCGAAAACGGGAACGGTAGGATTCTTGCTCTCCGAGTCTTCCACTTTGGTCCTTGAAGGGTAGGATTGCCTCTTCACCAGCTCCACCACAAACAACAGTCTTTCACACAACTGTGCTTCACTGTCTTCAGCAGGTTCTTTATAAAATAAAGATTGAATCAAATAAATGATTCAGTTGCAGCAGCTTGATTAGGATGATATAATCAGCAGCTTGCAGGCTTCAAGTGTGTATACTTAATGTAGCTTGAATGCGAATACACTTGAAGAATTTCTCTCGGATCGGTAGCTTTAAGTTCGGTAAGTTCGCGGGGTGTTTTTCACTTTCGAATAATATCTCTTCAAAGTTTATCAAAATTCATCATCATGTTTCGAGTTGAAAGTCCTCTATTTATAGGTAGGAGAACATGTGACTTGTATTTGAAATTCAAATGTAACCGTTCCTGGTTTTTGTCCCATCTGATTTGCTTTCTGTCACTATTCATAGGACTGACACTGTCAGAATTCCTTTTGACGGTGCGATCTGTCCACCCTTTGACTTATAACCATTGGATAAAGATCTGAATCATCCCAACGTTCTTTTAATCTCAGCCTTTGATTTGTTTGATAAGTTAGAGGTAGTTGGCTGTCATTTTCAATGTAATCTTCCAATGTAATCTTGAATTACCCGAGTATTTCATCAGCAGGTTCATCAGTCTGCTGTGATACATGTCGATCATTTGAACTCCAATTTGCTGTGTATAAAATACAATGCAGCTGACTTCTTTTATCTAACTTTTATTTGTGAAGTTAGATTACACCTTTTTGAATATAACCAAGTTCCAAACATCATTCAACTTATGGAACTTGGACCTTGTACACAAGGTATATGTAATCGCTTTAGGTCATCACGGACTTGCCTAAATTCGATTCCATATCCTTGACTTTAATTACTAAGTTTGATCCCTTAGCCTTCGAATCGAGTTTGAGCCCTCGGCCTTCGGTCTTCGGTCTTCGACGGGTTCACGACTAGTCTGCGACCTATCTACCCTACGATATTGACTAGTCTACGATAAAGCTCACTGACCATTACAGTGCTTGTTTGATCAAACCTATTTATGAATCAAACTCTAATAAACCTATACATTTGATCTAGACATCTTTTTGCCTTTGCACTATAACAGCTAGTCTGGCACTCATCACCAAAACTAAAAAATAAGTCCAACAGCTTGAATGGGAGTATTATGGAAGATGGGAGAGAAGCGGTAGAGACCATCTTTGACAAAGCCCTTAAGATAGAAGTGACCCGAGTAGTCCTTCACAAGATAGTAATTGTTATGAAACTCAAAATTGTTAGGAACCTTTTATTATGTTTTGATGATGGCCATACTAGCTGTTATAGCAAGCCTGAAATAAGTTAAAAATCTCTGTATAAGTCTTTATTTAGAGTCTGACATGTTGTATAAGTCGAGTCAGACAAGTATTGTACTAGTTGGTAGGATGGCTAAGTAAAACAGAAATCCGGCAGAGCAGAAGCAGCCAAGTATCAGCAGAGAAGCATGAAGACATATTGGTCTGACTTATAACCAGGGAAGTATGTGATGACCTTGGATAAGTCTAAGTTATATTTCAAGTGATGAAATTCATTGTTTAAATATGGTGTACACTGATCTCACTCAAATCAAGGATCAGTGAAGTACAAGGACTCTTGTAAACTCAAAGAAATCAAGAAAGCAGTGAACCGGCAAAGTGAACTGACTACCTGCCGAGTAAAGAAAAAGCAGTGAAGGAAGAATTTATCAGCTAAGTCAGCAGGAACACTCAACCGATCAATTAACAGCCAAGTAAAAGAACAGCCGAGTAAGGTATATTATCCACACTTATTCAGAACGTGAAAAGTTAAGGAAGATTCAGAGGATCAAGCATTAAATGCATAATCAATCAAGAATCAATCAGTGACGGATTTTATGATGAACGTTTGAAGAAAATCTGGATCACTGAAAACAAAGAGAACATCATTAAGGGGGAATCAAGAATTAAATCAAGGATTATTCCCCACATTAAATAGCCAACGGACGGAAATTCAAAGCAATGATTATCAAGGCTATAAATAGAAGGCATTGACAGACAGGAAAAACAACGATTGAATTACATAAGAACAATGAGAAACTCTGTCAATTTGAAAGGGATATTTGACTTTAGGGATATTTGACTTACCCAGAAGCCTAACCTCATATACACTTCTTTAAATTCATTCACTGAGTCCTTTGCCTTTGTGGTAGGTATACCTATTCCACTTCTACCACCTCTGTGTTTGATCCTCATTGATCTGATTCTTGCTTCCCAAAATTTAAGTCCCAAAAATGAGTTTAGACCTTCATGAAATCTCTTGTCAAGATAGGGTCTATGTCTGTTATTATATACCTTCTTGTATTGTTGGAGAAGCTCATCAGTGAGTGGAAGTACGCAGTCTTGTGGTTGTTGTCCGAAAGCATTAGTATCGACTTCCCATCTCTTCTTTGCAAAAATTCTGGGCTTCTTTTGCTTCGCCGTTGCCTCTTCCCCCTTATTGACATCATCAACAAACCGGGACAGCAGGCCATGCACACTTTCCTGTGTGATAACTAGGTTGTTCAGTTGTCCTTCAATGATTTCAGTCCTAGTATCAATGGCTGTGATCCTTTCTTGCATTGTTTGCTCCAGCAAGGTTATCCTCTCAGTAAGTTTAGGATCAGGCACAGCAGGTTGTTGTGCAGCAGTAGGCTCAGCAGGCTTAGGTGTAGCAGCAAGGTTGTCAAGTTTCTAATGGATGGAAATAAATTGGTCTTTCAGAAACTTATCTTTTACAATATTTCCAACCTTGATGCCCCTCACATCTAGTATCAGATCATTCACATCATTTTGAGTAGATGTGAAGTTTGAAGCAACTGTACTAGTAGATTGTCTGTTTTCATTCACCATTTTCATCAGTTCTTCAAATCTCTCTTCCTGTCTGTCCAGTTGAGTCCTTAACTGTTGCATGTCATTCCTTACAGTCCTCAACTCATGCAAGACCTCCTCAGGCACTCCTCCAGTCATTCTTCCACCAGTACTATCAGCAGGCTCTTCCATATTATATTGTGGCCTCTGATTGCTCACAACCATTGCCCAACTCCTATCCAGTCCAGCAGGGTTAGGTCCTTGATATTCCTCCAGAAGAGGATCAATGGCAGGTTCCTCAAAAATAGGTACAAATGCCTGTTGGGGATCAACATTAACATCTTCTTCTTCGGGCATTTGGAACTCTTCATCACTAAAGTCATAGTCCAAGAAATTTCATCCACATTAACGTTAGCGGTCTGCGACCATCTTTTCCTTCGGTGGTCTTGTCTCCGGTAGGCTCCACTACGGCGGCCTCTTCGGCAACGGGGGTTTCCTCCAAACCCAAAGTTTGTTCCAACCTTTGTCCGTGTGTTCATTTGAGACTCGAGCACTTGTACCTCCTGTTCCAACTTTGTGTCCGAGTGTTTGTTTGTGACCCAGTAACCTGTACCTCCTCTTCAACTCTTGGATCAGGTGCAATAAATGCCATAATCACTTGATCTGGAAATATTTCCATGTTTTCTTGTTGAAATGATTCCAAATCACTGATCCCTCTCAGCAGGTTTGCTGTTTTGGTTAGTACAGCCTCAGTGTCAATCCAGTGTTGATATTGATTTGATTCCTCTGAACTGGCACTGGGTTCATTGTGATCAGTGGCCTTCTCTTCATCCAAACCAAAGACTCGCCGAGCTTCGGTTGTGCGGCAGGCTCTACAACATGGAATGTATTTGGTTCATCAGCTAGCCTACTAGCACTAAAATTGACTCCATCATTGATTAATGCTTCCAGATCATCCATGGTGAGATCCTGTAGATCCTCATCCATCTCTCCAGTTTGCTGTCTCTCAGTAGACACTCCAAGACACCGATGGCGCCTTACGGTAGGGTCAATGAACATAGCGATCCCATCTTGGTCTCTCCTGGACCGGAGGGGTGATTATCATCAGAATCGGATGATGAAGAGCCATCATCATCACCTCTTGGATCCCTGAACTTGATACCCGCTTCTTTCTGTTGATCATCAAACAAATCCATTAGCCTTGATTGCAGCAAGGTGGTATCAACCAGATCTAGCAAGTTCTCCACTCCCAACTTTTCAAAAGCCCATTCCTCAAAATCAGTCATAGGCTCAGCAGCTGGCTTTTGCTTCTTATAGAATCCAAACTTCCATTGAAAGTAATCAGCCACCAGTAGGATTTTTGGATCAACATACCCCTCTTTCCTCTTCTTCTCAGGTTTTTCATAGGGTAAGAATGATCCTTTGGGAGCTCTTCCAGTACCTTGTTGGCCTCCAAAGGTCCCAACAAGCTGATTCAAAGTTTCTTCAACAGATGCCTCAAAGTCAGTAGTTGCTGAAGTTGTGTATTGGTACCTACTACTTCCATCTGTACAATACTTGGTTCTTCCTGGCTTACATGCTCATCAGCAGGGTTAGCAGCAGACTGCTCTTCCCCCTGAGTTCTTGCAACACTTGCAGGGTCTTCAACCAAGTCTTCAACTACCACAGCAGGTTCAGGTTCAGTGGTTTGCTATGGGTCTTCAGTAGATACTACAGCAGGCTCAGGGTCAGTAGACTGCTGTATATCTCCAACAGATTGCTCAACAACAACCTGTCCAGCTTCAGTAGACTTAACAACCTCTTCAGGTGAGGAGTCAGTAATTTCCACAGGCTTGATGATAGTCAAGGGCTCAGCCTCAATAGCCTCTTCTTCCTCTTCTACTGATGCTTCTTCTTGGACTCTTTGTGCCTCCAAGTTTTTCAGTTCTTTCCCCTTTCCATGTTTCTTTTTGTGGGTGATTTCTTTCATCCTCTTGGAAAGTGGCTCATCATCTTTTTCAACCACAGTAGACTTCCTCTTTCTACTATCTTCTTTCGTTGTTCCTCAAGATTTCAACAACGGTTCTTCTTACGAAGAACGGCGGGGTCGGTAACCTCCACCGAACCCTCGGCGGACTCGGCGATGCATGTCTTGTTTGCTTTCTTGTTCTTTTTGAAGGCTTTAATACTTCGGTTATCTTCCTTGTTTACGCACCCTTTCTTTTCTCGGCGGCTTTCTTTGGTGCGACGGGTTTAACGGGTTTCTTTTTAGTTTGCTTGACACTGCTCACCACCAAACATCACCATCATCTCCACCATTACCATCATCGGCGGCTTCTCCAAAGCAACCTCTTCATCATCATCCGGACCGGGAATTGCATGATTAATCTCTTTCTTGTATCTGGGCCGATTTATCTTCTCGGGTTCTATGTCGGGAACCTCCAAGTGATCCAAATAGGGTGCGAACCATTAATCCTAAGGGCGGGGCCTTGGATTTCCTCTTTCCCTCTTTTTCTTCCTTGGCTACCTTCTTCATGTAATGAATGAAATAGCCACCCAATCAAACTTCATGCTCCCGCAAATGATTATCATCGGCTCTATCTTGGGTCCCGATAGAGTATCCATACTTCCAACCGGTCCTAGTATGTTCTTTGCAATGAGTTTGCTCGGCGGGTTGTACTCATTGCCAATATGTCTCAGTTGATGCCTGGAACAGATTTGGTGGCTTCATTTGTTTTGATTTGATTAACAAACGCCATCTTGTCCAATCCCATTGCTTCAGGATTTACTGGACCATCCACCATTTCTTCAAAATCAAAAACTTCCCTCGATGGGCGGGGAAACTTCAATCTCCTCGGCATTCACGGTTGTTTTGAATGCTACGCTTCCTTCTTCCACAACCATGTGTTTCCGAAATCCACAACATTTGTATATGAGATTGTTTCCAATCTTATATTGAGTTTGTTTTCCAAGCCGACAAACCTTCTTATTCTTTGACCAATGTTGATGGCCACTGCTCCGTTTGGTTTGCATCAACAACATAGCCTCTAACACTTTGGCTTGATTTGATCTCGAACATCAATCTTTTCACCATTGTTATGAGAAAATAAGATGAAGAAGATAGTTTCTCAAATCTGTGTTCACACGGTGTAAAAACAAAGAGTATTAATGCGAGATTTTGCAAGTAGAGAATCTGCTGTGTGATAGGCTGAATATATAGACGGGAGGTGGTTGTAATCGTCGGTGCACGTACATCCATATTAACCATGATTAATGCGAATAAGTCTTTGTTTTGACACGTGGCCCATTACTCCTCCATAACGTTTGTAACCGTTGGATAGTGTTAACTGCGGTTATAAAGGGATAAAATAAATATCCCGCCAATCTGCTTTTTGACTTTAAAAGCTTTGACTGTGTAACGTTCCATTCGGCAGGGTTGTCCTCGGGAGGGTTGGCTCGGCGGTCTGCTGATAAAGGTGCTTCAGCAGGCTGCTGACAAAGTGACTCTGATGATCCTTGATTTCTTCTAATTTTGTTCAATTGATAATACAATATGAAGTTTAATACCAATGACTGATCTGTCAATTGAGCTCACCCAAAATGACAAAGACCAATCCCCTTGGCAACCTCATTTGCTCAATTGTCCAAACATAAGTACATGGAATTGTTGATACCAATGACTAGTCTGCTAAGTGAGCTCACCCAACATAGCAAAGACTAATCCCCTTGGTGAATTCCAGTACACTGCTGATTATCAATCAACTTTGATAATTCCAAGTTCAGTCCTTAGTTTAGCAAATCTTTCACTATCAAGTGGTTTAGTGAAGATATCAGCAAGTTGATCTTCAGTAGGGATGTATAGAACCACCACATCTTTCTTTTCAACATGATCTCTTATAAAATGATGTCTCACATCAATATGCTTGGTTCTTGAATGCAAAACAGGATTTTCTATGATTGCAATTGCACTTGTGTTGTCACACATAATTGGAATTTCCTTTTCTTCAATTCCATAATCCCTTAATTGTTGTCTTAGCCATAATACTTGTGCACAGCAACTTCCAGGAGCTATGTACTCAGTCTCAGCAGTGGAAGTTGATATAGAATTTTTTTCTTGCTAAACCAGGAGACCAGTCTATTTCCCATTAACTGACAGGTTCCTGAGGTGCTTTTTCTATCAATTTTGCATCCAGCATAATCAGAATCTGAGTAGGATATAACTTTGAAGCTTCCATCCTTGGAATACCATATCCCTACTCCCAAAGTCTCTTTTAGGTACTTGAGAACTCTTTTGACTGCACCTAAATGACTTTCTTTAGGTTTTGATTGAAATCTTGCACAAACACCTACAGCAAAGGATATATCAGGTCTGCTGGCAGTTAGGTACAGCAGACTCCCTATCATCATTCTGTATAAGGTCTGATCAACATCTTTGCCTTCTTTATCTTCATCCAATCTGATGTTTGTACTCATTGGAGTTGATATCTTAGTGCTGTTTTCCATACCAAACTTCTTCAGCAACTCCTTGGTATACTTGGTTTGATGAATGAAGATTCCATCTTTCATTTGTTTAACTTGCAATCCCAAGAAGTAATTCATTTCTCCCATCATACTCATTTGGAATTTGCTCTTCATTAGATTTGCAAACTTTTCACAAAGTAAATCATTTTCAGAACCAAAGATTATGTCATCAACATAAATCTGTACCAGCAGGGTGCTGTCCCCTTCACTGATTCTGAAAAGTGTCTTGTCAATGGTGTCTTTTGTAAAACCATTATCCACCAAGAATTGAGATAGAGTCTCATACCATGCTCTTGGTGCTTGTTTTAATCCATAAAGTGCTTTATTGAGTCTATACACTTTATCTTCTTGATCTTTAACTTCAAATCCAGGAGGTTGCTGAACATACACTTCCTCCTCTAGAATGCCATTCAAAAATGCACTTTTGACATCCATTTGATATACTTTGAAGTTCTTATATGCAGCATGTGCCAAGAATAATCTGATAGCTTCCAATCTTGCAACAGGTGCATAAGTTTCATCAAAATCTATTCCTTCTGCTTGAGAATAGCCTTTTGCAACTAGTCTGGCCTTATTCCTTACAATGGTATCAGATTCATCAAGTTTATTTCTGTATACCCATTTAGTACCAATGATATTTGCTTGACGGCCTTTCAACTAGTGTCCAAACTTGATTTCTTTCAAATTCATTTAATTCTTCTTGCATAGCAATTATCCAATCTGGATATGAAATTGCTTCTTCAACAACTTTAGGTTCCATTTGAGATAGAAAACAAGTAAACATAGCTTGCGGTTGTCTTCTAGTCCTCACACCTTACGGTACATTGCCAATAACTTGTTCAAATAGGGTGATTCCTTCAACCATTGTGGATTCGGCTAGTTTGGTTATCGGAACCTCATCTTCGGTGGGGTCTCTTGTGGCTTCTTCAACAACAGGAGGTTCAGCAGATCCTTGAATAGCTTCAGTTGTTGCATCAATAATGTCACCAGCAGGGTGTTCAGCAGAGGCAGTATCAGAAACTTTTAAGTCATTGAATATTTCCAAAACTTCAACACAATCTGGATCAGTGACTTGTTGATTCTCAGCAGGTTCACAATCTTCATCTTCCATACCAGTGAACTTAGGTTCGTCAAACACAACATGGATTGTTTCTTCATGCTTCAGTGACCTCTTGTTCAATACCCTGAATGCCTTGCTGACTGAAGAATATCCCAAGAAAATCCCTTCATCTGACTTTGGTTGGAATGTTTTCAGATGAACCTTGTGATTTAGGATAAAACACTTGCTTCCAAATGGATGGAAATAGGATATGTTTGGTTTCCTTCCATTCCAAATCTCATAAGGTGTCTTCACGCCTTCTTGTTTACTAATGTTCCTTTTTGTGTATAGCATGCCTTTGTATTAATGCTTCACCCAATATCTTTCGGGTAGCAAAGCTTCACATATCATTGTCCTTCCCGCTTCCTTTAAGGTCCTGTTTCTTCTTTCAAAGAACCCCATTTTGCTTTGAGGTGTACCAAAGAACGCAAGTTGATGTAACACACCATTTTGTTCACGTATTCTCTTATTACTTTGTTGAGAAATTCGGTACTTTGATCGATCTTATTTTTATTCTTGTTAAACTTTTCTCATTTTGTAATCTCTTCAAAAGATTAGGCATGCTTTGGAGTGTTTCACTTTTCTTGTTCATAAATATCACCCAAGTGTACCTTGAATAATCATCCACAACCACTAAGGTGTATTTCTTTCCGTTACACTTGTTGGAGTTATTGGTCCAAAAAATCCATATGCATAAGCTCCAACACTCTATTAGTTGATTGTTTAGTTTTTTATTTGAAGCTTGACTTTATCTGTTTACCTTGCTGACAAGCATCACAAATAGCATCCTTCTTGAATGTGATCTCAGGTAAACCAATCACTAGCTTCTTCTTCACCAACTGATTAATATCATCAAAGTTTAAGTGATTTAGCTTCTTGTGCCATAACCAATTGAGTTCAGACTTGGTATGCACAATCAGGCAGGTTATTGGAACTGTAGTAGACCAATCCACAACATACATGTTTTGTTGTCTTCTACCAGCGAGTACAACTTGATCACCTCTTTCACTAATGACAATACAGTGTTTTTGTCAAAAGTGACCTTGTATCCCATGTCACAGAATTGCCCAGTGCTCAGCAAGTTGTAGTCCAGTCCTTCTACATATGCAACATTCTTGATTGTGAGTCCATTTCTTACAAGTGTGCCATATCCTCTTGTATATCCAGGTGTATTCTTGTTGTCAAAATTCACCCTTGGACCATCTTTTGCCACAAAGTTTGTTAAACAATGCTTATTCTTTGTCATGTGTCTGGAACATCCACCGTCAAAGTACCGTACACCCTACAAAACAAAGTTAATGCATTTTAGGTACCCAAACATGTTTGGGTCCATAGTGGTCGGTGGTAAGCATGACCCTTGGTAAGTTACCATAAGGTCTTCTCCCGAAAAGTGTCATACTTTGGTTCATACATGTATTCCACACATCCATAGGTTCTAACATTTGGTTGTGTAGGATTCACATATGTTTTCGGCCTTTTGGTTTATAATGTTGTTTGAAGTGACTTTTGTTGTTAAAAGCATTAGTATAACCATTATGTTGTCGTCCGTTAGGAACAACCCCTATAGTATGGAGTCCGCCGAGGTCCCCGCTCGAGGCCTTTTATAAGTCCTTGTTGAGTCCTTTCCGATTCCATTGCTTAGGTTTTACCCTAGCATTATGGTTATACTCATTGTTTCTATCGGCGGTGCGGGAATATTCCAATCATCATCAGGGAACAATTGATGTATAACATTTATATGATAAAAATTACGAGGTTTTATATACGTTATCGACTCTTTTTATATAAAATATAAGAAATTATAACGATAATCTTATAAAATATTAAATAAATCTAAATACTATAAAAATCTAGTAAAAGTAATAAAAAGTTATAAATTTTGTACCGGGATAATAACTGGAGTGTCGTGTCGATTTACGGGGGTATTTTTGGTATTTTATTTGCGCATCTTAGGTAAACCAAGACCCCGAGTGACGACACTTTTTGAAGTAAAATCGTATCTTCTCGAAGGAAGTAAGGAAGTGCCACGAGATTTAAAGTTCAAGTGGATCAATGGTTCGTAACACCATTATCGAATTATATTTTCGACGAACAAATGGCCCATCAAAAAGGCATTTTCTGAAGAAGAGTCCTTCATGGAAGTTATAGATCTTTTCAAGAGCTTTCCAACGCTTCTTGAATTATGTCATTTGGAGATCCGAGCTCAAGTTATGATTTTATCAAGTTTCGCATCAAGATGTGAAAATTAACTACCCGGATCAATCCGGATTTACCTCGGATCGATCCGAGGAAACATAATGATTATCCAAAGCATGTGGTCCTGCAGAGAATAATCCTGGGATAAGATTTTTATTCCCGGATCGATCCGGCCCTTTCTCGGATCGATCCGGCTTGGATAACTTTGCCTATAAATAGAGCAGCTTTGCAGGCATATGAAGGGGAGACCAATATATTTTTTCTTAACCTCTTTGTAGTAGTAGTATGTATGTATATCGGCCTTATGCCATAAATAAAGTAGTATCGTTATAATGCTCGAGAAGTTATCGAAGATCGTTGTTGTTGAAGTCGTTGTAATATCCGGAAGAATACAAATTTTCCGATTCAACAAGCTTGTAATCGGGTAAAACTTCTTAAGTATTTATGTTTGTTATGTTTTTCGTTGTTATAATGTTTTTAGGCTAAATCTAATAACTAGCCAAAGTTATGTAATCGTTTTATTTCGATCTTTTCGGTAAAGGAATGTTGTCTAATTAAAATTTACTAAAATTGAGTTAATTGAATCTTTTTCTATTCTGTAACGTATTGATAATATTCGGATTGACGTAATTAACCAAGATGAATCGCACCATATAACCTAACGATGAACTGATCGTAGAAGTTAGGATATGAGATAAAAGATAGAAAAACCGGAGGGTAAAATTGGCCGTGCGAAAGCGTGACTACGGAATCCTATTTCCTACCCGGGGGTAGATTTGTCTCTGGGAAAGATGGATCTTATTAAAATTGTGCTCGAGATCGTAATAATGTTAAAATCAACGCTTTAATTGAAACTAAAACCGGAAAGTTAAATCGATCCGCCCGACAACCGGAGCCTTTTGAATAACATCGGCCATCCGACTAATGGAATAACCTCTTTTATCCGGGGTAGATTTGTACTCGGTACTGCTCGTACTAACCGAGATTAGCATGGGGCGCTTGTGGAGATTGAACTCGATGACAATGACATATGACAATTTCATACGCTCGTGTGAGGAGGAATTGTTAACCTCGAGAGTGCACCGTTTCATTTACTCAATTGGACCTAAAATAAAAGGAAAGATCGAGCACATTCCGTCTACTGAAAAGAACGTATAAATCAATTATATAAACTTTGGCTAGTTCTATAAAATATATTGGTATCTATATATTTATATCTATATATATATTTTACAATCTATGTACATCTATATATATTTATATATCTATATATATTATATTAGAATAACTTTTAAATTACGTATTTATTTTATGTTGAGTAGAATAGTAGTGATATGTGTTATAAAATTGCGGTTTAGATCGAGTTAATAACAGCTCTTTGGTGTTTAACCACACTTAGAAGAATTACCAAGTTCCCTGAGGATTCGACACTCTGACTCACCATACTAGCACTACAGTTTGACCCGATACACTGTCGGTTAAGGACTGGTATTAGCACTAGAAAAGGCCACGTCGTTTTTTCGGCGCCGTTGCCGGGGAACGTCGCTAATTTCTTTTTTTTTGTCTATGGTTACTACTTGTATTAGCTCAAAATTCTCAAGAATAAGTCAACACTTTTCTTATCCCATTTCTATCTTATTTTTCGTTGGTACTTACCTTATAGGTAAGTTACCAATTTTTACTACTATAAATTTCGTATTATTTTCTAATTTCGTTAGTTGATGACCAGAAGTGGTAAGGCCCCACTCACTCCTTATAAGCCCGACATAAACACTTACGAAAGGCGCTTAAGAGTAGAGAGTAAACGAGGTCATACTAGTCGTGGAAATCCCGACGAATCATCTTCAAACAAAAATACGAGAATGGCCGAAATCGTTGATGAAACACCCGAACAAGGGCTAGAACATGCTCTAGGGCATGGACGAACCCCGTTAACCCTAATAATCAAAATAATAATAATAGAAATAATCGAATCGGAACCGTAACAATCGTAATAACCCACCAAACCCGAGACCTATCTCGTGATCAAACTATAAGAAGAAACCGTACTAATAATCCCATTCTTTTACCCAATGAAGGAGCGAATAATTTCGAAATTAAATCTCATCTTTTTGGTTTAATTGACGCAAGAGCCCAATTCCTAGGAGAGGATGATGAAGATCCACATCATCATCTCTATCTTTTTGAAGAACTCGTGCAATACGGCCAAAAGTCAAGGTGCTCATAAGGAATTAACGAGGATGACTATGTTTCCTTTTTCTTTAAAAGAACGAGCCCGAGATTGGTTTATGTCTCTTCCACATCATTCACTTACAAGTTGGGAGGAGATTCAAACTGAATTTCTGAAACAATATTTCACTCCTGGACGAAATTTGGAATTAAAAGTCGAGGTTGCTAACTTTAGACAAGGATCTGAAGAAACGCTCGGGAATGCCTGGGAAAGATTTAAAAAATTGTTAAGAGCTTGTCCCGATCATGGTTATTCCTTAGATATGCAAATTCAACTTTTCTGTCGTAAATTAAGGAAAGACTCACGTGCTGATGTAGATCATGCATGTGGTGGTTCTTTAATGATGAGTGAAGCTCAAATAGTTTACGATGCTATAGAAAAGATTTCCAAAAATAACATAATGTGGGAAACCGGTTCTAGCACCGTAAAAGTAGCTTTTGCAGGAGAATGTACATCTAATACGGAAGTTCTAGCACATTTAGAAAATTTGAGTAGGAAATTTGATGGCCTACAAAACAAAAACCAAAGTTCAGAAAATAGTACACCAACTGAATACTCAAATCGTGATAATATGCCATTAGGGATTGAAGAACCAACAGATATTCAAGAGAGGAGGTGAGTTTTCTCCAAAGAAGATAGGAATTTGAACAATGCATACTCAAACTCGTTTAATGCTATTAGAAGAGATCACCCTACTTATCGATGGTCCGAAAACCCTAGTAAGCAAGGACAACCGCCATATCCAGCTTCCATATAGGAATATGAATAATAATCAAGTTTATCAAGAAAACACATCTAATCGAATTTACAATCATTACCTAGATCCTATCCTCAACATACCACTCAAAGTATACCAAGAACTCAAAGTTCAACTCAACCTCGCGTAGGAGTTGAAAAATGGGAAAAATTAATGGAAAATATGATGGGTGTAGTATCTACTCAAGCTAAGAATATGGAAACAATGATGACTTCTATTGGTACAAATACTAAAGATATGAATACAATGAAAACATCTATGAGTGGACATGATACCGTAATGAGAACGATAGAAGCCTCATTAAGGAATATGGAAGATCATTTGAGTAGGGAAGGTGAACGTAACAATAGTAGACCTCCTGGAGGATTACCAAGTAATACTGAAAGAAACCCAAGAGAGGTAAATGTTGTAGTTACGAGAAGTAGAAAACTCTGTGGTAGTAATGGAGTAGAAAACTTCGGGAATAATGAAGTAGAAAATGATTTAGATGGAAAGAATGATGGAACTAAAGATGAACTTGAATTCACTGATGAGGAAGAAGAAATTATAGAGAATTTCTTGAAAAGGAATAGAAGTTTGGAACCTGAGAATGAAGGTGAAAAATGGGTAAAAATCCCAAGGATTTTGAGAGATCCCATGGATAAAGATTTAAGGAATTTATTCAAGGAACATGTTAGAGTAGAGGATAATGAAAACAAGGATGAAAAACAAGAAGAACTGAAGGAATCTGAAGTAGAGATTGATTCAGGGAATGTTTTAAAAGAAAAAACTCAAGATCATGATACTTGGCGATCAAGTAATACTCAAAGGTTTAAGGAGAAAGGAAAAGAGAAAATGAATTTGGGATCAAAGGTTGTAGATTTAGAATCTTTACCTTACCCACCTAAAGATCAAATTAAAAAGATTAAAACTAATCAGAAGTATGCTCGTTTCCTTGATACTTTTCGTCATATTCATGTTAATATCCCCGTTATCGAAGCTCTAATTAGTATGCCTGCTTATGGAAAATTTCTGAAAGATATTCTGTCAAACAAGAAAAAACTAGAGGAATATGAGAATATATGCCTAAATGAAGAATGTTCTCATGGTTTTGCAACATAAGTTACCACCTAAACTGAAAGATCCTGGAAGTTTTACCATTCCATGTGAAATTGGAGGATTTCTGTTTAAGAAGGTCTTATGTGATCTTGGAGCTAGTATAAACCTCATGTCTTATGAGGATTATAAGAAGCTAGGCATAGGAAATCTTACGAAGACTGAAATGACTCTCGCGTATGGCGTATAGATCGATTAAATACCCTAAAGGAATTATTGAGGACGTATTGGTTAAAGTAGACAAGTTCTATTTTCCAAGAGATTTTGTAGTTATGGAAATGGAAGAAGGATATTCGCGCCACTTATCTTAGGTCGACCGTTTCTAGCTACATGAAGAACTTTAATAGATGTTCGTAAAGGAGAGTTAATTCGAGAGTCAATGAAGATGAAGTTACTTTCAATATTTTCAAAGCTATGAACCATCCATACAAATCACCAGAATCATGTTCTTTTATAGAAGATATTCATTCTGTCTATGATAATCAGTTGCCAACTTTTGAAGACAGATTAGAAGAATGCTTGACTCTATCTATCTATAGGGAAGATGAGGAAGACACCGAAATGAAAGAGATAATTCTTTCTCTAGATAAAGGAAGTTTTACTTTTAAACCATCATGGCATAAGTATTTGGAATTAGAACTAGAAGGACCAGTTCTTAAACCTTCACTGGAAGATCCACCTAAGAATCTGGAATTGAAACCGCTACCTTTAAATCTGAAGTATGCTTTTCTTGAAACTAATAATCTATTACCGGTTATTATTTCATCATCTTTAACTGAGCAACAAGAAGATCAATTACTTAGAATGTTGAAAAAGCATAAGAAAGCTTTTGGATGGACAGTTGCCGATATTCGAGGTATTAGCCCTGAGATTTGCGTTCATAAGATAATTCTGAAGGAAGATGCTAAACCTTGTATTCAACCGCAACGCCGCCTCAACCCAAATTTGCAGTTAATTGTTAAGAAAGAGGTCATTAAACTATTAGAAATGGGGATAATATTTCCCATATCGATAGTGAATGGGTTAGTCCAACTCAAGTGGTACCAAAGAAAGGAGGTTTCACAAAGTGAAAGAGAATGAAAGGAATGAATGGATTCCGACAAGAGAGATTACAGTTATCGAATGTGCATTGATTTTAGAAAACTAAATGATCATACTAAGAAAGATCATCATCCACTTCCATTCATAGTTCGTATGTTGGAACGTTTAAGTGGACATAAGTATTACAAGTTTCTTAGATGGTTATTCAGATATTTACGTATATTCATTGCAAAGCAGAGATAGAGAAAAAACTACTTTCACTTGTCCTTATGGAACTTTTGCTTATAAAAGAATGCCGTTTGGTTTATGTAATGCACCAAATACGTTTCAAAGATGTATGATGGCTATATTTGCTGATATGGTTGAGAAATTCTTAGAAATTTTTATGGATGACTTTAGTGTTTATGGAGATTCATTTGATGTTTGTGTGTTACACTTAGAACGAGTGTTACAACGCTCGTGAAGATACCAATTTAGTACTAAACTCGGGAAAAATGTCATCTAATGGTATCGAAGGAATTGTTTTAGGTCACAGAATCTCTGAAGAAGGTATTGAAGTTGATAAAGCTAAAGTCGAAGTAATTGAAAAATTACCTCCACCAGTTAATTTAAGAACCCTAAGAGGATTTCTCGGACATGCAGGTTTTTATAGAAGGTTCATTGCCGATTTCTCGAAAATAACAAAGCCTCTAAGTCATTTGCTTGAAAAGGAAGTACCTTTTAACTTTGATAGTAAATGTATGGAAGCCTTTCGACCTTAAAAGCGAGGTTGACTACCGCACCGTTGTTAGTAGCACCGCATTGGAGTTTGCCGTTTGAAATTATGTGTGATGCGAGTGATTTAGTTGTAGAGCCGTTTTAGGTCAAAGATATAACAAAATTCTCAAAGCTATCTACTATGCTTCTCACACATTAAACGCAAATTTCGCCTAAATTATGCAACTACGAAAAAGAACTCGTTGGTCGTAATTTTTGCCTTAGATAAGTTTAGATCGTATATTGTCGGATCTAAGGTAATAATTTATACGTACCATTCAAGATCAAGTATTTACTCGCAAGAAAGATGCTAAACCTCGACTTCTTAGATGGATTCTCTTACTTCAAGAATTTGATATTGAAATTAAAGATAAAAAAAGGAAGTGAAAATGTAGTAGCAGATCATCTAAGTAGAATGGAAAATGATGAAGAAATAGGACTTGAAATTAAAGATTCATTTCCGATGAACAACTATTTAAAATAGATACTCCTTCAACCATGCAAATTATTAAAGAATAGAATTCCTTCTAAGGAAATGTCACCCCGGTTTGGAGATATCATTAATTACTTAACTCCGTGATTATATTCCGTCTCATTGGACTTGGCAACGAAAAAGAAATTCTTTTATGACTTGAAATTTTATTACCGGGAGGAACCGTACCTTTTCCGTAAATGTTCGGATGGGATAATCGTAAAATGTGTGCCCGATAATGAAATTTTAAGTGTTTTATCATTTTGTCATGATCGTGAGGCGAGAGGCCATCATGGAGGTTGGAAAACTACTTTTAAAGTTTTACAATGTGGTTTTTATTGCCTACACTATATAAAGATGCGTATAAGTATGTTAAATCTTGTGAGTCTTGTCAAAAATGGGGAAATGTATCTAAAAAACATGAAATGCCTATGCAACCTATTTTAGAATGTGAGTTATTTGATGTTTGGGGTATAGATTTCATGGGACCATTCCCTATATCTTTTGGAAAAAGATTTATTCTAGTAATGGTAGATTATGTTTCAAAATGGGTAGAAGTCAAGCTCTTCCCACTAATGATACCAAAGTTGTCATACGATTCCTTAAAAAGAATATATTTACCCGTTATGGCATTCCGAGGGCTATCATTAGGGATGAGGTCACACTTTTGTAATAGACCATTTACCAAGATAGTTGAAAAATATGGTGTAACACATAAGTTAGAACGCCCTATCATCCGCAAACCAAAGGGTCGTGTAGAGGTGTCTAATAGAGAAATCAAAAGAATCGTGGAAAAAATAGTTGATTCAAATCGTAAAAACTGGGCAGTTAAATTAGACGATGCATTATGGGCGTACAGAACAACTTTTAAGACACCAATTGGGTGTTCTCCCTATAAACTAGTCTTTGGTAAGTCTTGTCATCTCCCAAATGAGTTAGAACACCGAGCCTTCTCGGGCTATTAAATTTCGAATTTCGATCCTAAGGTCGTCGGTGATCATAGATTGCTTCAATTAACCGTAACTAGAAGAATTTCGTCTCGATTCTTATGAAAATGCTCGAATCTACAAGAACGCACGAAATCTTTTCACGATAAGAGAATCTATAGTCGTGAGTTCCATGTAGGTGATCGAGTGCTCTTGTACAATTCACGTTTAAAGTTATTTCCAGGAAAGCTTAAATCAAGATGGACAGTCCATTTAAAGTAACAAGGGTTTACAAATCTGGAGCTGTTGAACTAACTGATGGAAATACGACTTTTATAGCCAATGGCCACAGAGTGAAGTTATTTGTGGAGGGAGAAGGAATCACACTGAAGGGAGAAGTAATGTTACTGACTGATCCCCTGAAAAAATTGAAAAAGCAGAAAAATCAAACAAATTGAGAAACAGAGGAACTGAAATCAGCCGAATATCAGGTGCTATCTATCTTCTACTTTTCTGTGTTTTATATGTTTGAACTAGTTTCGTCTTTTACCGGATAGACGTAAAAGAACTGGATGTCTTTTTTTAGATAGAATAGGAGTTTTTATTTTGCTTTTGAAATTAGGCCTTGATAAAGATGTCGCGTTTGCTATAGTGCTTTAGTTTTTGAGAAAAACAAGCAATTGTTGAGAGAGATCGATTGAAAGAAGTATGTAATGGAGAATCGAGAAGTTCGATAAAGAGAAGGGCAAAGTTTCGATGAGGTGCGTAACTGTGGAAAAGTGAGCATGATGGGAAATGTAGGGAAAGCACAACCAAATCCCGTGATGAGTGTTTGAATGTTGTTAAGAAGGGAACGATTAGGTGGTTATCCGAAAATCCCGATGGAGATCAAAGAGAAAATTCGAACGCCTCATTTCTTAAGGTTAGGTTGATAGAACGTTACGTCGAACTCGGAAGATTTAGAAGTAATGGAATTAGGACCCTTATGAATTTTATAATATTTATAAAATTTTTATATAACTTTTGAAAATTTTATAAATAGGATCTTTATGAAATTACTTAAAAGTTTTATAAAGTTTTTATAAAAGGTTTTATTTAAATTTTGTAGAAGTTTTATTAAGGTTTTATAAAATTTAAAAAAAAAATAAAATAAAATAAAAAATCTTTGGTCGGATCGATCCGACCTAATCCCGGATTGATCCGGAACCTAAAAAAACCTAAAAAGGGAACGGGGTCCTTCTTCTTCTTCTTCTTTCACTTTTCTTACACAGCCGCCCCTCCCCTCTCCCCCAATTCGAATTTTTTCTTCAAATCATCACACAACATTACTATTAAACTACCCCAACTCTTAAACTTTTCTCATTTTCCTCTCCTCTCTTCAAATTTTCATTTAAATTGAAGAATTTTTCAAGGGAAAGCTTCAACTTTCATTCCGGCGAATTTTCATCTTTTCCGGCCAAATTTCAACCTTTTAAGCTTTGGAAGGTAACATTGTAGTCCCTTATTTTGTTAATTTCGTTTTTTTTTTAGCAACTTTTTATTTTATTTTTGTAACTCATTTGTGTTGTTTTGTGTTGTTTTGTTGTTATTTTGTCACTATCATAGAATGGCCGAATCATCAAAAGCCACGAAAAAACGTAAACCTCATATCCCTACCCAAATCCCAGTTATAGAGACTAGGCCTTTAACGGAAGCAGAGTTGAATGTTAGTTTTGATAGAACCGCGTCTCGCGTGCAGCCTAAGAAAGCGTTGAAAAATAAATTTGGAAAGTGTTTAGTTGCAATAGAGAGGGGCTTAGATTTCAAAGATTTGGGAAGGGAGGTAAAAGAAATTTTTGAAAGACGACAAGTTGGTTGGAGTTAGCTAGTTTAAGGTCGGGGGAAATTAACACAACCTTAGTAGCTGAATTTTATTCTCTCGATAGCAACTCATAATGCTACGTAAGGTGGTGAGTTAACTTCTCGTCAACCTAAGAACTAGGACGACCGTTTAATTCTCGTGTTATAAATACTATTTATGGTATCCCCGATATACCGTAGAGTGAGGATTATTATACCGTATGGAATTTAGATGAGCCTCGCGACTTTGATTATATTGTCTCACTAGCCCGTAATGAGTTAGATCCCACCGCCGTCCGGCATGAAAACAAAGTTTTCCTATGGAAATTGTATACGGGATACGAGAGCTATTAAACGTTTTATTAGCCATACTCTTTACCCTACTCGTCATTTTACATCTTTTGGTAAAGAGGATCTCGTGTATTGCTTGGGCTATGGTCAATGATGTACCCGTGGATGTAGGCGTGGTAATGTATAAAAGGGCCAAGGAATTTGTCTCGATCGCCAAACCAGGCAAATCACATGCCTTTTCCTTGTTTTATTTCTTCCTTATGTCGCCGATAGGTGTCCCCGAACTTCCAAATGATAATTTGATGGTGGTTGATGACACGCTTATAGGTCCTAGTTTACCACTTAGGCCGGCAGGAAGAATAGATTTTATGAACCCTAACCGCCAACGACCTCAGCCTACTCCACATGTTTCTCAATCCACTGCTGTCCCTCCTTCATCCAAATAAACTCAAAGTCAATTTCCAAATACCATCACATACGACATGTTTCAATCCATGGCCTATGATGTTCATCGTGCTAATGCCAATATGGTCGTTTTTGCGGAAAGGAATAGGTTATGGTCTCGAAGATTTACGTCAAGGCATGCGAGGTATATATCAAATGAATATACCGCAAAACCCTACCTATGCCGAGATGGATATTCCGCATTGCCAATCCCAGCCATATACCTTGCCCGATTTTATTCCGCCGATCCCACCTCGCTCAGACTTCCAACAAATGCCACATTCTTTTGGATTCCAAACTAGTGGTGTAGGGGATTTTTCGACAGGTACTACGGCAGCTGCGACGTCTGGTTGGCCAGGATTTGGATCATTTGACCATACCACGACGGGATGGGGGAGCACTTTTTCTGATGTCACGAGAGAGATGAGCTCGATGGGACTAGATAGCTCGGTTCGGATGTCAACATATTTTCAAGATCCATTCCAAGAATCGACTTATGATCCGGCCAGTTCTCAAGCCATGCCAAGTTCGAGCCACGTCGAGATGAGTGATGAAGAGGAGTGATTTTAAACATTTTATGATTATTGACATTGAAAACAATTTATTTTTCGTACAATTTTAGGTTATTTTGGTTTTATTTTGGTAGGATTTTATTTTAATACGATCTTCGTAGAATTTTATTTTACTTTCGTTTGATTTTATGATATTACGCACCGTGTAGTAAAATTTATCGTTATAACATAATAAAAATGAACCAAAGATAGGGAGAAAACATATCACCTAGAAAAATCTAGGCATTTTACAAGCAAAAACAACTCTGTCCGTGAATAGTAATTTTCCGGATCGATCCGGCCTTTTCCCGGATCGATCCGGCGTGCGTATACCGACCCGACAAGATTGCTAGTTGAGAGGCCGGATCGATCCGGCCTTTTCTCGGATCGATCCGGGAAGTACAAAAAAGCCAAAAAGTAGATTTTCTTCTACTTTTGCATGATTACTACCTTTCTATAAAAGGAAAAGAGCTGATGCCTTCATCCTTGCTCATTCCTTCTTTAATTCTATCTGTCTTTGTTTATTTTCTGTATCTGATAAAAATGTCGAACCACTCCTCTCCCTCGGTCAATAGTTACGAACCACATACACCTGAAGGTGTGGTTCCCGAAAGCCATGCCTCGTGTTTTCATAATGACGTCCCGAGACGTCTAAATTTCGTCCATTCTCCTATTCTAATGGAGAAAGGTTTAAATACAGAAAAAAATTGATCAATGGGGACGAAATCTAATCCGAGGTTGCGGGTGGAAGAAGCCGATTAGACTCCCGAGGTAGAATTAACATTTCAATTGTCGAGATTTTTATGCGTCTCTTACTGATATAACGACAGTAGCCTCGTCTCATCTCATTACTGTTAGGGGCGTCGTTATATCATTTTCTCCAGTTATCATAAATCAAATCTTTCAAATCCCACCATCTACTTTTGATCAAAACCCACACTACGAGTTTCTTTGGGAACTCGGGAGTTCTTATAATGTTGTTAATCGTATCGCGTAAGCCTTTCAATATGTGTTTCCACCGTTTGATCATAACTATGATTCTTCGACTTTAGCTTTACCCCCTCATCCGAGGGCGTGGAAACGCTTCATTAACTCTCGGATCTATCCAACTGAGATTTTTAGGGGTTACGGATGATGAGATGCTATCATTGTATGCACCGACCGTGGGGGCATACATTGATTGGGGGATTTTGATGTTTAAAACTGCAATTAATTTTGCAGTAGAGAGACGTAATAGGGGAAGACCGCTACCGTTTGCCTGGGTTATCTCTCAACTGTGTGTGCAACTGAATCACGTGCCTGAGTTTACTACTGACGAGATCTTTCCATCTCGTGATTCTCAGTTGGGATTACTTCCGGTAGATACTCCCGGATGTTCATCTACGGTTTGAAGAGTTGTTTAAAATCGCTAGAGTTGATGTTGTTAAGTTGGTAGTCGTTTAAGTTAGTCTATTCATCGCTTTTTAATTAAGTTTTCTTTAAAGTTGTAATGGTATCCTTAATGTTTAATATATATGTCATTTTCTTTAATCAAAATAATATATGTTGAGAGAAATAATAAAAATCAAAATCGTATAAAATTTTAATTTTTTCGAACTTACTTTTTATTACTCAATGACCATCGGGACGATGCCATTTCGTAAGTGGGGAGTAGAGGTAAGTTAGTAACTAAAAAATTAAAATTTTCTTATATAAATTTATACTTAAGTGCTTAATACTTAGCTAATTTTTCTTGAATCAAAATAACTAGATAATATATAATTAATATGAATAAAAATAATATAAGTTGGTAAGAATAGATTTTAATTAAGTAAAGTAAATTATATATATTTTAATTATATTATATATATCAATTTTAGATTTTAATAAGATTTTAAGTATATGTAACTATACATAAATATTATCAAGTAATGTTCATATGAAATTTAACGAATATACTTATATCTATAATAAAATGTTAGAATAATTTTCTTTTCAAAACGAAATATGAATATGGAATCGGATTAGAATAATGAGATTTTTGGCACCACAAAAATATAAACTATAGCCAAATAGCCTACCTAAATAAATTTCTAATTTTTGTCCCTACCTCAGCCTTGATTAGAGTGATCAAGACCTCACTCGAAAATAGCCATTTTTTGATTATAACCGACCCTTAGCTTATTTTGGTCTACATTTCCTAAAAATTCCACGAGTTTGTACGTACTTATGAAAGGAGATGACGACACAAAAGCTAAGAATGGTGTATGCTGAGATTGGAAAAAATTAGATAAGTATTAGTATATTCGATCTTACCTCATGACGCTTGCAAGATAGTCGATTTTGGTAATAAGTTCGGATATGGTAATATTCAATAAAATAATTAAGAACGAAGCACCATATTTACACGTAAGTAATCAAATACGGTATCTTCCTTATCTTTGATCAACAACTAAAAATATCGGTTGTAGCTACCAATGATTTGAGTGCAGTAGGGTGTTATCTCGAAATGTCCTATATCACTATGAGGTTTAAAAGCTCCCGATAAAAAGTCGAATCATAAGATCTCAAGAATGATTACAAGTTTAAGGAAACCGGACTTGTAATTTTCGATCGAAAGAGTATTACTCCGATCAATCTTGATGAAGCAATACTTGTAAGTTTGATTTTCTACACACACGCACGCTTTTAGTTCTTAATATCTTATATAAAAATAAAAAATTAAAAAAAAAAATATCAGAATGTTATTAATCGAGGTATTTTTGATCAAAATTATGAAGGTGTAAGTACGTACGACTTGCTTCTTTCTCTTTTGATTTTCTTTTCTATCCTTCTGATTAACCAACACCCTGAACCTAAAACGTATAAGCCATTTTGTCAACTATTTGACTTAGTCTTTGATTCCAATTATTTCATATAAGTTGAGATAGGAGAATGATTCTAGAATTTTAATTATATTTATTGAGTAAATTATGTGAAATTTTATTTGAATAATAGTTGATAAATAATTTATCTAAGTTATCTACACTTTTTATCTTGTTAATTTCTAAGAAAGATATAACTAATATATTTATAATATTGAAATGATATTTTACTAGTTTGAAATTTAATCTACCAAGTATATCATTTTTATTGTAATTTTTATATATTACCGCTTATTTTGCTCGAGGACGATCAAAGAGCTAAGTGGGGAGTAGTTGATGTATAACATTTATATGATAAAAATTACGAGGTTTTATATACGTTATCGACTCTTTTTATATAAAATATAAGAAATTATAACGATAATCTTATAAAATATTAATAGTTATGAATAAATCTAAATACTATAAAAATCTAGTAAAAGTAATAAAAAGTTATAAATTTTGTACCGGGATAATAACCGGAGTGTCGTGTCAGATTTACGGGGGTATTTTTGGTATTTTATTTGCAGATCTTAGGTAAACCAAGACCCCGAGTGACGACACTTTTTGAAGTAAAATCGTATCTTCTGAAGGAAGTAAGGAAGTGCCACGAGATTTAAAGTTCAAGTGGATCAATGGTTCGTAACACCATTATCGAATTATATTTTCGACGAACAAATGGCCCATCAAAAAGGCATTTTCTGAAGAAGAGTCCTTCATGGAAGTTATAGATCTTTTCAAGAGCTTTCCAACGCTTCTTGAATTATGTCATTTGGAGATCCAAAGCTCAAGTTATGATTTTATCAAGTTTCAGATCAAGATGTGAAAATTAACTACCCGGATCAATCCGGATTTACCTCGGATCGATCCGAGGAAACATAATGATTATCCAGCATGTGGTCCTGCAGAGAATAATCCTGGGATAAGATTTTTTATTCCCGGATCGATCCGGCCCTTTCTCGGATCGATCCGGCTTGGAAAACTTTGCCTATAAATAGAGCAGCTTTGCAGGCATATGAAGGGGAGACCAATATATTTTTTCTTAACCTCTTTGTAGTAGTAGTATGTATGTATATAGGCCTTATGCCATAAATAAAGTAGTATCGTTATAATGCTCGAGAAGTTATCGAAGATCGTTGTTGTTGAAGTCGTTGTAATATCCGGAAGAATACAAATTTCGATTCAACAGCTTGTAATCGGGTAAAACTTCTTAAGTATTTATGTTTGTTATGTTTTTCGTTGTTATAATGTTTTTAGGCTAAATCTAATAACTAGCCAAAGTTATGTAATCGTTTTATTTCGATCTTTTCGGTAAAGGAATGTTGTCTAATTAAAATTTACTAAAATTGAGTTAATTGAATTTTTTCTATTCTCGTAACGTATTGATAATATTCGGATTGACGTAATTAACCAAGATGAATCGCACCATATAACCTAACGATGAACTGATCGAGAAGTTAGGATATGAGATAAAAGATAGAAAAACCGGAGGGTAAAATTGGCCGTGCGAAAGCGTGACTACGGAATCCTATTTCCTACCCGGGGGTAGATTTGTCTTGGGAAAGATGGATCTTATTAAAATTGTGCTCGAGATCGTAATAATGTTAAAATCAACAAATTTAATTGAAACTAAAACCGGAAAGTTAAATCGATCCGCCCGACAACCGGAGCCTTTTGAATAACATCGGCCATCCGACTAATGGAATAACCTCTTTTATCCGGGGTAGATTTGTACTCGGTACTGCTCGTACTAACCGAGATTAGCATGGGGCGGCTTGTGGAGATTGAACTGATGACAATGACATATGACAATTTCATACGCTCGTGTGAGGAGGAATTGTTAACCTCAGGAGTGCACCGTTTCATTTACTCAATTGGACCTAAAATAAAAGGAAAGATCGAGCACATTCCGTCTACTGAAAAGAACGTATAAATCAATTATATAAACTTTGGCTAGTTCTATAAAATATATTGGTATCTATATATTTATATCTATATATATATTTTACAATCTATGTACATCTATATATATTTATATATCTATATATATTATATTAGAATAACTTTTAAATTACGTATTTATTTTATGTTGAGTAGAATAGTAGTGATATGTGTTATAAAATTGCGGTTTAGATCGAGTTAATAACAGCTCTTTGGTGTTTAACCACACTTAGAAGAATTACCAAGTTCCCTGAGGATTCGACAATCTGACTCACCATACTAGCACTACAGTTTGACCCGATACACTGTCGGTTAAGGACTGGTATTAGCACTAGAAAAGGCCACGTCAACAGTCTACCTTTCCCCCTGAGATAAGTATCCCTTAAATGATTAACATACTCATTGTTTGTGATAGATGCTGAAGGATTTGTTCCTAAGGAGTAGTGTTGAAGACTGAGTCACTAAAGCTTTTGAAGCCAGGGAGTGATAGTCTTGTAGATTGTCAAGATTGTGTAGCCAAAGACAATCTTACTATTGTATTGGTGAAAGACAATAGTGAATTCCTCCAATCATCACAGGAGAAGAGTATATTAAGGGATTACACCACCCTGAACCACTATAAGCCTTTGTGTCAATTTTATTTTCAGCACTTTACTTTACTGCACTTACTTACTGCATATTTCATACTCCATGTGTACATATCCTACTTTGAAATAGCATTAAAAGAAGAGACTTATCCGCTGTCCAAAAGCTTTTATATTGAGAAATGTTTTTGAAACTCCAGTATAGTCATTCACCCCCCTCTGGCTATACTTTTACCCTTCTCTGGGACGAACAATTGGTATCGGAACAGTGTTCCTAGTATAAAAACATGTTCAGATCTGATTTCTGGTAACAAGGAGATCACATATTTTCAAAGTAGTTTTCAAATATGTGCTTTCTAAATATATCTCTTATTTTTACTTATAGATTCCTCAAATTTCATGTCTAAAGTACCAGTATTCAATGTTAATAATTTTGATGAATATAAAATAAGAATGTTAGCACATCTTGCATCAACTCATGAGGAGATGCTGGATGTTATCAATGATGGCCCAATCCAGATCATGACTGTGATAGCCACAGAAGCAGATCAAGGAAAGGAAATAGATAAACCTAAGAAAGATTGGACCAAGGATGACAGAAGAAGAGCAAATCTCGATTTTCTTGCAAAAGACATGATCTCGAAGACTCTGGACAATAATGTGTTCATGAGGATCAAAGACTGCAAAACATCAAAGGAGATGTAGGATAAATTAGCAGTGATCAATGAAGGATCAGAGGCAATCAAAGAAAACAAATTGTCTGTTGCAAAATAGAAATTTGAAAACTTCAAAATGAAGACTTGAGAATCCATTGATCAAATGGATAACAGATTTTCC
This sequence comes from Gentiana straminea, assembly GCA_036785695.1. Lineage (NCBI taxonomy): Eukaryota > Viridiplantae > Streptophyta > Magnoliopsida > Gentianales > Gentianaceae > Gentiana > Gentiana straminea. The sequence goes on along the minus strand of JAVUPR010000113.1, from coordinate 12,471,180 downwards.
AGCATCATCAGTGAACTGCAACAACTTGGACATACATATCCACAGAAGGAAGTTTGTCTAAAAATCTAGAGATGTCTACCTGAAATATGGAAGATCATCACATCAGTACTCAGAGGAACAATATATCTTGCAAATACTGATACTTTGACTCTGATGTCTCAATTAATGGCTCATGAATTTGAGTTAAACAGTGAAGACAGTGCACCAGCAGAGGCACACAAGGTCAGAGCACTGGTTGCACCCCAGCAAAGCAAAACGGCTGAGACAAGCAGCAAAGAAACACAGGAGCTAAAAGAACAAGTTGCTTTACTGATTAAACGTTTTGACAAGTTTGAAGAAACAATTCAAAGGATGTTCATCATCAAACAAGAAGTCAAGATCAAGCAAAGACATGAAGAAAAAGGATGATGAATACAGATGTTCTAATTGCAAGAAGAAATGACACTTCAAGGTACATTGCCCTGAGGAAACAGACAAAGATGAGGAAAAGAAGAAGTACAAAACAACAGAAAAAAGAAAGAGCAAGAAGGCACTTAAAGCTGAAAGCAGTAGTGAAAAGAATGAAGAATCATCTGATAATGATTCAAATGATGATGAATCCAACAGCTTAGACAATGACAAGGCATATATATGTCTTATGGCTAAGGAAACTGATGAAACAAGGGTAAGATCTAGTCCATACTCATCAAATGCATCAATATCTGATACTGCACAATCTTCTATTCTCCTTTTAGCCTTTGCAAACCTAATTTAAAATCTCATGAGTAAATTTGAAGAAATTCAAACAAATCATCAAATTCTAGAACAAGAATGTGAGAATCTGAGAGAGGAAAATAAAAGATTAAAATAAGAACTGGATGGAATGAAAGCTGAAGAAACTAGTAAGGAAGTACACTCAACTGATCAACAAGCAGCAGATGATCACTCTTCTGATGTTGACAGACCAGCTGAGAAAATCTCCCTACCAGTTAAAAGCACCACTGCACCATTTAATGCACCAGCTTACAAACCCCCAAAAAGGTTTGGGTCCAGATCAGGTCTTGGCTACACCAGTCAAGATGAAAGTAGAAACAATGGTAAATCCAAATCTGAATCAAGGACCAAAACTGGACCAAAGTCCAGACAAGGAAATACCAAGGTTTCAACTACTCATCCTGCACCGGTGAAGTCAAAACCCAGTGTGGTGAAACAGCAGAGTAAATCATCAAACTAGCTAGTTAAAGGCAAAGGCTTACTGAAAGGTAAGGGAAGACTTTACGCCTCGGAGGATGATTGGAATGTTGCAACCCCAAAATACAAGAAGAAACCATTTCATGCTATGCAACATGTGTTTTGGAAAAGCCAACCAAGGCATGTTCCTAGACACAAGAAGCAATATGAAAATAAGTTTCCTCCTGCATATTGGAGAGTGAACAAGGATGCAAATGCACCAAAAATTAGAGAATTGAATCAGAATGATTTCAATAAATCTACAAGAAATTATTCTGACATGCCTTACATATATGAAGTGGATGATTTCAACTATCCAAGAATAACATCCTTTGGATATACACTTGGAATGAGAGGCATGACTGCTAACAGGTATGGACCCAAACATTATTGGGTACCTAAACATACTTAATTTATTTTGTAGGATGTCCTGGTACATAGACAATGGATATTCCAGAAACATGACAGGGAACAAAGGATGGTTGACTGACTTTAAAGCTCTTGATGGACCCAAAGTTACATTTGGAGGCAAAGAAAACCCCGGCAAAATTAAGATGGAAGGCATAATGTTCAAGAACAATTTGAAGATTCAGAAAGTAGCATATGTTAAGGGATTGAATTTCAATCTTCTAAGCATCAGTCAATTCTATGACAAAGGCTACAATGTGCATTTCAACAAAGAAGGATGCAAGGTGATTCACAGCCAAACCAACACAATTGTACTTGCATGAAAAAAAGAAGACAACATGTATGTGGTGGATTGGAAGACAGAAAAAGCTGAAACCTGTTTGCTTGTCAAAAATAAGCAATCAGTCAACTGGATTTGGCATAGATGACTGAACCATCTAAAATTCGAGACTATCAACAATTTGTCAAAGAACAAGCTAGTTGAAGGCCTTCCAGATATCACATTCAAAAAGGAAAGTCTATGTGATGCATGCCAAAAAGGGAAGCAGATCAAAAGCTCCTTCAAGTCAAAGCCTTATCAATCAACAACAAGGATCTTACATCTTTTGCATATGGATCTTTTTGGATTAGTCACACCAGTGAGTGTAAGTGGAAAGAAGTACACTCTAGTGGTGGTGGATGACTTTTCCAAATTCACTTAGACCATTTTCATGAACAAGAAAAGAGAGACACTCAAAAAGCTTCCAGATTTGTTGAGGAGGATACAGAATGAAAAGGAGTTGAAGATCATCAAGATAAGATCAGATAGAGGCACAGATTTCCTAAATGAAGTGATCAGATCTTATTGTGAAGAAAATGGTGTACTACATCAACTATCAGCAGTAGGCACTCCACAACAAAATGGTGTAGCAGAAAGAAGAAACAGGACACTCAAAGAAGCAGATAGAACCATGATAGCAGTAGCAAGCTTACCAAAGATATTTTGGGCTAAAGCAGCAAATACAGCATGCTATACTCAAAATAGATCTATCATAAACAAACATCATGGAACAACACCATATGAAATTTAGAATGGAAGAAAACCTAACATTTCACATTTGTATATGTTTGGATCTAAATGTTTTGTTTTGAATAGGAATCAACTGCATACTTTTGATGAAAAAGCTGATAAAGCAATCTTCATGGGATACTCAGACACCAGTAAAGCTTTTAGAGTGCTGAACAAAAGAACCTTGGTAATTGAAGAATCAATTCATGTAGTCTTTGATGAACCAAACACAAATGGTGAAAGCTTACACAATCTTAAAGAAAAAGCTGTACAAGGACAAGTCTATATGAATACAACAGTCCCAGCTACAATCTTGGAACACATCTTTGGCAATCAAGATGATGCACCAATCAATACATCACAAGAGGCACCAACACAAGATCATGAAGTTGATGCACAAGCTGAAGTTATTGAAGAACCAAATCAAGAGAAAATTCAACTTGATTTGAACTGGCTGAGAGATCATCCTGAAGAACAAGTTATTGGAGATGTTCATACAAAAGTTAGAACTAGAAGACAACTGGAGAATATGCTAACTTGTTTTCTATCACAAGTGGAACCCAAAACTATAGATGACGCAATTCAAGATGCTGATTGGTTCACTTCCATGCAAGAAGAACTCAATGCATTTGAGAGAAATGGGGTATGGGAACTTGTTGACAGACCAGATATGGCAAACATTATTGGAACAAAATGGGTTTTCAGAAACAAGATGGATGAACAAGGAACAGTTGTCAGAAACAAAGCAAGGCTAGTTGGAAAAGGCTACTCTCAAGCAGAAGGAATAGACTATGATGAAATCTTTGCACCAGTAGCAAGATTGGAAGCAGACTCTTTCTAGCTTTTGCAGCACATAAAGATTTCAAAGTTTATCAAATGGATGTCAAGAGTGCATTTCTGAATGGACTTTTGGAAGAAGTAGTTTATGTGGAACAGCCTCCTGGTTTCCAACTCAAAGGAAAGGAAGATAAAGTGTACAAGCTCAAAGGACACTATATGGACTCAAACAGGCACCTAGAGCTTGGTATGAGACACTGTCACAATTCTTAATCAACAATGGATTCAACAAATGAACTATTGACAAAACTATTTTCAAGCTAGAAGAAGGAACAAGCACTTTGTTAGTTGAGATTTATGTTGATGACATCATCTTTGGATCAGAAAATGAGAATATGTGTGAGAAATTTGCGAATCTGATGAAGAGCAAATTTCAAATGAGTATGATGGGAGAGCTCAATTACATCCTTGGTTTACAAGTGAAATAAATGGAGGATAGCATATTTATCAATCAAGCCAAGATACAAAAGACTTGATACATAAATATGGTATGGATACAAATGGCACAGCAGATACACCAATGTGTGCAAGAGTCACTCTTGGGAAGAATGAAATTGGAAAAGATGTTGATCAAAAGTTATATAGAGGAATCATTGGATCTCTACTCTACTTAACTGCAAGCAGACCTGATATTGCATTTGCAGTAGGAGTTTGTGCAAGATTCCAAGCTCAACCAAAGGAATCTCACTTATTAGCAGCTAAGAGAATCATCAAATATTTGAAGCAAACAATCAATGTAGGAATTTGGTATCCAAAAGATGGAGGATTCAAGTTGATATCATATTCAGACTCAGATTATGCTGGATGCAAGATTGATAGAAAAAGCACTTCTGGAACTTGTCAAATGCTAGGCAGTAGACTAGTATCATGGTTTAGAAAAAAGCAAAATTCTATAACCACTTCAACAGCTGAAGCAGAATATATAGCAGTAGGTAGCTGCTGTGCACAAGTGTTATGGATCAGACAACATCTAAGGGACTATGGAATGGAGGAAAAGACAATTCCAATTATGTGTGACAACACCAGTGCAATATCTATTACTAAGAATCCATTATTACACTCAAGAACAAAGCATATTGATGTGAGACATCACTTTATCAGAGATCATGTGGAAAAAGAAGATGTAATCTTGAGATGATACCAACTGAAGATCAATTGGCCGATATTTTCACAAAACCACTTAGTTATGAAAGATTTTGTAAATTAACAACTGAGTTGGGAATGATTGAAATTGATTAAGTTATAAGGAGCAGCTAACTAGAGTAATCAACGACTTCACTAGCTGACCGAACCTTTGCCTTTTCGGGTGCTCTCACTTGACTGGTAAGGCACTGGTACCCAGCGAAGTTCACTTCACTGATTGTTAGGAACAGTTTGGTACAGCACCTCAATAAAGAAGTCACTACACCGGCCTAGTGACTAGCCAAGTTACTCCACTGATAAATTTCTTGAAGAAAACAACAAAGTGAAGTGTGAACAAAATCACTTATACATGTGGAAAATCAATTGATTTATGGAGAAATCTTATGAAAGATTACACACGTGGATTTTATATTGTAATCGTGGAAGTTATTTTTGCATCAAGGTATGACGGCAACGCCTCGTTTCCCAGGATTTATCATTACATACCTCAATCCATCCCCCACTAAACTCAAATACCGTGATTTATATACACAAAATTACGCCATTACTCCACCAAATCCTTCCATATTCAACCCGCATTCACACTACCCAAAATTCTCCTATATAAACTACACTTAGAGTTTTTTCGAAAATTTCTATGCTATTGCAATTCATAAACCCTATTTTTCTCTGAAAAATCGAAGCTTTTCCCAAATCTCAAACACTTCAAAACAATGGCATCATCTTCTTCAATCTCTCTAATAGAAAAATACTATGAAAAGTCGATCATCACAGGATCATTTTTCCGACCTGAGCATTATCTACCTTTCTGTGAACATGACTCACAAGCCCAAAGATTAGTTGATGGTTGCACAAATCTGGGACCGATGACATTACAGGAATATGCAATGAGACCTTAATTGCATTCTGGAAAAATGCAAAAATTGTGCCCAGCAAGAAGAAAAGTGACCCAGATTGCATCGTGAGTACAATGCATGGAAAAGAAGTGGTTATCACCCCTGGTCTCCTCAACAGATTTCTAAATCTCTCTAACGCTGGTCCCGTCGATGTGAAGAAAATGCAAATCGACATCAATGCATTCTGGACTGAAATAGCCAAGAACCCCAGAAGGCATAGCAAGAAATACAACTTCCCTAGATCAGTACTCAAACGTCCCTTTGCTGAGTTTGCTCCTGTAATAACAAGGAATATTGAAGGGAAAAAGGGCTCCATGGAGAACATGACAGAGCTTAGAGTCAAATTGATGGCTATCATCTACCAAGGTATTCCTTTTATCTGGTCACATTTGATCTTCAACAGATTGAAGGATCAAATTCAAAAGGAAATTGATCTAGCAATTACGGCACCAAGCAAGAACCTGCAAAACAAAAGGTGATTTCCGGGAAAGGAAATTATATGGGATTCCCCTGCAACATCTATTCGACCAAGTAAAAGTGAAACCCATCTATGTGCATCCACTGCATAAGGCCAAGGTGATGTTTACCTATGTTAAGGCCTCCCAGAAACCACAAACCATAGCTAGAAGCAAAAGAAAGCAACTTGAAAGCAACAGGTCAGAGATTGGTAGAAGGACCAGATCCCAAACAATCCAGGTACCATAAGAGAGTCTACCCATTAATAAGGATAGCCCTCTTGAAATCAATGATGATGAGGAGAATGAAGAAGATGAATCATATCTGCAAGAAGGTGAAGAAGGATACTACCTTACCCCTTCAGAAGAAGAAGAGAATGAGGAAGAAAAAGAGAGTACTGAAAATGAATAAGAAGAAGAAGAAGCAGAACAACAGAAAGGTGATCATCTTGAGGATGATCAAGAATGTTTGAGTTATCTGATGATGATGACTTGACACTCCAAGAAGTACTCCACCGGAGTGCCAGCAAAGGTGACCAACAGCCGAGTGAGCCAACTGACCAAACTCACTCCGCTGATCCTGTAAGGACCCCCAGCATTGATCAATGGGGAACACCAGCAGAACGAACTAGACTCCAGCACATGGAGAAGAAGGACAGTCCTCACAAGGACTTGGAAATTCAAGTGACTTTCAATAATCTCACTCTGGTCATTAGATTGAAGAAATTGAAGAAAAAGAAGAAAAATAAGAAGAAAAGGAAGAAGAACAGGAAGAAGAGGAAGAGAAAGAAGAAGGAGAGCATGCTAATGCATCTGCACCAACAGAGGAAGATCCCGATAGAATTTTCAATCTGGATATCAATCCACTCATTGTGGATATGGAAAAGCAGTACATAAGTGGGCAAAATCTCAAAACTGCCCTAAGGAGTGATGCAACCTCCATGAACCACAAAATTGAGGCTCTCATCAGCCACATCAAAGTTCAGGATGAAGTGATGGAGAATCAAGGGAACTTACTCTGCAACCTGCGGTTTTTAATTCCCCATCATATCCAATCAAATTTGGAGCATCTAGCTGGAGTGCTCGAGGACAAACTAAAACCCCTGGTGGACACTTTGAATGAGCATGCACAGGAAATCCAACACCTGGATGAGATCATGAAGTACTTAGGGTAGCAACTCAACACCCTCCTACAAGTATTTGGGGCAACCAATAAAATTCTGGAAGAAAGGTATGGTGCTGCCAAAAAGGGGAAAGGAAGCGGTAAGCCTGAAAGCTCCAAAAATAAGGAAAGCCCAATAGACAAAGGCAATGGAATCAAAGGCAAGGGCATCAGGTTTGAAGAAAAGAGCAGTATACCTGAAAGCTCCAAAAAGAAGGAAAGCCCAACAGACAAAGGCTAGGGCATCAGGTTTGAAGAAAAGGAGTAGCAGCCCTTCAATAACTCTTTTTGCCTTTGAATGAACTATTATTGCCCTTGATGGATGAATAAAATTTCTAAGTCTTATTCAGTTATTATATGAAAATTTTGCATACTTATGTTCAGGCTTATGAGGGTGTTGGCATAAACAAAAAGGGGGAAATTGTTCGGAAACTTTGATTATGTTTTGATGATGGTCATACTAGCTGTTATAGCAAGCCTGAAATAAGTTAGAAATTGTAGACCGCCGAGTTACCGAGGCGGCTTTTCCTGTTCCTGGATCTACATTGCTCAATTACGATTAAAATAAGTAAATTATGGGGTCTTTAAACATGAAGATTAACTAAAACACATAAATACGAACATATCTACCATATTGAAGTCAAAAAGGAACGTTCAAAGCTTCATACCTTCAACAATGGTGATCTAGCTCGATTTACTCAAGCTAGAGATGATGGAAGAAAGGAGAAGACCAGAAACTACTCTTCCAAAGCTTGAATAACTTTATTTCATCAAAAGTGTATAATGTAATTGATTATAATTGATAAGATATGAGATTGTATACAATAATCTGTAAACGCGGCCTTACATAGATACAGTGACCGACTTAAGACTCTCTAAAACCCTAACCGACCTAGATAATGCAGTAGAATCAGTTTTGTGTCCAACAAGTCCTCGGTTTACCAGCCCAAGCCTCCGGTAAACCGGGCCGACTTTTCTCCTTTTTCTTCAGCAGGCTTCTTCTTAGACTTTAATCACTTGGCCCAATGTACTTCTTTCGGTCTTGAACCATTCTCCAATGCTCCAAATCCGATACATCCGATAAAACATGCAAAACAAGACAAAATAGTACCAAATCTTTGGGAAAATAGCATAGATGTAGAATTACGATCCTTGAAACACTCACATAGCATTTAACATATATTCCACATAATAACGGGTCTATTTATCCTCTCTTGAGCAGAATTTAGGGTGAATAAAGGTATAATTATTGGTACCATTTAGAGCGTTATCATTTACTGAATCTCTTATCAATCTGAACAAGAAAGTTGATAAGATGGCTGAGACATCAACCCCTGCTACACTTGATCCTAAAATTCTAGAAAGGGTGAATTGCTGGAGCAAACAATTGAAGGCCGGATTACTTCAGTTGATAGAAGAACATAAATTATGGAGGGACAATTGAACAATATGGTTAATACATAGGAAAGTGTTTTAGGCCCGCTGAACCATTTTATTGATGATGTCAATAAGGGGGAAGAAGGGCAAACAGCAGAAGCAAAAGAGGCAGATAGAGTTTACAACAAGAAGAGGTTTGAGGCTGATATTAATGCTTTAAGAGCCCCTGCACCTGGAAGAGTATAGTTGACTGATGAGTTGCTGAAAGAGTTTAATACTGCATACTATGCATGAAGGAAACCTTATCATGACATGACTTTCATAGAAGGTCTAGAATCTTTCCTTGGACTAAAATTGTGGGAAGCAAGGATTAGATCCTTAAGAGCAACAGAAAGAGAAGGTCACATAGGTGCTCATGGAGGAAGAGGTCAATCTGCTGAACAAAGACTGAGAAATTTGTCGGCAAAAGACTCTTTGGAAGAATTCAAGCATTTCTATATGAGACAAGGATTCAATTGGCAAAGCATACAGTTGACTCTACCTGAGGCTTGGAAGAGGTGAAAGTTGGTACATACTTGGATTGATTTCTCTACACTTGAAAATCAATGGATGCTAGACGTGGTTAAGGAAATCAGGGAGTATCAACAAAAAAGAGATCAAGATAGAGACAGAAACTAGATCATCAAACTTTTATTTAAGATTTTTATCTTTATGTTGATTCTAGTTGTAATAGCTTTTGAACAAGTTTGAACCTCAATGATAAATGAATGAAATTTATTGTTTTTAGTGTTTTTACCTTTTTGCTTTGTTGTAAGGAGGGTATTGGCATCATCACTAAAAAGGGGGTAATTGTTAAACATATTCTAGTTTTAATGGTGAGTGCCAGACTAGCTGTTATCAATATGTCTAGAATGAATGTATAGGTTTATTAGAGTTTGATCTTTGTATAGGTTTGATCAAACAAGCACTGTAAATAGTTCAACTGACTTGATCAGCAGACCTATCTAGGTCAGTAGAGTGTCTAGTACCTGTTGATGGTTGAAGGCTGAGGGTTCAAACTCAGTAATGAAGGATGATGATTCAAACTCAGTAATGGAGGCTAAGGGATCAAACTTAGTATTAAAAGTCAAGGATATGAGATCAGAATTTAGGTAAGTCTGTGATGGCCTAAACTAATCACATATACCTTGTGTAGAAAGTCTAAGTTCCAGAAAAAGTAAAGTGATGATTGGAACTTGGTTATACTTAAAATGTATACTCTAACTTCATAATAAAAATTTAGATGAGAAGCAGTCAGCTGAGGTGTTTATAAAACACAGTAGACCAAAAGTCAGCTGATCATATGTTGACATCAGCAGACCTATACAACAGGTATCTGCTGAATGTAAAAGTCGAATTAATCCAAGTTTTTCTGGAAGATTAAATGGATAAGGTTGAATTACAAGCATTGGATTAATCACTCAATCAATGGCTAGGATGAAAGAGACGTTTTAAGGATTTCAAAGCCAAATCAAATGGAATTATTTCATTGGTTGACGACTGACTGTCAGGAGGACACTGACACTATCGGTATAATACAGCAGAGGGAATTTCCGGGCATATTCGAAGACAATCCTGTAACGGTTGTTTTTGAAATTCAAATTCAAATCACAGGATTTGCACCTATAAATAGGGGACCTCTGATTTAGATTACACACAAAAGAGCAAGAGAAAACCAACTAAGTATTTTGAGCAAGAACAAGCAATATCGATCAAGTGCAATCTTACCATGTTGATACAATCTGAGTATTTAAATTTACTGATCAAGAATTTTCTTCAAGTGTTTCTGCAATCAAGTTCTATCCAGTATACACACTTGAAGACTACAAGCTGCTGATCTCTTCATCCCGATCAAAGCTTGCTGAAAGCTGAATCACTTTCTTGATTCAACCCCTTCTTTTTCAAGAAGAACTTGAAGACAGAGAAGCATTGCTGAAGTGTCAAGGATTGTTTTGCTTTGTGGTGGAGCTGGTGAAGAAACAATCCTACCCTTCAAGGACCAGTGGAATACTTAGGAGCAGTAATCCTACCTGTTTCTAGTGTTCAGTTTGTGAAGCCATAGTCAATGGTCAAGGACAAACAGTTTAGGGATTTTTGTAACAGCTATCTCAAAAGTCTCTAATGAATTTCATCCAACATCACAGGAGAACAGTGGACTGACAGTATTACACGACCTGGAACCACTATAAAATTTGCCTACTTTACATTACTGCATTTACTTTCTGCACTTTACTTTATTTGCATGCTTATCACATCAATCTGTTTAATTAGCTACAAGAATCACACTACTTACACTACTGAGTATCTAATACTTAGTATCATCTTTAAACACCAAGTATCAAGGCTTAATTTAATATATTCCGCTGCAACAGATTCAATAGTTTCAATAGTCAGCAGACTACTGAAGGTCAGTAGACTATTGACCCTACTGAGTTTGCAAACTCCAAAAAAAAGTTTTAAGTGTTAAGTTTATTCACCCCCCCTCTAAACTTAACCAAAGCCTTTTCAAGGGACCAACATCAATTACAATGCAGTTATGCTCAATACCAATATGTAGTTATACAATGCAAAGTCTATGATCAATATGGTAATTTATGGAATCATAAACACTTAGATAATGGACAAAGGATTAATGTAGTGGTGTGTGAGAATCCCTAAATCAGATTATTAATACAGCCTCATTTAAATGTGATAACGTAAGGGGGTGTACGAAGATGAATCTGAATATAAACCGAATCCTTAGCAGTTGTAACGGTTGAATATTGAATACTACTTGATCAAATAAAATTTGGCAAAGACAGCTAAACAAGACCAAGTGTAAATCAAGAATTAAAAGTAGTCAATCAAACTGTTGGATATATTTTAAGTTTTAATGATGAGTGTCAGACTAGCTGTTATAAAGAAAAGACAAAAAGATGTCTAGATCAAATGTATAGGTTTATTAGAGTTTGATCTTTGTATAGGTTTGATCAAACAAGCACTGTAACTAGGCTAGCTGACTTTATCAGCAGACCTGTCTAGATCGGTAGGGTATCTAGGTCAGTAGACTAACTAGGAACCTGCTGAAGACTGAAGGCTGAGGGTTCAAACTCAGTTATTGAAGACTAAGGGATCAAACTTAGTATTTAAAGTCAAGGATATGGAATCAGAATTTAGGGAAGTCTATGATGACCTAAACTGATTACATATACCTTGTGTACAAGGTATAAGTTTCATATTTTAAGTTGTGATTGAAACTTAGTTATGATCAAAATGGTGTACTCTAACTTCACAATAAAAGGTTATATGTAAAATAGTCAGCTGAAGTGTTGTAGAAACACAACAAACTTGAATCAACTGATAAATATCCACTTCAGTAGACTGATATGCCCCAGGTGTCTGCTGAATGTAAATTTCGATTTAAGCAAGGGTTACATTGGAAGATTAAATGGATAATGATGGATTACAAGCCTTGATTTTGTCAACAAATCAATGGTCAAGATAAAAGGAACGTTGGAAAGATTCAGAGCTTTATCCAATGGATACAAGTCAAATGGTGGACAGTCTGAAAACTAACAAAAAGCTGACTAACAGTGTCAGTACTATGAACTGTGATAAAAGCAAGTCAAGATGGAGACAAGTCTGAAATGGCTATGTTTGAAATTCAAACATAAGTCACAGGATTCACACCTATAAATAGGAGACTCCTGACTCAGAATAAAGATGATGAAAAGGAGGATGAAAAATAGATGAACATATAATTAATCCATACGAAGCTATCAAGTTAAATCAAAAAAACACCTTGCTGACATTCACTGAGTTTAAACTTACTGATCAAGAAATTTCTTCAAGTGTAACCTGCTATCAAGTTACATCAAGTATACACACTTGAAGACTACAAGTTGCTGATCATTTCATCCTGATCAAGCTGCCGAAAGCTAAATCACTTACTTGATTCAAACCTTCTTTTACAAGAAGTTTGTTGAAAACAGAGAAGCATCTTTTAGGTGTCAAGAACTGTTGTTTGTGGTGCAGCTGGTGAAGAGGAAATCATACCCTTCAAGGACCAGTGGAATACTTTGGAGCAGCAATCCTACCTGTTTCAAGTGTTCAGTTTGTGAAGCCATAGTCATTAGTGAAGGACAAACAGCTTAGGATTTTTGTAACTGTAAACTCAAAGATCTCTAGTGAATTTCCTCCAACATCACAGGAGAAGAGTGGACTGACACGATTACACCACCTGGAACCACTATAAAACCTGTCTACTTACTTTCTGCATTTACTTTCTATTATTTGCATGCCAATCACATCAACCTACTGAAACTAGCAACTGGATCACACACACATACACTACTGAGTATCCAATACTTGGTATCATTATTTTAACAACAAGTAATAAGGCTTAATTTAAATATATTTTGCTGCAACAAATTCAGTAACATTAATAGTCGCAGACTACTGACCTTGCTACGTTTGTCAACTCCAAAAGTTTTAAGTGTTAAGTTTATTCACCCCCCTTAAACTTAACCAAAGCCTTTTCAAGGGACCAACACAAACTACTAGTATCAAAACTTGATCACTAGGTGGCCTTCGCTCTAATACCAATTGTTGGAACGATGCGCAAACACACTCTAGAAGGGGTGAATAGAGTGTGGGGTAAAATTGCCTTTTTAAAATTTTATAATACTTAACAAAAGATTGCATGCATTATATGATAAAATCAGAGTTATAAAAAAATAGTTAATACACTTAGATAGATTAAACTTGGAAGCAGAATCTAATCTAAGTTTATGTGTTTAAACTGTTATACCCAAGTCAAGTTTAAAGGCAGTTTGATTGAGCACTTAAAACATAGGTTAACTTGATATTAAGTGTGAGTTGTTTAATATTCAAAGGTTCAGTTTAGATTCAAAACAGAGTCTAATCAATACAAAGTGCAGAACTGATAAACTAAACAAAATGCACAAAGAACTGTTAAATCAAATGATCAAAACAATGTTTAAGTACAATCAATGACAATTCAGTTTACAGACCAAGGTTACAACTGAATGAGTACTTGTACAGATTTGGATCAAACACAGCAGAACTAAGGAATTACATATTCAGTAGACTACATGTTATTACACAAACTCTGTAGGTCTAAAAACATATATATTACAAGTTCAGCAGGTTGTCTAAATGAATTACAAAGCAGTATACTCAACAAATTGAACAACACTGAACTTTCAGTCATGACTCAAGAGTGATAATCAAGGTGAACCACCAAGATTATCAGGCCTGATCTTGTACAAAATGAATACAATGTTCAGTGGCCCAAGAGACTAAAACATGTTGCTATTACAAGGTGTTCACAGATCAGGTTCAGCAGGTTTTAGCAGTCAATAAAGCAAGCAACTTCAGCAGATGTTGAAAAGAGCAGGATACAACATACAAGCAGACTGACTTGCAAACTTAATAACAAACAAAAGAGGAGATACCATCTTTGATTAACAACAACACAAAGGTGTATGTTGATGATCAAAGTAGAACCAACAAGCTATTGGGATAAACACAAAAACACTGAATCAATAAGGACCTGACAATATATATGTCAAACCTCTTATAGAAAGTGTAGGTCTACTGCCTTTTCAACACAAGGCAGACACTACTAGCACTTTAGACTAGTGTGTCTTTGTAACCAACACTTTCTAGGGCCTTGATCACACAGACTTATCACTCAACAAGGATTAACAAAAGGCAGATAGACTGAGTCATATAGACTTTAGAACTGAAACAAAACAGACCTGAAATCAGGACTTAAGGACTTTTCTTATATGCCACTGATAGCCAAGAATCGGTTCATCGGACCTCACTTGGGAGATTACTTATGGTACTTCAAACCAGATAACCTCTGAACTGTCTTCTAGCAAGGGTTTACCAAAAAATCCAAAATCAAGATTTCAGCACAACCAAGAACAGACTCAGACAAATCAAAGCAAAACCAGTATCAACAAAAAGACTACTATAGTGCTAATCTAGGCAAACAACACATTCACAAAACACAAAAAGAAACAAGAATGAGTCAATGTGTTACCTCAATCAGAAGAAACACCAAAGGTCTCAGTCCTCTGATTCTGTCTAAGCTATTGATTCGTACCACTCCTCCCAACAGCAATGACCAAAATCAAGCTTTGATTACAGCAGAAAACCAAAGTAGCAGACTCAACTTATGTGTTACTTGACAAGAACCAGAAAAGAGAAAAACTTAAAAGTGTTTTAGGAATGATGGATTGCGCAAGAAAGATATTTTGAGTTGTTGCAACAAGTGCACTATCCTGGTCTATTTATAGCCAAAGAATATGAGGAACCCTTAAGTCACAGGGCTCTTTTACCAAGTCAACTTAAATTTTGAATTTGAAGTTTAAATAACAGAGGCATATAACTCACATGCTAAATTCCTGAATTTGGTTAGGTTTATGAGTTTTGTTAAGAATATCACTAATGCCACCCACGGCCCGGTTTGCCTGTTAAGGCTCATAATAGTGGTATTTTTGGCTGTGAAAATGTTGAACCATTTTTATTATGTCAATCAGGAACTGACCTTAACATGTGAGGAGCTTGACTTTTGTCAACAAATCCACTAGAACCAGTTAATCCGACCAATTGACCAAAACTGATCCAAAATTTATAAGAGGTAGAAAGTAGGGGTTTATAATTGATAAAAAATTTGTTTTGACTCAGAATTGACCATGAAACCGAAGGTCTATCCTGATGTTGGTCAAAATCATGCTAATAAACCGAATAGCCAACCAAGCCATGATTTTGTCCCATCATTGAACCATTGGTTTTCAAGGAATGACTCAAACCGGACCATACTTGACCTCACAAAGCATTAAACCCTCAGTTAGACCAGTTACTGAAAATTAAGTGGGTCAAAGCTATTTTACCAGAGTCAACCCATCATAGAACACGGGTTGAGAGGTTATCCGGTGTGAACAGATAAGGACTTCGAAGGGTCAAAGCTTCAATCTTATAGTTCCGTCCATTCAGATTCTGAACAATCAGGGTGACCAAGTCTCTAATTCTCACATTTAAAAACTCAGACAACCATGACCGGTAGATAAACCGTCTTATCAATATCATGCATATCAGAGAGACGTTAATTGCAGAGATAATTGAAAAAACTAAACAGAACAGAGAGAAGAAATGATTTCACCAATTTCTGTTCAGGAATCCAAGCCTTCGCGTTTTTAATAAGCACGTGTTGCAAATTTGACTAAGATAGAGATATTGAAGAACCCAACACACGTAAAACTCGGAGAATCGAAGTGGTTAAACCACAATTTTCTGATCTTCTGAAGGATTGCATCAATAACGGCCATGGGAGATAAAACATCAATGCCGATTTTCGGAGGATAAGAGAAGAGTTATAGAGGATTTGAGAGAAAAATGGTAGAGCGTTTAGGGTTATTGAAAACGGTTGTCAAATGAAAAGGGATACAGGTTATTAGAGTTTGTAGGTTTAAATAGGACGGGTCAGAATCGGGTCAGAGTTACTAGGTCAGGTAAAAGGATTAATTAGACTAATGGGCCTGGCTTGTTATAAAACGGGCTGGACTAATGATAATAAGGTAGGCTTTTATTAAAATACAAGTAGGAAAACCCGTGCAATGCACGGGGTATACAATTCTTTTTTTTTGTGTGTCAATGTAAAATTAATGATCAATATTATATATTTCAATCATAATTAGCATAAATATTTACTAATTTTTACACTAACTGACAACTCAGACTTAAGCAGTTTATATACTTGTTGCTCAAGTGATTACACTGGAATTAAGGTAAAGTAGTTACTCTAACCAACTCCGAAGTTCTATTACTGTATTACATCAAGGGTGTTCGAAATATATCTGTAAGAACCGAAAATTATCACCTTATGATGCTTATGTGAACTCCTTTTCAGCTGCATTAGTTTTCCTTTGTCCGTATTGAGTAGATCGCAGCTTCTTCAATTGTTTCCCTCCTTGTGCTAATATGAACTACTAGTGTTCAGCTTAATTCGTTTGTTTTCTTATGTCCATATTGAGTATATCACAACTTGTTCAATAATTTGCTTGAATGTTGAGATCATATTCTGCAATTGGTAAGGAACATTTTTTCCTTAAATCATTATAGATGCAGTACAGAGACAACAATGCATTATAATACATTAAGATTCAATATGCAGAGCAGACAAAAGTATGACAGAAAACATCAAGTGAACCATATGACACAACAGAGTAATCCCAAGTGAAACGATGAAGGTGGATGAGTAACAGATTGCGATGGGTAATAACGACAATCTCGTCAATTGTAGAAGAAATTAAGGTTGACATATTCATAACTTCCTTTCCAAATGCTCATTTTCCAACCGTGGTCAGTAAGTCAAAATCATAGGTGCCGATTTTTCTCTAAAAAAGATTCAATCAATTACTTTGATCTTCTAACATCAACCTATACAAACTCATGAAAAAAACACTCAACTGACTAAAGAAACCGAGTGAAGAATAATTTTTTGAGGTATATTGCAACAAAAAAAAAGATAGCATATATCTAAGTCAAGAAATGAGGAAACAAAAATAAATTAGAGGTATAAATGGAATGTACCTTAGGTGCAGATCCGGGATTTAGGAAAGGTCTTGCTTCAATTGCTCCTGTCTTCACACAATAAACAGAGGATGTTGCGATTGCATGAAGAAAATAACAATTCGAATCAAAATCCACGCAAATAACCCGTAAAGGCTTCATTGAAGTTTGATAGACAACCCTCTATGCAAGCCAATGATTTTAAAAGGAAACAAAAATGAAATGTACAATTAAAATTGTACCCTTGGTTGATTTGGTTCAGATCAAGGCTTCACGAATGATATGGCCATTGTGCTTCGTGTCATCATACAGAATAATGAAGATGTGAATGAATGAAAGCCTCAAGGCGCACAATTCCTTGACATTTTAATTAGTGAATCAAATTTTCTCTAAAATAAAATTCAACCAATTACTTTGATCTTCTGACATCAACCTATACAAACTCATGAAAAAGACACTCAACTGACTAAAGAAACCGAGTGAAGAACAATTTTTTGAGGTATATTTGCAACAAAAAAAAGAGATAGCATATATCTAAGTCAATAAATTAGGAAACAAAAATAAATTAGAGGTATAAATGGAATGTACCTTAGGTGTAGATCCGGGATTTAGGAAAGGTCTTACTTCAATTGTCCCTGTCGTCACACAATAAACAGAGGATGTTGCGATTGCATGAAGAAAATAACAATTCGAATCAAAATCCACCCAAATAACCCGTAAAGGCTTCTTTGAAGTTTGATAGACAACCCTCTATGCAAGCCAATGATTTTAAAAGGAAACAAAAATGAAATGTACAATTCAAAATTGTACCCTTGGTTGATTTGGTTCAGATCAAGGCTTCACGAATGATTTGGCCATTGTGCTTCGTGTCCTCATACAGAATAATGAAGATGTGAATGAATGAAAGCCTCAAGACGCACAATTCCTTGACATTTTAATTAGTGAATCAATTTATTTTGAACATAATGCACTTTAGGATTGTTGAGTTACAACTAAATCAGGCATGCTTTCAATTTTCTATTGTTGATCAATCAGAAATGCACAACCGATGTTGGGAAAAACATTATTGTCTGGTTCTTTGATGAACTCATCAAACATTATTACCAATACACAACAATGGGGAATCATTTCCTCCATACCAGAAAATGATTTTAAATGTAAAGCATGTGAAGGGGTGAACTTGTAACACATGTGACTACTTAAACATAAAATTAGAACAACATACCAATTTCACCTAATTTTACAAATTAGCAAGAGATTACTTGGAAAAAAAAAGCAACAAGCTTACTTGATTGAGTTAGAAGTCTAACCCCTGAGCTTTTTATTCATCAGATGTGTTGCTTGTAAAGAATTGTACCAATTTCTCCTTTGTTGGCGAGTCAACAACAATGATCTCCACTCTATTCTTTGTCAAAAAATTACAAGAATCGGAAAAACCTTCTTCGGCACAGCATTACCGGAATTGGAAAAACCGAGATTGGAATAAAAAGAAAGAAGGCACGGTCCTTTTAATTTTCCCATCTAATAGAACCCAACCTAATCCACCGTTTTTCAGAAAATGGGGAAGGTGGTTATAGTGCCGGAAGATGGGTTGAAAGTTTGCCGAGAGTGGATGGTTAGAGAGGAGAACATGGCTGGAAGTTTGGAAGTTTTAACAAAAAATGAAAGATGGGAATGGGAAGAACGTGGGATGAGAAGAAACTGACTGTGAAGTGTTTTTTTATATATATATTTTTTTACTTCTGCCGGGTTTGGTCGGGTCAATTGGCAGTTTTTCACTCATAAATATTAATATAGAAATGGTCCAGCAGAAATAAATGATCCAAACATCCAATAAATCTAATTAATTCTGAAATTAATTATTTAATTAAATAGGTAACCAAAAATGTGGTAATTGATTTAATTTATAATTATTTAAACAATTAAAAATTCCTGCAAAAATAAAAACACAAAATTTGAGCCAGATGACGTAAACTTTGAAGTTTCATGGACATTAGTGACAAGTAAATAATATAGCACATATATTGATATAGTTTTGAGAATTAATCAAATTTATTACACAACTGGGGTATAGATTACACAACAGATCGGGAATACAAATTTCCATGTTCAGCCTTTTGCACAGCCGGGCGCATGCCAGGCTCACCCTTGGCGCACGGCCGGGTTGATTTCCAGACCAATTTTGCTCTTTGTGTACCTGTTCGAGCTTTCATTCAATTCCAGACACATATTGGGACCTTTATGGTATTAAATCATACCAAAACCTACAATTTGTCAACAACAACAATATACCAAACAATTATTCAACGGGTTAAGAACACAACGCCGATTAGAACACCCCAATCACCTTGGTATTTAGCGAAAAAGACCCAAAAGTCAAGTCAAAGATTAAGAACACCGAATTTTGTGAATTCTTCCAAACTTCTACAGATTCCTACAACCCAAAAATGAAGCTATGATCACTACAACATTTTAAGCAATCTATTCTACCTAAACTCACATATTAACAGAGAAACGATTAGGATTCCAAAATAGGCTAAAAGGCAAACTTACGAATCGAAGGATTGTTTGATGTCAAAATGATCGTCGTGATGAGACGATCAATTTCTCATACTGTGGTCTGCACAATTGATCAACGGATTAACACGAAATTTAAAGATTTTATTTTATTCTTCTCTTTTCCCAAACTTCTCCGGAGCATTTAATTTTTCCCAACTTCTGCTGATAACTACTAAAGAGTGATTAGGGGTGGAAGTTTCTATTTAGAAAGAATAATTAATCCTTAATTATCATTTTCCCATTAATTTCTTAAACTAAAATCCAACTTAAATGAATAAAGGATAAAATTATAAAAATGAATAATTATGTAAAAAAAATTCAGTTTTTCTACCCTCACTTTTTCAACCCTTCCAACAACAAAAAAAAAACAAGAAGGATGGATAAATAGAGGAGAGGAGATGATCTTACGTAGACTTTTTGAAACAGCACAAGCCATTTAAGCTTACGGAGCCAGATAGATGCATTATTCTTGACGAGGATCTAGGCTCCAAACTGTAATTTCTCAGGTAAAGTTATGCCCTTTTATTATTTGCTGTGATTATCTTCACGAATTTAGAATTCCCTGCTATGCTTATTGTGAGTCGACAGTTCTCAACTTGAATCACTTTTGAACTACATACTTCTAGTTGCATCTGTCTTATATGCTTCTCTTCTCGGGGTGTTCAGAGATCATCGTCCATTTCACGTAAATTGGTCAATAGTCCCTTTATTATATCTGTGTCTGTTAATTGGTCTAAATAAAAATCCAATTAGGTGAAGAACTGATGGAAAACTGGCGATGCAGTTTGAGATATTTTGATTTAGACAAGGTAATGAAAATCGGGACTAAGTGAAAAAATATCAATTTTCTGAAAAGCTCTGTATTTCCTCTACTATGGGGCGAATCTGTTTTTGATCCTACTTGTTGTCATTCATTATTTCTTTCACTTAATGCTTTCATGTTAATTTTTTGAACTATTCCCATGGTTGACTATCAGAATCTAATGAAAAAAGTCATATTCATTGCTATAAGATGTCCTGCTAGGAGGCAGTTGTACATGTGTTTCTGTACATTTGCTATTTGGTATTTGATATTTGAGAGTTGTTGCTTTGTAGAGAACATTGTTGAAAGATGGCTGGAAGAGCCCAAAGTGGCATGAACCAGCCACTATTGACAGACGGTCCTAATAGAAGAAGATTTCGTCGTTGTAGAAGTGCTCCTGTGGCTGACTTGGTTCCTGGTGAAGTAGGAAGAAAAGATGGCAGTGCATCACTTCCAATTACTGAATCCATTTTTAGTAAACTCCATCCAAGCATAAGAAAAATAGCTTTATATTTGTGTTTGTACTTAGCTTTAGGTACCACCTGCTTTTACTTTGTTAGGCACCAGGTTGAAGGAAAGAAGACAAATGGATTTATAGATTCTGTTTACTTTTGCATAGTGACAATGACAACTGTTGGCTATGGAGACCTTGTTCCTAATAGCCCTACTGCAAAATTGCTGGCTTGTGCTTTTGTCTTCTCAGGGATGGCCTTAGTCGGTATAGTGCTAAGTAAAGGAGCAGACTATATAGTTGAAAAGCAAGAATTTTTGATGATCAAAGCATTGCATCTTCACGAAAATGCAAAATCACCCGCACTGCTTAAAGAGATTGAGAAAAACCGAGTTAGATATAAATGCATCATTGTGGGCACTCTTTTACTTGTGCTCATAGTTTCTGGAGTTGTCTTCCTCATTAATGTTGAGAATCTAGACACTGTCGACGCTGTTTATTGTGTCTGTTCCACGATCACCACCCTTGGTTACGGGGATAAAAGTTTCTCAAGTAAATCGGGGCGTATTTTTGCTGTGTTCTGGATTTTGGCAAGCACTCTTTGTCTGGCACAGTTTTTACTCTACATGGCTGAGCTAAACACCGAAAAGCGGCAGAAGGAGTTGGTAAATTGGGTTCTGACTAGAAAGATGACTAATTTGGATTTGGAGGTGGCTGATTTCGACAATGATGGTATTGTAACGTAAGTTTTTCCTCCCCTGTAATTGACTCAAACTCATAGTTGCTGTTAGATCTGTCTTCAGCTTTCTCATTGTGTTGTGAACATAGAATTAAATGGAGACCTAATCCTCTCATGTGATTCGTAATGTGGTATTACAATGTAAGCTTACTTTATGTTTTGCACTTCAGCCGGATCCTCCACGGGTATTTTGTGCTTTGTGATGTCCCTGGACGAATCACATGATGGGCATCACCGGAGAAAATCCTGATTGATTTGAGTTGAATGTGGTTAATGTTAGTCGTTTTCTTAACCGTGCTTAATGTTTTACCTTGCCAGTGCTGCTGACTTTGCACTATATAAGCTCAAAGAGATGGGAAAATTCAACGAAGAAGATCTTTTACTCGTAAAGCAGGAGTTTGAAACATTGGATGTTGATCAATCTGGAACACTATCACCTTCAGACCTGGTGCTGGCTCAATCACCTTAATCACTGACATGGTCATGAACTCGTAAAGCTTGAAAAACATAGCAAGAAAGGTATACATTTCAAACAACTCGAATAATGGCTCATGCAAAGTTCTTGAAATGCTTACTCCAGTTTGTATGGTAATGTTTTTGGATGGTTGTGATGCTATCGAGTGCACTGTTAGTCTCTTGTACATGAGCTTTCGGGTGATTATTAGCGCAATATGAGCTTTCGGAAGGCTTTTAGCTTTACATTAACCAGAGGTTCTTCATAGATAAAAAGTTATGCTCGTGAAGCATTGCATTGACCGACTACACATTTGTTAACTGACTGACTCATAAATATAGGTTCAACTCTGTGATCAATGTTTTATAATTATGCTTGTAATGACATAATGTTGTGTCCCTATCATTATTGTAGTATTTATGTTTGGAAACTCCAGATACTAATAGGTTGAGGATGGTACAAATTGTCAAGTGTGCAGTTATGGATCGTTTTCGAAATTTCAGAATAGGGTAGCTGGCAAGAGTTCTTTGGCCGCCTTCTTGTTTTCTAAAGGGGTAATTCTGATACGGGGAGTCTCTATTAGACTCAATCGTCGGATCTGTGCACGTGTATATAAGACAAAAAACAAAAACATTTTTTGTCTTATATACACCGTCATCATGTTCTCTAGTTCCATTTTTGCAAATCTGTCTAATATCCAATAACTTGTTCAAAGACAATCTTGCATAGCATATTGTAGTCGTTTTCTTGAATTTACAGATGGAAAAACTGTTACGGCCCAAAATATAGGCAAGGAAAAAATGGTAATAGGCCGCTCGACACGTGCACATCTCGTGCTCAATTCACACGTACCCCTTATGAAACAATTGCATCATACGAAAGGGCATAAGTTTAAAAGAATTAAGTAAATCAGAATGTGCGGAAAACGATATGAGCATTTAATACAGAACTGGTCAGACTTAGATCTGAACAAATGGAACATAAAACATACAACTAGATATCAACCTTACTGTGAATACGGGGCACCTGCCGCAGCCTCGGTAGGTCAAATCCCTATGAATACATATCTTCTGATACAGATGTATCTACAACTCCAAATAAACAATAGGACAATCCAAACTATGCCATAATAATAATTAATAAAACTAATTTTCAAAGTTAAGGAAATATAACTAATTCACTATCTATTATTTCCAAGAAAAGAAACTGAAAATTAAGACATAAATGTATGAGTATTAACTATGAGTGGTGCACCCCAATAAAAGAAATAAAATACAATTGATATCAATAGAAAATGAACAACTTACATATGATAAACTAAGAAGCACAACAACGGATTTTTACGAGTCTTCTCATTTTTCCTCGATCTCAACATTACTTTATCTGAATATATTAAGTGAGCACGATGGCCCAATAAAGAAAATATAATTTAAAGGAAACCATTGTAGTATCTGAAAAATACACTTATAGTTCTCTATTAAAGCAAATATACTTTCAAAATATTCCCTCTGTCCCAAATTGTTTGGGATTTATTTCTTTTATAGATGTCCCAAAATAGTCTCATAGCTAATATTTAAACTAAAAATTTCTTCTTAAATTCCTAAAATGCCCACATAACTACATTTATTAAGAAGATTAAGCACAATAAAAGAACTATATGATTGTAAGTCATGTTTTTAATGACTATATACAAGCTAATAAATGATGTTCTTTTAAATCTTTAGAGTTCTAAAATGTCTCAAACAAATTGGGACAGATGGAGTATCTGTTAATAATAATCATACTTAAATGTTACAATGGGAATAGTGAATTGGACATGATATAATTCAATACATCTAGGCGAGTTCTACCGGCACAATATTTTTACTATTGACACATTTTTTTAAATTAATTTTCATTTACTTCACCACATCACCAAATTAATTTTCGGCACCACGGTATGCGCGTCAGTTCCACTGACGTTCCTTTTCGCTAACAACGGCAGTGGGACTTACGTTTTTCACCAACGACATTTATAACTATAATATCAGTTCCACTGACGTTGGTATTGAAAACCAACGTCAGTACCAGTGACACTCATACCGAAAAAAAATGTATGTGACGCTGACGTTATGTTGCACAAAATAATAAAAATATTACCATGGTGCCAATGGTAATTTTTTGAGTGCCTAAAGCAATCGTGATGCCAATGGTAAAAATATGGTGCCGATGGAAACCGCATACATCTAACAATACTAATGTATGATTATAATTTATCTTACTTACTGTATCTTCCATTAATTTACGTGTCATTAAAATATCATGCATAAATTGGGGAACCATTTTGGTTTCCAATAATAATAAATCAATAATTGGGGAGCCACTTTTGTTCCAATAAAATATTCATTTCCATTAAATGAGGTAATTCAATTAAATAAGTTCCACAGTGTCCTACATTTGACAAGTTGCTAGATTATTTTAGAGTATTATGCTTTTGTCATGCCCACGAACGAAGAGCTTAACGTGCATTGTCACGCCCACAATGGAAGAGCGTAATATGCCTTGTAATGCCCACAAGCGAAGAGCTCGTCATGTTTGTCATGACCCCATATAATAAATAATAATAAATGGAAAGCTAACCGGCCCACTATTCATTTCGACCCGTAGGTGGGCACCTAATACCGGCCCAACATCCGCCTGAATTAAATTGACCCCCAGGCGTGAGGCACGTCATAAGATATTAAGGATTCTCAAGAACTCATAGCAAAATAAGAATATGCCAATACCTAACCAAGACCCATCTGATATGCGTAATGCATATGATCCTAACTTGCATCTAAAATTATCTGAATGCAATAAAATTGAATATAACTATAATAACAATGATAATAATATACTGTAAACTAAATAATGACTGGAACCTACATGATCGTGTATTGTGTACTCACGGACAACCTGCTGGAACAGAATCGGAAGTCAAGACACAGGCTGCGGCATGAGCGGTGCCTCTGCGGCCTGGGCATCCATTCCAGTTGTTTTCGTGCCGAACGATCCACTTTCCCCGGTAAAGTAATGACTCAAAATTCATGCGCATAATTAAGTAATTATAGGAAATTAAATATGAATTCAATTAATTATATAATCATTACCTTTAACGGATGCCAATCGCAAAACGGTTTAGATTCGGGAAAGACATGATCGAAACATCACCTAGAAAAACATGAATCTACAATTAAAAACTACTACCTCCGTCACAAAATGTAAGTCCGTTTGGGGTTTTTCACACAGATTAATAAATTTGGTTAAATTGGTTATGAGACTGACGAGGGTTGAACTGAGCCTCACCACGTGTCATCTCCTAAATGATCAAACATTAAATGAAGACATAAAAAGTATAACATTAAGGGCCAGGAGCCCCACTTCACACCTAAGGGCATATCCGAACCCTAGGTGTGAGATCGCTCCCGTTCCCCCACCGCAGGTCGGCTAGGTTGCAACGGAGCTGGGCCAGTGCAGTTCGGGCCAAGACGGCTTGGGGGGCTCGACGCAGGTCAGCCAGAGCCTTCTTTATTAGCCCACGTGCTTATGAGATAATTATGGGAAGATCCTAAGGATCCTTTACCCATTAAGACTCTGATTTTGATATTTAAACTATCCCTAATTATCACTAAATTATGGGGATACACACGTGATTATCCTTAAGGACTAAGAATACGAATCCTTGTATAACAAGGAAACGGACGAGAAGTCCATTTTATAAACAAACCTAAGGAACTATGAAAGACTTGATTCCTAAACAATAACATGATACATAGGCAACTTGAGAGAAATAACTCTCAAGCTCCGTCTAAATCCACCCAAAAAATCATCCCTCATTCACATTACCTTAGATTAAACGGCCCAGATTGATACCCGACGATTTTCGGCATCGTCAATTGGCGCTAGAAGAAGGGCTCAGAATTCCACCGTTCAAATTAAAGAAGAATGAGGGACGAACAAGCCCTCCAAATTTCGTACCGATCGGAGTCCGTTTAAATGTCCGATCGTCACCGGAAAGTTCCTGCTGTATCACCAAAAATGCAACAGTCATATCGGAGGCTTATTGCCATAGATTGCACCGTTGGAACAAGAATTCCACCGTTCAGATTGAAGAATAATGAGGGACGAACAAGCCCTCCAAATTTCATGCCGATTGTAGTCCGTTTAGATGCCTGATCGTCCCCGGAAAGATGCAAAGGACAAACTCTCTAAGTCTGCAGGACAGACAGCTTAACATGAGCTCTACAGGTCGGGCTCATGGACGAGCTCTCAGGCTCCAAAATCCGAGATGAGCTATCAAGCTCTCCAGGATAAGTTCTCTAAACGAGCTCTCTAATTACAAGCTCTTTATCAGCGAGCTCTCTCATTACAAGCCGTCCAGGTACAAGCCCTCATTGAAATTTATTCCTATTTTTACAACTTAAATGACCTATCTTATTTTGGAACTCACCCTACTGAACATGGAGGGTCGAGCTATATTTGGAACTCTTCCTGCCGAACATGGCGGGTCGAGTTATCTTATTTTGGAACTCTCGCTACCGAACGTGGAAGGACGAGCTTTTCTTATCAGTACATCATAAGACTGTCCGCTTAATAGCACATCATCATATTCTAAAAGACAGAGCTCGGCTCGGCATCATATTCTATAAAACCGAGCTCGGCTCGGCATCATATTTGGAGCTCTCTCTTGAGTGAATCTTCTATCAGAACGAGCTCGGCTCGGCATCATATTCTATAAGACCGAGCTCGGCTCGGCATCACATTCTATAAGACCGAGCTGGGCACGGCATCATATTTGGAGCTCTCTCTTGAGCGAATCTTCTATAAGACTGAGCTCGGCTCGGTATCATATTCTATAAGACCGAGCTCGGCTCGGAATCATATTCTATAAGACCGAGCTCGTCTCGGCATCATATTTGGAGCTCTTCCTTGAGCGAATCTTCTATAAGACCGAGCTCGTCTCGGCATCATATTTGGAGCTCTCCCTTGAGCGAATCTTCTATAAGACCGAGCTCGGCTCGGCACCATATTCTATAAGACCGAGCTCGGCTCGGCACTATATTCTATAAGACCGAGCTCAGATCGGCATCATATTCTATAAGACCGAGCTCGGCTCGCATCATATTCTATAAGACCGAGCTCGGCTCGTCATCATATTCTATAAGACCAAGCTCGACTCGGCATCATTTTTAGAGCTCTCCCTTGAGCGAATCTTCTATAAGACCGAGCTCGGCTCGGCATCATATTCTATAAGACTCAGCTCAGCTCGGCATCATCTTCTGATTCAACAAAACTTCTGAGCTCTGCAGGTCAGGCTCTAAGTTCACAAATGATGAACTAGGTCAGGCTCTAAGTTCACAAATGATGAACTAATTAAGTTCGTAGGATGGACCAACCGAGCTCTGCAGGTCAGGCTCTAAGTTCGCAAATGATGAACTAATTAAGTCCGCAAGACGGACCAACCGAGCCCTGCACGTCAGGCTCTAAGTTCACAAAGGATGAAATAATTAAGTCCGCGGGACGGACCAACCGAACTCTGCAAGTCAGGCTCTATAAAGTTTACAAAGGATAAACTGTTTAAATCCGCAGGATGGACATCGGAGCATCAAAGAAAAAAACTAAGGCAAATGCGTTAAATTGAGTATGCCATCCAAAAACTATTAATTTTTTGCATGGCACACTGGAGAGCTGGAAGAGCAGATCAGATGAGCACACAGCCGAAAAATTTGCAAGGAAAATAACTAGAAAAGCAAGGTGAGTTGCAAAAAAATTAATATACTATAATTTTTGTACTTATACAATTTTTGATATAACCGAAAAACTAAGTCTGCAGGTCAGACTTCAAAAAATAAAGTCTTTCTGAGCAGACCCAAAAAATTGAGTCTGCCTGAGCAGACCCCAAGAATTTAAGTCTGCCTGAGCAGATCCCAAGAAATTAAGTCTGCCTGCACAGACTCCAAAAAATTAAGTCTACAAGACAAACAAGCCGAGCTCCGCATAACGGACTTTGATGAGAGTCAAATTGGCTATAATTTACTATGTGATTATACCCCGTTTATAACTCGTTTTATATGTTTCCGGAGACATTTGTTTGTATTTTGATGTATTTTACACCTTGGTTATAATTTCGAGACCTATGACGAAATGTCCAGAAATCTCTTTTTTTTCGGTGTTTTAATACACTCTCAGTCATCCTAGTGTCCTGTAGGGATTACGTGTGGTATTTGTTGTGATTTTTTATAGGACTTAGGTGTTCGAGATGACCGGAAGGCGAGATACGAGGATTGGAACGTGTGCCCGAAGCTTAAACGTTCAAACGGATCAAAACGCGGTGGTACTACAACCATACCTTCAATTGATCTGCATTTTGATCCACCTTAGAGGCCTTTTCTGGGCTGGACATATCCATGAAAGTTGTATACAATTAAATGAGCTTTCCAACGCATCTTGAATCACTCAAATCGGAGGTCTACACACAAAGGTATAACCGATTTACTGAAGGTGTGTCATCTAGGCGCGCGCCTGATAAATGCTAGGCGCACGTCTGGTAGTTAAATTGGTCCAGAAGTTTCAGTACGTGTTTCAGCATCCTAGGCATGCGTCTGCACTTTCCTAGGCACACGCCTAGCGTCCAGATCTACCAAAACACTATAAAAAAAACCCCATTTTTGGATCTAATACCTCTCTTCCCTTTTTAGATCGATTTTCTGCGTTTTTCTTCATCTTTCATTAGATTAGCTTAGTTTATAGCTATATTAGCTTTGATTAGTTGTAGATCATTGTAATCCGGAGGATCTCAGTGATAGCTTGACGCGTTATTGACGGGAGCTCGGAGACTCGATTTTCTACGGCATAATATATTTGGTATTTCGTTTTCATTTCTTGTTCTTTCTTTTAATCTTGTTTATGTTAACTTTATTGTTGATTTCTTGTTGTTTTGGTTGATATAATGAGTAGCTAATTTTCCGATATTCGAGTTATGTGATAGTCTATGAACTCGAATCCTAGCTTGTTCATGTGATGTTCTTGATGTTTGATTGTTGATTCTCGATGTTACCGTAGTTCTAGAACTTATTCTTAATGACCTTTGAATTAGCTACTCGATAATCGTATCACACGTATCATCTTTACATA
Source organism: Gentiana straminea (assembly GCA_036785695.1). Lineage (NCBI taxonomy): Eukaryota > Viridiplantae > Streptophyta > Magnoliopsida > Gentianales > Gentianaceae > Gentiana > Gentiana straminea. Next base: position 12,441,866 of record JAVUPR010000113.1, on the reverse strand, counting down.
TGTATTTTAGGAGAGGATACGGGAATCGGGGTTCTAGGATCACCCTGTAAAACCGACTGAGTTGTTCTGTTGGTCCCTTGGAAAGGCTAACACAAGTTTAGAGGGGGGGGTGAATAAACTTGTCACCAAAAACTTTTCCCAAACTGGAGAGGCCCTAGGAACTGAGTTTCTGTCAAACTCAAACTGATACTCAGCTCAGTTTTATTCCTGTCCTGAAACTTGTGCGGAGTTCAGCTAACTCAACTGAGTATAAGTCAATGCTGACTTATATTTAGTCTTGTTAACTGGCAGCGGATAAAAACAAGCCTTTTGTGCAACAGATGTGTTAATAAAAATCTTAACCTTATATGTATCAGTTCTGTGCTGACTTAGTGTCTGGTGTTTTCTGAGAGAAATGATGAGATGATTATGCAACAAATAAAACAAACATAAATGCATAAAGTAAATCAACACAAGATTTGTTTATGGAAGTTCCGGGTGGAGTAATCCCGTACGTCTCCCCTTCTCCTGTGGTGTAGGAGGTATCACTAGAATCTTGAGATAACCGTTACAAAATCCTAGCACTATGACAGTCCTTCACGACACCCTAGTTTCACTGTCTACACAAAATAAAGAAAGGTGAGATTGCTCCCTTCATTCTGCACACTGATCCTTCGGAGGTGGAATGACTCCTTCACCAGCTCACCACTATCACAAACACAGTCCGCAGACTGCACCAATAGCTGTGGCAACCAAGTTGCAACCGTATGAAGAAAGGTGGAATTGCTCTCTTCAAATTACCGCAATGTAAGATGAGAAGAAATTCTCCATTGGTATAAAATGATTATCCATTAAGCGGAGGAATTTTTTAAGCATAAAGATTACGACCCTACTCTGTCAAGAACGGACTATAAAGGGTCAGCTACCCAGCTAACTTTCCTAATTAAATACTGTTACTGTATAGATGATGCCATTCATTTGATGAGAAATAAAAAGGAATAGCCAACCCTTTTTCACAAAGGTTAGGTTTAGAATTAATCAAGGAATAATTCAGTGAGCTGTCTGGTTCTTCTGGATCTAGATTTGTAGCTCCAAGATGCCTTCTTTTCCCCCTTAATGGGTTACTGGATCTTTCTTTGAAATCTTCAAGGCAATTCTGTTGGCTTCCCCTTTTCTAGATATATATGATCTGATTTTCTGGATCTGGATCTTTGGGTATGTGCTTGTAAAGCTCTTTTTCTGATCCTTCTCTCTCCTTTCTTCAAGTGATTCTCTTGTGTATTTATAGGGGTGATGTAACGGTCACTAGCTCTTGTAGCCGTTACACTTTTCGTTTAGCCAACGTTCATATGTACGATCTTTGTCGTATTGTCAGTTTAAATTCAGCAAGGCCTTAACTCAGTTTTCTCCTCTTCTTCAAAACTGAGTACCTTGTATACTTGACATCTGACTTTAATTGACTAAGTCAGAGTACACCATTCGGTTTCTTCTTTTCCTGGTAACTGATAATCTTTGTCCTTAAGATTATTCAGTTTTACATGATCTATAGTTCAGTTCCAGTCAGCACAGACTTGCCTGAATCCTGGCTTATAGTCACGACTTAATCAGCTTCTAACTGAGTTTGCTACCTCAGTTCTTCAGTCTTCTGTAACTGAGTCTATGTCCGGCCCTCAGTTCTTCAGTCTTCTAGATAAGCCAACTGAGTTTGTGACCCTCAGCGAACTTATCTTCTTCAGTTCTTGCATTACTGAGTTTGAACCCTCAGTTCTTCATGTGCATACTCAGTTTTCTTGTTATGACTCAGTATTCTTGTTGTGACTCAGATGTTCGCCTAGTTCCTATTCTATTACAATGCTTGTCTGAAACAACCTATACAAGGTTCAGAATCTAGATAAAACTTATACATTTATCTCTAGACCATTTCTTGCTTCTTCTTCCATTATGCACTATAACAGTTAGTTATGACTTCATCATCATGCGTTGTAAGTGATTTGTCTAATTACGTGACGAATCATATCAAAACACAAATAATATTCCAACATGTTCATATTCGGTTTCGTGTGTGAGGTTTTGTATCGACTTGTCGAGCGTTTCATGAATCGTAGACCGTGTGAGGTCAGTTAAATCTGGTCAGTGGACTGTTGAACCTGACATAGGAGGGTAGATTATTGAAATAATGTCTATTCTCAGATCCAGGAAACGGCACCCTACTTAACTTCGAGAATGTTTAGGTGAATCAAGAATACCTCAGGGCTTAGCTAGGGTTTGTGAGTATTAGATTGGATCATAGCTCGGCTATCTCTTTTATATAGTTTTAAATCTTTCTTTTGTGTATATTTAGTTTGTAGAACCGATGATCTGACAAGTCACCACGTTCAAATATTTGTGTTGACCTAAACTAGGAACGAGGCCGACTTTGGTACGCGACCAGATTCCCTGTGGGATAAGACCTTGACTCACCAATTCTAGGCTACAGTTGACCCGGTACACTGCCGGTGAGATTGGACACTTAGAAAAGGCCGATCCAGATTTCTGGCGCCGTTGCTGGGGAATCGGGTTGATATCTTGTAAGTTCGTTAAGTTCATAGGATTAGGTCGTTTTTTGTTTATGTATCGTTTGTTTTCTTTGTTGTTGTTATGATAACACCACATACTCTGGTAGTGGTAGTGACAAGATACCGTGATTGTGTTTGTGTTGTTTCCCTGTTTGTAGATAATGAACCCATACTACAATTACGGATCCTTTCCTTACCCATTCGGATATTACAATTACGGTTTTATGGTTTACCCAACACAACCATTTTACCAGTTCAACCCATACACCGCATCATATGGAAATGAGTGGGATAATGCCCCAAGTTACTATGATCAACAACTTGATACTCTTCCACCTCCGCCTCAAGAATCAGAGACTTACACGGAGGAAATGATCCAAGAGGAGTTTCAAGAGCTTCTAAATGCCCAGACTTCAATGCAAACAGACATGCGGAACTTGGAGCTAGCCGTACAGAACATGGCTCTTCAAGTAGATCAATTTGTCGAGAGAAAGTTGGCGGAGAGGAGAGAACGTGATACTTTGCTTGAAGTCACCCCTGAGGAATGCTACGAAAAGGGTATGAATCCTGATATTGTTGAATCATATATTCCTTTCTCTTCTAGCACTACTGTTATTCCTACGGGGTTGCACCCAATTGAGTTTGTTGTTGATGTTGAGCCTAAATGTTCATACTTGGTGCTTGAGTCGTTATTAGTAGAAGTATGTTTTAGTTCAGGGAAAGTGAGTTCGTTGTTCTGTGCAATGGACTCATCGAACAAATCGTGGTGGTGGGGATTGAGCCCCATATTTCTCATATTTCATTTTCAGAGGGTGCTCAATTCTTACGATTTTTGTAGGGAGAAGCAACGGTTTTCTCTCCTTTGGTATAGCTATCCTTGACATAGTTGGGGGTAGAGAGTCGAGCTGAGGACTTTAAACTCAGAATGTGTTTTTATTGTTTTCTTTCCCCTCGTGTATCTCTGTGTTTCTTTAGTTTGTATTTTTATATTTCAGGTAAGTTTTGATGTAATATAACCCGGAGAAGTGTGTATTGGGGAGGGCTAGTTTGGTGTTTTTTTTGGCTTTGATGAGTTGTGGTAATCCGGGTAGTTTTATTGTGTTATACTCCATACTTGTACACCTTTGGTGTTGGTTGTGTATATTTTATAAGTACAGGTACCCTGGGAGTTCATTTTTACGGATGCCATATGATCGTACTCGCGCATTTTCCGGTTGTATGCTAAGTTTTCTACCCTTATCATTCGTGTTTCGTTTTAAAGTAAGGGGTGGTTGGTTTAGCTTCAATGTTTCGTTTTCATGTGGAACGAGTTATACTTAGTGATTATTTATCCCTTTGGTGTAAATGAGTCAGGTTTTTAGAAATTTTGATGCCTTTGACATTGGTTTTGATACATTGAGCCTATAGTTTTGTTTTGAAAAACATGTAGTGATTATACGAATGCATTTCATTTGAGTTGGGATCTTGTATTGAGAATGGAATAGTTCTATCACGTTAGCTTCGACTTCATGAATCACCTTGACTAGTGAACGATTATGGTAGCTATTAATGACCCGGTTACCTAGAACTTATATTAGTAATTTCGAGGCGAAATAGAAAGGTCGTCGTTGTTAGGTACGGGATGACGGTTTTGGCATTTATTTTGACCCGATCAGAGCCAAAGGCCAACCTAAACGTTTAATCCACTGTTACCCTTCTAAGCCTTTTGTAGGGTGGTTAGACCGCCACCCAAACTAGCCTTTCGTGTTACTAACCCGTGAAAATCGATGTCCCTAACATTATTTCGGTCTACATATCCTTGACTACCTTGCAATTGAGCTTGTTCGTTCCGCACAATTTTACGATGTTGCGAGGTATTGTTGAGACGTAAGTAATGGTATGGAGTCGTGATTTACGAGTTATTCGGAATGAGGAGTGTAACAATGTGTAGGTTCCAGTTTTGTTCAGAATTTTGATTTATAGTATCCTATTTTCATAATTCGTTCCTGTATAGTTTGTTCTTTCAATCAAAAAAAAAAGGAAAAAAAGGAAAAAAAAATTTTTGAAAAAGAAAAGAAAAGAAACAAAAGTAGTAAATGTTCATATATATAGTTTGATATAAGTCTAAAAATGGACTAAAGTGTAGTATAATGAAGAAATGCGAAGTTGGAGTTAGGTTTCGGTTTGAAACCTGAGAGTGTAAATAGTCGGGAAAATTGAAGACGAAGTTGAAAACCGAGTATGTGTTTATATTTATCGGTTAAAGCTCTTTTGCACTTTCTTCTTTGTATTTTTATCGTAAATATCCTTTCGTTAGCCTGGACCCTAGCCTAACGATATAACCCTTCAAGTCTTGCTCGACCGTACTAGACTTTGATTGACCTCGATTAGTGGAGATGTTTATGAAGTATAATCCTATGGTGTAACCTCGGTATAATAAACGTCTATAATCAAAGCCGGTCGTTGGTGATAAATGTCGGAGAAGCTATACACACACACACACACATTCTTTTCTCGATACAAGGTTGAACTTAAATCCTATGCATTCATGTAGATTACTTGTGTTTTACCATTTCAATTCTTATAGAGTAGATGTATGATAGCAATGTTGACTCCATCTTTATTTTTGAATCGCTCATTTTTGCTCGAGGGCGAGCAAAAGCTAAGTAGGGGGTTGTTGATGAGAGTCAAATTGGCTTTCATTTACTATGTGATTATACCCCGTTTATAACTCGTTTTATGTGTTTTCAGAGACATTTGTTTGTATTTTGACGTATTTTACACCTTGGTTATAATTTCGAGACCTAGGACGAAAAGTCCGGAAATCTCTTTTTTCGGTGTTTTATTACACTCTCGGTCACCCTAGTGTCCTGTAGGCATTACGTTTGGTATTTGTTGTGATTTTGTATAGGACTTAGGTGTTCTAGATGACCGGAAGGCGAGATACGAGGATTGGAACGTGTGCCCGAAGCTTAAACGTTCACACGGTTCAAAACGCGGTGGTACTACAACCATACCATCCATTGATCTGAATTTTGATCAACCTTATAGGCATTTTATGGGCTGGACATCTTCATCAAAGTTGTAGAAAATTGAATGATCTTTCCAACGCATCTTGAATCACTCAAATCGGAGGTCTACACACAAAGTTATGACCGATTTATTGAAGGTGCGTCAGCTAGGCGCGCGCCTGATAAATGCTAGGCGCACGCCTGGCAGTTAAATTGGTCCAGAAGTTTCAGTACGTGTTTTCAGCATCCTAGGCGTGCGCCTGCACTTTCCTAGGTGCAGGCCTAGCTTCCAGATTTGCCAAAACACTATAAAAACCCCCATTTTTGGATCTAATACCTCTCTCCCCTTTTTAGATCGATTTTTCTGCGTTTTTCTTCATCTTTCATTAGATTAGCTTAGTTTATAGATATATTAGCTTATTTTAGTTGTAGATCATTGTAATCCGGAGGATCTCAGTGATATCTTGATGCGTTATTGACGGGATTTTGCTCGGAGACTCAATTTTCTACGGCATAATATATTTGGTATTTCGTTTTCATTTCTTGTTCTTGCTTTTAATCTTGTTTATGTTAACTTTATTGATGATTTCTTGTTGTTTTTGTTGATATAATGAGTAGCTAATTTTCTGATAGTCGAGTTATGTGATAGTCTATGAACTCGAATCCTAGCTTGTTCATGTAATGTTCTTGATGTTTGATTGTTGATTCTCGATGTTACCGTAGTTCTAGAACTTATTCTTAATGACCTGTATTGAATTAGCTACTCGATAATCCTATCACACGTATCGTCTTTACATATGTATTTTGCGAGAGGATACGGGAATCGGGGCTCTAAGATCACCCTGTAAAACCGACTGAGTTGTTCAGATTCGGTTTCGTGTGTGAGGTTTTGTATCGACTTGTCGAGCGTTTCATGAATCATAGACCATGTGAGGTTAGTTAAATTCGGTCAGCGGACTGTTGAACCTGACATAGAAGGGTAGATTATTGAAATAATGTCTATTCTCAGAGCCAGGAAACGACACCCTACTTAACTTCGAGAACGTTTAGGTGAATGATGACAGTTAAAATATACCTATTTATGTCATCAATTCTAACCTTAAATCAGAGTTAATTATATATATTTCATATTAAATCACATTTTTATATTTATTATTTGATGATAAGTGATTATTAATGTGATAATTAGTATTTAGCTATTTTTATTATAAAAGAGCAATTAATTGTGTGATAAATACTGATTTTTGCAGATCATAAAGAATCGGGAAGATAATTATCACGCAATCGAGAAATCTCAAGATAAAAGAGAAGAAAATTGGAGCATTGAAAAAAAGATTAATCAGATCAATTCAAAAGCATGGAGTGGGGAACAAGTCAGAAAAAACGGAGTGAAAACGCGTAACAAGGGAAGGCTCGGTCGACCGAGCCTAGCCATTCGGTCGACCGAGCGTGTAGGTTCGGTCACCCGAGCCAAATTTGATAAATGCATGTCAATCTTCTGGATTCTCCCTATGTCGGCTACAACTCCTATATAAACAGCAGCCACGATGCTGAGAAAAACACACCACTACAACACAAGACAAGCTTTATACAATTTGAGTTTTTAAGTTTTAGTTTTCTTTTCTTTATGTTCGTACATCGTGGATTCATCGGATTCTCCGGTTGGGGAGCGCATTAAAGAGTGGGAGTCACTCTCGTCTTCGAGGGTATGACTATTCGATTATGCAATCTTTATTCGTAGATCTGATGTATTTTATTATGGAGTAGTTTTTCTTGTATTGATTGCGTGATGTAGATTAATTTACGAACCATGTGTTTAGGTTAGAAACGTTAAGAAGTAATCATGATTTGTACCAACACAAGAACTGTGTTCGGTGACCGAGACATGTCATTCGGTCGCCCGAGTGCTGTCATTCGGTTGACCGAGCGTGGTAATGTGTAGGGCAATATTATGATCGGCTTCGACTACGTCAGATTCTCTGAATTGGAATTAAAACGAGTAATTAAACCTGATCAACTTAATTATTTGTCATCATAATTTAACATGAAACCCAAAAAGTGATTGTTACTTAGGATATAGATTGAATCGGCATCTAAGAAGTACGCCTTACCCTAGGAATGTTGCTTAGATGAGGTTACGGTTTATACCGGCATCCCTAGTTTCGTAATTGTGTCAGAAGTTATATGAGATGGAGGCATTAAAAAGCGAAGTCACGTAATGGAGGCACGATGATTTAGATGGCCTAACCGGAGCTAAATCTACCTTAGAGGATGACTCCCGTAGTCATAATAATCAATCCTTAACGTTTGTTTTATCTCGTTATCATCCTAATTCACATGGGGGAGTTATAATCTACTAGCGTAATCAATACTATTTGTTTAGATAATATCAACCGTATTATCCGTGTTTTAGTAGTCTTTAGTCTGTCTTTGTGGTCTTGTGTGTCTTGTGGTTGTCACTATTTTATTTACTGCATTTAGTTGGTCATAGACCGCCCTTTCAATTTAGTTCTAATAGGATAAAGTTGTGTTTTATTTGTGCCGAGTCTCTGTGGGATCGACCTTGACTCTATCTAGCTAAACTACAGTTGAACCTAGTTCTCTTGCTAGTGTGTTAGTAGGCATCGAGTTAATAATTTAACTTGACCTCAATCAAGTTTTTGGCGCCGTTGCCGGGGACTCGAGTCATTAAATTAAAATATAGCTTATTTTGTTAGAACTGGATTCGTGAATATTCTGTGAATAAGAGTCTGTATATTAAACAATGTCGTAAAAAAATAAAAAAAAGGGGGTTCGGTCAACCGAACCACAGTTCTCGGTCGACCGAGAGTTAGTTTTTTCTGTTTTTGTTCTGTATTAGTTTTATAATATTCTGCTTCTGTTTTCTTTACGTTTTCTTTTCTCAAACTTATTACGAGTCTGTTTTAGTTTTATTTAGTTAGTTAAAGGCCTAGCCTTTACTAGTGATTAATTGTTTTATTGTTGTTTATTATTTTATAGTACGCTACTCGGAAATCGAAGGAACCGCTTGAACCTTATAATCCTGAAATAGAGAAATTTGCGAGAAGGAATAGGAAGTTAGCTAGGGAACTGGCTAAACAAGGAGAAGAGGATCCAAATCTTGAGGAAAGTGAGCAAGGAGTGGAAGAAGGACATACAACCGATCATTCTGAACATTCCGAATCTGAAATAGAAATGGAAGGCAATCCGGTCAATCCAAACCAGGTACCTAATCCTGTTATTAATCCTGTTATCAATAATGCCAATAATGTGAATGCAAATGCTAATAATGAGAACCAATCCCTAGTTCAAGGAGCGAGGCGTACTTTGCAAAGTTATGCAACGCCAACTATTGAACAATTCATTCCCGCTATCGTAGCACCGCAAGATGCTGCGGAAGTCTATCACCCTAGGCCTAATGTAATTCAAATGGTGACCAACTATTCTACTTTTCATGGAATTCAGAACGAGGATCCTGGTGTTCACGTGACAAATTTCTTGGAAATCGTTAGCACAAAGAAACCGAATTAATCCCGGAGGGTAACATTCGTCTTAAGCTTTTCCCTTTCACTTTGAAAGATAAAGCTAAGCAATGGCTTCTCTCTTTAGAGGCCGGATCTATCACTACTTGGGAACAATTGTTGCAAAAATTCATGAATAAGTATTTCCCCTTGGGAAAAACCTTTAAGTTACGCCAAGACATCCTAGGATTTAAGCAACAACCCGGGGAGAGTTTTGATCAAGCTTGGGAGCGTTTCAAGGAAGCTATGAGGAAGTGTCCTCATCATGACATCTCTCTTTGGCTTTTAATGCAAACTTTTTACCATGGGTTGAGAGAGACTGAGAAAATTAGAGTAGACGCCTCCAGAAATGGAGCGTTTGTTCTTTTATCTCCCGAGGAGGCACAAGGGAAGATGGAGCAAATAGCGATGAATAGCCAATGGGGAGGCAATGACATAGCTACCGTAAAGATGGCCGCCGACATATTTAATGATAGTGCATCTACCAAAATCTTAGAACAACTTTCTCGTTATCAACAATAAGGTAGATGGGATGCAAGAGAGGATGACAAGAGTAGAGAAAGGGGTGGAATCGAGGTAGCACCTCAAAGTGAGAATGCTTTGGTACCGAAAAAGCCAATTATATCGGGGGAGGGTACAGCCTAATCATAACCATCCCGGATTCCGATATAGTGACATTAATGCGGGAGAAAGGCCTAAACCACCTACCACTTATGTACCACGGCAAACTAAAACTTTTGGTTGGGAAGCCGCGATAGAAAAACGAGTAATGTCGTCACCGACAATATGGGACAACTTTCAAAATCTATGGCTGATTTAGCCACTAACTTTAGCCAATATTGTCGAAGACCGATGCTAAGGTGACCAATCAAGAAGCTCTAGTCCAAAACCTCACGCACCGTATAGGACAACTAGCCGAGCAAGTCTCAACTAGACCTCCTGGAGGGTTACCAAGCAACACTGAGAAGAACCCTAAGGATTTGAATGCGATCATGACAAGGAGTGGAAAAGAAGTAACTCCACCATCCCTGCAAGAGAAAGAGAAAATCACAAAGAATAAGGATGGTGAGCCAAGCAATGAGACTAATACTTCCGAGTCTTTGCCTAAGCAAAGAACGTATAAAGAACCAGCTGGCCCTAGAGTTGAACTTTACGATAATAAGTATCCAATTTTCACTGATGTCGATCCTTCAACTCTACCTTATCCTCCACCAAAGCCGAAGCCTAAGTTTGATAATAAGAGGTACAAGAAGTTCGTGGATATGTTTAGTAAGTTACAAATCAATATACCCCTAGTTGAAGCACAAGCTGAAATGCCTGAGTACACCAAGTTTTTAAAAGACGCCGTCTCAACTAAAAGGAAACTTCTAGATTTAGAGACCATATGCCTTAATGAGGAGTGCTCAGCCATTCTTCAACATAAGTTACCCCCCAAAATGCAAAGATCCGGGAAGTTTTCTCATTCCCTGCACCATAGATAACGTATGTTTAAACAAAGCTTTGTGTGATCTACGAGCTAGCGTGAACCTGATGCCACTATCTATTTTTCGGAAGCTAGGCATGAAAGATCTAAAGAAGACCTCAATCACACTGCAATTAGCTGACCGTTCTGTTAAAGAACCGTGTGGAGTGGTTGAGGATGTGCTGGTAAGGGTTGAAAAGTTTGTATTTCATGTCGACTTTGTGGTATTAGATATGGAAGCTAACTACGAAGTGCCCTTGATATTAGGGAGACCGTTCATGGCCACTAGTAGAACGCTAATTGATGTTTACAAGGGCGAGTTAGTGTTAAGAGTGAATGAAGAGAGAGTTGCATTCAATGTCTTCGACACTATGAAGCAACCTGATGATGGAGAGGATGCATGTTTCATGTTAGATTCCATTGATAGGATCGTTCAAGAATTTCAACAACATGAAAGTATCAAGGATTTCTTGGATGCTGTCTTAGAAGAAGAAGATAAAGTCAAGTACGTGAGTAGTGAGGAGGAGAAGATGATATGGCCAGGATGTAGTAGAGGGACCCCAAGGCCCGTAGAGGAAGTAAGTGCTTTGCGAGAGATTGAAAGATTCTATCATAGACCAACGTGGCATAAGTACTTCGAACTCAAACTCACCGGTCGAAGTTGAAGACCTCTTTGGAAGAACCTCCCACAAATTTGATTTTAAAACCTCTTCCCGCGAATTTGAAGTATGTATTTCTTCAAGATGAGGCTTTGCCGCTGATTATATCTTCTTCCTTGACGGACTTACAAGAGGAAAAACTAATGAGAGTTCTGAGAGAGTACCGCGGAGCATTTGGATGGACCATAGCTGATGTTAAGGGCATTAGTCCTAGCGTATGTATGCACAAGATCTCCGTGGACCCCGAAAAGAAAGCGGTTGCACAACCTCAGAGGCGTTTAACCCCACAATTAAAGGAAGTGGTTAGGGATGAGGTTATAAAAATGTTAGAAATGGGAATTATTTCCAATTGCTGATAGCAAATGGGTAAGCCATATCCACGTAGTTCCCAAGAAGGGAGGATTAACGGTGCAAGCCAATGAGTTGAATGAGCTAATTCCTGTGAGGCTAATCACCGGTCATCGAGTATGCATAGACTTTAGGAAACTAAATGATGCGACTCGTAAGGACCATTTTCCTCTTCCCTTCATCGATCAAATGCTCGAGAGACTGAGCGGGCATGCTTTCTATTGTTTTCTTGATGGGTATTCGGGATACTATCAAATCCACATCTCGCCCGAAGATCGTGAGAAAACAACGTTTACATGCCCATATGGGACATTTGCTTATAATCGAATGCCATTTGGATTGTGTAACGCCCCCGCGACATTTCAACGATGTATGATGTCATTATTTGCGGATATGGTTGAAGACTTCTTGGAAATCTTTATGGATGACTTCTCCGTGTTTGGAGACGATTTTGATTCATGTCTCACACATCTAGCACGAGTGTTGAAGAGATGTGAAGAGACGAATCTTGTGCTTAACTGGGAGAAATGTCATTTGATGGTTACGGAAGGTATAGTACTAGGCCACCGCATATCAAAGAACGGTATAGAGGTGGATAGAGCAAAAGTTGAGGTGATCGAGAAACTACCTCCACCTACTAATCTTAAAACTTTGCGAGGTTTTTTAGGCCACGCTGGATTTTATCGTAGGTTTATCAAGGACTATTCCCTAATCTCTAGACCTCTTACCGAATTATTGGCCAAGGATGTGTCATTCGTGTTTTCTAACGAGTGCATAAAAGCTTTCAACGAAATAAAAAGTAGACTGATTACTGCACCCGTTCTGGTCGCACCGGATTGGGATCTTCCGTTTGAACCGATGTGTGATGCAAGTGATACCGCTTGTTGGCGCCGCTTTGGGTCAAAGAAAAGATAAGATTTTTAGGCCTATTTATTATGCAAGCCGGACTTTGAATGCTGCCCAAAGAAATTACGCCACAACGGAGAAGGAACTTTTGGCCGTTATCTTTTCTTTTGACAAGTTTAGATCTTACTTAGTGGGATCTAAAGTCACCGTGTGGACTGACCATGCGGCTCTTAAGTATCTCCTAGCAAAGCAAGATTCAAAGCCTAGATTGTTGAGATGGATTCTACTGCTGCAAGAATTTGACGTAGAAATCCAAGATAAGAAAGGAAGTGAGAACGTGGTGGCCGATCATCTATCGCGCTTACAATTAGAGGATGGTGAGGAATTACCTGAGATAGGAGAATCTTTTCCTGATGAACAACTTTTCTCCATCACCACCATCGGGGACATGATGATTGTGTTGCAGTTTCTTCGCGAATAGAGGTTGCGAAGGAGAAGAAGCAACCATGGTTTAGTTTGTTTGTTAATTATCTATCCGCAAAGTACCTACCACCAAATCTCACTGTCCAAGAAAGGAAAAAGTTCTTTAAAGATCTTAGACACTATTATTGGGATGAGCCTTATTTGTTTAAGCTAGGATCTGATAATGTTTTTCGAAGGTGTGTGCCAGAGGAAGAGTATAATAATATCCTGAAGCATTGTCATTCTTATGAAGTTGGAGGACACTACGGGGGAGATAAAACTGCGGCCAAAGTCCTCCAATGTGGTTTTTATTGGCCGACAATGTTTAAGGATGCACACCAATATGCAAAAGCATGTCATGCTTGTCAAATGATAGGAAATATTTCACGGAGGAATGAGATGCCACTTAAGAGCATCTTAGAAGTAGAACTTTTTGACGTTTGGGGAATAGATTTCGTTGGACCCTTCACTTCATCATTATCTAACCGATATATCTTAGTTGCTGTTGATTATGTATCCAAATGGGTTGAGGCCATTGCTTCCCCTACTAACGATGCTAGGGTTGTGGTTAGATTCTTGAAAAAGAATATTTTTACAAGGTTTGGGACGCCTAGGGCAATTATAAGCGACAATGGTAGTCATTTTTGTAATAAACCTTTTGAAAGGCTGATGATTAAGTATGGGGTTCGACATAAGCTAGCAACTGCATATCACCCCCAGACTAGTGGGCAGGTAGAAGTCACCAATCGAGAGATAAAGCGTATCCTGGAGAAAACTATCAATACGACTAGGAAGGATTGGTCGTTACGTTTAGACGACGCTTTATGGGCTTATAGGACTGCATATAAAACCTCGATTGGAATGTCACCGTATAGGATTGTTTTTGGAAAGGCATGTCATCTACCTGTGGAACTGGAGCACCGGGCCATGTGGGCAACAAGGATGCTAAATTTTGATGAAACGTTGGCCGGTGAGAAGAGGATGTTAGAATTAACTCGCCTGGAGGAGTTTCGTTTAGAGGCATACGAGAATGCCAAGATTTTCAAAGAGCGCACGAAGAAGTTCCATGACAAAAACATTCTGGATAGGACCTTTCAAGAGGGTGATATGGTTCTCTTGTACAATTCGCGCTTAAGACTCTTCCCGGGTAAGTTAAAATCAAGATGGTGTGGCCCATTTCAAGTACAACAAGTCTTTCCTTCTGGAGCGGTGGAGCTATTCAATTTCAAAGACGGGTCCGATTTGTGGTCAATGGACATCGTGTTAAGCATTATCACGGGCTTCCGCCGATGCTTTGAGGAGGTCTTGTACCTCGATGACCCTGTCTATGAATAAATCATCTAAAACTGAGTCGAGCTAGCGACTATAAATTTAGAACTACTACCTATAACTATCTTTTTCATTTTTCTTTTTAATAAAGTAGCATGCGCCTATCACGGTTTTTTTTCATCTCGCCATGTTCCGAGTCTAAGTTCGGAATAAACGAGGTTTTTTCCTTGATAGCCGTCATGTGAGTTTTTATTTAGGTTTAAATCCCTTTTGGTCTTGTCCATGGCAGTATAAAGTAAAGTGGCTTGAACTGTTTTTAGATAATTATATCTAATTACTGCCACATTCCTTTATAACTTCCATAGACATGGTATTTGACGATTTCGTGGAGCTTGTTTGCTTATACAGGATGTGTCTGTCTCTCCACGATGTGCCGATGATTACTCCGATATTGTTCTTTTACTTGGGAGCCGTTTCCAGAGCTAAGTCTTTCATCTTGAACTCTCATTTATTTTTGTCATTGAGGACAATGCCATGTTTAAGTAGGGGGCAAGGGACTTAGCTATATGTTGAAAATATATGTTGAAAAAGTCAAGGGGAACGGAATACTGAGACAATATTGAGCCAAATTTAAAAATTTTCATGGATAAATGCCAAGTTGTTTAACTCGTACCCTTAAACTTGTGAAGTTCTTATACTTAGAATTGATAGGAAATGAACCAAGTTGCGTGAGTACGTGGTCATATTATACTTTTGCGATAAATTGTTAGCAGACTTAAGGATATTCATGCCAACAATTGCAAGTAGTTAGGTATTGTTCAATTACTCAACATGTGAATCGTTTAGTACCGCATGAGTTATAATAATTGAAAGAAGTATGTGTACATTGCGTAGATAATTGGTTATGAGGACCTAGTGTCGATATTGGTCGACTGATGTATTCTGATCTTCTAGCCAACAAAAGCGGAGTAATAAGCTTGGGACGTACCTGTGTTTTGACAATGCATTAAAACACTGGGCTTGTAGTAACATTACCAAAGTAGCCCCGCGCTTGTGGTAATATTCGATGCTATGCTTAATCTAATATTGGGGGATACTCTATGAAAAGTTTTCTTCCTTGAGATTAGTAGTATTCGAAAAATATGCAAAATTGAAAAAAAAATTCGAATTTTTAGAGGCTTTGAGTAGTACTCGGTCTCCAAGTCCAAAAACCCTATAGATACGCTCTTGTTTATTGTTCTAGTGCTTTAACCATTGCGAGGCATAAGAAGTATGAATGTTGATGTTGGTGAATTTTGATATGAAGTCTGCATAAGCTCTAATCTTGCTACATTTATATAAGACCAATGCACATGCACACAATCACTTCGATTTATAGCGAGTAGTGAATAATGCTTATCTTATGAGCATGACTGGTATGAGTTGACTCGGGTTTCTTGTGTAAGCATGAGATGACCAAGGAAAATGTTGGCTTGGGGAATGACTTATTGATGCTTTGTTCGGGACGAAGCAAAGTTTAAGTGGGGGGCATTTTGATAACAGTTAAAATATACCTATTTATGTCATCAATTCTAACCTTAAATCAGAGTTAATTATATATATTTCATATTAAATCACGTGTTTATATTAATTATTTGATGATAAGTGATTATTAATGTGATAATTGGTATTTAGCTATTTTTATTATAAAAGAGCAATTAATTGTGTGATAAATACTGATTTTTGCAGATCATAAAGAATCGGGAAGATAATTATCACGCAATCGAGAAATCTCAAGATAAAAGAGAAGAAAATCGGAGCATTGAAAAAAAGATTAATCAGATCAATTCAAAAGCATGGAGTAAGGAACAAGTCAGAAAAAGCAGAGTGAAAACGCGTAACAAGGGAAGGCTCGGTCGACCGAGCCTAGCCATTCGGTCGACCGAGCGTGTAGGTTCGGTCACCTGAGCCTAATTTGATAAATGCATGTCAATCTTCTGGATTCTCCCTATGTCGGCTACAACTCCTATATAAACAGCAGCCACGATGCTGAGAAAAACACACCACTACAACACAAGACAGTTTATACAATTTGAGTTTTTAAGTTTTAGTTTTCTTTTCTTTATGCTCGTACATTGTGGATTCATCGGATTCTCCGGTTGGGGAGCGCATTAAAGAGTGGGAGTCACTCTCGTCTTCGAGGGTATGACTATTCGATTATGCAATCTTTATTCGTAGATCTGATGTATTTTATTATGGAGTAGTTTTTCTTGTATTGATTGCGTGATGTAGATTAATTTACGAACCATGTGTTTAGGTTAGAAACGTTAAGAAGTAATCATGATTTGTACCAACACAAAACTGTGTTCGGTCGACCGAGACATGTCATTCGGTCGCCCGAGTGCTGTCATTCGGTTGACCGAGCGTGGTAATGTGTAGGGCAATATTATGATCGGCTTCGACTACGTCAGATTCTCTCGAATTGGAATTAAAACGAGTAATTAAACCCGATCAACTTAATTATTTGTCATCATAATTTAACATGAAACCCAAAAAGTGATTGTTACTTAGGATATAGATTGAATCGGCATCTAAGAAGTACGCCTTACCCTAGGAATGTTGCTTAGATGAGGTTACGGTTTATACCGGCATCCCTAGTTTCGCAATTGTGTCAGAAGTTATATGAGATGGAGGCATTAAAAAGCGAAGTCACGTAATGGAGGCACGATGATTTAGATGGCCTAACCGGAGCTAAATCTACCTTAGGGGATGACTCCCGTAGTCATAATAATCAATCCTTAACGTTTGTTTTATCTCGTTATCATCCTAATTCACATGGGGGAGTTATAATCTACTAGCGTAATCAATACTATTTGTTTAGATAATATCAACCGTATTATCCGTGTTTTAGTAGTCTTTAGTCTGTCTTTGTGGTCTTGTGTGTCTTGTGGTTGTCACTATTTTATTTACGCATTTAGTTGGTCATAGACCGCCCTTTCAATTTAGTTCTAATAGGATAAAGTTGTGTTTTATTTGTGCCGAGTCTCGTGGGATCGACCTCGACTCTATCTAGCTAAACTACAGTTGAACCTAGTTCTCTTGCTAGTGTGTTCGTAGGCATCGAGTTAATAACTTAACTTGACCTCAATCAGTGAATCAAGAATACCTCAGGACTTAGCTAGGGTTTTTTTGTATTAGATTGGATCATAGCTCGGCTATCTCTTTTATATAGTTTTGAATCTTTCTTTTGTCTAAATTTAGTTTGTAGAACCGGTGATCTGACAAGTCACCACGTTCAAATATTTGTGTTGACCTAAACTAAGAACGAGACCGACTTTGGTACTCGACCAGATTCCCTATGGGATACGACATTGACTCACCAATTCTAGGCTATAGTTGACCCGGTACACTGCCGGTCAAATTGGACACATAGAAAAGACCGATCAAACATTGCTCAAATCATTAAAACTGACATCTGAGCTCCGCTGGTCAGACTCAAAAAACATATGTTAGCAAAAACAGTAAGTCTGCAAGATAGACAAGCCGAGCTCCAAAGAACGGACTCCGCTCAAATCATTAAAACTGACATCTGAGCTCAGCCGGTCGGACTCAGCAAACATATGTCAGCAAATTTTATTAAGTCTGTAGGATGGACTAATTGAGATCTGCAGGTCAGACTTAGCACATGAGCTCTGCAGGTCAGACTCGGTAAGTTTGCAAAGGACAAACCCATTAAGTCTGCAGGTCGGACTCCAAAGATTGAGCTCCACAGGTCGGGCTCTATAATGTTTGCTGGTCAGACTTATCGTACTGAGCTTCGTAGGTTGGACTCAAAATTTTGTAAAGGACCAACTTATTAAGTCCGCAGGACGGACAGAAACTTGAGATCTGCAGGTCTGACTCAGTCAAAATTATTTGGTCAGCAGGACAGACCAACTGAGTTCTGCAGGTCTAACTCAGTCAAAATTACTTCTGCCTGAGCTGACTCCAGAAAATTAAGCTTGTCTGAGCAGAATCCAAAAAAATTTCGTCTGCATGTCAGACCCAATTAATTAAGTCTGCAGGACAGACACTGAACTGAGCCCTGTAAGTCAGACTCGGCAAGTTTGCAACAACCAAGAGAACTTAATAAGATATTGCAAAAACATTGTACATGTTACAATTCCTGAAACTTTCTCCAAAGTCTGCAGGACAGACTAAAATAAAAAATAAAAAACAAAAAATAATTAAGTCTGCAAGATAGACGAATTGAGCTTCACAAAACTAACTCAGAAAAAACTCGGTAAGTCAGCAGGACTGACAACTGAGTCTGCAGGTCGGACCTAGCCGCATTTGTTAAGTCTGTAAGACGGACCCGAATTGATCTCCGCAGATCAGACTCAGCAGTTGGCAATAGCCAAACTCACTAAGTCTATAGGACAGACCCAAACAAAAACTTAACAAAAGTCTAAGTATGCCATCCATAATTATAAGTAATGCTTGACATACTAGGGGGCGAGACACCCCACTGTGAATCAGAGTACTGCAGGTATGTGCTAAAAATAAAATTAAGGCAAGAGTTGCAAAAATTTGCATATATTAAAACTTGCAAAAAATTGCATATATTGAAACATTGTACAGAAAAAAAATTTGGAAGCTTTTCACCAAAGTCTACAGGACAGACTCCAAAGTTTGAGCTCCGCGGGTCAAACTCGAAACCTTCAGCTCAGCAGGATGGACCCGAAAAGTTTGCTTAAGTCTGCTGGACAGACATCAACTTTTAGAACTCCGCAGGTCGGACTCAACAAAGTTTGTAGGTCAAACTCGCCCAGTCAACAGGACGGACAAAAGTATGAGCTCTTTAACTCAGCCTCTGTAAAGTTTGTAGACTAAACTTTCTTAATTCGTAGACGAACTCAAACCGAGCTCCGCAGGTCGGACTCATCATAAAATCAGTCTGCAAGATGGACTCAAGCAATAACCCGTAGGACGGATTCTAATTTCAGAGCTTTGCAGGCCAGGCTCATTAAGTTTGCGAGACAAAGTTAGTTCGCAGATGAACTCAAACTGAGCCCTGCAGGTCGGACCCCTCAGAAAGCAAGTCCGCAGGACGGACAGAAATTCAGAGCACTGGAGGTCAGGTTCAATGCGCTTGCAAAGCTGAGCTCCGCAGGTCGGACTAACTCTAAACAGTCAGTCTACAAGTCAGACTCGCGCAAGTCTGCACGTCAGATAAATTTTTTGGGTTCCACATGTTAGGCTCGCTAACTTTGCGAAGTAAAGTTCCTAAGTCCCCAAAGGGACCCAAGCTGAGCTACGTAGGTCGAGCTCGTAAAAATACAACGAAGCATAAACGAAATGCAAGTTCAAAAACCTAAGAAACATTAAGGGCCGAGTTCGGCCCAGACTCTGTAGCAGGAGTAAGATTCTCCACAGAATCGTTGACCTGGGACGGCTCAGCAGGAGCCATTGAAACAGAAGTAGCAGTCGTACAAGACACTAAATAAGGAGCTGCAACAACGTTCTCAAAAACCGTTCCACTTTAGAATACATGGGCATGAATGACAGCGTCATAACAGTAAGTATGCCACATGGCAGAGCAGGTCATTGTACAATTCTACAAGCCTAGATGACAGTGACCGAGCAGCACCTCTAATAGATCTGACCTCACAACGAGTGGTTCAGCCAGATCTGGGGGGCTTATGACGAGGGTTCAACTGAGCCTCACAACGTGTCATTTTTTAATTGATCAAACATTAAATGAAGACATAAAAACTATAACATTAAGGACCAGGAGCCCCACTTCACGCTTAAGGGCATATCCGAACCCTAGGTGGGAGATCATGCTGGATATACAGAAACTTGAATCCGGATCCGATCCATAATTGGATCGTCAGATCTGATTCACGGCACCAATCAACACACTCGATCATGCACAACGGAAGCCACAAATTAAATTCGCATACGATTTTACCACGATTTGATTCACATGATTTATTAATATAACTACAAGAAAGTTATAGATACCCAACAAAAGAGAAGCCGTGGTCTTCCGGATTGTATCTCCAAGCGACGACTGGTGAACGTCGATCCTGCATTCGAACCACCTCGAATATGCCTTCAAGAAAAACCTAGTTTTTCTTCTTCCCAATGACTAAGACAAGAAAACAAAATTTCTCTCTTTTTCCTAAAAACTGGCGTCGTATTTTTCATCAAAAATGGCGTTGGATTCAACTATTTTGTGTTGGGAGAAACTCTCTTTATATAGGATAATAACCAATAGTTTTTGAGTTTATCTTATACACATAAAATTTTCTTTTCCTTTAAGGAAAAATAAAACAATTATCCACTAGGAAAACAAATAACCTACTTATCCAATAAGAAAACTAATTTCTTATTTATAATTATTTAACACATAAATAATTATATTATCCTCGTTATAATTAATTAGGAGAAAATTTCTTTTCCGGAATCAATAAAATGTGGCGCCATTTTTATGCCAACTGGGATAATAGAAATTGTATTTTCTACATTACATATTATTTACCGAATAATAATACTCGTATATTCATTTAATAGACCAACTATTTAATTTATTCTCGAGGTTCCACAAAAAGAGACGACACTCGCGTGCTAGGAGCCAACCCGGGGACCATGGAAATATAACCAGTAGTTACAATAAATTAAATAACATATTCATCAAACAGAATATTTCTACTCAAATTATTAATTTTCGGAATTACGCCACCATAAATCCGAAACTGAACTCTATCGATTATAGATATAACTTATTCTTAGAAAGTCGAGTCAATAAGTATCCATTGATATAATCATTACATACAGACCAACCCTCCATAGACTATCCGTAACGAAGCGGGATTATTTCCGTAAACCTTCTTCATTACATCTTATCCTTATTTACCATTAACCCACTAGTGATCAATTAGTTCATACCCAATATGAACTCGGCCGATCGATCAGTTTCTATGATAAACAAATAAGGGGATTTTATTTCTACTTCCCGCAGGAAGGAATGGATTCCATATCTGTGAGATACACACTCCTCACTCATTCCAGAATAGTGCCAACGTGAAAGTGATTCGGACCGTACCTCTTAGGAATCCTTAACGAACACATCAAACCTATCATGAAACAGTAGGAGTATGCAATCACTTCAGGATTAAGGTTAATCCATATATGATCATCTTGTGATTTAATAAGATTTTTCAATAACGGAATTATATGAAAAATGCAGATTAAATCGGTCCAGTCCTCTATGACTACATCATATATAAATGCCCCATTTAGATAACCAATATCGACGGTCCGGATAAGACAGTCACACCATAAAGTGTTCTGGACACATTAATGGTGGTTTAATCAATAGACCCCATACATTGATTAAGTTCACCACGGACTTACAGTTCAAACGTATCACCATAAACTTAATCTTCGCGTGTGTCACACACTAAGTTATATGGCTAAATATGATACAACTTAGGGTTTTCAGTAGTGTATTACTTATTAGCACGAAGCAAATAATAAGATGAGAATAAATCTACATTTATTAATTATAAAAACAATTACATAAATTGTCTTTCGGGCTACTTTCAACCGATCAGTGCCGTTCCCCCGACCACCGCATGTCGGTAGGTGACAACGGAGCTGGGCCAGTGCAGTTCAGGCCGAGACGGCCTGGGGGGCTCGACGCAGGTCGGCCAGAGCCTCCTTTATATGATAATTAGCCCACGTGCTTATGAGATAATTATGGGAAGATCCTAAGGATCCTTTACCTATTAAGACTCTGATTTTGATATTTAAACTATCCATAATTATCCCTAAATTATAGGGATACACACGTGATTATCCTTAAGGACTAAGAATATGAATCCTTGTAGAACAAGGAAACGGACGAGACGTCCCCTATATAAACAACCCTAAGGAACTACGAAAGACTTGATTCCTGAACAATAACAGGATACGTACACAACTTGAGAGAAATAACTCTCAAACTCAGTCTAAATCCACCCAAAAAAACCATCCCACGTTCATATTTCCCTAGATTAAACGGTCCAGATTGATACCCGACGATTTTCTGCATCGTCAGAGACATTAATTTTGATGAAAATGTCTAAAATAACCTTTGATTGTTATTAATGCAAAGTAGTGAAAAGGGGTAGGTAAATAATTAATGAGGGGTAAAAAAAAATGTAATAAATGATGCATATGTTATCAAAATGGACTTAAATTATGGGACAAAACAAAAAAGCTAAATGGATTTACATTTTTGGACGGAGGTAATATAATTTTAACAAAAACGAATCCCTAGATTTTTATGGAAACAAAAATATGGATTTTACCTAAAAAAAGTGTAAAATCACATGACAATTGTTGCTCTGGATCATCTTGAATAATACACGGTTGATCACCTCATAATTTATTCTTGAATTGTATCAAGAAACGGTATATCAACCGGTGACCCAAATCATTTTTATTTTTCCCTTTTTTTATTTTCCTTCTTTCCCTACCGGCAGTAGCCTTCACCCTTTTCCTTTGTTTTTGCGCACATATAAATTGGGTAGTGTAGTATATATAAGATTTCATTAGTTTAGGGTTTTCTTTCTTTTTTTTCATTTTTACTTTTACAGTTTACTAGTAATACCCAAAAATGACTGAAATACCCTTAATTTCAAACATGGGTTTACAAAAACCAAAACCCATTTTGTACCCACCTGCAAACCTTCCTTAAGCAATTATTTCAGAAATCTGTCACAATTGAAGATGTTATGTTTCCATTCTGGAGGGAATTTTAAATAAAGTTAGCCGTTAGTTGATGTGTCAGCTTTGTTTAGAGAATCTTTGGATAATTGCATTCTTTTAGGATGGAGCCTAGTCGAAATGTGCCTTGTGCATGAGTGTGTGGTTGTTATGTTGAGTCATCCATAGATATAAACAATGGAATTGCTGTAATTGTGGTTATGCATGAAATTAATGAAAGTTCTCCTTATCCCCATCTTCTTCTCCTTCTTGTATCGGCAATTTTCGTCTAATTCTCCCCTACATTTCGTCTTCCTTCTTCCCTCGATAATTCCTCTATTATTTCCTATTTTACTTGTTGTATTGTGACATCTGGTATCAGAGATGTTCAATCCTGATCCATGGCCGACGGCACTCGTTCAAAAGTTGTAGAAGAAACACAGAAGGCTCAATCTAAAATCAACGATACTCTACTGCAATTTCGGGATGAAACCAAGGCAGAGATGACAGAAATGAAGTCCCAAATGAGCACCATGCTTGCCCTACTCTAGAATCTCAACAAGGAAAAGGAAATCGCAGCTGCCCAGATGGAGAAATCACCCCCCATTTTACCAACACCAACCTCTGCACCGGTTATCCTAAGGTAAATCATGTCAGATCAGCATATGAAACTTATGATACTAAGCATCCAAAAATCGATTTCCCAACATTCGATGGTAGTAATGTGAGATATTGGGTCAGAATGTGTGAAGGATATTATGCCATCAATAAAACCCATCCTGATCACAAGGTTGGTCTAGCCGAGCTATATCTGAGGAGAGCAGCTAGTAAATGGTATGGAGGATAAAAGACAGAGTATCCCCAATCCTCATGGCCCTATTTCAGTCAGAAGATTAGTAGAAGGTAATGCAACAGAGCCTTGGAAGATGTCTTGGATGAGTTTGAAAAATTGAGCCAAAAGGGGACTGTAGATGAGTACCAGGCTGGATTTGAAGATCTAAAAGGACTGATTAAGCAGTTTATGTTAGGTGTAGTGCCCGAAAGACAATTTGTGTAATTGTTTTTAATAATGAATGACAGAACTTATCTCACCTTATTACTTGCTTTGTGCTTGTAAAGTAATACACTGCTGCAAACCCTAAGTATATCTGTATGTAACCACTTAACTCAGTGTATGGATTACACGTGAGGATTGAGTTAGTGGTGGTATACTTAAACTGTTAGTCCTTGGTGAACTTAATCAGAGTTTAGGGTCTCTTGATTAAAACACCAATAATGCGCCCAGAACACCTTAGGGTGTGATAGTCTTATCCGGACTGTCGGTAGAGGATACCTACGCGGGGCATTTATACATGATGGCATTCATATAGGACTGGACCGATTTAATCTGAATTTCTCGATATAATTCCGTAATCGAGGAATCTTATTAAATCATTAGATGATCATATATGGATCAACCTAAATCCCGAGGTGATCACGGTGGTTTGCTTGTCCCGAGGTAGTGTTTGATGTGTTAGTTACGGTTCACTTAAATATGTGTTCCAAGCCACTTCTCATTGGCACTATCTCCGGATGAGTGAGTAGTTCGATTTTCACGGACATGGAATCCATTCCTTCCTCGGGAAGTAGAGAGACGATCCCTTATTTGTTAGCCTTAAGAAAGTGATCGATCCCGGGAGTTCATATTAGACTAATTGATCACTAGTCGGATATGTGAACTAATTGATCATCGGGGGTTAATGGTAAATAAGGATAAGATATTCTCGTGTCGGGTTTACGGAGATATCCCACTCGGAATGGACAGTCTATGGAGGGTTAATCCGTATGTAGTGATTATATCAATGGACGCTTATTCACTCTATGGGTTGAGTATAAGTATACATCTATAATCGGTAGAGTTCAGTTTCGGGTTTATGGTGGCGTAATCCCGGAATTAATAATTAATGTACTTATTCTGTTCGATGAATAATTAATTATTGGAGCTACTGGTTATAGGTCCATGGTCCCCGGTGTGGCTTCTGTAATTCGGACTAATGATCTTGTTATTTGGGCCTCAGAAATAATTAATCGGTTGGGCCAATTAATTGATATTCATGAATATTATTTAGTTGGGCTAAATAATATAATACACATAAAAGACATTTTATGTGGTCTTTTAAACCCTAGGGGTGGCGCCATTATGGTCTTAATTAGCATAAGAATTAATTTCTTGTGTTATGGAAAATAAAAGATATTCTTGTTATGTGATTGGTTGTATGACATGTTATTTGGTTTCCTATTGGTCAATAATATGTCACAATTATTCATTAAGGAAAATATCTTTTTTATTTTGTTTAATTAATTATTTATTTAATTAATTAAAACTTGGAGACCAAGGATTTACTCTCCTATAAAAGGAGAGTTATTCCAAGTGTAAATTACACTAAGAATTTTTGGCCATCATCATTAAAAAGAGAGAAAAAAAAATAGTTTTCTTGTCTTGGGTTTTAGAAGAAGAAAAACTACAAGTTTTTCTTGGTGTTGCATATCGAGGAGGTTCGTGTATCAAGAAGGGTGTCCACCAACCGCCGTTTGGAGAACACATATGAAGATCTTGGCTTCTCTTCCTACTATTGGTAACTTGATCTTAACCCCCTTGTAGTAGTTTAAGTCCTTTAATTATGTATTGTGATATATAAGTCGTGATCCATCCGCTGCGCGTAGATCTAACTCGCTTAGATCTAAGAACCTGCATCCTTCAGTTTAGTCCTGAACTTCCAGATGAATATTATGTCAAAAGGTTCATTGGAGGTCTAAATACTGAGATTAGACCCATGGTGAGACTTATGAGCCCAACACTGCTATTAAAGCCTTAGAGATTGCCAGAGCACAAGAGGCAATGGCTAATTCGATTATCAGTAGAGAAAGGACTAGATCTAAACCTTCTTTAACCAGTACACTGCCCAGATCAAATAGCCCCAAAACACCCACAGAGATTAAACCTTCAAATTTCCAGCAAAGGTTCATCTCTCCAGCCCAATTACAAAAGAAAAGAGCAAAAGGGTTGTGTTTCAGGTGTGATGAGAAATTTATACCAGGACACCAATGTAAGAAGAAGCAACTCAACTTCATACTATTAGAGGAGGATGAAGTGTTTGGGGAAATAGTGTCAGAAGAGAATGAGCAACTGGTACAGATTAGAGATTAGGAGCCAAGTGAGTTTTCACAATTATCCCTCAACACCATGTCAGGACAAGTATCTGCAAGAACTTTGAGGATACAAGGGAAGCTTAAGAAGAGGCATATATCCATCTTAATTGACAGTGGCGGCACACAAACTTTTATAGACAGTGGACTGGCCAGGGAACTCAAGTGTGTCAGTGAACCTGCAAAATCTGTGTTAGTATCTGTGGCTGATGGGAATAGGATGATTAGTGACTTTGTTTGTCCTAACTTACCTTGGTTAATGAATGGACATAGATTTCACCATGATGCAAGATTGCTCAAATTGGAAGGGTGTGATATGGTACTGGGAGTCAATTGGATGAAGAAATATAGCCCTCTCACTTTTGATTTTGGGAAATTGCAGCTGGTGTTCAAAAGGGATGGTGAGGACATCATCCTCAAAATCATGGGGGAAAGTGCTCAACTAAGAATGATGAGTTGCAAAAGTTTGAGTAAATAAATGAAGCAAGGAACCTGGGGACTACTTGGATGTCTTAATACTATACAAACAGAGATGGCCCTCATCATTGATCCTAAGATTCAGGAAGTTCTTGACTGCTTCCAAGACATTTTCAAAGATCCTACAGGACTCCCACCAGAGAGAAATGGACACATGGCATTGATATGTATGAAAATACATCCCCATTCAAGAGCAGACCTTATAGGCACCCCCATAACTTGAAGGATGAGGTAGAAAGGATGATTGAAGAGATGTTGAAGCAAGGTATCATACAGCCTAGCAACAGTCTCTATGCTTCACCTATTCTGTTGGTCAGAAAGAAGGATGGTGGGTGGAGACTCTGTGTGGATTATAGAAGACTGAATGAGTGCACCATTAAGGACAGATTCCCTATTCATATCATAGATGAACTGTTAGATTAGTTGGGGAATGCTAGATACTTTACCAAAATTGACTTGAGATCTAGATTTCATCAAATAAGGATGAAGGCACAAGACATTGAGAAGACTGCCTTTGTGACTCATGATGGCCATTATGAATACAAGGCCATGCCATTTGGATTGACAAATGCCCCAGCCACCTTCCAGAAGTGCATGAATGGTATACTCAAACCCTACCTTAGAAAGATTGTTTTGGTATGTTTTGATGACATATTAATTTATAGTCCTGATTTGGATACTCATGCTGAACAAATCAAACAAGTGTTACTGTTATTAAGAAAACATGAGATGTATGCAAAACTTAGCAAATGTTCCTTTGGCAAAAATAAGGTAGAGTACTTGGGGCATGTAATACAAAAGGGTGGTGTTGAGCCTGAACCAGTGAAGATTAAGGCAATTAAACAGTGACCAATTCCAAAAAACACCACTGAGCTGAGGGGTTTCTTAAGGTTGACTGGTTTTTACAGAAAGTTCATCAAGCAGTATCGCATAATAGCTAGGCCTCTTACCGATCTCCTTAAGAATGATGGGTTTGACTGGAACACTGAATCAGAACATGCATTTGAGGTGCTTAAACAAGCCTTGTGTACCTCCCTAGTGTTAGCCCTACCAGACTTCACAATCCCCTTTTGTATTGAAACTGATGCTTGTCAAAATAGAGTGGGAGCAGTACTACAACAAAAAAGAAGACCAGTATCTTATTTGAGCAAGGCATTTAAACCTAGAGATATGGGCTTGTCCATCTATGAAAAGGAATTATTGGCTGTCATAATGGCAGAACCAAATGGAGGCACTACATACAGGGAAGGGAGTTCATAATCAAAACAGATCAGCAAAGCCTCAAATACTTGCTGGATCAAAGGGCCACTACCAGCCTACAATAGAAAGGAGTGTCTAAGTTGATGGGATTGAACTTCAAAATTGAGTACAAGAAGAGGAGGGACAACATTGTAGCAGATGCATTATCTAGGTACCCCCCCTGCACCTCATAGTCATGATGTCACAGCTATATCTGCAACAACACCTACATGGATACAAGATGTTATACAGAGTTATGAACAGGATGTATGGGCGACTGAGAAGATTCAAGATTTTTTAGTAAATGGGACAGGAATACCAGATTATAGCCTGCAGCATGGTGTCCTAATATACAAGGAAAGGATCTGTGTAGGAAATTATGGAAATATCAGACAGAATATCTTGCAGCAGATCCATGAGTCTCCTGTTGGAGGCCATTCTGGTATACATGCCTGCTACAAGAGGGTAGCATCATTTTTTTATTGGCCTAAACTTCTTAAAGATGTTGAGGAAATGGTTAAGAATTGTTTAACATGCCAACAATGCAAGGATTCTCATCAGCACCCTATAGGATTACTATATCCATTACCTATTCCAAATCAATCTTAGGAGAGTATGGGAATGGACTTTATTGAGGGGTTGCCAAAATCAGAAGGAAGGGATGTGATACTAGTGGTGGTGGATAGATACACTAAGTATGCACATTTTATTTCCATGTAGAGGGGTTATACTGCTGAAAGTGTGGCTCAGGAGTTCTTTTCATTAATATATAGACTGCATGGAGCTCCTCAAACTCTCATCACAGATAGAGATAAGGTTTTCACTGCAGAATTCCGGAAGACCTTAATGCAGTTGACAGGTGTTAAATTGAATCTCATTTCTTCTACCACCCTCAAACTGATGGACAGTCTGAGAGAGTCAATCAATGTGTAGAGATGTATTTGAGGTGCATGTGTTTTCACAGGCCTCAACAATGGAAGAGATGGTTGCCTTTAGCTAAGTTTTGGTACAACACCAGGTTCCATACCTCACTAGGAAGAACTCCATTTGAAGCTCTATATGGGTAACCCCCAAAATCCTTACCCATCGGAAGTTTTGGTGGATCAGGAGTAGTATCAGTTGATGAATTTCTGAGACAAAAGCAGGCATTGTCCAGAGAATTAAAAGACCATCTGACCAAGGCACATGCCAGGATGAAACAGAATACAGATAAAAACCGGGTAGAGAGGGAGTTCCAACTTGGAGACATGGTTTTAGTGAAATTGCAACCTTACAGACGGGCTTCTATGGGCATTAAGGGAAGTGTGAAACTATCTGCTAAGTATTTTGGACCCTATCAGATTGAGAAAAAGGTCAGTCCAGTGGCTTACAAACTCAAGCTCCCATCTTCTTCACAGATTCATCATGTCTTCCACATATCAATGCTCAAGAAATTTTCTAGGATCAGTCCTCCGGCCACTGAAGGCCCACCTATAGTTTCACTAGATGGGCAACTTGTTTTGTACCCTGAAGAAAGGTTGGACATTAGGATGATTAAGAGGGGCAATCAACCAGTAGTGCAATGGCTCATAAAATGGGTAAATCTTGATCAAGAGAAAGCCACACAGCCATGTTTCATTTCTACGTTCTAAGTTTCCAAAGTTCACGTCACCTTGAGGACAAGGTTGCTAAAGGGGAAGGAGATGTCACAATTGAAGATGTTATGTTTCCATTCTGAAGGGAATTTTAAATAAAGTTAGCCGTTAGTGCTAAGTCAGCTTTGTTTAGAGAATATTTTGATAATTGCATTATGTTAGGATGGAGCCTAGTCGAAATGTGCCTTGTGAATGAGTGTGTGGTTGTTATGCTGATTCATCCGTAGATATAAACAATGGAATTGTTGTAATTGTGGTTATGCATGAAATTAATGAAAGTTCTCCTTATCCCCAACTTCTTCTCCTTCTTGTATCTGCAAATTTCGTCTTCCTTCTTCCCCCGATAATTCCTCTATTATTTCTTATTTTACTTGCTATTTGTGACAAAATCCTCTCATGTCTTCCTTTGAAATCCATTAGAAAATCGAGATGTGTTTCGATGGATGGAATTCTTTGCTCACTGGCCAACAATTAATTTCTCAAAACTCATCTAGCTCGTATTACCCCTTCACTATCGAAAAAGCTACTCCTCCTTAGCCCTTGTTCCATTTGGTCATAACGACTATTGATTCCCCGTGTTGGATGGCATTTTAGTAAAATTTGATGAAGATTTGATCAAATTTGACGGTTCTTGTAATGGTTTGGTTTTAGTTGTTGGTGATAGAAGCAGTAAGGTTTTAATAAAACCTATTACTAAACAGATTTCGAAGTTGCATTCTTGTTATTGCATGCACTGATTTGGTTATGATAGTTCTAGTGATGACTACAAGATTGTTACCCTTTCCTATTTTGATCCCGAGAGTTACAATACCGCCACGTATGATACTTTTATCGATGTCGATAGCTTGAAATCGAATTCTTGGAGGAGAACATAAATTTCCCCTTAAAATCATTATAGTAAATCTTTTTGCGAGGTTACTGCTTCAGGAGTGCGCATGCTTTCGAATGGTGCTTTACATTGGTTGTCTTGTAAATCATCATCGTATAGTTCATCTTTTATTGCTAGTTTCAGCTTGACTTGTGAGGATTTCGAAGAAATTAAATCTCCCGTGTCTTTAGATAAGGAAACTTTGAAATGTTGTAAGCTCGTGGTTATTAGCGTCAGCCTTGGAATTTTTGATGATTTGAGCAATGAGAATATTGTTTGTCCTAGTTATGACTCGGTTAACGTTTTCATAATGAATTTGTATGGTTCTGTTGATTCTTGGACAAGAATGGTTGTGAACCTGGAATATGCAGATTAGAAAAAAGCCGTATGTTTTTGAAGAGACGCGCGTGTTGCTTCTTTCGGTGAATGCTGATTTGCCATATGAGCAACACTTTGTGGGGTTCTTTTTTAAAGTGAAGACTGGGGTTATCTAAAGGTTCCTTGTGATGAAGATGGTCTATTTGATGTTGGACTGACATTTTCGGAGAGCCTTGTTTCACCACACTTCAATGGTACTCATTAAAAGACCGAGGCTCTCGAGCTTGCACTCCATGTTTTTGCAGTTAGATATTGAAAACTGTGAATAATTTCATGTTGTTTTGTTGTTGTGTTAATCTCTATTCGCAGGTAAAAACATGTATGTTGGAATGAGATATTATTAATGGAGAATTATTTGAGAGTGGAAGATGGTAGGAAGATTTGATGGAAGAGACTTCTTTTATTACTTCAAAACTTCTTGATTTTTTTTTTTTTGATACAAACACTATGCTTGGATCCTATTTATAGTACTAGTCTTCAACTAGGATTATTTCTAGAGTCTTCCACCTTATTCCTTTACTACCTTATTCTAGTGTCTTCCATACAAGATAATTTATTAACTCTCTAGAATTCTCCACACAAGTACATCCTACAACATAATTCTAGATTGACTCATACAAGTTTCTAGAACTTGGACCTTAAGGCCTATTTAATTTTGGACTCTTTGAGAAATTAAGGCTCAAAATCAACTTTACATTTCAACGCCCCCTCTTAAACTTGATTTTTCTTTACTCCAATCAAGTTTCTCATCTTCACAAAGACTTCTTGCTTAAGTGGTTCTGTGAAGATGTCTGCCACCTGATCATGTGTCTTCACATACTCCACTTGCACATTCTTTCTTGCAATGCACTCCCTTATGTAGTGATAGCGCGTATCAATATGCTTACTTCGATCATGATGGACTGGGTTTTTGGCCAAAGCTATAGCCGACTTGTTATCCATGCGAATAGTAGTTGGATCTTCTTGTGCCAAACCCAACTCCTTTAACAGATTTCGTAGCCAGACTGCATGACAAACACATGAGGTAGCAGCTACATATTCTGCTTCACATGAAGAAAAGGTGACTATCGGTTGTTTCTTTGACATCCATGTGAAAGTGGTGTCTCCCATATAGAATGCGAAGCCGGTTGTACTCTTACGGTCATCCATATCTCCAGCCCAATCACTATCGCTGTAACCCACAAGCTTGTACTTGTCTGAAACCGAATAGTATAATCCATAATCTATCGTTCCTTTGAGATAACGGAGAATTCTCTTTGCACTTTTCCAGTGAGTTATTGTTGAATTCTCCATGTAACGACTGATTACTCCAACCGCATAGAGAATGTCGGGTCTTGTACAAGTCAGGTACCGTAAACTTCCAACCATGCTCTTAAAGAGTGTTGGGTCTATTCTCTCTGATTTGTCGTATTTTGACAACTTGATTCCACACTCTATCGGTGTACTTACTGGCTTGCAATTTTCCATTTTGAACCTTTTGAGAATCTCTCTTGTGTATCCTTCTTGTGAGATGAAGATTCCATGATCCTCTTGTTTTACTTCAATGCCAAGATAATATGCCATTAGTCCAATTTATGTCATCTCAAATTCTTTGGCCATATCCTTCTTTAACTCCTCAATCATTTTCGGATTGTTGCCGGTGAAGATCAGATCGTCCACATATAGGCAAACTATTAGAATGTTTTCGCATTTTCTTTTAACATAGAGAGCATGCTCGTATGGGCACTTCTTAAAGACTTTCTCTTGAAAATACTTGTCTATGCAGCTATTCCATGCTCGAGGAGCCTGTTTTAGCCCATAAAGTGCCTTCCTTAACTTCAAAACTTTGTCTTCACTTCCCTCGATTTTGTAACCGGGTGGTTGCTGAATATACACTTCTTCTTCAAGAATCCCATTTAAGAAGGCAGATTTTACATCCATCTGATGTATTTTCCACCTATATTGAGCTGCCAAAGAAATGATTAGTCTTACAGTTTCTAGTCGAGCAACGGGAGCAAAAACCTCTTCGTAGTCGATGCCAGCTCTTTGACTATACCCTTTTGCCACTAATCTCGCCTTATATCTTTCAACTTCTCCTTTGGCATTTTTCTTTGTTTTATATACCCACTTCACACCGATCGCCTTGTGACATTTTGGAAGTGTAGCTATTTCCCAAGTATCATTCTTCTTAATTGCCTTTATTTCTTCATCCATTGCGTCTTTCCAGTTTTGGCTCCTCGCAGCCTCTTCAAAGTCCATTGGCTCACAATCAGCAAAAAGGCAAAATAAGGTAAGATCATTTTGGTTTTCTGATACCTCATATATTTCTTGTAGACTCCTAAAGCGTGGAGTTCTTTCTTCTGAGCTTTCATTTGATGACAATACGTCTTCTTGGGTAGTTGCAACTGGTGAAGCTAGAGGGGTAGTGGGCTCCTCTCTTGGTTGCTCCATGTCGTCCTCGTCATTGTAAGGGAAGAAGTTATAGTCATCCTCACATGTCTCCCAATCCCATTCTCCTTCTTCATTAAATATAACATCTCGACTAATGATTGTTTTTCTAGTATTCGGATTGTAAAGCTTGTATCCTTTGGTGTTGGAGTCGTAACCAATAAAAATATACTTCTCGCTTTTATCATCCAACTTTCTTCTATGCTCGTTAGGTATGTGAACATGGGCTATGCTCCCAAAAACTCGTAGATGAGAGACTCCAGGCTTCTTCCCACTCCATGCTTCTTGTGGTGTCTTGCCCCATACACTTCTTGTTGGTGACCGATTTGACAAGTACACTGCAGATGCAACTCTGCCCCGAGCTCCTTTGAAAGTCTCTTGCTTTTGAGCATACTCCTCGCCATATCAAGGATTGTTCTATTCTTTCTTTCGGCGACTCCATTTTGTTGGGGGGACCTTGGAACCGTCAATGGCCGACGTATTCCATTTGCACTACAAAACTCTTGAAATTCATTTGAGGTGAATTCTCCTCCCCGGTTAGATCTCAAGGCTTTGATCTCTAGGCCACTCTCTTTTTCCACAGAAGCTTTAAATTTCTTAAACATCTCAAAGACCTCTGATTTTTGCTTCAAGAAATACACCCATGCTTTTCTTGAAAAATCATCGATGAAGAGGAGGAAATAGTTACTCTTACCAAGAGAGCTTGGTTTGATTGGACCACACACGTCTGTATGTACGAGCTCTAGTGGCTTTTGAGCTCTTGAAGTGTATTCCTTCGGAAAACTTTTCCTAAATTGTTTTCAAGTAGACACCCTTCACATACTTGATCGGGATGACGAATGCTGGGTAATCCTCTCACCATCTCTTTTTTGGAGAGCAACTCTAGACCTCCAAAATTGAGATGCCCATATCAAAGATGCCAAAGCCAAGATGCATCTTTGTAGCATGCCTTGAGACACTTTGCAACATCGTTTTGAATGTTTATCACAAACATCCTATTCTTTGTCATCGGCACCTTAATTAGCAATTAAGTTGTCTCCTTTGTCTCGTATAGAAAGGTTATTATCTCTTAAGTGAATATCATAACCTCTCTCCAAAAGTTGCCCAAGACTCAAGATGTTGCTCTTCATGTTTGGGACATAATAGACATTGGAGATGAATTGATGTTGTCCATTCTTCAATCGGATAAGAATTTTACCTCTACCTTTCCCTGCTATTTTAGAGTCATCTCCAAAGGATACATTCCCGTTCACAGATTCATCAAGCTCCACGAACATGCTTTTTCTCCCACACATATGATTGCTTGCACCAGTATCCAAATACCATCCTTCTCCAATTTCATGGCCTTTGTAAGCTAGAAGTAGAGTACCATCTTCTTGATTTCTTTCTTCAACATAGTTGGCCTTTTCTTCAACTCTATTAATTTTAGGAGCTCTACATTCGGAGGCATAGTGACCAGGTTTTTCACAATTATAACACTTCACATATGACTTATCATTCCTTGATCTTGAGTTGCCTCTTCCACGTCCTCGTGATGGAGTTCCTCCCCTTTGAAAATTGTCGTTGTCGTCAATCGATTGTCGACGTTGTCCATATCCTTGTCCACGTCCTCGTCCTCGACCGCGGCCTCTACAATATCCCTGGTGGCGAATGTGTTGACTTTCACTATGATTGTTTGTTTCCTTTCTTGGATTAACTTGAGTCTTGAAGAGTTGTTCCACAATCTCTTCCTTTTTCTTTTTCTTTTCTTCATAAGCTTGTAAGGAACCCAAGAGTTGTTCTATAGTCATGGCTTCCAAGTCCTTAGTTTCTTCGATGATAGCAACAATATGCTCGAACTTGGGATTTAGCGATCGAAGAATCTTTTCCATGATCTTTACGTCATCGAGCTTTTCACCATTCCTCTTTAGTTGATTAGTAATGGTTAATACTCTAGAGAAATAGTCGGAGACGACTTCTCCTTCTTTCATATGCAAAGCTTCAAACTCAGCTCTTAAGGTTTGAAGACGTACTTTCTTGACTGGATCTGCCCCTTTATAGGAAGTTTGAAGCTTCTCCCATGCCTCTTTGGCAGTCTTTGCTTCTGATATCTTTTCAAAAGCATCCTCATCCAACCCTTGATAAATGAGGTAGAGAGCTTTCTTGTCTCTCTTTCTTGAGTCTCTCAAACTATCCTTCTGAGTTTGAGATAAACCACTTTCATTATTCGGCTCATCGTAGCCTTTTTCTACTATCTCCCATACATCTTGTGATCCAAGGAGGGCCTTCATCTTGATGCTCCAATTATCATAATTGCTTTTGTTGAGCATCGGGACTTGAAAGGGAACCATGCCGCTGCTAGCCATTTCTTGATATGATCACGAACATTTCTCTGATACCACTTTGTTGGAATGAGATATTATTAATGGAGAAGTATTTGAGAGTGGAAGATGGTAGGAAGATTTGATGGAAGAGACTTCTTTTATTACTTCAAAACTTCTTGATTTTTTTTTTTTTTGCTTGATACAAACACTATGCTTGGGTCCTATTTATAGTACTAGTCTTCAACTAGGATTATTTCTAGAGTCTTCCACCTTATTCCTTTACTACCTTATTCTAGTGTCTTCCATACAAGATAATTTATTAACTCTCTAGAATTCTCCACACAAGTACATCCTACAACATAATTCTAGATTGACTCATACAAGTTTCTAGAACTTGGACCTTAAGGCCTGTTTAATTTTGGACTCTTTGAGAAATTAAGACTCAAAATCAACTTTACATTTCAACAATGTAATCTTTAAATTCTTAAATAATGAAGTCCTATTTAAATTTCGTCTTATAGAGAATCTGATCTATTCGCTTTGGACAAAGTTTTTGTAACCTTTTAAAGTTTTCGTCTTATAAAAGTTGAGTCTGGGACCTTTTAATAAAGAATTTGTTAGTGTAAGTGCTCTTCATCATAATGTGTTATTGGTTTCCACCTTCCCAATTATTCCTTTTTTTTTTTTTTTGGTGGAAGGAAATGCATATTGGAATAAGGATAATTATACTTTTGGTCTTTTATTTTTCTTTATTTTCTTAAAACTAGCCTCCATCTTTCATTTTCAGAGGATCAAAAATATTAATATGGAAGATAGATGTTATTTTTGAGAAGAAAAGAAAATAAGGTGCCAAAAGAGTAATTTTACTTATTGGATTATTCAATGCTCAAACGTGAACAATTTGTGTTGTGATATCTATTAAAATCGGTAAGACCAGAAGAAAAAATTCGCTTTAATACAGGGGCTGGTAGGGGGGCACTCGTCTCCCATCGGATCCGTAAAATTCACTATTATGTATATTGTGATTTTTTTTTTGCCTCCCTCCTAAAAATTTACACTCACCCATAGTATCGCCCCCCACCCGGAATTCCATCCGCTCCTGCTTTAATATGTATGGCTTCTCTAGCATGCACGCAACCGCTTAATATACCTATTTTCATGTTTACTAGAGGTTTGTGTCTGCGATTTCTCTTAGAAAGATTTTTCTTTTGTCTATTGCAGTAATTGTTGTCATTGAAGTAGTATGTTCAGCACTATACAGCCGATCCGGACCGTAAGTCCTCCAACAACAACGAGAAAAAGAACGAAAAAAATTGCAGCAACTTTTTTGCATCAGTTACAAAGTTCAAGTACATGTGTTACTGTTTGCATGTATAGTCTTTATTGTATTAACTGTAGGGATGTATAAGCTTCTTTTGTAACCATGTACTGCAGCTCAGGGTAGCTATTGTTGGTATGTATAGTTTTCTACTGTATTGCCTGTAAGGATCTTTTGGTCTTTTCACTTTTAGGCTATATATAAGCTTCTTTTTTTAACCATAAACTCGTTGTTGCTCTTTTATCAAATGCAAGACTTGGTAAACCTTTTGCTTTTAACATTCTTTGTTATTTGATTCATAAAATGCTAGCACTTACATGGCGCGGGACATATGTTAGAAAAAATGAAATAAAACAAACAGATAGAAAGATTCTTCAAGGCACGTAATCGTTTTTTTAAAGAGATGTTTTAGATCTCTCTCATGATTCAATGGAGTACAACTTAGAGACACAATACGTTTTTTGTGCTGATGATGCTTATGAGAAAACTTGAACCTTTTCGAATGCATTTGATGTCTATAAATAGACAACGAAAAAACACATTGTACATCTTCATGAAAGAACAAACAAGTTCGTCTTCAAATGATGTGTCCCAATGAACATGCACCACCGAAATGGTGTGTCCCAATGAAAAATCCCTTCTACGAAATGGTGTGTCACCCCCGAGCCC
Organism: Gentiana straminea; assembly: GCA_036785695.1. Taxonomy (NCBI): domain Eukaryota; kingdom Viridiplantae; phylum Streptophyta; class Magnoliopsida; order Gentianales; family Gentianaceae; genus Gentiana; species Gentiana straminea. Next base: position 12,404,561 of record JAVUPR010000113.1, on the reverse strand, counting down.
CCTCGACCCACTGCGACCTGACCAGGCAGGTCGAACCCCGTTTCTTTTCGGCAACACCTGTCGCACTCAGTGTGCAACAACACTTTCAAAACAAAAAATAAAACAGACTTTGTGAATAAAATATCTAACATTTTCCCCCTATTTTTTCACAAAAAAGTTTGTATGTAAAAAGCGGCTGCATCACCTAAGTGACTGCCTACGTACCCTTTTTGGGGATCAAGCCACCGTAGTTCATGCAGACACGGGCTAAGCATCATCGTAGGAAATCATACATAAATGAAAGTAGCTTTTGGCTTTGAACTTCCACTTAGTGTAAACAATTCAAAGTCACATCAGGGCGCTGTGGTGAATAAATCTTGAATCAAGGACCCTATCATGATGTTACCGGAGTTATCACACATACTAGTCCGTTAAAACAGTGTCTCTTCATTCCAAAGCATTAATGGCCATGCGTACATCCCGAGATTCATGAATGCTTTAGAGACGGTCTAAATCTCATAGAAAGCGGCCTGACTTTCACACTCACATAGGTAAGTTCTTTTAAAGTGATACAGCGAGTCACTTTTCCCAATGACAGAACTTATTAAGAACTAATTTCAACCTTTACCATGCAGTAATTACTCACACTAGAGATTTTAATGAGATCTATTAAATACTCTAGAGTGTCGATCTAGTTAGACTTTAGCGTATCTAACAACTCCCACATGAAGTAACTTGACATGCAGCTAAAATCTATTACATATTTTTTCATAAATAAATATTTTAAGTCGTTTGCATACGAGGTGCCGTACGAATCAACGTTATCGCAACGAAACGGGGTTCATGAAACACATCAGCTCATGAAGAGTTTCATGCATTTTTTAAGGCAGACTCTTTTTCGTATTCATGTTTTCGAACTGATTCACCCATGCATGCGAATGGTGATGTCTCTTACCCTTTCGTGTAAGAATACATCAGTTCGTTTATGGGGTTTCTTCAGCCTATAAGAAGGCACATCATGCAAACGAATTTCATATAGTTTTCAGAAAGCACCATCAAACCAAAAACTTGAGACTCCTAGGGTTTTATTCAAACAAGTCACCATTTGAATCAAACACCCTCCATTGTATCCTGAGAGAGATTTTCGTTTGAATCCCTAAGTGACATATCGTGTGGGACGAAACATATCTTAAAAGACAACGCTCTGCATGCGTTGAATTTCTACATTCTCTGTCAAATTCTTAAATTTCAATTTTTTCCAACAAAATCATCTGAACCAAACAGGGATATTGTTATACTTTGATAAAAAAAAGTTTTTTTTTGAGCCAGTTAAATTATATATTAATCCGTACATACAGTTTCTTAAGTAAGAGTACAATACGACATCGTTTCAAAAAAACAAAACGGGGTCGTATCAGCACAGGTTGTAACGCCCTTTCCCGGCACCGAGTCATTATCCGGAAAAGGAACGTTCGGCACATATAAAATAAAATAAATTCACTTTATACGTAAGCCTCTACTACGTCATATCAAAATAAAGCAAACGGAAGCAAAAGACTCGGGTAATTTTTTCAAACAACCAAGAATAGAAACTCAATATCTAAAGATAGAAATGTAACATTTATTACATTGGAAAAAGAAACCAAACGAAAACCAAACGTACGAAAAACCTCCAAATGTAATCTAAAAGAAAACTACAAAACTTCAACCAAATTCCAAGTCTAGAATATAAATAAATATAAATAATTAAGCTCTTCAACTCCGGTGTCCTTAAACGTCGTCATCAAAGTCCTCATCGAACTCCAAATTTGCCTGTTCGTCTTCTCTCCCCCAAACACATAAATAAACATGCATTTGAGGTAAGTACATTGTACAAAGTAAGAAGTAGAAGCTACAATATAATTAAGGTTTATTAACAAGTCTTAATAAAAGGATTTTCTTTACGAGACTGACTCAATGTAGGGTTCATTCCATACCCATCGACACGTCATGACTATACGTTTCTAGCTTAGCTTATCTTGGTTACATCATTACTCAAGGACACAATGCATGATGAAAATTCCACCACGAGATATACTTGCCAACTATGGTGATTAGAACCGATAGTCCCGGGATCTCTCCGGTATGCATATACGTTCGATGGATTTCCTCCACTACCCTTCAGCCTTTTGAGCCAGTAGCGTTGTCCACCTTTTATGAACGTATCACATCGCCGATATGAATCAGTGCCTAACCGAGAATAAGTGACGTTTTAGCTCTTACTACACTTATGTAATTATTATTATGTATTAACTAGCCACCTAAGTGTTTTCAGAATAAAACTCACCTTATCAACTCTACTCCCTCACTTAGACAACTAAACATCACATCCTGTCAATTACACAGACATTGATGAACTCTAGTTCATCAAAGCACAAGCCCTTTCATGCCCTTCCGACGGTCCCGAACTTCAACTCCCTTTAAGAGTACGTCCGGTGCCGGAACCAAACGCATCAGAAACTCAATCGAGGCTTTTATGTTTAATTAATGTTATTAGATCATATTATAACATTTAACACCTGATTAAGAGGCTTAAACAACTTTTAATAAATTATGGGGGAAATGCGTGCGCATTCCCTGCTTAAAACATGCAGAAAACTCTCTGTTCAGCCAATGCGTGCGCATTGTTCTCAATGCGTATGCATTCCCTGACCAGAACCTAAGCTGAAAGACACTGCCCAACCAATGCGTGCACATTGCTTGCAATGCGTGCGCATTGTTCATGCTGGGAGCATCCGGATCAACTCTGAACCAACAATGCGTACGCATTGAACCTGCTGAAACTATCCTAGGCAATCATGTATTAGGAATACGTGCGCATTCCAGTGAATGCGTACGCATTCAGCGCAGAAAAACCCTAATAACCTGATTTTCATCTCTTTACGATCTCTACTCGAACGCAAACTTATTATACATGATTTATATCAGAAAAACATCAGAAAAACACAGCTTTTAAGATCCAACTCAAACTTTAATCCTTAAACATCATCTAAGCCAAAAAAACTGGATACAAAACGCATTAAAATCATGGTCTAACTATTCTAAACCATAACTAGATTGTACGAAGAGCTTCTTACCTTAAGCAAGCTATTCCAACTCCAAAAACTCAGAAAAACAACAGCAAAAACGATCTCTTTTCTGCAGCAAACCTATGTGATCAATTCGAATTTGCATTAAAATCGATCACACGATTCCAAACAATAAACTACGAAAGGTATGACTTTTGATCCTCAAAACTCAACCAAGAACTCAGATAGGTCGAATTAATTACCTTGAGAAAAGCTCCAACTTTCTGATACTGAAACGACGCCCTTGTCACGACGATTCCCAGGCTTCTCTGAAAACGATTAAGAATCGACTCAGAATTTTGAAAAAGCTCTCAGCCCTTATCTCTCAAGCCTTACACGCAGGAACAAAAATTTGGGGAAAAAAATCTGATTAAAAGGTTATGAAACTAATTCGGTTTATTTTTCCTTAAAAAGGGAAAATCCCAACAATTAACCTAAATCCTTGTTTTTCCATAATTACCCTTATTAATCGATTTTCTTTTCCTTAATTCATACATATATCTCGAAATATATATATATATATATATATATATATATATATATATATATATATATATATATATATATATATATATATATATATATTTTACTTATAAAATTTTACTCCAATAAAAGAAGTCGAATAATAATATTTCGTTTTCGCAAAATGACACGTCTGTCCTTTCCCGAAAATCGGAATATTACATTCCTTCCCCCTTAAAAGGAGTTTCGTCCTCGAAACTAGAACATACCTGGTAAGTACATGAAATCTGGGAACTCGCTGATCATATCATCCTCGACTTCCCAAGTAGTTTCTCCGGTGAATGATTGCTCTATTGCACCAAAACCAAAGGGATCAACCGCCTCTTGATCAACTTTTCTTTCCGGTCCAAAATCCCGATCGGTCTCTCATCATAAGCAAGATTAACTTGGAGGACATCTGGATCAACCGTGGTTTCAACGTCCGTCTTGGTCAAACTCTTCTTCAACATCGAAACATGGAATACGTTATGGACTTTTGACATTGATTCCGGTAGCTTAAGCTTATAAGCCAAAGGTCCAACTCTTTCCAGAATCTCAAAAGGTCCAACATATCTAGGGCTTAGCTTTCCCTTTTGTCCAAAGCGTTTCACTACCTTCATCGGTGAAGCTCGTAGATAAACTCTCTCACCGACTTCAAACTCTAAAGGCCTTCTTCTAACATCTGCCCAACTCTTCTGTCTATCTTGCGCTACCTTCAGATTCTTTTTAACCAACTAAACTCTTTCCTTAGCTTGTTCGACCATTTCCGGCCCGGTGACTTGTCTTTCCCCGACTTCATCCCAAAACAATGGCATTCGACATCTTCTTCCATACAAAGCTTCAAACGGTTGCATGCCTATGCTTGCGTGATAACTGTTGTTGTATGAAAACTCCGCTACTGATAGGTAATCATCCCATGATCTGCCTACTTCCAAAACACAAGCTCTCAACATGTCTTCAAGTGTTTAGATGATCCTCTCGGACTGTCCGTCTGTCTAAGGATGAAAGGCCGTACTCAAATCCAACCTCGTACCAAAAGCTTGCTGCAAACCTTTCCAAAACCGACTGATTAACAGACTATCTCGATCCGAGACTATAGAGATAGGTACTCAATGTAACTTCACTATATTATCCAAGTATAGTATGGTCATCTTCTTCAGGGGTATATCAACCTTAAATGGTAAGAAATGAGCGGATTTGGTCAATCTATCCACAATTTGCATCATGTCCGCCTCTTGTCTTAGGTAGACCGGTGATGAAATCCATCGTGATCTTATCCTATTTCCATTCGGGGATATCCAATGGCTTAAGCATCCCTCCTGGCCTTCTGTGTTCTTCTTTAACTTTCTGACAGATATCACATTCTGCTACAAACTTAGCTATTTCCAGTTTCATCGAGGGCCACCAAAACTTTTCCTTTAAGTCTCGATACATTTTAATAGCTCCTGGATGAACTGAAAAAGCAATACTATGTGCCTCTTCCATAACTCTCTGCCTTAGATTACCAACATTAGGCACATATAACCGATCCTGGTACCATATGTTCCCATTCTTATGTAACACATATATCCCACTATAGGCTTTTCTCTTGCTACTCACTTCAAATCAACCAAAACTTGATCTTCATTTTGCTTTTCTCGAATATCATCCATCAACTCTGATCTTGCTAACAACAATGCCACAAACTGCCGGTCTTCAATCTGATCAAAACTTTAGATTCTGAGCCCATTTAACCTATCTGCCATTTCTTCAATGCTTGTAACTGCAACCATTGGTTTTCTGCTTAAGGCATCTGCAACCACATTCGCTTTACCCGGATGGTACTGGATGTCCAAGTCGTAATCCTTTACGAACTCTAACCATCTCCTTTGCCTCATATTCAGATTCTCTTGGGTAAAGAAATATTTCAAACTCTTATGGTCGGTGAAGATCTTAGCCTTAACTCCATACAAGTAGTGCCTCCAAATCTTTAGGGCAAACACTACTGCTTCCAACTCTAAGTCATGAGTTGGGTAATTCTTCTCATGTACTTTCAACTCTCTAGATGCGTAGGAAATGACTTTTCCTCCTTGCATCAACACACAACCTAAACCCTGTCCCGAAGCATCCGTATAAACATCATGATTATCTAAGATCTCCGGAACTGCCAAAACTGGGGCTGTAGTCAATTTCCTCTTCAACGTCTGGAAAGCCTCTTCACACTCACTGGTCCACTCAAACTTTACATTCTTTTGAGTGGCCGGGTAATTGTGTAGCTATCTTTGAGAAGTATTGCACAAACTTCCTATAATAGCCAGCCAAACCGAGAAAACTTCTAACCTCTGAAACTGTAGTCGTTCTGGACCACTTCTCAACTGCCTCAGTCTTTGCCGGATCAACCTTAATGCCATCTCCAAGAATTACATGGCCCAAGAAACTAACTTGATCCAACCAAAAGTCACACTTTGAGAACTTAGCATACAACTGGTTCTTCCTCAAAGTATCCAACACTATCCTTAAGTGTTCTTCATGTTCCTTCTCATCCTTTGAGTATACTAGGATGTCATCTATGAATAATATCACAAACTTGTCCAAGTATGGCAAGAAAACACGCTGCATTAAGTCCATAAATGCAGATGGGGCATTATTGAGTCCAAAATGCATGACCAGGAACTCATAATGTCCATACCTCGTACTAAAAGCCGTCTTCGGTATATCTGCTACTTTGATCTTCAACTGATGATAACCAGACCTAAGATCAATCTTAAAAAACACTCTCTTGCCTTGCAACTGATTAAACAAATCATCAATCCTTGGCAAAAGGTACTTATTCTTGATGGTGAGATTGTTCAGGGCTCTGTAGTCTATGCACATCCTCGTGCTACCATCTTTCTTCTTAACAAACAACACTGGGGCTCCCCAAGGCGAGGTACTAGGCTGAATTATATTCCTTTCAAGCATATCCTTAAGTTGAGCTTTCAACTCCTTCAATTCACCCGGCGCCATTCTATAGGGTGCCTTAGCAACTGGTGCCGCTCCGGGTACCAACTTGATCTCAAACTCTATTTCTCTGTTTGGCATGTTTCCCGGTAATTCTTCTGGAAACACATTGAGGTACTCTCTTACCACAGGGGTTTCCTCTAACTTAGGTTTCACTTGTTCCACATCCACTGCGTATAACAAGTAGCCTTCACAGCCTTTCTGACAAGCTCTTATCGCCTTAACTGCTGAAATTATAGGGTGACGCTCCTTACTTGGTTTGTAAACATTACCTTGATAGGTTTTATCTGATTTCCCGGGTACTTTAAAGGTCACTCTCTTTTATCTACAATCCAAGTGAACATAATTCTCGGATAGCCAATCTATTCCAAAAATCACATCAAAATCTAAAAAGTCTAAAACCGTAAAGTCACTCTTGCAATGATACGTTCCTACTCATACATCCACTTGAGGCGTCAACTTGGCTACCTTAGTCACTTTTCCTAAAGGTGTTGTTATTTCCAAGGTGTTTCTTAAGGTCTCCATTGGTAAATTAAGCTTCTTAGCTATCTTAGACGATAAAGGTGGTAGACGCTCCCGTATCAAACAATGTCGTAACTGCTAGGTTGCCTAATATTATTGTACCTAAGATGTAAATTCATTTATTTAAATACTACTACAACATGATTTAAATCATTCTATAAAGTACTCTAATAAATCAAAATAAACAAGAAGGGTACCTGAAATAACATTATCATCTGGTTCAGCCATCTCCGCATCCATTGCAAACACTCGAACTGGGCGACTGGGACCACCTTTTCTACTTCCTTGCTTCTGATTACTCGAGCTCCTCTTTGTCGGACACATCTTGGCAAAATGTCCTAGATCTCCACAGTAGTAGCAGCCGGCTGTACTAGCCTTACACTCACCTGGGTGATTCCTGTTGCATTTAGGGCAAAGCGGTGCTCCGGTTGGAGGTTTACCTACTGTAGGGGTTGTTGTCCTCTTAGCATTCTGCTATGGTGCTCCTCGGTTATAGCCTTGACTTGCCCCAAAACTTCTCTTATTCCTGATAACCACGGTAGCCTTTTTCTTGAAGATCTCAACCTCCAAGGCTTTGTTCAGAAGCTCAGCCATGTTCCTTGCCGTGAAGCCTAGCATACCCGACTGTATCTCATACGATAACCCTTCCTTGTATAGAGCGATCTTACTCTCTTCAACCTTCATAAGCTCAGGATAAAACCTTCCTAACTCATTAAACTTGTTGGTATACTGAGATACCGTCAGCTGTGTACCCTGCTTAAGTTTTAAGAACTGACTAGCCTTGCCTGCTTGCACTGTCGCCGGGAAGTACTCATTAAAAAACATAGCCTTAAAGCTTTCCCAATCTGTCACCTTCCCGTTGCTACTCTCTATAGCATCAATCCATGATTCAGCCGTACCCAAAAGGAAACTAACCGCCAACTGGGCCATCTCAGATTCAGGAACATGTATATTCCTGCAAGCTTTCTCAAAACTCCTTAACCATTATTCAGCCTTTGAATGTTCCACATTCCCAAAGAAGTCTTGAACTTTGTTCCTTCTTAGCCTCGTGTACCAATCCACTGGTGGTGCTTGCTCAAAAACTTGTCTCACTGGTGGATCTGGTTGATGTCCAAAAGGAATTTCTTGTTGGTGAGGCTGTTGCTGGTATGATGGTGGCTAATAGAAACCATAGGGTGGGTATCCAATTCCTTGTTGATGGTCAAAATGTGGTGAAAAGGGTATAGTAGGTCGAGGAGTGTGACCTACTGGCGGTGGGTAAAAGGTCTGATGTTGCTGATGGTAGAAAACTGGTGGAGAAGGGTGACTTACCGGTAGAGGGTATATGCTGGTTGCTTTGGGGGTACATAAACTGGTGGAATGTCTCCTACTACGGTGACACGTACCGGTGCTTCTCCACGTTCACCATAGATAAAGTTGTACCTTGGTCTAGGTCTTGGTGTAGGATTATGCCGTGGTCGTGGTGACCGGCTCCGCTGAGATCGTGGTGTAGGGGTCACAGTATGAGGGGGTGGACTGTAGCTCGGGTGAGGTGAAGGATTCTGCCTCACAAAGCCGCATCCCACTACTGGGTCGGACTCTCATGACGTACTCCTGACGCTTCTGCACCCGCTCCGGTTCTAGTGAGCACCATCCTGATGATCAAAGAAAACCAGAACGTTACTAAGAGATCTAAAGAAAACTTATCTTAAAAGAAAGGAAGCCTAAAAGACGCTTTGCTTTGAAACCAACTGTAACGCCCGTTCCCGAACACCGAGTCCTTATCCGGAAAAGGAACGTTCGGCACGTATAAAATAAAATAAATTCACTTTATACGTAAGCCTCTACTACGTCGTATCAAAATAAGGCAAACAGAAGCAAAAGACTCGAGTAATTTTTTCAAACAACCAAGAATAGAAACTCAATATCTAAAGATAGAAATGTAACATTTATTACATCGGAAAAAGAAACCAAACGAAAACCAAACGAATGAAAAACCTCCAAACGTAATCTAAAAGAAAACTACTAAACTTCAACCAAATTCCAAGTCTAGAATATAAATAAATATAAATAATTAAGCTCTTCAACTCCGGCCCTTAAACGTCGTCATCAAAGTCCTCCTCGAACTCCAAATTTGCATGTTCATCTTCTCTCCCCCAAACACATAAATAAACATGCATTTGAGATAAGTACATTGTACAAAGTATGAAGTAAAAGCTACAATATAATTAAGGTTTATTATCAAGTCTTAATAAAAGGATTATCTTTACGAGACTGACTCAATGTAGGGTTCATTCCATGCCCATTGACACGTCATGACTATACGTTTCTAGCTTAGCTTATCTTGGTTACATCATTACTCAAAGACACAATGCATGATGAAAATTCCACCACGAGATATACTTGCCAACTATGGTGATTAGAACCGATAGTCCCGGGATCTCCCCGGTATGCATATACGTTCAATGGATTTCCTCAACTACCCTTCAGCCTTTTGAGCCAGTAGCGTTGTCCACCTTTTATGAACGTATCACATCGCCGATATGAATCAGTGCCTAACCGAGAATAAGTGACGTTTTAGCTCTTACTACACTTATGTAATTATAATTGTGTATTAACTAGCCACCTAAGTGTTTTCAGAATAAAACTCACCTTATCATCTCTACTCCCTCACTTAGACAACTAGACTTCACATCCTATCAATTACACAGACATTGATGAACTCTAGTTCATCAAAGCACAAGCCCTTTCATGACCTTCCGACGGTCCCGAACTTCAACTCCCTTTAAGAGTACGTCCGGTGCCAGAACCAAACGCATCAGAAACTCAATCGAGGCTTGTTCATGTTTAATTAATGTCATTAGATCATATTATAACATTTAACACCTGATTAAGATGCTTAAACAACTTTTAATAAAATCTGGGGGCAATGCGTGCGCATCCTTATGGAATGCGTGCGCATTCCCTGCTTAAAACATGCTGAAAACTCTCTGGTCAGCCAATGCGTGCGCATTGTTCTCAATGCGTTTGCATTCCCTAACCAGAACCTAAGCTGAAAGACACTGCCCAACCAATGCGTGCGTATTGCTTGCAATGCGTGTGCATTGTTCGTGCTGGGAGCATCCGGATCAACTCTGAACCAACAATGCATGCGCATTCCCTTGAATGCGTACGCATTGAACCTGCTGAAACTATCCTAGGCAATCCTGTAATAGGAATGCGTACGCATTCAGCGTAGAAAAACCCTAATAACCTGATTTTCATCTCTTTACGATCTATACTCGAATCCAAACTTATTATACATGATTTATATCAGAAAAATACAGCTTTTAAGATCCAACTCAAACTTTAATCCTTAAACATCATCTAAGCCAAAAAAACTGGATACAAAACGCATTAAAATCATGGTCTAACTATTCTCAACCATAACTAGATTGTAGGAAGAGCTTCTTACCTTAAACAAGCTATTCCAACTCCAAAAACTCTGAAAAACAACAGCAAAAACGATCTTTTTTTTTGTAGCAAACCTATGTGATCAATTCGAATTCGCATTAAAATCGATCACACGATTCCAAACAATAAACTATGAAAGGTACGAGTTTTGATCCTCAAAACTCAACCAAGAACTCAGATAGTTCGAATTAATTACCTTGAGAAAAGCTCCAACTTTCTGATACTGAAACGACGCCCTTCTCACGACGATTCCGATGCTTCTCTGAAAACGATTAAGAATCGACTCAGAATTTTGATAAAGTCTCTCAGCCCTTATCTCTCAAACCTTACACGCGGGAACAAAATTTGGGGAAGAAAAATCTGATTAAAAAGTTAGGAAACTGATTGAGTTTATTTTTCCTTAAATAGGGAAAATCCCAACTATTAACCTAAATCCTTGTTTTTCCTTAATTACCCTTATTAATCAGATTTTCTTTTCTTTAATTCATACATATATCTTGAAATATATATATATATATATATATATATATATATATATATATATATATATATATCTTATAAAATTTTACTCCAATAAAAGAAGTCAGAATAATAATATTTCGTTTTGGCAAAATGACATATCTGCCATTTCCCGAAAATCGGAATATTAAATTCCTTCCCTCTTAAAAGGATTTTCGTCCTCGAAACTAGAACATACCTGGTAAGTACATGAAATCTGGGAACTCGCTGATCATATCATCCTCGACTTTCCAAGTAGTTTCTCCGGTGAATGATTGCTCCATTGCACCAAAACCAAAGGGATCAACCGCCTCTTTATCAACTTTTCTTTCCGGTCCAAAATCCTGATCGGTCTCTCATCATAAGCAAGATTAACTTGGAGGACATCCGGATCAACCGTGGTTTCAACGTCCGTCTTGGTCAAACACTTCTTCAACATCGAAACATGGAATACGTTATGGACACTTGACATTGATTCCGGTAGCTTAAGCTTCCCGACGGCATCTAACATGGAAATCACAAGTGTATTTGACCAACATACTAAAAAGGTTACCTTATCAGGATTTGTCACATGTATGTAAACTGAACTTTGTTTGCTCTTGGTATAATCTGAATATATAATAGTCATAAAGTTTGTAATATCTTGGATTGGTCGTTGACCACATCTCTTTTTTTATTTTTTATTTATTGTTCACTTGATTTTAACATATTGGTGTAACATTCTTTGTTTATATAGTATAAGCCTTTTGTTATCTATCCATTTGCATAAACTGTGAAATCATTGTTTACTTCACATAAGTTTATCCTTTTAACTTTACTGAACGTGCTAACTGTGTTAATTGATCATTTAGTGATGCGTAGCAAATCATCTAGTCTACGCGTAGATTTATGCGTTGAGTTGATTAGCTCTTCTGCCTAATCATCTTAACTAATCTAAGTTTGTTTTAAACTCTGTTTTACAAAGTGGCTTGTTTTATAACTTCGGAATATTTTTAAAAAGTTTAAAACCCACCAAAACACTCTATTCAACCCCCTCCCCCCGCCTTAGAGTGTTTCCTTGCGCGTATATTGATCCAACAAATATTATGACATATGACGATGCTGGATATCGTCGGGTTATAATCTGAGCCTGATTTCCTCTGGTGACAATCAAACAAGACCCAAAAGCCTAAGATTTATGAAAAGAGGGGGTGATCTTATGTGTTTTAGACTGAATCTTAGATTGTTTAATCTCAAGTTGCCTACGTATCCTGTGATAATTTAGGAATCAAGTTTCTCGTAGTTCCTCAGAGACGGTTTAAATAGGAGGCTTTATGCCCTAATCTTGCATGGACCGAGTCTTGATTTGACTCTAATTTCGTGTTTCCTAAGGAATGGATAATTACAGTTAAATCTTCTTGATTGTTGGAGATAATCATAAGATTCGAATCGTAGTTTAAATGATAGGATCAGAGCCTTTAAGGCTTAGGATTCTGTCCATAATTATCTTATAATAAATGCATGTTCATTAAGTAACAAGGGTATCTTTGGTCGACCTGCGCCGAGCCCCCAAGGTTATTCTTGCCGAGCTGCGCTGACCCAGCTCCGTTGCGCCCTGACCGTCCTGTGGTGGACTGTGGAGTGGACCAGGCCGATCTCCCATTTCGGGTTGAGATATGTCTTTAGGCTTTGTGTGGCTCCTGGCCCTAAATGGTTATACTTTGTATGTCTTATTAATGGAGTTGAGGATGACACGAGGCCAAGGTGCCGACCCGACCTCCGTCATAAGCCCCTCAGATCTAGTTGGACTCTTGTGGGTCAGCTCAGATCTAGTCAGAGGTGCTGCTCGGCCATGGTCATTTACACTTGATGATTTTTGCAATGATTTGCTGCCAGGTGGCAGAGTCCCGTTATGACACTATCATAAATGTCCCGGGATTCGAGGCATTACTACCCACTTGTTGGAAGTGTGGCGGTTTATCAGGAACGTATTTAGGGGTTATAACCCTCGTCATATCAGACATTCCCTCTTACTGCTATTATTAAGTCGGAAGATTAAAGTTGTCTCGTTGCTTGCTTTTCCTTTCTCATCTCAGACTTCTTGCAAGTAAGTATTTTACTTTCATCCATTACATACTCTGTTATTTTTCAATTCGTCTTTCCTATAAACGAATTGCCTTGCCCCGCCGTAACCCCAGAAAATTAGAGGTAGTGAATGCGTCAAATCTATCCATTTGTAGAAAGATTTGGATGATATTTTCGAAATGTATGGGATAGATTTAGAATGATACAACCCTAGGCTTTCTTCCGACCCTTATAACTTTGCCCATCAGCTGCCGGAGGGGTATTGTACCGTTTACAAAGAGCACTTTAAAGTTGGAATCCGGCTTCGTCTATGTCCGAGATACCTAGCTGTGTTGCGTCATTACAGGCGAAAGACGTCTCAGATAGCCCCTAATGAGGTCAAGTCTGTGATTGGATGTGCAATTTGGTGCTGGTTGCTTGGCATCAAATTCTCAGTACGGCTGTTCAGGTATTTTTTTACTATCAAAAGAAGGTGAATGTATTGAAATAGTGTCCTAAACCCAATCGGGTTGGACCGGATCCGACCGGATCGGATTATTTCTACTATTTCTTTGTGCATATACATATATTAAATGGATTTATGTTATTATATATTTGTTCGTTTAACGAACCAGTTACGATATTGTTATATGATAACGTCCTTAGTATTAAACTGTGATAGAGAAACCATGATAGTGATTATGGTTGATGAGATCTCTAATCACTTTAATGGTTTGATACCTAAATGTCTCTAGTCGTATGTACTATTAAATATGACATGAATAGTACGATTAGACTAGCACATATTAGATGTCTTCTGTCATGTTGAAGATAGGGATATATCTCGTCTATCGAAGTGTAGTGACACTTGGACTGTACGTGGACGTGTATTAGAGAATGCGTACGTTAGACTGACCCACTTACTTTATTAAGTGTCGACATATGTGGCGGTTGTGTAATTATCCTAAGACCGGAGTCTTCATAACATCACGGTGTGGATTGTCATGCTTTGACACTATTGAGGTTTCCCCTAGCCATGGGGTGATCATGCGGTAATGATTGGGTATGATATTGAAGCATGCATAGGATTCATGTTGCTCGTCCGGAAATCGCGTATCCTATGAATATGAGTAAATATCCGAAAGGGCCTTCTTATAAGGAATGTGTTACTCTCGTGAATCTTTACAAAGTGGAAGTAAATGAATTATTTCGAGAGAGCATGGTAGCTAGATTATAAGATACGGTCGTTGATGTATAGACACTCGACGTACGACCGTATGGATATTGCAACAATGATATGATTATATTTACATGGTAACTATTTCACATGAAAGGTAGTAGTCATTGCATTTGACTCTTCCGATGATTGGGGGTCACGGTGTGTTGCTAGACCATATTCCGTGATCGTTAAGTATGAAGGGCATTTTCATAATTGCACTTTGTGTCTACGGCCAACATATTCGGAAGCCTATAGGGTCACACATAAGAACATCTAGCCGGATTAAAATGCGGTTATAATGATAACCAAATAAGGAAAGTTTTATCTCGACTATAAAGTGTTATAGTGATAAATTAATATGGTGATAGTTATTTATTATGAATAAATATAATACAAGATATTAATTATGTTGATTAATTTGATATACATGTTTTATTATGTATGGGGCGCATTATATTTGTGTGTATGATACATATGAATTTTGTAAATTAATTAATCATAGTATTATGTTAATTAACTAAACATATATATTTGTGTACATATATGTGGCGCCATTTTTAGTGTATAAAGATACACTTGGATTGTGTAATTAATTAATAGTATTATCACATATTAATATTAGATATTAATGTGTATAGATTTGCACACGTGTAAATTGATTTATGATAATATAATAAAAGATATATTCAATAGGATATTGTCAATATATATCTTGGAAATATATTTAATATAAGATATTGAATATTATTGAGATAAATCAATCAAAGATATTTTCCTTAGTTACTAGTAAAAGGTTTTCTTTCTCCTCAATTTATCAGAAGCTTTTCCCAATCAGATTGGAAGCTATGAGAGGGCGCATCACCCTCTATATAAGAGAGTGGTTGGCTAGCTCTTTGATACATCACAATTCCAAGAGACTAATAGTTCTTGTAAAAATAGAGAGCTTCTTTGAGAGAGAGAAAAGGTCAGTCTAGCAACCGAGTTTTTCTGGTAGCAATCCATGATGGGATTCCAGAGGGTTGTCCGTGTGGATCAACGGTAGAGGCCGAACACTTAGGCAGCTTCGTGCAGAAACTACAACCGTAGATAAAGCGACGATCTATTTTATATCATCCAAGGTATATTCTACGTCTACTTCTTTTATGCTTGTTGCTTAAATAAAGTCGATCTTGGGTAAAAGGAAATAAAATTTTAAATTCCGCCGCGTTCCCGTGTAGATTTCCTAACAGAAGGATCATGTTGGCTGGTACTACTTCTCCCGTCGAGGTGGTCCCCTGAAGGATGTTCCGATCCCGCCTGAAGGGAAGGCCTCTTTCAAACGGTGGAATAAGAGGTTCTTCTTCATCGTCATGAAAATCAGCCTTAGTTGGGCCAGTGGAACAAAGATGAGCTGGACAAGGAAGTCTGTCCTGATCCCTTTACGAGCCTCTCGCTAAGGAGGACAGGCTCATTTGTAGGAATTTTTGTTCTTTTTCTCTTCATATTCCCAATTATATTTGTCTTTTTGACTAACCTTACCCATGTTCTATTTGCAGTGGTTGATTTTGCAACTTTGATGGTGAATGCTGGTAGTGAAGAGCTTGAGGATCCTCAGCCCGAGCCAAGCCAAGATACCGAAAGAACAATAAGTGTGGAGCCTACTGACCCCAACATGGATGCTGCCGGAGCTCAATCTTAGGCTGGCATTACTGATGATGTGGTGATTCCGCCGACCTCCCCTCTTTGGGAGGAAGATGATTTTGCTGGCCTAGGAAGCCTTAACCATGAGGAAAGAGAAGAAGCCCAACAACTCCAAGGCCGAGGCCGATCAGAGATGACCCCTTTGGATGGGATATCAAACTAGAGGAGTAGATTTGCTTCTTTATCTCATGCGACCCAAAATCAGTCTCAGAATAGAGAATAAGCTGCTACTGAACAACAACGCATTGCTGACCTGTCTAATGGCGACCTAACCATTGCAGGCTTTAAGACCATGGAATATGTAAGTTGGCGTCATGTTTTGGAGTTTTGCACCCTTGTATTCAAATGTTTTGATTCTGATTGTATTCATCTTGTTACATAGGGTACATGGGTTGGCCAAGAGGCTTTTCAAGAGACTGGCGAACATCGCAGTCTAGACGGGGAGCCTGGAGAAGAAATTTGCCAAAAATTGAGGAACATATCCGAGCTCAGGTGGCTGAGCTGAAAGAAAGGGCAGACAAGTATGTTGTTAGCCTTCAAGCCGCAGCAGATCAACATGCGGAAGAGAAGACCGAGCTGGAGCAAAATGTGAGCAAGCTCCGAGCTGAAAAGAATAGTCTGGAGGCTGCTATTCCGGATATGATTTCCAAGGCCATCTAGGAGTATAAGGCTTCACCTGAATTTGTTAAAGCCTTGATGTTGCTGCTCACCACTGTGCTCAACCATGGTTATTCTCTAGGGGTTGATGAGGCCAACGGTTAGTTTTCTGACCTGATCATAAATAGTTTGGCCATCCAAGCTTTTTACAAGCCTGGTATACGTGCAATTTATGACAACCGTGTTAGGGTTTTAAGGCAGGAGTGGACATTTTGTCCAAACATGGCAGCTCTTCAGCTCCTCGTCGAGAAACTTCTACTTCAGCTACTCCCACTTCTGAGCAACAAAAGGATTCTTCCCCCAATGCTTACCTCATGATGTTTAGATCAAGAAGCACTTGTTTATTTTTATTTTGTTTTGAAAAAAATTGTACTCTGTTCAACTTATGGAAACATTTATGTGATTTTGTTGAATTTCTTTTGTTAAGCTTCTTGTTGCCTTGCTTTATTTTTACTCCAACATTTGCTTAAAGTATATGGTGGGGTATCCTGCCCCCAAGCATGCCATCCCTGACTTATAGTTCTTGGGATGGGATGCTTGTAATAATTCAGTTATTTTTATATCGTTGACTTGGTGAATTTAGGCTGAGTTCGACCTGCGAATCTCAGCTTGTCTCTAATGCGGACTTAATGAATTTTAGACTGAGTCCGACCTGCGGATCTCAGTTAGTCTGTCCTGTAGCCTTAACGATTTTTTGACTGAGTCTGACCTGCAGATCTCGGTTAGTCTGTCCGGCAGACTTAACAATTTTTGACAGAGTCCGACCTGCGGATCTCAATTTGTCTGTCTTGCAGACTTAACCATTTTTGAATGAGTCCGACCTGCGGATCTCAGTTAGTCTGTCCTGCAGACTTAACGATTATTGACTGAGTCCGACCTGCGGATCTCAGTTAGTCTGTCCTGCAGACTTAACGATTTACTTAGGTATATACGTTCGTCCTGCAAACTCAATTAGAGTTATTCACATCTCGTAAGCACGAGAAGAATCACATATAATCGCAATAATAATAGGCACTCACCAAGTGCCAAAAAATTATATAAAAAACGCAAGAGTACGAGGGAATAAATGTAAATCAAATTATGTCTGGAACATGTCCTGACCTAATACTTCGGCTTTATTTAAGATCGACCAGCTCAATTCGTGTCTATGCCTTTCCTCTTAATTGTAGCAGCATATAAACTCCTAGATGCTTCCACGTCTCCATTCACCTCTACCGCACCTTCAAAGGTGAGGAACTTCAGGCTGATGTGTGCCGGAAAGATCACTGCTCGGAGCTCGATCAACGTGGGTTTTCCAATGATAATGATATACGCCGAGGGAGCCTTGACTACGATGTAGTTCACCATTATCGTTTTGCCTCTGTTTGCTGGCCAAAAGTTATAGCGGGTTTAATCATACCCATTGGATGAACTGGGGGTCTGGCAAACCCGAACAGTGGTGCCGAATCAGGTATCAGATCAGCGTCCCCCAACTTCATGGATTGAAAGGCTGAATAGTAGAGGATGCAGACAGCGCTTCCGGTGTCGATACATTTCCTCTTTACCACATGTTTGTGCACCACGGCCTCAATGACTAGGCCTTAGTTGTTCATCACCAAAGGTCGTGGATCATTTGGACCATAAGTCACTTCACCAGTGGGCCTCTGATTTCTGCTTACAGCTCTACTATCCTGCCCCCATTTCCCCAGGTTCACTGCTGGGGCCCCTCACAATAGAGTTGATTGTGTTAACTGGACGATTATCAATCTGACAATATGCATCCGGAGATCGATCCCTTCTTTGCTGGGGCTCGAACTACCTGTTCCGATCTTAGTTACAATTGCGTCATTTAAATTCCCGGCGACCTCGCGGCTCGACGCTCTGTTATCGGTCAACCACTTCGTCCAGTCTGCCTTTCATGTTCGCTGCATCTATATCCTTTTGCAGATCCCTCCAGCTCTCTGAATCATGCCCAACATCCATATGGTAGGCGCAGTACTTGCTCTGATCCCTCATTTTTTAAGGTCCTCTCATCGGTGGGGGAACTCGGGTCAAGCCCTTCATTTCCATTATTGCGAGAACATGTTTGCATGATCTATTCAAATGGATGAAATCCTTTCCTATAATGCTCCCTTCTTCCCCAGCCGATCCGTGACTGGGGCAGTCATCCGGTCCCATACCGGCTTCCTCTTTTGTCCGACTTTCGTCAGCCTTTTTCTTTTTACTCTTACCTTTTTCCGAATCTCTTCTTAATCGGTTCACTTTTTCCCCCTAACAGTGCCTATATGCCATCTCGATGAACTCCTTCATGGATCCGGGGAGCTTGATACTTAACTTAAAGTACAGTCTTCCTTCTCGTAGCCCTGCTACGAAAGAAGTGGTCAGAATGCGTTCATCCGCGTCTATAACTTGTGCAGAATCCTTATTGAATCGTTTAAGGTACTGCAGCACGGTTTCATCCCTCCTTTGATTGAGGGTGAGGAGATGAGTCAGGTTCCTCTGGAATGGCTTCATTGCAATGAAAGCATGCGTGAATTTTATGGCCAGGGTCCTGAAGTCGGAGATCGACCTTGGAGATAGCTTCCTAAACCACTCACGGGCCTTGCTTGTGAGCAGAGCTGGACATTGTGTCCAAACATGGTAGCTCTTCAGCTCCTCGTCGAGTAACTTCTACTTCGGCTACTCCCACTTCTGAGCAACAAAAGGATTATGCCCCCAATGCTTAGCTCAGGATTTTTTGTTCAAGTAGCTCTTGTTTATTTTTATTTTGTTTTGAAAAAACTGTAATCTGTTCAACTTATGGGAACATTTATGCGCTTTTGTTGAGTTTCATTTGTTAAGCTTCTTGTTGCCTTGCCTTATTTTTACTCCAATATTTACTTAGAATATATAGTGGGGTATCCTGCCCCCCAGCATGCCATCCCTGACTTATAGTTCCTAAGATGGGATGCTTGTATAATTCAGTTATTTTTATACCGTTGACTTGGTGAATTTAGCTGAGTCCGACCTGCGAATCTCAGCGGGTCTGTAATACGGACTTAATGAATTTTAGACTGAGTCCGAACTGCGGATCTTAGTTATTCAATCCTGCAGCCTTAACGATTTTTTGACTGAGTCCGACCTGCGGATCTCGGTTAGTCTGTCCTGCAGACTTAACTATTTTTGACAGATTCCAACCAGCGGATCTCAGTTTGTCTGTCCTGCAGACTTAACGATTTTTGAATGAGTCCGACTGCGGATCGCAGTTAGTCTGTCCTGCAGATTTAACGATTATTGACTGAGTCTGACCTGCGGATCTCAGTTAGTCTGCCCTGCAGACTTAACGATTTTCTTAGGCATATGCGTTCGTCCTGCAAACTCAATTAGAGTTATTCACATCTCGTAAGCACGAGAAGAATCACATGTAATCGCAATAATAATAATAATAATAGGCACCCACCAAGTGCCAAAAAATTGTATCAAAAAACGCAAGAGTAAGAGGGAATAAATGTAAATCAAAGTATGTATGGAACTTGTCCTGACCAATACTTTGGCTTTATTTAAGATCGACCAGCTCAATTCGGGTCTACGCCTTTCCTCTTAATTGTAGCAGCATAGAAACTCCTAGCTGCTTCCACGTCTCCCTTGACTTCTACCAGCACCTTCAAAGGTGATGAACTTCAGGCTGATGTGCGCCGGAGAGATCACTGCTCGGAGCTCGAACAACGCGGGTCTTCCAATGATAATGTTATACGCCGAGGGAGCCTTGACTAGGATGTAGTTCACCATTATCATCCTGCCTCTGTTTGTTGGGCCAAAAGTTATGACGGGTTTAATCATACCTATTGAATGAAATGGGGGTCTGGAAAACCTGAACAATGGTGCCAAATCAGGTATCAGATCGGCATCCCCCAACTTCATGGATTGAAAGGCTGAATAGTAGAGGATGCAGACAGCGCTTCCGGTGTCGATACAGATCCTCTTTACCATATGTTTGTGCTCCACGGCCTCAATGACTATGCCCTCATTGTTCATTACCAGATGAAGTGGATCATTTGGACCATAAGTTACTTCACCGGTGGGCCTCTGATTTCTGCTTGAAGCTCTACTATCATGCCGCCTCATTTCCTCACGTTCATTGTTGGGGCCTTCCCACAATAGAGTTGATTTTGTTAACTGGACGATTATCAATCTGACAATCTGCATCCAGAGATCGATCCCTTCTTTGATGGGGCTCGAACTGCCTGTTCCGATCTTGGTTACAATTGCATCATTTAAATTCTCGGCGACCTCACGGCTCGATGCTCTGTTATCGGTCAACCACTTCGTCCAGTCTGCCTTTCATGTTCGCTGCATCTATATCCTTTTGCAGATCCCTGCAGCTCTCTGAATCATGCCCAACATCCATATGTTAGGCGCGGTACTTGCTCTGATCCCTCATTTCCGGAGGTCCTCTCATCGGTAGGGGAACTCGGGTCAAGCCCTTCCTTTCCATTATTGCGAGAACCTGTTTGATGATCTGTTCAAAAGGATGAAATCCTTTCCTATAAAGCTCCCTTCTTCCCCAGCCGATCCGTGACTGGGGCAGTCATCCGGTCCCATACCGTCTTTGTCTTCTTGTCCGAATTTTAGTCATCTTTTTCCTTTTTACTCTCACTCTTTTCCGACTTGCTTTTTAATCGGTTCGCTTCTTCCCCCTGACAGTGCGTATATGCCATCTCCAGGCACTCCTTCATGGATCCGGGTATCTTGCTATTTAACTTAAAGTACGGTCTTTCTTCTCGTAGCCCTGCTATGAAAGAAGTGATCAGAATGCGCTCATCCGCGTCTATAACTTGTGCAGAATCCTCATTGAATCGTTTAAGGTACTGCAGCACGGTTTCATCCCTTATTTGCTTGAGGGTGATGAGAGAGTCGGGTTCCTTTGGAATAGCTTCATTGCAATGAAAGCATGCATGAATTTTCTGGCCAGGGTCCTGAAGTCGGAGATCGACCTTGGCAATAGCTTCCTAAACCATTCACGGGCCCTGCCTATGAGCAGAGCGGGAAAGACCTTGCATTTCATCTCATCAGGGGCACAGTACAAGTTCATATGTGTCAAGTATTGATGCAGATGGTCCTGGGAATCCTTAGACCTATCATACGAGTCTGGCTTTGGCACCTTAAAGCTTTCAGGTTGGGGGAAATTTTCAATCTGCTGTGAGAATGGTGATTCAAACGAGTACTCACCTGATTTCCTGCCGAGTATAGCATCGAGCTCTGCTATAGCTGCGTCATGTGCTTGGGCATTGACTTGTTTCTTCCATGCATTAGAGTTGGACAATAAGATGTCTTGCTTATCATCTTTAGGAGGAGGATGGGCTACCTTGGGTGAGTCAGCCTCTGACGGGTCCTGCCCTCCTTTCCCTTTGATTTCCACCTCAACTATGGATTTTATGGCAGGGGGTTCTAGGGCTTCCAATGCCTCCACTAATGCTTGTTGATCCAGATCAGGAAGAGGTGCTTCAATTTGTTGATGTTGACTGGTGGTGGCGTTTGGTTCCCTCTCTCCACCAGTAGTTTGGCCACCCCCTGGGTGTTTTTATCACCCTTAGTGGTTTGATCTTGGAATGTCTTTTTGCCGGTGTTTCTGGCCATGATTGGTGATCCTAAGAACAATGAAGATCTTGATTAAATTTCCAGAAAAAGGTTCCTTTAGTGACAATCAAACAAGACCCAAAAGCCTAAGATTTATGAAAAGATGGGGTGATTTTATATGTTTAGACTGAGCCTGAGATTGTTTAATCCCAATTTGCCTACGTACCATGTGTTAATTCCGGAATCAAGTCTCTCATAGTTCCTGCTTTATGCCCTAATCTTGCATGGGCTGAGTCTTGATTGAACTCTAATTTCGTGTTCCCTAAGGAATGGATAATTACAATTAAATCTCCTTGATTGTAGGAGATAATCATGAGATTTGAATCGTAGTTAAAATGACAGGATCAGAGCCTTTATGGCTTAGGATTTTGTCCATAATTATCTTATAATAATTGCGTGTTCATTAAGTAAGAGGGGTAGCTCTGGTCGACCTGCGCCGAGCCCCCAAGGATATTCTTGCCGAGTTGCGCTGACCCAGCTTTGATGAGCCCTGACCGTCCTGTGGTGGACTGGGGAGTGGACCAGGCCGATCTCCCATTTCGTGTTGAGATCTGCCTTTAGGCCTTGTGGGCTCCTGATCCTAAATGTTTATACTTTATATGTCTTATTAAATGGAGTCGAGGATGACACGTGGCCAGGGTGCAGATCCGACCTCCATCAACATACTTTAGCCATATTAGCATGTGCAACTTTGTTTATAAACTCTTGTCCCGTACTTTGGTAAACCATTTAAAAAGTGATAAATTCTATTAATTCATCAAACCAATATGCATTCATCAAAAGTAGATTGATTATGAATAATGTCATAGCATCTTTGAAGCATTTCATTCTGAGTCACGGTAGGAAAGGTTGCGATCAACATATGGCCTTAATCTAGAAATGATGAAGGCATTTGATCGGGTGGAATGGTGTTTTCTCCAACACGTAATGAAAGCTATGCTCTTCCATTAGAGTGTATTTCATTGATAATGAATTGCGCTTCTTCGCCTTCATACCAAGTGTTGGAGAATGGGCATCATTCTCATGAAATTTTGCCCACTCGAGGAATACGCCAAGGATATTCCCTCTCTCATTTTCTATTTATTATTTGTGCAGAGGGATTATCTGCTATATTTCGAAGAGATGCAACAACTACTTCCTTTCATGGAGTAGTTTTTGGAAAACATCACCGTTGTGAGTTAACTCATCTTCACTTCGCCGACGATAGTATATTTTTTGCAGAGGCTACCCCAAATCCTTGTATCGCAATCATGGAAATACTCAATGAATACGAGCTTCTCTCAGGTCAGGAAATAAGTTTGAACAAGTTTAGCCTATGTTTTAGTAAAGATATTGATGTAGGTTTAAAGATGAGATGGCTGCTTCGCTAAATATCCCTTTAGGAAATGAAAAGGGAAAATACATGGGTCGCCCTTCATAGTAGGAAGGCTGATCTAAGAAGGAAGTCTTTGCCTATATAAAAGTGGAGGTTAATAAAAAAATTGACAGGGTGGAAGGCAATTTTCTTTCACAATTGGGCAAAGAGATTTCAATCAAAGTTGTCATTCATGCTCTACCGCAATATGTTATGCATTGTTTCTTCCTCCCTAAATCTATCAAGGTTGATTTGGAGAAAACGATTAGGCACTTTTTCTAGAGTTCCTCAGAAGGTGAAGAAAAATTCACTGGAAATCGTGGTCGGTATGTTGCAAAAAGAAAAAAAAGATCGCTTTAAAGACCTCGACTGCTTCAATAAAGCCCTTATTGCGAAACAAGCTTGGCGTATTCAACAAGACCCTCAATCGTTATCAGCTGGAGTCCTTAATACTTTGATAAAAAATGCTTCACTGAAGCTACTATTACTAATCATCCCTCGGCTATTTGGAGAGGCGTTCTGATTGATAAAGATCTTTTATTACGCGACACTATATAAAGAGTGGGCAACGGTAATTCTAATATTATGGCTAAAGATCCTTGGCTCACGATTTCGCCCTTCAAACGGGCACATCCGATTACTATCCTCATTCAAGACTTAAAAGCGAGCAGTTTAATAAATCCATCAACACGGTTGTGGGTGGTGTATGTAGTTGAAGAGGTCTTTAACAACTACGAGGTAGAGATAAGTATCCATTCCACTCTCCATATAGTCTTCTCCGGACAAGCTAATACGGCACTACTCGCAAAAAGATATCTGTAGTGTCAAGTCAGGTTATCAACTAGCCTATGATCATAGATTTCAGTCCAATGTTATGCTAGAAGCTTCGTACTCAAGTTCAAACATTTCTTTGTGGAACTCGATATAGAAGATGAAAGTAAAGCGAAAAAAAATTAATCATTTTTTGTGGAAAGTAGCTAGTAACGCTTTGCCCACATCTGCTACCCTACAATGTAGAAGAGTGGGAAATGGGATTTGTCAAGTATGCGATGAAGGGGTAGAAATTGTATGGCATTGCTTGTTTGAATGTTCGATTCCTAAAAAAGTATGGAAACACTCGTCATACTCTAGGCGGTGTAATAAGATAAGAGTTCAATCGCCACTCGACGTCCTTGCCGGGCTTCCTCAATTTAATGACGAGCTCGAATTTGCCATGTTGTCAGCCTACCATGGAATATTTTAATACTCCGTTGCAGTTGGATTGTTGAAGGTAAAGCCATTTATCTTAGGTTTGCTATCATTCATTCCAACACATAAGCTGAACGGGTAATCGAAGCTCCTTAAATAATGTGATTTGGCGCCCACGCCCGAGTGATCAATTTAAGTTTAACATGGATGTGGCTTTTGGGGAAGGAAAGACAGCAGCGTGATGACTTATCTAGGACTGCAGTGTAAATATTCTTAACAGAATTTTCAAAAAGACTCGATGGAAGTATGGATGTTTTAGTTGGTGAGGTTTTAACTGTCTACCATGCTATATTCTACGATATTCTATGGGGTTATTTCAGTGTGGTGTTTGAAGGGGAAACCCAATCCGTCATCCAATGTTTGCAATCACAAAAAGAGGACATTTTTCCTGTTGGTTGTATTCTCGAAGATTGACGTCGCTTGGTAGCTTTTTTTATTCTGTCTCATTCTCGTTCGTAAAAATGCAGGGAAATATCACTGCTCACCACCTAACTACGAGTGTCTTTGCCATGTAGGCAATGTAGTATGGGGCTCTTCTCCCCTCATGTAGTACTTGCTAGCTCCTTGTATTGCAATTAATAAAAAAAAACCTCTCTCCTTACCTCTCGGGGGAAAAAAAAGAGAAATACTACCTCCTAGGGCTGAGCTTGGATTGGTTTGGGTGGGTTTGGGTAGGTTTTGAAAGACTCGGATCGGTTTGGGGCGCCATAATTCGTTCCCCATACCAAACCAAAACGAAGTTAACCCCAATAGTTTGGTTTGAATTGGTTTCGGTTTGGATTGGGTTGGTTTCAGTTTAACAAGCCTAATCTTTTAAAAAAAAATATATGACAAAACAAACATTTTTTTACATAAATTCTAAATATCTACATCCAAACTGTAATAAGTTATAAACCAAAATGATAAAATAAAAATAAAAATAAACTTAAAACAACTAACAAGTAACAAGTAACAACACATTACAATCTAAATAGCTACATCAAAACTAAAATAAATTACACACCAAAATGATATAAAAAAACAAAAAAAAAAAAAAAAAAAAAAAAAAAAATCAAAACAACTAACAAATAACAATATATTAGAATATAATTCAGCTACAATTAATTCTCCATAGTTGTATACTTAAATACATGTATTTACTAATTTAAGATTGTTACATAATGAGTTATAATGAGTTATATTGAAAAAAAATTAGGTTATATTGGGTCGGTTGGGTAATGAATATAATATATATAATTAATGTATAAAAGGTTTGGTTTGGTGTGGATTGGATTGAGTGTAATTAAAAATATCTGAAACCAACCCAATACAATTCGTTTTGGTTCCAAATCAAACAAATTCATTTGGTTTGTTATTGATTTGGTTAAGTCGGATTAATTTGGATCGGTTTACGGTTTGGATTGATTTACTCTTTATTTTGCTTAGTCCAATACCTCCGTCCCATATTATAAGTCATTCTACTCTTTAAATTTGTCTCAAAATATAAGTCATTCTACCTTACCAATGCAACATTTATTATTTCCTTCTCCGTCAAACCATTAATATTATCAATCAATCAACAACTTTTTATTATTTAGCAACTGCATTAATGATACTCAATGGTTATTTTAGACATTTAACCTTCAAATTTATGACATTCAATCAATTTTTTATTTCATGTAAAAACATCCAAAATGACTTATAATATGGGATATAGGTAGTACAACATTTAGTACGAAACTCGAGGGGCAGTAGAGCAATTCTTAAATTACTTGCTCGACCCTCGGCATTACCGGTTCAAGTTTTTAGCCGTCTAAAGATAAGATTAGGTTTCGCTCTTACTGAAAGGGAAGCAGAAGAAAATTTTCTAGTGAAAATGGAAAAGTACTTCGGAAACGCTTACAGAGGTGACCCAGGAGTACCTCACGCCGACACGGATAGATTCTTTAACATATGGATAGGTTCCATCGCCTTCTCCGCAATCACCTGGTTCAATCCTTACATTTGGCATGTCACACCCCAGTACAAGTAATTCTCCGCCATTTTTTTTTTTTTTTTTTTTGAGAAAATGAATTTTGGAGACGTGTAAAACGAGTAGAAATTGAGTACTTTCGTCGCCTTTTCCTGCCTTTGTGTTTTCCAGCAATTCCCTAACCGCTTATTCTTGTTATTGGTCTTTAGCTTTAATTTTTTGCTTTTAAAGCTTGCTGATTCCATGATTTACTGTGCTTATGTTTCTTGAAGTTTATTTGAGTGCTTTGATCACCCCTTCTCAATATGCCTCTTTTCCAATTGTTTGTTATAATGTCAAAGAAATGCCTACTTAAGTGGACATTTTTTGGGGGGGTCATGTAACATATTTTATCCATGTGAAGATGCCTTTATCTTTTTTTTTTTTTTTTATAAATATTTTTCTCTCTCAAACAAGTGCATCCTGTGACATTCTAAGTTTGAATTCAGCCCTGAGTGTTAGTTATTTTGTGGTGTATCCTGCTTTCCCTTGAAATGATGTCTGCCTGTGTATTGGAGCATGTAAGTTCTGAAAAATGCAATAGATGCATTTATGTGATTTATTGGATAAAATGGCACCAGTTCGTGTAATTGTGCCCTACAGATTATCTCGTGGCGATCACTGTAGGTGATTAGATTGCATGTGTTGAGCTTTTAGGATTCTCAATTTGCTTAAAGTGGACTTTCGGAATTCAAAATCCTTTGTAGACCTGTGAATTGAGTTTTTGTATGAAAAAAGTGGTGAAATATTTTAGCCACCGGGTACTGTTTTTTTGTGTATGTAGCTGTATGTATTTTTCAAAAAGTATGCCAGCTTAGCTATTTATCATGTTTTGTGAATGACTAACTTCACTTGATGTGAAGTGAAGAATTGTAAGAAGTGTGTGTTTAGATATGCTCTAATTGGCTAGATAATTGAAAGCAGCGTGAATGACGATAAACCGCAATGGATGACAGAAGAGGGCTTCTTTCTAAATTTGAGTTGAA
Source organism: Gentiana straminea (assembly GCA_036785695.1). Classification (NCBI taxonomy): domain Eukaryota; kingdom Viridiplantae; phylum Streptophyta; class Magnoliopsida; order Gentianales; family Gentianaceae; genus Gentiana; species Gentiana straminea. The sequence goes on along the minus strand of JAVUPR010000113.1, from coordinate 12,376,771 downwards.
CAAAGTTTGTGCAGTTTAACGACTTGTATTCTGGCCTGAATATTTTTACCTTTATCCTTAGTTTTTCTTGAACCTGTGCAATTGCTTTCAGGTTGAAACTCAAATGAAAAAAAATTATTCTTCAGATTTTACTTGTCATAAAATGTATGTTTTAAGTTTTGAATCTGTTTGCGAGGCAGCTATCATGACAGAGCTATGCTGTTTGAGCAATATCACATGAAGAAAGCGTTGGAGCAGGGGAAACCTTACAAATCTCAGGTGCTTTTTTTGTTAAGTTTGTAGTTGTGAATTGTGATACAATTTTTTTCCTTCTTTCTTGCATTGAAGTATCTGAGTAAATCCTTGGTTCCTAGGCAATCTAATATATGGAGTTCAATATCCATTTTACGCACCATTTCTATTTAGGGTGTAAAAACTGGGAGCCCCTAAACTATTGTCATCGTAACATTTCGGCCTTTAAACTTTTTTTCTTAACAAATTAGCCCTTAAACAAAATAAAACATAACATTTGGCCCTTCCAGCCGATTTAACTGATTCTGATGCCGGAGCAAGGGCATTTTGGTACATTTACCCTCTTCTTCACCTTTCCTCTTGTCCATCTGTATCAAAAACTTCCTGAAAACATGTTGCTTCCATTTACGCAAAGAAAAAATGACATAAAATGAAAGCCTGTTGTGAAAAATTTAGAAGTCCCGTCTAATTGAGATCCAAAAATTGCTGTTGTCATTAATTCTATAAAAAAAAAACTTCACCTTGGATGAGGAGTTGAGGACAGCGCTTTGATCCGTTGGATTTTTTGTTGTTGTTGATTTTCTTCTGTTTTCTTAGCCCTAGTTGATAGTGCTTGTTTGGATTTTGCAATCATCTTTCCAACGTGCTAAAAAATTGCTACTGATATAAAAAAAGCTCTTTTCCTCTGCACGTTTGAATCTAAAAAAAAATAATTGTGTCTTTAGTTTATGGTAGGTTATTGATTCTTCTTCTATACACAATTTTTTTTTCTGAGTTCGATGCCTCAATTTCAAGTTGATTACTATATTTTTAGGGCTAATTAGTAGTGTAATGGGTAGATGACAATAATGGATTTCTTGTTTTTCACTTGATTAAAGATCTGCTGTTCAATTAGCAAAACGTTGTTAGGTGAAGAGCTGTCATGTTCGTCTTCCTTTAGGAAATTTCATGCTGATTTGATAGTTGAATAGTTGAAGAAGACGAATAATTGCAGTTGGGTTGAAGAAGATAGGTTGAAGAAGATGAAAATTGGTAGTTGGGTTGAAGAATATAGGTTGAAGAAGATGAATAATGATAATTGGATTGAAGAACATTAAATTGGAGAAAATAAATCATGTTTAGACGATTTTACCCCTAAAAATATGTAGTGGATAGCCTGAGATGGAATATTCCGGGGTATAATTCCCTTAAAATCGTTCGAAAGGGCTAAAACGTTACGTTTAATTTGCTTAAGGGGCATTTTGTTAATAAAAAAAAAACATTTAGGTGCCAAAATGTTACGTTGACAATAGTTTAAGGGTTTCCAATGTCTTTTACCCTTCTAATTAATTCTCCCTTGCACAGTCCCTTTATTTATCCATATTTTCATCAGCAAGCTTAACTGCATACAGATTTTCTTTGCAGTTCCATCATCTTTGTTGTTTTCTGTTTCTTGCAGTGGAATTCGATGCCTAAAGAGGTTCGGGACTCATACTACTACAATTGGCCTACCTATTTCCCTTAATCACGTCGAATCCATCCCCCCCCCCCCCCCCCCCACCCCTCTTTTAAGATGTCTTTTATTCCCTTTTCTTGATTGAAAAATGTTTGAAAGAACACCCTTCCCCTTGGTGCTCATAAATGTTGATTAAGCAGGATGGAGGATTAATGCTTCTTATCCAGTATTATTGAATTATCTTTTCCTTGGCATATGTTTACTCATGTGAGACTTTTGTTTAAGTTAAGTAAGTATCTGCAAGTGAAAATTTCTGTGAAATTGAATCAACAAGTTTGCATGAGATCCAAATAATTATTGCGAATGTTCATGAATTCCAAGAGTCAATAACATTCATTGTTTAAGTCGCAAACCTTTAGAGACTTCACTTGTCACGTTTATTACATATTTAAAATTCCATAGTTTAAAACTTTAAATGGTATTTGAGATGATTCGTCTTTTTTATTTAGCGTATAAAACGACTTACACTTATTTATTAAGTTTTAATCCTGTGTTAATTATTTTGTTAGTATAAGGACGGAAATAATTTTACTGGACTATTTACACCTACATTAAAATTCGCAATTCACAACGGAGAAACACGGAAAGAACTAGTATTTGCCAATTCGCAATTCATGAATTTCACTGCCTGTAACCATTCTGATTAGCAGAAAGAAACGGAGATGATTAACGGCCTCGACGTGCCAATATCTTCGAAGAAATTACTCTGTATACCATCTTCAACTGGTTGGTTGTTGTTGTTTTCTTCCCCAACTCCGACGTAGGTTACGTATCTGCACCTCTTGTTCACCGGATCAAGTATTTTCTCTTCGAGAATGGTCCTTTGGTTCAGGTTGCTTTCAAGAATAAGGGTCAACATGTCCTTTTATGGACTCGCCGTGGTTCCCCTTTCCGGGCTCTCCTTGTTGTTTCTGTACATCCACGATGACCTATCTATTCATATTGTTGTTTGATTTTGATCTCTGATTAACTTTTAATCTTACCCTTTCGGTCAACTTTACCTCGGTTTCCGATGAATTTAGCAATTTTTACCACTTTTCTTACCTGAATACAGTTGTCTTCTTCTTTTGAAATAAATGAATGAATAATTAATTAAAGATTCCCTTATGTTCTTGCTTCTGCTCTTGTAACTAGTTGAGCTTTACTGCGTTAAGACATGCTTTTTCTATTCTTTTTTCTCTATTATGTGTTTTGGCACTGCAAATGTTTGAACTACATTAATAAAAGTATCGATACTTTTACCAAGCAAAAGCACATGAGACTTTTATAGCAGTATTGACACATTTACCAACTAAAAACACAAAATCAGATCCAGTTTTTACCTCGGTTTCCGATGAATTTAGCAATTTTTACCACTTTTCTTACCTGAATACAGTTGTCTTCTTCTTTTGAAATAAATGAATGAATAATTAATTAAAGATTCCCTTATGTTCTTGCTTCTGCTCTTGTAACTAGCCGAGCTTTACTGTGTTAAGACATGCTTTTTCTATTCTTTTTTCTCGATTATGTGTTTTGGCACTGCAAATGTTTGAACTACATTAATAAAAGTATCGATACTTTTACCAAGCAAAAGCACATGAGACTTTTATAGCAGTATTGACACATTTACCAACTAAAAACACAAAATCAGATCCAGTTTGCTTTATGGGATGTTTGAATTGTCCATTAATGTTGAGGGTGTCCATGTGAGAACACTAGCCTTTTAGGGTGACACGGTGACTGAAGGTGTTATTGTGAATTGCACAAGCTTTTTGAGGTGTTACTATGAGGAGTGAACGTGTGGATTGAAGGTGTTACTGTGATGACACTAGTTTTTGGGGTGTCACTGCAATTGAAGGTATTACTGTAAAACACACAAGTTTTTTGGGGTGTTACCGTGAGTATTGAAGGTGTTACTGTGACGAGACTAGTTTTTTGGGGTGTTACTGTGAGGATTGAGGATGTCACTGTGATGACACTAGTTTCTTAGGGTGTCACCGTGAATGAAACTGTTACTGTAAAATACACAAGTTTTTGGGATGTTATTATGAGGATTGTGGGTATCACTCTGATGACACTAGATTTTTTGGGTGTCACTCTGACTAAAATTGTTACTATAAATTTGAGAAGTTTTTGGGGTGTTATTATGAGGATTGAGGGTGTCACTGTGATGACACTAGTTTTTGAGATGTCACTATGATGACAATAGTTTTTCGTGTTGTTATTGTAAAATACACAAGTTTTTTGGGGTGTTACTGTGAAGGACTGAGGTGTCACTGTAAGGATTGAAGGTGTTACCGTGAGAGGTGTTATTATAGTATATAAGGTGTTACTACGAGAATAAAGTGTTACTTCAAAGGTCGCTAAAATACATAATGTGTCAATGTGATGGTGTTTCTGTGTTTGTTACTAAAACGTGTTATTGTCATTGTGTATTGGTAATAAAAGGTGTTACTGTGAGTGTGTAGCTATGAGGTGTTACTATGAATCACTGTGAGGGTGTTACTACAAAAGGTGTGACAATTGCAATTGATGCAAATTTCTTTTCAGATTCAAAATTATAAGGTGTTACTACAAACATAGTACATAAGGTGTTGCTATGAGGTGTTACGGTGAGAATAATGTGTTACTACAAAATTATAAGATGTTAATGTGAGGGTGTTATTGTATACGTAAGGTGTTACTGTCACTGTGTATTATTAATAAAAGGTGTGAAGGTTTATTGTATACGTAAGGTGTTGATGCAAATGGTTTTTTGGATTTCAAAAATTACGTCAAAATGCATCATATAAGATATCAAAATAAAGTGGATGAAAAAATAAGAATTATGATGGAAGAATTTTGATAATCGGAGGTATAAATCAAAAGTTATGGTTGTTATAAATAAATAAAAATAAATAAAAAAAACCAAACCAAACTTCACTAAATGAAGGCTTTCCTGTTGTAAATAATAATAATAAAAATGAGCGAACGGCCTTCCTGTTGCAAATAATAAATAAATAAAAAAGGAGAGTCGCTTGCTGGAATGGAACGCACAATTCTGGAATGCGTCTTTTTCATAAAAGGGAGTACTAATTAAAATGGGATGAAGGGGACGACTATTTTGTCATCTTTCTTTTTTTTTATTATATATTTTGTTTCTTCTCCTGGGCAAAAAAAACGACGTCGTGTGTTATATGATTCGATGTCGTATTGTGTTGTATACACTCCCAACACACGCGTCCTTCTCTCCGGCATCTCTCAAGCCTGCCGCCATAGTCATCCAATCACACAATCACAGAGGCTTTCTTCTTCCGACAAATAAACCACAAATCTTTTCTCTCGATGAGATGATGAGGACGGTGGCGGTGGATATGGGTGACACCAAGGACGAATGAAGATTTTGCCGAGTACCTTTCGTTCAGGGTGGGTTTTCCAGCGATTCATTCTCCGTCAGGTATTTCGTTCTATCTTCTTCTCCTCCGCCTTCTCCACTGAAAAAATCCACTGAAAGGGTTTGATCGGTTTACACAAGATGGGTTGGGTTGCATCTGCGTCATTTCTCTTTCTCCATTTACATTGAAGGTGGTTTCCGGTACCCGTCTGAAAGGCTAGCGCTGGGATAGCAGCCGATTGATTTCCCGATTCACACTCATGCAGAATAGAAGATGTAAATGCTTCTGATCTGCTTGAAGTGAAGAAATTTATGTTGTTATTTTATTTAGAGCATGATTTTCTGGATATGAATCTCATATATAATTTTTCTGGGGTGCTTGATTTTTCTTGGAACATTATATATGAGGTATAGTTAATTTTTTTTCCTTTAAAGACAAACTATTATTTTCCAACGATGTTATTTTTAACAAATTTTGTATGGGTTTGAGTATGTTTTAAGATTGCTTGAGGATTCAGAGGAGTTTCATGTTATAATGGATTTTTAAGAATGTTGTTTAAGAAGTAATTAAGCTTCTGAGTGCTTTTTGGTACCGCACTGCGACGAATGTTCATTATTGTATGCATATATAATATGGAATTTACATGATTGATGTCATGAGACCATCAAGATTACATTATCTGCCATATGTATATTTTGTCTACTTGTACTTTTTCCTTTTATCAAATATATTTGTTTCCCCTTCTTGGAATTATATGCTACTGATGCTTACTTCCCTTTTAGTTTCCATGTATACAGATCCTTACATGAGTTTGAAAAGAGGTAGATGATTCCAAAGGCACACAGAAGCAACGATTTAGTGGTGATGGATTATGGTGAGTACTTCAGACAATGATCTGTACAGTTTTCCTTTTTGTTTAAGTTGTAAATGTTGCTATTATTTCTTTAAATTCATGATTTCACTATATGCTATTGTCTCAGGAGTTCAGTTTATGGAAACTAATGGGAGATTTTTGGCTCCATGGAAGAACTGTCCTTGGTAAAGCATGTTACCTAACTAATTCTTTGCCCTTCGTTCCCTGAATTATTGTTCTGCTGTGATGGCTAGCCGTCATTTTTTTTGTTAGTTCGACGAAGGTCTTGAATGTTTATAAGGCTCCAAACATATTCTACTTATACTTTATGGTTGACAAAGATGTCATTATAACGATCTTCAAGCTCATTGTATCTGTACAGAGGAATACGGAGGACATGGCCTTTGTTATTCATATTTGCCTTTTTTGTCCCCTTGCTTATCAGATTGAATGTTTGCTTAGGTTCTGTGTAGCCTTTTATTTGGGCTGTGTTTTGGTGTTGGGTTGCGGTTCGTTTTCATTTTATTGCTTCTTTGGATTTTGAACATTAGGTTAAATTGGATGGAAGATTGTAGCACAGGATAGGGTATGCAAGAAATCTGACCAGTATATGTTTTATTTAAATTACAGATTAGGAGTGAAATATGTATAGAGAGGAGTTTAGAGCTTTCAACCCGTTTTATGAGTCAGCCATATGTTATTAGTGACGCTGTATGGGCAATGTAGAATTTTAAGATTTGCTATGCATTACATTAGTGCAGAGGGTGTCATGTCCTAGATTGATTACATTCCTTCTTTCTGCTTTACAAGACCACCAATTTCCCAAATGGAGAAGGCAAAAAAAAAAAAAAAAAAAAAAAAACTTTCAGAATGAGAACGTCAAGTAAAGGGGTACTATGCATTAGATTAGTGCATAGAGTGACATGCATGTCCTATATATAGTCATTACATTTCCTTCTTCTTGCTAACCCTGACAAGGCCGGCTTCCCAAGTTGTGAAGCGATACTATGCCGTCTTGCACAACACACAACCCTACCAGACGTGGCCGTCCCGTTTGCTTCTGCGTGTACAATGAATGAGTCATTCTGCCTACGTCCCCTTCTCATATCCACCACCGCCCCTTTTCCCCTCTCACCGTCTTTCATGTCCACTACGAAATTCGAGTGATAGATCCGAGTAGAGGTTATGGGTTTCAATTGTTACTGCATATTCCGTTTCTATCTCCTGCTGTGTAATTCTTCTTCCTGGCAAACTATTGTTCATCGGGTATTCTTCTTCTTCTTTTTCTGCATCTCTTTTTTTAAATTTCAGAATTCTGCAACCGGACTTCTCCATCTAATTGTTCAGCTTTAATTTTTCAATGTATGAAAAATTCGCATTTGCATGCATATTCATATAGGGGAAAAAAAGTTAATAAAAGAAACAGACTTTTCGATTTCCTGTTCTAAATTGTCCTTTGATCAATACTCTATTATCATCTTTACTGTGTATAGTCTGCCTTTTTTTTTGGTGTGCCTTTGTTCATCACGTTGCAGAACACTTGCAGAATGTCCTGTTGTTTTGTTCCTTCTTCTCTTTTTCTGTATTTTTTTCCCCTTCTGAATTTTATATTGTCATCGCTTGCAAGCATTGAGGTGTTAGTTGGCAACTCAATCGTAAATCTAGAACTATGTGTTGAGATTTTTCTAGACTTTTGGTGTTCCACGCATGATTGATTGCAGGATTTTGTTAAAATTATATAATGGTTGCTGAAATATTGAGGTGAAAGGAGAAAAAAAGTTTCACTAAATACACATTTGAACATAAGAACAAAATTATGTTACTGAAGGAAGTTCACTCTGGTACATAGGTAGCAAACAGGCCAAAACTGAGAACCAGGGACTGAATAATAAAAATAGTCACAAAGTAGATCGATGTTTCATTCATATTAATCTTCTTTTACATCCTGAGTTCGTGCTGTTTAGTTAATTGGTAATGTTTCCCCCCATCCTTTTGAGTCTAATATTCAGATATTGATGGTTGTACATTAATTTTTACTGGTTTACTGCCCTTCTCCCCCACACACTGAGGTCAAATTATGTTCGGCCCTCCGCCTACGTTGCTGCCTTTTTATTTGTCATTTGCTGTGGTTACCTAAATAATGTTAAATGCATAGGTATCAACTTAGGTACCTGCAGGGCTGGTGGTTTGTTCTTCTGTATCGGTTTTATCTGTGTTCGTTACTTCCACGATAGTATATGAAGGATGTAGGATCTTAGATCTAAACGGGTTAGATCTACGCGCAGCGGATGGATCACGACTTATACATCACAATACATAGTTAAAGGACTTAAACTACTACAAGGGGGTTAAGTTTATCTTACCAATAGTAGGAAGAAAAGCTTTAATCTTAGGATGAGAAGCCTTGATCTTCCAATGTGTTCTCCAAACGGTGGTTGGTGGACACCGATTCTTGGAATTGGAACCTCCTTGATATGTAACCGAGAAAAACCCTAAGTTTTTCTCCAACCGGGTGGAGCTAAGGATCAAACTCCTTAGCCTTTTTTATCTATGAATTTCGTGGCATTCTCTTCACCTAAGGCTCGGGGAGAACTATCTTTTCATAGGCAAAATCCAAGAGAGAAAACCTATACCCAATCGGTTTAACAAAATAAAAGAGATAATTCTAATTATTATTATCCAATAAAAATAAGAGATAATTATAATCTTATAATAAGAAAATATAATTATCCTTATAGTTAAGAGGAAAATAATAATAAATTATTTTCTTTTATTTATTCAATTAATTATTTAACAAATAAATAACTAATTACACAATATGTCATTATCTAAGAAAACTAATTTCTTGGAAAATCCAAGACATATTGGCGCAACACTAAGCCCACCAGGCCCACAGAAAATGTCTTTTCTGTGTATTATATTATTTAGCCCAACTAAATAATATCCATGCATATTAATTAATTAGCCCAGCCAATTAATTATCACTGATGCCCAAATAACAAGAATATCATTCCGAATTATAGAAGCCACATCGGGGACCATGGACCTATAACCAGTAGCTCCAATAATTAATTATTCATTGAACGAATAAGTACATTAATTATTAATTCCGGGATTACACCACCATAAACCCGAAATCGAACTACTACCGATTATAGATGTATACTTATACTCAACCCATAGAGTGAATAAGCATCCATTGATATAATCACTACATACGGATTAACCCGTCATAGACATCCCATTACGAGTGGGAAGTCTCCGTGAACCCGACTCAGAATATCTTATCCTTATTTACCATTAACTCCCTGATGATCAATTAGTGCGCATATCTGACTAGTAGCTAATTAGTCAAATGTGAACTCCCGGGATCGATCACTTTCTTAGGGCTAACAAATAAGGGGACTGTCTCTCTACTTCCCGCAGAAAGGAATGGATTCCATGTCTGTGAAAATCGAACTACTCACACATCGGGAGATAGTGCCAATGAGAAGTGGCTTGGAACACATATTTAAGTGAACCGTAACTAACACATCAAACACTACCCCGAGACAAGCAGTACCCTGTGATCACCTCAGGATTAAGGTTGATCCATATATGATCATCTAATGATTTAATAAGATTCCTCGATTACGGAATTATATCGAGAAATTCATATTAAATCGGTCCAGTCCTATATGAATGCCATCATATATAAATGCCCCACGTAGGTACCCTCTACCGACAGTCCGGATAAGACTATCACACCCTAATGTGTTCTGGGCGCATTATTGGTGTTTTAATCAAGAGACCCTAAACTTTGATTAAGTTCACCACGGACTAACAGTTTAAGCATATCTCCACTAACTCAATCCTCACGTGTAATCCATACGCTGAGTTAAGTGGTTACATACAGATATACTTAGGGTTTGCAGCAGTGTATTACTTTACAAGCACAAAGCAAGTAATAAGGTGAGATAAATTTTGTCATCCATTATTAAAAACAATTACACAAATTGTCTTTCGGGCACTACACCTAACAATCTCCCACTTGCACGAAATGACAAGCAACGATTGTTTTTAGAGCACACCCATTCTCATCTTATTCACAACACTCTCCCACTTGCTCTAAAAGCAGATGAGATATATCCCTCAATGCCGTACCCTCCAAGCACTCAACTTGGTACAGTGATTAGTTAGGTTGTCGACTCGAGACGATCTTTAGGATTGAAACGTTGTCGGTCCTTCCAATCTGGCGGTACTTTCTCTCAATATGCTTTTGACTTTTTGTGACTGAGAAGATCATTTTAAGCTATCTCTTCACTGTATTCACGATGAAGTGATATCGACTTATCAGACCTGGAATTACTCCCAGACCAAAAAAGGAAATTCTAAGCACTATTAGTAAACACTGAGCCCGAGATCAACTTAATGATCATCCTTAATTTGACTGCAAGTCAGAATCAGTGTAGTCAACCATATTCAAGTTTGCACCTGAATATACAAGCATATGATTCCTCGTTCTCTAAAGATACTTGAGGACGTACTAAACCGCTATTCAATGCTCGAATACGAGATTCGACTACTACTGACTTGCCGTTATCCAAGAGAGACTCTATCCAATTTTCTTTTTATCCGAAGATTTGGAGAATCATTCCTGAGAGGTAGGGTAAGACTACTCTCGATGAATGTTGCATACGTATATGCATGATCATCTTATTCAATAAGATAGGTGGGATAGCCAATGACTCATTCTCGTGAATTTGACCGAATCATATTCTTAGAATATAGTCCAATTCTCTCATCCAGAGAATCTTGGCCTGTCAGTTTCCGACTTCAGATAGCACACACATGTTGTTTCCAATCGTTTCAGTGTTATCATTCGCGAAAACTAATACTACTATTTTACCAATACTGATACTCAGTCTACAAAAGACTTATCAATATTTTAGTCAAGTCCACATATTTTAAAACATGCTACTTTTAATGACCGAGAGGGTCTCTTACATCCACAAAGGACATAAGTCCCGGCAGTCAACCTGCCATTTGTTCTAACCAAGACCCTTCTGTTCCGAATGAATCCAGACTCCGTTTTACGGCAAGAAAGTCTCAGGGAATCACCCCTATTTTCTGCTTTCTAACAAAATCTAGCAAGACTGAGTGGTGAGAGAGTTCTAGGTCTGGTTAACTCTCTACTTTTTAGGGAATCACCCCTAGACCACTTAGCTTTGTGCTGAAAGTTAAACTTTCCTATTCATTCGACTCTTTTCGGTGTAGATCCAATTACTCCCACTGGGCCTGAGACACTCAGGTGGTTCTACAAGAGGCTAAACAGAACTGGAGTACTAAAACTCCATTTACAGGGATAAGGTTTTCGAACCAACCTCTATGATCAGAATCCTATATAGCCCACCAAGAGCCATAGGTTATCAATCACCCCAGCAGACTGTAAAGTCCACAAAACCACAATAGGTCAACGGTTAAACCATACTCCCACTTTGTTTTGGGTGGATTGACATTTTGATCTAGTAGTATTTATCAGTGTAATCACCAACAACCGATGTTGGACGTGGTCTGATTAAATCATATAGTAACTACCTTTGGGTAACCGTACTCTAAGGTTTAAGGCTGTTACTTATAGATTCTATCAGAAGCCTTGTGACAGTTGAACTGTCACATTCTGATCTCAAGAATCTTATAACCAATCTTCACTCGTCTCATTAAGGCATTTCACGAACAGTCAAAATCTGAACGTATGCGCAAAATCTCCAGTCCTACCTTCAAGCATTAAATGCTAAATGCCTACATTTACGGAAGTGGTGTGAACCGAAGTCACTCCTTATCCATAAATTCACTAGCATCTTCTAGGTAGACTTCTCGGTTTACATAATAATTGTTAACCATTATTTTGCAACCAATTATCTTAATCGAGTTTAGCAGTGTATTGTAGTACATCAATAACTATATAGGGCAAGTCTATGGTTTCTTTCTCAGTGAGAAACATTCCACTATGAGGCAGGCTGAGCATCAGTCCAAAGACTATGCTATAGCCTATTTCTGAGCATGGAATACTCTATTCTCTGCTAAAATCAGAGACTCCTCCTCGTATTCTTTTGATAAACTAAATCGCGTTTCGAGTAGTTATCGGACAAAATGTCACCACTCAAAAACTCCCACTAGCTTGTATCTCTCACTAGACCCCGAAGGTCATGATGAACAAGCTATGTTACCCTTCAAATCTATTACCCTCTCCCGATTGAAAGGAAACTTAGTCATTGTTCTTTTGAGATAGTGTTCCTAGACTGGGAGATAGGAATCACCCTTAGCCAGTCGTCAGGTCTTATCTCTAGGATATATGCACTAATTAATAGATATTGAAGGGTCGTTTATCTTAATATGGAAACCATTCGCCTATAATAGTTTAAGACGTGTTACATATATCTTTTCAGCATTTCTTAGTGGTTCTGACTTTATCAAACAAAAGTCCGAGTCTCGGATTCGTACTACAAATGTCATTTTCACTTTCTATGAGGTAACAATATATCGAGTTGAAAGTGAATCCATTTGTTTCAACGAATCTGTAAACATAAAAATAAATTTTTCTGTGATGTTCAATGATAGAATCCGAAATTCATTTCCTTATATCACTCCCACTATTCTAGCTGAAATTACTGCCCATTGTTACTCTATTAATCGTTAATGCAAAGCTCTCTTGTTCTTCCAAAGAACTTAGCTCCCGAGTCGAGTTACTTGGTTAAGAAAGTTGCTAAGGATTCATTGGTTAGTGATCCGAAATCACTTTCCTTATCCTATACTTTCTTTATTTAATGTTTCGGTTTAGCCTCAAAACTTCAGTTAAGATGATTAACACTTATAGACATTCTTTCCCATTCTTAATTTTCCTTAAAAGGAAATAGTCTTGAACTAGCAGTTCGTTTGAGTAGACACTACTCGTGAACTGTGGGATGTCTAATGAAAGCGTTACCCAGTGGGACTAATTTTCTAATAAATTAGAAAAACATAAGATAAAAGCTCTCACTAGTTTATCGGTTCCAAATACCGTCTAACTAGCGATACTTTAATTGATGATTCTCCAATTTTTCTATTAGAAAATTTCTCGTGTAGACACTACACAATTAAAATTCACTAGAAGAATTTTATCGTCCCAATCATCTTACAAACTAACTATGGTTGTCTTTCGTTCAACACGAGTGACAGCAGTGACATACTTATTTACGTCACTTAAGTCTTGAAGGCTCAAGAGAAATATCTCTTCCGAAAAAATAATCGCATGTAAGATCAATAAGTACAATGTTCTAGTTACTTACCACTTTTCAACGAAGTCATTACTAGTCAATTTTACACTAGCAGTCTAGCACCCTAGAGAGATATATAAATAGTTGTAAATAAAATTGACAGAAAATAAATCCAAATCATACACTACTAATTTTTAGGAACTATAAACTAAGTACTTATAGTCTATTCTACCGTTCCAAGGATTTAATCTAATGCCTCAGTGCCGCCTTAGGGTAGGTCAAAGAGGTTTCGATTAATATTGAAGATCAAATTGAGAATCAAACATCTCATTTGTGATAGTCAATCACATTTCCTTTTTCAGCCAAGGTACTACCAAAAATACCCTTTATGAGTGTGACCTACTGTCTCAGATTTTTAGGTAAACCCCGAGTGTGCCGCCTTAGGGTCGGTCAGTGACCCGACGAGTACCCAAAATCCTATCCTTTCGGAGACCAAGCCTTGAATTTTGATAGCGGTGAAGGCCTTCCTTAGGGAGGCCGGTCCCGAGCCGGCACGAGGCATCACCATTCTCTCACGTTGCTTGTGTCAACAGTAGAGGCCGTGGGGTCGGCTGTCGCCTCTCCCGCTCCCACTCAATATTTTGAAAAAGTGGTGGGTTTACTGATCACGTTTTTGGACTTGATGTTACATTAAGGAACAATAAATCTCAGGCCCGAATGGTGTCGGTTATGTGGGCTAGCCCACCCGACCTATTTGTTGGAACATATGTGACCGTCGGACGGGTCAAGACCATGGGAGCTCCGTTGAGCCGTAGTGGCTCTTCGGATGGCTCAGCCTTGCCGGACCCCCGTGCAAACGCCACACGTGGAGGGTGAAGTCGATCGAGCCGTAGCTACTATTGACCACCCAACCGTGGTTAAACCACTTTCGAACCATGTTTGCCCGTGATTATCCAATCCTTAAACATCAAACTTTCACGTAGACACTACGGAACAAAAACGTAATCTCATCTAGGTAAGGTGGAATTCACCGAGAATCCAACACCTTAACCACGAGGTTTCGGGATTTTACTCCTTATGCTTTCGCGGAGTGGGATTCACCGAGAATCCATCACCCAACCTTGACGATTGAAAAAACCCGTGTTCCTCGGTTTTTACCCTAATTAATTCTAATTAATATCAAACAATTAATTAAAACTAATTGCGTGTTTTATACATGCCTAACTAATTCCTCAAATTAATTTCTACATGTATGCATATGGAGTGGAATTCATGATATGATGCATGTCATGGCAATTTTCCGGTTCTACACATACAATCTAAACATGTATACTAGTGCGGAAAATAAATATCGAGATGGACCGTTGGCACCCCCGTATCTAATCTATTAGAAAATAAATAACCAAAACCTTAACTAGGGTTTACTTCTTTCTAACATAATCTGCAGCTGTTCAAAATCATCGACGATCAGCAAACCAACGAACTTGGATTGCGACGAAAATTTCCAGATCTGTTCCTCACTCCTTGGGCTTCAATATGGACGGTTGGATCGGAGTTTTGAGTTGTCAATTTTCTCCAGTGAGCCACCCAACTTGCTGCTGGATCTGACTTTTACAGCAGCGCCTCAAAGACTCCCCGAGGCCGATCAGCAATGGAGATGAATCCCGATCGACCTGAAATTTTTATGCCACGTCAAAAACTCCGTATTTATCGATCTGACCGGTTGGACTTTCGTTTTAACGGTCCAATATCTCCTAGAAATTCGAGGAAGTCACAGGTAGGGTTTCTGTGAATCCTACGTTTTACTGTTACAGCAGCTTCTTTGCAACAACGAACGGATATCAAAACAGACTCCGATCGATGCCAAATTTTGTGAAATTGTTCATCATCGTCCAATTTTGATTCTGACCGGAGGGATCATTGTTTCAACGGCTCTATCAACGGGAAAAACGAAATAACTAAACAGCTACTAAACAGATCTATTTTCTGGAAATTAAAATTGCAATAAAAATAAATTACATAATTTCCTATACTCATATGAACGAATTTTCATCGTTTATATGAGTTTACAATAGATCTAACGGGTAAATAGTGCCAACCCCCAATCCATCTCTTCAACCATAGCAATTAATCATTATCAAAGCATAAAAACAATAAATAAAATTTACCTACATGCAATTCCACTCCTTTAAATCGTTTAATTATGATTATGACTATATAAACCGTGGAACCTGTCTCTGATACCACATGAAGGATGTAGGATCTTAGATCTAAACGGGTTAGATCTACGCGCAGCGGATGAATCACGACTTATACATCACAATACATAGTTAAAAGACTTAAACTACTACAAGGGGGTTAAGTTTATCTTACCAATAGTAGGAAGAAAAGCTTTAATCTTAGGATGAGTGATGGAGGTCAAGTTAAATCATTAACTCGAGACCTACTAACCCACTAGCAAGAGAACTAGGTTCAATTGTAGTATAGCCAGATAGAGTCGAGGTCGATCCCACAGAGACTCGGCACAAATAAAACACAACTTACTTTATCGACCTAAATTGAAAGGGCGGTCTACGACCAACTAAATGTCGTAAATAAAATAGTGACAACCACAAGACACAAAATACCACAAAGACAAATTAAAGACTACTAAAACACGGATAATACGGTTGATATTATCTAAACAAATAGTATTGATTACGCTAGTAGATCATAACTCCCCCATGTAAATTAGGTTGATAACGAGACAGAACAAACGTTAAAGATTAATTATTATGACTACGGGAGTCATCCCCTAAGGTAGATTTAGCTCCGGTTAGGTCATCTAAATCATCGTGCCTCCATTACGTGACTTCGCCTTTTAATGCCTCCATCTCATATAACTTCTGACACAATTATTTAACTAGGGATGCCGGTATAAACCGTAACCTCATCTAAGCAACATTCCTATGGTTAGGCGTACTTCTTAGATGCCGATTCAATCTATATCCTAAGTAACAATCACTTTTTGAGTTTCATGTTAAATTATGATGACGAATAATTAAGTTGATCGTGTTTAATTGCTCGTTTTAATTCCAAATCGTAGAATTCGACGTAGTCGAAGCCGATCATGATATTGCCCTACACCTTACCACACTCGGTCGACCGAATGACGGACTCGGGCGACCGAGTGACATGTCTAGGTCTACCGAACACGCTTCCGTGCCGGAACAAATCATGATTACTTCTTAACGTTTCTAACCTAAACACATGGGTTCGTAAATAAATCTACATCACGCAATCAATACAAATAAAACTACTCCATAATAAAATATATCAGATCTACAAATAAAGATTGCATAATTGAATAGTCATACCCTCGAAGACGAGATTGACTCCCACTCTTTAATGCGCTCCCTAATCGGAGAATCCGATGAATCCACAATGTACGAACATAAAGAAAAGAAAAGAAAACTAAAACTTAAATTGCATAAATTGTTTTGTGTTGTAGTGGTGTGTCTTCTCAATTTCGTAGCTGCTGTTTATATAGGAGTTGTAGCCGACATAGGGAGAATCCAGAAGATTGACACGCATTTATCACCTTAGGCTCGGGTGACCGAACCGTTACGCTCGGTCGACCGAATGGCATGGCTCGGTCGACCGAGCCACCTTCTCTACGCGTTTTCAATTTGGCTCCGTCTGACTTGTTCCCCACTTCACTCGTTTGTGCTGATCTGATTAATCTTTTCTTCAATGCTCCGATTTTCTTCTCTTTTATCTTGAGATCTCCTGATTGTGTGATAATTATCTTCCCGATTTATCATGATCTGCAAAATCAGCATTTATCACACAATTAATTGCTCTTTTATAATAAAAACAAATAAATACCAATTATCATATTAATAATCACTTATCATTAAATAATAAATATAAACACGTGATTAAATATGAAATATATATAATTAACTCCGATTTAAGGTTATAATTGATGACATAAATAGGTATATTTTAACCGTCATCAAAATGCCCCCACTTAAACTTTGCTTCGTCCCGAACAAAGCATCAACCAGCTTATTTCCCAAGACAACATTTTCTCGTGGTCAACTCATACTTACACAAGAAACCCGAGTCAACTCATACCAAATCATGCTCATAAGATAAGCATTATCCACTACTCGCTATGAATCGAAGTGATTGTGTGCATGTGCGTTGGTTTTATATAAATGTAGCCGATTTAGAGTTTATGCGGACTTCATATCTAAATTCACCAACATCGCATTCATACTTCTTATGCCTCGCAATGGTTAAAGCACTAGAACAATAAGCAAGAGCGTATCTATAGGGTTTTTGGACTTGGAGACCGAGTACTACTCGAAGCCTCTAAAAATTAATATTTTCAATTTTTGCATATGTTTCGAATACTACTAATCTCAAGGAAGAAAACTTTTTAATGAGTATCTCCCTATCTTAGATCATGCATAGCACCGAATATTACCACAAGCGCAGGGCTACTTTGGTAATTTTTCTACAAGCCCAAGTGTTTTAATGCATTGTCAAAACACAGTACGTCCCAAGCTTATTACTCCGCTCTTGTTGGCTAGAAGATCGAATACATTAGTCGACAAATATCGACATTAGGTCCTCATAACCACTTATCTACGCATTGTACACATACTTCTTTCAATTATTATAACTCATGCGGTACTAAGCGATTCACATGTCGAGTAATTGAACAATACCTAACTACTTGCAATTGTTGGCATGAATATCCTTAAGTCTACTAACAATTTATCGCAAAAGTATAATATGACCACGTACTCACGCAACTTGGTTCATGTCCTATTAATTCTAAGTATAAGAACTTCACAAGTTTAAGGGTACGAGTTAAACAACTTGGCATTTATCCATAAAAATTTTAAAATTTGGCTCAATATTGTCTCGCATACCGTTTCCCTTGATCGCAACATATAGCACAATATACATATATATAGCTAAGTCCCCCGCCCCCACTTAAACATGGCATTGTCCTCAATGACAAAAATAAATGAGAGTTCAAGATGAAAGACTTAGCTCGGAAACGGCTCCCAAGTAAAGGAACAATATCGGAGTAATCATCGGCACAAATGGAGAGAGAGACACATCCCGTATAAACAAACAAGCTCCACGAAATCGTCAAATACCATGTCTATGGAAGTTATAAAATAATGTGGCAAATAATTAGATATAGATATCTAAAAACAAATTTAAGCCACTTTACTTTATACTGCCATGGACAAGACCAAAAGGGATTTAAACCTAAATAAAAAACTCACATGACGGCTATCAAGGAAAAAACCTCGTTTATTCCGAACTTAGACTCGGAACATGGCGAGATGAAAAAAACCGTGATAGGCGCATGCTACTTTATTAAAAAGAAAAACAAAAAGATAGTTATAGGTAGTAGTTCTAAATTTAAAGTCGCTAGCTCGACTCACCAAGATGGTTTATTCATAGACAGGGTCATCGAGGTACAAGACTTCCTCCTCAGCCTCTGGCGGCAGCCCGTGATAATGCTTAATACGATGTCCATTGACCACAAATCTGGACTCGTCTTTGAAATTGAATAGTTCCACCGCTCCAGAAGGAAAAACTCGTTGTACTTGAAATGGGCCACACCATCTTGATTTTAACTTGCCCGGAAAGAGCCTTAAGCGCGAGTTGTACAGAGAACCGCATCACCCTCTTGAAAGGTCCTATCTAGAATCTTTTTGTCATGGAACTTCTTCGTGCGCTCCTTGAAAATCTTGGCATTCTCGTATGCCTCTAAACGAAACTCCTCCAGGCGAGTTAATTCTAACATCCTCTTCTCACCGGCCAACGTCTCATCAAAATTTAGCATTCGTGTTGCCCACATGGCCCGGTGCTCCGCCCCACCGGTAGATGACATGCCTTTCCAAAAACAATCCTATATGGTGACATTCCAATCGAAGTTTTATATGCGGTCCTATATGCCCATAAAGCGTCGTCTAAACGTAACGACCAATCCTTCCTAGTTGTATTGACAGCTTTTCTCCAGGATACGCTTTATTTCTCGATTGGTGACTTCTACCCGTCCACTAGTCTCGGGGGTGATATGCGGTTGCTAGCTTATGTCGAACCCCATACTTAATCATCACCTTTCAAAAGGTTTATTACAAAAATGACTACCATTGTCGCTTATAATCGCCCTCGGCGTCCCAAACCTTGTAAAAATATTCTTTTTCAAGAATCTAACCACAACCCTAGCATCGTTAGTAGGGGAAGCAATGGCCTCAACCCATTTGGATACATAATCAACAGCAACTAAGATGTATCGGTTAGATAATGATGAAGTGAAGGGTCCAACGAAATCTATTCCCCAAACATCAAAAAGTTCTACTTCTAAGATACTCTTGAGTGGCATCTCATTCCTCCTTGAAATATTTCCCGTCATTTGACAAGCATGACATCCTCGTGCATATTGGTGTGCATCCTTAAACAATGTCGGCCAATAAAAACCGCATTGGAGGACCTTGGCCGCAGTTTTATCTCCCCCGTAGTGTCCTCCAACTTCATAAGAATGACAATGCTTCAGATATCATTATATTCTTCCTCGGGCACACATCTTCGAAAAACATTATCGATCCTAGCTTAAACAAATAAGGCTCATCCCAATAATAGTGTCTAAGATCTTTGAAGAATTTCTTCCTTTCTTGGACAAGTGAGATTTGGTGGTAGATACTTCGCGGATAGATAATTAACAAACAAACTAAACCATGGTTGTTTCTTCTCCTTCACAACCTCTATTCGCGAAGAAACCGCAAGACAATCATCATGTCCTCCGATGGTGGTGATGGAGAAAAGTTGTTCATCGTGAAAAGATTCTCCTATCTCGTGCAATTCCTCACCATCCTCTAATTGTAAGCGCGACGGATGATCGGCCACCACGTTCTCACTTCCTTTCTTATCTCGGATTTCTACGTCAAATTCTTGCGCAAGTAGAATCCATCTCAACAATCTCGGCTTTGAATCTTGCTTTGCTAGGAGATACTTAAGAGCCGCATGGTCGATCCGTACAATGACTTTAGATCCTACTAAGTACGATCTAAACTTGTCAAAAGCAAAGATAACGGCCAAAAGTTCTTTCTCCGTTGTGGCGTAATTTCTTTGGGCAAAAGCATTCAAAGTCCGGCTTGCATAATAAATGGGCCTAAAAATCTTATCCTTTCATTGACCCAAAGCGGCGCCAACAAAGCGGATCACTTGCATCACACATCGCTTCAAACGGAAGATCCCAATCCGGTGCGACTAGAACGGGTGCGTAATCAATCTACTTTTTATTTCGTTGAAGGCTTTTATGCACTCATTAGAAAACACGAATGGTACATCCTTGGCCAATAATTCGGTAAGAGGTCTAGAGATTAGGGAAAAGTCCTTGATAAACCTACGATAAAATCCGGCGTGGCCTAAAAAACCTCGCAAAGTTTTAAGATTAGTAGGTGGAGGTAGTTTCTCGATCACCTCGACTTTAGCTCTATCCACCTCTATACCGTTCTTGGATATGCGGTGACCTAGTACTATACCTTCCGTAACCATCAAATGACACTTCTCCCGCTTAAGCACAAGATTAGTCTCTTCACATCTCTTCAACACTCGTGCTAGATGTGTGAGACATGAATCGAAATCGTCTCCAAATACGGAGAAATCATCCATAAAGATTTCCAAGAAATCTTCCACCATGTCCGCAAACAAAGTGACATCATACACCGTTGAAATGTCGCGGGGGCGTTGCACAATCCAAATGGCATTCGATTATAAGCAAATGTCCCATATGGGCATGTAAATGTCGTTTTCTCACGATCCTCGGGTGAGATGTGGATTTGATAGTATCCCGAATACCCGTCAAGAAAACAATAGAAAGCATGCCCGCCGCCTCTCGAGCATTTGATCGATGAAGGGAAGAGGAAAGTGGTCCTTACGAGTTGCGTCATTTAGTTTCCTAAAGTCTATGCACACTCGATGACCGGTGATTAGCCTCACAGAATTAACTCATTCAACTCATTGGCTTGCACCGTCAATCCTCCCTTCTTGGGAACTACGTGGATAGGGCTTACCCATTCGCTATCGCAATTGGAAATATAATTCCCATTTCTAGCATTTTTATAACCTCATCCCTAACCACGTCCTTTAATTGCGGGGTTAAACGCCTCGAGGTTGTGCAACCGCTTTCTTTTCGTGGTCCACGGAGATCTTGTGCATACATACGCTAGGACTAATGCCCTTGACGTCCGCTATAGTCCATCCAAATGCTCCGCGGTACTCTCTCAAAACTCTCATCAGTTTCTCCTCTTGTAAGTCCGTCAAGGATGAAGATATAATTAGCGGCAAAGTCTCATCTTGAAGAAATACATACTTCAAATTCGCAGGAAGAGGTTTTAAAGTCAAATTTGTGGGAGGTTCTTCCAAAGAGGTTTTCAACTTTTGACCAGTGAGTTTAAGTTCGAAGTACTTATGCCACGTTGGTCTATGATAGAATCTTTCAATCTCTCGCAAAGACTTACTTCCTCTACCGGTCTTGGGGTCCCTCTACTACATCCGGGCCATATCATCTTTTCCTCCTCACTACTCACGTACTTGACTTCATCTTCTTCTTCTAAGACAAAGATCTAGAAAATCCTTGATATTTTCATGTTGTTGAAATTCTTGAACGATCCCGTCAATGGAATCTAACATGAAACATGCATCCTCTCCATCATCGGGTTGCTTCATCGTGTCAAAGACATTGAATGCAACTCTTTCTTCGTTCACTCTCAACACCAACTCGCCTTTGTAAACATCAATTAGTGTTCTACCGGTAGCCATGAAAGGTCTCCCTAATATCAATGGTACCTCGTAGTTAGCTTCCATATCTAATACTACAAAGTCGACAGGGAATACAAACTTTTCAACTCTTACTAGCACATCCTCAACCACTCCACACGGTTCCTTAACGTAACGGTCAGCTAATTGCAATGTGATTGAGGTCTTCTTAAGATCTTTCATGCCTAGTTCCCGAAAAATAGATAGTGGCATCGTTCACACTTGCTCCTAGATCACACAAAGCTTTGTTCGGACATACGTTACCTATGGTGCGGGGAATGAGAAAACTTCCCGGATCTTTGCATTTTGGGGGTAACTTATGTTGAAGAATGGCTGAGCACTCCTCATTAAGGCATATGGTCTCTAAATCTAGAAGTTTCCTTTTAGTTGAGACGGCGTCTTTTAAAAATTTGGTATACTCAGGCATTTCAGCTAGTGCTTCAACTAGGGGTATATTGATTTGTAACTTACTGAACATATCCACGAACTTCTTATACCTCTTATTATCAAACTTAGGTTTCGGTTTTGGTGGAGGATAGGGTAGAGTTGAAGGATCGACATCAGTGAAAATTGGGTACTTATTATCAAAAAGTTCAACTCTAGGGCCGTTGGGTTCTTTATAGGTTCTTTGCTTAGGCAAAGACTCGGAAATATTGGTCTCATTGCTTGGCTCACCATCCTTATTCTTTGTGACTTTCTCTTTCTCTTTCGTGATGGTGGAGTTACTTCTTTTCCACTTCTTGTCATGATCGCATTCAAGTCTTTAGGGTTCTTCTCGGTGTTGCTTGGCAACCCTCCAGAGGTCTTGTTGAGACTTGCTCGCCTAGTTGTCCTACCTGGTGCGTGAGATTTTGGACTAGAGCTTCCTGATTGGTTACCTTGGCATCAGTCTTCTGACAATATTGGCTAAAGTTAGTGGCTAACTCAGCCATAGATTTTGAAAGTTGTCCCATATTGTCAGTGACGACATTACTCAATTTTTCTATCGCAGCTTCCCAACCAAAAGTTTTAGTTTGCTGTGGTACATAAGGGGTAGGCGGTTTAGGCCTTTCTCCTGCGTTAATGTCACTATATCGGAATCCAGGATGGTTATGATTAGGTCTATACCCTCCCCCGACATAATTGGCTTCTTCAGTACCAGCATTCTCACCTTGAGGTGCTACCTCGATTCCAGCCCCTTTTTCTACTCTTGTCATCCTCTCTTGCATCCCATCTACCTTATTATTGATAACAGAAAGTTGTTCTAAGATTTTGGTGGATGCACTATCATCAAATATATCAGCGGCCATCTTCACAGTAGCTATGTCATTGCCTCCCCATTGACTATTCATTGCTATTTGTTCCATCTTTCCTTGTGCCTCCTCAGGAGATAAAAGAACAAACGCTCCATTGCTGGAGGCGTCTACCCTAATTTTCTCAGTCTCTCTCAACCCATGGTAAAAAGTTTGCATTAAAAGCCAAAGAGAGATGTCATGATGAGGACACTTCCTCATAGCTTCCTTGAAACGCTCCCAAGCTTGATCAAAACTCTCCCCAGGTTGTTGCTTAAATCCTAAGATGTCTTGGCGTAACTTAAAGGTTTTTCCCAAGGGGAAATACTTATTCATGAATTTTTGCAACAATTGTTCCCAAGTAGTGATAGATCCAGCCTCTAAAGAGAGAAGCCATTGCTTAGCTTTATCTTTCAAAGTGAAAGGGAAAAGCTTAAGACGAATGTTCCCCTCCGGGATTAATTCTGGTTTCACAGTGCTAACGATTTCCAAGAAATTCGTCACGTGAACACCAGGATCCTCGTTTTGGACTCCATGAAAAGTAGAATAATTGGTCACCATTTGAATTACATTAGGCCTAGGGTGATAGACTTCCGCAGCATCTTGCGGTGCTACGATAGCGGGAATGAATTGTTCAATAGTGGGCGTTGCATAACTTTGCAAAGTGCGCCTCGCTCCTTGGACTAGGGCTTGGTTCTCATTATTAACATTTGCATTTACATTATTGGCATTATTGATAACTGGATTAATAACAGGATTAGGTACCTGGTTTGGATTGACCGGATTTCCTGCCATTTCTGTTTCAGATTCAGAATGCTCTGAATGATCGGTTGTATGTCCTTCTTCTACTCCTTGCTCACTTTCCTCAAGATTTGGATCCTCTTCTCCTTGCTTAGCCGCTCTTTAGCTAACTTCCTATTTCGCCTTGCAAATTTCTCTATTTCAGGATTATAAGGCTCAAGCGGCTCCTTCGACTTCCGAGTAGCGTACTATAAAATAATAAACAACAATAAAACAATTAATCACTAGTAAAGGCTAGGCCTTTAACTAACCAAATAAAACAAAAACAGACTCGAAATAAGTTTGAGAAAAGAAAACGTAAATAAAACAGAAGCAGAATGTTTTAAAACTAAGACAGAATCAGAAACAGAAAAGAAAATAAATTCTCGGTCGACCGAGAGCTGTGGTTTGGTCGACCGAACGTTTTTTTTTTTTTTTTTTTTTTTTTTTTTTTTTGAAAACTGTTTTAATATACAGGCTCTTATTCACAGAATATTCACGAATCCAGTTCCAACAAAATAAGCTATATCTCAATTTAATGACTCGAGTCCCCGGCAACGGCGCCAAAAACTTGATGGAGGTCAAGTTAAATCATTAACTCGAGACCTACTAACCCACTAGCAAGAGAACTAGGTTCAATTGTAGTATAGCCAGATAGAGTCGAGGTCGATCCCACAGAGACTCGGCACAAATAAAACACAACTTACTTTATCAGACCTAAATTGAAAGGGCGGTCTACGACCAACTAAATGCTGTAAATAAAATAGTGACAACCACAAGACACAAAATACCACAAAGACAAATTAAAGACTACTAAAACACGGATAATACGGTTGATATTATCTAAACAAATAGTATTGATTACGCTAGTAGATCATAACTCCCCCATGTAAATTAGGTTGATAACGAGACGAACAAACGTTAAAGATTAATTATTATGACTACGGGAGTCATCCCCTAAGGTAGATTTAGCTCCGGTTAGGTCATCTAAATCATCGTGCCTCCATTACGTGACTTCGCCTTTTAATGCCTCCATCTCATATAACTTCTGACACAATTATTTAACTAGGGATGCCGGTATAAACCGTAACCTCATCTAAGCAACATTCCTATGGTTAGGCGTACTTCTTAGATGCCGATTCAATCTATATCCTAAGTAACAATCACTTTTTGAGTTTCATGTTAAATTATGATGACGAATAATTAAGTTGATCGGGTTTAATTGCTCGTTTTAATTCCAAATCGAGAGAATCGACGTAGTCGAAGCCGATCATGATATTGCCCTACACCTTACCACACTCGGTCGACCGAATGACGGCACTCGGGCGACCGAGTGACATGTCTAGGTCTACCGAACACGCTTCCGTGCCGGAACAAATCATGATTACTTCTTAACGTTTCTAACCTAAACACATGGGTTCGTAAATAAATCTACATCACGCAATCAATACAAATAAAACTACTCCATAATAAAATATATCAGATCTACAAATAAAGATTGCATAATTGAATAGTCATACCCTCGAAGACGAGATTGACTCCCACTCTTTAATGCGCTCCCTAATCGGAGAATCCGATGAATCCACAATGTACGAACATAAAGAAAAGAAAAGAAAACTAAAACTTAAATTGCATAAATTGTTTTGTGTTGTAGTGGTGTGTCTTCTCAATTTCGTAGGCTCGCCGTTTATATAGGAGTTGTAGCCGACATAGGGAGAATCCAGAAGATTGACACGCATTTATCACCTTAGGCTCGGGTGACCGAACCGTTACGCTCGGTCGACCGAATGGCATGGCTCGGTCGACCGAGCCACCTTCTCTACGCGTTTTCAATTTGGCTCCGTCTGACTTGTTCCCCACTTCACTCGTTTGTGCTTGATCCGATTAATCTTTTCTTCAATGCTCCGATTTTCTTCTCTTTTATCTTGAGATCTCCTGATTGTGTGATAATTATCTTCCCGATTTATCATGATCTGCAAAATCAGCATTTATCACACAATTAATTGCTCTTTTATAATAAAAACAGCTAAATACCAATTATCATATTAATAATCACTTATCATTAAATAATAAATATAAACACGTGATTAAATATGAAATATATATAATTAACTCCGATTTAAGGTTATAATTGATGACATAAATAGGTATATTTTAACCGTCATCAATGAGAAGCCTTGATCTTCCAATGTGTTCTCCAAACGGTGGTTGGTGGACACCGATTCTTGGAATTGGAACCTCCTTGATATGTAACCGAGAAAAACCCTAAGTTTTTCTCCAACCGGGTGGAGCTAAGGATCGAACTCCTTAGCCTTTTTTTATCTATGAATTTCGTGGCCTTCTCTTCACCTAGGGCTCGGCGAGAACTCTCTTTTTATAGGCAAAATCCAAGAGAGAAAACCTATACCCAATCGGATTAACAAAATAAAAGAGATAATTCTAATTATTATTATCCAATAAAAATAAGAGATAATTATAATCTTATAATAAGAAAATATAATTATCCTTATAGTTAAGAGATAAATAATAATAAATTATTTTCTTTTATTTATTCAATTAATTATTTAACACATAAATAACTAATTACACAATATGTCATTATCCAAGAAAACTAATTTCTTGGAAAATCCAAGACATATTGGCGCCACACTAAGCCCACTGGGCCCACGCGTAAAATGTCTTTTTCGTGTATTATATTATTTAGCCCAACTAAATAATATCCATGCATATCAATTAATTAGCCCAGCCAATTAATTATCACTGAGGCCCAAATAACAAGAATATCATTCCGAATTATAGAAGCCACATCGGGGACCATGGACCTATAACCAGTAGCTCCAATAATTAATTATTCATTGAACATAATAAGTACATTAATTATTAATTCCGGGATTACGCCACCATAAACCCGAAACTGAACTCAACCGATTATAGATGTATACTTATACTCAACCCATAGAGTGAATAAGCGTCCATTGATATAATCACTACATACGGATTAACCCTCCATAGACTGTCCATTCTGAGTGGGAAGTCTCTGTGAACCCGACTCAGAATATCTTATCCTTATTTACCATTAACCCCCTGATGATCAATTAGTGCACATATCTGACTAGTAGCTAATTAGTCAAATGTGAACTCCGGGATCGATCACTTTCTTAGGGCTAACAAATAAGATGATTGTCTCTCTACTTCCCGCAGGAAGGAATGGATTCCATGTCTGTGAAAATCAGAACTACTCACTTATCAGGAGATAGTGCCAATGAGAAGTGGCTTGGAACACATATTTAAGTGAACCGTAACTAACACATCAAACACTACCCCGAGACAAGCAGCACCATGTGATCACCTCAGGATTAAGGTTGATCCATATATGATCATCTAATGATTTAATAAGATTCCTCGATTACGGAATTATATCGAGAAATTCATATTAAATCGGTCCAGTCCTATATGAATGCCATCATATATAAATGCCCCACGTAGGTACCCTCTACCGACAAACCGGATAAGACTATCACACCCTAATGTGTTCGGGCGCATTATTGGTGTTTTAATCAAGAGACCCTAAACTCGATTAAGTTCACCACGGACTAACAAGCTTTAAGCATATCTCCACTAACTCAATCCTCACGTGTAATCCATACGCCGAGTTAAGTGGTTACATACGTATATTCTTAGGGTTTGCAGCAGTGTATTACTTTACAAGCACAAAGCAAGTAATAAGGTGAGATAAATTATGTCATCCCTTATTAAAAACAATTACACAAATTGTCTTTCGGGCACTACACCTAACAGTATATTAGTATTGCATTAGGTTATGTCTTAAAGACTTAATCCCATGTGCCTGCACTATTCATTCTACTTTATTTTCTAAGCTCTTACATTTTACTAATACTGTTTATTATTAAGAATGCGTGGTTCATTCGTAAATTATTCGTTATATCATAGGTTTCACAGTTTCGTTGGTCACTTGCATACATGGTTGAGGATTGGCTTGTCTGCGTTTCAAGGTAATTCTTATGCGCGCATCACTACACTGCTTTGAGCTGTTAAACTTCTGAGGTGTTTCATGTATTGCACTTGGTTTGCTACATATTTTAGGTGCTCATCTTTATTTGACTGTTTAGGTTTTTTTTTTATAAAACTGTTTTTTTTCTACTCTCTATGTTCTGGTTAGTTAGCCTACACGTATTGCATCTTTGTCATCTCACTGTTTCCTACATAGGTTCATTGGTTCCAATCTATCAAAGTAAAGTTCCTTTGTCTTGCACTCGCCGGTCATTGCCAACACCAGATGCCTGTGTGTATTCCATCGAGTTCCAAAAGCAATTTATCAAAGTAAAGTTCCTTTGTCTTGCACACAGGCATCTGGTGTTCCAAACAGTATGTCATGTTTAGAACTTCTGTTTATGTAGTATGTGATCTGTAGATTGTAGGGTTGAGTGTAGCACTACTAAATTACGTTTGGTTGCAGGGGTTGCGTCCTTGTTCGACAATCCTACTTCCACAATGATGTAATAAATATTACTGATGTTGGTGGAGGTGTTTTGGGATGTCGTGGATTCTATTCCAGTTTCCGCACCACTCAGGGCGGTTTATCTCTGAATATTGGTAACTTATATAGCTGTATATTACATGTTCGCTTTATGTTGTGTTGGTTATTTTTACCTTCTTGTATTAAACTGAGTCATTTCCTTCTTTTTTAAAGATATCTCAACTACGATGATCATCCAGCCAGGGCCGGTTGTTGATCTTCTGATTGCCAATCAGAATGTGAGGGATCCGTTTTCCATTGACTGGGTTAAGGTATTCATTGTGGATCCTGATGTGTTATTCTACACTATATACACTTTGACTTGTCTGCTGAAACGTTTTTCTATTTTACTATGCCAGGCTAAGCGTACTCTGAAGAACTGGAGGGTGAAGGCTAGCCCATCCAATCAAGAATATAAGATTACTGGTTTGAGTGTGAGACCCTGCAAGGATCAGCTGTAAGCCTTTACTAATGAATGCAACGTTTTTCATTTTTGTAAATTGTCCCGTGTTATGCTAATGGATGTTACGGTATTTCAGAACTAATCGGATGCATTCTTTTCTGTAGTTTCACACTAAAGAAAATGAGCAAAGGTAACGAAGAGGCTGAACCTATTGAAGTGACTGTTTACGACTACTTTGTGACTCACCGCAAGATTGAATAGCGCTATTCTGGTGACTTGCCTTGCATCAATGTCGGGAAGCCTAAAAGGCCTACTTATATTCCTCTTGAGGTGAACACTCGCTTCTTGAAGTCCACATTCTTTCATAGTCTCCGTTTTGTTTATAATCTAACCCTCGGTGTAGTTATGCTCCTTGGTTTCTCTGCAACGTTACACCAATGCGTTGTCAACTTTCCAAAGGTCTTCTCTGGTGGAAAAATCCTGTCAAAATCCTCAAGAGAGGATGACATCTTTGACCAATGTAAGGCCAATATCATTACGTTTAACTTTCCTAACATTGTTAACCTTGCTTACTATGTTCTTGTTTAATGGGTGCAGGCTTTGAAAATCAACAACTACAATGCTGATCCTCTTTTGCAGTCTTGTGGCATTACTATTAACATGAACTTTACTAGCATTGATGGTCGAGTTCTTACTGCTCCAAGGTTAATGCTGTAATGTAGCTGTTAATTTTTAGTTGCCTCAGTAAACCAATGTTTTTTTTTTTTCGGTTTTGCTTTTTGCGGTTGAACGTGGGAAATGGGGAAAATTTCTTTCCTAGGAATGGTTGATGGAACTTCAATCATAAGGTTCTTTCTATTCTACATTGTGTTTTATGGCATTGGTGTAATACATTTTGTAGATTTAGGTGATATTCATGGTTTGTACAGAAACTGTTGGACTCTTCAATTCATATTGCAGATTTTTATCGGAGACGTAACGCAATTCATATTGCATACTTTTATACATTACATCCCAAATGAAACTGCCAACTCAAAATGAAACAAAATATACAAACAAGGGCCCACCGTGCACGGTGCGCCTGACTAGTTTATTATTATAAGTAAGGGCATATTTGTTTAGTGGATACTATTTTGTCTTTTTGACAACTTTTCAAATTTTGTGTCGTGTTTATTTATTAGGTGATAAATAGTGATTTTAAGCTCCTTGCATCATATAAATATACCTCACACCACTTTGTGCGGAGGAGATAAAAGAACATAAGTAATGAGAAAAGTTATTTCTTACTTTGTCTACATTTTTGGCTTTATACATTCGGTGTTATACCAATTGTTTCATAACAAATACATCATTTTGCAAACTTGTTAGACTTATTATAGTTCTGATGATGACAATACCAGTTGTTATAGATTCAAACAAAAATATATCTTAGATGATCTTGTATAAAGTTTCAGTGGAGTCTGATATTGTATATGTTTGTATTATACAAGCACAATAATAGTCATCCGATAGGTTTCAATGGACTAGGACCATTCAAATTTCATCAGACAAAATTTATGTAGAAGTATGAAGAGTATATATGAATACTTGAAGATTGATAGAACAAACTCAGATTATAAGACTGAGGGTTCAGACTCAGATGAGAAGACTTGAATACTTGAAGATCAAACATAAAAAGTTTACTTCAGGGAAGTCTTTAGATGACTTGAAGTAACTATGTGATGGAAATTAAAAACGGTGTATTCTGATTTCACAAATAAAATATGAGATATTAATTCATATCAGAAACAAAGAAAAGATATGACAATAATAAATGGTGTACAAAGAAATATTCAGATGATGAAGATTAGGTGAAGATAATTATACTTAAAAGGACAATTTAAAGGAAGGTTTGAGTCAAGATTAGTGTGTAGAAGAGCAAATTTTATGCAGCATATAAAAGTTCATACGGGAAGAACAATTTAGCTAAGATGAAAGATATTCAGAATAGAAGAGATAGCTGAACAGATTCAAACACAGAATATTCCACCCGTAAAGATGATGATTTGACGAGAATGACCATATCAAAGCTGGAAAAAAAAGTTATTTCAAGATAAGGATGATGTATGGGACGTTAGATCAAATTTAATCAATGGTCAAGCTTGAATTGCGGAGGATAAAATCAAGGACCGTAGAATTCTGTTAGTTGATGGCGCCAGTTAGTGTCTGAAGGACAAAATACGATTTGCCGAATTAATCAGAAAGGATATTCAGTAATTTCGTAGAATAATCAAGAAATTCAAAAAATGGCAAATTATTCAAGCCGGTAGAATTTCGAAGATGAACGATAGAGAATTCAACACTATAAATAGAGAACTTGAAGACAAGTAAATTTAACAAATTGGAAAAGTCTTATTAAGTGTGTCGTTACTCTGCTGAATTTCTTGCTCACCAAGAAACATTAAAAAATTCTTTAAGGCATTCAATGCAAAATCTAGAAATACAAGAAAAAACCTCTTTATTCCGTTAATTGTTTGACCAAGAGAAGACACGATGATTTAGCACTTTACCACCAATGGCCTATATTCAATCAAATACGGCTATCATCTAGCATATAATCTCAAAATCCTAGACATGTCTTAATACATATGCTTCTTCATCGGGTGGCTATCTTTGGAATTCTCTTTGGTGTCTAAAAGTTATGCCTCGAATTGTTCACTTTATGTGGAAAGTTCTTTCCAATGCTCTTCCCACGGCCTTTGGACTTCATTCGTAGGGTTTAGGAAACAGAATGTGCCATCTATGCCAAAAATCAATTAATACTACTTGGCATTGCTTGGTAGAATGCGAATTACCTACAGATAAATCATATATGCTCTTTTCAAATTATGTCTCTCTTGGATTTTTTTATATTGGATGTTTGAGGATAAAATGGAAGTGGATGTTACTTTTTTGTTTGCTTTCTTTGGAATATCTTGAAATCTAGATGTGATAGGATTTTTGAGTAAAAAGAGACCCGAGTTGACTATATTATCCTTAATCGAAAGCTGAGTCGAAGGAATATACGTGTGCTTCTCAAAAGTTTTGTATATCTGCAAACGTGCCACATTTGCCAGAGAAATGACAGCCTCCAAATGCCGGTCTTCTCAAATTTAATGTGGATGCAGCCTTTGATGATAGTATTACGGCAGTAGGAGGACACCTAATAAATCGAGATGAGGTCATCATAAGGAACTAGGATCGTTTACTTTGTTGTACCCCGTGCTGTATTGGTGCTAAACACCCTAAATGACGTCATTTTCGGTAATATTTTTTCTTAGTTTGATCGAAACGGTGTCGTTTTGGCCAAAACATATACTCACATCAGCTGCTATTATTTCCTCTTACAACAAGAGATCTCACCTCTATCATAAGGAGCTTCTCAAGGAAGTTGGAATGAAGGCCTGGTTAGTGCAAGCGAGGTTTTGGCTATTTACACGCTATGTTCTTAGCCTTTAGTTGGGGCTTTTTCCGGTTTATTTTTTAGGGGGATTCGCCCATCACCTATCATTGTCTTTTATCTCATAGTGAAGACCACTCACTAGAGTGATGTATCATAAATGATTGTCACAATTTGTTGCTTGTTATTGTTTCTATTTCCCTCTCTTTTGTTATAAGACAAGGAATATTCCTACCTATTTGTTAGCACAATAATGTCTTAGGCTAGTAGAAAATGTGGAATATATGAGACGTTTTCCTGCCCTTTAATGTACTCGTGGCTAGTTCTGCCGATTGATATTAGTAATATTATTCTTTCCCAGTTTCCCATTCTCCGTTTTAGTGTGATGTCAAGATAGATTTGTAGCGTCTTCAACAGAGAATGATGTACAATTTAAGTGAGGTGAAATGGATATAAATGTGCCTATGTTATGAAATAATATGTATAATGAATGTCTATTCCAAGAGTTTACATACATCCATTAGTTAATATCATTCACTCCATAAGTTGTGGATTCCAAAAGCCATAATCATTCAATAGTATTCATTGCATGGGTAGAAACCTTTCATAGTTGAATGTATTGTGTTGTACCTATATATTCATACCTTTTGTAAGAAGTGACTGGTAGAGATGAAGTAATAAGAAAAGCTCATTCTTGCTTTTGTCTACATCTTTGCTTTTATACTTGTTGTTAGTTTTCTATTATTTTATAACACATTTTCAGCACGAGACTCTACCAATGATGAGCTTGGAATTTTATTGACAAATCTTATGGAATTTTTAGAAGAAAACTACGAAGGCCTAAAGATTAACAATGAAGATTTCAAAGAAGAAACATGTTGGTGTCCACTTGATGGTTGAATACCACAAGTGCTCTATTTATATATTGCAAAACTAGGGGAGACAACCAAGAAAAGAAAACAATTTTTTCAGCCTCGAAAAATTCCACCTTATGAAATTTATGTCACAAAATTGCCTACCGGTGCAACAATAATTGGACAGGGAAGTATTCTTTCCATGTGATTTCAATTTTATGCATATATATTTAGATATTAATTTTACGTGATAGTTATCTCTCATTTATCATTCATCTAAAATTTATAATATGTGACACTTATCTTTTGATCTATGCAGTTGTAATCTTTAGCCGTATTAATGGGAATGTCTTATGGCTTTGGCTCGGCACATATGTATCAAATTGAGTGGAAAATATCATCTAATAACATTCACGTCAAAGCTCCCCAAACGACTATGGAATTTAGAATATGTTGTAGATATTGAGATTCTCATTACAAGATGTTTTGTTGGTGATAATTACTATCGAATGAAGTACATGAAGGAACCCAAAACTTGTCAAATAGGTTTCTCTCGGGTATATTGTTTTGGAGATCTTTGATCATTCTTTTCGATGCTACTTATGTGGTAAGGTATTGAGGTGATTTTTTTTTATTTGTATCAATTCATTTTAAAATTTTCTGTATGATTATACAATAAGTATTTTGATACA
This sequence comes from Gentiana straminea, assembly GCA_036785695.1. NCBI lineage: Eukaryota > Viridiplantae > Streptophyta > Magnoliopsida > Gentianales > Gentianaceae > Gentiana > Gentiana straminea. The sequence goes on along the minus strand of JAVUPR010000113.1, from coordinate 12,342,814 downwards.
ATTGGCATTGATGACATCAATATAAAGATGATAATATCAATCGAGAGAAAATGATATGATCATATGAAGATGATCAATCTTTTGAAAATGATATGTTTTTTTTTTGAAAAACATATATATGGACATGAAGTCCAAGAATAGCCTTTGAATGGCATAAAGTGAATATAAAATTCACAAAAATGGAAGATGAAACTTGAGATTGATTAAAGATGATGACAACATTTGAATCATCGAGAGTGCGACAATGCATGTTGTAACGTGAAAAAAAATTCTCAATTAGTAAAATGGGAGAAGCAAATGCTAATATATGCAAGAGCTATTTTTATAAGGCTTTAAAAGAGCCATTGAAACAAAATTGTTCGAAATAAAGTTCTATGCTCTCCCAAGTCTCGAATTTTTTATTGAATTTTATTGAGATATGCGTAAAAATGAGTATCTTATCGAGACATACAAAAAGGATGTGACAAATATAATATGCATGAGTAATGCAATGATATATGTACTTATATTACATAAGATGCATCATATTTATACAATTTCATTTCGTGAAATGAATACGATCAAATTAAATTATATAAGATGCGTAATCCTACACAAGTACATTCTGTCAAATGAATGTCATCAAATTAAAATATTAAGATGTATCATTCCGTTCAATGAAGTGGACGTGGAAATATATATATATATATATATATATATATATATATATATATATATATATATATATATATATATATATTTGAGAAGAGAAATATATTATTCTTCTGGAGATATCAGTTAACGTGGTCATACCAAAATGAGGCAACATATGAAACAAAATTGAAATGTCAAACTCCAAAAGAGGTTATTGAAATTCCCCGCTTGAAATATATTTCTGAAGTTTGTTGATGCCAGCATAAGAGGATATCACATTGAAATGTAGAATCCGACACGGGTTATTGTAAATATTCTGAATATCAATTGTGATAAAAGTATTGTCAGAGATTACCGGGTGGAAAAATAAATACAAATAAATCAATTCTCGTGACAAACATTATAATATAAATGAACTTGAAGTTCATATCTGAATAGTCGTGTATGAATCACGTAATACACACACATTGTTGACAAAATTTACCATGTGAATTAAGAGATATAAACGAGTTATCAATTATAAATATTTTGATAATATAATAATTATGAAGGACATGTCATAAAATAGCTATATAACATATCAATATATAAGACACAATAAGAATTGTCAAGCTCATGTGGGAGAAAAATGAACATGCATGATATAATTGATTATATTATTTTATCGAAACCCCCAAAAGAATGTCAAAAATAAAATCTGACATGTCATAGTGCTAGGTTGATATTTATTCTAAATGCATTAATCACATGATATATATTATTTCCATATATATATATAATATATATATATATATATATATATATATATATATATAATATATTATAATATATTCTCATAGATATGAGATAGTTAAAAAAAATTTATAATCTTTGGAAACAAAAGTCCCATAGCATTTGATCACGAGGTTGATATAGCAAAAGCTATTGTGTTTCGAAATGTGTAAATCGCTTGAAGCGAATGATAGAGCATCAAGTTACAACTCGATGTAGTTACTACATTTTTAACAAAGATTATTTCCCGGCATTACGGAGATAATAAAACCCCATTTTAAAATATAAGAATGCCGAGAAATTTTATAAAGATCTTCTACTCATCATTCAAACAAAATTGCGTAAATAGTTTTATTTGCAGTATTTAGCAAGAAACTGCCAGATGATTTTATTGAATATAAAGAGTGACTATTTATAAATGCATCAAATCAAACTTGATTGATAATATTATCTACGCGAGAAGTGTAGAAGACTGATCGGTGTAAAACATAAAAATCCACGGAAAATGAATTCGATATTTATATTAAGTCACTCATGAAATCTTTTGAAGAGATTCGACTTGAAGACGAAAACCCCGAATAAATTCACACGTGCATCAAATGATAAAATATTGGGGTTGCGGAACAACCGGATCCATGCATTGATAAGGATTCGGTTTATACTAATATCGAATAAGCAAAGTATTTTATGAGAGAAATTTATAATATATTATCACAGTCATCGACGACATATTTGCCTCATAATTTGCGATTATAATCTAGATCAAGAACCCAAGTCAATAATAGAGTTCTAGAAGCACATAGTCTGGGTAAATGTTAAACAAACAAGTGGATGCGGAACTTGACTTGAATTTGGTTTTGTAATAACCAAGTATAGATTTTGATCAATTACGTTCTCCCATTACAAATAACATCATCTTCCACTACATAATGACTCTGGCAGCAACTATGATGTCTTATATGACGTCGTGACCGTATATTTATAGGTCATTAGACATGACTATCATATGAAAAACCATGATGGATTTAAAAAATGATAGAAAATGAATATCGCAACATGCAAATTATTTAGTTTCAAAGGTCTTTGCATGACCTATAACGTTTATGATAATTGAAATCAATTAAATATATTCCATTTTGAGGATGGAATATATAAGTATATATGTATATGTAGCTCATACATAATGATAAAGCTTCATACCTTCAACAATGAGTTATGATATTAAATCCCCTCTCCATTGTTACTTAATGAGGACAATTCGACCCACTTAAGATTCTAAAACCCTAACCGTTAGCAATGCGGCGTAGTGTTGCACCGGTTTACCGGGCACATGAGTACTTCAATCACTCAGCCCAATGTGTGTATGACATTTTTTATCCCTTACATTCAAATTGAACTCTATAAGAGAGGTGATATACAAAAAGTACACTTTTGTGACAATCTGACATTTGTTCACTAATTTAGTTCCTACATCTTTTTTGGAGAAAGATGTTAATTTATAGTATTGTAATGCGTATATTTGAAAGAATGTTGCCGTCAGGGGGAGCGACAACTTCAAAACAATCTTCATGCTTTGGTCTTGAAGATCAATGACTGTACTATTTTTCCCTTTTAACTAAGTTTTTCCCACAGGGTTTTCTTAGTTAAATGTTTTTAACGAGGTAGTCGGTGCAACACATAAAAACGGATATGTCAAGAATTATTTTCCTTGTCTAGTTTTTGTCCCACGGGGTCTTTCTAGCAAAGTTAATAGTACGTGACATATATATACATTATGCAACTTAGATAGAGCAATCAATTCAGCTCAATATTCAATTAGCTTTGTCTACTATTACATTTGAGAAGAAGATCGTTCATCTCAAATTTAGTAATATTTACATAAGTGGGAGATCACATGATCTTCATAAGAGAAGTGAAATCAATATGCAATGAATCAAGTCAAAGTGTTGATCCGACAAATTCAATTACACTCAAATGACGAAGAATTGTAGCAGTACATGGTATTCGATTGATATTTCAAAGGACATAAGATGAATTATACATCATACTTTTGCAGATGATCTACAAATAAAAAGGTGATGCACAGTTGTTCAGATCAAGTGATTGGTTCAGTCGATTTATTCATAGAAGTATAGCTTTCTACACAAATTCGAAGAGAAGATTTCCATTTGCCGATTCGAAGATCTCAAGTATTGTTTTCATCAGGGGGAGTAATACAAGAATGAACGAATATGTACTATTTTTCCTTGACCGTGAATTGTTTTCCAAAGGGTTTTTTTCTAGTAAGGTTTTAACGAGGCATATTCCTTATGTGTCAAGTTCGCAGCTCGCCGATCGCTCGCAGTCCGCTCGACCGTTGATTTTACTGAATTTGTTGCAACAGAATATATTCAAATTAAGCCTTATTACTTGTTGTTAAAATATGATACCAAGTATTAGATACTCAGTAGTGTAAGTGTGTGATTCAGTTGCTGGTTTCATTAGGTTGATGTGCTTAGTATACTAAATGCAGAAAGTAAATAGGCAATTTATATAGTGGGCAGGTGGTGTAATCCAGTCGGTCCACTCTTCTCCTGTGATGTTGGAGGTAATTCATTAGAGATCTTTGAGGTTGCAGTTACAAAAATCCCTAAGCTGTCTGTCCTTCACTAATAACTATGGCTTCACAAACTGAATATTTGAAACAGATAGGATTGCTGCTCCAAAAAATTCCACTGGTCCTTGAAGGGTAGGATTGCCTCTTCACCAGCTCCACCACAAACAACAGTTCTTGACACCTAAGTGCTTCTCTGTCTTCAGCAAGTTTCTTGTGAAAGAAAGTTTGAATCAAGTAAGTGACTCAGCTTTCGGCAGCTTGATCAGGATGAAATGATCAGCAACTTGAGATCTTCAAGTGTGTAGACTTGATGAAACTTGATAGCAGGTAATACTTGAAGAATTTACTGGATCAGTAGCTTTTAGCTCAGTAATGTCAGCTGGGTGAATTTCTTGATAATAGACTTGATAGCTTCAATAGATTATTTGTTGTTCATCAATTTTCATCACTTGTATCTGAATCAGAAGTCCTCTATTTATAGTAGAGAATCATGTGACTTATGTTTGAAATTCAAACATAGCCGTTTCAGATTTGTCTCCATCTTGACTTGTTTTTTCTGACAGTGCATAGGACTGACACAGATAGTTGCTTTTTGACAGTTTTCCAGTTTGTCCACCCTTTGACTTGTATCCATTGGATAAAACTCTGAATCTTTCCAACGTCCCTTTAATCTTAGCCATTGATTTGTTGACAAAACCAAGACTTGTTATCTGTCCTTATCCTTGTAATATTCCAATGTAACCTTTGATTAAATCGAGATTTACATTCAGCCGGTTCTTGTGTGTGTAAGTCTGCTGAAATGCTTGTCAGTCAGCTGTTCCAAGTTTGCTATTTTTATAAACACTGCAGCTGACTTCTTTTCATCTATCGTTTTGTTATGAAGTTAGAGTTCACCATTTTTCTCATAACCAAGTTCCAAACACCACTTAACATATGGAACTTAGACATTGTACACAAGGTATATGCAATCAGTTTAGGTCCTCATAGACTTCCCTAAATTCTAATTCCATATCCTTGACTTTAAATACTAAGTTTGATCCCCTAGCCTTCAATAACTGAGTTTGAGCCCTCAGCCTTCAGTCTTCACCAGGTTCCTAAACTAGTCTACTAACTCAGGTACCTTACTGACATTGACAGGTCTGCTGATGAGAGTCAGCTGACCTTTTACAGTGCTTGTTTGATCAAACCTATACAAAGATCAAACTCTAATAAGCCTATACATTTGATCTAGACATCTTTTTGCCTTTGCTCTATAACAACTAGTCTGGCACTAATCACTAAAACTTAAAATATGTCCTACAATTTCCCCCTTTTTGGTGATGATGCCAATACCCTCCTTACAGTAAGGCAAAAAGGGTAAAAACAAAAAAAAAATAGAACAAATTCAGTCAATTCTCATTATAATCATATTTGTTCATCATTATTACAAACTAGATTCAGCAAAAGATAAAGACATGTGTAAGTATGCTGATCTAGGTCCTCCTCTCTCTTTCTTGTTGCTCTTGATATTCTCTTATCTCCCTGACCATGTCTCTCATCCATTGATTTTCATTAGGGGAAAAATCAGTATGAGGATTTACTTCCTTCCACCATTTTCATGCCCCAGGTAGGGTCAGATTGATTGTATGTACAGAGAATCTTAGACGCATGTACAAGAGTTTGAACTCTTCCTTTGACTCTCTTGCTGATGTAGTTGGTAGATATCTTCCACCTTTTCCACCTTTGCCACCTCTACCACCTCTGTGTGCATCTCTTAAAGCTTTAACTCCAGTTTCCCAGAACTTAAGTCCCAAAAAGGAATTTAGCCCTTCATGGAAACCCTTGTCATGGTAAGGTCTCCTCTTACTATTGTATAGCTTCTTATATTCTTGTAAGAGGTCATCAGTCAATTGAAGTCTGCCAGGTGCAGGTTCTCTGAATGCATTTGTATCAGCATCCCATCTCTTTTTAGCAAAAATTCTTGCAGCCTCTTTTGCTACTGCTGTCTGGCTCTCTTCCCCCTTATTGACATCATCAACAAAACGGGACAGTAGACCATGAACACTCTCCTATATGATCACTAAGTTATTGAGTTGACCTTCCATAATTTATGTTCTAGTGTCAACTGCAGTGATCCTTCCTTCCATTGTTTGCTCCACAGATTGATCATCTCAGTAACCTTAGGATCCAATGCAGCAGGTTGAGGTGTTGCAGCAGATTGAACTTCAGCAGGCTTGGATGTGTCAGTAAGTTTATCAAGATTTTTGTGTAGAGATACAAACTGTTCATTCAAAAAATTATCTATGTGTGCATTCCCTTGTTTGATTCCTCTCACATCTTTGGTTAGGTCAACAAGAGCATATTGAGTAGAGGTCAGGTTAGAAGCAACTGTTTCAATGGTTCTTCCTCTGTTTTCCACCGGATTTACTAACTCCTCAAACCTCTCTTCTTGTCTACTCAATTGAGTCCTCAATTGTGTAATATCAGCTCTTACATCCCTCAATTCTTCCAAAACATGTGCCGGTACAGCACAACCCACACCTCTAACCATATGTCCAGCAGCATCATCAGCAGGCTCTTCAACATTATATTGTGCCCTCTGTCTACTGACAACCAAGGCTCTTGTCCTATCTCATTCAGCAGGATCAAGAACTTCTTCAATTAAATTTCCAAACATCTACTCCGAAATTGGATCTTGTGCAGGTTGAGGTTCCACAACATGTTCCTCCTCAAAAATTGGTACATGTGCCTGTTGAGGTTCAGCAGCAACTAGTTCTTCCTCAGGCACTTGGAACTCTTCATCACTGAAATCATAGTCCAGCAGCTATTCATCCTCATTAACAGTAGTCTGCTGACTATCCTTTCCATCAGTAGCATTTACTCCGAGGGTGAACTTCGCAGGCTCTACTTCGCAGCTCCGCACCGTTCTCACAGGTGTTTCAGCAACCTGTGCTATAACAATTTCTTCAACTTGTATAGGGGTTTCCTCCAAACCCATTGTAGGTTCCAACCTTTGTCCAGGTGCTATCTGATCCTCAGCAACCTGTACCTCTAGTTCCGACCTTTGCTTAGGTGCTGTTTGTTCCTCAACAACTTGAACCTCCTCAAAATGTGTGGGTGATCCTTCCAACCCCATCACCAAATCCAATCTCTGTCCTATCACTATTTGTTCCTCAGTGATCAGGACTCTCTGTACAAGAATTTCAGGAAATATTGCCATATTTTCTTCTAGAAATCCTCTAGCATCAGCAATCTTCTGTAGAGTATCAGCAGTTTTAGATAAAGTGTCCTAAGTATCAATCCACTCCTGATATTAAGGTGAATCCTCAGAACTGATGTCAGGCTCACTCTGTGCAATGACAGTCTCCTCATCCAAATTTTCAGACTGCTTGTTGTCAAGATGTTCATCAGATTCCACAACAAATAAAGTATCAGGCATACCAACCAGCCTATTATATCCAAAATTTATTCCATCATTGATGAGAGCCTCCAAATCATCTATGGTTAGATCCTCTAGATCTTCATCCATCTCATAAGTGTGATTGCCTGCAGCAGACTTGCCAGCACCAGCAGATTGTTCTACTCTTGGTTCAGTTGATCCCTGTCCAGCTTTTTCATTAGATTTTGGCAATGCAGTGCCACTGGCTTCTCCTGTTGGAATAGTGTCCTAAACCCAATCGGGTTGGACCGGATCCGACCGGGTCGGATCATTTCTACTATTTCTTTATGTTTATACATATATTAAAATGGCTTTTCTGTTGTCATATATATGTTCTTTTAGAGAACCAATTATGAATTGTTATATGATAACGTCCTTAGTATTAAACCGTGATAGAGAAACCATGATAGGCGATTATGGTTGATGAGATCTCTAATCACTTTAATAAGTTTGATACTTAAATGTCTCTAGGCCGATGTACTATTAAACAGGGGCATTGATAGTATAAACAGACTAGCACGTATTAGATGTCTTCTCGTCTTTAAGGGCGGGGATAGATCTCGTCTATCGAAGTGTAGAGACACTTGGACCGTACGTGGACGTGTATTGAGAATGCGTACGTTAGATCGACCCACTTACACGGATAAGTGTCACACTATGTGGCGGTTGTGTAATTATCCTTAAGACCGGAGTCTTCATGGCATCACGGTGTGGATTGTCATGCTTTGACACTATTGAGGTTTCCCCAGCCACGGGGCGATCATGCGGTAGTGATTGGGTATGATATCGAAGCATGCGGAGTATACATGATTGGTCGTCCGGGAATCGCGTATCCTATGATTGGGATCGAATATCCGAAATGGCCTTCTAATAAGGAATGTCTTACTCTCGTGAATCTTTGCAAAGTGGGAGTAAACGAGTTACTTCGAGAGAGCATGATATCCGATTATAAGATACGGTCGTTGATGTTTTGACACTCGACTAACGACCGTATGGATATTATTACGGCGATAGGATTGTAAGTTACACGGTAATCGTTTCACATGAAAGGTAGTAGTCATTGCATTTGACTCTTCCGATGATTGGGGGTCACGGTGTGTTGCTAGACGCTATCCCGTGATCGTTAGGCATGAAGGGCATTTTCGTAATTTGCACTTTGTGTCTACGGCCAACATATTCGGAAGCCTATCGGGTCACACACATAAGAACATCTAGCCGGATTAAAATGTGGTTATAGATGATAACCAAATAAGGAAAGTTTATCTCGAGACTATAAAGGTTATAGTGGTAAATTAATATGGTGGTATTTATTTATTATGAATAAATTAAATACAAGATATTAATTATATTAATTATATTAATTAAAGAATATTCCGGAAGCCAATTTATGGCTAAAGGTGGCGCAACTTATTTGTGTATAAGATACACTTGGATTGTGCAATTTAATTAATGATATTACCTATTATTAATATTAGATATTAATAAAATAAAATAATATATATATATATATATATATATATATATATATATATATATATATATATATATATATATATATATATATTGAATGCATGCGTGTGTGTGTTCATTGATTGCAAATTGGATTTGCTGTATGCGCACCATTTGGTATATATTAATAGATTTATATGTGTTATATATATGTGTGATATATACACATGTGTAAATTGATTTATGGTAATATAATAAAGATAAATATTCAATATAAGATATTGACTATATCTTGGGAATATTCAATATAAGATATTGACAATATCCTAGATTTATTTGATATGAGATATTAAATTAAATGAGATAAATCAATCAATTATATTTTCCATATTTTATTGGGAAAAGGTTTTCTTCTCCTCCACTCTATTAGAGGCGCCACTTTCCCTATAAATAGGAAGTGGGTGTCAAGCTCTTTTGTATATCATAATTCCAAGAGCTAATAGTTCTTGTGTAAAATAGAGAGCATCCTATAGAGAGTTGGAGAGAGGGGAAAAGGGCCGGTCTAGCAACCGGAGTTTTCCAATAGCAATCCATGATGGGATTCCGGCGGGTCGTTCGTGTGGACTAGCGGTAGAGGCCGAACACTTGGGCGGCTCTATGCAGAACTACTCTCCTTAGACGGTCAAAGCGTCGATCTTATAGATCAACCAAGGTAACCACCGTCTACTATCTATTTGTTTATTGCTTAAACGAAGTCGATCTTGGGTCGATAGGAAATAAATTTTTTTTAAATTCCGCTGCGTTCCCGCGTAGATTTCCTAACAGTGGTATCAGAGAGAGCTTCGAGCTTAAGCAATAAGCATGTTAAATTCGCGTAGTTAATTTTATCGTTTTAAATCACGTAATTAAAAGATGAAAGATTTTAGATTCGCAAAAACGACACACGAAAAGAATATATAAAAAAAAAAAGGGGATCGGGTGGTGCTCGGCCGACTGGCGGCGGCACCACCGTCCGGGGGCCGGCGGCCGGCGGCTGCTTGGCGGGTCTCTTTCTTTTGTTTTGTGTATTTTGTGTTTCTATATGGTTCATGGTTGTGATTGATAATTCGTCTTTTGTTTAGTTGTGTCATGTGGCTAACCAATGGTACAAATAGTTTGGGCCATTGGGATGCCACATGGCATTAAAGTAATAATGGCCTTTCCAAACTTTGTTTGGAATAGGCCTAGCCCTTTTCCAAATATTTGATTTGGGAAAAGGCCTAGCTTGGCCACTTCCAAAATTTTGATTTTGGAAAGTGGCCAGCCTAAACCAAAATTATTTGGCCTTTCCAAATGTTTGATTTGGAATAGGCCTCAGCCCTTTCCAAATATTTGATTTGTAAAGGCCTAGGCTAGCGCCACTTCCAAAATTTTGATTTTGGAAAGTGGCCGAAGCCTAAGCCAAATTTGGTTTAGAAACCAAAGGCATCCTTTTTGATTACGAATCAAAAGGAAAGAAACAAAAGAGAAATAATTTTAATTTTGATTTATTTTTGGAATAGTTCTAATTAATTAAAATTAAAATTAAAATCGGTTTAAAATTAATCGTTAATTTTATTTCGATTAAAATCATTTAATTAATTAAATGTTAATTAGTTAATTGATTGGATAAAATTATTTAATAGATTAAATGTTAATTGATTAATTAGGACGCAAGTAGTTAAATTTTAATTTTATCTTTTTCATAAGATTTTATTGTATGGATTAGATATAGTAGATATAATATGATTATATGGACCCCGATTGATCATGGACTCGACCGATAGGATAGATGTGAATGATTTAAATTTTCTCGTTGGTTTAAAAATTGTCCTAGGCCGTTATGAAGAACGTGACCTAGTTTATTTTCTCGCATTTGTCCCATTCCCGTTAGCTCCCCCCCGTGTGCGGCGGGTGTATTTATTTTATTAGATAGAATTAAATGTAACAAGAATGGAGCAGAAGATGAAGACCAAAGAAAGACGAAAATAAAGATCCCATTGGAGAATGGAGCATTAAAGATCCCATTGGCGGTTGCAGCTACCCTTAGATTGTGACCCGCGGTTTCGTCAGTTTGTATTCGAAACCGCACCTAGAAAAAGTCCATGATCATACCGGTTACTTTACGCATTTATTTATTTTGTGCTTGTATTTATTTTATATGATACGATAGATGCATGACTAGGCACGATCTAGATAAATGTGTAGGATGTATGTCTATAGAGATAGATATATTTGATGAGACCGTAATTAAAATTAATTAAGTGAATTAATTTACGTAAATACTTCCACGACAAAAATCAAGTCTAAAATTGTCTCCCAATATTATAGCGACGGTGAAGAGCCTTTGTTCGGATCCAACTGATCGGCCCTCGTCGGGAGTTGACCTACCACGGGTATATCGTCGTTATTGAGATATGATCGTATGAGATCTCGCGAATATTGGGTTATGACTTGACTAGAGTATTGCGGTGATTGGCCCTCGTCAGGACCGTCTTATTCTAGAGGCAAGGGGTTGACTACCACATAAAGATGTGAATTGTCAAAGAGTTGACTAGTCAACCACCAAGAGTCACATAGAGATGTGATTGGTAAGAGTTACATACCTTCCGAATTATTCCGGTTGATCGGCCCTCGTCGGGAATCGGGGTAACCAGATGGGATCTTGGCCACTAAAGAATTTTGAAAGATTCTTGAAAGTCAATTGGGAGTAGTTGACTAGTGGGAGCAAAATCATAAATCAAAAGACCATTTTTGATTTTGAGTGTATAAACAACAACACTTTTTTATTTTCATTTTTATGTTGTAGTTTTAGCAAACTTTATATTTATATTTTATTCTCGATTAGTAAAACCAAATTATGATCGTTAATTTTGAGAAACGTTCTCAAATATGGTTGAGTAATTTTAATCCTTTTAAAATAAGCAATGACATGAGCCATCCCGTTATAGTAGTTAGAGACAAGGAGATTACATAATTGATGCAAAGGTTCTCCGAGACTTTAATTATTAATGAAAGCGGAAGCTCATGATATGATTAAATCATTTGAAATAAGTTTCAAATAATTAGTCATATATTGGATACGATCCAAGATGATCATTCAATCATACGATGACAATTAATTCAAACGTTGGATAAGAATGACCACATCTAATTTTGGAAAGGTTGTTTTCAAAATTGTAAGATTTAAGTATCGACTTAATTCTAGCATTTGCTTAAAGGTTAATTAAATAGTCAATGTTTTGAATACGATTCAAAAGGTTAAATAAATTATTTAATAAACTTTAGATTTTCTTTATGAAAGGAAATTGTGGACATGGCTCTTGTGATCTTTCTTAAGTCTTATGAAGACTACAATAAGAAACATTTTTCAAGTGCTTAAAGGATTGAAAGAAAAGATAGGGCATGTGCTTAAATAGAGAACTCATCGAAGCCTCTATTCTAAGCAAGTCTGTTGAGATAAATCTATCTAAGTTCAAGTCAACTCTAAGATATATGATATCTTACGAGTGTGATTAAATTAGAAAGATTGAATACATATATGGAAGGTGAAACAAACGTTGTAACACTTACCATATTCTGAATCTAGTAAACTGATAAGGGAACTAAATAAATGTTATTATGTTCCGGTTCTTATGAAGAACATACTTTCAGTTATTGTTAGGATTTAGTAGACATATTCAATTGTAAAGAATAAATGTTATTCCGATAAAGTTGGAAGGTCACTGAATCTAACATACTAGATTGATGTCACTATATAGATGATATAAGTGATGAGATCTCAACTAAATATTTGTATGGTTATTATCCTTGATTTGTGGTTACTCTAGACATAGTCTCTCTGGAAGGGAAGCGTGTAATTAAACGTCATTCTGATGATGTTAAACCATATGATTATGAATCATGTGGGCTATACGTATCTTATCCAAAGAGGACTAAAATACCCTTTTATGAAAAGGTTATAAAATCTAGAAAAATTGTCTAAAGCCTAAACATACCGATGTTTGTTGGCTTATGACAATTAATGCCACAAAGAATTGTTTGTTAATCTCTACAACTGTTTTTAGAAATAGTCAAGTGTACTCAATGAAGTGCATAATTCGGAAAGCCCAAAAAGTTCGAGCCAGTACGGATATGAGATTGATGAGCTACATGGGAATTAATCTTCAATTGGATTGGAGTAATTAATACCTGAAGGGTGTTTTAGAAGTCGTCTGAAAGGAATAAGATTCTCCCTTGAAGGATACCATCTTTGGGATACGCAATTAGATTGTGTTCCCAAAATGGAAACAACACTTTATATGATAAAGGTGTGACGTAAGCCATGCGAAGTATCCCTTACCCGTTTCGGGATAGTGCCCTTATACTTAACCGAGTTCCAAAGATAAATGTTGAATAAATTCCATATTAGATATGGAAGGGGATAATGTCGAATCTATCTTAACCGATGATTTGAGGTTGTCATAGGCAAAGTCAGAAAGGCTTGGAGCCCAGTACGACATATGCAACTTTGTGGAATATCTTAGCAAGTACGCTGGATATTATTTACTCGTCCGCGGAGCAAAAGGTGTTTGTCTCCAAACATGCTGTATTCTAGAGGAAGTGTTTCTTCCAAGAGAAACAGTGGGAGTGAATCAGATCTCAAAAGAGTTTGAGAACCACAAAGATATATTCAACCATTGGAACATGAGCAGACGCCGTATAGCGATGAGGTGTAGAACACTGCTCAGTGCACACAAAAGTTCTGTAAGTCTGTGGTTAACCTCAAGCCTGAAAAGGCTATCGGTATGTTCATCTTGAAGAATGAATATCTCACGACTTGTGAAAGAATGTTTGAGAGGCAAGATTGAGAGATATGGCTAGGAGCCATAATATCTGAATTAGATTCCATCAGTGACAACCAGGTTGTGAACCTAGTCTGTCTTACCTAGAGGGAATGTCCCTGTAAGGCTGAGCCCAGTTCTATTCAGATAATTCTTGTTATAACTTCATATCATGGCTATATGATAGTGTTGATGACGTTGAGCAGAAAGCTCAATGTTGATAGACGATAACATGATATGTAAGCCCATGAGATCCACTTATGGACTCAAACAAGTTTCTCTAGAAGATTTCTTTGTTTGATAATCAAAGGAGTTTGATTTAGTCAAAAGAAGGATATGCCCATGTGCAATATGGATAGTGGGAGTGTGTTACGATTTTCGAGTAAGGTATTGGATATCTCTCTCGAGAATTGTCACCCCATGTCACAGTCAATTAATGTTTGGTAGTTCAAGGTCTTTACGAAAGCACTTGGATTAGTAGTTCTTATTTTATAAATAAGAATCTATAGTGATAGATTTAACTGCTGTTAGATTATAGTTTACCTATATAGATGTGATGCTAAAAGAAGTTTAGCATAGATCGCGTAAGGAGATACTGCTAGCCGGTGTTCTCAAGATCTATCTATGTTAGGACGTTGGTCCTAAAGATGAGGTGAAAGATGATGCTTATGAAAGGCTTCCTTTGCTACTGCGATAGGAACCATCATAAGAGTAATTCCAGATGTTCATAGTCCATGAATAGTCATGAGCAAGTATGAAAGTAAATCCGGTGAATGTCGAGAATGTCCTTAAACAAGTTAAGGATGGTTTCCTAGTTTTAAAGCTTGGAAGAGAATAAATATAGTTATACAGACGTGTATCCTAAGTCTTATGAAGGCGAGTGGGAGCTACGGTCTGTGTTTGCAAACTTTGATTAAGTGACATAGTGAGCTGGAAATGTTCTAGCCTATGGGTCACTGTAAATTCTACAACTGAGCCAAAACACAGTAGTGCCTTAGAGGCGCAGCGGGAGCAGTACATGGATCTAGAAGGTTCATTATTGAACCTTGTGCGGTTCTTCCACCTTTTCTATATAGCTGATATAGTAAGTGGATTCATTGCTTAAAGCAAGGACCAGGGTCTCGTCAGAGATTCATGTGTGTGTTGAGGCGGTTCCCTTGACTTGGTCATTTGGAACGTGATATGAAGATAGTCTGAGTCCCCATGGATAGCGATCCGTTTATGGCTAGGGCTAGTTGCGAGTATTGCATGAGATTCTTGTGTTTCAACTTGGTCTTGTGTGTGCGAGTGATTGGTTTTAGGCCAAGTGGGAGATTGTTGGAATAGTGTCCTAAACCCAATCGGGTTGGACCGGATCCGACCGGGTCGGATCATTTCTACTATTTCTTTATGTTTATACATATATTAAAATGGCTTTTCTGTTGTCATATATATGTTCTTTTAGAGAACCAATTATGAATTGTTATATGATAACGTCCTTAGTATTAAACTGTGATAGAGAAACCATGATAGGCGATTATGGTTGATGAGATCTCTAATCACTTTAATAAGTTTGATACTTAAATGTCTCTAGGCTGATGTACTATTAAACAGGGCATTGATAGTATAAACGGACTAGCACGTATTAGATGTCTTCTCGTCTTTAAGGGCGGGGATAGATCTCGTCTATCGAAGTGTAGAGACACTTGGACCGTACGTGGACGTGTATTAGAGAATGCGTACGTTAGGGACCGACCCACTTACACGGATAAGTGTCACACTATGTGGCGGTTGTGTAATTATCCTTAAGACCGGAGTCTTCATGGCATCACGGTGTGGATTGTCATGCTTTGACACTATTGAGGTTTCCCCAGCCACGGGCGATCATGCGGTAGTGATTGGGTATGATATCGAAGCATGCGGAGTATACATGATTGGTCGTCCGGGAATCGCGTATCCTATGATTGGGATCGAATATCCGAAATGGCCTTCTTATAAGGAATGTCTTACTCTCGTGAATCTTTGCAAAGTGGGAGTAAACGAGTTACTTCGAGAGAGCATGATATCCAGATTATAAGATACGGTCGTTGATGTTTTGACACTCGACTAACGACCTTATGGATATTATTACAACGATAGGATTGTAAGTTACACGGTAATCGTTTCACATGAAAGGTAGTAGTCATTGCATTTGACTCTTCCGATGATTGGGGGTCACGGTGTGTTGCTGACGCTATCCCGTGATCGTTAGGCATGAAGGGCATTTTCGTAATTTGCACTTTGTGTCTACGGCCAACATATTCGGAAGCCTATCGGGTCACACACATAAGAACATCTAGCCGGATTAAAATGTGGTTATAGATGATAACCAAATAAGGAAAGTTTATCTCGAGACTATAAAGGTTATAGTGGTAAATTAATATGGTGGTATTTATTTATTATGAATAAATTAAATACAAGATATTAATTATATTAATTATATTAATTAAAAAATATTCCGGAAGCCAATTTATGGCTAAAGGTGGCGCAACTTATTTGTGTATAAGATACACTTGGATTGTGCAATTTAATTAATGATATTACCTATTATTAATATTAGATATTAATAAAATAAAATAATATATATATATATATTGAATGCATGCGTGTGTGTGTTCATTGATTGCAAATTGGATTTGCTGTATGCGCACCATTTGGTATATATTAATAGATTTATATGTGTTATATATATGTGTGATATATACACATGTGTAAATTGATTTATGGTAATATAATAAAGATAAATATTCAATATAAGATATTGACTATATCTTGGGAATATTCAATATAAGATATTGACAATATCCTAGATTTATTTGATATGAGATATTAAATTAAATGAGATAAATCAATCAATTATATTTTCCTTATTTTATTGGGAAAGGTTTTCTTCTCCTCCACTCTATTAGAGGCGCCACTTTCCCTATAAATAGGAAGTGGGTGTCAAGCTCTTTTGTATATCATTATTCCAAGAGCTAATAGTTCTTGTGTAAAATAGAGAGCATCCTATAGAGAGTTGGAGAGAGGGGAAAAGGGCCGGTCTAGCAACCGGAGTTTTCCAATAGCAATCCATGATGGGATTCCGGCGGGCTGTTCGTGTGGACTAGCGGTAGAGGCCGAACACTTGGGCGGCTCTATGCAGAACTACTCTCCTTAGACGGTCAAAGCGTCGATCTTATAGATCAACCAAGGTAACCACCGTCTACTATCTATTTGTTTATTGCTTAAACGAAGTCGATCTTGGGTCGATAGGAAATAAATTTTTTTTTAAATTCCGCTGCGTTCCCGCGTAGATTTCCTAACATCTCCTTGATGTGTAGGATGATCATCATCAGAATCAGATGATGATGAATCATCACTATCTGGTGTATCCCTAGGGTCCTTAAACAAGATACTTCCTAGTTTCTTTTCTCCTTCAATGAGTTCCATCAACTTCATTTCCAGTAGAGAAGTATCAACCAAGTCAAGTAGACTCTCCACTTCTAACTTTTCAAAGGTCCATTCTTCAAAATCTGTCATTGGCTCAGCAGCTGGTTTTTGTTTCTTATAGTAGCCAAACTTCTATTGAAAGTAATCAGCAACCAGCTTGAGTTTGGGATCAACATAACCTTCCTTATTTTTATTCTCCTTCCTCTCAAAGGGCACTGATGGCTTTCTAGGAGCTGTTTGTTCAGCTTGTTGTCCTTCAAAGGTCTCAACAAGCAAATTCATGCCATCAGGTCAGTAGGCTCATCAGATTGCAAATTTGTCCCTACTACCTCCATCTGCTCAACACTAGGTTCCCCTTGACTTTCATGTCCATCAGCAGGGTTAGCAACAAATTTCTCTTCCCCCTGAATTATTGCAGAAATTGCAGGGTCTTGTACAGTTGTATCAATTTCCACAGTAGGTGCAGATTCAGTAGTCTGCTATGGTTCTTCAGTAAGTTGCTCAACAACAACCTCTCCAGCCTCAGTAGGCTCAATAGCTTTTATAGGTTCAGATTCAATAACTTCCACAACAGGTTCTGGTTCAGCAGGTTTGTGTGGTGCTTCACATTGTTGTTCAGTTGCAACCTCAGTAGTTTCCACAGTAGGGTCTGGAACAGTTTCCTCAGCATGGTGCTGTGGTTCTTCAATGTGTTGCTCAACAACAACACCAGCATCAGCAATAGGCTCAACAGCCTCTTCTTCTATTTCCCTTTGGTCCTCCAGGACCCTTAACTCTTTGCCTTTTCCATGTTTCTTCTTTTTCGCAATCTCCTTCATTATCTTTGAAGGTCGTTCAGCTTCAATTTCAACAGCTTTCATTTTTTTATCTTCCTTCTGTTGCTCTTTCAAGATCTCAACAGCAGATTTCTTCCTTATAACTTCAGTAGGGTCAGTGACTTCAAATTTCATTGGACCCTCAGTAGACTCAGCAATCTCTACTGATTGCTTTCTTGTTTTCTTAGGTTTTAGCATCTCAGTTATCTTTCTAGTATCAGCAGCCTTTCGCTTCTCAGCAGCCTTCTTAGGTGCAGCAGTTTTAGCAACTTGTTTAACCTGCTCACCTCCAGCATCATCATCTCTATCATTGCCACTCTTTGTCCTTTCAGTATCCAAATCTTCATCATCATCCAAACCAGGGATGATATAACTGATCTTTTTTTTGTATCAGGACTTGTTGATCTTTTCAGGTGCAACATCAGCAACCTTCAAATGAGTCAGCAGGTCCTGAATCATTTAACCCAAAGACAGTGTTTTGGACTTTCTTGTCCCTTCTCTTTCCTTTTTTATCACCTTCTTCATATATTGGACAAAGAATCCAGCCCAATCAAACATCATACTCTTGCAGATGATGATTAGCAAATCAATCTTGGGTCCTGACAAATTGTCAAGACTTTCACTGAATCCCAAAATGTTCTTGGCTATAATCTTACTCAGCAGATTGTATTCCATCTTGATGTGCTTTACATTGATGATCAGTGTAGATTTTATGGAATTGTTGGTCTTTATTTTATCAACAAACTCCAATATTGGTAGCCCCATGGATTCAGGATTGGTTGGAGCACCATTTCCAGGTCCAAACCCGAACACTTCCCTCAGCAGGTTTGAGGAAATTTCAATCTCTTGGGCATTGACAGTGGTAGTGAATGCCTCTCGATCATCTCTAATTACAATGTTTCTCCAGAAATTTGTAACATTTGTGTAAGAGATGCTTTCCAATCTCACATTAAGAACATCCTCCAATCCTTCATATCTCCCGATTCTTCTACCAATGTTTATAGCTAGTTCAGTCTTGTTAGCATCAACAACGAACCCTCTAACACTTTGGCTCGTTCCAATGTGAATATCATCTTTATCCGCCATTGTAGATGAAAAAGATGAAGAAGAAAGCTTTCAAATATGTGTTCACACAGTGTTATTTCAGAGAGAAATTCGATCTGAAAGTTGTATGCATCATCTCTATGTATATGTCTGTATATATAGCAGAAAGTAGTGGGTAGTAACTGTCAGATAAAGTACTGTACACGTACTGTAGCATTTAACCACGATTAAAGTTGGAATAAATGTGATGTTGCCACGTGTCCCACTAATTGATTCCATAAAAGTTGTAACCGTTGGATATTTATAACTATGGTTATAAAGGATAAGAATAATATCCAATTACTGTTGACTTTCATTTAAGTTTGACTGTCTTGTAACGTATAACTCAGCAGCCTTTGCCATCCGTAGACTTGGCTCAGCACTTGCTGACCAGAATGACTCAGCAGCCTGCTGACAAGGTTACTCTGCTGATCTTCAAATACACTTGTTTTGTCCAACTGATAATACAAGATGAAGTTTAATACCAATGACTGATCTGTCAAGTGAGCTCACCCAACAGGACAAAGACCAATCCCCTTGGCAACTTCATTTGCTCAATTGTCCAAACATAAATAAGTACATGGAATTGTTGATACCAATGACTAATCTGCTAAGTGAGCTCACCCAACATAGCAAAGACTAATCCCCTTGGTGAATTCCAGTACACTGTTGATCATTAAAGTATATCAGTCAACTTTTATGATTCCAAGTTCAGTCCTTAATTTTGCAAATCTTTCACTATCCAATGGTTTTGTGAATATATCAGCAAGTTGATCTTCAGTAGGGATGTAAAGAACCACCACATCTTTATTTTCATCATGATCTCTTATAAAATGATGTCTCACATCAATGTGCTTGGTTCTAGAGTGCAAAACATGATTTTATGTGATTGTAATTGCACTTGTGTTGTCACACATTATGGGAATTTCTCTTTCTTCACTTCCATAATCCTTTAACTGTTGTCTTAACCATAGTATTTGTGCACAGCAACTTCCAGCAGCTATATACTCAGCTTCAGCAGTGGAAGTTGATATTGAATTCTGTTTCTTGCTAAACTAGGAAACCAGTCTATTTCCCATCAACTGACAGGTTCCTGTGGTGCTTTTTCTATCAATCTTGCATCCAGCATAATTAGAATATGAGTAGGATATAACCTTGAAGCTTCCATCTTTTGAATACCATATCCCTACTCCCAAAGTCTCTTTTAGATACTTGAGAATCCTTTTGATTGCAGCTAGGTGACTCTCCTTTGGTTTTGATTGAAATCTTTCACAAACACCTACAGCAAAGGATATATCAGGTCTGCTGGGAGTGAGGTACAACAGGCTGCCTATCATCTTTCTGTATAAAGTCTGATCAACATCTTTGCCTTCTTTGTCTTCATCTAATCTAATGTTGGTACACATAGGAGTTGACACTTTAGTGCTATTTTCCATGCCAAAATTCTTCAGTAACTTCTTGGTGTATTTGGTTTGATGAATGAAGATTCCATCTTTCATTTGTTTGACTTGTAATCCCAAAAGTAGTTCATCTCTCACATCATACTCATTTGGAACTTGCTTTTCATGAGATTAGCAAACTTTTCACATAGCAAATCATTTTCAGAACCAAAAATTATGTCATCAACATAAATCTGTACCAGCAGGGTGATGTCTCCTTCATTGATTCTGAAAAGAGTATTGTCAATGGTTCCTTTGGTAAAACCATTGTCCACCAATATTTGAGATAGGGTCTCATACCATGCTCTTGGTGATTGTTTCAAACCACAAAGTGCTTTATTGAGTCTGTACACTTTATCTTCTTAATCTTTAACTTCAAAACCAGGAGGTTGCTGAACATAAACCTCTTCTTCCAGAATGCCATTCAGAAATACACTCTTGACATCCATCTGGTATACTTTGAAATTTTTGTAAGCAGCATATGCCAAGAATAATCTTATAGCTTCCAATCTTGCAACTGAGGCATATGTCTCATCAAAATCTATTCCTTCTGCTTGAGAATAGCCTTTTGCTACTAGTCTGGCCTTATTCCTTACAATAGTACCAGATTCATCCAATTTGTTTCTGTATACCCATTTTGTTCCAATTATATTTGCATGAATAGGCCTTTCCACTAGTGGCCAAACTTGATTTCTTTCAAATTCATTTAATTCCTCTTGCATAGCAATTATCCAATCTGGATCTGATATTGCTTCTTCAACAACTTTAGGCTCCATTTGAGATAGAAAACAAGTAAACATTGCTTCAAATTGTCTTCTAGTCCTCACACCTTGCTGTATATTGCCAATAACTTGCTCAGCAGGGTGATCCCTTAACCATTGTGGATTTTGGTTAGTTTGATTCTCAGGAACATCATCTTCAGTGGGGTTTTCTGTTGCTATAGTAGGGGATTCAGCAGATCCTTGAATTGCTTCAGTTGTTGCATCAGTAGTGTTACCAGCAGGGTGTTCAGCAGGGGCAGTGTCAAAAATCTTTAAGTCATTTACCCTTTCCAAAACATCAATACATTCAGGATCAGTGACTTGAGGATTCCCAACAGGTTCTGACACTTCATCTTCCATTCCAGTAAACTTTGGTTCATCAAATAGAACATGTATTGATTCTTCATGTTTCAGTGTCCTTTTATTCAGTACCCTGAATGCCTTGCTGACAGAAGAATATCCCAAGAAGATTCCTTCATCTGATTTTGGTTAAAATGTCTTCAATTGCTCCTTATGATTTAGTATAAAACATTTGCTTCCAAATGGATGGAAATAGGATATATTAGGTTTCCTTCCATTCCAAATCTCATAGGGTGTCTTCAGTAGCTTCTTGTTCACTGAGGTCCTATTTTGTGTATAGCATGCTGTGTTAATTGCTTCAGCCCAATATCTTTCAGGTAAAAGTGCTTCACAAATCATAGTCCTTCCTGCTTCTTTCAAAGTCATGTTTCTTATCTCAGCAACCCTATTTTGCTGCGGTGTACCAGCAGCAGCTAGTTGATGCAGCACACAATTCTGCTCACAATATTCTCTTATGACTTTATTGAGAAATTCAATACCCTTGTATGATCTGATCTTCACTACTGTCAAACTTTTCTCATTTTGCAATCTCTTCAAAAGTTCAGGCATCTTTTGAAGTGTTTCACTTTTCTTGTTCATGAATACTACCTAAGTGTATCATGAATAATCATCCACAACTACCACAGTGTACTTCTTTCCTGTCACATTTGTTGGTGTTACTGGTCCAAACAGATCAGTGTGCATCAGCTCCAAAACTCTTTTTGTTGATTGCTTAGTCTTTGACTTGAAGCTTGACTTGGTTTTTTTACCTTGCTGACAAGCATCACATATAGCATCCTTTTTGAATGTGATCTCAGGTAAACCAATCACTAACTTCTTTTTCACCAATTGATTGATATCATCAAAATTAAGATGATTCAACTTCTTATGCCACAACCAATTCAGTTCTGACTTAGTATGCACAATCAGGCATGTCTCTGGAACAACAGTAGACCAATCCACAACATACATGTTTTGTTGTCTTCTTCCAGCCAACACAACTTGATCACCTCTTTCACTAATGACAATACATGTGCCTTTGTCAAAAGTGACCTTGTAACCCATGTCACGAACCGTCCAGTGCTCAGTAGGTTGTAGTCCAGTCCTTCCACAAATGCAACATTCCTGATAGTTAATCCACTCCTCACCAGTGTACCATATCCTCTTGTGTATCCTGGTGTGTTCTTGTTGCCAAAATTCATTCTTGGACCATCCTTTGCCACATAATTAGTCAAATAGTGCTTATTCTTTGTCATATGTCTGGAACATCCACTGTCAAAGTACCAGACACCCTACAAAACAAAGTTAATGTATTTTATGTACCCAAAACTGTTTGGGTCCATAGTGGTCGGTGGTAAGCATGACCCTTGGCAAATTTCCATAAGGTCATCTTTGATAAGTATTATACTTTTGTTCATACATGTATTCCACACATCCATAAGGTCTAACATTTGGTTGTGTAGAATTGACATATGCTTTCTGGCCTTTTGGTATATAATGATGTTTGAAATGATTTCTATTGTTAGAAGCACTAGCATAACCATAGGTTTGCTGTCTGTTAGGAACACCTGTAATATGGAGTCTGCTGAGGTCTTGTATAAGTCCTCTGCTGAGGTTTTACCCTAGCAGTATGGTTATACCTGTTGTTTCTAGCAGTAGGGGCAGGAATATTCCAATATTCATCAGCAGGGAACAATCTACCTTTCCCCCCTGAGATAAGTATCCCTAGAATGATTGACATTTTTAGGTTTAGGATTCTTATCCTTGGAATATTTCTGATTTTTGCCCTTTGGTTGTTCAGCAGACTTGGCAGCAGGTCTGCTATCAGCAGGTCTAGAAGGTCCAGCAGTCCTACCTTGGATTTACCCCTTTTGTTAGGTACTGATGTCCTTTTTGACTTTTGGTTTTGCCTTTTTGAACCATTCTCAGTAGGTTTCACTACCTCAACAATCTTTTTGGGAGTTGGATCTTGTGCAGGTACAAACTTAGGACCAATTCTGGTACTAGGTTCAGTAACTTTACTGGATCCAATCATATTAGATTTTTGGGTTCCAAATCCAAGGCCTGTTCTATCACCATAAGGCTTTCCATATTTGAATGCAGTGGAGGAACAAGATTGTTCAGCAGATTCAGCAGCTCTTTTGAATGTACAGCAGACTTATGTTGATTCTGTCCAAACTCTTTTTCCTTTCCCTTGAGAATTCTTAATTCAGCTTTTAACTTTTCAAATTCTGTTTGAAGAGCTTCTTTTTCAGCCTTCACAATCTCATTACCAGATTGTATTTTCCTCAATTGATTAAGGATGGCATCCAAAGTTTCTTCATTGTCAGAATTTCTAGGATTTAAACCACAAGTTGATTCATAATCACTTTCAGCAGGAGTGTTTATAGATACAGAATTGTATACCTCCTCAGTTTCATCCATATTTGCCATTAATGCATAATCATCCATATCAGCAACAAGTGCAGTATCATCAGATTCATTTCCCTTTTCTGATTCAACTTCATATCCTGATTCATCTTCAGCAACCATAGCTTTCTTGCCAGATCTTCTTTGATGACTTTTGCTCTTCGGGAGGTCTGGACAATCTGGTCTAAAATGTCCATGCTTCTTGCAGTTGAAGCAAAGATAATCAGGTTCCTTCTTCTGTTTTAGTTCAGGACAGTCAGGTTTGAAGTGTCCTGGTTTCTTGCATTGAAAGCATAAGTAATCATTGTCTTTCTCGGATTCCTCCTTCTTCTTTTCACTATATTTCTTTGTGAAATTCCTTGGAGAACCCCTTCCAGTTTTCATCATTCTGATCTTCTTGCTTAGTAGGGCAATTTGCTCTTGCATCTCATATAGTATATCATCTTGAGCTCCTGATGATTCTTCTTGATGTGTAGCAGCCAATGCAGTAGTCTTTGGTTCTTCCTTTTCAGTCTCTGGTGTAAGTTTCTTACTGAATTCATAAGCCTTGAGATCTGAAAATAATTTGAAGGTGTCCTCTTCATGTAGAATTCTCATTTCTTCTATGGCAGTCACCTTCATCTCCCAAACTTCTTTTGCAGGTAGGGCTTCTAGGATTTTTGAATTGATTTCTTCTTTTGAATAATTTACACTCAGTAGAGTGAGTTCATCCATGATAGCGTTGAGTCTTGACTCCATTTGTTCAATAGTTTCATTTGGTTTCATTTTGAAATCTTGAAACTTCTTTTTGGCTACACTGATCTTGTTTTTCTTGATAGCATCAGTACCTTCATAGATTAATTGTACCTTATCCCTAAGTTCTTTTGCAGTCTTGCAATCCTTCACTTTTATGTACATATTTCTATCCAAGGTTCTATATATGATATCAATAGCAATATTGTTGAGGTTTTCTCTTTTTCTATCTTCAGCATTCCACTGTCTTTTTGGCTTTGGAACATACTGAGTTTCACTTCCCACTGTTACTGACTTAGTAATCTCCAGTGGTCCATCAGACAGCACATCCATCATCTCATCATGTGTTGCAGCTAGAAAAGCCAGCATACGACATTTATATTCATCAAAACGATCTAAAGAACACATCAACATTGTTCTAGCATACTGGTTGTTATCCATGATGCAAAGCCTTGAAAATCAGAAACTTGAAAAGTTTTCAAAGTGTTTTCACAAGCACAACAAGTAGGATTACTTCAGAATAGAAGCACTGCTCTGATACCAATTGTTGGTCCCTTGAAAAGGCTTTGGTTAAGTTTAGAGGGGGGTGAATAAACTTAACACTTAAAACTTTTGGAGTTAACAAACTCAGCAAGCTCAGTAGTCTGGTGACTGTTGATTTTACTGAATTTGTTGCAGCGGAATATATTCAAATTAAGCCTTATTACTTGTTGTTAAAATATGATACCAAGTATTAGATACTCAGTAGTGTAAGTGTGTGATTCAGTTGCTAGTTTCAGTAGGTTGATGTGCTTAATATACTAAATTCAGAAAGTAAATGCAGAAAGTAAATAGGCAATTTTTATAGTGGTTCCAGGTGGTGTAATCCTGTCAGTCCACTCTTCTCCTATGATGTTGGAGGTAATTCAGTAGAGATCTTTGAGGTTGCAGTTACAAAAATCCTAAGCTGTCTATCCTTCACCAATAACTATGGTTTCACAAACTGAATATTTGAAACAGGTAGGATTGCTGCTCCAAAATATTCCACTGGTCCTTGAAGGGTAGGATTGCCTCTTCACCAGCTCCACCACAAACAACAGTTCTTGACACCTAAGTGCTTCTCTGTTTTCAGCAGGTTTCTTGTGAAAGAAAGTTTGAATCAAGTAAGTGATTCAGGTTTCAGCAAATTGATCAGGATGAAATGATCAGCAGCTTGAGATCTTCAAGTGTGTAGACTTGATGAGACTTGATAGCAGGTAACACTTGAAGAATTTACTGGATCAATAGCTTTTAGCTCGGTAATGTCAGCAGGGTGAATTTCTTGATAATAGACTTGATAGCTTCAATAGATTATTTGTTGTTCATCAATTTTCATCACTTGCATCTGAATCAGAAGTCCTCTATTTATAGTAGAGAATCCTGTGACTTATGTTTGAAATTCAAACATAGCCGTTTCAGATTTGTCTCTATCTTGACTTGCTTTTTCTGACTGTTCATGGGACTGACACAGACAGTTGCTTTTTGACAGTTTTCCAGTCTGTCCACCCTATGACTTGTATCCATTGAATAAAGCTCTGAATCTTTCCAACATCCCTTTAATCTTAGCCATTGATTTTTTGACAAGATCAAGAATTGTTATCAGTCCTTATCCTTGTAATCTTCCAATGTAACCTTTGATTAAATTGAGATATACATTCAGCAGGTTCCTGTGTGTGTAAGTATGCTGAAATGCTTGTCAGTCAGCTATTCCAAGTTTGTTGTGTTTATAAAACACTGCAGCTGACTTCTTTTCATCTAACTTTTTGTTATGAAGTTAGAGTACACCATTTTGATCATAACCAAGTTCCAAACACCACTTAACATATGGAATTTAGACCTTGTACATAAGGTATATGTAATCAGTTTAGGCCATCACAGACTTCCTTAAATTCTGATTCCAAAGCCTTGACTTTGAATACTAAGTTTGATCCCTTAGCCTTCAATAACGAGTTTGAGCCCTCGGCCTTCGTCTTTAATGTAACACGTTCAACAGTGTTATTTGCTCTATAATAATGTGTATAATGGATGTCCAAAACTCAAAAATAGTTTACATATTATGTAATGGACATTAATTAATATCATTCACTCCATTTACAGTCCATTGGATTCCAAATTCACTCCATAATCATCCAATAGTTTTCATTGCATGGGTTAGAAACTTTTGATAGTTGAATGTATTGTGTTGTACCTATATATTCATACCTTTCGTTAGAAGTGATCGGTAGAGATAAAGTAAAAAGAAAAGCTCAATCTTTCTTTTGTCTACGTCTTTGCTCTTATACTTGTTGTTTGTTTTCTATTATTTTATAACACCCTATTATTAATTAATAATACCCGTCCTTTTGGGGTTGATGTATACTTGATAACAAAATGGAGCAAAGGATCATGTTTTTCATTCACAGCAAGAACATTTACATATAGTCATTATATTAGGACATTTGTCTCTAGCTCATTACACCACTTGTTCAAGAGAATATATCTTAGATATTAAACTCTTAGATATTACAAATAAGTCCCTTAAGATCTAGGTGTTACTGTTTATTCTAACATCCCCCTTCAAACTAAATGAGGGTGATATTCAACATTTGGTTTGGTCCTGAAAGGAACAAAAGCAGTGCTGGACAAGACTTTTGTGATGATATTTGCAGGCTGCTCATTTGATGGGATGTAGTCCACCACCAAATCACCATTAATAACTTGATCTCTGACATAGTGAACATATATCTCAATGTGCTTGGTCCTGGCATGAAAAATTGGATTTTGTGCTAAGAAATTTGCGCTGATGTTGTCACAATATAACACTGGTGAAAAGATGCGAGTTGAATACGAAGTTCCTTCAAGAGAGACTTAAGACAAGTAATCTCTGCTGCGGCATTTACCATACTTCTATATTTAGATTATGTCTAGATCTTGAGACAACATGCTATTTTTTTTAGCTCCAAGTCACAAGAGAGTCACCAAGATACATATAGTGTCCAGCCACCGATCTTCTATCATATTTACAGCATCCTCAATCTGCATCACTATATCCAGTGAGACAAATAGCAGCATCAGTATAGGCAGTGAGACTAAGTGTGCCTTGTGACTTGAAGTGTTGTCCAAAGTCCATTGTTCCTTTTAGATATCTTAGAACTCTTTTCAAAGCCTGCCGATGAACATCACTAGGGGAGTGCATGAATTGACTTAAGGTGTTGATAGCAAAGGCTACATCTGGTCTTGTAAATGTCAAATACTGATGTGCACCTATGACACTCCTATACAAGGAAGGATTATTCATAGAAGTACCTTCTTCTGGAAGAAAGGATTTACCTGTCACCATAGGAGAACAATGTTTGACATTCTCCATGTTCAGTTTGTGCAGTTGCTGTTTGAGATAGTGTCTTTGAGTAATAAGTATGCCATTTGTGTCCCTGTGAGCTTCAACACCAAGAAAGTGACTAAGTTCTCCCAGATCCTTCAAAGGAAACCTGCTATTGAGCAATTTGATGAATTTCTGAATTGCATCAGTGCTATTGCCAGTGATCAAGAAATCATCAACATAAACCAACACATAAAGGAGTCTGTCGTTGTGCCTCAAAATGAACAGAGATGTATCTGACACGACGAATGTGTGAACCCCTATTGAATTATTTGTGTCTTAAGTTCATCAATCCAAGCTCTTGGAGCTTGTTTTAGACCATATAGAGCCTTTTTCAAGTGACATACATAGCCAGGTTTGTTGCTATCAGTAAACCCTTCAGG
Source organism: Gentiana straminea (assembly GCA_036785695.1). NCBI lineage: Eukaryota > Viridiplantae > Streptophyta > Magnoliopsida > Gentianales > Gentianaceae > Gentiana > Gentiana straminea. The sequence continues at coordinate 12,314,322 of JAVUPR010000113.1, read as the reverse complement.
CTGGGTTATATACAATGAATATAGAGTCTTTCATTTAGAAAGGCATTATTTATATCAACTTGATGAATACCCCAATTCATGGATGCTGCAATAGATAGGATTACTCCGATTATCCCTGCCTTGGCCACATGATTGAGGGTTTATGTATAATCAATGCCTTCTTTTTTGATTGAACCCTTTAGCCACCAACCTTGCTTTGTGTTTTAAGACACTCCCATCTGGTTTCAACTTGGTTTTAAAAATCCTTCTTGTTTCCCACCAAATTATGTGATGGATGATGAGGCACTAACTCCCAGGTTTGGTTCTGTAATGGGGCTTGGTATTCTTCCTACATAGATTTTACCCATTTTGGATGATGAGGCACTAACTCCCAGGTTTGGTTCTGAACTCTTTTGACAAGTTGGATCTTCACTGAAAAGAGGCTGAATCTGCTACAGGCCATTTGCCAGGGTTCCTTCCAGAAGTACTCTTTTTGACACTTTGTCTTTTACAAAACATTTAGAGCCATAAATTCAACAAAAACATTATTGTCAGATGTTAATCTAGAAATGCTAATCAAATTCTTTTTTATGTGAGGGACATGAAGGATATCATGCAAATGCATATTATGTTCAATGATAGAGTGTCATGTGTGTGCTATAAGCAATTTTTGGCCATTACCAATAGTTAAGGACTCATAACCATCATACTCGGATTGGATCTATAGATTTTCCATGTCAGAGGTTACGTGGTTGGTTGCTCCATAATCTGCATACCAACTTGGATCCCCCACCATTTTTGGTGTGGTAAGATAAGCACCTACTTGCCTATTTCCACTTTTTTAGATTGCCATTACCCTAAGAATTGGTATTTGACTCATATATGTTCCAAGCATTCTGATGCAATATGACCAACCTTAAGACATATCTGACATGTAGGTCTTGGTCCATTGCTAACACCTCTACCATTTCCTCTACCTCCTCCCCGGGATCTACCACCTCTTCCTGATCCCTGTTGGCCTCTTCCTCTCGACTGTTCTGGGGTCTGGAACCTCTATTTCTTCCTTGATACATCTGAGCAATGTGAGCACTAGATTGAGACGGATCTAGTGCAGATAAAGAATTAAACCTTGCAATCAGACGTTCATGAGTGAACAACTGTGACTGAACTTCAGGCCAAGATAGGGAACCAACCCTTGATGTGATAACAATCACAGACTCATATTCCAAGGTAAGGTCTCCAAGAGTGGCCAGAATCAACTCTGATTGTGAAACAAGGTATTCAAAAGATGCCAGTTCATCCCCATGAGTCTTCATCAATGCCAAATAATCTACCATAAACTTGCTTCATTTCTCTCGTTTTGGTCAGGGCATCTTTTAGTTCTAAAACTTGTGATTCAGCTTGATTGGTATGGAGAATCTCAAGAGTACGCCAAACCTCAGCAGCAGTACCACATCTAACAACTTCAAGGAGTGCTTGTTCAGTCATAGATCCAAGAATCCATACAAGTATAAGAGCATCCATCGTCCTAATCATCATACGCTGGATTTTTGAAAGGAACTACTGGATTGCCTGTTGTATAAACATACTCCGGTGGTTTGGGCTTTGTTCCAAACACATGACCTTCTAAACGATGGTCTCTGATGACTGGTAATATGGATGTTGGTCCCTTGAAAAGGCTTTGGTTAAGTTTAGAGGGGGTGAATAAACTTAACACTTAAAACTTTTTGGAGTTAACAAACTCAGCAAGTTCAGTAGCCTGCTGACTGCCCAGTAGTCTACTGACTGTTGATTTTACTGAATTTGTTGCAGTGGAATATATTCAAGTTAAGCCTTGTTACTTGTTGTTAAAATATGATACCAAGTATTAGATACTTAGTAGTGTAAGTGTGTGATTAAGTTGCTAGTTTCAGTAGGTTGAAGTGCTAAATATACTAAATGCAGAAAGTAAATGCAGAAAGTAAGTAGGAAATTTTATAGTGGTTCTAGGTGGTGTAATCCTGTCAGTCCACTCTTCTCCTGTGACGTTAGAGGTAATTCACTAGAGATCTTTGAGGTTGCAGTTACAAAAATCCCTAAGTTGTCTGTCCTTCACCAATAACTATGGCTTCATAAACTAAACACTTGGAACAGGTAGGATTGCTGCTCCAAAGTCTTCCACTGGTCCTTGAAGGGTAGGATTGCCTCTTCACCAGCTCCACCACAAACAACGATCCTTGACACCCAAAGATGCTTCACCGTCTTCGGCGGAGTTTCTTGTAAAAGAAAGTTTGAATCAAGTAAGTGATTCAACTTTCAACAGCTTGATCCGGATGAAGTGATCAGCAGCTTGGAATCTTCAAGTGTGTATACTTGATGTAACTTGATAGCAGGTTACACTTGAAGAATTTACTAGATCAGTAGCTTTAAGCTCAGTAACATCAGCATGGTGATTTCTTGATAGGAATCTGATAGCTCAAGATTGATTGTTATTTTTCATCAACATTCATCACTTGTTTCTGTATCAAGGGTCTTCTATTTATAGGTGAGAATCCTTGTGACTTATGTTTGAAATTCAAAACATAGCCGTTTCAGATTTGTCCCCATCTTGACTTGCATTCTGTCCCTGTACATAGTACTGACACTTTGTCGGTTACCTTTTGACAGCTTTTCGGGCTCGTCCACCCTTTGACTTGTGGATAAAGCTCTGAGTCTTTTCAACGTCTCTTTAATCTTAGCCATTGATTTGTTGACAAAATCAAGAGTTGTTATCTATCCTTATCCTTGTAATCTTCTAATGTAACCTTTGATTAAATCGAAATATATATTCATCAGGTTCCTGTGTATGTAAGTCTGCTAAAATACTTGTCAGTCAGATGTCCCAAGATTGCTGTGTTTATGAAACACTGCAGCTAACTTCTTTTTATCTAACCTTTTGTTATGAAGTTAGATTACACCAATTTGAACATAACTAAGTTCCAATCACCACTTAACTTATGGAACTTAGACCTTGTACACAAGGTATATGTAATCAGTTTAGGTCATCATAGACTTCCCTAAATTTTGATTCCATATCCTTGACTTTAAACACTAAGTTTGATCCCTTAGCCTTCAGTAACTGAGTTTGAGCCCTCAGCATTCAGTCTTCAACAGGTTCCTAAACTAGTCTACTGACTCATATACCTTACTGACCTGACTTTTACAATGCTTGTTTGATCAAACCTATACAAAGATCAAACTCTAATAAACCTATACATTTGATCTAGAACTTTTTGCCTTTGCTCTATAACAGCTAGTCTGGCACTCATCACTAAAACTTAAAATATGTCCAACAACGGAGTATTCCATAGCAAGTAGTTTGTGCGGTTGAGCTTGACTGTAAAAATCGGAGTTAAGTTACCTTCAAATGAAGCTGAGCTAGTAATAGTGGGTAGGTTTTGAGAGAAGGGAGATGACCGGAAAAGGGTGGATGGGATAGCACCTGAGAAAGGTGGAGTTGTGAAGTTTAGGACGGGTATAGAGGAAGATGGGCTGTTGAAGGTGATGGATGAAATGTTTTGAGCTGGGATCGGTTGTGTAGATGCAGGAGCAGTCTGTGTGCTTCCTGCCGGAGCTATGCTCCCGGAGGCGGCCATAGCCGGAAGAGGTTGAAGGCTCTGATACCAACTTTGATAACAGAATAGAGAAAAGGAACCACTTGTTCTGGGAATCTATCTTAGATACTAGTGGTTGGGTATGCGTGCGTTTCGGCATGCCGTTTCCAAGGAATCTCAATTATATATTACTGATAAGTGCATATACAAGTAATGTTGAGTTTTTTAATATGTAAATATTATATATATGAAAGTTGTTAGAGAATGTTGAATGAAATTAGAAAGCATAGAAGAGTAATGTATATATATTTATACATATGAACAATACGATAAAAAGCCATCCATTTTACAGACATAAATAAGCTCATCCAAGAGGAAAATTAGCATACTACACTTAAATACACCACATCTTCCATGTCATGTTGCATTTATTCAATACAATTGTAGTTCTATGTATCAGGTAAATAACTTAGAATTCAAGTCACAGTACAATATTTATTTACCACATCAAAGCCAGTTAAAACACAAGCAGTACCTCTGCAAGAACTTCTTGTATGAGAGCTGCTCAGCCTTGGAAATCTGCTCAGGGGTGCTCATGAGCTCAACAGATCTGGTGGGTGAATTAGGATCTGCATCCATAACTCTCGTATCCTGAATCATTGCACCAGAATGTAATTGAAGGTACTTGATGATCTCACCACCTTTGCCGATAATAACACCAACTCTTCCATTTGGCACGTCAATTTTCTTGCTTGTGCTAGAGTGTCCATATGAACTTGTCGGTGGTGAAGCCATAGAAGCATAAGACTTCTGATATATACATGAATAAAATAAACTTATTATTAGAGAGATTTCACTATGATGACCACGTAAATTAAATCCTCCAGAACCAAACCATGTAATGATACAATCCTGATTACACTTCAATATAAACGCTAGGACGTACCAAAAGTGAGCAAGTGTTCATATTGAATGTACAAATTATGTATCACAGCAAACAAAAAAATTCATTGACCGTGTACTTCTCGCAACCTTACCCGCAAGCATAGTCCATGACATTTACTTTAAATACATAAGCATAATTGGAGACATCTACAAGATAATATCAACATAGAAGTTGCAACTAACCTAACATAAGCCTTTGAGAAAGCTCATATCTTGCTAAAATAAAGAAGCAGCTTGAAACAGTAGCTAACAGAAAAGCTATTAGCTCTAGGGTTGAAAAGTGTGAACTTCCTTCAAGCATATAGCAACCAACACCTCTTGCCACCAAACGATCTGCATTTGTAAATTTATAAATTAAAGACTTGAGGCATATGATATATCAAACTTTGATCAAGGGTAAAATAATTTTGGCCTAAAATAAGCTGCACGTAACATGATGACTCATCCTCTTCCTATCATAGTCATTCCAAAACATTGTATGATGTCTCAGTCCTTGCTGCAGTTCTAAGCAATGAACTCAACTCTAACTTAGCAGAAGAATGAACAAATTTAAGGGTCACATAACATCGAGAGAAGATGAAAGAAGAATAGTCCAGCCACCTTAAGCAATCCAAAAAAGGAATATATGCATATCGAATTTGTCATTTTCTTTCTGTGAGAAGAAATTTTCTTTTACATATGACATTATTTAACAAACAAAATAACAGAGGCAGAGCAGGTAGTTTCAACAATAACTACCTGATCTATTCGGAATTGTTGTATATGCTCCAAAACTCATCAGTTTTAATCTCCCCCTTTTTTCAGTAAAATATCTACATGACCTAAAAGATGTTTATTTTATAACAGTATCAACTAAAGATTATCACCAAGAAAATTTAACAGCCATGAGTTAAAGTAACATCGAATTTATTCTTGACAATAAATGAATGGGATGAGCATGATGAAATGACATGTTACTCTTTCGACAACATATAGGTGTTCTCTTAATATTGACCTGTTATTCTTTTCCCACAGAAACCACAGTTTTTATGCACAGTTTAAGAAGAGCACTTACACAATAACAGTACAAAAATAAACTGAAGAGGAGCACATACGCAAATGTAATTAAACAGCAGAACGATCACAAGAATACCTGGGAGGAAGAAGCCATTGCAAGAAAATCCAAATGAAGGAGTTAGACAACCAGCTATGGTGAAACCAGGACAACCTCCAAGTAACCCTGCAAGGCAGAAGAGTCACTACACAATTTAGAACAAAGACCATATCATCTCTGAAAGTGCATCCTCCATATTCAAACAAAGACAAGCATAAATGAACAGCAACACTTAAATGGAAAACACATGATTAAACAAGCAAATATAAAGACATTTACCATAAAAGAATACTGTAATAAGAAAAGACTCTAACTACTCTAGGAACATGTATTGTAGAAAAATTCACTTACTGTTATCAATCAACCACAACTTACCTTGGTACAGTATTTTTCATTAAGAACAAAGTGGAACAAACATGTATAAGAGGCAAATATAAAGTACAACTCACATGTAAAATCCCTTGTTATCGCAACTATCAAATGCAATCAATCCATCTCTTACCAAGAGCAACAAGCAACCACAATGCCTGATGAAAAATGTTCTGCAATCTTAACAACACAACAACTAAAGCCTAACTAAACCTCTTTTATTAACATGAAAGAGGTAGATCTAACATGACCTTTTACTCTCAGAAAAGACAATAAGAAAGGCTAAATGAACACTAAAAAGCAACTGCAATAAGACATAACAAAAAATTATGCACAACACATTGTACTTATGACTAATCCAGCAGTAACAATGATTTACTAAACCCCTCGAATGAACACAGAAAGAACACACTTCACAGTAAAAAATCTCCACATTCTTTTACACATAAACAACAACTACATGCCGGATTTAATAAACCCCAGCACAATATATACATAGAACAATTTATGAGGCACAAAAAAAGCACATGCAGGCCAAACACAAAAGAGTAAAAGACATACCCCAAATCACCAAATCAAGCCTGAGAAGTAAATGCACAGCAAAGGATTTTTCTGAAAGTGAACAAGACTCAGAGACCTGTGTAAAATGAAATGAATACAAAAGATATATTATACAAAGCCAAAGGAAAGCTTTACCTGCTAGGAAACTTCGTATCTCGGATATAGAGGCTCTTTTCCAAATGGTTGAGCAGAAATCCGGTGGATGAAGGAGGGAGTCTCTCCCTATAATCTCATACCTGACATACACATCCATCGCACATCAGCCCTTGCTAAAATCCACCGGAAAATACACTATATCCGCCGACTGCTGCAGGATTGAACTGACGGAAATTTGTTGGAATGACAGAATAAGCGACTGAAAGGACTCTGATAAGCAGAAACTTCGTCGAAGCTAACTTGATTTATCTGGAAACAGTTGTATTTCCCAAAAAAAATAATCCGATCTAAATGAGTAATAAAAAGAAGGGAAAAAGCAAAACTCTACATATAATAAATAAAATATGTAGAGTTTATGACACATTTTCGACTCGACATGCGACCAACACAAATATAATAATACAAGATATGATGCACCGACATTTCAACACGGACGCCGTAACGCCACATTTGGACATGGCACACGACAAATACGAGCAAGTGTCGGTTGATAAAAATTACCGAATCGAACAAAACTGATTAACTGAAAGACCGAACGAAAAAGAACCATGTTAGATATGATTGGTTGAGATTTAATATTTTGGTTTTCAAAATAGTCAGAACCAAAGTAAACCGAACCGTGAACACCCTTAAACAAATACAATAAAGGAGAAGTAAAGAAAGAAAGAAAGAAAGAAAAAAAACATAACTCGAACAAAACTGATTAATTGAAAGACCGAACGGGAAAAAGCCGTGTAAGATACGATTGGTTGAGATTAATATTTTGGTAAAATCGCACAAAACCGATGAATTAAAAATATAGACTAAACAAAACCATGTATGATATAGTTGGTTTTAATTTCTTATTTTGGTTTTGAAAAAAGTTAAAAGTGAAGTAAACCGAACCACAAACATCCCTAAACAAATATAATAGAGGAGAAGGTAAGGCAAAAAAAAAAAAAAAAAAAAACATAGCTGGACACGTGGCATGAAGGGAGCAATCCCCCAAGGGAGCAAAAAAAAAACATAGCTGTAAACGAGCCGAACCCTACCGAACCCTGGCAGGGTTCGGCTCGGCTCGGTATGTTCGAACCTTAGGCTCGGCTAGGCTCGAAATGGCCGAGCCTTATATTTTCATTATTCGGCTCGGGTTCGGTCTGGTATTTGGGGAAAAAAGCTCGGCTCGGTTCGGCTCGAACATGTCGAACCGTTCGAACATGTTCGGCTTGAACTCGGGTTTTAAAAAAAAATCGAACATGTTCGGCTCGGTTTTAAAAAACATGCTCGGCTCGAACTGTATATGAATTTATGATATCCGAGCCGAACATGTTCGAACATGTTCGGCTCGACCACCGAATATCTAATTTGTAAGGTTCGGCTCGAAGTTCGAACCCACGAAACGAGCCCGAATCGAGCTATTTCGAGCCGAATACTCCGGATCGAATCGAATACTTAGGTTCATTTACAGCCCTACCCCCAACCCAAAAAAACAAAGAGGAATAGATAGGTAGATATATAAAACTCTTAGATATTACAAATAGGTCCCTCAACATCTAGGTGTTAGTGTTTACTCTAACATGTATAATATAGAATACTATTAAATCATGTAGTAAACATCATATGAAATGCTAGAAACACCGGCACATTACCACATCTAACCGAAACTCCTAAAAACCCCCTTCGCTGAATTTCCATATACCTTAACCTTTGCCTCCGTTTTCCTCTTCAAACCATTCTCATCAATTCATCTAAAACAAATAATCCTTACAACAAAGTATCAATAACAAACATCATCAAATGGGTGAGGTAACCTACTCGTCATAATTACTCCTCTAACCACCAAACAAATATTTCCTGGGTTTTCTGATTTGTATTGTATCTGTATGTGTGTTAAATTATTATTTTATATATGTTTCAGAAAGATGACAATGAAGGGCAAGGAGATAAGAAGATCAAAGGAGAAAAGAAGGGTACTGGAGGGGAAAGCATTGAAAGGGAGAAGAAGAAGAAGCCGGCAGCAGAGGCGGCGGACGTCGGTGGTGGTGGTGGTGGAAAGGAGGAGGAAGACGGCCTAACCACCACCATCGCCTTGAAGCTCGACTTGCATTGCGACGACTGTGCCCAGAAAATCAGACGTTTCATTAGAAATTACAATGGTACAATTACATTCTTATCTTTTTAATTCTTCTTCTTCTTTTTTCTCTTTATATTAGCAGTATATAAATTTAGATTCTACTAAGAAAAATCCCCTGATTGCTTTAATTACCCAATACCCTAGTTTGGACCAGACCAATATTTCATATCCTTTGCATTTTCTTAAATTTAAAATAAAATCCGAATTTTAAAAATTACTCGAGCTAGGAAGTTGTATAAAACCAGCTGATCGAAGAAGAAATAATACGTTGGTTTAATTTTTTCTGACTAAATTTTAGTCCTAGTTTCATAGCGAGGAAAAGTTAAAATTGGTTTGATAATTGAAATTGATACAGTAATTATTGTAGAAGAAATTGCCAAATGGCAGAATTAATTTAGCTAGCACAGCACAGCAGAATTCAGAAACGTATGATGAATTAATTATACAGAGGAGTAAAATTTTATTTTGTTTTGTTTGAAACTCTGACTGAACTTGAAGGAGTGGAACGAGTCAAAGGAGACTCCGCCGGCGGCATATTGACGGTGAAAGGGAATGTGGACCCCAACTGGCTTCGTGCTAAGGTTGAAAAAAAGACGCAGAATAAGGTGGAACTTGTCCTCCCTATTTCTCATCAGCCTAACAAGGACGGTGGTGGTGGTGGTGGTGGCGGCGACGGCGGTGGTGGAGGAGACAAAATAGCTGACGATAAAACCGATAAGAAAAAGTCCGACGACAAAAGCAAAGCAAAGAAGCCTGACGACAAAGTCAAGAAGAAAATTGCCGACGAGGTCAAGCAGGATAAACCCCAAGAGAAAGTTAAGCACAAGAAACACGAAGAAATGAACAAAGACGATCACAACAAGCCAAAACAGGTAATTAAGGGTGAATCACATCAAAATACCGGGATTTTTTTTATCCCTAAAAAAAAAAAAACAAAGTACCTTTTTTTTTCGGAAGGAGGTGAATCAAAATACCTAAGTTATTTTTTTTTTTTTGGGCAACACTTTAATGGGTGCGGATCCTCTGCTTTTGTATCGATCCCAGCTTTACCCAGTTTTTCACCAGATATCCAGGTGGTTATCTGTGTTCGTTTTTTTTAATTTTATTTTTCACTAGATATCCACCTGGATATCGGTGAAAAAAAATGAGTAAAGGCGGGATAAAAAGAGAGGATCCGCACCCCACTTTAATAGACGTATCACTCACGCAGTAAGTTGCCTTAATGAAAACCACTAGAGAGTCTAAAACCACTAGAGAGTCTAACCTGGTTATACAATGGGGAGATCAGATATCGAACCCTGCTAGGCAGGGACGGACCTAGAAGGTGGCTTGGGTGGGCGTAGCCCATCTGGTGTTTATTTTCGGTACACTAAAAACCTTATATAATTCAGTCAAACATATTTAGTTTTCTTAGTCCAGTCCACCCGACCATACGAATATAGTCTTTGTTTAGCCCACCTGACCACAAATTTCTGGTTCCGTCCCTGCTGCTAGGGCCGACAAACTTGATACATCCACTATACAAGGTGATATTCACCACACAGTTTTCATTTATTGATTCTCATGCCTATACACTTTAATCAACAGCACTACATCTTATTCAATGGCAAAGAGTACCTCCAATGGGAGGTTGATAAAATTTCTTAAAGCTTTATAAAAAGCTTTGGCCCATTGGAGAAGTGCCAACTTGGAAAGGTTTTTTTACAAAAGGTTCAATTCTATGAACCGGTTGATGGTCTGACATTCTTGCTTTTTGTTGTTTTTTTTTGTTTTTTTTGTTTTTTTTTCCTTAACAGCTTTCAATGTCTATTTTCTTTTTTCCTTTAATGATGTCAAAGATTTATAAAATAATGATGCGGCGGTATGTAAAGTTTTATGATTGTGAAGAAAATGTTTATAGAAAAAAGGTTTATAAGTTGAATGACGTGACACAGTTATAAACCTTTTAAATGGTTTATGATTGGAGATACTCTAAAAAACCATAGTGAACATATCATTTTTAACTTTATTTATATGATTCAATAGGTCACACAACAACTTGATACATCCACTACACAACACATATTATGTAGGTGATATTCACCACACACTTTTCATCCATTGATTTTCATGGCTACACACTTTAATCAATTAGCACTACATCTTAATCAATGGCTAAAAAGTCGTTGTGAACATATCATTTTCCAACCTTTAAACCATTGATTTTTTTGGGCCACATCAGCTTTATACATTCACTACACATATATTGTGTAGGTGATATTAACCACACACTTTTCATCCATTGATTTTTATTGCTACACACTTTAATCAATAGCACTACCTCATAATCAATGGCTAAAAAGCCGTAGTGAACATATCATTTTTCGACTTTTAAACCATTGATTTTTTTGGGAACCATATTATACAATAAATCTCACATAATAATCAATGCCCCAAAGTATGTTGTGTAAAATGTTGTGGCTATATTGTTGTAGCATTATCACTACTCCTTCTTGTATATTTCGTGTTTGTTGAAGTATTTGACACATTGATTTTTAAACCATTGATTTTTTTGGGACTCATATGATTCAATATGTCACACATCATAATTAATGGCCAAAGTATGTTGTGTACAATGTTGTGGCTATTTTGTTGTGACATTATCACTACTCCTTCTTGTATATTTCATGTTTGTTGAAGTATTTGACACAATAAATTTTAAACCATTGATTTTTTTGGGACTCATATGATTCAATAGGTCTCACATCATAATCAATGACCCAAAGTATGTTGAGTAAAATGTTGTGATCATTTTATTGTGGCATTATCACTACTCCTTCTTGTATATTTCATGTTTGTTGAAGTATTTGACACAATAAATTTTAAATCATTGATTTCTTTGGGACTCATATAATTCAATAGGTCTCACATCATTATCAATGACCCAAAGTATGTTGTATACAATGTTGTGACCATTTTGTTGTGTCATTATCACTACGCCTTCTTGTATATTTCATGTTTGTTGAAGTATTTGACACAAAAATGTTTTTTGATTCGTACACAATAAATTATTTGGTTCTTTAACAGAAATATTACTTCCGTCCTATAAAGAGTGTGCTGATTTAAAAAAATAAAAAATTGTCCTCTAAAAATGTCTATAAAAAAAACCCATAATTCATTTGCATATTGTTTCCAAACATATCTCTACATAACATTAAATATTCCTATGCTAATTTTAACATTCCAATTTTTTTTTAATTACGTGATAAAGGTATATATATGTGATTTAGTTCTTAAAGTATAACACATAATATTAATTCATTTCTTAATTTATGTTGGAAAACAAAACAAAAAAACGTACAATTCTTATAAGGCTGGGTTAGTAATTGTTTTTTTTTTTTTTTTTTTGGAGGAAGGGTTAGTAATTGTTAACAAAAGCCTATGAAATATATTTTATATTAACCAATTTGATAAAATCAATACTTATTGTACAATAGAGTTTCCTTATGTTTTATATTATATGAAAGTTAACTTTTGCATGTATTTATTTATTTATTCAGGCTTTAGGCGGTACAGCTGTGTTAAAGATTCCATTGCACTGTGATGACTGTGCGCAGAAGATCAAACGGATCATGAAGAAGATTGATGGTAATGTACAACGATTAAAAGTGAATAATCCCCTATAAAATAAAAATAAAAAACTGAATAAGTCATTTTAATCATTTTATTTTTCAGAATTTACGACATTCAATAATTTTATTAATATGTTTCTCTAAAAATAAAAAAAAAAATTATATGACCTTTGTATTTCAGGGATAGAAAAGGTATCAATAGATAATGAGAAAGACTTGGTGACTCTAGAAGGGACGATGGACATGACGGAGCTTACACCATATCTAAAAGATAGATTGAAGAGGAAAGTGGACATTGTTTCACTCAACATAAACGACAGTAGTAGTGGAGGAGAAAAGAACGGAAAAGAAACCGCAGCTTGCGGAGGTGACAAAAAAGAAAAAACAGGAAGTGGAAACAAAGAAAAGAAAGAGAAAGCCGACGGAGGTGGTGATGACAAGAAAGGGAAAGCCAACGGTGGTGGTGGAGAAAAGAAAGAAAAAGAAAGTAATGGTGCAAGTGGTGGTGGAAACAAAAAAGACAATGAAGGCGGCGGGGGTGATGGGAAGAAAGAGAAATTAGCCTACGAAGGTGGTGGTGGTGGTGACGGGAGTGGTGGTGGCGACGGCGGGGTTGGCGAGAAGCATGTTGATTATTCTAAAGGCGGTGAAGACAAAGGCAAAGCTAAAATTGAGGAGCCAAAGGTTGAGGTGAGCAAAATGGAATATCAAGGGTACGGTATACCTTATACATATTTTGGGGTACCTCTTTCTCACCATAGTTATGTTAATCAAGACTTGAGCACAATCCATAATCCCGGATATCATGCTAGTACAAGTTATGTCGTAGAGTACAAAGATCCCTCTCATCACCATCTCCACCACGTTCACCAACCACAAATACCTCATCTACCACTAACATACTTACCAACTCCACATGATCATATGTTGAGCGACGAAAATCCAGATACTTGTTCTATAATGTAAAATTTGAGAGATACATTTGGTTGGATGATCAGAGTTTTACCTTACCTTCTAACTATTGTGTGAAACGAAAGACTAATAACGTACTTATCACTTGCAACCACAATCATCATGTAAACTTATCGATGGTAATGAGTTTTTTTTGATTGATCAACATATATGATGATGAGAGTGGTTGAAATGTGGTATAAGATTTTTATGCGGAACAAATCACATTAGGTGATTTTGTAGATTTGAGAAAGATTTTCATTTTCGGAAAAAGCAAATTAAGTTCTCTTTTACAAGTTTTAATATGCCGATTCTTCTTGAGTTCTTGTATTGTTCTTAACTGCTCCTCAACCGTTGCTTTCAAGCCGCTAATTGTAGAGTCTTTTTCAAAGTTCTGTTTTTCGAGTTGAGCAACTCTTTCTGTAAGCGAATGATTCCTTCTTATGTCCACCTCTTGATGTTGCATCATTTGTTGATCAGCATTTTGGTTTGGAGTAAGCTCAATAAATCTTTGTATGTACTCTTTCGACTTACCAATCTTGTCTTCAAGCTGTTCAGTTTTTAATTTTGCCCTTTCGTAATCTGTCAATAAATTATTATTTGACATCTTCACATTCTCTAGTTCACATATCAACTGATTTTTTTTTGTAGCAATTGCTTCATCCAATGATTTTTCATATCTTTATTCTCAGCAGCCATGGCTTCTTTTTGTCCAATCAGATTCACTTGTTCCCACTTATAAGTTTCCAAAATTTCTTAAAGCTTTGATATTTCTTGTTCATGGCCCTGCACCATTGTTTAAAGATTTGATATTCCTTGTTCATTGCCTGCACCATTGCTTGAAGCTTTGATATTTTTTTGTTCATCGCACTGAAAAAATATTTCATGTTATTGTGATGTTACTGTTACTGTGCATTTCATATTCATTGACTTGTAGTTTCATGTTGTTACTATACATGCATTGTATGAACTAACTGTGAAATGTTTCTCTATATGCATTGATTATGTTTTATGTTTCTTACATCTTTGTCTTTGGTTTTTTTCTTCGATGCTGTTTTCATTTCTCTTTCCAAGTGCTGTTGTTGTTTCTTCCATCTGAGTTATTAAAGGAAAGAAAAATGTGTTACTGTTAGTGAATAAAAAAGGTTTGAATAGTTTGAATATGTAGACATACCTGATTCGGCTCATTTTTTTCAACTTCAGTTGATGACTGTGAAAGTGATGAGAATGTAGGCATATCAGAGATATGAGATCCACGTTGAACATGTTCAGGCTCCTTTATTCTGCAAGAGAGCGTCCTTCTGATTTCTTCCTTGCTTTGTGAACATTTTCAATTTCTTTGTCAAGTTGTGCTGATACACTTTCTTGTCCCCTTCACTTTTCTGTCCTCTTTCCCATTGTAAACTATTCCCTGATTCTATAGTATTTCCTTTTTTTGAACTATCCTTTGCGTCACCATGTGGTGCTTCCTTCTCTTCTGAACCATCCTCTGGTTCTGCACTTTTGACCCCTTCTGAACTATCTTCCGATTCTGTACATGCTTGCTCTTCTGAACCATCCTCTAATTCTGCATCTTTTTGCTCTTCTGAACTATTGCTTGATGTGTCATGTTTCTTCTTTTTCTTGGCTATTTCCACTTCCTTATACTTCTCCTTCATTAATTCCATGAATCTTTCATCCTCTTCTGGTGGTTCTTCAAAATCTCAATCTTGTTCAATTGCAATTTTTTTCTTTTCCTTCTCTTTTGCATTCAAGCTTATAATCAGGTATTGTTCAACAATTGTAGGCACATCAAGTCATTGTTATTGAACTACAATGCATCAGATAGAAGTTATTTTAGGTTGTTGCTGTAAAGTTTTACTTTGAAATGTTGCATTGAAGTGTTACTGTGAAGTGGTGTTACTGTGAAGTGGTTTTTACATTTTGAACTGTAACTGTGAAAATGTATGATATCTTACCAACTTCTTATCCTTTCTTTTAAGTGCACCTTTGTCGACTAGTTTTTCAAGCTTTTCGATGTCCCACTTTGTAATTCTGGGGATTCCCTTTGTTGAAATTCCTTTCACTCTTTTCTTCATTGGCTCTTTCCCTGTATCCTTTGGATACATGTCTTAAATTTTATGTGAGTGCTCGTAGAACCAATACTACAATGAATATATTTTTTGTTCGTAATTGAAATGATTATGGATAAGATAAGTAGCATCAAAGGAAAAGAAACATACAAGTAACATCAAATAGCATCCATTCACTTGTGTTGGGTGTTTCCAATCATCATTTAACCCATCCATGAGTTCACATAATATATGTTGTGACCAGATAAAGGAATTTAATCTATCAAAGTCATCAACATAGTATAGGAACCCCCATGCTATAAATGCTCATGTATTTGGGAAGAACACAGTGTGTATAAGTATCACACAATAGCTTGAAACAGTCATCAATATACTTTTGGTCCTTGTTGTTGGCCACCTATTTCACTTTTTATTTCACTATTTTCACACTTAGTCTGGATACTTTTAGGAAGTGCCTTGTTTCTTAATTCTGTTTCACCATTTCCATGATATGTGATTCTGCCAACTTCTTCTATTCCACCTACTCTATGCCAAAAATCAACTTGACATCTAATGTCGTTGGCTTGTAAAATCCAGCCCCGAATTTGAACATTTGTTTCTTTTTATCATAGCAATATATAAATTCATCCATAATATTCTTCTTCCTATTGTTGATGATTTCGCATTCATGTAGTGCCTTGTAGAAGAGCTTGAATGGAGTTATTTTGATTGCATCATGGTGTGGTTGTTTCAATTTATGTCTTTTATGTCGATGTCTTTGCATATTGCCTGGATACCCTTTAAGGTGCACCGATACGCAAACTATACATTCAATCTCAAACAATTTGTAGTAACATGTTAATTGTCCCGGATTTTATCAATACAAAATAACAAGCAATAAACCGGTTAACCTCAAGTGCAAGGATCGTAGTATGGAGGCTAATGCCGGGTCGATCTTACGGGGAACTAGACGAATGTGAATCCTAGCTTTTGTTTTCAACTAAACTATTGTCACGAAACTAACCTAACGAACAACTAACCTAAACAAATATGCATAAAAGTAACTAGACAGAGGAGATTAATCCAATGCTAGGAAAGATTGAAAGCAATAAAAACTAACTAAGTCGCAGAAAAATAAAATAAACTAAACTAAGCTAAGCAATTCGAGTCAAGTGATTTAAATCAAATTTTAACGAACGAACGAGCAATTGTTCCACCTATCCTATCAACGTTTGATACTAATTCGGATTATTTCGTGATCTCTACTCAAGTTGTGATTCACCTATCTAAGGCATGAACACCTACTTTCGTAGACAAGTTCGTTTTCTAATCTTCGATCTTTCGATTAAAGATTAAGTCTTTCTAACCTAGGCGTGAAATCTTTCAATTTCTAATCTAGAGATTCAATCTAATAACTTTCGTTGTGATTAGATTAAAGGTCTAAACTTTTATCATGGTGTTCTAAGGTTAACATGACTTTCATCAAGCAAACAAGAAACAAAGGCACGGATCTTTCGATATAGCATGCAATCAACATATAAAAACATGATAAAGGTAACAACTTTAATAGACACTCACAAAATAATCACGAACTCGAGATCAAACTGTTGAAACGGACGGCTTCACAACGCTCGTTCAAGGAGGATTTAGCCTCCTAGCATCCTCTCGCACATCGAATTGTTGAATAAAAAGTACATGAAATTATCTAATCTAATCTAGAAGTTTAAGTGCATAAAACTAGAGAAAAACTGAAGGAAAAACGCAGCCAAGCTGCCCCTAGGGTTTAGGGTTCGAAAATTGTATGATTAGGGTGAAAGAAATCCGCTGCTTATATAGAGTTTCAATGTCGGTTTGCTACAAGTAACCGCTCCGGACGCCCGTTTGAAGATTCCGGACGCTCGTCCACTATTTTCAGCAACAAAGATCCAAACTTGTAACGCTCATATCTCGGGCCTCGTAAGTCGGAATGGAGTGATTCAAAATCCTGTAGAATCCTCTTTTCAAGCCCTACAACTCTTCGCTTGAGGTCCAGAGTCAAATCGGTTGTTATCATATCAAGAACTGCGTTGGAAGTTCAGCGCTACTCGGAATCCTGATTTTCTTCCTCTGGACGCTCGTCCAGTATCTCAGACGTTCGTTCATCCAGGCGTCCAAACTCTCTCGTATCAAAATACTTCCCGAACGCCCGTCTCGCTTTATCAAACGCCCGTCCACTCGGACGGGACCCGGACGAACGTCCATATGTCTTGTAACTCGATTTCTTGATCTTTATCTCCTCCTTCTTCCATCTTTATCCTTCTTTCCTCGTCTCTTTCTTGATTTAGCTCGAATTATATCAACATTTGATCATCAATTCAGCCTCCAACATGTACCTACATGACATCAAAAACACCGCAAAACGTAACACAATCCAAATACTCGTAAAACCATAATTAAAACACATACACAACCTCATTTTGCAAATAAACTAATCAAAATCTTACTTGCTTAATAAATCATTTAAACACTCGTTTTCTATGCAAATTATACAAATACGGAGGAAATCATTATCAAATATAACGTTAAAAACCGTATAAAAATACCCTTAACAACTCCCCCACACTTAAACTTTGCTCGTCCCGAGCAAAACAAAACAAGATAAAGGCTCGGAAGGAATATAGACATCTCAACACATATACCACATGGTCAATAAATTAGAAGTTCACCGTCGTGTGTGTGCGAGCCATAGAAAACTTCCACTAAATCCAAACTTGAGGAATTCAAAGTAAAACTAGTTAATACCCCCTCATAGAATAGTAATAAATGACACTCATAAGGTGCACCCTACAAACGTGACATATCCCGAAAAGAATGATCGAATATATCTAGGGCCTTTCTGAAATACTCAGAGGATACTCCCTACAAGATATCTATCAGTTTATACTTGGGGATAAGATTAACGAAAACTAAGCCTTATATTCAATTTCGTACCGATTCTTTAGTTGATTTAACTATTTCACTTTAAACACACATTAGAAGAAGCTATTGCCCTCATAGCGAGAATAGGACATTTCGAGATAATACCCTACCTTACTCCAATCATAAGGCAGCTTTTTCTAACTGTCGTGAGCTTTTGGTCATTATAGTGGAATAGGACATACGTGGTATACCCTACCTCACTCAAATCATCGACTAGCTTCCGACACACACAATAATTTCATATTAATTATTCAACTTCTCATTTGACAATAGTTACGTGTTACTTATCACATTCAAACGTCTAGATATTCACAGTATAACATACTACGGAACTAAATACAAACTATCATAAATCTCACGATACATACGTAGCACTAAGCACATGACTTATAAGAAAATAAAAAATTACTAATCCAAACGGGGTATAGCTTTATAAATTAGCTCATCATTCACTATGGCACGTGGAAAATAAATCTTGGTGAAACAACTAACTCACTAAAAATATGGTATACAAGATCAATGACTATAACAAACCGAACAAAAACGTGTATTGCCTACTCGGGACAAAACAAAAACAAAAGTGTCGAAAAATTTTGAAAAATTAAGCCCCCATTTTGCACAGAAACATCATATATTAAGCAAATGGTAGATACATAGCGATCATTCCCCTCCCCCACACTTAAATAACAACATGTCCTCATGTTGTGCAGAATAAGAGAAACTTAGCTGATTGTAGTTCTAAAGTGGCAAGTCTGGAAGTGGTCGCGATCCAGATCAAAAAATGCTTGATGAAAGCAGTAGACTGTGGACCATCCACCGGACAACTGATATCATCTGAAAACTCGCAAAAGCTAATGCAAATACCCTGCACACATGAAAAACAACACAAAACGTACCTCGGGGATACAAGGGATTAAACCATATCGCGCAAAAGTGATAGAGATAAAGATAAGAGGAAATCATAAGCAAAACAACACTTCGACCCTGTATAAGATTAGGACGGCTGACTGATAAAAACAACACAATCCTAATAAGAGTAAAACAACTAGAACAAGGAAAAATAACTAAAGAAAGAAACTAATATAATAAGGGATATCTAGGATGCCTCCTAGTAGCGCTAATGGTTATCGTCGTTAGCTCGACACATTTGAAGCTCACTGGATCGGGCCATTTAACCTTTCGCGCCACCACTACCTCGTTAAAGCTCCGGTCCGTAGTGTGGTGCGAAACGACATCTAACACATGGGGTAAAATCTTTTATAGCCTTCCAAACTCGTTTAATCTTCCCCATGGCTGATTTCTTTCTTCTCTCGATTCCTCGATGACGTTTAAGCTTTTGCTCTCTTTCATACTCCTCTATATCCCAACTACCCGCTAGAACTTCGCCGATGAACCAATACCGTCATTCTCGGAGAATAAATCGGATGAAAACTCATCAAATTCATTGACCTCGGAACACCACATCCGAGAATATCGAGAAATTTAACAATCAAAGGTTTTTCTTTAGGTTCACCAATGTAGTGCTTGCACCTTTGACCATTAACTCGAAACGGTTGGTCCGGATAACCGCGTAGTTCTAGAACACCTCCAGGAATGATTTGGAGAATCTCAAAAGGACCGGACCAACGTGTTCTCAACTTCCCAGAAACAAATGTAACCTAGAATTGTATAAGAGAACTTGCTCGCCGACCCGGAATTCTCTCTTCTTTATCTTGGCGTCATGGAGTAGTTTCATCTTCTCTTTACCGATCCCGGCACTTTCATATGCCCGAAGTCCGAACTCGTCCGGCTCGTGCTAACCGCCGAAGTCGATGCTTTGTCCACAAGTTTGGGCATCAAAGTTTAAAAACTTTGTGGCCCAATAAGCTCTATGCTCTAGCTCGACAGGCGGATGACACGGTTTCCCGTAGACCATTTGATATGGCGATGTACCCATAGGGGTCTTATAGGCGATCCTATATGCCCAAAGTACATCGTCCAACTTCAAACTCCGGTCTTTTCTATGACTATTCACCGTCTTCTCCAGGGATTTTCTTAAGACTCGGTTGCTTCGCTCAACTCCGACCACTAGTCATCGGATGATATGGTGTGCCGCTTTATGGCGAACACCATACTTCTCGAGGACTTTTTCCAAAGGTCGGTTGCGAAGTGTGTCCCTTCATCACCGATCAAGGCACGTGGACATCCAAACCTCACAAAGATGTTCTTCTTCGAAATTTCATGACCGTTTTATGATCATTGTGAGGAGTGGCAATTGCCTCCACCCATTTCGAAACATAGTCAACGCGAGACTAAGATGTATTTGTTGCCACAAGATGATGGGAATGGTCCCATAAAATCGATGCCCCAAACATCAAAGACTTCGCATTCAAGGATGGGTTTCAACGGCATGTCAAACCGCCTTGTCAAAGCTCCGGTTCTTTGGCAACGATCACAAGCTCTCGCGAAAGCTTCGCGTCCTTAAAGATCGTGGGCCAATAGAAACCGGACTTTGGAAGATCTTCGCAACCGTTTTCCAAGGACCAAAGTGACCACCTATGGGTCCACTATGGCATTGCTCGATTATATCGCGTTGCTCGGATTCGGAACACATCTCCTAAGCAAACCATCTTTACGAGATCTTGAAAAGATAAGGTTCATCCCAAACGAAATATTTCATATCGAGAAGAACTTCTTCTTCTCTTGATAAGACATTTCAGGATCGAGATAACGGGCATGAAGGTAGTTTACAATGGAGGAATACCATGGAACATCGGGAGGACAACCGTCTATCAACATAATGTTCTCTGTGAGGAAAGTAAAGATCTATATCATCTGGTTCATCCTTTTCCTCATTTAACACCCTAGAAACATGATCCGCCACTACGTTCTCACCGCCTTCTTATCTTTGATTTGAACGTCAAACTCTTGGAGGGTCGGTATCCAACGCAAGATAGCGCGGTTTAGCTTCCTTTTTGGTCATGAGATATCGCAAAGCGGCGTGGTCGGTCCATACAATCACTTGAGCACCCGGCAAGTAACTACGAAACTTATCCATAGCAAAGACTACGGCTAATAGTTCCTTTTCGGTTGTCGTGTAGTTAACTTGAGAAGGATTCGGTGTGTGGCGGCATAATAGATAGGCGGAACTTTCCATTAAGCTTTTGCCCTAAGACCGCACCAACAAGATAGTTGGATGCATCACACATAAGCTCAAAGGGTAGGTTCCGGTCGGCGATATAAGAATTGGAGCGAGAGATCGCCTACTCTTAAGCTCCTCAAACGCGCGCTTGCAATTCTCATCAAAATCAAAAGTAACGTCTTCTTTGAGTAAAGTAGACGGGGGCTTGGAAATCTTTGAAAAGTCCTGGATGAACCTCCTATAGAAGCCGACATGTCCGAGAAAACCTCGGACCTCCCGAACATTCTTAGGATAACTCATCTTCTCAATAGCTTCAACCTTGGCCTTATCTACTTCTATACCTTTGGCTGACACTTTGTGGCCAAGAACTATGCCTTCATCTACCATGAAATGGCATTTTTCCCAATTGAGCACTAAGTCCTTTTCCACACATCTAGACAACACCTGATCAAGATTATCGAGGCAATCATCGAAGGATTGACCAAAGACCGAGAAATCATCCATAAAAATCTCCATGCACTTTTCAACTAGCCCGTCAAAGATTGCCATCATACACCTTTGAAAGGTGGTCAGGGCATTACGAGAGACCAAATGGCATCCGCCCGTAGGCGAATGTCCCATAAGGGCAAGTGAAAGTGGTCTTCTCTTGGTCAACGGGATCGATGGGTATCTCGGAAGTATCCCGAATATCCATCCGGAAGCGAGAGAATGCGTGCCCCGCTAGACGCTCAAGCATTTGATCAATGAATGGAAGGGGAAATGATCTTTCATTGTGACCTCATTGAGTTTTCTATAGTCAATACGGACTCTATAGCCCGTAACTAGCCTCAATGCTATCTCCTCTCCCTTCTCATTCTTCTCAATAGTAATTCCCCCTTTTTGGGGACTACCCGAGTCGGGGACACCCACTCACTATCGGCAATGGCGTATATGATACCCATATCTGAAGCTTAATGATTTCCTTCTTGACTACTTCTTGCATGTGAGGGTTAAGCCTCCTTTGGGGCATGTCTTACACGTTTTGCACCCTCCTCGCCTTGATCTTGTGCATACGGATGTCGGGAGATATCCCTCGGATATCTCCCACCGCCATCCAAAGGCTTTTTCATTTTTGCGCAAGACGTTTAACGGTTTAAGCTCTTCTATACGAGATAGCTTGGCAGAGATGATCAAAGGAAGCTTGTCACCTTCTCTTAAAAACACATACTTAAGATGTTTAGGCAACGGCTTCAGAACCAAGTCTACATGGGGTTCCTCTAGACTTGATTTAAGATCTCCACTCCTCAACTCAACATCGTCGAGTTTACTTAGTGGCCCTACTGCCAAAGCTTCTTCTTGTAGCCCATCCTCAAAATCAGCTGCTAACTGGTCTAGATTGACCACACCATGATTATTCAGATTATCGATCAATCGCTCATATTCGCTTCTACAAACCAAGACTTGCTTATCCATGAAGTCATTGAAGTCATCGACGTCTCCTCAATGGAAAAGCCGGTTGGAGAACCGGAGGGTACTTGAATAGATTTAGAAACGCTATAGCTCACCTCTTGGTCACCAACTCGGATAGTTACTTTCCCACCATCGCAATCGATGAGGGCTCTAGCTGTAGATAGGAAAGGTCTTCCAAGAATCAGAGGGACATTTTCATTTTTCTCCATATCTAAGACATACCGAGTCAACGGGAAAGGTAAACCTACCAACTTGAACCAATACGTCCTTTAGGATCCCCGAGGCTTTCTTTGAAGATCTATCGAACCGCAAGTTCATGGTAGTGGGTTCTAGAAGACTTTGTAAACCCGGTGCTTGCACACGGATAATGGCATCAAGTCGATAGATGCACCCAGGTCACATAAGGAATTTGGGAAGACTAATCCCCCCATCCGCAATGTGAGCACAAATTTTCCCGGGTCGCTTCTCTTGGTTGGTAAGCTTTCATAATTAACCAGAGAACACTCCTTACCAACTGCTTGATCCATTCCTGCTAACTTCTTCTTGGAAGATACAACATCCTTGATGAAATTTGTATACTTGGGCATCTCGACCAAGACCTCGGATAATGGCAGATTTACCTGAGTATTTTTTAACAATTTAAGCACCTTTTCGTACTTCTTATCTTCGCTCAACGGGATGTTGCTCTTTCTAGGTGGAAAGGGAAGCTTTTTCAAATCATCCTCGGAAAATACTTTCTTCGAGGACGAACTAACGGCCTTGTCTTCCAAATCTTTCCACCGAACCGTCTTTTCATTCTTTTTGTTAGTCAGGGGATCAGCCACCTGACTATCATTTAACTCATCATTCCTCAGGGGATCAGCCACCTGAGGACTTCCAATTGATTCTTTATTCCTCAAGGGATCAGCCACTTGAGGAATCTCAACTCTTTCTTCTATCAGGGGATTAGCCACCCGATTTGCCTTCTGCAGGCCGAGGGGATGATGGTTGCTCAATTTCCCCTCCTGCCTTATCAGCGGCAGGAGGGGCTAGTGGTTTCCCCGAAGCCGGGGGGACCACCAACTTGAGAACCACTTCTTAAGTTCATCGCACCGGCCTCCTCTTTACCGTATTGCATTATTGGCACGAGGTCGGTGCACCGGTCCGTTGCTTAAATCGGCTTGAGCGACTTGACCGCCTCTTGGATTCTTTTCCGTGAAGCCGGGCAACGCCCGACGGTCTAGAGGCTAACCGCTCGGCCAATTGCCCGATCGCCTCTCAAGGCTTTTCATCGTCCCGCTTTGCTCCTCCCGAAATGAACTCCATTCGGCTTTTATATCGTCCCGATGGGGGGTGCCTTGAGAGTTTTGAAAGTTCGGGGGAAATGGTCGGCTTGGCCGACTTTGGAATGCGAAATTAGAATTGGCCGGCCAATTCGATTGAACCTTTGCTTTGTGGATTGGAAGAATTATAGCTTGGGTTCGATTATAACCAGGGGTTGCTATTGAAGTTCGAATTAGGATTAAATCCCGAAGATTGATTAAACCCTTGGTTTTGGAAACTGATTCGCCGAGAATTGGTTATTGAATCTCGATTTGTCGGCCGTAGAAAGCATTGACTTCCGCATTACGCCCAATCATGGGACGAAGCGAGCGAGTATGCCCCATGCTTTGTCACATACTTGGCATGTGATTGGATTATGCTTGTCCATAGTCATGAACATCATTGACTTGCGAGCGAGAGGGGAAGAAAATTGACATTGGCCGGTCCATATGGCCGGTCCGACAAAGATGCTTCACAATACGAGAACTTGAGAGTTCGTGAAAGTGAAGGAGCCCGATAACTCGGGTAGGGGCCGGTGTGAGAGGCTGTCAGTTGAGAAGGTGCCATCTGCTTTTGCAGTATGGCAACAAGACTTTGCATAGTTACCTCTTCGACCTTGGGAGGGGGAGGAGGTGCTTGGATGGCTTGATAAGAGGGGGCGTAGTTATATTTGGCAATGTCCTCGAACAATGCCCACCCCTCATCAGGTGTTTTCTTGAGAAATGCCCCACCAGAGGAACTATTGACCATGCCCTTGGTGAGCTCGGTCAATCCGGCGAAGAAAGTATGGACTTGCCTTTGCTTTGGCAAGCCATGATGGGGACACTTTCGCGGGAGAGACTTAAACCTTTTCCACGCCTCAAAGAATGATTCATTTTCCACCGACGGAATGTGAAGATTTCGTTCGCATGCAATGGGGCTGTTTTTGAAGGAGGAAAGTATTGACTTAGAAATTCCTTCTCGAGCTCCGCCCACGTAGTGATGGATTCGAGAGGGGAGAGAGTGATACCACTCGAGTGCCTCCCCCGTAAGGAAAATGGAAATAGTTTAAGCTTGATGGCGTCCTCACTTACACCTTGGATACGGGTAGTACCGCATATTTGCAAGAATGTGTGTAAGTGAGTGTGGGGGTTTTCGGATGGGAAACCATGGAAAATTGATGCATGCTTTGCATCATCCGTATAAGTCCGGGTTTAAGCTCGAAGTTTGGAGCGGTAATGGTAGGCATGACGATAGCCGGGTTGATGGTGACCGTACCGGGCATGGCATAGTCGGCCAACGTCCGTCTATCTTCCGCCGCCATTATTACTATTCTTTCGATTTCTCCCCGAAAGATATTGCTCAAATCTTTGATCTAGAGCGTTTCCTTCGTCGAAACGAAGTCTCCGCCTATTGGGTCGGACTATGGTCCGCTCGGGGTCGGGGAATAGATTAGTGGTCCCTTATGACTACGAGTTTGCATAAACCGAACACCAACTCAAGGTGTTGAGCAAGAAAGGATAGAAAGTGACGAAAGGACGGATCGGATAGAGGGAAAGGATAACTAAACCTAGAGGAATCAAAAACTACGAAACTTAACTACGAAACATTTAAAAACAGAAAAACAGGAAACACCAAAAACGTGTTGAAATCTTCTGAGCCCAAAATGGAAGGGAAAACAGTGGATTTTGACCTCGAAAACGGTGTCGGACGGCCTCCGGCTGTCTGCCACGTCGTCGGCGTCGGAACGAGCTTTCCGAATTGGGGTCCTGGATATCAAGGTTATGACTTGAGCACAATCCATAATCCTGGATATCATGCTAGTACAAGTTATGTCGTAGAGTACAAAGATCCCTCTCATCACCATCTCCACCACGTTCACCAACCACAAATACCTCATCTACCACTAACATACTTACCGACTCCACATGATCATATGTTGAGCGACGAAAATCCAGATACTTGTTCTATAATGTAAAATTTGAGAGATACATTTGGTTGGATGATCAGAGTTTTACCTTACCTTCTAACTATTGTGTGAAACGAAAGACTAATAACGTACTTATCACTTGCAACCACAATCATCATGTAAACTTATCGATAGTAATGAGTTTTTTTGATTGATCAACATATATGATGATGAGAGTGGTTGAAATGTGGTATAAGATTTTTATGCGGAACAAATCACATTAGGTGATTTTGTAGATTTGAGAAAGATTTTCATTATCGGAAAAAGCAAATTAAGTTCTTTTTTACAAGTTTTAATATGCCGATTCTACTTGAGCTCTTGAATAGTTCATAACTGCTCCTCAATCGTTGCTTTCAAGTCGCTAATTGTAGAGTCTTTTTCAAAGTTCTGTTTTTCGAGTTGAGCAACTCTTTCTGTAAGCGAATGATTCCTTCTTCTGTCCACCTCTTGATGTTGCATCATTTGTTGATCAGCATTTTGGTTTGGAGTAA
The DNA here is from genome assembly GCA_036785695.1 of Gentiana straminea. Taxonomy (NCBI): domain Eukaryota; kingdom Viridiplantae; phylum Streptophyta; class Magnoliopsida; order Gentianales; family Gentianaceae; genus Gentiana; species Gentiana straminea. The sequence continues at coordinate 12,287,652 of JAVUPR010000113.1, read as the reverse complement.
GCTCAATAAATCTTTGTATGTACTCTTCCGACTTACCAATCTTGTCTTCAAGCTGTTCAGTTTTTAATTTTGCCCTTGCGTAATCTGTCAATAAATTATTATTTGACATCTTCACATTCTCTAGTTCACATATCAACTGGTTTTTTTTTTGTAGCAATTGCTTCATCCAATGATTTTTCATATCTTTATTCTCGGCAGCCATGGCTTCTTTTTGTCCAATCAGATTCACTTGTTCCCACTTATAAGTTTCCAAAATTTCTTAAAGCTTTGATATTTCTTGTTCATGGCCCTGCACCATTGTTTAAAGATTTGATATTCCTTGTTCATTGCCTGCACCATTGCTTGAAGCTTTGATATTTTTTTGTTCATCGCACTGAAAAAATATTTCATGTTATTGTGATGTTACTGTGTTACTGTGCATTTCATATTCATTGACTTGTAGTTTCATGTTGTTACTATACATGCATTGTATGAACTAACTGTGAAATGTTTCTCTATATGCATTGATTATGTTTTATGTTTCTTACATCTTTGTCTTTGGTTTTTTTCTTCGATGTTTGTTTTCATTTCTCTTTCCAAGTGCTTGTTGTTGTTTCTTCCATCCGAGTTATTAAAGGAAAGAAAAATGTGTTACTTGTTAGTGAATAAAAAAGGTTTGAATAGTTTGAATATGTAGACATACCCGATTCGGCTCATTTTTTTCAACTTCGGTTGATGACCGTGAAAGTGATGAGAATGTAGGCATATCGGAGATATGAGATCCACGTTGAACATGTTCGGGCTCCTTTATTCGCAAGAGAGCGTCCTTCGATTTCTTCCTTGCTTTGTGAACATTTTCAATTTCTTTGTCAAGTTGTGCTTGATACACTTTCTTGTCCCCTTCACTTTTCTCGTCCTCTTTCCCATTGTAAACTATTCCCCGATTCTATAGTATTTCCTTTTTTTGAACTATCCTTTGCGTCACCATGTGGTGCTTCCTTCTCTTCTCGAACCATCCTCCGGTTCTGCACTTTTGACCCCTTCGAACTATCTTCCGATTCGTACATGCTTGCTCTTCTTACGAACCATCCTCTAATTCTGCATCTTTTTGCTCTTCTGAACTATTGCTTGATGTGTCATGTTTCTTCTTTTTCTTGGCTATTTCCACTTCCTTATACTTCTCCTTCATTAATTCCATGAATCTTTCATCCTCTTCTGGTGGTTCTTCAAAATCTCAATCTTGTTCAATTGCAATTTTTTTCTTTTCCTTCTCTTTTGCATTCAAGCTTATAATCAGGTATTGTTCAACAATTGTAGGCACATCAAGTCATTGTTATTGAACTACAATGCATCAGATAGAAGTTATTTTAGGTTGTTGCTGTAAAGTTTTACTTTGAAATGTTGCATTGAAGTGTTACTGTGAAGTGGTGTTACTGTGAAGTGGTTTTTACATTTTGAACTCATGAATCGTGAAAATGTATGATATCTTACCAACTTCTTATCCTTTCTTTTAAGTGCACCTTTGTCGACTAGTTTTTCAAGCTTTTCGATGTCCCACTTTGTAATTCAGGGGATTCCCTTTGTTGAAATTCCTTTCACTCTTTTCTTCATTGGCTCTTTCCCTGTATCCTTTGGATACATGTCTTAAATTTTATGTGAGTGCTCGTAGAACCAATACTACAATGAATATATTTTTTGTTCGTAATTGAAATGATTATGGATAAGATAAGTAGCATCAAAGGAAAAGAAACATACAAGTAACATCAAATAGCATCCATTCACTTGTGTTGGGTGTTTCCAATCATCATTTAACCCATCCATGAGTTCACATAATATATGTTGTGACCAGATAAAGGAATTTAATCTATCAAAGTCATCAACATAGTATAGAACCCCCATGCTATAAATGCTCATGTATTTGGGAAGAACACAGTGTGTATAAGTATCACACAATAGCTTGAAACAGTCATCAATATACTTTTGGTCCTTGTTGTTGGCCACCTATTTCACTTTTTATTTCACTATTTTCACACTTAGTCTGGATACTTTTAGGAAGTGCCTTGTTTCTTAATTCTGTTTCACCATTTCCATGATATGTGATTCTGCCAACTTCTTCTATTCCACCCTCTATGCCAAAAATCAACTTGACATCTAATGTCGTTGGCTTGTAAAATCCAGCCCCGAATTTGAACATTTGTTTCTTTTTATCATAGCAATATATAAATTCATCCATAATATTCTTCTTCCTATTGTTGATGATTTCAGATTCATGTAGTGCCTTGTAGAAGAGCTTGAATGGAGTTATTTTGATTGCATCATGGTGTGGTTGTTTCAATTTATGTCTTTTATGTCTGATGTCTTTGCATATTGCCTGGATACCCTTTAAGGTGCACCGATACTGCAAACTATACATTCAATCTCAAACAATTTGTAGTAACATGTTAATTGTCCCGGATTTTATCAATACAAAATAACAAGCAATAAACCGGTTAACCTCAAGTGCAAGGATCGTAGTATGGAGGCTAATGCCGGGTCGATCTTACGGGGAACTAGACGAATGTGAATCCTAGCTTTTGTTTTCAACTAAACTATTGTCACGAAACTAACCTAACGAACAACTAACCTAAACAAATATGCATAAAAGTAACTAGACAGAGGAGATTAATCCAATGCTAGGAAAGATTGAAAGCAATAAAAACTAACTAAGTCGCGAAAAAAATAAAATAAACTAAACTAAGCTAAGCAATTCGAGTCAAGTGATTTAAATCAAATTTTAACGAACGAACGAGCAATTGTTCCACCTATCCTATCAACGTTTGATACTAATTCGGATTATTTCGTGATCTCTACTCAAGTTGTGATTCACCTATCTAAGGCATGAACACCTACTTTCGTAGACAAGTTCGTTTTCTAATCTTCGATCTTTCGATTAAAGATTAAGTCTTTCTAACCTAGGCGTGAAATCTTTCAATTTCTAATCTAGAGATTCAATCTAATAACTTTCGTTGTGATTAGATTAAAGGTCTAAACTTTTATCATGGTGTTCTAAGGTTAACATGACTTTCATCAAGCAAACAAGAAACAAAGGCACGGATCTTTCGATATAGCATGCAATCAACATATAAAAACATGATAAAGGTAACAACTTTAATAGACACTCACAAAATAATCACGAACTCGAGATCAAACTCGTTGAAACGGACGGCTTCACAACGCTCGTTCAAGGAGGATTTAGCCTCCTAGCATCCTCTCGCACATCGAATTGTTGAATAAAAAGTACATGAAATTATCTAATCTAATCTAGAAGTTTAAGTGCATAAAACTAGAGAAAAACTGAAGGAAAAACGCAGCCAAGCTGCCCCTAGGGTTTAGGGTTCGAAAATTGTATGATTAGGGTGAAAGAAATCCGCTGCTTATATAGAGTTTCAATGTCGGCTGCTACAGTAACCGCTCCGGACGCCGTTTGAAGATTCCGGACGCTCGTCCACTATTTTCAGCAACAAGCATCCAAACTTGTAACGCTCATATCTCGGGCCTCGTAAGTCGGAATGGAGTGATTCAAAATCCTGTAGAATCCTCTTTTCAAGCCCTACAACTCTTCGCTTGAGGTCCAGAGTCAAATCGGTTGTTATCATATCAAGAACTGCGTTGGAAGTTCAGCGCTACTCGGAATCTGATTTTCTTCCTCCGGACGCTCGTCCAGTATCTCAAACGTTCGTTCATCCAGCGTCCAAACTCTCTTGTATCAAAATACTTCCCTGAACGCCCGTCTGCTTTATCAAACGCCCGTCCACTCTGGACGGGACCCGGACGAACGTCCATATGTGCTGTAACTCGATTTCTTGATCTTTATCTCCTCCTTCTTCCATCTTTATCCTTCTTTCCTCGTCTCTTTCTTGATTTAGCTCGAATTATATCAACATTTGATCATCAATTCAGCCTCCAACATGTACCTACATGACATCAAAAACACCGCAAAACGTAACACAATCCAAATACTCGTAAAACCATAATTAAAACACATACACAACCTCATTTTGCAAATAAACTAATCAAAATCTTACTTGCTTAATAAATCATTTAAACACTCGTTTTCTATGCAAATTATACAAATACGGAGGAAATCATTATCAAATATAACGTTAAAAACCGTATAAAAATACCCTTAACATTAATATTCACGGTAACAACTTAACATTTCTATTTCACGGTAACTGACCAATAATATTTACAGTAACTCAGTCATAGTCATTACTAGATTTTCAGATGCAGTAACACAACAATTCTCATTAGTATTTTAGAGTGACAATGATTACCATTTTTTCAGTAACACTACCTCAATCTCTACCATTTTGCATTGACCAGTAATGTTTACAATAACACATCAATTTTCATTAACAGTAACGATGACGGTCAATTTAGTATCATATTTTACCATCAACTTACCCCGGATTTGTGTTCTCAATGGTTGTATTTGTATGAAATGATGGGTTAATTGGCTAAATGTGATTAAGTCACGTTTGGGTGGACTAATGTAGTATTATACATATTAATCATGTATTTTATGCGTTATTTGTCGGAAATAGAAGCTACTATGTGTGTTATGGTTTTATTGACAGATGAATGATTGTTTGGAGCAACATTTCGGCTGAATATGAGAGTCAATTGATAAATAAGTGAACGGAGCTGAAGGTTGAAGTGTTTCGAGCCAAGATTGGACCCGAGAATCTGATTGGTGATCTTGCAATGCCGTTTCGAAAGTCTTACATGACTAATTGGGCTTGTATACCTACATAACAATTGTTGGTCTTGAAACAAGTATTCCAACGCGCTTTGATTCTCCCAAATCGGAGTTGGGGAAGTCAAGTTATGGTCAAAATACCGAAGTTGTGCGGTCCAGGAAGTCCGACGTGGCGGGCCCAACTCTGGACGTGGCGAGCCCAAGGAAAAATGGCCAGAAACACGTTTTTTTTCCTCCAAGGATAAGGTTTTTCCATAAGTCGGTTTATACACCTTATATATGTTAGGAAATCTACGCGGGAATGAATCAAAATTTAAAATTTATTTCCTATTTACCCAAGATCGACTTCGCTTAAGCAACAAGCATAAAAGAAGTAGATGAGAGAATACCTTGGTTGATCCAATTGGATCGACGCTTTGTCTACTGTTGTAGTTTTTGCACGAAGCCGCCCGAGTGTTCGGCCTCTACCGGTGATCCACATGAATAGCCCGCCGGAATACCATCATGGATTGCTACCAGAAAAACTCGGTTGCTAGACCGATATTTTCTCTCTCTCAAAACTCTCTCCAGGAAGCTCTCGATTTTTCTAGTAAATTAGAACTCTTCTAATTGTGAATGATACAAAAGAGCTTGGCACACACTACATATATATAGTGTATCATGTGCCCTACGTAGTCCCAATCTAATTAGGAGAAGCTTCCTAGTAGATTGGGGAGAAAGAAAACATATTCGTAATAAAATAAGGAAAATATATTTGATTGATTTATGTCATTTAATTCAATATCTCATATTAAATATTTTCAAGACATTATCAATATCTAATATTGATTATCTTTATCTTATTACCATAAATCAATTTGTACAAATCTATTAATATCTAATATTAACATATGGTAATACTATTAAGTAAATTCCACAATCCAAATGTATCTTATACACTAGAAAGTGGCGCCCATATTGCTATAAATTGGCATCCAGAATATTCTTTAATTAATATAATGCTATGATTAATAAATTTGCAAAAATACATGTGTATCATATACACATAATAATTTCGGCCTATACATCAATTATGTATATTTAATTAATCAACATAATTAATATCTTGTATTTAATTTATTCATAATAAATAAATATCACCATATTAATTTATCACTATAACACTTCATAGTCGAGATAAACTTTCCTTATTTGGTTATTGATATAACCACATTTTAATCCGGCTAGATGTTCTTATGTATGACCCGATAGGTTTCCGAATATGTTGGCCGTAGACATAAAGTGCAAATTACGAAAATGCCCTTCATACCTAACGATCACGGAATAGCGTCTAGAAACACACCGTGACCCCAATCATCGGAAGAGTCAAATGCAATGACTACTACCTTTCATGTAAAATGGTTACCGTGTAAATAGAATCCTATCGCTGTTACAATATCCATACGGTCTTACGTCGAGTGTCAAACATCAACGACCGTATCTTATAATCTGGATATCCTACTCTCTCGAAGTAACATATTACTTCTGCTTTGCAAAGACTTTCGAGAATAAGACATTCCTTATAAGAGGGCCATTTCGGATATTTACTCCTAATAATAAGATACGTGATTTCCGGACGATCGAGCAACAAGAATCCTACGCATGCTTTAGTATCACACTCAATCACTACCGCATGATCGCCCCATGACTAGAGGAAACCTTGATAGTGTCAAAGCATGACAATCCACACCGTGATGCAATGAAGCCTCCGCTCTTAGGATAATTTCATAACCGCCACATAGTGCGACACTTAATAAAGTAAGTGGGTCACTTTAACGTACGCCTTCTAATACACGTCCACGTACAGTCGAAGTGTCTTAACACTTTGATAGACGAGATCTATCCCTACCTTCAATAAGATAGAAGACATCCAATACGTGCTAGTCTAATCGTACTATCAATGGCCCATTTAATAGTACATACGACTAGAAACATTTAAGTAACAAACCCTTTAAAGTGAGTCGAGATCTCATCAACCATAATCACTATTATGATTTCTCTCTCACAGTTTGACACTAGGGACGTTATCATATATACAATCACAAATTGGTTCATATAGATAAACAGAATATATAATAACATAAAATCCATTTATCATATGTATAAACATAAAGAAATAGTAGAAATGATCCGACCCGGTCGGATCGGGTCCAACCCGATTGGGTTTAGGACACTATTTCAAAAATCTCCCACTTGGCCTAAAGCCAATCACTCGTACACACAAGACCAAGTTAAAACACAAGAATCTCATGCAATACTCGCAACCAACCCTAAGCATGAACGGATCACTATCCATGGGGACTCAGACTATCTTCATATCATGCTCCAAATGATCAAGTCAAAAGGAACCGCCTCAACACACACATGAATATATGACGAGACCCCGGTCCTTGCTTCAAGCAATGAATCCACCACTATATCAGTTATACGGTAAAGGTGTACGAACCACACAAGGTTCAGGAGTGAACCTCTTAGATCCATGTACTGCTCCCGCTGCGCCACTAAGGCACTATTGTGTTTTGGCTCAGTTGTAGAATTTTCAGTGATCTGTTGCTAAGAACATTTCCAACTCACTGTATCACCTTAACCAAAGTGACTGCAAACTCAGACTGTAGCTCCCACTGCCTTCATAAGATTCATGGTGCATATATCAGTATATCTACGTTTATTCGATTCCAAGTTTCGATAAACTAGGAACCCATCCTTAACACTTTTAAGGATATTCTCGACATATATCAGAATCACTTTCATACTTACTCATGACTCTTCATGAAGTACGAACATCTGGTTTAACTCACAACACTTATGATTGACCCTAGAGCGGAAGCAAAGGGAACCTTCCATAAGTATCATATTCACCTTCTCTTTAGGACTAACGTCCTGTCATAGATAGACATCAAGAATACAGGATATCAGTACCTCTTGACATGGTCTATGCTAAACTGTTTTAGCATCTCATCTATAAGGGTGAACTGCGATAGTCAAGCAGCTTATGAATCTATCACTATAGATTTTATTTCCAAAATAAGAACTGCCACTCCATGAACTTTCATAAAGACCTTAGACTACCAACACCAATTGACTGTGACATGGGGTGTTGATTTTGAGAAGGATATCCAATACCTTGCTCGAGAACTATGAAACTCTCACTAACCCTTCTGCATATCGGGCATATATCTCCATTTTTGATCAAATCAAACTCCTTTGATTCTGAAAGTAAAGAACTCATACATAGAAACTTGTTTGAGCCCATAAATGGATCTCATAAGCTTACACATCACGTTACCGTCTATGAACATCAAGCATTTGGCCCAACATTTTCAACACTATCATATAGCCATGATACGTAGCTGCAACAAGCACTATCCGAATAGACATAAGGATAGCTGGTAGCATAAAGGTAACCATAATCTTCACACCTCGTAGCCTTCAGCCATCAACTTAGCCTTATGGAAATTGTATTACCATCCATGTCAGCCTTTCATAAAGACATGCTACACCTTTTAGAGACATTCCCTTAGGTTCATAACATGTTATGTCACTCATGGAATCTACTTCAGACATTATGGCACCAAGACATATCTCTTAATCTTGTCTTTCAAGCATTCATGCATAAGTCGTGAGATCCTCATTCTTCAAGATGAGTATACCAGTAGCCCTTTCAGGCGTGTGGTCATTAGTAGACTCATAGAATACTTGTGTGCACTGAGCAGTGTACTGCACCTTATCCGTATATGGTGCCTGCTCATGTTCCAGTGGTTGAATATCTTTTGTGGTTCTCAAACTCTTTTGAGATCTTATTTACTCTCACTGTTTCTTTTAAAAGAGAAACACTTCCTCTAGAAGACAGCATGTTTGGAGACAAACACCTTATGATCCGCGGACAAGTAAATAATGTCTAGTGCACTTGCTAAGATATTCCACAAAGTTGCACATGTCATAGTAAGCTCCAAGCCTTTCAGACATTGCCTGCTTGCTAGAAGCACGACAACTCTAAATCATCGGTTAAGATGGATTTGATGTTATCGTCTTCCATATTTGATATGGAATTCATTCAACCTTTATTCTTTGGAACTCGGTTAAGTATATGTATTGTATAAGGGCACTATCCCGAAACATGTAAGGGATACTTTGCATGGCTTACGTCACACCTTTATCATATAAAGTGTTGTTTCCATTTTAGGAACACATTCTAATTGCGTGTCCCAAAGATGGTATCTTTCAAGAGAGAATCTAATTCTATTTCAGACAGCTTCTGAAACACCCTTCAGGTATTAATTGCTTCAATCCAATTGAAGATTAATTTCTAAGTAGCTCATCAATCTCATATTTGTACTAGCTCAAACTTTCGGGCTTTCTGAATTGTCGTACTTTACTAAGTATATTCAACTATTTCAAAGAATAATCATAGAGATTAATAAGCAATTATTTGAGGCATTAATTGTCATAAGCCAACAAACATCGGTATGTTTAGGCTTTAGACAATTTTTCTAGAATTTATAACCCTTTTCATAAAAGGATATTTTAGTCATCTTTAGATAAGATACGTATTACCCACATGATTCATAATCACATGCTACAGACATCATCAGAATGACACTTGATTACACGTTTCTATTCAACAGAGACTATGTCTAGGACAACCACAAATATCAAGGATAACAGCCATTCAAACATTTGGTTGAGATTTCTTCACCTATATCGACTATATAGTGACTTCAATCTAGTATGTTAGATTCAGTGACCGTTCAACTTTATTGGAACAACTTTTATTTCTTACAATTGAATATGTCTGTTAAATCTCAACAAACAACTGAGCTCGTGTTCTTTATAAGAACCGGAACACAAAAACATTTGTTTAGTTCCTTTATCAGTTTACTAGACTCAGTACATAACCGAAAATGTTGCAACGTTTGCTTCACTTTTCGTATCTTGGTTTATTTCATATTTAATCTTTCTAATTTGATCGTACTCGTAAGATATCATATATCTAAGAGTTGACTTGAACTTAGATAGATTTATCTCAATACACTAGCCTAGAATAGAGACTTCGATAAGATCTCTTATTTTAAGCACATGCCCCAACTTTCCATTTTAATCCCTTAAGCACTTTCTTAGTTTAGTCTTCATAAGACTTAAGAAAAATCACAAGAGCTATGTCTGCTATTTCATTTCATAAAGAAAAAATCCAATGTTTATTAGATAGTTTATTTAGCCTTTTGAATCATATTCAAAACATGAACTATTTAATTAACCTTCAAGCAATGATTAAAGAAATAAGTCAATACTTAAATCTTACAATTTTGAAAACAACCTTTCCAAAATTCGATGTGGTCATTCTTATCCAATGTTTGAATTAATTGTCATCGTATGACAGAGTGATCATATTGGATCGTACCCAATATATGATTATTTCGTTGAAACTTATTTCAAGTGATTTAATCATATCATGAGCTTCCGTTTCATTAAAAATTAAAGTCTCGGAGCACTCCATCAAATATGTAGTCTCCTTGTCTCTAACTACTATAATGAGTTTGCTCGTGTCATTGCTTATTTTTAAAAAGACTAAAATTACTTAACCATATTTGAGAATGTTTCTCAAAAGGTAACAGTCGTAATTTGGTTTTACTAATCGAGAATAAAAACATATAAATAAAAGTTTGCTAGAAAACTACAACATAAAAGTAAAGATAAAAGAGTGTTGTTGTTTATACATGCAAAAAAAATGGTCTTTTGATTTATGATTTTGCTCCCACTAGTCAACTACTCCCAATTGACTTTTAAAAAATTTCCAAAAATTCTTTAGTGGCCAAGATCCCACCTTGTTACGTCGATTCCCTGTTGTGGCTGGTGAACCGAAATAATTCGGTGAGTATGTGACACTTCACCAATAACATCATTATGTGACTCTTGGTTGTTGACCATTTAACTTTTTGACAATTCACATCACAATGTGGTGGCCAACCCTTGTCTCAAAAAATTACCCGACCCCTACTGTGGCTGATGGTCGAATAAATCTTAGTCAAGTCATAACCCAATATTCGCGAGATCACTTACGTTAATATCTCAATAATAACGATATACCCAAGGTAGGTCAACCCCCAGGTGTGGTTGATTGATTGGATCCGAACAAGAGCTCTTCACCATCATTATAATATTGGGAGACAATTCCGACTTAATTTTATTGTGGGAGTATTTTGCAAATTAATTCACTTAATTAATTTTAATTATGGTCTCATCAAAAATATATATCTCTCTAGACATAAATCCTACACATTTATCTAGATCGTGTCTAGTCATGCATCTATCGTATCATATAAAATAAATGCAAGCACAAAATAAATAAATACGTAAGGTAACCGGTATGATCATGGACTTTTCCTAAGTGCGGTTCCGAATACAAACTGACGAATCCGCGGGTCACAACCGCCAATATGATCTTTAATGCGCCATCTCCAATGGGATATTTGTTCTTCTTTCTTTGGTCTCCGTCTTCTGCTCCATTCTTGTTACATAAAATCTATCTAATAAATTTATACACCCGCCGCACACGGGGGAGCTAACGGGAATGAGATAAATGCAGAAAATAAACTAGGTCACGTTCTTCATAACGGCCTAGGACAATTTTGGAAAAACCAATAGAAAATAAATCACACACATCTATCCTATTAGTCAGTTCATGATCAATCGGGGTCCATATAATCATATTATATCTAACACATCTAATGCATACAATAAAATCTTATGAAAAATATAAGTATTAAAATTACCTACTTGCGTCTTGATTAATCGATTAATGTTTAATCAATTAAATAATTTTACCCAATCAATTAACTAATTAACATTTAATTAATTAAATAATTTTAATCGAATAAAATTAACGATTAATTTTAAAATCGATTTCTATTTTAATTTTATTAATTATAACTATTCTAAAATAAAATCAAAAATATAATAAGTCTCTTTTTTTCATTTCCTCTTTGGTTCTTAGCCAAAAAGGATGCCTTTGGATTTCAAAACCAAAAGGCATATTCCTAGTCTCTTTCCAAAATCAAAATTTTGAATAGGACCTAGGTCTATTCCAAAATAAATTTAAAATGACCTAGGTTGACATTAGGTCCACTATTGTGGACCATAGGTGAAACCCTTTTACTCAACAATTGAGTAGTGGTACTTTTCATGCTATGTGGCATTCCAATGGTACAAACTATTTGTACCATCAGTTGGCCCACATGACATCAAGTAAACAACAAAAGATTTCAATATACCATAAAAATTCACAAAACAATAAAATTCGATGTCCACCCCAAAACCACCACCAGCCGCCGGCAACCCTAGGGCCACCGAAGCCGGTGATAACGTGGTGGGGCGCCGCCGCTTTGGCCAAGCAGCCCTACCCGAATAATTTTTTTGTTGTTTTCCGTTTCGTGAATTTAAATCATGCATCTAGATTTAATTACAACACAAAATTAACTACTGCTTATTGCTTAAACTCGAAACTCTCTCCGATACCACTGTTAGGAAATTTACCCGGGAACGCAGTGGAATTTAAAATTTATTTCCTATTTACCCAAGATCGACTTCTTTTAAGCAACAAGCATAAAAGAAGTAGACAAGAGAATACCTTGGTTGATCCAATTGGATCGACGCTTTGTCTACTATTGTAGTTTCTGCACGAAACCGCCCAAGTGTTCGGCCTCTACCGGTGATCCACACGAACAGCCCGCCGGAATCCCATCATGGATTTCTACCATAAAAACTCGGTTGCTAGACCGACCTTTTCTCTCTCTCAAAACTCTCTATAGGAAACTATCATTTTTTCTAGTAAATTAGAACTCTTATAATTGTGAATGATACAAAAGAGCTTGGCACACACTACATATATATAGTGTATCATGCGCCCCAATTGATCCCAATCTGATTGAGAGAAGTTTTCTAATAGATAGGGGAGAAAGAAAACATTTTCCTAATAAAATAAGAAAAATATATTTGATTGATTTATCTCATAATTCAATATCTTATATTAAATATATTTCCAAGATATATATTGACAATATCTTATATTGAATATATCTTTATCTTATTTCCAAAATCAATGTATACAAATCTATTAATATCTAATATTAATATATGGTAATATTATAAAATTAATTTACATAATACAAGTGTATCTTAATACACTAAAATGGCGCCACACATATGTATATATTGGCTCCCGGAATATTCTTAAATAATATAATACTATGATTAATTAATTTGCAAAATACATGTGTATCATATACACATATAAATTTCGACTTATACATTAACTATGTATATTTAATTAATCAACATAATTAATATCTTGTATTTAATTTATTCATAATAAATAAATATCACCATATTAATTTATCACTATAACACTTCATAGTCGAGATAAATTTTTCTTATTTTGTTATCGCTATAACCGCATTTTAATCCGGCTAGATGTTCGTATGTGTGTGACCCGATAGGCTTCCGAATATGTTGGCCGTAGACATAAAGTTCAAATTATGAAAATGCCCTTCATACCTAACGATCACGGAATAGCGTCTAGCAACACACCGTGACTCCCAATCATCGGAAGAGTCAAATGAATGACTACTACATTTCATGTGAAACGGTTACCATGTAAATAGAATCCTATCGCTGTTACAATATCCATACGGTCGTACGTCGAGTGTCAAACATCAACGACCGTATCTTATTGTTGGACTTATTTCTATGTTTTGATGATGAGTGCCAGACTAGCTGTTATAGTGCAAAGGCAAAAAGATGTCTAGATCAAATGTATAGATTTATTAGAGTTTGATTCATGAATAGGTTTGATCAAACAAGCACTGTAATGGTCTGCTGATTCATATCGCGGTAGACCGGTCTATATCGATGGGTAGTTAGGTCGGTAGACTTTTGTGGAACCCGCCGAAGACCGAAGGCCGAGGGCTCAAACTCGATTCTGAAGGCTAAGGGATCAAACTTAGTAATTTAAGTCAAGGATATGGAATCGAATTTAGGCAAGTCTCGTGATGACCTAAACCGATTACATATACCTTGTGTAGAAGGTCTAAGTTCCATAAGTTGGATGATGTTTGGAACTTGGTTATACTTAAAAAGGTGTAATCTAACTTCACAACTAAAAGTTAGATAAAAGAAGTCAGCTGCATTGTATTTTATACACAGCAAATTGCAATTCAGCAGACTGATAGGTATCTCAGCAGACTGATGAACCTGCTGATAATATACCTCGATTAATTCAAGATTATATTGAAAGATTACATGGATAAGGACAGCCAACTACCTCTGACTTATCAAACAAATCAAAGGCTGAGATTAAAAGAATGTTGGGATGATTCAGATTGATATCCAATGGTTATAAGTCAAAGGGTGGATAGACTGCACTGTCAAAAAGGAATTATGACAGTGTCAGTCCTATGAATAGTGACAGAAAGCAAATCAGATGGGACAAAAATAAGGAACGGTTACATTTGAATTTCAAATACAAGTCACATGTTCTCCTACCTATAAATAGAGGACTTTCAACTCAGAAACAAGAAGATGAAAATTGATAAACTTTGAAGAGACATTTTACTGAGCTGAAAAACACCCTGCTGAACTTACTGAACTTAAAGCTACTGATCCAGAGAAATTCTTCAAGTGTACTATGTATTCAAGCTACATCAAGCATACACACTTGAAGACTGCAAGCTGCTGATTATATCATCCTAATCAAGCTGCTGCAACTGAATCATTTATTTGATTCAATCTTTATTTTATAAAGAACTCCGCTCGAAGACAAGAAGCACGCTTGTGTGAAAGATCGTTGTTTGTGGTGGAGCCGGTGAAGAGGCAATCCTACCCTTCAAGGACCAAGTGGAAGACTCAGGAGCAGCAATTCTACCTGTTCCCAGTTTTCAGTTTGTGAAGCCATAGTTACTGGTGAAGGACAAGCAAATTAGGAATCTTTGTAACAGCTACATCAAAGATCTCTAGTGAATTTCCTCCAACATCACAGGAGAAGAGTGGACTGGGAGGATTACACCACCTGCAACCACTATAAAATCTGCCTACTTACTTTCAGCATTTACATTCTGCACTTATTTTAATTTACACATCAACCTACTGAATCTAGCAACTGAAATCACACACATACACTACTGAGTATCTAATACTTAGTATCATATTTAACAACTAGTATTAAGGATTAATTTTGATATTATTCTGCTGCACAAATTCAACAAACTCAACTATCAGTAGACTACGTCGTTTATCGCCGGACTATCGAAGTATCACAGACAGACCGCCGAAGTTGCGAAATTTGTTAACTCCAAAGTTTTAAGTGTTAAGTTTATTCACCCCCCCTAAACTTAACCAAAGCCTTTTCAAGGGACCAACAATTGGTATCGGAGCAGTGCTTCTATTCTGAAGAAATCCTACTTGTTGTGCTTGTGAAAATTCTTTGTAAACTTTTTCAAATCACTGTTTTTCAAAGTCTTGCATCATGGATAACACTCAGTATGCTAGAACTATGCTGATGTGTTCTCTAGATAGATTTGATGAATATAAACGTCGAATGCAGGCTTACCTTGCTGCAACTCATGATGAGATGATGGATGTACTAACTGATGGACCACTGGAGATCACCAAGGCAATAACAGTGGGTGATACAACTGAGTACATTCCTAAACCAAAAAGAGAATGGAATGCAGAAGACAGAAAAAGAGCAAACCTCAACAATATTGCTATTGACATCATTTATAGAACCTTGGATAGCAATATGTACATGAAGGTTAAAGATTGCAAAACTGCAAAAGAACTTTGGGACAAGATACAGTTGATCTGTGAAGGCACTGATGCAATAAAGAAGAATAAAATCAGTATGGCCAGAAAGAGGTTCCAAAAGTTCAAGATGCTGGCAAATGAAACCATTGAGCAAATGGAATCAAGATTTAATGCTGTCCTGGATGAACTTACCCTGCTGAGTGTAAGTTATTCAAAAGAAGAAATGAACACCAAAATCTTGGAGGCTCTACCTGCAAAAGATGTTTGGAAAATAAAGGTGACTGCAATAGAAGAAATGAGAAAGTTGCATGAAGAAGACACCTTCAAGTTGTTTTCAGATCTCAAGGCTTATGAATTTAGCAAAAAGCTTGTACCTGAGACTGAAAAAGAAGAGCCAAAGACCACTGCATTGGCTGCTTCACATCAAGAAGAAACATCAGGAGGACAAGATGATATGTTGGATGAAATGCAGGAACCAATAGCCCTCCTGAGCAAGAAAATCAGGATGATGAAGACAGGAAAGGCCCCTGCAAGAAACTTCACAAAAAGGCCTACTGAAAGAAAGAAAGAAGAATCAAAGAAAGATAATGACTATCTATGCTTTCATTGCAAGAAACCAGGACACTTCAAACCTGACTGTCCTGAGTTAAAATAAAGTAAGGAACCTGATTATCTTTGCTTCAACTGCAAGAAGCCGGACACTTCAGACCTGATTGTCCAGACCTACTGAAGACCAAGAGTCAACAAAGAATACATGGCAAGAAGGCTATGGTTGCTGAAGATGAATCAGGGTATGAAGTGGAATCTGAAAAGGGAAATGAATCAGATGACACAGCACTGGTTGCTGATATGGAAGATTATGCTTTGATGGCCAACATAGATGAAACTGAGGAGGTATACAATATTGTATCTATCAATACTCCTGCTGGAAGTGATTGTGAATCAACTTGTGGTTCAAATCCTAGAAATTCTGACAATAATGAGACTTTGGATGCCATCCTCAATCAACTGAGGATAATACAATCTGGTTATGAGATTGTGAAGGCTGAAAAAGAAGCTCTTGAATTAGAAGTTGGAAGATTGAAAGATGAATTAAGAGTTCTCAAAGGTAAGGAAAAAGATGTTGGACAGAATCAGTGTAAGCCTGCTGATCATCCAGCAGCCCCGAATCTGCGGACCCATCTTGCTCCTCTACTGCATATAAATCTGGAAAGCCTTATGGTGATAAAACAGGGCTTGGATTTGGAACTCAACAATCCAAAAAGAGTGGATCCAAGAAGGTTACCGAACCTAGTACCAGAATTGGTCCTAAGTTTGTACCAAAGACAAGATCCAACTCCAAGTAAGGTTGCTGAGGCAGTAAAACCTACTGAGAATACTTCAAGGAAGCAAAATCAGAAGTCAAAGAAGTCAACAGCTCCTAACAAAAAGAACAAATCCAAAAATAGGACTACTGGACCTTCTAGACCTACTGATAGCAGACCTGCTACCAAGTCTGCTGGACCACAAAAAGGTAAAGGTCAGAAATATTCCAAGGATAAGAATCCTAAATCTAAAAATGTTAATCATTCAAGGGATACTTATCTCAGGGGGAAAGGTAGACTGTTCCCTACTGATGATGATTGGAATATTCATGTACCTGCTGATAGAAACAACCAGTATAACCATGCTGCTAGGGTAAAACCTAAGCAATGGAATCGGCAAAGGACTCAACAGAGGACTTATAAAAGGCCTCAGCAGGGACCTCAGCAGACTCCATATTACAGGGCTATTCCTAACAGACAAGAAACAAATGGTTATACTAATGCTTCTAACACCAAAAGTCACTTCAAACAAAGATTATAAACCAAAAGGCCGTAAAACATATGTGAATCCTACACAACCTACGTTAGGATTATGGATGTGTGGAATACATGTATGAACCAAAGTATGACACTTTTAGGTGAAGACCTTATGGAAACTTACCCAAAGTCATGCTTACTACTGACCACTATGGACCCAAACAGGTTTGGGTACCTAAAATGTATTAACTTTGTTTTGTAGGGTGTCTGGTACTTTGACAGTGGATGTTCCAGACATATGACAAAGAACAAGCACTGTTTGTCAAACTTTGTGGAAAAGGATGGTCCAAGGGTGAATTTTGGCAACAAGAATACACCTGGATATACAAGAGGTTATGGCACACTTGTGAGAAATGGACTTACAATCAAGAATGTTGCATATGTGGAAGGACTAGACTACAACTTGCTGAGCACTGGACAATTCTGTGACATGGGATACAAGGTCACTTTTGACAAAAACAACTGTATTGTCATTAGTGAAAGAGGTGATCAAGTTGTACTTGCTCGTAGAAGATAACAAAACATGTATGTTGTGGATTGGTCTACCGCCCCCGAAACTCGCTGATTGTGCATACCAAATCTGAACTCAATTGGTTATGGCACAAGAAGTTGAATCATTTAAACTTTGATGACATCAATCAGTTGGTGAAGAAGAAGCTGGTGATTGGTTTACCTGAGATCACATTCAAAAAGGATGCTATATGTGACGCATGTCGGCAGGGTAAACAGATAAAGTCAAGCTTCATGTCAAAAACTAAACAATCTACTAATAGAGTGTTGGAGCTGATGCATATGGATCTTTTTGGACCAATGACTCCAACAAGTGTAACGGGAAAGAAATACACCTTAGTGGTTGTGGATGATTACTCAAGATACACTTGGGTGGTTTTTATGAACAAGAAAAGTGAAACACTCAAAAGCATGCCTAATCTTTTAAAGAGATTACAAAATGAGAAAAGTTTAACAGTAGTAAAAATAAGATCAGATCAGGGTACTGAATTTCTCAACAAAGTTATAAAAGAATACGTGAACGAATGGTGTACTACATCAACTTGTCGTCGTCGGTACACCTCAAAAAATGGGGTTGCTTTGAAAGAAGAAACAGGACTTTAAAGGAAGCGGGAAGGACAATGATATGTGAAGCATTGCTACCCGAAAGATATTGGGTCAAGCGCTTAATATAGCATGCTATACACAAAACAGAACATCAGTGAACAAGAAGCTGCTGAAGACACCTTATGAGATTTGGAATGGAAGGAAACCAAATATATCCTATTTCCATCCATTTGGAAGCAAGTGTTTTATCCTAAATCACAAGGTTCATTTGAAGACATTCCAACCAAAGTCAGATGAAGGGATTTTCTTGGGATATTCTTCAGTCAGCAAGGCATTCAGAGTACTGAACAAGAGGTCATTGAAATATGAAGAAACAATCCATGTTGTGTTTGATGAACCTAAGTTCACTGGTATGGAAGATGAAGATTGTGAACCTGCTGAGAATCAACAAGTCACCGATCCAGATTGTGTTGAAGTTCGGAAAGATTCAATGACTTAAAAGTTTCGATATCGCCCTCGCGAACACCTGCCGGTGACATTACTAATGCAACAACTGAAGCAATTCAAGGATCTGCTGAACCCCCTGTTGTTGAAGAAGCTACAACAGACCCTACTGAAGATGAGGTTCCTAAAAATCAAACCAACCAGAATCCACAATGGTTAAGGAATCACTCTGCTGAACAAGTTATTGGCAATGTACAGCAAGGTGTAAGGACCAGAAGACAACTGGAAGCTATGTTTACTTGCTTTCTATCTCAAATGGAACCAAAGGTCGTTGAAGAAGCAATTTCAGATCCAGATTGGATAATTGCTATGCAAGAAGAATTAAATGAATTTGAAAGAAATCAAGTTTGGACACTAGTTGAAAGGCCAAGTCATGCAAATATCATTGGTACTAAGTGGGTATACAGAAATAAACTTGATGAATCTGGTACCATTGTAAGGAATAAGGCCAGACTAGTTGCAAAAGGCTATTCTCAAGCGAAGGAATAGACTTTGATGAAACTTATGCACCCGTTGCAAGATTGGAAGCTATCGATTATTCTTGGCACATGCTTGCATATAAGAACTTCAAAGTGTATCAAATGGATGTCAAAAGTGCATTTTTGAATGGCATTCTAGAGGAGGAAGTGTATGTACAAAGAACCTCCTGGATTTGAAGTTAAAGATCAAGAAGATAAAGTGTATAGACTCAACAAAGCACTTTATGGATTGAAACAAGCACCAAGAGCATGGTATGAGACTCTATCTCAATTCTTGGTGGACAATGGTTTTACAAAAGGCACCATTGACAAGACACTTTTCAGAATTAGTGAAGGGAACAGCACCTTGCTGGTACAGATTTATGTGGATGACATATTATTTGGTTCTGAAAATGATTTACTTTGTGAAAAGTTTGCAAATCTAATGAAGAGTAAATTCCAAATGAGTATGATGGGAGAATTGAACTACTTCTTAGGATTGCAAGTCAAACAGTTGAAAGATGGAATCTTCATTCATCAAACCAAGTATACCAAGGAGTTGCTGAAGAAGTTTGGTATGGAAAACAACACCAAGATATCAACTCCAATGAGTACAAACATCAGATTGGATAAAGATAAAGAAGGCAAAGATGTAGATCAGACCTTATACAGAAGGATGATAGGCAGTCTGTTGTACCTTACTGCCGGCAGACCTGATATATCCTTTGCTGTAGGTGTTTGTGCAAGATTTCAATCTAAACCTAAAGAAAGTCATTTAGGTGCAGTCAAGAGAGTCCTCAAGTACCTAAAGGAGACTTTTTGAGTAGGGATATGGTATTCCAAGGATGGAAGCTTCAAAGTTATATCCTACTCAGATTCTGATTATGCTGGATGCAAAATTGATAGAAAAAGCACTACAGGAACTTGTCAGTTAATGGGAAGTAGACTGGTCTCCTGGTTCACAAGAAACCAAATTCAATATCAACTTCCACCGCTGAAGCTGAATATATATATAGCTGCTGGAAGTTGTTGTGCACAAGTACTATGGCTAAGACAACAATTAAGGGATTATGGAATTGAAGAAAAGGAAATTCCAATTATGTGTGACAACACAAGTGCAATTGCAATCACGAAAAATCTGTTTTGCACTCAAGAACCAAGCACATTGATGTGAGACATCATTTTATAAGAGATCATGTTGAAAAGAAAGATGTGGTGGTTCTATATATCCCTACCGAAAATCAACTTGCCGATATTTTCACTAAACCACTTGATAGTGAAAGATTTGCCAAATTAAGGACTGAACTTGGAATTATAAAAGTTGATCGATATTCGAAATGTACTGGAATTCACCAAGGGGATTAGTCTTTGCTATGTTGGGTGAGCTCACTTAGCAGACTATCATTGGTATCAACAATTCCATGTACTTATGTTTGGACAATTGAGCAAATGAGGTTGCAAAGGGGATTGGTCTTTGTCATGTTGGGTGAACTCACTTGATAGATCAGTCATTGGTATTAAACTTCATCTTGTATTATCAATTGAACAAAACAAGAAGAAATCAAGGATCAACAGAGTCACTTTGTCAGCAGGCTGCTGAAGCACCTTTATCAGCAGACTGCTGAGCCTACCCTGCTGAGGACAACCCTGTTGAATGGAACGTTACACAGTCAAACTTTATTAAAGTCAAAAAGCAGTTTGGCGGGATATTTATCCTATCCTTTATTACCATAGTTAACACGATCTAACGGTTACAAAACGTTATGGAGGAGTTATGGGCCACGTGTCAAGACCGCATCTACTCAGATTAATCGTGGTTAACATCAATGTACGTGCACTGACAGTTACAACTACTCACTGTCTATTTATACAGAACTACATGCAGCAGATTCTCTCTACTTGCAAAATCTGCTATATCTCTGTTTTTACACTGTGTGAACACAGATTTACAATCTATCTTCTTCATCTCATTTTTCTCATAACAATGAAGGAAAGGATTGATGTTCAGATTGAATCAAGCCAAAGTGTTAGAGGTTTTGTTGTTGATGCAAACAAAACAGATTTGGCCATCAACATTGGTTGAAGAATAAGGAGGTTTGCAGGATTAGAAAACATACTCAACATAAGATTGGAAACAATCTCATACACAAATGTTATTGATTTTTGGAAAAACATTGTTGTGGAAAAAGGAAGTGAAGCATTCAAAACAACTGTGAATGCTGAGGAGATTGAAGTTTCCCCTAGTCTACTGAGGGAAGTTTTTGGTTTTGAAGAAGTGGCAGATGCACCAACAAATCCTGAAGCAATGGGACTATCCAAGATGGAATTTGTTGACAAAATCAAAACAAATGCAGCCACCAAATCTATTCCAGGCATCAATTGCAGACATATTGGGAATGAGTACAGTCTGCTGAGCAAACTCATTGCAAAGAACATACTTGGACTGGTTGGAAGTATGGACACTCTATCAGGACCCAAGATAGAGCTGATGATGATCATTTGCAGAAGCATGAAGTTTGATTGGGCTGGATACTTCATTCATTACATGAAGAAAGTAGCTAAGGAACATACTTCATTCATTACATGCTGAACAAACTCATTGCAAAGAACATACTTGGACTGGTTGGAAGTATGGACACTCTATCAGGACCCAAGATAGAGCTGATGATGATCATTTGCAGAAGCATGAAGTTTGATTGGGCTGGATACTTCATTCATTACATGAAGAAAGTAGCTAAGGAAGAAAAAGATGGAAAAAGGAAATCCAAGGCCTTGCCCTTAGGATTAATGGTTCAGACCCTGCTGAATCACTTGGAGATTCCTGATATTGAACCTGAGAAGATTAATCAGTCTAGATACAAGAAGGAAATTGATTATGCTATTCCTGGTCTAGATGATGATGAAGATGTTGCTGACCCTGCTACTGATGATGATAGTGATGGAGTTGATGGTGATGCTGGTGGTGAGCAGGTCAAGCAAACTGTCAAGAAATCTACTAAACCTACTGCACCGAAGAAGACCACTGAGAAAAGAAAGGCTGCAGATACAAGGAAGATCACTGAGATCTTAAAGCCTAAAAGAACAAAGAAGCAAACAGCACAGACTGTTGTGTCTGCTGAGGGTCCAGCTGAAGAAGAGGTTACTGACCCTGCTGTAGCTGCCAGAAAAACTGTTGTTGAGATTCTAAGGGAACAACAGAAGGAAGCTAGTAGAAAGAGAAAGTCTACTAGAACTGATGATGATGAACCCCTCTCCAAGAGGATGAAGGAAATTGCCACAAAGAAGAAGTATGGCAAAGGAAAGGAATTGAAAATCTTGGAAAAACAAAGAGTCCAAGAAGAAGCATCAGTAGAAGAGGAAGAAGAGGCTATTGAGGCTGAGCCCTTAACTATCATCAAGCCTGTGGAAATTACTGACTCCTCACCAGAAGAGGTTGTTAAATCTACTGAAGTTGCACAGGTTGTTGTTGAGCAATCTGTTGGAGATATACAACAGTCTACTGATCCTGAGCCTGCTGTAGTATCTATTGAAGACCCACAGCAAACCACTGAACCTGAACCTGCTTTGTGGTAGTTGAAGAATTGTTGAAGACCATGCAAGTGTTGCAAGAACTCAGGGGGAAGAGCAGTCTGCTGCTAACCCTGCTGATGAGCATGTAACTCAGGGGAAACCAAGTGTTGTACAGATGGAAGTAGTAGGTACAAATATACCACCTCGGAACCTCCGACTTTGAAGCATCTGTTGAAGAAACAATGAATTTACTTGTGGGAGCTTTTGGAGGTCAGCAAGCTACTGAACCTGCCACTAGAAAGCCATCTATGCCATATGAGAAGGCATATAAGAAGGACAAAGTAGATCCTAACTTCAAAAAGGTGCAAAACTACTTTCAGTGGAAGTTTGGATTCTACAAGAAACAGAAACCAGCTGCTGATCCAATGAGTGGATTTGAAGAATGGGCATTTGAGCAACTGGGTGTGGACAGCCTGTTGGATTTGTTAGACACTAGCATGCTTCAATCAAGGCTGATGGATCTTTTGGATGAAGGAAAGAAAAATGGAGGAATTATGTTCAGAGATCCAAAGTACACACCAGACAGTGATTCATCAGATTCTGACGATGATTCCCCATGTTCCCTGGGGAGACCAGTGGAGTGGCTAGAGAAACAACAATTGAAGCTACTAGTCAAGGAGCCATTGATGGCATAGAAGCTGAACCCACTGAGACTGGTAAGTCTGCTGAGGGCCAGCAGACTGGAGAGATGGATGAGGATCTGCAGGATCTCACCATGGATGATATGGAGGCATTGATCAATGATGGAGTAAATTTTGGTGCTAGTAGGCTAGCTGATGAATCAAATACATTCCATGTTGTAGAGCCTACTGCACAAACTGAAGCTCAACAGAGTAAGGATTTGTATGATGAAAAAGTTACAGATATCAGTGAACCTAGTGCCAGCTCAGAGGAATCTATTGAATATCAAGATGGATTTGACATTGAGGGCACTCTTACTAAAACTGCCATTATACTGACCAAGATTGGTCATGCTGAAGGATTCCAAGCGGATAATGAGGCTATATTCAATCCACAAAGAGTTGAAGAGGAGGTACAGGTTGCTAAGTTACAAACAGCACCTGGACACAGGTTGGAACAGGAGGTACAGGCTGCTGAGTTACAAACAGCACCTGGACAAAGGTTGGAACCAGTTTTGGGTTTGGAGGAAACCCCTGTTGTTCAAGAGGCTGCTGTAGTGGAGCCTACTTGGGAGTCAAGACCACTAAAGGGAAAGATGGTCGCGGACCGCTCGTGAATGAGGAAGAGCGAGATCTTTGGACTATGACTTTAGTGATGAGGAGTTCCAAATGCCTGAAGAAGAAATTGTTGATATTGATCCCCCTCAGGCATTTGTCCCTATTTTTAAGAACCAGCTCTTGATCCTATCTTGGAAGAATATCAAGGACCTAACCCTGCTGGACTAGATAGGAGTTGGGCACTGGTAATCAGCAGACAGAGGCAAACTTACAATGTAGAAGAGCCAACGATGGAGTCCTCGCTTTGGAGAAATGGCTGGTGGAGTACCAGCACATGTCCTGGAAGAGTTGAGGACTGTCAGAAATGATATTGCAAATCTAAGAACTCAACTGGACAGGCAAGAGCATATATTTGATGATTTGATTAATTTGGTGGAAAACAGAGGGAGGACTACAGAAACAGTTGCCTCCAACATTACCTCAAATCAATATGCTCTTGCAGATCTTGCTATGGAAGTGAAAGGTATCAAGCAAGGGAACTCACTGAAAGATAAGTTTTTGAAAGAACCGTTCATATCCATCCATCAAAAACTTGACAAGCTTGCTGGAACACCTAAACCTGCTGAGGCTGCTGGAACATCTCAACCTGCTGGATTGGATCCTAAGGTTACCGAGAGGATCAATCTACTGGAAGAAACTTTGCAATCCAGGATTACTGCAGTTGACACAAGAACTGAGATTATGGAAGGGCAACTGAATAATCTGGTTATCTCACAGGAGAGTGTTCATGACCTAATGTCCCGGTTTGTTGATGATGTCACTAAGGGGGAAGAGGGCCAAACAAAGAAGCGAAAAAAAGAGGCCGCAAGACTTTTTGCACAAAAGAGATGGATAGATGAAACCAATGCTTACAGTCAACCTGCACCTGCCAGAGTTCAACTCACTGATGATCTCTTTAGGCAATACAAGAAAGAGTACTACAACAGGAGGAAACCTTATCAAGAAAAGGGGTTTCATGAAGGACTGAACTCTTTCTTGGGATTAAAGTTTTGGGAGGCAAGGATTAAAGCCTTAAGGGCAAGCAACAGAGGTGGCAGAAGTGGAAGAGGTGGAAGAAGTGGCAGAGGTGATAGGAACTTTCCTATCACAAAAGCAAAGGATTCACTTGATGAATTCAAGGAACTATACATGAAGTTTGGATTCAGAGTGAATCAAATTAACCTTCTCCCGCCTAAAGCATGGAAGTGGTGGAAATAAGTCAATCCCTACATTGATTTTACACTGATTGAAAATGAATGGATGAGGGATATGATAGCAGAAATCAGAGCCTACCAAGAACAAGTGGAGAAGGCTAGACAAGAAAGAGAAAGAAGACAAGAGATCAAAGACACTTATCATATTTTATCTTTGCTTTGCATCTAGATCGTAATAACTTGTGAACAAATGTTTATAATGAGAATTGACTGAAATTTGTTCTGTTCTTGTTTTTATCTTTTTGCTTTGCTGTTAGGTGAGGGTAGTGGCATCATCACCAAAAAATGGGGAAATTGTTGGACTTATTTCTATGTTTTGAAGATGAGTGCCAGACTAGCTGTTATAGTGCAAAGGCAAAAAGATGTCTAGATCAAATGTATAGATTTATTAGAGTTTGATTCATGAATAGGTTTGATCAAACAAGCACTGTAATGGTCTGCTGATTCATATCAGCAGACTGGTCTATATCAGTAGGGTAGTTAGGTCAGTAGACTTTTGTGGAACCTATTGAAGACTGAAGGCTGAGGGCTCAAACTCAGTTACAGAAGGCTAAGGGATCAAACTTAGTAATTTAAGTCAAGGATATGGAATCAGAATTTAGGCAAGTCTGTGATGACCTAAACTGATTACATATACCTTGTGTAGAAGGTCTAAGTTCCATAAGTTGGATGATGTTTGGAACTTGGTTATACTTAAAAAGGTGTAATCTAACTTCACAACTAAAAGTTAGATAAAAGAAGTCAGCTGCATTGTATTTTATACACAGCAAATTGCAATTCAAATAGATGATAGGTATCTCAATGATCGATGAACTGCTTGATAATATACCTCGATTAATTCAAGATTATATTGAAAGATTACATGGATAAGGATAGCCAACTACCTCTGACTTATCAAACAAATCAAAGGCTGAGATTAAAAGAACGTTGGGATGATTCAGATTGATATCCAATGGTTATAAGTCAAAGGGTGGACGATCGCACCGTCAAAAGGAATTCGACGGTGTCGGTCCTATGAATAGTGACAGAAAGCAAATCAGATGGGACAAAAATAAGGAACGGTTACATTTGAATTTCAAATACAAGTCACATGTTCTCCTACCTATAAATAGAGGACTTTCAACTCAGAAACAATAAGATGAAAATTGATAAACTTTGAAGAGACATTTTACTGAGCTGAAAAACACCCTGCTGAACTTACTGAACTTACTGAACTTAAAGCTACTGATCCAGAGAAATTCTTCAAGTGTACTCTGCATTCAAGCTACATCAAGCATACACACTTGAAGACCGCAAGCTACCGATTATATCATCCTAATCAAGTCTGCCGCAACCGAATCATTTATTTGATTCAATCTTTATTTTATAAAGAACCTGTCGAAGACAAAGAAGCACGGTTGTGTGAAAGATCGTTGTTTGTGGTGGAGCTGTGAAGAGGCAATCCTACCCTTCAAGGACCAGTGGAAGACTCAGGAGCAGCAATTCTACCTGTTTTCAGTTTTCAGTTTGTGAAGCCATAGTTATTGGTGAAGGACAAGCAACTTAGGAATCTTTGTAACAGCTACATCAAAGATCTCTAGTGAATTTCCTCCAACATCACAGGAGAAGAGTGGACTGACAGGATTACACCACCTGGAACCACTATAAAATCTACCTACTTACTTTCAGCATTTACATTCTGCACTTAGTTTAATTTACACATCAACCTACTGAATCTAGCAACTGAAATCACACACATACACTACTGAGTATCTAATACTTAGTATCATATTTAACAACAAGTATTAAGGCTTAATTTTGATATTATTCCGCTGCACAAATTCAGCACACTCAACTATTAGTAGACTACGTTGTTTATCGACGACTATCGAGGTATCGCGGACTATCGAAGTATCGCGACCGCCGAAGTTGCAGAATTTGTTAACTCCAAAGTTTTAAGTGTTAAGTTTATTCACCCCCCTAAACTTAACCAAATCCTTTTCAAGGGACCAACACTTATAATCTGGATATCCTACTCTCTCGAAGTAACATATTACTTCCGCTTTGCAAAGACTTACGAGGATAAGACATTCCTTATAAGAAGGCCCTTTCGGATATTTACTGCTAATATTAGGATACGCGATTTCCTGACGAGCAACATGAATCCTACGCATGCTTCAGTATCACACCCAATCACTACCGCATGATCGCCCTATGGCTAGGGGAAACCTTAATAGTTTCAAAGCATGACAATCCAAACCATGATGCAATGAAGACTCCGGTCTTAGGATAATTACACAACCGCCACATAGTGCGACACTTAATAAAGTAAGTGGGTCGGTCTTACGTATGTATTCTCTAATACACGTCCACGTACAGTCCAAGTGTCTCAACACTTTGATAGACGAGATCTATCCCTACCTTCAATAAGATAGAATACATTCAATACGTGCTAGTCTAATCGTACTATCAATGGCCCATTTAATAGTACATACGAGACATTTAAGTATCAAACCCTTTTAAAGTAAGTCGAGATCTCATCAACCATAATCACTATTATGATTTACCTCTCACAGTTTGACACTAGGGACGTTATCATATATAATAACATAAAAGCCATTTATCATATGTATTAAAATAAAGAAATAGTAGAAATGATCCGACCCGGTCGGATCGGGTCCAACCCGATTGGGTTTAGGACACTATTTCAACAATATAAGGCCATTAGGGATAGGAATTCGATTCTCAACCATTCTCTCATTCATTCAAAGATCTATCCATCAATTAGATACAATGTAGTCTTTTGGTGATTAATGTTTCTTTTCTTTTCTTTTTTGCAAATAAATCATGAATCTTTCATTATTGAATTGTGTTTGGTTTATGTTAATCATGGATCAATTCGAATCGTCGGAGAGAGAGAATTGAGGAGTAGAATCGTTCTTCGTCATGGGCAACATCTATTCCAATGTTTTATTTCATATCTTAGATTCATTATTGTTTTTTTATAGATCTAAACTATACTTGCAATTAACCAAAGTATGTAGTAATTATACGAACCTTAATCCTGATTATTTGATTCATTAATTTGAAAACGCAGAATTATAAGGATGCGCCGGTCTCGACACAGCGACGGTCTTTAACGACACATCGAGACATATAATAAACCCTAATTATGTGGTTCGGCGTCAGCTACGTATGATCAACAGGGTTAATTGACGTTTATTTAAATCTTAACAATCTGGTATTCGTATTCGTAAACTAGAATGATGGAGTATTACTAAAGTGTTAGTTAGGACGTAGTCTGGATCGATCTTCAGGAACGTGTTAGTCATAGTCCATGGCTACCTAAGGGGGTTCTCGGTCTTGAGCCGGCACTCCCTAAATCTTAATGCATGTGGTATTAATACAACCTAAGGTAGGTTAACTACACATTAACGTCTTCTTCCTTTACGATGGAAGTAGACAAATTTAGGGGACTGCACCCGTAGCTTAATTACACATGTAAAACGGATCAGATATAATTTTGGGTTAAGGGAAGATTAGTTGTAATTAGTTTGGTTAATTTCTTTACAATATATGATTGATTCTTGGTTCATTTGCTTCTCTTTAATTTATGCTTCTTTTATGTTGGTCATAGACCCCCCCCCCCTTCGGGTTGACCTATAAATTGTGATTGTGTTTAACGTAATTAACTAATACTCGCTATGGGATCAACATTGACTCGCCTTGCTATACTATGATTGACCTAGTCCTCTCACTAGTATAAGAGACTTACAAGCGATCAAGTTGTTGGCGCTGTTGCTGGGGACTATTTATTTAATTGTTAGGCATATCCATTAATGTATGGTTAATCTTTTTGTCATTTTTTCTGATAATTGAATATAAGTGTGAAGGTTTTTTTTCATCTCCGTGTTCCTAAGGCTGTTTAGCAAAGGATGCGCAGGAGTTTTTTTATACTTCGCATGATTATTTGGTTATTATTTTGAGTCTTGAATCTTTTTATTTTTATTTGGAGCCTTGTAATAGTTTTGGTGTGTTTAAGTAATAAAGTTTTTATGTATTGGCTTAATTGTTTATTGCACTTCTTATTTTTAGTTGTGCACTTTACTGCCACATGACATAACTATTTAGTTACTTATCCGCGCCTTGTGGTACTAATATTCTTTGTGCGAGAATTGGTTGTATTAGCAAACCTAGTGCAAGTCACTCCCTGGAAGAAGACAACTTTGGTTCCCGTTCACTGATGTGATTCATTTCAAACAGTTAGCCTAGTTCTTCTATTTTCCAAAGCTATGTGTTCTTCTTCTTCCTACTTTTTTATATTTACTTTCCACGTTGGGGACAAAGTTGAGTTTTAAAGTAGGGGGTAGGCACAACAGTTAGTTTGAAAAACCGAGACACACTTATACGCATACTTTTGTGAATTTTGATGCAATGAATTGAATGAAATAGAATCCATAAACCATTGAATCTGCTTAATACTTAATTCAATAATGATGGATAAAGGGTTTGTCAACTATTTGAAGTAGTGACTTATTAATCATCTATCTTGTTGTAGAATTGACTTTTAGAGCACATATTGTTGGTCCCAGAGAAGGGTAAAACTATAGTCAGAGGGGGTGAATGACTATAGTGGAGTTTCAAAAACTTTTCTTGTGTTTAAAAGCTTTTGGGCAGCGGATAAGTCCCTTCTTACTATGTTATTTCAAAGCAGTTTAGGCAATCACAGATATAGATTATAATCTAGGCAATTTAAATGAATGTAGTAAAGTAAATTGCAGAAAGTAAATTGACACAAGGCTTATAGTGGTTCAGGGTGGTGTAATCCCATAATCCACTCTTCTCCTGTGATGATTGGAGGAATTCACTATTGTTTTTACAGATACAATAGTAAGATTGTCCTTGACTTCCTAAGCTTCACAATCTACAAGACTATCACTCCTTGGCTGCAACAGCTTCAGTGATTCAGTCTCTTTCACTGCTCCTTAAGATCAAATCCTTCAGCAGCTATCACAAACACAACTCCTTCTCAGATGACTTCTGATTCAGTTGCTTCAGTTTATTGTGAATGAGATTCACAAGCTTGATTTATCAATCTCAGTGCTAAAAAAAATTGTAGTTCTGATGTCTGAGTTGATCTCTAGATGAATCCTTGAGAGTTCAGAGAGAAGGCTTTTCAAATTGACAGAGTTTCCGCTTGGTTTTCTTTTTCTTGATCGTTGTTTTTATCTGTCTGTCAATGCCTTCTATTTATAGCCTTGAGTATCCTTGATTTGAAATTCCGTCCGTTGGCTATATTAATAAGGGGAATAATCTTTGATTTTATTCTTGATTCCCCCTTAATTACATTCTCCTTGATTTCAGTGATCTGATTTTTCTTCAAATGTATAGCAGAAAATCCGTCCTTGATTGATCCTCTATTGATTGTGCATTAAATGCATGATCCTCTGAATCTTCATCATATTTCAATTTTGTTCGATAAGGATTACTTCGCCGTTCTCTGAACGGTCGAGTGATCCATCTGACTTTGCCGTTTAGATCTTCCTTCACTATTTTTACCTTCACTTAGCTGAAAGTCAGTTTACTCTGCCGATTCACTGTTTCCTTCATTACTTCAGTTTAAGGAGAATCTTTGTACTTCACTGATCATTAGTTTGGGTGAGATCAGTGTACACCATATTTGAACATTAAGTTTCATCACTTGAACCATAACTTAGACTTATCCAAGGTCATCACAGACTTCCTTGGTTATAAGTCATACCATTAAGTCTTTATTGCTTCTCTGCATGTACTTGGCTGGCTTCACTCTGCCGAATGTCTGTTTTACTTTGCCGTCCTACCAACTAGTACAATACTTGTCTGACTTAACTTATACAATATGTCAGACTCTAAGTCAAGACTTATACAGAGAATTCTAACTTATTTCAGGCTTGCTATAACAGCTAGTATGGCCATCATCAAAACATAATAAAATGTTCCTAACAATTTCCCCCTTTTTGATGATGCCAAAACCCTCATAATCCTGAATATAAGTAAGCCAAATTTTTCATAATAATTAACAGAATAAGAACTCAACAATTTTATTCATCCATTAAAGGGCAATAAGTTCAAAATTTTATTTAAGTGTTACAAACTACATTTTGCTTAATTCAGCCTTGTACCTTTTGAACTTTGTAGTCTGAACCTCTTCAATGTCTTTCCAATCAATTTCTGGAAACTTCCACTTCCAATATGCCATAGCAGTGTATTCAGATACTCCCTTGAATACTTTCTTGCCAAAGAGTCTGTTGAAATCTGGCATGGTCGCATTTGCCCTAGGTTCTCCAAAGTGCTTCTCAAGTCTCTCCCTAGCTTCAGCAATATGTGAGTCAGCAAACTTGAGACTTTTGTAGAGACTCCACTGCTCCTGTTAGTCCATTCTTCCTATAGGGTTGAAGAATTTTACCATATAGTTGTAGTATTCTTGTTGTTCAATTGGCAAGTCTTCTGGTCCTTTTGCAGAAAGTGGTATGGCTGAACTTGGTTTGCTGTTGGTTTGTTTTAGAAGTGCAAATTCTCTCTTGACATCATTGTAGAGTTTGGCCATATCAGTTCTCATCCTTTCATCCTGATAGCTTAGCCAATCACCCATGCTTCATCTTGTGAAAAATGAGGATAAAGTCCTTCCTGTACTCTGAAAAATTCTCTTACATGGTCCAGTACATCTGCTTCATATTCTGCTTTGCTTTTGTGACCAGTGTACGTTCTGTGCCCACCAGTGTATCTGGAGCTGCTGCTGCCTCTGCTGGTGTTTCCTCTGGTGCTAAGTCTGTGTTGACTTGCTGATCCTCTTTGCTAGCTAGATCCAAGTCTTTGCTAATTGCCGGGTCTGTCTTTGTCATCATCTCTTCTTTGTATAGGATGAGGAAATCCAATGCAGGGTTCATTTATGGCTTTTCTCTTTATTCTCTAGCCCTCCTTTGTTGTTCCTCTGCTTCATTTCTGATTCTGATTTCTCTGTCCCTTGCTCTCATTTGTTCTTCAGTGAAGTTTGGGGGTCTAATAGTTGATCCTTCAGGCTTATCCTGATTTTCCCTTTTTTTGGCAGCATCATCCCTCTGCTGGAGTAAGATGCTATTTGTGGTCTCTGCCGTTCCAATCAGAGAGTCCATCTTTGATTCAATGGATGTGAATCTGTTATCATGTCTAGTCAGTTTCTCAGTGACACTGCGGAATCTTGTGCCAAATGCCACTGCCATAGAGTCATTTTCCTGAGAAATGTGTTGCCTGAGACCTGCAAGATTATTTGTGATGTTAATGTTGAGTTGTCTCATCAAATCTCCTTGGCGTTGAACAACAATGTTTTGTGCCTCGATGTATTCAGCAATGGCCTCAAATTTTCGCTCAATGGAGTAGCTTTTGTCATTGAATGCCGAAGTCATGGATCTGAGATGCATGGCTTCGTCGCTCTAGTTCTTACGCGCCGGATCGTTGCTTTTTCAAAGGTTTCATTTGAGATACCAGTGGCTAGCTGAGAGAGTTTGTGCCGAATGTCGGTGGTTCGGGTCCGTTTCTTGTCCTCTCGTCTTGATCTTGAGTCACATCTACATTGACATCCAAATCGTCAAGAATTTGGGTAGATGTGTATGCTGGTGTAGCTTGAGCTACTATTCCCCCTTGCTCTGTGCTGGGGATTGCCTTGACTGGAGTGGCAAGAGGCTGAGCCGGTGTCCACTATGTTTGTGCTGTCAGCCGGAGTTGCAGCAGATAGTGGTTGAGTGGTTGTCTTCGCTGGTGTTGTGGACTTGTTAGATGCATGTGACTGTAGAAAAGTTTTTAGAGGAATGTTATCATCAATTGCATCCGGTGTAGAAGTAACCTCTTCTCCTTGTTTGCCATGATCATCAGCATGATGATCATCATTATCATTGTCATCCTGATCATCTCCATCATTTTGATCAGTATTGTCATCACCATCTCCACCATCTTTCGAGTCATGA
Source organism: Gentiana straminea (assembly GCA_036785695.1). Lineage (NCBI taxonomy): Eukaryota > Viridiplantae > Streptophyta > Magnoliopsida > Gentianales > Gentianaceae > Gentiana > Gentiana straminea. The sequence goes on along the minus strand of JAVUPR010000113.1, from coordinate 12,254,278 downwards.
CTGTGTCCGTCAGAGATCTGGGGTAGTTTTGCCTTTGCTGCATCAACCATGTCCCAGAGAGGAGATTCATCAAGTACACCAACCAGAGTGGTGATTCCCAGAAAGTTACAGAGGCATGCCTCCTCAGCAAGCATGCGATCCGAATCTAGAAGCTGATTTCTAGAATCACCTTCTTTCCATTCAAGATATTCTGCAATTCGATCATCAATATCGTTTGCAGACATATGTGCAGGTTCTTCTAGAGATTCCTCATCATCTCCAGTGTCTCTTGTAACTTACTCATTTGGAGGTTGTTGATCCTCACTTTCATTTTCTTCTTCTTGTTGTTCTGCCTCCACATCAGAATCCTCTTTTTCTTCTTCATCGATTAATTTTCCAAAGGCCGTCTTTTCCAGATTGCGGTGAACCTTTTGCTTCTTTCTTTGACCGGAGGGATGAGTTGTGGTTTTCTTTCTCTTTCCTCCTCCGGCTTGCTTTTGCTGTTTAACATAGGTAAACATGACCTTGGACTCATGCAATTTGTGAAGTTGTACAACAGGGACTTTGAGGCATTGCATCAGATAGTGTAACTGAATCCCATACGACTTTTTTACCCAGAATTGTCCTTTCTTTGTCTTTCCTTCTGTTGTCCCCTTTTCGGCCGCTTTTACTTCACCTTGGATTTGTTCTTTGATTCTTAAAAAGAAGTATTTTGCCCAATTGAACTCTAGATTGTTGTAGATGATTTCCATTAGCTGCATTCTGATTTCTGTCATAGCATTATTTGCTCCCAACTTTCCTTCAATGCTTTTGCCAATTAGGGCACTGAACTCACTGAATGGTTTCTTTAGAGCGGATCTAAGACAATTGACCTTCTTAGACCCTGGGTTTGCCGTTTTGGCGATTGTCGGCCAGAAATCATCCAAGTTTTGTGGTACCAAGGTCACTTTTGCTTGACCCTTATTTGAAAGTTTAAGATGTTTTCGAATTACCTTTTCTTTAATGACCACTTCTTTGCCATTGACGGATGCAACAATCTTGTCTTCTTCCCACTCGTCACCTTTTTCAGCAAGGAGCCCAGATACGTATTTTGCAGATTTCCAGAAGGAGATGAGACTTTCATAGCAAACTTCGGTTATTGGAGGATTGAGAAAGGTTGATAATTTTAGGTTTTTGCATCCTGCTGCCAATCGTTTTGCTTCTTCATCATTTCCGCATAGTTTTAAGTAGTGTTCTTCTTGGAAGAATGATCCAGTGGCAATCGATTTTTCATACCCATCTTGGGTGTTTGAAGAGGATGAAGCCATTGTTATGGATTGATGTTTAGAGAGGAATACTTCGAGTTTTCAAAGAGAATCAAAAGTAGGGCTTGTAATTTTGCAAAAGAGTGTAAAGATTTGGGTAGTGTGAACGTGGTTTGAATATGGAAGGATTTTATGACATAATGGCGTGATTTTGTGTATGTAAATCACGATATTTGAGTGAAGTTGGGGAGTGGATTGTGGTAAGTAATGATAGAGCCCGGGAATCGAGGCGTTTGTAATTCAAAAAAGTAATATGGTTACCTCCATGATTATAAGTTGATCTCCACGTGTGTAATCATCCACAGAATAATCTTCCATAACTCCCTTATTCTCCACGTGTATAAAAGTTGATTATGTTCACACTTTAATTTACCCATGACTCCAATCTATATTTCGGTGAAGTGCCTTGGCTGGCCACTTAGCCGGTGTAGTGATTCTTTCACTGAGCTGCTTTATTTGACTGTTCCTAACAATCAGTGAAGTTAACTTCACCGAGTACCAGTGCCTTACCTACTACATCTCCTGTAATGGCAAAGGTTTAAACAGCTGATGAAGTCACTTAGCCGATTACTCCAGTTAGCCGCTCTTTGGTATTTAGTCGATTTCAATCATCCCTAACTCCGGTCTCAACATGCTAAATCTTTCATGGCTTAGTGGTTTTGTGAAGATGTCAGCCAATTGATCTTCAGTGGATATGTATTTTAGAATGATATCCCCTTTTTCAACATGATCGCTGATAAAATGATGTCTCACATCAATGTGTTTTGTTCTTGAATGCAACACTGGATTTTCAGTAATAGATATTACACTTGTGTTATCACACATGATTGGAATTGTTTTCTCCTCCACTCCATAATCCCTTAGCTGTTGTCTAATCCAAAGTACTTGTGCACAACAATTGCCTGCTGCTATCTATTCTGCTTCAGCTGTTGATGTAGATATGGAGTTTTGCTTTTTGCTAAACCATGAAACTAGTCTGCTGCCTAGCATTTGACAAGTTCCAGAGGTGCTTTTTCTATCTATTTTGCATCCAGCATAGTCAGAGTCTGAATATGATATCAACTTGAATCCTCCATATTTACCGAATTCCTACATTGATAGTGTTTTTTAAGTATTTGATTATTCTTTTGGCTGCTAGAAGATGTGATTCTTTTGGTTGAGCTTGAAATCTTGCACATACTCCTACTGCAAATGCTATATCAGGTCTACTTGCAGTTAAGTATAGTAGGGATCCAATGATTCCTCTATACATTTTCTGATCAACATCCATTCCAATTTCATCTTTTCCAAGAATGACTCTTGCACACATTGGTGTATCTGCTGTGCCACTTGTATCCATACCATACTTGTGTATTAAGTCTTTTGTATACTTGGCTTGATTAATGAAAATGCCATCCTTCATTTGCTTTACTTGAAGGCCAAGGAAATAATTTAATTCTCCCATCATGCTCATCTGAAATTTGCTCTTCATCAGGTTTGCAAATTTCTCACATAACTTTTCATCCTCTGATCCAAAGATGATGTCATCAACATAGATTTGAACTAGCAATGTGCTTGTTCCTTCATCTAGTTTGAATAGAGTCTTATCTATGGTTCCCTTGTTGAATCCATTCTTGATCAAAAATTGTGATGGTGTTTCATACCAGGCTCTGGGTGCCTGTTTGAGTCCATAAAGAGCTTTCTTTAGTTTGTATACTTTGTCTTCCTTTCCTTTGAGTTGGAAACCAGGGGGTTGCTCCACATATACTTCTTCTTCCAAAAGTCCATTTAGAAATGCACTCTTGACATCCATTTGATAGACTTTGAAATCTTTGTGTGCATCAAAAGCTAGAAAGAGTCTGATTGCCTCCAATCTTGCTACTGGTGCAAATGTTTCATCATAGTCTATTCCTTCTACTTGAGAATAGCCTTTTGCAACTAGCCTTTCTTTGTTTCTGACAACAATTCCTTGCTCATCCATCTTGTTTCTGAAAACCCATTTTGTTCCAATGATGTTGGCCATATCTGGTCTGTCAACAAGTTCCCATACTTCATTTCTTTCAAATTCATTTAGTTCTTCTTGCATGGCTGTGATCCAATCTGCCTCTTGAACTGCATCATCTATTGTCTTGGGTTCCACTTGTGATAGAAAACATGTTAACATATGCTCCAGTTGTCTTCTGGTTCTTACTCCTGTGTGAATATCTCCAATAATTGTTCTTCGGGATGATCTCTTAGCCAATTTAGGTCGGGTTGAAGTTGTTCTTCACTTGGTGCTTCGTAATTTCATGTTGTACATGAGCTTCAAGTTCTGGTGCTTCTTCGTTGTATTGACTTGTGGCTCATCTTGATTTCCAAAATTGTGATGCGAATAGTTGCTTTGGTCTTGTTGTATTCATATACACTTGTCTTTGTGCTGCTTCTTCTTCTTGTTCTTGAAGACTTTCACCATTTGTATTTGGTTCATCAAAGACTACATGTATTGATTCTTCAATCACCAATGCTCTTTTCTTGAGTACTCTGGATGCTTTGCTGGTGTCTGAGTATCCCATAAAGATTGCTTCATCAGCCTTTTCATCAAAGGCATGCAGCTGATTCCTGTTCAAAACAAAGCATTTTGATCCAAACATATGCAAATATGAGATATTAGGTTTTCTACCATTCCATATTTCATATGGAGTCTTTCCATGATGTTTGTTGATGATTGATCTATTTTGTGTATGGCATGCTGTGTTTGTTGCTTCAGCCCAAAATCTCTTTGGCAAGCATGCTTCTGCAATCATTGTTCGACTGCTTCTTTGAGAGTTCTTTTTTCTTTTTTCGCCACACCATTTTTCTGTGGGGTTCCCCGCCGATAATTGATGCGGTACTCCATTTTCTTCACAATAGGTTCGATAATTTCATTAAGAAATTCGGTGCCTCTATCGATCGATCTTGATGATTTTCGAGTTCTTTCTCATTTTGGAGTCTTCTTAACAAATCGGCACTTTTTGAGTGTCTCTTTCTTCTTGTTCATGAAGATGGTCCAGGTGTATTTTGAGTAGTCATCCACCACTACTAAGGTGTATTTCTTACCACTTACACTTACTGGTGTGACTGGTCCAAACAGGTCCATATGCAATAGATGTAGAATTCTTGTTGTTGATTGATAGGGTTTTGACTTGAAGGAACTTTTGATTTGTTTCCCTTTCTGACATGCATCACATAGACTTTCTTTCTTGAATATGATCTCTGGCAGGCCTTCAAATAACTTGTTTTTTGATAATTTGTTGATGGTCTTGAAATTCAGGTGATTTAGTCTTCTATGCCATAACCAGCTAGTTGACTGTTTGTTTTTGACAAACAAACATGTTTCTGCTTTGGCTGTTTTCCAATCCACCACATACATGTTATCTTTTCTTTTTCCTGCATGTACTACTATGTTGGTTTGGCTGTGAATGACTTTTCATCCTTCCTTGTTGAAGTGCACATTGTAGCCTTTGTCACAAAATTGACTAATGCTCATCAGATTAAGTCCCTTGACATATGCCACATATTGAATCTTCAGATTGTTCTTGAGCATTGTGCCTTCCCCCTTAATCTTGCTAGGATTTTCTTTGCCTCCAAATGTGACTTTGGGTCCATCAAAAGCTTTGAAGTCCGTGAGCCATCTCTTGTTTCCTGTCATGTGTCTGGAACATCCACTGTCTATGTACCAGACATCCTACAAAACAAATTAATTAAGTTTAGGTACCCAACACTGTTTGGGTCCATGCCTGTTAGCAGTCATGCCTCCTATTCCAAGTGTATATCCAAATGGTCTTCTTTTTGGATAGTTAAAGTCATCAACTTCATATATATAAGGCATGGCAGAATAGCTTCTAGTATTTCTATTGAAGGTATTATGATACTTTTCTCTACTTTTTGGTGCATTTGCATCCTTCTTCACTTTCCAATATGCAGTGGGAAACCTAACTTGCTTCATGTGTCTAGGAACATACCTAGATTGATTTTTCTTAAACACATGATGCATATTATGGAATGGTTTCTTCTTGTATTTTGGAGGTGCAACATTCCAATCATCCTCTGAAGGATAAAGTCTTCCTTTACCTTTCAGAAAGTCCTTGCTTTTGATTGACTTGATTGATGATTTAGTCTGCTGTTTTACTGCACTTTGGGTTTTGACTTCACCGGTACAGGATGAATGGTTGAAACTATGGTATGTCCCTTTCTGAATTTTGGTTCATTGTTAATCCTGAATTCATAATTGTGTTGACCATTGTTTCTACTCTCATCCTGACTGTTGTAGCCAAGACCAGATCTGGATCCAAACCTTTTTGAGGGTTTGTAAGCTGGTTCATTTGTGGTCTTAACTGATAGAGGGATCTTCTCAACTGATCTATCAACAACAGATGTATGAACATCTGCTTTTGTTGGTCATTTGAGTAGGTCTCCTTACTAGTTAGTTCATCTTTTGCTTTATCCAGTTCTTTCTTTAATCTTTTATTTTCCTTTCTTAGATCCTTGCATTCCTTTTCTAGAATTTCATGATTCATCTCAATTTCATCAAATTTAGTCATGAGATTTTGGACTAGGTCTGCTGGATCTAAAGGGAGAATAGAAGATTGTGCAGTGTTAGATGTGGATGCATTTGATGAAGAGTAAGAGCTAGATGTTACCTCAGTTTCATCTGATTCTTTGGCCATTAGACATAGGCTTGTTTTCTCAATGTCTGAGCTATCACCTTCATCTTCATCTAATTCTTTGGTCATGAGGCATAGACATGCTTTTTCATTGTCTGAGTTGTCTTCTTCATCACTGTTATCTGAGTTATTATCAGATGATTCTTCATTCTTTTCACGGCTAGATTCAGCCTTGAGTGCTTTCTTGCCTTTCCTCTTTTCAGATGCTTTGTATTTCTTCTTTTCATCATCTTTAACATTTTCTTCAGGACAATCAGCCTTGAAGTGACCTTTCTTGTTGCAGTTGAAGCACCTGTATTCATCATCTTTCTTCTTCATGTCTTTGGTTGAGCTTGACCTCTTGTTTGATGAAGAGTTTCCTTTGAATGGCTTCTTTTTGCTAAACCTGTCAAAACGTTTAACTAATAAAGCTACATGTTCTTTAAGTTCATGTGTCTCTTTGCTGATGTAGTCGGCAAAGTTACTTTGCTGGGGTGCTACCAGTGCAGTGACTTTTTGTGTCTCTGCCGGAGCACCATCTTCACCGTTCAGTTCGAATTCATGAGCTTTAAGTTGGGACATCAGTGTCAGAGTGTCAGTGTTTGCAAGGTTTGTGGTTCCTCTGATTCCTGATGTTATGATCTTCCATCTTTCAGGTAAGCCTCTCAAGATCTTTAAGCATACTTCTTCATGGGGATATGTGTGACCAAGTTGTTGCAGTTCACTGATGATGCTTGAGAATATGTTGTCCATTTGATCAATGGATTCACCAGCCTTCATTTTGAAATTTTCAAATTTTTGTTTTGCAACAGATAATTTGTTTTCTTTAACTGCTTCAGATCCTTCATTTATCAATGCTAGCTTGTCCCACATCTCCTTTGCTGTTTTGTAATCTTTGATTCTCATGAACATGTTGCTATCTAGAGTCTTCAAAATCATATCTTTTGCAACAAAGTCTAGATTTTCTCTTCTCCTGTCATCCTTGGTCCAATCTTTCTTGGGTTTGTCTACTTCCTTCCCTTGATTTGCTCCTGTGGATACTACAGTCATGATTGTGATTGGGCCATCATTAATTACATCCAAAGATCTCCTCATGAGTTGCTTTGCAAGATGAGACAACATTCTTATTTTATATTCATCAAAATTGTTAACATTGAAAACAGTACTTTTGACATAAAGTTTGAGGAATCCATAAGTACAAATAAGAGATCTATATGTGAATGAATAGAAAACTCGATTTGAAAACTACTTTGAAAATATGTGATCTCCTTGTTACCAAAATTAGATCGAACGAGTTCGATACTAGGAACACTGCTACGATACCAATTGTTGGTCCCAGAGAAGGGTAAAACTATAGTCAGAGGGGGGGGTGAATGACTATAGTGGAGTTTCAAAACTTTTCTTGTGTTTAAAAGCTTTTGGGCAAATGGATAAGTCCCTTCTTACTATGTTATTTCAAAGCAGTTTAGACAATCACAGATATAGATTATAATCTAGGCAATTTAAATGAATGCAGTAAAGTAAATTGCAGAAAGTAAATTGACACAAGGCTTATAGTGGTTCAGGGTGGTGTAATCCCTTAATCCACTCTTCTCATGTGATGATTGGAGGAATTCACTATTGTTTTCACAGATACAATAGTAAGATTGTCCTTGACTTCCCAAGCTTCACAATCTACAAGACTATCACTCCTTGGCTGGCAAGCTTCCGTGATTCCATCTCTTTCACTACTCCTTGAGATCAAATCCTTCCGCAGCTATCACAAACACAACTCCTTCTCCGATGACTTTTGATTCCGTTGCTTCCAGTTTATTGTGAATGGATTCACAAGCTTGATTGATCAATCTCGTTGCTAAATATAAAATTGTAGTTCGATGTCCGAGTTGATCTCTAGATGAATCCTTGTAAGTTCGGAGAGAAGGCTTTTCAAATTGACAGAGTTTCTGCTTGGTTTTCTTTTTCTTGATCGTTGTTTTTATCTGTCTGTCAATGCCTTCTATTTATAGCCTTGAGTATCCTTGATTTGAAATTCCGTCCGTTGGCTATATTAATGAGAGGAATAATCTTTGATTTTATTCTTGATTCCCCCTTAATTACATTCTCCTTGATTTCAGTGATCTGATTTTTCTTCAAATGTATAGCAGAAAATCCGTCCTTGATTGATCCTCTATTGATTGTGCATTAAATGCATGATCCTCTGAATCTTCATCATATTTCAATTACGTTGTTCGATAAGGATTACTTCGCCGTTCTCTCGAACGGTCGAGTGATCCATCGACTTTGCCGTTTAGATCTTCCTTCACCGTTTTTGCCTTCACTTAGCCGAAAGTCGGTTTACTCTCCGATTCACCGTTTCCTTCATTACTTCGGTTTAAGGAGAATCTTTGTACTTCACCGATCATTGGTTTGGGTGAGATCGGTGTACACCATATTTGAACATTAAGTTTCATCACTTGAACCATAACTTAGACTTATCCAAGGTCATCACGACTTCATGGTTATAAGTCATACCATTAAGTCTTCATTGCTTCTCTGGCATGTCCTTGGTTGGCTTCACTCTGCCGAATGTCTGTTTTACTTTGCCGTCCTACCAACTAGTACAATACTTGTCTGACTTAACTTATACAATATGTCAGACTCTAAGTAAAGACTTATACATAGAATTCTAACTTATTTCAGGCTTGCTATAACAGCTAGTATGGCCATCATCAAAACATAATAAAATGTTCCTAACACTGATATGATCTCTAGTAGGCCTTCAATTAACTTTTTCTTTGATAGTGTGTTGATGGTCTTGAAGTTGAGATGATCCAGTCTTCTATGCCAAATCCAGCTGGTTGATTGCTTATTTTTGACAAGCAAACATGTTTCTGCTTTTGCTGTCTTCCAATCTACCACATAAATGTTGTCTTCTCTTCTTCCTGCAAATACAACCGTGTTGGTTTGGCTGTGGATTACCTTGCATCCTTCCTTGTTGAAGTGTACATTGTAGCCTTTGTCACAGAATTGACTGATGCTTAACAAATTGAAGTTCAGTCCTTTAACATAAGCCACATTTTGTATTTTCAAACTGTTTTTGAGCATTATGCCATCCACCTTAATTTTGCCTGGGTTTTCTTTGCCTTCAAAGGTTACTTTGGGTCCATCAAAAGCTTTAAAGTCAGTCAGCCATCCCTTGTTTCCTGTCATATGTCTGGAACATCCACTGTCTATGTACCAAACATCCTACAAAACAAATTAAGTATGTTTAGGTACCCAACACTGTTTGGGTCCATGCGTGTTAGCAGTCACGCCTCCTACTCAAAGTGTATATCCAAAGGATCTTCTCTTTGGATAATTGAAGTCATCAACTTCATATGTATAAGGCACGGCAAAATAGCTTATAATATTTCTACTAAATGTATTCTGATACTTTTCCCTACTTTTTGGTGCATTTTCATCCTTTTTCACTCTCCAATATGCAGGAGGAAACTTATTTCCAGGTTGCTTCTTGTGTCCAGGAAAATGCCTTGGTTGGTTTTTCCTAAACACATGTTTCATTTGATGAAATGGTTTCTTCTTGTATTTTGGTGGTGCAACATTGCAATCATCCCTAGAAGGGTAAAGTATTCCCTTACCTTTCTGAAAGCCTTTCCCTTTACTTGGCTGAATTGATGATTTAGTCTGTTGTTTCACTACACTAGGTTTTGACTTCACCGGTGTAGGATGAGTGGTTGAAACTATGGTCCGTCCTTTTTTGAATTTTGGTCCAAGCTTGGTCCTTGATTCAGAATTGTGTTGTCCATTGTTTCTAATTTCATCCTGACTGTTGTAGCCAAGACCAGATCTGGATCCAAACCTTTTGGGGGGTTTGTAAGCTGGTGCATTAAGTGGTGCAGTGGTGATCTTGACTGGTAGGGATATTTTCTCAGCTGATCTTTTAACATCAGATGGGTGATCATCTGCTGCTTGTTGATCAGTTGAGTAAATCTCCTTACTAGTTTGTTCATCTTTTATTTCATCCAGTTCTTTCTTCAATCTTTTATTTTCCCTTTTCAGATTCTCACATTCTTGTTCCAGAATTTCATGGTTTACTTGAATTTCTTCAAATTTGCTCATGAGATTTTGAATTAGGTTTGCAAAATCTAAGGGAGAATAAAAGATTGTGCAGTGTCTGATGTGGATGCACTGGATGATGAGTATGAGCTAGATGTTACCTCAGTTTCATTAGATTCTTTAGCCATAAGGCATAAGTGAGATTTTTCATTGTCTGGGCTGTCAGCTTCATCATCATCAGAATCATTTTCAGATGATTCTTCATTCTTTTCACTGTTGGTTTCAGCTTTGACTGCCTTCTTGCTTTTTCTCTTTTCAGTTGTCTTGTACTTTTTCTTGTCCTCGTCTTTGTCTTTTTCTTCTGGACAATCAGCTTTGAAATGACCTTTCTTCTTACAGTTGAAACATCTGTATTAATCATCCTTTTTTCGTGTCTCTGCTTGAGCTTGACTTATTGTAAGATGATGAGATTCCCTTGAATTGCTTTTTCTTGTTAAACCTGTCAAAACGTTTGATCAGTAAAGCTACCTGTTCTTTTAGGACCTATGTCTCTTTCTGCTTGAGTCAGCTGTTTTGCTTTGCTGGGGTGCAACCAGTGCCCTGGCCTTGTGTGCCTCTGCTGGTGCACTGTCTTCACCGTTCAACTCAAATTCATGAGCCTTTAATTGAGACATCAAGGTCAAAGTGTCAGTGTTTTCAAGGTTTGTTGTTCCTTTAAGCACTGATGTGATAATCTTCCATCTTTCAGGTAGACCTCTCAAGACTTTCAGGCACACCTCTTTCTGTGGATATGTGTGTCCAAGTTGTTGCAATTCACTGATGATGCTTGAGAATCAGTTGTCCATTTGGTCAATGGACAATTCAGTCTTCATTTTAAAGTTTTCAAATTTCTGTTTTACAACATGTAATTTGTTTTCCTTGACTGCTTCTGATCCTTCATTGATCAGTGCTAGTTTATCCCACATCACCTTTGATGTTTTGCAATCTTTGATTCTCATGAACATATTACTGTCAAGAATCTTCAAGATCATGTTTTTTGCAACAAAATCTAGATTTGCTCTTCTTCTGTCATCCTTGGTCCAATCCTTCTTGAGTTTGTCTATCTCTTTCCCTTGATCTGATCCTGTGGTTACCATATTTGTGATCTTGATTGGGCCATCATTAATTACATTCAGCATCTCCTCATGAGTTGCTGCAAGATGAGACAACATCCTAATTTTGTATTCATCAAAATTATTAACATTGAATACAGGTACCTTTGACATAAAATTTGAAGAATCCATAAGTACAAATAAGAGATATATATAGAAACCACAAATTTGAAAAACTACTTTGAAAATATGTGATCTTCTTGTTACCAGAAATTAGATCTGAACTGGTTTTGATACTAGGAACAATGCTCCGATACCAATTGTTGGTCCCAGAGAAGGGTAAAACTATAGTCAGAGGGAGGGTGAATGACTATAGTGGAGTTTCAAAAACTTTTCTTATATTTAAAAGATTTTGGGCAGCGGATAAGTCCTTTTTTTAAATGTTGATTCAAAGTAGATTATGCAATCACAGATATAATATGTAATGAAGTAAAGTGTTGTAAAGTAAATTGCTGAATGTAAATAGACACAAAGGTTTATAGTGGTTCAGGGTGGTGTAATCCCTTAATCCACTCTTATCTTGTGATGATTGGAGGAATTCATTATTGTTTTCACAGATACAATAGTACGATTGTCCTTGGCTACACAAGCTTCACAATCTCCAAGACTATCACTCCCTGGCTACAAAAGCTTCAGTGACTCAGTCTCTATCACTGCTCTTTGAGAACAAATCTTTCAGCAGCTATCACAAAGGCTGCAACTCCTTCTCAGATTCCACTGATTCAATTGCTTCAGTTTGATGTGAATAGGATTCACATTTTTGTTGATCAATCTCAAAGCTTGATGTGGAATCTGAAGTTCTGATTGCTGAGTTGGTCTCTAGATGTTTCCTTTGAGTTGGTTTTCAAATTGACTTTCGCTTGATGTGGAATTTCGATTCTTTGAGTTGGTCTCTACATGTTTCCTTTGAGTACAGATAGAAGGCTTTTCAAATTGACAGAGTTTCTGCTTGTTTCTTTTCAAATTGAATCGTTGTTTTTCCTGTCAGTCAATGCCTTCTATTTATGGCCTTGATAATCCTTCATTTGAAATTCCGTCCGTTGGCTATTTAATGTGGGGAATAATCCTTGATTCAATTCTTGATTCCTCCTCAATTTTATTCTCCTTGATTTCAGTGATCGGATTTTTCTTCAAACGTTTATCAGAAAATCCATCCTTGATTGATCCTCAATTGATTGTGCATTTAGTGCTTGCAGTACCAAACCTTCAGGAAAATAACACAGATGCAGAATTATAAACCTAGAAACATACACATAGCATTTGACATGTATTCCATATAATAATGAGACTATCTATCCTCTCTTTGAGCTGAATTCGGGGTGAATAAAGGTATAATTAATGGTACCATTTAGAGCGTTATCATTAGTTCCACCAGTTTATTCATCAGTTTTAGAGATCAAGTCACTTAACTGACAAATCTCCACCTTGACTTGAACTCTCATTCACAGTCAACCAGATTGCATAATCACATGTACTTGTACCATATGCATTCGTCAATGCCAGGATGTACTTGTACCAGACTTCTCCACATAATCCACCCAGTTGATCTGTCCTCAGCTGAGTCTCCGGATTTCAGTTTATAAGCTTTGAATATTCACCAGGTCCAAACATAACTGAAACTTGCTCTGCTGAACTGGTTTAGTGAACATATCAGCAAGATTATCCTTGGTGTTGATCTTCTTCACTACAACCCTCTTCTCATTTCTCAGAAAATGATACCTCACATCAATATGCTTGGTTCTCTTATGATGAACCGATCCTTAGCTAGACAAATTGCACTCAAACTGTCACAATAAATCTCAGCTTGAGCTTAATGTAGTCCCAAATCACTGACTAGCCCCTTCAATCAGATACCCTTCTTAGCTGCTACAATAAGAGCCATATATTCAGCCTAGTAGTTGATAAAGCCACTGCGTCCTGAAGAGTTTCTTTCCAGCTGGCAATTGAATTTCCCAATGTGAAAACTTAACCAGTCATTGATTTTTTGCTATCCACATCACCTGCATAATCAGCATCACAGTACCATGTGATCAGTTCCTAAGTATCACCTCCATAAATGAAACCGACATTAGTTGTACCCCTACGGTGACTGAATATCCTTTTCACAGATTTCCAGTGTTTCTTTCCAAGTTGAGCCATAAACCTGCTGACAACACTGACTGCTTGAGCCAAATCAGGCCTAGTTTACACCATGGCTTACATCAGACTGCCAATTGCACTAGCATAGGGAACTCTTGACATGCACTCCTTCTTCTCTGCTGACTGTGAAGCAAAAACTAACAAATGAATATTTGATGCCATAGGGGTATCTATTGGCTTTGCAGGAAACATGCCAAACTTGGCCAAAATCTTTTGTATATAGTCCTGCTGAGATAAAAACAATTTTTTTTTCCTGACTTCTATCCCTCCAGATCTCCATCCAAAAATTTTCTTGGCTGCACCCATATCTTTCATTTCAAACTCGGCACTGAGAAGGCCTTTCAGATACTGAACATCATATTTCTTTCTTACAGCTATCAGCATGTCATCCACATATAACACAAGATAGATGTATGATCCATCTTTCAGCTGTCTGTTGTAAACACAACAATCATAAGGACTTCTTCTATAACCCAACTGGATCATGTACCTGTAAACCTTTTATACCACTGCCTAGGAGCCTGCTTCAGTCCATACAAGGACTTCATCAACTTGCATACAAAATCTTCCTTCCTAAGAACTTGGAATCCTTCTGGCTGAGTCACATATATCTCTTTATCTACCTCACCATGTAGAAAAGTTGTCTTCAGATCTAACTACTCAAGTTCTAAGTCCTGTTGTGCCACCATTTCTAGTAACACTCTGATTGAAGCATGTCTGACTACTGGTGTGAATATCTCATTAAAGTCCACCCATTCTTTCTGATTGAACCCTCTTGCAACCAAACGTGCTTTATACTTCACTCCTTCTGCCTCGGTTATTCCTTCTTTCTTCTTAAAGATCTATTTGCAAGTAACAACTCTGCTATCAGCTGGATGTTTAACTAGATCCCAAGTCTGATTCTTCAAAAATGACTCAATTTCATCTCTCATGGCAACAAGCCATTGAGATGCTTCAGAACCTGAAACTGCTTCCCTGTAAGTAGAGAGTTCAAAGCCATCCAATTCATCTACAACTTGAAGTGCATATCCAGGCAAATCATCAAACCCATGCCTCTTGGGAGGTATCCAAACATTGGATCTTCTAACTCTGCTGACAGCTATAATTTGCTGACCAATATTAGTTTGATGAGGAACTGACATTCGATCAGCTGACTGGCTTGGATTCAGTTCTAGTTCAGTAACCAGATCAGATGAGTGCTGACTTAGATCAGCTGAGTGTTGCATCTCAACTGACTCCATCTGAAGCTCCATCTTATTGTCAGATCTATCAATTTCAGCACAGGTTTCAGACTCAGCAGTCTCTCTCACTGATGAACTAAGCATAGAATTTTCATCAAAAACTGCATCTCTGCTGAGAATAACTCTGTTTTCTGCTGATGACCAAATTTTATAACCCTTCACTCCATCACCATACCCCACAAACAATCCTTTCTTGGCTCTTGGTTCCAGCTTCCCTTCACTCACATGATAATAAATTGTGCTTCCAAAAACCCTTAGAATTGAATAGTCAACAGGCTTGCCTGACCACATCTCAAAAGGTGTTTTGAGACTGATCCTTGTGTGAAGACTCATGTAGATTAAGTAGAAAGATGTTACAGCATCTGTCCAAAATCTCCTTGACAAACCAGCATTAGAGAGCATACATCTTGCCCTCTCCAGAAAGTTTGATTTATGCCTTTCAGCTACCCCATTCTTCTGAGGAGTATTCCTGATTGTATGATGTCTGACAATACCCTCATTTCTACAAAACTCATCAAACTCAATCCAGCAGAATTCCAGACCATTATCTATACTAAGCCGCCTGGTCTTCTTCCCCAACTGATTTTCAACTAGATCTTTTCATTGCCTGAAGCTCTTGAATGCCTGACTTTTGTGTTTCATTATCACCACCCAAGTCATCCTTGAATGAATGACACAAAATATCTGTGACCACCAATGACTCCACCTTAGATGGCCCCCAACAATCAGAATGAATGTAATCAAGTGATGACTTTGTCTTGTGTACCCATTTTGAGAACATGCCCCTATGAAGATTCCCAAACACACAATGCTAACAAAAGTCTAGATGCTTCACATTACATCCCCCAAGAAGATCATTCAGAGAAAGAACCTGCATTCCCTTTTCACCCATGTTACCCAGTCTCATGTGCCACAGTTTTGTAAGCTATGACTGATGAATCTCAGCAAATGCCACAGCAGCAGAACCAGTGATCGGCCTTTTCTAAGTGTCCAATCTCACCGGCAGTGTACCGGGTCAATTGTAGCCTAGAATTGGTGAGTCAAGGTAGTTCCCCATAGGGAATCTGGTCGAGTACCAAAGTCGGTCTCGTCCCTAGTTCAGGTCAACAAAAATATTGAACGTGGTGATTTGTCAAATCACCGATTCTACAAACTAAATATACAAAACAAAAGAAAGATCTAAAACTATATAAAAGAGATAGCCGAGCTATGATCCAATCTAATACTCACAAACCCTAGCTAAGTCCCGAGGTATTCTTGATTTACCTAAAAGTTCTTGATGTCAAGTAGGGTGTCGTTTCCTAGCTCTGAGAATAGACATTATTTCAATAATCTACCCTCCTATGTCAGGTTCAACAGTCCGCTGACCGGATTTAACTGATCTCACACGGTCTACGATTCATGAAACGCTCGACGATACAAAACCTCACACACGAAACCGAATCTGAACAACTCAGTCGGTTTCACAGGCTGATCCTAGAACCCCGGTTCTCGTATCCTCTCGCAAAATACATATGTAAAGACGATACGTGTGATACGATAATCAAATGGCCAATTTAACAAACGTGATAAGAATAAGTTCTAGAACTACGGTAGCATCGAGAATCAACAGTTAAACATCAAGGACACCACATGAACAAGCTAAGGCTTGATTTCGAAGACTATCACATAACTCGACTATCGGGAAATTAGCTACTCATTCTATCAACAAAAACAACAAGAAATCAACAAGAAAGATAACATAAATCAATATTGAAAGCAAGAACAAGAAAAGAAAACGAAATACCGAATATATTACGCCTAGAAAATCGGTTCACCGAACGAAATCTAGTAAATAACTCGTCAAGCTATCTCCGAAATCCTCCGGATTACAATGATCTACAACTAAACTAATCTAATATATCTATAAACCTAATCTAAGCTAAGAAAAACGCAGAAAAATGGTGAAAAACGAGTTGGGGAAGAAAAAGATGACTATTAGATCCAAAATGGGGGTTTTTATAGTGTTTTGGCAGATCTAGACGCTAGGCGTGCGCCTAGGATGTTGAAAACATGGACTGAAACTTTTTGCCAAAATTAACTGCTAGGCGTGCGCCTAGCATTTGTCAGGCGCGCGCCTAGTTGACACACCCTCGGTAAAATGGCCATAACTTTGTGTGTAGACCTCCGATTTGAGTGATTCAAAATGCGTTGGAAATATAATTAAATTGTCTACAACTTTCATGAAGATGTCCAGCCCATAAAATTCCTCTAAGGTGGATCAAAATGCAGATCAATGGAAGGTATGGTTGTAGTACCAACGCGTTTTGATCCGTTTGAACGTTTAAGCTTCGGGCACACATTCCAATCCTCGTATCTCGCCTTCCGGACATCTCGAACACCTAATTCATGTATAAAATCACAACAAATACCACACGTAATCCCTACAGGACACTAGGGTGACCGAGAGTGTATTAAAACACCGAAAAATAATGATATTTTCATACTTTTCATCCTAGGTCTCGAAATGATAACCAAGGTGTAAAATACATCAAAATACAATCAAATGTCTCCGGAAACGTATAAAATGTGGTATAAACGGGGTCAAATCACCTAGAAAATGATATCCAATTTGACTCTCATCAACTACCCCCTACTTAGCGTTTGCTCGCCCTCGAGCAAAAATGAGCGATTCAATAATAAAGATGGAGTCAACATTGAAATCATACATTTAGTCTATAAGAATTGAAATGATAAAACACAAGTAAATGGCACAAATGCATAAGATTTAAGTTCAACCTTGTATTGAGAAAAAGAATGTGTGTGTGTGTAGCTTCTTCGACATTTGTCACATACGACCGGTTTAGATTATAGACGTTTAATGTGACGAGGTTACACCATAGGATTATACTTCATAAACATCTCCACTAATCAAGGTCTATCAAAGCTAGTACGGTCGAGCAGGACTTGCAAAGTTATACCGTTTGGCTAGGGTTCGGGTAACGAAAGGGTATTTACGAAAAAAAATATAAAAGAGAGGGTGCAAAGATCTTTAACCGAGGTAAATATTCAAAACTCGGATATCATTTCGTCTTCAATATTTCCGACTATTTACAACTTCGAAATCCAAACCCTAACTTCAATTTTTGGACTCATAACAAACTATAATTACATACACTGTTTTTTTCTTTTCTTTTCTTTTTTCCTTTTTTTTTCTTATATACAACAAAATTCCGAACAAAACTAGAACCTACACATTGCTACACTCCTCGTCCCGAATAACTCGTAAATCACGACTCCATACCATTACTTACGTCTCAACAATACCTCGCAACATCGTAAAAATGTGCAGAACGAACAAGCTCAATTGCAAGGTAGTCAAGGATATGTAGACCGAAAGAATGTTAGGGACATCGATTTTCACAGGTTAGTAACACGAAAGGCTAGTTCGGGTGGCGGTCTAACCACCCTACAAAAGGCTTAGATGGGTAACAGTGGATTAAACGTTTAGGTTGGCCTTTGGCTCTGATCGGGTCAAAATAAATGCCAAAACCGTCATCCCGTACCTAACAACGATGACCTTTCTATTTCGCCTCGAAGTTACTAATATAAGTTCTAGGTAACCGGGTCATTAATAGCTACCATAATCGTTCACTAGTCAAGGTGATTCGTGAATTCGAAGCTAACATGATAAAACTATTTCATTCTCAATACATGATCACAACACAAACCAAATGCATATATACAATCACTATATGATGAACAAAACAATACTGAAGGCTCAATGCATCACAAACAATGTCAAATCCATCAAAATTCTTGAAAACTGATTCATTTACACTAAAGGGATAACAATCACTGTGTATAACCCGTTCAACATGAAAACGAAACATTGAAGCTAAACCAACCACCCCCTACTTTAAAACCAAACACGAATGATAAGGGTAGAAAACTTAGCTTACAACCGGAAAAAGCACGAGTACGATCACGTGGCATCCATAAAGTCCTCCCAGGGTACCTGTGCTAATATTGACAAGCAACACCAAAGATAAGAGATACACAGGTATGGAGACAAAGAATCGAAACTAGACGGATCACCACAACTTATCAAAAACCAAAACACCACAAAATCCCCCCCCCCCCCCCAAACACATGTCCTCGGATTATATTACAACAAAACTTACCCAAGGTGTCATAAAACACACTAAAGAAATACAGTGAAGCACGAGGGGAAAGGAAAAGCAATAAAAATACATTCTGAGTTTATAGTCCTCAGCTCGACTTTCTACCCCCAACTATGTCAAGGATAGCTATACCAAAGGAGAGCAAACCGTTGCTTCTCCCTACAAAAATCGTAAGAATTGAGCACCCCCTGAAAAGGAAATATGATAAATATGGGGCTCAATCCCCACCACCACAATTTGTTTGATGAGTCCATTGCACAGAACAACGAACTCACTTTCCCCGAACTAAAACATACTCCAACTAATAACGACTCAAGCACCAAGTACGAACATTTAGGCTCAACATCAACAACAAACTCAATAGGGTGCAACCCCTAGGAATAACAGTAGTGCTAGAAGAGAAAGGAATAGATGATTCAATAATATCAGGATTCATACCCTCTTCGTAGCATTCCTCAGGGGTGACTTCAAGCAAAGTCTCACGTTCTCTCTTCTCCGCCAACTTTCTCTCGACAAATTGATCTACTTGAAGAGCTAAGTTCTGTACGGCTAGCTCCAAGTTCCGCATGTCTGTTTGCATTGAAGTCTGGCCATTTAGAAGCTCTTGAAACTCTTCTTGGATCAATTCCTCTGAGTAAGTCTCTGATTCTCGAGGCGGAGGTGGAAGAGTATCGAGTTGTTGATCATAGTAACTTAGGGCATTATCCCACTCATTTCCATATGATGCGGTGTATGGGTTGAACTGGTAAAATGGTTGTGTTTGGTAACCCATAACACCGTAATTGTAATATCCGAATGGGTAAGGATAGGAGCCGTAATTGTAGTATGGATTCTTTATCTGCAAACAGGGAAACAACACGAACACAATCACGGTATCTTGTCACTACCATTACCGGAGTATGTGGTGTGATGACAACAACAACAAAGAAAACAAACTATACATAAAAAAAACAAATAAGAAAAATGACCTAATCCTAAGAACTTAACTAACTTTCAAGATATCAACCCGATTCCCCAGCAACGGCGCCAAAAATCTTGATCGGCCTTTTCTAAGTGTCCAATCTCACCGGCAGTGTACCGGGTCAATTTTAGCCTAGAATTGGTGAGTCAAAGTCGTATCCCACAGGGAATCTGGTCGAGTACCAAAGTCGGTCTCGTCCCTAGTTCAGGTCAACACAAATATTGAACGTGGTGATTTGTCAGATCACCGATTCTACGAACTAAATATACAAAACAAAAGAAAGATCTAAAACTATATAAAAGAGATAGCCGAGCTATTATCCATTCTAATACTCACAAACCCTAGCTAAGTCCCGAGGTATTCTTGATTCACCTAAAAGTTCTCGATGTCAAGTAGGTAGGGTGTCATTTCCTGGCTCCGAGGATAGAAATTATTTCAATAATCTACCCTCCTATGTCAGGTTCAACAGTCCGTTGTCCGGATTTAACTGACCTCACACGGTCTACGATTCATGAAACGCTCGATAAGTCGATACAAAACCACACACACGAAACTGAATCTGAACAACTCAGACGGTTTTACAGGGTGATCCTAAAACCCCGGTTCCCGTATCCTCTAGCAAAATACATATGTAAAGACGATACGTGTGATATGATTATCAAATGGCCAATTTAACAAACGTGACAAGAATAAGTTGTAGAACTACGGTAGCATCGAGAATCAACAGTTAAACATCAATGACACCACATGAACAAGCTAAGGTTCGACTTTGAAGACTATCACATAACTTGACTATCGGGAAATTAGCTACTCATTCTATCAACAAAAACAACAAGAAATCAACAAGAAAGAGAACATAAATCAATATTGAAAGCAAGAACAAGAAAAGAAAACGAAATACCGAATATATTAAGCCGTAGAAAATCGGTTCACCGAACGAAATCCCGTAAATAACGCGTCAAGATATCTCCGAGATCCTCCGGATTACAACGATCTACAACTAAACTAAGCTAATATATCTATAAACCTAATCTAAGCTAAGAAAAATGGTGAAAAACAAATTAGGGAAGAAGAAGATGACTATTAGATCCAAAATGGTGGTTTTTATAGTGTTTTGGCAGATTTGGACAGGTGTGCGCCTAGTAAAGTGCAGACGCACGCCTAGGATGCTGAAAACACGGACTGAAACTTTTGGCCAAAATTAACTGCTAGGCGTGCGCCTAGCATTTGTCAGGCGCGCGCCTAGCGGACACACCCTCAGTAAAACGGCCATAACTTTGTGTGTAGACCTCATATTTGAGTGATTCAAAATGCGTTGGAAAGATAATTCAATTGTCTAAAAATTTCATGAGATGTCCAGCCCAGAAAATGCCTCTATGGTGGATAAAAATGCAGATCAATGGAAGGTATGGTTGTAGTACCAATGCGTTTTGATCCGTTTGAACGTTTAAGCTTCGGACACACATTCCAATCCTCGTATCTCGCCTTCCAGACATCTCGAACACCTAAGTCCTGTACAAAATCACAACAAATACCACACATAATCCCTACAGGAAACTAGGGTGACCAAGAATGTATTAAAACACCGAAAAATAATGATATTTTCAGACTTTTCATCATAGGTCTCGAAATGATAACCAAGGTGTAAAATACATCAAAATACAATCAAATGTCTTCGGAAATGTTTAAAACGAGGTATAAACGGGGTCTAATCACATAGAAAATGATAGCCAATTTGACTCCCATCAACCAGCAATAGCTAACCCTTGTAGTATATACAAGATCCCTTTCTTGACTCCCTTGAGAACCACAACTGAGTTTTTAAGACACTCAGCACTCCACCTTCACCCTTGAAATTGAATCCTCTGCTGTCTAAAAAACTGAGAGATACCAAGTTCTTGGACATCTATGGAACATGTTTAACTTCACCCAGATTACGAAATCTTCCATCCTCTGTCCTCAACTGAACTGAGCCAATCCCAGCTACCTTGCAGACCTTGCTGTTTGTCATAGATATATGACCACCATCTATCTGCTGATAACTTGAGAACCACTCTTTGTGAGGGCAAATATGAAAGGATGCCCTAGGGTCCAGAATCCACAAATCAGTATGATGTGCTGACTCTCCTACAACTAGAACCATATCCTTATCTGAGTCATGCTCAGCTGCTACAGCAGCTGTGCCAGAACTGATCTCCTGTTGTTTCTTCCTCTTTGGATGGTTGGACTTCCAATGTCCCTGCTCCTTACAGTATTTGCAAACATCTGTGGACTTAGGGCCTTTGGACCTTGTCTTCTTGGAAATTCTTCTTCCTAGACTGCCCATGCCATTTTCCACTGCTGCTACTGACTACTAGTCCAGTAGCCTGATTGTCTGCCTTTGTTGCCTTATATCTCAGCAACCTAGCATGCAAGGATGACCTCACATCCTCCAAAGCCATTGTATCCTTCCCAACTGTGAAGGACTGCACAAAGTTCTCATAGGAAGCTGGTAATGAAACCAACAAAATCAACGCAGCATCCTCATCCTTAATCTTAACATCAAGTGATATTGTGTTCAGCTAATCAAGGTGATCTCTCAACTGAGATCCCTCATGCATCCTCGGGCTGAATAGCCCCTGCTTCAGCAGCACCTTGTTGGTCAATGACGTAGTCATATACAGTATATCAAGCGTTGACCATAACTTGGCAGCGGAGTTTTCATCAGCAACTTTTGTGATAACATCATCAGATAAGCACAACATGATGTTTGAATGTGCTTTCTCCTCCAGACTGGCGTAATCTGCTGCACTGGCATCTTTTTTATCAGTTAAAGAAGTCCACAATGCTTGTTGCTTTAACAAGGCCTGCATCTTGGTTTTTGCCACAAACTAAAAATGTTCCTCCCTGTAAATTTATCAATCTTCACGTTCATAGCTGACATCCTTCTTGCTAAAGAACATACCTTTGATCACAGAATCCTAGCACCGGTCACTGGTCTTGGTGAAGATCAACTCCGTTCAACCTGCAATTTCTCTGAATCTATGAATCAATGCTCCAATACCATTTTGTTAATACACAGATAAGAGACTTGCACTCTAAAAAAGATAAACTAGAATCAATGCAAACGTAAAAGAAGGCAAAAATTGACAAAACACATAAACAAAGAGAACACAGAGATTTAACGTGGTTTCCGGCGTTGTGTCGACTACTCCACGCACAGAAAAAGAGATATTTTATTACGCACAAAGTTACAGGGATTTTCACACACATTGAATAGCTTACAACTTTGGTATTTATAGGCACAAATCCCTAAACCCTAGCCGCTATAAGATCTTTGTCGGAACTGTCATAAATACCCAGACGTGGACCCCAGCTTCAGCTGTTATCCACCAGATGAAACTCAACTCCAACTGTCTTTCTTAGACTTGTAATCAACTGCTCAGATGTAGAACTCAGACGTATTCAGTAAAAACTCAACAGACAAAACCGACTACTAACTTCATAAGAAACTCAGTTGCACTTCACCGAATTGAATACATTTACTCAGCTGACCATCATTCTCAGCTCAGTTTCACAGATTAGTTCCACCAGTTTATTCATTAGTTTTAGAGATCAAGTCACTTAACTGACAGAATGTAAAAATACTTGTCAACAAGAACTTGTTTTATTCTTGAGTCAACTTAGGGATGACAGAAATTAAAAGGATTTGGTAGTTTGAAAAAGAAATTGAGTGAAAAAGTGAGTATCTTTAGAAAGAAAAGAGTGAACTGCTAGAAAAAGCAAAATCTATTGGCATGATGGTAGCAAGTCCGGTAGTTCGTTTGACTAGAAGTTTCTTGCTAGGCACCCACCATTGCAAGTGTCCTTCTTGAGAATCTACACGGCCCGCGTATAAAAAAATATATAAACAAACGTGATCCTTGAGTAGTACTTGGTGCTTAAATCCTTCCCAGCCTTAAGTTTGATTTGTTTTGAGCTTATTGTTTGACAAGTTGAGATTACGAGACATGCATAATTTGATTCTTTTTACGATTTCAACATGATAAATTTATCCACACACACGTTGGCTCTACTACGAGATAGTGCTTAATGGATTACTGATGGATATGTGTTGACTATCATCTTATTTAGATTTCTTGAATGAGTCTGTTCTTATGTAGTTTGTAATTGTTTAGGGGTTTTTGATTGATTTAAAAGCTAAGTAGATGATAGTTGATGACGGTCAAACTGGTATCATATTTTACCATCAACTTACCCCGGATTTGTTCTTAATGGTTGTATTATGTATGAAATCATGGGTTAATTGGCTAAATGTGGTTAAGTCACGTTTGGGTGGACTAATTTTGTATTATGTGATTAACCATGTATTTTGTGTTATTTGTCGGAAATAGAAGCTACTATGTGTTTTATGGTTTTATTGATAGATGAATGATTATTTGGAGCATTATTTGGGCTGAATATGAGATTCAATTGATAAAGAAGTGAACGGAGCTGAAAGTTGAAGTATTTTGAGCCAAGATTAGACTCAAGAATTTGATTGGTGATCATTCAACGCCGTTTATAAAGCCTTACATGGAGGATTGGGCTTGAACTTCTACATGAAATTTGTAGGGATTGAAACAAGTATTTCAGCGCACTTTGAATCACCCAAATTGGAGTTACGGAAGCCAAGTTATGGTCCAAATACCGAAGTTATGCGGTTCAGGAAGCCCGATGCGGTGGACCCGGCTCTTGACGCAGCAAGCCCGAGGAAAAATGGCCATAAACGCGTTTTCTTGTCCTCCAAAGATTAGGTTTTCCCATAGGTTGGTTTATACACCTTATATAAAGCCATTAGGGCTACGAATTTTTATTCTCAACCATTCTCTCATTCATTCAAAGATCTATCCATCAATTAGATACAATGTCGTCTTTTGGTGATTAAAGATTTTGTTTTCTTGAAAAAAAGTCATTAATATTTCATTATTGAATTGTGTTTGGTTTATGTTCATCATGGATCAATTCAAACCACCGGAGAGAGAGAAATGAGGAGTAGAATCGTTCTTCGTCATGGGTAACATATATTCTAATGTTTTATTTCGTATCTTAGATTCATGATTGTTCTTGTGATAAATCTAAACTATACTTGCAATTAACCAAAGTATGTAGAAATTAATCAAACCTTAATCCTGATTATTTGATTAGTTAATATGAAAACACAAAATTATAAGGTTGCGCCGTTCTCGACGCAGCGGCGGTTTTTACAGACGCGTCGAGACACCTAGTAAACCCTAATTCTATAGTTCAGCGTCAGCTACGTCTGATCGACATGGTTAATTCATGTCTATTTAAATCTGGTCAATCTGATATTCGTATTCGTAAGCTAGCATGATGGAGTATTACTGAAGTGTTAGCTAGGACGTAGTCTGGATCGATCTTTAGGAACGTTCCAGTCATTGTCGATGGATGCCTAAGGAGGTTCTCGGTCTTGAGCCGGCACTCCCTAATCTTAATGCATGTGGTGTTAATACAATTTAAGTTAGATTAACTACACATAGACGTCTATTGTCCTTACAATGGAACTAGACAAGTTTAGGGGACTGCACCCGTAGCTTAATTACACATATAATACGGATCATATATAATTATGGGTTAAGAGAAGATTAGTTGTGAATAGTTTGGTTAATGCCCTTTCAATATATGATTGATTCTTGGTTTATTTGCATCCCTTTTATTTACTCTTCCTTTATGTTGGTCATAGACCACCCTTCTGGTTGACCTATAAATTATGGTTGTGTATAATGTAATTAAATAATAGTCTCTGTGACATCGACTTTGACTCGGATTGCTATACTACGATTGACTTAGTCCTCTTGCTAGTACAAGCGCTTTACACGCGATCAAGTAACAATAACAATAACAATGCCTTACCCATTACTAGATCTTGAAATGCAGTAACAATGCAATTCACATGATTATTTTACAGTAACACTACCTTAATCTCTACCAGTTTGCATTGGCATACTCATCAACAATAATAGTAACAATAATATTTATAGTAACACATGGATACTCATTACCATTTCTCATTAACAATGCTTGATTTATTACTAGATCTTTAAATGTAGTAACAAAACACTTCTCATTACTATTTTATAGTAACACTGGCATACTTATTACCATTTTTGCAATGCACTACCTTAATCTCTAATATTTTGCACTGGCCAGTATATTTACAATAACAGATCCATACTCATTACCATATCTTCAGATGCAACAACACAACAATTGTCATTACTCTTTTACAGTAACAATAAATAAATATAGATTCCAAGACAGTAACAAGTGCATAATGAACATTATGTTACAGTAACAGTCAATTAATTACTGATTACTATGAATTCTCAGTAACAATTCTACAATATCTTCTAATTTCTCTTAAATTAAACAATAGAGAAGGAGAAAACTGACATGCATTACAATTTTACTGATTTTGTAGAAACAATTTCATTTAATTAGTAGATATAGTCAAAATTTGCAAGAGATAAGAGAGAATCGAAAATTTTCACAGTATCTCAGTTCTGAGATCTTACCTTTGTTGTTGTTCATCTTGCTCTTCTTCGGTTTTCTTGTCAGAGCTTTTTTTTCTTTTACCCATTGTGTAAGAATTTCTGCAAATCTTCGATGTAGATGCTTCTGGCTTGTAATTAATTGATAAATTTATAAAGAAAACTGTGTAATGTAACTGGAAATTTTGGTGGAATCGTGCTTTTCTATAACTGATTTCTCCAAATTCGCTACGTCGTGAGGGTGGGTTTTCAGATGTTCTTTCGTCGTTGTTTTTCCGTTTTTCTTGCGTCGTTGTTTATGTGGAAGGGTATTTTTGTTCGGTATTAAAAAGTGAATTTTAGTCGGAGCCTTACCCCCTGTGTAAGAATCAGAATCTGTAATCACGACCCGAACCGAACTCCGAATCAGTCGGACCAATTCATTCCGGAGATGAGGAGCCTTTAGAAACAAACAAAAAAAACAAAAAAAAAATGGATTTTAGCATCATCTTTCCTTTAAAATAACAAATGATAATTCTTTACCGACTCTATATTACTTTTGTTTAAAATAAGATAAAAAAAAAATCATACGGCATGTCGTCGTGTCTCCATTTTTGCCATTGCAATGACAAACTATCTTCTTCCTTTGCACCCGGTCGAAAACAGCTATAGAGTTCCTCAACCTCTATCCACATTCAATTCTTCACTGTCTAGTGTCTAGGGGTTAGTGAGTGCTATCTTTCTTCTTGCAAAGTAGAACCAAAGCCAAGCCTTACAATTGGTAATGGCTTCAATGGCAGTGATGAATAGTGCTGCTTCACTCTTCTCTTTTTCTTCTACTTCTTCTTCTCTTCTGCCATTAGTCTCGTATTGCTGTGTCCCTTCCACTTTCTCACCATTTCCTGCTAAGCAGACCAGAGTTTGCTCGCTACTTGTCCCATACAAACCGAATGTTCTCACCAATCCTTGTGCTGGTAGGAGTACTGAGAATCATGGTGAATCTGTTGACGGCGCAGCTCAAGATGAAGATGAAGGAAAGGAGGAAACTTTCTTGTATTCCTTCACACCTTTGCCATTGCTCTTCGTGGCAGCTCTTCCTGGAGGTAACGGGTCTTTTTTGTTTTTATTGTTGTCAGAGTGATTTTTTCAAACATCTTATCTGCATTTGAAAGTATTCTGTTTTTTCTTCATGCTTTTTTCCAGCTGCAACTGTAAGGTCTTTGTTTAGCCCTTTCGTTGAGATTGTTAAGTCTTTGAACCTTCCAGAATGGTTGGTGCACTGGGGTCATCCTGGCAATATGGTAGTATTCACTTCATTCCTCTTTGCTGGTTTTCCCTTTACTTACATTTTTTTCTTAATTGACATATTTGTGTTTGGAACTATTGTCTGGTGATTGATTGTAGGCTGTGGTGCTTTTTGCCATGGGTGGTTATGGAACCTACTTAGGCTTTCGGATCCGATTTACCGATGATCTGGTAAGAACAGCAATGGCTGGCATTGCAATTATGATATGTTCCATTTATTGCTTATAAACAGAACAATTAAACATTCTTCCTGAGAAAAATTTATCCCATTTCTCTGTAGAATGCTTTTTGAATACAGGTAATGATGCAGTCGTGTGTGTAATACACGAAAACATACCTTCGGTGTGGAATCATTGATCAATCAATATTGCCACACCCTATAATCAATAGCTTCATACAAGGGTATCCTTTGATGTGTTGGAGATATATCCATGAAACGAAAACCGCAAGCCAAAGCCTTAACATAAAACATCAGATATTACCAGCAATGAAACACTAATGTTATGCGTGAAAACAATATTGGCTTGCAATTTGTGTATCTGCATTCCAAACCTATTTCTAAAGCAACAGGCCTGATGCACATTAGTTCTTTGATATTTCCAGGAGGAGAAGGCAAAAGCCAAGGATTTGCATCCAAAACTTCTTGGAGGAATGTTTTTCTTTTTTGCTCTTGGAGCCACCGGAGGAATAACTTCTCTGCTCACTTCGGATAAGCCTATATTTGAGAGGTATTCATGGATTTGCCTATTCTTGTCCTAGATTATAAGATTTGGACATGTTATTTAACAACTAACACGAATATTAATTTCTCTGCAGTCCTCATGCTGTTACCGGTTTCATTGGCCTTGCTCTTTTGACTGTACAAAGTATATTGCCTGCATTATTTGAGGTAAAGATTTTTTTAAGCTCAAAATATACTGTCACTACACATATGTAGATCATTAATCATGATAATACTTGTTGGTCGATAGGAAGATTATATTCCCACTACACGGTTCCATTATAGACCATGTTGAGAACGATGGCGGATGCCGGACCCGTTAATTGATCAATGAACTGCAAGTTTGTAGTGGAACAATATAGTGTCATATCATTTTCTTGATTAATAAAGGTTTCAATCATTAATCAATAGCCTATAAGTGTGTTGTGATATAATTTTGTGGTCTTATCATATTCGAAAGTTTTATTTTGGAGTAAATTTGAATGTTTTGGCTAGGAGAACTGCATTGTTTAATCTGCTTTCACCTCTTAATGACAGGGAAATAGTGGATTGAGGAACATTCATGGTATCTTGGGTAGTGGAATTATGACATTATTTTTAGTCCATGCTGCCCTTGGTCTTCAGCTTGGCTTGAGTTCTTAGTCCCTCAAAATGACTTTTTTTAGAGCTAAAAATGCTTACTTTTAGGACAATAATCTTATGTGCCCAAGATTAATATCTTGAAATCATAAGACAGCGTTTGGTTAATTACCTTTTCTCTGGTTTTTCTGACTATTTATAATCATGGAAAGAATCTTCTGTTTGTAGCATCTAACTACATTTCTAAATTCTTATACAAGAGAGAATCATATGTTGCAAAATCATTTATTGGTACCTGAAGTAAATTACATCATCATATAAGCATCACTACCTTTTGCTTGTGGGTAAAAATACGTATTGCGAACTTAATGTCTATGAATTAATGGATACTGACGATGCTCGAAATCGTCCAGGTTGTAATTTGTTGTATATGCGAATAGTTGGACCTTCGAACGATAATCCAAGTAGCTTTTTGGTGGGTTGTGTGAATGGGGCCTGCAAAACACATAAAGCGTCGGAGGTTTCGGAGTTTGCCTCCGGAGGACAATCCGACGCTCAAGTCAGTATTTGATAGAGAAATTTATGTTTAAGCTAGTAAGCAAGAGTATTGCAAGCGTACGTTGTGCGTATGAGTAAACGTACCTTCATAATAAGGATGATGATCCTTTATATAGTGTATTACCATGTACGGTAGTTGTTGGTCATGAAGTCGTGGTCAATGACATGGAGCCATTATGAGGCTATCATGTAGCAGTCATGGCTCATAGGGCATTAGGGCAATTATCACGGGTCAATTGTAGAACGTGAGATAATGACCACTTTATGGAATGTAACAGTCGTGTGAGATCGTAGACGACCTGCATCATATTCGAATATAAATTGTTGAGGTGACATGCACGATGTCGGCAATATGAGACGGTAGACGTCTTGCGTCATGCCGGCTATAAAATATAGAGGACGAACTATGTCATGTCGGACAGAGAACGACATACGACATGCGACATGTCAGTACTATAGGACATATGACAACTTGTGTCATGTCGGTTGATTAGTCATAAGAGTGACATGCGTTGTACTACGACGAGCCTTGTTGAAGTCGTCTGATATAAAGCATATGATTGAGCTAAGCCTATGTCGGCCTATTTGTTGTAGTGGGATTGATGGGTGTCACGTGTACGATGACTGATTTCACCTATGTCAAATGGCCCTCAGATCTGAGTTGGGATGTATATCGTAGGTTAGGTATGTTCTGAGAGGACGTGGCATGATCTGAGAGGCTAAAGTCTGACTGCTTTGGATGCAAGGGCCATAGGTCTGCCTGTATTATGAAATTCACAACGCCGATTTGCTTATCTCGAGGCATCGTATCTCGAAATATCTTAAAGATCCCGCTGATCGGGTTAAATAAAACGGACTGGCCTCTTCGGTTCTCATGCCTGGTTTGCTACAAAAGGAAGGTGAGTTCCTATGTTCATCTCTTTGCAATCTTTGGATCTTTAAAGCCATTATAGGTGAAGATGATCCTTTTTGTTCATACCCCGAAACTGAGTAGTAAGAGGTAATTTGTATCCAGATTTGACAGAATAAGTACCACAGGAGGAGGAGAAATTCTAAATTAGACTGTCGTGGGTATTAAGTTGATCAAGAGGGATCTTTCTAGGTGGTACTTAGCTTATAGAAATTCCACCTTCAGACATAAGAGGAATCAGACTTAGTCTTAGCAGAAATGAAGGTAGAATTCTTGTAGTACTTAGCTTTTACGATTTCAGCAACAAGCGATTTATAGGTTCTAATTTTCACACTACAATGTAACTCGCAAAATACTATGTACAAAGGAAAAACTAGACGCTGTAATGTGTTGCGTAGACACTGGTATACATCTTATGTACAATCGATCTACATATTTACATCAAGTAACTAATGAGGGGATGAGATTCCAATATACATACAAATGGAGCCTGATGTCAAGGCATGTAGAATAGATACACTAATTCGCTAGGAAAATGATAGAGCAACGGCATTGGAGAGAAATTATCGTGCAGTAGGTATTTGTGAGTTATATCAAACAGATTGATGTGATTAATTCTTACACACACACTCACACACAGTAGCGGTGTGTCGGGGAGGGTGATTTGGATGCATCACACTCACTCACTTGGTACAACCCCACAAATAACCGTTGTTGTCCTATAAATCTTCTCACTGCATTGTGTTACTATATTTTTGTACAACATCGTTAAACGAGTGGGTCCCACCGTGCACACGTATTTACCAAAAGTTGCTATCACTCCCAACCCATCAACATCCTCCATACAGCCTGCTCTATTTTATCTCTTGGGTCGGAAAAGCCATCACCTTCATCAAGTAAAACTCTGTAAACTTCCCATTCCCTATCTTCAATCATGTGCCTCCCGATTTCTGCCTGAAACAGTATCCCACTTCATTTTATGAGTAAATTTGAGATACAAAAAACGACAACATTGTTGTATCTGGAAATGAATACTAGCCATGAATATTTGGACCGACTCTTACCGAAAAGATGCCGATGTTGAGCATCTTCAAAGCAAGGGTGATGTCAAGGAAAACAAGGGGACGACCCTTCCCAGACAACTCAACAGGGTTTGCAACCAAAAGTTCTGTATCGGGACCTCGACTGACTAATGCCACCCTCAACGGACGACATAGTTCCATTGTTAAGCGAGAACAAAGAGCCCTTTGTATGCTTGGTGCAATTATTTTCTTACCATCTCCTTGCATAACAAACAGATCTACTTCACATTCTCCTTTCCTTTTCACTGTGAACCGTCCGTAAGATACCTGGCAGAGAAAACTGACATATATACAGAGAATCACAAGGTAGTAGAAAACAAAACTGAAAAATTACCTGAATGTTGTAGTCCTTTAAAGTTCTCATAATATCATATAAGTCACCTTTGTGATCCCTGCAAACAATCTGGACAAGAGTGTGAGCAGGACTCAGTTTGTTGT
Organism: Gentiana straminea; assembly: GCA_036785695.1. NCBI lineage: Eukaryota > Viridiplantae > Streptophyta > Magnoliopsida > Gentianales > Gentianaceae > Gentiana > Gentiana straminea. The sequence goes on along the minus strand of JAVUPR010000113.1, from coordinate 12,222,563 downwards.
CAATCGTAACCGATACATTGTCCAAGGCTATATAGCTACTTTGGTTTTCGTTTACCATCTCCACGTTCAATATGCCGTCAGTAATTTCATGAGGTAGAAATGATGGTCCATGAGAACATGCAGGCACATCAGGGCCAACCATTTCTATATCACAATTTATCATTTCATCACCCAGAGCCTCTTGTAAATGATCTGATGTATCCACCTGCATTTTTTCCGTATGCAGTAATTCCCTGATAAAATAACCATAGACAACACACTCAAAGCTCGGTTATACGGATCATTTGACTCCGTTACAGTGTATCATATAAAATAACCTCCTCAATACCCACAAGTAAACCCAAAAGATTTCAAAAAAGAAAGGAAAAAAAAACTGAGTAGAGGGAATGAACATGCACACGGGACCGCACCTTGTGTCAGTCACATAAAGTAGGTGCACAGCTTTCCCATCTGGAGTTGTTAATACCTTCACTTTCTTTATTACAAGTTCAAGCTCACAGAGTACCTCGGTCATGACTGTCGGAAAAAACAAAACATCCTTAAAACTCGGCCCTGAATGCACGCCACCCAGGCATCCACAGAAAAAGTTGTCAAGTAAGTTCCAAATCAAAAGGGACTCCAAACCATACAGCAAATAACCTTTCCACCAATCCAATTAGTAGGCATTATATTCAATGATCAGAAATGGAAGAAAAGTGAACAACAATTTGTATAAAAGAAATTTACCATATTCGAAAAAAACTTCTTCAAGAATTAACTATACCGTGTAAAAGGCCTCTTCTATTTAAGCAACACAGCTTCAGAAGAAATACATCAGAAGGCTTTGGTGGCTGCAACTCATTATGGTATAAGGAATTGGCTGAAGAGCATGATGGGCATGCATCTACCAATCTCTTCTTCAAGAGTGGCCACCTTGTTTTAGGCTTGCCAATAACCCAAAACACTAAGTAACACCATTTCCCATCTGTAGATACATCTTCATGCCCACCAAAATTGAAACAAAAATTAGCTAAATTATTTATACAAAATCAGCCAAGAAGGAATGAATGTTCCAATTATCAAGAACCAAGATTGCTCTTTTAATACTCTTGAGGAAGAAGTAACAAAACCCTTTGCACCGCCTATCTTGAAAAAGAGTCTGAATACCAGATATTTAAGAATAAATTGCAAATGTAGAAAATCTTAAGAAACATAAAGATTTGATGATTATCAAATGGGTGGATTTTGAATTGGGAAAGTCTTTCTTGAATTAAACTACACACTACAAACTAAAGAATCAAACAAGGAATCTGGAACAAATTGCATACCAACTGTGACGATAGAGAGACCAAAAGAGAGAATGATACGGCAGAGATCACTCCCCAAACCAGTCTTGTCGGGGCAATTGACTGTAATAACAGTTGGTTCTTCTTCCTTCTCAGATTGCCTCATAATTAATCACTGCATCATCGTACATTTTCCCCATTCTTCTTCTTCAATTTTCTTTCTACAGAAACACAACAGTCAATGTGTTCTGATTATTAATTTTTTTAAGAAAATAATGCTAGTCTGAATTTAAAGCTTCATTAGTGACTATTTAGATTCTTCCAGGAAAACGTATGTTTCTTTCAAATTGGAAAATAACAAAATAACGAAGGAAACAAATGATTCAGTTTTTAAAAAAAAAAAAGAAAGAAAAAAGAGAGAAGAAATAAGATGATGAAATCATCATGAAACCAAACCTTGACCCTGTTTGGTTTCAGGTTGGATTGGGATTGAATTGAATCATGATAGAAAAAATAAAATAAAATAATGTAAAGTAATGATTATAAAGTTAAAATGTTATATTGAAATTTGTATTGATGAAATGATTGGTGAGAGAAATTTTAAAAAATATTATATTGATAAAGTAATGGTTGAATAGTATAGGTGGTGAATAAAATGAATTAATTAACATTATTTTATTTGTTGATGGTGAAATGATTGGTGAGAAAAATATTAATAAAATAATAAAATTAATAAAATAATAGTAAATAAAATAGTGGGTGAATAAAATATTAAGTTGGATCCAAATGGATCCAACCCAGCCTGAAACCAAACAGGGGCACGTTTACTTTCAAGTTGCAAGGAGACCGTAAAGAAAAAATGGATATTTGTTTAAAATGACTGGTTTTGACACATAATTAGGCACACTTATAACACCTAAAAAGATAATTGTTTATAAGGACAAAGTAACAATTTTTGGACAAAATTAACCCTATTTCCCATTCGTTCAGCTGTAGCCATGGCCGGCTGGGTTTTCATTTCAATGTCGTCAAAATCTTCGGAATCGACCCTCTCGGTGCGAATCAATTGCAAATCCGTCGACGCCATGGGTAAGCATAAAATGGTAGATTTTAGGCTGAAGATTTGCTTTCTCCTCCCTTCCCCATGGAGGATACCACTAAAACCAAAACCCTGAATCCATCAACCATTACAGAAAAGCTCCCGGTCCAAATAAAGATAACCAAGATTCACTACACCGCATAATTCTTCTAATTTGTAAAACGTAATACTTGAATATTCTTGATTTGATACTTTTGTTTTTTTTGGCATTTCAGAAAGCTGCTCATGAGTATGAAAATTAGTTCTTGTCATTCTGCTATTTGACGATTTGTTCTAAAATCTAGATGTGGAACCTAAAAGTACCATTGATGTACCATGGACAAATCTTTCTGTAATTAGAGGTCACAGGTTGGTATGAAAAGATAGTAAATTTGATCTTCAGATTTGGCGATATGTCTATAGTGATCGATTATCCTTGAGGATAGTTGGAAGGACTCGGTTTCCGGTAATTATGATGTCTCTTGAAGGATATGAAAATGTTAAGCCAGCTATACTAAGTAAAACTTACGACTCTTGAGGGATATGAAAATGTTGATGGTGAAGTGGATGCTAGAAACATGAAGGGTAGTGAAAATTCAGCTGCTAAAGCTGTCATTCCTGGGCTACCGGATGAAAACAAGGGTGAATATATTGCTCCTATAAGCAGTGGTTTTCCGCAGCTGTAAATAAAAATCGATTTGAAGAAGCAAAGGTCGGTCTTATAATTTGAAGAAGCAAAATCGATTTGAAGAAGCAAAGGTCGGTCTTATAATCTGAGCTAAAATACTGGGTTTTTATCTTCTTTATTTACCGCCATAAGTAATTGCACATGGATGAAAATGACGTTTTCACAAATTCGTTGTGAAAGGTTTGTCTTTGGGGGTTTGTTTGTTGTAATCTTGCTCTGAATCTCTTATGTCCTAGTACCATGAACACTTTTCATTATATTCTTCCTTACAACATTCCAGGTAGAGCCGAGCATTTGAAGAAAGAACTTGATTCTGTAAAGAACATGTGGAAAAACAGAGCTGATTTGAAGGTGGAAGATGCATGCATTGCAGAGCTGTTTGGACTGGAATGTTTTGCATAGTATTGTGCCTGTGAGATCGTGGGAAGGGGATTTACATTCACTGGCTATTATGTCTAAAATATATAACCACTTGCAAACATTTCTCATATTAAGTAGTAATAGTGCCACAATAAAATGACCATAACAAATTGCACAACACACTTTTAGACCATTGATTATGATATGAGACCTCTTTATTCAAATGGATCCCAAAAAATCAATGGTGAAAAAGTTTGTTGTGGTACTTTGTTGTGAATATTTTGTTGTGGTACTTTGTTTGATTTCAGGTTTCTTTTGAATTCAATTGATTGTTTGGATTGAGAACTTGAAAGATAAAATGAATTTTGAAAGATTTGAATAATTATGCTCATGTTTTTTAACATCCAAAATTTACGATCATTTGAGAATTGATGCAGTGACATTGATGTCACTGCACTTAAGTGACATCAATGTCACTGCATATACAATTTAATACACAAATTCGGTAACTTTGTAAAATAAGTGTAATGTCATTCATATTAGGGGCGTAATCGAGTCAAGTCGAGTGGTCACTACATCGCAGTGGTGAATGCATCACGATGGTCACTGTATCGTGGTGGTCAATGCATCATGGTGGTCATCACGGCGGTGTCAATGCATCGTAATGCATCACGGTGGTCAAGACATTGGGTTGGTCACTGCATCGCGGTGGTCAATGCATTGGGTTGATCACTGTATCGTGGTGGTGAATGCATCGCAATGTTTCTGCATCGCGGCGTCTCTGCATCGGGGGTGGTCACTGCATCGCGGTGTCTTTGCATCAGGGGTGGTCACTGCATCGTGGTGTCTCTACATCAGGGGTGGTCATTGCATCGGGGGTGGTCACTGCATCAGAGGTGGTCACTGCATCGCGAAGTCTCTGCATCGGAGGTGGCCACTGCATCACGGTGGTAAATGGATCTGGGGTGGTCAATACATCGCGGTGTCACTTCATCGAGGCATCTCTGCATCGCGGCATCTCTGCATCGGAGGTGGTCACTGCATCGTGGTGTCTCTACATCGGGGGTGGTCATTGCATCGCGGTGTCTCTGCATCGTGGGTGGTCACTACATCGCGGTGTCTTTGCATCGTGGATGCATCTTTTCTTGAATGATAACTCATGTCTCCAAATTGTTGAGTTCCATCTTCTATCCCAAATATATGCTTTACATCATTTCTAGTTGGCTTTTAATGGTCATTGCCAAAATCAAAAGCTTTCTTATCTTTCTTGTGTGCATTTATAAGGTAATTTAGCATATCATTCTTCTTTCGGGTCAATAAAGCCTTTTCTTTTCCAGTGCCCTAAACTGATGTTTAAATGGAGTTTCCTTCATTAAGTTTCGATGCTCTTCTGTTATATCTTCAGATATGTCATTGAATATCTACTATATGCTATTCAATGTGCATTTGTATTGTTACCTTGTTCTATTAAAATCATAGACAATGTGTGTAAACATGTATACTATTGAAGTGACACAATATAGTTTTTAATAAGAAGACACCTATAAGGTTGAGAATGTAGTGACACCATATATTCATGTACCATGCAACTACATCTAAGTTAATTTTTACACAAAGTTGCTTCAATTTTTGCAATGGCAATGCATAGATAATGCAGTGACATGACATTTTCAAGGTTGATAATGCAGTGCACCATATATTCTTGTACCATGCAGTGGCAATGCCTTGATAATGTAGTGACATGACATTTTCAAGGTTCAAAATGCAATGACATGACATTTTTAAGGTTGACAATGCAGTGGCACCATATATTCATGTACCATGCAGTGGCAATGCCTTCATAATGCAGTGACATGACATTTCCAAGGTTCAAAATGTAGTGACATGACATTTTTAAGGTTGAAAATGCAGTGGCACCATATATTCCTGTACCATGCAACTACATATAAGTTTTTGTTCACAAAGTTGCTTCAATTTTGTAGTGGCAATGCATTGAAAATGCAATGACATGACATCTTCAAGGTTCAGAATGCAATGACATGACCTTTTCAAGGTTGATATTGCAATGGCACCATATATTCCTCTACCATGCAACTACATCTAAGTTTTTGTACACAAATTTGCTTCAATTTTGCAGTGGCAATGCAGTGACATGACATTTTCAAGGTTGAGAATGCAGTGGAAACATATCTTCATGTACCATGCAGTGCCATCTGAGTTCTTGAACATAAAGTTGCTTCAATTTTGTAATGGCAATGCAATGAAAATCAGTGACATGAGATTTTCAAGGTTCAGAATGCAGTGACATGACCTATTCAAGGTTGAGAATGCAATGGCGCCATACATTCCTGTACCATGCAGTGCCATATGAGTTTTTTTAGTTAATTTTACACAAAGCTGCTTCAATTCATGTAGTGGCAATGCAATGATATGACATTTTCAAGGTTCAGAATGCAGTGACATGACATTTCAAGTAGCATTTACACTCATACAGTGACATGCATATCGAGAAAACAATTTGAACAGACAATTTGAACTTTTCTTTTGTTCTAATTTAGTGACATTTGATTGTTACTAGTTCAAATGGCAACAAGAACTCGGTGACTACCCCGGTGTCATATTTCCAAGAATAAGAGCATATTTTTCTGCCAGATCGAGATTCTTTTTTGTTCTATTGTATACTTAGAACATATTTTATATTGTATGCTATGTATTAATGTATTACTTGCTTTTCTGTGCTTTTGTCGCTCATCTTCGCTTCACCGCCGGTAACATTTCCACTCTTTGCAATGGCTGATTTTCCAACCGATCTCTAGCAACTTTGCTCCTCTTCGCTTTTGCTCTAGCAACTTTTATCGCTTCTCTTCGATTTTGCTCCTTCGGTTTTTGTCGCCGTTCTCAAGGATGGATAATAGTCGTTGTTTGTAGTTTCGTCGGGTTTGAAAGTGCGAAATTGAATATTTTGTATCGTGGGTGCAACTATAGCTGAAAAGAAGCGCGAATTAAATACGAGGGTGTTTTGGTCCGTTTATTATTTTTGTGTCATTATAACCAATGAAACGTTATTGGTGTCCTATTTGTCTATCTAAGTCTATTTTTTGTCCTTATGCCCTCTGGCTCTGAAAAAATCACATGTCTAAAAACTAATTGAATTGAATGTACAATATCCAACAACCAATAAACATTTGACCCGTGACAAAATAAATTAAACGTGTAAGAATGGACAAGGAAGAGCAAAAAAATTAGGTTGAACTCAAATGTTTTTTTTTTTTTGGACGAACAAATGTTTATTTCAGAATAATCTAATTATCACGACAGAGTAACGAAACATATCTCTATACCAATAATTATTTTTTATTTAGGAAATGTACCATTAATTATCATAACATCTCTCAAAAATTTATATAGGTTTAAGGTCACAACATAAGTAATGACACAAAAATTAGTTGTGCAAATTATTGTGACTATTTTTATTTTGGAAGTCTCGTTAGTCAATAGACTCAATATATATGTAATGTAAGGGCATTCCCAACAGAAGCCCTATATGGTGCACTATCTCTAAAATGAAGATAAAAAATAGAGTTTATCCTAAAATAGCTTCCACAGCAGAGGCCCTATCCCTATTTATTTTTAGGGATATGAAAAGTGCATCCCTACTTATGGGGATGCACTATTCATGCCTTAAACATATTTAATTATTAAAAATTATAGGGATATGATAGTGATGCTGCTGGAGTGAAATAATAAATATTTAATGTGTATAAATATGGTTGTGAGGTAGAATATATATTATTTAATATTATTTGAAATGTTATAAGGATAATGATAATGAATGTTGTTGTGAAGGTTTTTGAATTGAAATGTTGTAAAATATAAATATGTATTATTTTATATTATTTTAAGAGATAAAATTTGGGGCCTCTGCTGTGAGTGCCTAACTAATATATATAAGTATAATATGCATATTCGAAAGACTGTTACCCTGATTTCAGAGTTTCAAAAAGCATGGATAGGGAGTGGGGATCGAAGCCGGGAAGCGGAGGTGCCGCATCCGCTCAGAATGAGGCCATCGACCGCCGTGAGCGGTTGCGCCGGCTTGCTCTTGAGACTATTGATCTAGCCAAGGATCCATATTTCATGCGCAACCACCTTGGGAGGTTTTTATCTCTGGATTTATTCTCTTCCACCTCTTTTGTTTCTAGTCATTGAGTTTTTCGAGTTATCTCTAACAATTTGTCTTCAGCTATGAGTGCAAGCTATGTTTAACTCTACACAACAATGAGGGGAACTATTTGGCACACACGCAAGGGAAGCGTCACCAGACTAATTTGGCCAAAAGAGCTGCCCGCGAGGCAAAGGAGGCACCGGCACAGCCTCAGCCGCACAAGCGGAAGGTCTCACTAAAGAAATCGGGTAAAAAGATTATCATCTCTTTCAATTTTCTACCCGCAAGACAATTCTTAAGCTTTTAACTGTCTATTGCGTTCATCGTTAGTTGTAGGGTTTTAAGGGTTTTGTTTGGTGTAAATTGATTTCTATGGACTGAGGTTTGAAGGGTTTTGAATTGTATGGACTGAAGGATGTTAGTAAATTTAGAATTAATGTGATTCACATAGCAAGAAATGCAATATTACTGTTTAAATAACATAGTTTGTGGTGGTGGTGACTGAAGTTATGGATTTTTGAACAGGTTGACTTACAAGCTAGAAATTTTGATTTTTTAGATTTTTCTTGGAAAAGTACATGTTTGCCGGCATAGCCTAGTCTGTTAGACTTGACTTGGTTGTTCTTGGAGGCAGTATGGGTTAGGAAGATGTGCTCTACAACTCTTATTTCATGTGTTTTATTGTGGAATCTAAAACTAAAGTCCTATCAGCATTGCTTTCGTGTTGGTTTTCTATGATTATCACATCTACCTGCCTTCCCCACCATAATACATACATCATCTCCATCCAGGGGCTCATGATTTGTGCAGCCTATGATTTTATTTATTCTCTTACATTTTTACTGATTTGTCTGTTATATCTTCTATTTGTGTCTTTTCGGCATTTGTTATAGTTAAAATTGGGAGGCCTGGTTATCGTGTGACCAAGCAGTATGATCCAGATACAAAACAAAGGTCTCTTCTCTTCCAGGTAAGATTTACATATGAGTCTTTTCCGTATAAGTTCTATCATATGCATTTGTTCCTTAACTCATTTGGTGGGAATAAGGCCAGCTTCGTTAACTTGCTTCTTGCAACTTTTTAATAACATATTTTACTAGTGATGGGGTGCTATGTCAATCATGTTTATAAGATTTTCTCATAATAAATTTTTAATTGAGTTACCATAAGAGTTCACAACCTCCAGTTTGTCAAAAAAATTCCCCTTTGAGGTAGTGGTGGTTCGGACATTTCTGCTTGAGAGTGTTTTATCTCTAGCGTGCTTTAGTTGAACCTTGTTCCGTCTTATATTGTGTATGAAAAATAATCACACCAAAATGATAACTGGGATACAACATCATGAGACGAATGACTGTGCCTTGTGGAGGTAGGATTAGTCAACAAATCAGCTACCTTGTCATTGTCGACCATATTTAGTCTTTAGTGATGAGAAGAGAGTTTTTTTTATCTACCCTTGAGGTGTAGTTTTCAGTCAGAAAACACATTTGATGTGTAGGTTTCTGCTAATTGACCTCTCAACAATCTATGTGAAAATGATCTCAGATGTCTTAAAAGCTAAAACATGTTAAATGTTGGATTAATCGTTGGTATGTTGGAGGTTTTTAATCCATTTTCTTTAGAATTATTAGAATAAAGATATCAGATCATTTTTTAATCATTATGTCATAATTGTTTTAGATTGAATACCCTGAGATTGAGGATAACACAAAGCCCAGGCACCGCTTTATGTCTTCGTTTGAGCAGGTACGATGAGTGGAAAATTTTCTTCTGTAAATTCCAGACATGTTTTAGAAAAGGGCACTTCCACTTTGTAAGTTTTGGCTTGTTTTGTTATTACCTCATGGCAGAAAATTGAAGCCTTCGATAAGAAATATCAATATCTCTTGTTTGCTGCCGAACCGTACGAGATCATTTCTTTCAAGGTAAATTAATCAACAAACAACGGCTTTTGAATTGGATTTTTTTTTGTTCCTTCAACTGTCTCTCTGATGGAGAAAGCTTTTCAGGTTCCAAGTACAGAGATTGATAAATCCACTCCAAAATTCTTCTCACACTGGGATCCAGACTCAAAAATGTTTACGGTATGCTGTACATATCCGCAATTATAACTTCTTATACAAAATTACAAATGCTTTTCATACTGCATCCATTCTGAGAATAAATTGTCATTTGTAATAAATTTGTTGAGTTTTTGATCCATGAGGTTGCAGTAATGTCATAGGTATGTGGTTGGATATGTATATTGTTGTAAGAATGAACAACACAGGATTTTCAGGATAAGGATATACGGTAGTTGTTTGTCTAGTTAAATAGCTTCGGGGGGTTGTTGGGGAGGAAACCTAATCTCTAATGAAACAAGAAAAAGGATCAATCTTACGCAGGTATAAGAATTTGTTCACTTTTGTATGTTCTTAGATGTGTATCTTTAATGATGCACCTTTTAGGGGTACCGTAGTGGTGATTTCACATTTTTCCTTAAAATTTAATGCATGCTTCCTTCCTTGACCCGCACCCCAACCTTCCTTTTATTTTGGTTGCCTAACTTGGGGAAATCACATTGGCCTTTGCTAATAACAATGACAATTTCCATCATAGTATCAAAGAAATTTACAAGGCCATATGGTAAAACTTGGCCAGCCCCATTCTCATGGTCCCCTTTAATGGCTTTTGAAGACTCATCCGATTTTACAGCCAATTACATCAAAACACACATCGATTAAATACAAGAATTACCTTTTAAATTAGTTAACCAAATTATCTAGTAAAGATGCTAAAAAGACAACGCAAATAAGACATTTAATTCATACTTAAAGAGAATAAGTAAAGTAATAAAAATTATTCAGTTCTTTTTTTCTCCTTCAAAATGATTTGAATATACAGTCATTTTTTTGGAAACCCTGTTAACAGACAGATAGAGTATCAGTTCCGGGGAAAAAAAAAACAAGAAAATGTTACAAAGGATGTCAGATGGTGGACAGGAGAGTGGGACAGAGCCACTCTCCCAACCCCAATCAAAGTTTCCCCAATGTGTAGAAAAGAACTATTGTAGGTTGTTATTTGTTAAAACATTTGCCAATGTCATTAAAAACAAAAGTGAGTAGTACAATGTGATGAAAAAAAAGCCATTGACATTGCCCTTAATATGCTAGTTAGCTTTTGGCATCCTATCTTCTTGCTTATCAAATAAGGTTGGTGCTAATGCATCTATTACTGTCTGGGTTCATGATTTACTCTTAGATTTGTTTGAGGAATATGATGATGTTAAATGCTTCTTTGAATGTTATCATCGGATGAATAAACATGAACAATTTCTTGTAGTCGCATCAGCATGAATGGTTTGCTGAACTTGCCTTGACACTTCACGTGGTGAAATGTTGTTCGGTTTTCGTGATCTTGATCCTAACATTTTTCATTGGTTCCTTACAGTTGCAGTTATACTTCAAGACAAAGCCACCAGAGGCAAACAAACCCCAGGCTCCTGTCAGCAATGGAACCAGTGCCCCTCCTGGAGTGTTACCGCCAACCCAACCTCAAGCACCTCCACCGCCACCACCCCAAGGGGCGCCATCGTTACCTAGTTCTATGCCGCCTCCACCCCCTCCTCCTATGGGAAATGGTCCAAGGCCCATGCCTCCAGGTGGAAATCTACCCGCTCCGCCACCCCCACCAGTGAATGGCTCAATGCCGAATTTTACTCCTGGTACACAGTTGGGGCGGCCTCCAATGATGCCTATGCAAGGCTTTCAAGGCCAGGGAATGCGTCCACCCCCACCACCCAATATGGGCTGATTGGAGTTTTGCATTGTATTAGATTTTTCCTTGCCATTTGTTTTGGATCTGTGCTGCATACATATTTGCCTGCATGGGGTTAAGGTCCCAAAGGTCTTCCTGGTATCCATTTGCTTGATAATCATGTTGCATTTACTGTATGGGAGAAACATGTTTTCGAAAAGAATGAACTTATTGAGAAAATGCATGTTATACTTCACCAAGTTATACTGTTTGAATAGAGGCTGCTCGCTAGACTAGTTTGCATCTTGGAACGCAAGGAGAAGCGGATCGGTGATCATATAGTATAACTTGTGCCCATTACGGTTGTTAGAATGTTGTGTGAAGTCTTGTCAATTTCATGTCCAAAAAAAAAAAAAAAGTCGCATTTGTATGTATGCATAGTCAACGTGGTTTTCGGTTAGGGTATGAAACACAATGCTTTGATCGAGTTCTCGAGAACCCTCTGCACTCTAGAAGAGTGCCCCTGCATGTGGGTGTTAGGTCAATCAAAAGAGTATCCCTTATTGGTCCAGAATAGGTCCGGTTAGCTTATCCATGATCCTCACCTTCACGGGCCATGCGTGAAGGCGCAATACAGACGAATCGATAGAAGTTTACATAGGGTTAGTGGCCATCAGTCATGTCGTGTCAGTCTAGTTACATATAACCACTCTGCACAGGCAACCTGCATGTATTATGGAGGGACAAAAAGAGAATAAAAATTAAAATAAAAAAGACCATACACATTGATGTATTCAAGAAGACTAAGCCATCCCATAAACAAAAAATGACAATTCCCAAGCAACGGGGAAGCAGCATGAATTGAACGATGAGGGTCACTTTTTTTTTCTTTTTTTTTTGAAGAACAGGAAACCGAGACGAGGTTGCTTTTGATAAATAGAAAAATGTATTTCAAAACAGGCGTGTTTACACAAGTTATACTGAACGGGACAAGCTTTAGTCATTGTAAAACATAGATACAGAGCACCAGATGCCTCATCATCTGTGAAGTGAAGCATCCTTTCTCTGCATTGTCAGGAATCCTAAACTACATTAGGAGGAAAAACCTTCCGGATAAAATCCAGAAACCGCTCCGAGTAAAACGTAGGATCCACTGCAGATATTGAAACGGAATCAAACTGCACCGATTTGTAGGCGTGCTCAATTCTCTTGCTTATGTTGTAATCCTGCAATATGTCGATGATTCCAAGGTACAAGACGACATCATATGCTTCGTGAAACACCTGACTGTCTTCTTTTCCAGGGATACCCTCTGCTCTTGCAGGCATGTTAACTCCTAGTTGAATCTGGAGTCTGTAGACATTCAAAACAAAGGGGTAAACACTCAAAAACATTAGGAGGGCAGAAATGAAATTACAGGAAAAAAAATATTTTCAAAAGTCAAGGAAATACCTTGCGGTACCAGGAAGCAAAAGATCTACTTCTTCATCGCCAGTAGCAGACGATGCTCGTAGCCTGCTGCCTCTGATATGCGGGCCCACGGTAACACCGTTGTCATCAGATCCACGAGGAACCAAAATAAGGCCTTGTGGAGATATTTCATCTTCCAATGTCTCTGATGCAACAGTAAACAAATAAGTGTTTTAAAACCTGACATCATGGAATACTAGAGAGCAAAACTCACTTGAAAGAACCGCTATATTGAGTGTCAAAAGGAGGAATAAAAGAATAGGGGAGAACAAGTGAGCATGATTAAATAATAATATTTAAGAAATGAGCTTTAAAAAAAAATTTGTAAGAAAGGAGCTTGTCCAAAGAAGAACAAATTACGACACTAGGGGCATTACAGGACATTCGGAATCACACCAAGACACTAGCTTCTCAACCATCAAGGAAATGAGAAACTTGAAGTTGACCTGGAAAATAAAACATACCTTCTTCTGCAACAATCTCCAATCCATCCGCTCTCAATCGTTGACCGCGTGACATGAGAGATTTTAGGTGTTGGGGAGCTCGATAATGAACACCTAGTAACAGGCTGTAATCCATGATGTGCATTGATTCCAGAAACTTGCTATCAATCTCAATCTGCCTGCATAAGAGGGTCCTTTCAGCCAGAGGAATGAAGATCTTATAAAGACAAGTTGAATGGATTGGTGTGTTCTCATGCTTCACACCAGGAGAAAAATGACTTGCAAAATTTGGATGGGAAAACTTATTTTCAAAAACTAGGGCTTGCAACTGTATTGTGGAGGAGAGAACTCCTATATTGGTTGCTTAAGTTTAAATAATCAACAAGAATCTGTTTTAAAGAACTACAGGGAAAAAAGGGTACTAATTGGACACTTCAACATCCCTACAGATGCAATTTAATGCTATATGAACTTTCTAGTTGGTTGAAAAGGGAGGAAGTCATGACGAAACAATATCATCACTTAGCCTATACACAGTGCTTTAAAAATAAAAGGGTATAAAACAGTCTAGTGTATATTACTCACCTCAACAACGCCTCTCGCCAAGTTGGTTCCAGATAAAAACAATAGTTCAAGTCCAAATCTTTGAGTATTGTGTTCTCGTCAATTTCGACTTTATCTGCAGAACGGCCCAGCGAAGAACCTTTCAAATCAAACCTGCGATGGATCCTTAACTCGGTGCAGAACATATTCCCCATAACAACAAAGCGAAACTGTGAGATGCAAACTATGATAATGTTAATAACTTTACAAGCTCAATTCCAAAAAAGTATTGCATCAAATGGAAAGTCTGAATTTGTTATAAAGGTACCACCATAGGTAATTTGAATTTACAAATGGAAGTTCTGAATTTGCAAATAGTTTACATCCAGTAAAACAGTGTATTTTCATATCTTACAAACATAGCAACTCCATGAGTTATAAAGCAGAGGACAAGCAACCTATGCTCATAACTCGTCATACCTTCTGACCACTAGAAGGTTTGATCCTGTGAAGGCCGAAAAATTTGGTTATCAACGTGTTTTCATATTTCTGCACATGATGATGATATGCTGGAAGCATCTGCAGCAAAACCTATAGCACCATAGCAGTTTGGTAAGAATGTAGTCAAATTTCATTGTCAATCATTCCTAAAAACAGATTGAAACTTTGCCAGTATTTTCAACAGCCAGATAACATATACGTGCCCAGCTTACCAATGATCCGATAATTATGAAATTCAATAATTGGGACAGATGTTAACAACCCATGAAGATTTTTCCGGATTCATTTACACCGTCACCTGACAACTATATCACCAGTGTACAAAGAATCATAATTCCAAGAATATCATATAACCCTACTGAAATTGTGTTGTTTCTCTCATCCTTCAAAACCTTATGTGACCGCTCAAACTAGATAACACAAAAATCAACCCAACTGCATATGCCCATTTACATCAAACACGAAAAAGCAAAAGTGGAAAGAATTAAAATCTTAAAATTATGAACGTACTGAGATATCAATGAAGATGGCTAACCTTTACTTCAGATTTTCGCAGTGTCTTAATCATGAAGTGATCATCCTGAGACACGAAGAAGACACTACCACTTTTCCCTGGAGAAGAAAGTTCCCGAAGGGCATCATTACCACAAATGGAAATCATGTAGTCGGCAGCATCAATCTTAAACATCTCCCTTAAATTCCTACATCGGGAAAGTTTATTAGGAAACAGATAAATCAGGTATACATACATTAGCACATAGTATATGTATCCATATGTATATACTTATTGAGATATCATTTGACTTTGTATCGTCATGTCAAAACCATAAAATAATCCAAAATTAAGCAATGGCCTTCATTTTAAACTTATCATTCTGAAATCACAAGTGTAATATGTCAATTGTCAACTATAGTACAAAGATGAGAACCTGAAAACCATGGGACAATAATCTTTCCACTTGAAATCATCTGCCTGGTGGGGTGGCGTCAATTGTGATCCTTCCTTATTGAAATTCATCCAAAAGCTGGCACGAGAACCAAAATCTGAAGTCCTTACTTCCCGCCCTTTTATAGGTGTAATTTTCCCAACTGTATACCTGAAAATAAGTTGAATGAATATTGCTATTAGTTTCAGTGTTACATAGCAGGACAAAACCGCCAAGATGGAGTCAATCATCTCAACATTTGACATGATTGCTAGTAGTTATCCTAAATACCCATAAAGGAAATTAGAACACATACAAAATAATTTTCCTTACCACGTTATTCTTAACAAATAGAATAAGAAAAGATGCAAGAATAGGTATATGCAGAAGGAAACCAGATAGTTATCATCACTACAAGAGAAAATAAGTTTTGATTAAGCACTTTTACTACATTTTAATCTTCAGAGATATCATTCTCAATTACAGAAAAAGAGAAGCAAAAACAAGGTAAAAAAGATACATTATCTGAATATTATTCGACTATAAGCATGATTGGGAGACTTCTCTTGGAAAAAAAACAACGCACTTTTCTATGCATACAAACTTTCGGTTGTGAGGTCTCTGGACCTTCAACATCATCAGTAGAAGCAGAAAAGGGTTGTAAGTTTACTTGCTAAGAAATGGATAAGTTTTCCATCCTTACCTGCTCCAAAAGAGACTACATTCTGAACATCAGAAACATGATGATTATCCCATATTTAAGAAGCTGAAGACACAACTCTTTTGCTCAAGCTAAAACTCAAACAATTACCCCCCAAATCACGTCCTTCTAAATAAACAATCATATATTAAAGCTGGGGAATATTCAATATACCTGATCCCTAGCTGCAAACTAAGCATTAAATCATAACTCCTGTGTCCTTTGATAATGGTTTCGCCTGGTCTCTTTATCTCCAGAGCAAGCTTCTTTTGTCGCCTTTTCTCTCTTTTGGATGATGGTGAAAAGCTGTTGCTAATTACCAGCTCACTGATCAACACACCTTGCATGTATTCTCGTTCCAAAATTGGAGGGTACATGTCCTCATGACCTCCAGCATCCCTGTTAGACTCAGGATAACCTATAGAGTAATCATTTCCGATGACCTTCTCAATAGATACCTCGAGACTCCACCGTCTCTCCAATGATACATTTGTGATCCGAGACTGCTCAAGGTTCACCAGGTTTTTCTTGGACAGTTTATCAGAGGAATGCAGACGAGATCCCCGGTTCCCAACAACTTTCATATTCCCCATATCAACTGATGACGCATGGTGAATATTTGAAACTTGATTTTGTTTTTTGAGATCTGGCAGAAGCCCTCGTTTTCTTAACGCATTTAGATACAGTTGCTGACTTGCTGGAAGCCTGCCTCCTTCCGGATAGAAAGCTCCCTTTCCATCCTTCAAACCTCTTGTCCATGTTCCGATGAAGCAACTACCATCACCCCATGTGTAAACCCCGAATCCATGCATCATTCCATTTAACCAACTTCCTTCATAAGTGTCCTCATTGGTCCAGGTAAGAGTTCCTTTACCCGACATTTTCCCTGCTTTCATGTTTCCCAAGTACACATTTCCATTAGCCCACATATATTTACAAGGTCCCTCTGGGGTTCCCCTGATCCAAGAACCCTCAAGAATGTCACCGTTTGAGTATACTTGATATCCCAAGCCATGTTTCAGATTTAACCGCCAGCGACCCTTATAGGTCATGTTAGAGGCAGTACATGTTCCATTTCCATTTATATAACCACCAGAAAATTCACCCTCGTAACATGTACCAGAAGGCCATTGGAATTTCCCGTATCCATGTCTCACCCCTCCTCTCCAGTCACCCTCATACTTGCAACCATCTGTCCAAACATATACCCCTGAACCTTCAGGTAAACTGCCAAGCAGGGAGCCAGAGTATGATTCTCCACTGGGCAATACAACCTCTCCGTGCCTAAAGCAGGGTTCCTCTTCTCCATCCCTAATAACTTCCCCGTTGTTGAATTTCAGAAAGTAGTTGCTGTCACTAAATGACATGCCATCTGTTGAAATTTTTCTTTGTGAAAGAGAAAGTGCCCTCTGAACATTATCAGCTTCAGTCCAAGGGCCAGACATGCATAATTTCAAAAAGTTACAGATTCCAAGCTAGAATGGCATTGCAAACAGTTATCTCAAGAAAAATATGCCCACATCACTAAAATCTTTGTTTGATTCTCCATCTATCGACCTGAGATATACAGAATACTAGTCAAAAGCCAAAAAGGAGACTATTGGTAGTCAAATAGGAGGACAATTTTCACAGGAGAAAACAAAACCACTACGAAATAAATAAATACACACTTGACTAAACAACTGAAGAATTTTCCCCAGATCAAATCATACAGATGAAGATACTAACACCTATGCGGTGACCCACCAAAATTGTGTGACAAACAGGACTGTTAAATCATGTTTGATTAAATTTAAATGACTCTTTTTAAATTCAAGTTCGATCAAAATGCTGGATGATCAGTTACCCACCTTGCCCCCTAATATACACCCCTAGATTTTCTAAATACATGCTTACAGGCTTCTACAGATCAGTATAACTATTAAAACACAGGACAGCTGTGGAAAATGAATCGATATCGGGATAGGTTCTCATTCTCGGTCGCTTTAGAAATACTTTTTTTTTTTTTTGAAAGTTAGAAAATACTTTTAGTGGGGGCCTTTTCTGCAGTATCTTTGAGGATCACGATTCTTCTTATAAACCGAGCAGGTCGTCTTCGGGGGTTAACCGAAGAAAACCTACCCGAAAGGGTAACACCTTGGCCGTGTGGAAAATGGATTAGCATTATGTCATTCCTACTAGTGATCCCCCATCCAGGATTGGAAGAAGTGCTATATGAGGACTTCGAGATCAAATAGAAGATGTTTCTTTCCATTCCTCGTGAACCACATATTTCTCCGAAACAAGAGATCAAAGTATAGACATTTTAACCTAATACAGAAAGCACAGCTTCCAGAGCGGCCATGTCCGAGTCAGAAAAGGAGGGCGATGGCGATTCCGGTGTAGTCGGAGAATCAAAGTTTTCTTGCCGTGGTGATATCATAATTACCCGACCACTTCCTCACCAAAAAAAAAAAAAAAAAAAAACCCACTAACTCAACAAAAATGAAACAGAGAAGAATAAGGCTGAATGGAGATGACTACTACGAAGCATATACAACTTGAATGCCTAATAAAACCTTGTCTGGCATATCGTCAGCTACAGTAACTACAACTTGAAACAACAAAAGAAAATTTGAGAAACATGAAAGCAATACGAGGACACAGTTCCAATCAAAGTCGAGTTAATTCCGAAAGAAGACGAAATGCACATGTGAATATGCAGACCTATCTATATCAAATGGAGCTTCTGGAAAGAATCAAGCGGTAAGATAGTAAGCTCGAATTAAGAAGTTGAAGAAGAAGAAGAAGAAGAAGAAAGCAGACAGCTATCAGAGGAGCAGCTGAGCAGCTTTTCAGTTTTATTGACCTCAGTGTTTGCCTTTTTCGTTGTAGAAATCATGTGGACTTCTCTTCCGTCAAATAAACAAATCCGATAGCAAGAGCACTTGCATCATCTTGAAAATCATGTAGACTACTCTTCGGTGAAATAAACAAATCTGGGTTCCGAATACCGCGGCCTCTAAACAAATAAATAAATAAACAAATCCGATAGTAAGAACAGCTCAGCTTATAGAATATTTTATTTTACTGTTTTAGTTTTGACAAATTTTATAATACATCTAACCGAGTAGTTTGGGCTACCGAATGGTAAGCGGCTGAGAATCACCTGGGAAGGTCGCCACCGGCTTGATTCTCCCTGAGGCGCCAATGTTGAAAGAAATGCTTCTTGCCGCGCTTACCCTCCTGAGTAAGAGTCAGACTCTGTAGGCACGACACGGGCCGAACTCCGGATTAATCGGACCAGTTGGTTCCGGATACAAGAGGTTTTAAGTAAAAGAAAAAAAAATGGATTAGTCGGACTGGTGGGTTCCGGATACCGAGGCTTTAAGCAATTTTTTTTTTATAATACATCTGTCGTAGGAATGGTGTAACAAGTGACATAATAAATTAATATATATACTACTCTTCGTTCCGAAATAACTAATGCAATTTCAAAAAACACGCATATTAAGGATATGAGTTAATGTTTTAATTTGAATACCAAATTGACTAAAAAACACTTAGTTCATAATTAATGCAATGTTGTATTTATTCTTTCCCCCTTTAATAAATAAGGATAGATGTTGGAAAAACACAATAAATGTTGCATTGAAAATGTAACTTCCTCAGTTATTTTGGAACAAATCTTTTTGACAACTGGCTCAGTTATTTCGGAACGGAAGGAGTAGTATATATATTAATGTATGTTACTTGATACAACTCTCCTACAACCGTTGCACCATAAAATGCGCATGAAATTGTATGCACTTTATGCACTTGTGTTGGGATGAACTCTCTTTATATAAGAAAATAACATGACTCAAGAGTTTATCACTTTCACAAGACAATTACAATTTTCCTATATTTTTCATTAAATAAGAGATAATCTAATGCATGTGGAGGTTCCTCAATAACTTGCTCCCTCTACCTAGTATGCTGCGCGTTTTTGGACACCACGGTCCCTTTAAATGCCCCTTCTGCTGTGAGGAGGATACTAGAGACCATACTTTTTATAATTGTTCCTTCTCTCGAACCATTTGGGACTTCTTCCAGTCGCTTCTGCATCATCCTCTTGCAGCGGATTTTTGGTCTTATCTCCGGTGTTGGTGGTACCCGGACAAGAATGGCTCTGTGAAGAAAGCTTGCAAGCCGGTTCTTTCTTTGATTCTTTGGGAAATTTAGAAATGCAAAAATCGGATCATTTTTGACGATTCCAGACCTTCTCTTCATACTTCTATCCTCAACATCCGGAAAAACTTATTTTATGCTCTGCTCAATAGTCGGCTCATCAGAGTGGATAAGGATGATGACTGCTTGCTAGAGAATCGGTTCATTAGCTCCTTTTCCCCGCAACTTACTATGCACACCATTTTGGTGAGTTGGCAAAACCCCCCGGCTCATTTGGTTAAGATGAATACTGATGGATCTTCCTTAGGCAACCCTGGCCCTGTTGGTGGTGGTTTTCTTATTCGCGACTCTCATGGTCATCTTCTTAATGCTGTCAGTGAACCTTACGCTAATTGCACCAGTCTCATTGCGGAAATGAAGGCCCTCCTAGCCGGTCTTACCTTTTGTTTGGAGCACCATCTTTTTTTGGTTCTGGTGGAAACGGATTCTTTAGTGCTTACCAACATCGTCTCTGGGACTTCTGTGACCCCTTGGCAGCTAGATGATGATATTCGATCTATCCGAGATCTCCTCCGCACGCACCCTATGCAGATTTCCCATATTTTCGTGAAGCTAACAAAGCTGCAGATTTTCTTGCCACTTCGGCCTCCTCTAGCAGAAGGAGAGCCACCGACACGTAACAGTATAACACCCCCTCGGCTCTCAAGCTTATTATTCATGGTGATCGGCTTGCCATTCCTGCCATTCGTCGAGTACGCGGCTCTGCATAATCATCTGGACGCATCCGTCAATTTATTGATGGGTGCAAACCAGGTTGTCCCTATTCTTTTGGATAGTTTAAACATATATGATTATTATTTGTGTTACTTCATTGTTCATCACATTACAGGCAGTGGCCCCACCTATGCTACGTGCTTTCTCTTTAATTCTCAGCTGGCCGGTAGAAGGAGCTATCCTTTGTACAGATCTATAATGCTCCCTAAAGATTATAGCCGTGCGGTTTGCCAGACGTTTAATCAAAAACATGGCCTACAAGATCGTGCCTAACTTTGGACGCACCCCTACCGAATTGCCAGGGGTGCAATCCAGGTGTTTTTGTTGCTTTTGCTGTCAAACGATATGCTCATATTTTTTCTAGTTCTTGATATAACTCATTATATACTTGGTACAGCTTCTGGCATGGGTATAGCTGCTCACTTTACGGACCGGACGTGTCGCATTTTTCTCGGGAAGGACCACAATTCTCTGTTGCTCAAGCAAGTTCAGATGAGGGTGCAAAGAGATCTTCGTCTTAATTTCCTTTGCTCGTACACACAAGGCACAAGACAAAGTGGCAGCATCTATTCCACTTTGATTTCCATTGTTGTAATTATTTATGGGCAGAGATTTTTTTGGGAGTGCATAGAGCGAGTACTCTTCCCTATGTGATGGATTTTCCTACACTGGGTTTGCCACACATAGGGTTTAAGGAGGCCATGCTAAGCACTCTATCACGTAAATTTGGGGCGGGCCGGGCCGGATATGGCATTGAACTTTGTAGCTTTTTATTTGGAATAAAATAAAGTTGCTTAAAAAAAAAAAGAAAAAAAAAGAAGAGATAATCTAAGAAAAATCAATCTATTTATTTAATCATTAATTATTTAACAAATAAATAATTAATTACACATGTGATATAATTAATGAAATTTTCTTTTCCCCTTTTTACCACATGTGGTACCATATATATATTATTTGCCATGGAATAATACAAAACATCTTATCTATTACATATTATTTGCCCAAACAATAATATTTCTTATAATCATTAAATACACCAACTATTTAATTTATTCTTGAGGTTTCAAAATACGAGAAATCACTCGCGTGTTATGAGCAACCCGGAGGACCATAGACCTATAACCGGTAGTTCCAAATAATTGAATAAAATATTTATCAGACAAAATATTTTTAGGGGGTTCTATTGGCACCCCCTATTTACTACTTGCACCCACTTGTACCACAAAATTTTACTTTTGGCACCACAAGATTATTTTGATTATTTTTATACTTCTCACACTACACAATAAATAAAAAAATTACTACCTACACCACATATTTTTGAAATTATAAACAAGTCCTCCTAAAACCTAAATAAACAATTTTATCCTTCTATTCAATTAAAACCTTAAACATAAAACATTTCATCATCTTCATCACTTCTTCACTTCTTCACTTCATCATCTTCCTCCCATCTACATTCATGGAACCTTCATCATCTCCCAATTCAAATTTTGAAAGTCAACATTTTGAATCAATTCATAACAATGAACAACAAATGCATTGTGATATAGAAGATGTAGCAATCTCACTTGAAGATATACCATTTTCAAGCCAAGTAGAGAAGAAGATGGATTCCTCAAATATGGTAATTTCTTGATTCAAAATTTCGTTTTTTATTTTCAATGTGTGATTTAAGTTAATGGGTAATCTTCCTACATACATATTATCATGTTTAGAGGTCATATATGGAAGAAAATAGTGTTATTTCGCCATTTCCGATCACCCCTAGGGCTTCTCCCTTCGTTCTTTTACGTTTCGCTGCGTCAATGGCAAGTTTCTGGAACGTAAGCCATACTGTCGCCCGTAAGGCAGTACTAACGTCACCATGGTTGACGTTTACAACACCAGAGAAGATGTATATGCATGTCCAAAACGTTATCCTTGCTGACGCTCACTTTGGCCACTACAACGTCACACTGGCTGACGTTTTTGTTGCCAATCAACTTTTAAACATATTTCTTTTTAACGTCAGCCTCCTTGACGTTTATCTGGCCATTTCAACGTCAATACTGACAACGTTTTGTTTGACTCTTAACTACAAAAGGCTTCCTTTACAACGTCAATCACAACGACGTTGATTTTGCCAACCCCACACTGACGTTGTGGATCTGTATTTTTTCATTTTGCCAACATGTGTTTTACTTGGTTTTATTACTATTGAATCTATAGAAACAATGTAATGACGCAAATCATGACAAAAGCAATGATGAGGGGCTAGTACTAGACGACGAGGATGAGTATTTGAAGGTGAGAAACTATTAAATGGATATGTTATTTTCTTATTCTCATCAATTGACTATGACAAATATACGTTGCCTTGCAGTTTTTGGCTGATGAAATGATTGAATAAGATCAAGAAAATCTTCGGAATGTTCGAGATACCACACTCGCAATAATGGATGACCCACCTGAAGAGTTATCAGTCGATTTGACTTCAATTTTTACAACTGATCAAGTAAGTCTCTAAAACTTATACTATTTAAATGTATGTGATTTTTAAACTTGACTTGGTATTCATTACATTCATATATTATTCATAGGTATTTGATTCACATGAAGCCGTCACCAAACACCTGAAGGCATTGGCAAGAGAGAATGGCGTTGTCATTGTGAAAAAGAGATCCAACATGACCGGAAAGCGGACACATTTCATTTTATTCCAATGTGAGAGGGGTGGATTTCCAAGAGATCATTTGAAAGGAGGAAAATACGAGAAAAAGGTTGGCGGTTCCGGAAAAAATAAGCCAAGAGAATCGTCTACAAAGAAATGCGGTTGTCCGTTTCTATTGAAAACCTTGAAGGATAACTTTAGGGAGGTGTGGACCGTTAGAGTATTGAATGGTGTACATAATCACAAGTTATTCAAGTATGAGGAGGGTCATGCATACCTCGGCCGGATTGATAGAGAACAAGTTGATTTTGTTGCAACAATGACTCGCAACGGTATTTTGCCTAAACATATACTACGTATGTTGAGAAAGGGTGATAAGAAGAATTGTACGTCATCAAAGGCGATCTACAATGTTCGTGCTAAGATAAAGAAGAAGGCACGGGAGGGCCGTACAGTGATGCAAGAGGTTTTCAATTTGGCAGATAAGAACACATCATTCGTGGAATGTAGGCATGACGAAGGAAATGTAGTGAAGGATGTTTTTTGAGCCTTTAATGAAAGCTTGTCCCTTGCAAGGTGCTTTCCTACTATGATGCTTATGGATTGTACATACAAGACGAACAAGTACAAGATGCCCCTCTTGCAAATTGTTGGCGTTACGTGTACGGATATGACATTTTCGATTGGATTTGCTCTACTTTGTTTGGAGAAGGAAGAGAACTACACGTGGGCTTTGACTATGCTTCGGAAAGCAATTGGTGAGAAAAGTGATCAAACATGTTGTATCGTGATAGATAGAGAAGAAGCATTAATGAACGCTTTACGGGTGGTTTATCCAAAAGCAAAGAACTTGATATGCAGGTGGCATATAGAGAAAGGTCTTATGGCGAATCTGAAGACGAAGACTACGAGCGAAGTTTGGCAAGATTTGATGACTGCTTGGACAGAGGTTGTTAAATCAGAATCAAAAGATGAGTTGAATGAGAGATTGGAAGAGTGTAAGAAGATTTTTAGTGAAGACGCCATGAGTTATGTCTCTTGTACATGGTTGAACGCACATAAGGAGGCATTCGTCTCCGCATGGACCAACTCTATTTTTCATCTGGGAAACACATCAACCTCGAGAGTCGAGGGAATGCATTCAGTATTTAAAAACTAGCTAAAAATTGGGCTTGGGGACTTGGTTGCAGAGTGGGAAGCCGGCCTTTGCTTGATCGATCAAGAGATCAAAAACATCAAAAAGTCATTCGAGACGTCTTTTTTCATGGAGGCAAAAAAATTTAAAGATGTTGTGTTGTTTAAAGAGCTTAAACATCATGTATCCATATACGCATTGGGCTTGTTGTATGCTGTGAGTTGGAAAAAACCAATGATAGCGATGCGTTGAATAAGGAGTGCCGAAGTACTATTCGAAAGACACATGGATTGCCGTGTAGACATGAGATGGCTAGATTTAAGAAGAAGCCAGGATGCATCCCTTTATCAGCGATCGATATTCATTGGAAGACCCTATATATCAAAGGGCCACCTCCAAATGAATTCGAGTTAGACTATGTGCCAGTTCTGAATGCCTTAGAAGAAAAGTTGAAGATGGCAGATGTTTGGGAGAGACAACGGTTGATCATGATGATACGTGACATTTGTCAACCGGTTAATACGGTTTTGCAAGAGCCAAAAACAAAAACCACGGGTCGTGGCCGCCCTAAGGGTTCCGGAAACAAGAGGAAGTTAGTTGAGGACTTCTCAACTAAGAGAGAGATGAGCAAGTTTGAACACGTTGAGAAAGAATTATCGAGTGTGAATGCCGTGATAGCGTCTGAAGGTGTTTCTTCCACCCCAACTCCACCTGCATCTCAAGGTGATTCTAATGTCAAAAAGAAAAAAACCCCAATGACTCGAGTGGCATCCAAAGGTAGAATGCCAAAGGTTCCAAAGTTTGAGTGTAATGTATCTTCTACCGTCGGAAACATGTATCTTAAAGAGTTTCCACCAAATGTTCATGAGCCCATTACGTCTATGGTTGATGTAGAGGGTGATGGAAATTGCGGGTTTAGAGTAATAGCACATGCAATAGGTCTTACAGAAAACGACTGGCCATTGGTGAGAATAGCACTGCATTATGAATTGATGACGGACAGGGATCATTATATTGCATTATTCGGCGGACAAGAATAGATCTACGAAAAATGCATGGATAGTGTTTGTCATGAAAAAGGACCATGCGGAGTGGAAAAGTATTTTGACAGTCACCTTGGTTGGGTTGTGTGCAATGCATATGGTGTGTCCGCAAGCATATTATCTGTCTCGCATGGAAACCAAACATTCTTTCCTAGTAAGAAAAAACCTTCAGTGTGGCCCACTCGCCATATATGGATGGGGTTGTGCAAGGGTATCCATTTTGTTCGTTTGTTTATGAAAGATACTTGTCCACTTCCTAGAGTGAGCATAAATTGGCATAAGGCTCGGATGTTGGAAGCAAATGAATGGTATGAGAAATATCAACATAGGATCGATTTATGGCATGATGTGGTCAAGGATCATTGGATGGGGGATCATATTGATTTGGACAATCTATTTGAATGAGCGGGGGTGTAGGATGGAACACGGTTTTTTAAATTCAAATGCTATATATTGAACTAGTTTAATGTATTTTGGGAAACTTTAATGTATTTTGTGGTCGTATGTGATTTGGATTTTTGGCTTTTGGTATTTGAATTGGTTTTTAATTGCTATTTTATTCCCCATTGAATTGGTTTGAATTCGTTTTTAACTAGTTTTTGGTTCCCCGTTGAATGTGTATTGAATTGTATTTGTTGGGTCTTAACTTAATACCAATGCCAGTTGAGATGGCGTTTTGAGCATCATACACCAAAATTTAAGCTAAGCTTCTGTTCACTAAAACGTAAGCACTGCTGGCGTTCCTACCAACATACCAACGCCGGTGGGAGTGTCGCTTTGAGTATTTTTGGTACAGAGAGCCCCCTAAATTTGATATTTTTTGTTCTATAAACGTCACCTTGGCCGACGTTGTTGTGTCTCTAACAACGCCAGCCATGTTGGCGTTTTTGTTCATAGAACCAACATTTAAGCTAAGCTTCTGTTCACTAAAACGTCAGCACGGCTGGCATTCCTACCCACATACCAACGCCGGTGGGGGTGTCGTTCTGAGTTTTTTTTGGTAAGAGAGTCATTGGAACACGGTTTTGTAAATTCAAATGCTATATGTTGAACTAGTTTAATGTATTTTGGGAAACTTTAATGGAAATACCAAATCCAACTCCAAATGACAAGTATAATACCAAATCCAAATAAAAATAGTACAAATCCAAACCAAAGCCAATGTAGTCTACCAAATCCAAATACTAAATCTAAACACCAATTTAAACAACCCAAACATTAAACTTATCAAAGTAATAAACGTGTCACAGTTATAAATGTGTCAATGTTATAAGACAACTAAGTCTTTTTCGCGGTCCTCGAACGCTTCTTTGGTCTTTGAGCTTGTATCTGACTAGATTCTTCGGCTTCGACACCGTCATCTTCAACATCTTTTGTACATGCACCTGTAGTCAGAAACTCTTCTGCCATCTGAAGCGCTTTCACTAAATCCTTTTTGGTTTTTTAGAAGCATTTCCAATCGCATCTCGTACCGCATCAATCACTCTACCCTTGCATTCATCCTCCTACTTGTTAAACATAAAAACGTTCATTAAATTGAAAAAGGAAACACAAAATAGATTGTATATTCAATTACCTCTCTTGAATCTTGATGCTTTCTTTTGCTGACACCGGTCAAACGACGCACGGCAACACCTCGATACCAAGTCATGTACTCAGACGTGCATTCCCAATCAAACCTGGCTTTTCCCATCGTTTGTTCCTTATTGACTAGATGATTTGCAAAATGGATAAAGTCATCGTCGCGTGATTCATGAGTGACATTGTACTGTTTCGCCTTCCCTTCGATTCGATGCCTTTGGAGGAATTGGTGACTGAGGGATAGCTTGAATATGGCCAAATTGACGAACGACACGGTTTGGGTGATACACCTCTTCAATGTCCAATGTCCTTATGCACCCATAGAATCAACATACGACATTCTCAGGCATCGTTCTGAATTGCCGATAAGCATCCCAAACAACCTACAAAATAGAAGAAAATGTAAGTTGAACAGAACCACACAAGTTACAACCTACAAGGTAAATTTAGTTAACTTACTTCTCGGGCCTCCATCAAGTCCAAGTCCTCTCTTGTATGCCTTAACGATGACAATGCCATAGTGTCATTAATTCCCGTAACATGTTTCCACTTTAATGTCCGTACCATCTCCCCTTCAATGAATTTCGTGTTTGGTGGAGGTCGCAATGAAGGAAAATGTTCGTACACCCATGCCTGCAAAACACATATTACAAAATATTTCTATAAGCATTCAAACATAAACACTAAAAACAAAAAAAATGTAAAAAACAAGTGTTACCTCCAACAATGTTAGGTATCCAGAAATTCCAACAGTAGTTCCTAGTGGCCTTCGATAGCTGTCGGTAAAGATTTGCCAGTGTGGCAGCACCCCAAGCCCAATCACCAACCTTATCTAGATCCCGTAGAAAATGAAGGTAGTTAATATTTATCTTATCCCCACTATGTTCTTGCATCAAAGTACATGTAAGAAGATACAACAGATATCCGCGCACAGCTTGATCCACAGTAACTATCGGTGCAGTCTGACCGAAACTCGATGCCTCACCCTGATTGCTTCTTACACCGCATTTACCCGCAAGACTGTTCTTTAGCCAACTTTTGGACACTCGTAGTCCACCAACATGTTCTAACTCCTTTGTCACGTCTGCTGTTGGAATCCCTAACAGCTCGTTAACTAATGTAACTGGGTTGTCCTTTTTTGCAAATTCATAGTTCACGACCATTCCATCAACCGGTAATCCTGTGATATATCGGACATCGTCTAATGTGATCGTCATCTCACCGAATGGCAAATGGAAAGTGTTTGTTACCGGATTCCACCTCTCAACAAAAGAACTAACTACCACACGATTCGCTTGGCTATATGAAGATTGTACCAGATAGTACAACGGGTTAGCTCTCAGCCTTGCCTTGAATTCGTCACATTCTGCATCAATCTTCCATAGCTTCAAGGAAGATGTGTATTGCTTACATCCAATTATACCTCGGTCCTGTTCAAATGAGTTTATATATAAAGTTAGTTATGTGGAAAAAATATAAGTTCACAAATATGTAATAAGATTATAAAACCTAAAAAAAAATACATTCTTTTTCAACAACGCGTAACCAACATGCTCCTTCCAATCCTTCCCCAATAGAACATCAGTGTCTACCACCACACCATCATCACTGTCATATTGTAAACACTCTCGGTTCATCGCCTCTCTGTCGGTGCCCCGGTACTTCCGGATGTCTGTCCTATACTTGCACCAGCATTACCTGATGCCTCACCTATAGTGGCCCCGGCTGGATTGGCTCTCTGTTCTGTAATGGCACCAGCAGTACTAGAATTTGCAACTGGATCAACTGTCCCAGAAGGAGGCTACACTCCCGATTATGTCTCCATCTCCACTGACTCAGTGGTGGCCCCAATAGTACTGGAATCCAAAACTGGCTCAACTGTCCCAGAAGGAGGCTCTACTCCCGATTGTGTCTCCATCTCCACCGACTCAGTGGTGGCCCAACACTAGAATCAACAACTGGCTCAATTGTGCCAGAAGGAGGCTGCACTCCCGATTGTGTCTCCACTGACTCAGTGGTGGCCCCGACATTGGAATCAACACCTGTCTCAACTGTCACAGAAGGAGGCTGCACTCCCGATTGTGTCTCAGCTGACTCAGTGGTGGCCCGAACACTGGAATCAACAACTGGCTCAACTGTGCCAGAAGGAGGCTGTAATCCCGATTGTGTCTCTATCTCCACTGACTCAGTGGTGGCCCCAACAGTACTGGAATCCAAAACTGGCTCAACTGTCCCAGAAGGAGGCTGCACTCCCAATTGTGTCTCCATCTCCACCGACTCAGTGGTGGCCCCAACACTGGAATCAACAACTGGCTCAACTGTGCCAGAAGGAGGCTGCACTCCCGATTGTGTCTCCACTGACTCAGTGGTGGCCCCGACATTGGAATCAACACCTGTCTCAACTATCACAGAAGGAGGCTGCACTCCCGATTGTGTCTCAACTGACTCAGTGGTGGCCCGAACGCTAGAATCTGCAGCATCCTCAGTGGTGGCCTCTACCCTCTCAATTGTCTCTCCTAATGATGCCTCAGTTGGCTGATCTTCTTGTGCAATCTCGTCATGTATCTTCTTTTGCCGTTTCCAAGTTCTTTGATATCCTACAACCTTTTTTGGCGGGGCTTCAGCACCACCTTGATCCACTGCGGTACCTTCATCTGCAAAGGTTACAGTTTTACCGGACCTCGTCTTCGTCATTAATTCCTACACATGAGACAAGTAATGAATTATCAATCAAATTAAGTAATTAATCTCTTATAATAGGATAAACAAACTCATATACATGTGTTACTTAGAATAAACTAAAATAAACAGGCATTCAAAGTTATACTAACTCATATACCTGTGTTACTTAGGATAAACTAATTATGATAAACAAACTTATAAGATAAACTCATAACATGATACTTATAAGATACTTATAAGATACATTCACATTCAAAGATAAACTAACTAAAGGGTAATAATAACTGGACACAAACCAAGACTCAACAATTATGTATCAATATATAGGGGCACAAAATATTCTATATAAAACAACAACATATAGGGGCACAAAATATCCTATATAAAACAACCTATTAATGAAATTATGGTAATCAATTAACCTATGTAACCTCTAAACTAACTCTAAACCCTAATTTGTCCTCAAACGTCACAAGTACTGACGTTGAACAAGCCTTTTATAATGTCATCCCCAGTGACGTTTAGGGTGCAAGACATTGGCATGGCAATCTTCTTTGGAACGTCACCAGCACCAGCGTTTCATAGGCCCTGACAACGTCTACACCACTGACGTTTAAGAGCTAACAAATTTCCAAGCCAATGTTCTAAACGTCATCACCCCTGACGTTGCCCAACATCTTAAAACGACAACATCACTGACGTTTTAAAGAAATAAAATTTGGATACCTGACTACTGAAACGTCACAACGACTGACGTTGTATAAACAACTACAACGTCAGCTATACCAGCGTTGCATGGATAACCCTATTTTCCCACACACAGGCGGGACGTCAGTGTGGGTGACGTTGAAACCTACCACGGGCGTCGCTCACACCGACGTCCCCTGTTTCATCATCTTCTCCGGCCTTCCAACCGGAAAAATGGCCGGAAAAACCAAAAAACAACCCAAAAAACATCAATCCAACTAACCCATTACATCCAAATACTAACCCATTACATAGAATATAAACCCATTACATTCAAACACAAATTCACAAACATTTAAACACATTTTCAAAAATTCACATACCTTGAATAGATTGAATTGATTATCCTTCTCTCCTTATTCTTTTCTTCTACAATTCAAAATCCACTCTCCCTTCTTCTTCCCTTCTTCTTATCTTCCTCTTCTCTTCTCTTCTCTTCTATTTCAATTTTCAGTTTTTTTAGTAACAACCGGTGGGGAGGTTTTGGGGGGGGGGGGAAGAAGGTTAATGAGTTTTTGAATTAAAGGGGTGGGAGAAGAAAATGTGTATGTATGTAGTAGTTGTTATTATATTAGTACTTATTTTAGTGTTTGTATAATTCTAGGGACTAAAGTGTAGTTTTCAAATATTTGTTATTTTTATGTTGTGTAGGTAGTAATTACGTGGTGCGCGAAAGTAAAAAAAAAATTTCATTAATGTGGTGCAAGTAGTAAATAGGGGGTGCCAATAGAACCCCCATATTTTTATTCAACTTAATATTTCCGGAATTACGCCGCCATAAATCTGAAACTGAACTCTATCGATTATATATATTTCTTATTCTCAATATGTCGAGTCAATAAGTGTCCATTGATATAATTGTTACATATTGACTAACCCTCCATAGAATATCCGTAATGAAGCGGAAATGTTTCCGTAAACCTTCTTCATTACATCTTGTCCTTATTTACTATTAACCCACTAGTGATCAATTAGTTCATAACCATTATGAACTCGGCCGATCGATCAGTTTCTTGGATGAACAAACAAAGGTCTTTCTACTTCCCCCAGAAAGGAATGGATTCTGTATCTTGGAAACACACTACCCACTCATTCCCGAATAGTGCTAACATGAAAGTAATTTAGACCGCACCACTTAGCGATCCTTAATGAACACATTAAACCCTATCTTGAAACAAGTAGGAGACTGCAATCACTTCAGGATTAAGGTTAATCTATATATGATCATCGTTTGATTTAATAAGATTTCTCAATCATGGAATTATATGAAAAATACAGATTAAATCGGTTCAGTCTTATTTGACTACATCATATATAAATTCCCCACTTAGATAACCACTATCGACAGTCCGGATAAGACAGTCACACCATAAAGTGTTTTGTATGCATTAATGGTGGTTTAATCAATAGACCATATACTTTGATTAAGTTCACCACAGACTAACGGTTTAAGTGTATCACCAAAAACTTAATCCTCATGTGTAGCACACATTAAGTTATATGGCTACATATGATACAACTTGGGGTTTTCAACAGTGTATTACTTATAAGCACACTCAAATAATAAGATGATAATAATTCTGTCATTTATTAAATATAAAAACAATTACAAAAATTGTCTTTCGGGCATCACACCTAACACAACCCACCACTGCAACCCTCCACCACACAACCACCCGCCACTACTGCCGCCTACCTTGTCAAGATCCTTGTCATAACTAATCACCATCCTCCATCATAACCCAACCCACAACCATCCACCCTATCACCGCCTTATGTTACCAACAATTTCACCACCACAAACCTCACCACCGTCTTCTTCATCCTCACCCATAATCTATCTCACCACCAACCTCGGCCATTATCCTCCATCACAACCAACTTTGTCACCATCGATCTTCACTCAGCCACCACACCAACTTCACCATCACCCATCACAGCACACCACACCACTCTCGTCCCCTCAACCACCGCCACCACAACCACTACTATCACACACCACACCACTATCGTCACCACAGCCACGGCCACTACAACCATCGCTATCGCACACCTCACATCATCCTCCACCACCCACCACCACACGCACTCGCCACACTCATCATCACTGTTAAGAACATTTTATAAGTTTTGATGATGGTCTGGCTAGCTGTTATAGAAAGCCTAAAATAAGTATAGACTGAATTATTTATAGGTTTACTAGAAGTATGACCCTTTATAGGTTTGTCACACTAAGAAATATAACTGTAGTCTGGTAGGTCAGCTCAATGAAGTGAAGACATGAAGATCAGTTGAGTAAGAAGAATGAGGATCCAGACTCGGTGAAGAAGACCTATGGACTGATTTACAACCAAGGAAGTCTGTGATGACCTTGGGTAAACCTAAGTAATGAGATAAATGATGTTTTCTATAAAGTGGTGTACTCTGACCTCTAACAAAATAAGGGTTAGAGAAATACAAATCAAATCGGCCAAGTAAAATCAGCAAAGTGAAGTCAGCCGAGTGATTATCAGTTCAGAGGAAGTCAGCTGAGTAAATTGGAGCAAGCTGACTATTCAAGCAGGCAAGCCTACGGAGAAACGCATTTCAACATGTGATAAAATCAAAATCAATCGAAGAATTAATTACAGAGGAAATCAAGGACGGATTTTTTGCAAGAATGTTGGAAATAAAATCAAGAATCGAGATCACGCAAATTCTAGAGAATTAAATCAGGAAGAAATCAAGGGAATAATTCCTGAGCGATTAATAGCCAATGGATGGGAAATTTTAAAATCCAAAGAATCAATGCTTTAAATATGAGGCCATTTTCAGAAGAACAATTTCAATGAGAACACGAATTTCTAAGTGCAAAAACGCTGTCCGAAAAGCCCTCTATTTTAATCTTCAAAGCTATATCCAGAAAACCAAGTGTTAGAAGTTCTACGGACTTAATCGAAAATATCAAGTCTGCACTTGGTCTTTGTGAATCATTGATTCACTCTTCAAATCTCATCTTGGGATTCATTCAATCAGTAAGGAGCATTTATTGCTTTGAAGGACTAAATCTATTGAAGCAGATCTATCTATGAAGGAATTATGAATGTGATTGCTGTTGAAGGACACATCCGAAGGAACAATGTTGGAGTTGTGTCACTGAAGCAGTCTTGGAAGATTTTGAAGAAGGGATAACTCAAGATTGTGAAGCAACTGAGAGTTGATAAGGACAATCATCACTATTGTAACAGTGTAACAAAAATGATAGTGAATTTCCTCCAATCATCATATGAGAAGAGAGGATTAGGGGATTACACCACCCACACCTCTATACTGGCTTTGTGTTCTTTACATTGACATATTTACTTTATGCCTTACTTTGCATATTTACTTGTTTGTGTGTGTGCATAATCACTTGAAAAACATATTTCAAGAAGAGCTAATTCCGCTGCTCATTCAACCCCCTTTCTAATCCTTGATATGCCCTTATCTAGGACCAACAATTGGTAGCAGAGCAGAGCTCTTTGTATCAGAACCTGTTCAGATCTAATTTCTGGTAATAACGAGATAGGATGTTTTCAAATTTTAAAGTGTTTCAAAAGCCTGCATCCATGGAGTCTCAAAATTTCATGTCTAAAATTCCTATTTTAGTGTTAATAATTTTGAAAAATATAAGATCCACATGTTGTCACATCTTGCAGCAACACATGAAGAAATGTTGGATGTCATTAATGATGGACCAATCAAGATAATGACACGAGTGAAAACATGAGCAACCATGGGAAGTCTGGTGGAGAAACCCAAATCTGAGTGGACAAAAGAAGACATGAAAAGAGTCAATCTTGATTTTGTGGCAAATGACATGATAATGAAGACTCTGGACAATAATATATTCATTAGGGTAAGAGATTACAAATTAGAAATGGAAATTTGGAATAAGAAGGCCCTGATCAATGAAGGATCGGAAGCCATCAAAGAAAACAAGTTGTTAGTAGCCAAATATAAATTTGAGAATATCAATATGAAGACTGGTGAACCAGTGGACATATGGACATCAGATTCTCTTCCATTCTCATCAAACTTCACCAGCTTGGTCAAGTATACCCCTAGAAGGAAGTTTGTCTAAAGATTCTAAGAGGTCTACCAGAAAGATGAAAGATCAAGACTGCTGTTCCGCTTGGAACTCTTGACTTGAGAAAGACTGATACACTGACCTTAGTGTCTAAACTGAAAGCTCACGAATTTGAGTTGAACAATGAAGATGGTGGCAAGTGATGGCCAAAATAGTAACGACCAACCTTAACCGGCAGAGTACCGGGTCGGAAGTACTACAGTGGAGAGCAAGGTCGTATCCCACGAGGAATCAATCGAATACCAAAGTCATTCACATGCTTAGTTTAGGTCAATAATAGGTTTGTTCATGGTAATTATGCTATAACAATATTTAAACTAGAGATAAAGAGAGAAAGAGACATAGCCAAATCATGATCCAATTGAATACTTTCGCCCTCTAATCGACTATTTGGGAATGGAGACTACCAACCAACCATCCTAATGCTTATATCGACTCGTTCATGGGTGCAAACTCCTAAGATAGTACTAGACGCCATGCAAAACCCTAGTACCCTTTGCCCGGTTCAACAGTCCGCCTTTAAGAATTTAATTGACCGAAACAAGATTAACGCGCTAGAGTTGCCCGATTTCGCAACCGATTGAACCTCACTCCCTAATCAATCTAAACAACTCAGTTGATTATAAGGAATGATCTTAAAACCCCTTTTCCCACACCCCTTCGCAACATACATTTATAAAAGTGGTGTGTGTGTTCATGAACTAGGTGTACAAGCTAATTCAAGCATTAAGAACAAGTTTTAAGACATGAATTCGTCAATATAACAACAATTAAGCACTACCCATTCCCAATTTCATCAATTAGAGGGTGATTTCTTCAAAATTCACATGATTTGACTATGATATGTTTAGCTACTCATCATAAAGCAAGAAATAACAATCAAAGAAGAGAGTAATGCCATAAAACTGAAAAGAGGAAAGATTAGTTACCAAAAACGTAGGAAATTGAAGTTGAATCAATCTTCATCCAAACCCATTGTCACTTGGGGAAGAAGACTTCAAAAACACCAACAAGGAAGAGAAAAATCTATGCTAAATTGTGTTTAATCTAAGGGAAAGAGTGAAAGAAGAGCTAATCTAAGGGAGAAAAGGGAAGAAAATCGACTTAAGGGTGTCCTAATTAAGTCTAGTCATCCCTTCCTATGAAATGGGGGTGAAAAATCTATTTATAAGCGTCCAAAAATATGCAGAAAAAGAAGTTTTGGCGTGCCCCAAAGTCCTCGGCGTACGCTGAACCTGTTCTGTGACTTCCTGTGGTCTCTGTTCTTCTTTGGCGCGCGCTAGAAATCTGGACTGATACATCTTCAGTAATCTGGCAATATCTTTGCGCTTAGAGCTCTGATTTGAGTGATTCAAAATGCGTTGGAAATTTCATTCAATTATATACAACTTTTATGAAGACCAAAAGTCCAGAAAATGCATGTATATGGGAGAAAATTGCAGATAAAGTGAACAAATGGTAAAAGCACCAACCACCTTTGATCCGTTTCCATCCCCGGGCTTCGGTTTCGCCATTCTAAGTCTCATGCCTCATCTTCCGGGCTTACGAGTCACCTATTTCCTGCATTTCCATAGAACAATATACCAAGCATAATCCCGCAAGATAAATAGGGCTCGAATAGGGCCAAAATACCGTAAAATGATAAGGTTTTCCATCAATTTGATGGATTACCTCTAAGTAAGTGCTCAAAGCGATTTTACCCTATAGTCGGTCTAAAACCACCCAAAACAAGCCAAGAGTGTCATAAACGGGGGTTAAAACATGCACCAAAACATAGTAAAGTTGACTCTCATCAGCAAGACCGATGTACCAATAACTAGCACACTTGTGGCACCTCAACAGAGTAACCAGCTGAAGACCACAGAAAACCTCGACAAAGAACCACAAGATCTGAGAGACCAATTAGCGCTGATGATTAGAAGATTTGACAAGTTTTCAAAAAGACATTACAAAGGAAGCTCTTCATTAAAACACAATTCCTCAAACAACAACGATATCAGGGACAAGAAGAGAAATGAAGAGGTTCGATGTTCGAATTGTAAGAGGAAAGGCCATTACAAAGTTGTCTGCTCACAAGAAAAGAGAGAGAAAGATGGTGAAAGAAAGAACCACAAATCATCAGACAAGAAAAGACACTCAACTAAGAAGAGAAAGAGCAGAAGAGCACTGAAATCTAAGACCAGCAATGATAGTGACATCAGTACAAGTGAGTCATTTGACAATGACTCAACTGACAGCAGATATTCCTCCAGCTCAGAGGATGAGAAAGCATGTTTGTGCCTAATAGCCAAAGAAGTTTAAGAAACTAAGGTACTACCTTGTAACTCGACCTCTACGGCATCCATTTCAGACACTGCACAATTTTCGACTCCCTTATTTGAATCCGAAAACTTGATTCAAAACCTCATGACTGAATTTGAATAAATTCAAATAAACCATGAAGTTCTGGAAAAGGAGTGTGATGATTTAAGAAAGGAGAATAAAAATTGAAAAAGGAACTGGACAAGCTGAAATCCATCACAGATGCTAAAGAAACAGACTTAGCTGATCAAAAGAAATCAGATGACAAGTCATCTGGTAAAAATAGACCAGCTAGAGAAGGTTTCAATACCAATTGAGAAGATTTTTGAACCAGCTTACAAATCCCCAAAAATGTTTCGATCTAGATCAGGTTTTGTCTATGATAGTCAGGATGAAAGAAAGTCTAATAATCGGCACAAATCTGAATCCAAGACTACAACTGGTCCTAAGTTTGGAAGTGAGTAGAATATTAGAACAAACAGTCATCCCGAACCAGCTAAGTCAAAGATCAATGCAGTAAAAGAGAAAAAAATCATCCTACAACCAGCCCAGTAAAGGCAGATTTGTAGTGAGGGTAAAGTAAGACTTTATCCCTCAGATGATGATTGGAATGTTTCCCATCCAGTCTACAGAAGAAAGTTTGTTCACAAACGAAACCTTGGATTCAGGAAGAACTGTCCCAGATCAAATTCTGGATTCCGAACAAGGTTTGAGAACGAACAACCTTCAGCTCACTAGAGAGTGAAAAGAGATGCCCATACACCAAAAGGCAGAAAGGTATTCCAGAACACTTTCAGACAACAAGTCAAAACTTATTCTGCCATACCTTATAATTATGAAGTTGATGACTTCATACCTCTAAGATGGAGACCATTTGGTTACACCCTTGGAATATGAGGCATGATGACTGACAGACATGGACCCAAACAGTGTTGGGTACCTAAAAACACTTGATCTATTTTGCTGGGAATCTGGTACATTGATAGTGGATGTTCTAGACATTTGACTAGGAGCTAACACTGGTTGAAAGACTATGGAGCTTTTGATGGATGCAAAGTCACATTTGGAGGCAAAGAGAAGCCTTGGAAAGACTAAGGGGAAAGAAATCTGCTGAAGAATAATTTAAAGATTCAGAATGTAGCCTATGTCAAAGGATTGAACTTCAAACTACTGAGCATTATCCAATTCTGTAACAAATGACACAATGTCAATTTCAGCAAAGAGGGATGTCAAATCATCCACGAGCAAACAAACACTGTTGTTCTATCAAGGAAAAGGGAAGACAACATGTATGTGGTGGACTGGAGCACAGCCAAAGCAGAGACCTGCCTGATTGTCAAATCCAAGCAATCACCCAGCTGGACATGGCATAATAGACTGAATCATTTGAACTTCAAATCCATCAACAAGATGGCAAAGAAGAAACTTTTGGAAGGCTTACCAGAGATAACTTACAAGAAGGAGAGCATATGTGATGCATGCCAGAAGGGTAAGAAGATTAAAAGCTCAGTCAAGTCAAAACCACATCAGTCAACAACTAGGATATTGCAACTACTACACATTGACCTATTTGGACTAGTCACACCAGTCAGTGCTAGTGGGAAGAAGTATACCTTAGTGGTAGTTATGACTTCTGCAAATACACATGGGCTTTGTTTATGAATAAAAAGAAAGAGACTCTAAAGAAACTTCCAAACCTGCTCATAAGATTGCAAAATGAGAGTGACTTGAAGATTGTGAAGATCAGATCAAACAGAGGAACTGAATTCCTAAATCAAGTCATCAAAAGCTTTTGTGAAGATATTGAAATGATGCATCAACTTTCAGCAGCATGAACTCTACAGTAGAATAGAGTTGCAGAAAGAAGAAACATAAACTCTTAAGGAGGATTTCAGATCAATGATTGCAGAAGCAGGCTTACCTAAGAGGTTCTGGGCTTAAGCAGTGAACACAACATGCTACATTCAAAGCAGATCAATCATCAACAAGCATCATCGGAAGACACCCTATAAGTTGTGGAATGGAAGAATACCAAACATCGCACACATGCACATGTTTGGAGCCAAATCCTTTGTTCACAACAATGGCAGAAACCGGATCAGTACTTTTGATGAGAAAGCTGATGAAGGCATATTCATTGGATATTCAGACACCAGCAGAGCATTCAGAATCCTCAACAAAAGAACAATGGTGATTGAAGAATCAATCCATGTGGTATTTGATGAACCAAATACCAGTTGTGAAGACATAACCATCCCTAAACAAGAGATGTCAAAGGAAAAGAATTTTAAACCTGTCTATTCAAACGCAGAAGTGCCAAGTGCAATCCTGGATGACTCAGCTGAAGACCATGAAGCCACACCTGATGAGACACTAGATGAGACACCGGCTCAGGCATAATTCCAACCAAATGTCAACTGGCTTAGAGATCATCTAGCTGATCAAGTCATAAGAGATATAAACACAATTGTCAGAACTAGAAGACAATTGAAGAGTATGCTTACCTACTTTCTATCAGAAGTAGAGCCAAATACCATTGATGATGCAATCAAGGATTCAGATTGGATCACAACATTGCAAAAAGAACTGAATGAGTTTGAGAGAAATCAGGTTTGAGAACTAGTTGACAAACCTAATTGTGCTAACATCATTGGGGCAAAATGGGTATTCAGAAACAAGATGGATGAGCAAGGATTCATGGTAAGAAACAAGGTCATATTAGTAGCCAAAGGGTATTCTCAAGTTGAAGGCATAGACTATGATGAAACCTATGCACCAGTAGCAAGATTGGAAGCAATAAGGTTATTTCTAGCATATGCAGCTCACAAGAACTTTAAAGTATATTAGATGGATGTGAGGAGTGCATTCCTGAATGAATTTATTGAAGAGGAAGTTTATGTAGAGCAACTAACTAGTTTCCAAGTCAAAGTAAAGGAAGACAAAGTCTATAGACTAAAGAAGGCACTGTATGGACTCAAAAAGGCACCCAGAGCATGGTATGAGACCTTTATCACAATTACTAGTTAGCAATCGATTCAGAAAATGCACCATAGATAAAACTCTATTCAAAATAAAAGATGGATCCAACACACTTCTTGTCCAAGTATATGTAGATGACATCAAATTTGGATCATAAGATGTGAGACTTTGTGAGAAGTTTGCGACACTAATGAAAGAAAATTTAAGATGAGTATGATCAGGAGAACTCAACTACTTTCTTGGACTTCAAGTAAAACAAATGGATGACGGAATATTGATAAATCAAGCAAAATACACAAAACACTTCATTAAAAAGCATGTAATGGAGTCAAATGGGACATCATAAACACTCATGTGTGCAAGAACTATCCTAGGCAAAAATGAACAAGGGAAATATATTGACCAGAAAAAAGCTATACAGAGGCATAATAGGATCACTACTTTACCTCACTGCAAGCAGACCAGATATTACATTTGCAGTAGGAGCGTGTACAAGATTCCAATCTCAACCAAAGGAATCACATATGTTAGTAGCCAAAAGGATAATCAAATATCTAAAGCATATAATGAATGTTGTAATACATTTTCCAAAAGATGGTGGATTTAAGCTGATATCATTCTCAGGCTCAATTATGTTGGATGCAAAGTGGATAGAAAAAGCACTTCAGGAACTTGTCAACTGCTAAGCAGCAAATTAGTTTCATGGTTCGGCAAGAAACAAAATTGTATCTCAACATCAATAGCTGAAGCTGAATATATAGTAGTTGGAAGTTGATGTGAACAAGTGTTATGGATCAGACAGCAGCTCAGAGATTATGGAGTAGAAGAAAAGACCATCCCAATTATGTATGATAATACAAGTGCGATCTCAATCACTAAGAATCCAGTACTTCACTCAAGAACAAAACATATAGATGTGAGACATCACTTCATCAGAGATCATATGGAGAAGGGTGATGTAATCTTGGATTATATATCTACTAAGAATCAACTAGCTGATATATTTACCAAGCCTATCAGTCATGAAAGATTTTGTAAACTTAGAAAAGAACTGGGGTTGATCGAACTAGACTGATCTGCATCATCTAACATCACTAAACTGAAATGAACAGCTGAGTGACTTCACCAGCGGGCTTGACCTTTGCCATTTTGGATGCGCTCACTTGGCAGGCCAACCACTAGATCAACTGAACTCACTCAATTGACTGAAAGGAACATTTTTTGATGAACAACCAAACAACTCAGTAACACAGATCAGCCGAGTATCTGACCAGTAGAATACTTAACCAACACACTAGTTTACTAAAGCAAATGGGTGATGTGGCAAAATAAATGACCTATGTGGAAAAATAATTTGTATTGAGACATTTAATATCTCCAATGGGAGAAACCAAAAGGTTTACAAACCTTTTCTAAAAGGTTTTTCACCGTGGATTTTTTGATAGGTTTTTTCCAATAGGTTTGTATTTATAAAACTTTTGCAAAAAGGTTTACAAACCTTTTGTAAAGGTTTTTACTATTGTGTGAAGGTTTTTATAAAGGTTTACAAACCTTTTGTAAAATGATTATGAACCGATGACGTGGCAAAATAAAAGGTTTATGATAGTAGATAAAAGGTTTATAAAACGAAAAGGTTTATAACCGATGACGTGGCATAGTCATAAACCTTTTAAAAGGTTTATGACTGGTGATAGCCTAATAAGAAATTGCACATGTGGATATTTTTTTAAGGAATTTAACTTGGCACGAGGATTAAAAGAAGTGCTTTAATTACGGAAGAGGTGGATGGGTTGCTAATGCCTCATATCTCGGTAAATATAATCATTACACCGCCACTATCGTTATTTCCCGTGTAATTATTTACAGAAAATCACGCCAAATCCTCTGACATTTATTCCCAGCCACTAATTCAAATTTCAAACGTCAACTTGTTTCGCACTCATCGAAGAACTATATAATCCACACTCTCAAATTTTGAACCTTTACGCTTTCATTATTCTCTAAGCAGCAAGAATTCTCTGAGCTAGAGCACCGAGCCCTATGGGCTTCACAGTTTTTAACTTTTGATTAAAGTCTAGCCGGTGAGAAGAGATTGTTGGAGTTAAACAGTTTGGATGAGTTTAAACGCAGGCATATGAAAAT
Organism: Gentiana straminea; assembly: GCA_036785695.1. NCBI lineage: Eukaryota > Viridiplantae > Streptophyta > Magnoliopsida > Gentianales > Gentianaceae > Gentiana > Gentiana straminea. Next base: position 12,180,395 of record JAVUPR010000113.1, on the reverse strand, counting down.
GCCAAGATTTACAAGGAAAGAACGAAGCGCCAGCATGATAAGAGATTCTGATCTGCATCTTCAAGGTTGTAGATAAGGTGTTGGTGTACAACTTGCATCTTCGCCTCTTTCTTGGGAAATTGAAGTCAAAATGGGTTGGACCATATGTCGTCATAAAGGTCTTTAATTCCGATGCCTGTGAAGTACAAGATGAACGCCCTGGACAAGTATACATTGTTAATGGCCAAAGGCTAAAACATTACTTCGAGCGTAGTTATAACCCGGAGTTAGAAGTCTTTATGTTGGATGACCCAAATTACGAGTGAAGGAGCCGTACAAGTACAGTCGAGCTGGCGACTATAATCTCAAAACTATTTTTGATAAACCTTTAGTTACTTTGTTTTAAAATATTTTTGAGCCAATATGGTAGCATGCCAATCGAGAAGGTTTTTTTCATAACATATATCTTCTATCATTTGACTCTGGATATATGTGGTTTTTCCATAGCGATTCTCATGTGATACCCTGGTAAAAGTTTTCGCGTCTTTCTTAGGTCAATAAAGAATAACATGGCTTAAAATGTTTTTGATCATTCCTTAGGTATGCTTAGTATCTGCCACCTTATTTTCTTATTGCCCTTCGCATGTTACTCAAAGTTTTTGGAAGTGTTTGAAAGACATGATAATGCTTGGATACTGGATAGCCTGGGAACTGATTCACGACAATCATGTTCCACGATTTATCGTTGCACTTGGACAGACAATTCTAGAGCTAAGTACATTCTTTATTTTCCTTTTATAGTCATTGGGGACAATGTCTAAACTAGTGGGGGTAGTAGGCGGTCTTAGCTTGAAATTGAAATAATTTTCAAAATTTTATGCTATTTTTAGCTTGTCTATTGAATGACATGCATAAGGAATCGGTAGAAAAGGAGCCCAAAATTGATTTGGGTTAGCTATAGCATATTCAATTTAGCATGGATGAATGAGCATGTGTTATGTTACATGAAGTAGTGACTTATTAATTGTTATTTTACCATTGCATTCAAATTTTGAGCACGTAATCTGAGTGAGAAGTATTTGGATTAGATGAAGAGTTATCTTAGACCCATATTTATCGGTGGATATACCTTAACTGATTGTTGTAAGATGATGACAAAGTATGAATGCCACAAAGGTAAAACAGGACAAAATCAGGCTTGTGAGAGAGTGGGGATAAAACAAATTAGAGAGAAAAACAACCAAAAAGAAAAAAAAAATAGATAAAGGCAGGAGGGAAGCAAATTTAGAAAGTAAGATGTATGACCCTCGCATAAAAATGAAAACAAACGAGGACCTTGATCGCGTGCAAATCACTTACTAGCAATAGGACTAGGTCTATCATAGTAGACTACTGGCAAGTCAAGGTCGAACCCACAAAGACTCGTAAGAACGCAAATTCTCGAGATTGAGCTTGTTACAAATACGGTCTACGACCAACTATAATATAGACATAACTAAAATTGGTGCCACAAACTAACAATAATACGCTAGTTCACACGGAATAAACAAGAGTTTCTAACGTATTAGTCTAATTATGAGTGATTATTTATTCCCCCCACACACGCAATAGTCCTCCCCGTTGGTAAATTTTAATTCATTGTCAGCTACGGGTGCAACTCCTAACCCTATCTACTTCCACTGTAAGGACATCAGACAATCTATACGCAACTAACCTCCTTTGTTGGTTGTATTAGTTCATACGCAATAAGACCTAGAGTTGCCGGTTCAAGACCGAAAACCTCCCTAAGCAGCTATCGACTATGACTAGCACATTCCTAGGGATCCATCAAGACAATGTCCAAATTAACACTTCACTAACAGTCCTTCATGCTAATTTACGATGACATGCAAATAGTTGATCAGGCTACTAACATGTAAATTAAATCTATCGGTCAACGTAGCTGGCATCGATTATCTTGAACTAGTAATTTACTAGGTATTCAGATCTAGCGATATGGACTGTCGCAGATCTGAAGAACACAATGACTACTTCATGATTTCTTCACCTATGAATTATATATATACATACATTGGGTAAAATTAACTAACTACTACATAATTAAACTAAATAAACAATTAGCACATACTAGTCAAATAGAACAAAGACAGATCTACATCTTGGAAAAGACAGAAAATCATACCCTCGAAGATGAGTATAGATCTCCCTCGGATCTCTTCCTAGCCGGCGACTCCATCGTCTCACCGACCAGAACTCCTAAAATAAATAAAATAAAGAACAAAGAACTTTTATTGCATAATAATTGTAAGTTTTGAGGTAAAATGAACTCAAAAGTGGACACACTCAATTTTGAGGCGATGCCTCTTTTTTATAGCTAAATTAACCGACTTAGAAACACCTAGAACTACCACTCATCCAAGAAAACATGTTTCGGAAGATTTTAGAGCCTCAGTAAACCGGCAGCGTACCCCGATTAATCGAGGGTATTTTCGTCTTTTTCTTTCTGCCGACTTATCTTGGAAGGTTCTGGAATATCCTAGGCCCAATCCTCCGTTCAGTCCACTCCATATTTGTCCACATTGCTCAGCCCAATATCTCGTTTCCTGAAAATAATCAAATAACGCACGAAATAATATCGAAATAGGGAAATAAATGTTAAGTGCAGATACTTGACTCACGAACCCGACATATGATATTCAACTCAAATGGTTCATAATTATAGGTCGAAACAACAATTTTTAGCTCATAATGGACAGAATGCTGATGCCGTAGGATAGACTATTTTAATCGTCATCATCTAGCCCCCATTAGCCCTTTGCACGTCCTCGGGCAGAGTATCAAGGCGGAATGTACCTCCAAGAGCAATCTCCATCAACTACCACATGTTCAATAAAGATTTCCGGTAGAACACATATCAAGCCACAATCCATAAGCTCCCCATTAATCACTACTTACCATGCATCAATGTGTCGTGTGATGAATCCTTCGTGAAGAGAATCAAGTTGTATTAACCCCACAATCTTAACTTACCTGCTCATACACTCGCTAATCTTGCTTTCAGACTTGGTTACACAACATGGTACCTTAATCAGGCCGGGCGGACTTGGGGACCGAGTATTACTCTTAGGTCCTCATTTGTTTTTATTGTTATTTTTCTCTTTTTTTTGATTTCTTCTTTTTTCTTTTTTTCATCAAATAAATTCAATGGCCATGTGTTTTACGCTCTATCGGCTCTTACCCTTTTTTCTCTCTTTCTCTCACAAGCCCGTTTTGCCTCGTTTACCTTTGGTGTCATTCAAGTTGCTTCCCTTGTCCTTCAACAATTTGTTAAAGTATATAGACAGACAAATAATGATTCCCGGTTAAGACAACTCATCATCTAATCTTAAACACTTCTCACTCAAATTACGTGCTCAATTATTTAGTGCAATGATAGAATAGCACTTAATAAGTTACTACTTCATGAAACATAACACATGCTCCTTCTTCCATACTAAATTGAATATGCAATAAGAAAATAATATGGCGGTAATTGTGCATACCTCAGGAATGCGCAAATACAGTTTAAGCCACTTTTTTCTTTATTGGCCTAAGCAATACGCGAAAACTTTTACAAGGGTATCACATGAGAATCGTGAAGGAAAAAACCACATATATCTCTGGCCAGACGACCACAGATATATGTGATGAAAAAAACCTTGCGATTGTCATGCTACTTTATTGACTCATAATAACTTAAATAAACAAAAGCAATAAATAAGGGTTTAGAAATGGTTCTGAACTTATAGTCGCCAGCTCAACTGTACTAATAGGGATCTTTTATTTGTACTTTGGATACTCCAACATAAAGACTTCCAGTTCAGGGTTGTACTTGCGCTCTAGGTAATGCTTCAGCCTGTGGCCGTTTACTATGTAAGTCTTCCCAGAGTATTCATTCTTAATTTCACACGTGCCTGAATTGAAAAATTTTGTTACTACTTATGGTCCATACCATCTAGACTTCAACTTCCCAGGAAAAAGACGAAAACGTGAATTGTATGCTAGCACCTTATCTCCAACTTGAAATGTGCGGTTGATAATCTTTTTATCGTGCATACGCTTCGTTCTTTCCTTGTAAATATTTGCATTCTCATGCGCTTGAAGTCTAAACTCCTCCAATTTATTCAATTCCAACAATCTCTTCTCACCGGCTAAACTTTCATCCATGTTTAGAAACCTCGTAGCCCACAGTGCTTTATGCTCGAGTTCTACCGGTAAATGATATGCTTTTCCAAACACTATTATGTATGGTGACATCCCAATTATGGTCCTATAAGCGGTTCTGTATGCCCAAAGAGCGTCATCTAATTTCAAAGACCAATCCTTCCTCGTGGGATTCCCAGTCTTCTCTAAGATCCTCTTAATCTCTCTGTTCGTGACCTCCACTTATCCACTCGTCTGGGGTGATATGCTGCTGCAATCTTATATCTAACCCCATATCTCAACATCAATTTTCAAACAACCTATTACAGAAATGGATCCCTCCGTCACTTATTATGGCTCTGGGCACTCCAAACCTCGTCAAAATGTTTTTCTTAAGAAATCTCAGGGAAACCCTGGCATCATTAGTTGGTGAGGCCTCTGCCTCCACCCATTTGGAAACATAATCAACTGCTACCAGGATGTAACAATTTGATTTTGACGATGTGAAAGGCCCAACAAAATCAATTCCCCAAACATCGAATAACTCCACTTCTAAGATACTCTACAGTGGCATCTCATTCCGCTTGGAAATATTACCGGTGATTTGACGGGAATGACAGGCTCTTGTAAACTCGTAAGCAGATTTATGAATTGTTGGCCAATAGGATCCACACTGCAGTACCTTTGCTGCTGTCTTGTCCGGCCCATAGTGACCTCCAACTTCTCTAGAATGACATTGGCTCAAAATACTTGGAATCTCATCATCATGAACGCATCTCCTAAGAATGGTAACAGGGCACATCTTGTATAGGTAGGGATCATCCCAATAATAATGCTTCAGATCAGTAAAGAACTTCTTCTTCTCCGTACTTGTGAATTCCGGTGGTAGGTACCTTCCTGCTAAATAATTCACAATGTTAGCAAACCAAGGGTATACCTTGCCCACTCATGATGTATTTTGTCGGGTCTGAGATTCGACTGGAGCTACTACTGAGACGGCAAAAAGTTGTTCATCAAGAAAGCTCTCCCCGATCCCAGTTGGTTGCTCTTCTTCCAGCAAAGTTAGTCTTGAAAGGTGATCAGCCACCTGGTTCTTAGATCCCTTTTTATCCTTGATCTCGACATCAAACTTTTGTAAGAGTAGAATCCATCTCAACAATCTTGGCTTGGAGTCTTGCTTGGTTAGAAGGTATTTCAGAGCTACATGGTCAGTGAATACAAAGACTTTCGATCCTATAAGATATGGTCAAAACTTGTCAAATGCGAATATAACAGTTACGAGTTGCTTATCTGTAGTTGCATAATTCCTTTGGGAACTGTTGAGGGTACGACTGGCATAATAGATAGAATTAAAGATTTTATCCTCCCTTTGTCCCAGGGCTGCTCCAACTGTTGTGTCGCTTGCGTCATGCATAAGCTCAAAAGGTTTGTTCCAATCCGGGGCTACCAGAATTGGAACGGTTATAAGCATTTACTTCAATGTGTTGATTGATTTCTTGCACTCTTCTCCAAATACGAAAGTCATATCCTTTGCAAGTAATTCCGTCAAAGGTCTAGAAAATTTAGAGAAATCCTTAATAAACCTCCTTTAAAAGCCTGCGTGGCCAAGAAAGGCTCGCAATGTCTTTAAGTTTGTTGGAGGGGGTAACTTCTCTATTACCTCTATCTTTGCCTTATCAACTTCCATTCATTTCTTTGAAATCTTATGACCTGTTGGTCCCTTGGAAAGGCTAACACAAGTTTAGAGGGGGGGGGGGGTGAATAAACTTGTCACCAAAAACTTTCCCAAAACTGAAAGTACCCTAGGAACTGAGTTTTTACCAAAGTCAAACTGATGCTCAGCTCAGTTTTGTTCATGTCCCTTAACTTGTGCGGAGTTAAGATGACTAAGCTGAGTTTAAGTTAAACTGACTTAAGCAACAACTGAGTCAACCAGCAGCGGATAAAAACAAGCCTTTTGTGTAACAAATGTGTTAATAAAAATCTTAACCTTCTATGTATCAGTTCTGTGCTGACTCAGTGTCTGGTGTTTGCTGAGTGAAATGATGAGATGATTATGCAACAAATAAAACAAACATAAATGCATAAAGTAAATCAACACAAGATTTGTTTATGGAAGTTCCGGGTGGTGTAATCCCGTACGTCTCCCCTTCTCCTATGGTGTAGGAGGTATCACTAGAATCTTGAGATAACTATTACAAAATCCTAGCACAATGACAGTCCTTCACGACACCCTAGTTTCACTGTCTACACATAATGAAGAAATGTAAGATTGCTCCCTTCACTTTGCACACTGATCTTTCGGAGATGGAATGGCTCCTTCACCAGCTCACCACAAACACAAACACAGTCCGCAAACTGCACCAACAGCTGTGGCAACCGAGTTGCAACCATATGAGGAAAGGTGGAGTTGCACTCTTCAAACTATGCACAGCAAACCCTTTTTCACAAAGGTTAGGTTTAGAATTAATCAAGAGATTAATTCAGTGAGCTGTTTGCTTCTTCTGGATCTGGCTTTGTAGCTCCAAGATGTCTTCTTTACACCTTAATGGGTTATTGGATCTTTCTTTATAATCCTCAAGGCTATTCTGTTGGCTTCCCCTTTTCTAGATATGCAATCTGATTTTCTGGATCTGGATCTTTAGATATATGCTTGTGAAGCTCCTTTTCAGATCCTTCTCTTTTTTTTTCAAGTGATTCTCTTGAGTATTTATAGAGGCGATGTAACGGTCACTAGCTCTTGTAGCCGTTACATTTGTTGTTTAGCCAACGTTCATATGTACGACCTTTTGTCGTATTGTCAAATCAAATTCAACAAGGCCTTAACTCAGTTTTCTACTCTTCTTCAAAACTGAGTACCTCGTATATTTGACATCCGACTTTAATTGACTAAGTCAGAGTACACCATTCAGTTTCTTCTTTTCCTAGTAACTTATAATCTTTGTCCTTAAGATTATTCAGCTTTATATGATCTATAGTTCAGTTTCAGGTCACCACAGACTTGCCTGAATCCTGACTTATAGTCATGACTAAATCAGCTACTAACTAAGTTTGCCACCTCAGTTCTTCAGTCTTCGATAACTGAGTCTGTGTCCCCCAGTTCTTCAGTCTTCTAGATGAGCCGACTGAGTCTGTGTCCCTCAGCGAGCTTATCTTCTTCAGTTTTCTCATAAATGAGTCTGAACCCTCAGTTCTTCATATGTATACTCAGTTTGCTTGCTGTGACTCAGCTGTTTGCCTAGTTCCTATCTATTACAATGCTTGTCTGAAGCAACCTATACAAGGTTCAGACTCTAGATAGAACTTATACATTTTCTCTAGACCATATCTTGCTTCTTCTTCCATTTTGCACTATAACAGTTAGTTATGACTTCATCATCATGGGTTGTAAGTGATCTTACTAATTACGTGACGAATCATCATCAAAACACAGATATTATTTCCAACAATTTCCCCCTTTTTGATGATGTATCATAACCCTCCCTAAAAGCTATAATAAAAGAGTAGTGCAAGAAATCATAACAAATTAAAATAACAAACTAAGAACAACTGAGTTCATTACACAGCAAACTGAATAACTGGACAGATTACAATTTTTCTTTTTCAAGAGATAACATCTTTTCACCATGGAAAATGCTTCTTTTTGTTTCCAGAAGTCTTCTTTCTTTTCCTTCTTCACTTGATTCACCATTTCTAGGCTTGATATCCAGATATTCATTGATCAGCCGATCTGCTTCTTCATTCTCTTGGTTTTTGAGCTTTACCAAAATCTCTTTAATCTCCTCATTCATCATCTTTTCTTCTTCTTCTGAAATCAAGTTATGTTTTTCTTTATCAGCTTTTCTCTCTGATTTCATTTCAGCTTCCCCCTCAGTTTTTGTCTCTTTGCTTTCATCTGCCTTAAACTTTTCAAGAAATCTGGCACAAATTACAGCTTCTTCCTGATGTTCAACACAGCTTTAACCAAGGCTTCTTCATCTTCCTCAGTTCTTGTTTCTTTGAAAGTCTCTTCTGCAATTAAATCTTCAATCAGATTATCAACTGCTCTTTCATTTTGTTGAATAGTCAGTAGATCAGCATCTACTTGTCTATCTTGTTCTTCAACCAACTGTCTGGCATATTTTTCTTCAGCTTTCTCAGCATCTGCATCACCTTCAGCTTTCTCAGTATCTGCATCACCTTCAGCTTCATCACCTTCAGTTTTATCTTCCCCCTTGTTTGAAGATATGCAAAAGCTTTCTTCAAATAACTTGCGCAAGGTGATGATGTTGGAGTATTTGTTCAATCCTGAGTAATGTGCTTTTCCAATCAACTCATGTAGATTGTAAAGTTTCTGTTGTAGAGTCTTCATCAGACCTTCGATGATCTCTTTTAATCTTTCCAATCTTTCTTCAAATTCAGTTGACTGGCGCTGAGGTCCTTCAGTTGCAGATTTGCTTGTAGATGCTTTATGAACTTGAGATGAGGAGCTGGCTTCATGATAATGAAAATGAAAATCATAACTTGACAGTTACTTTTCATACTCAGCCTCGCAAAATTCAGCATCTTGCAAAGCTTCTCTTTGCTCTTTAGTAAATTCTTCATGCATTTCTGTTGGAGAATCACTTTCTTCGGTTTCTTCACGTTCACTTCCTTCAGTTTCATTATGCTTACTCTCTTCAGTTTCATCATCAATCTGAATTACATCTTCAGTTTCAGTTTTCCTTGCCTGAAATTTGTTCCACATTCTTCTTTGTCTCCTCAAGGTTCTGTCATCCAAACTCACAGTTTCTCTTGAGCTAGAGTCTGAAGTTTCTCTTCTTTCTTCTTCAACAATTTTCCTCTTCTTCACTCCAGTGGACACTGACTTGTGTTTCACTTCTGTTTCTGTGGATTTTGAGATGGAGAAATAGTCTAGTATCCTTTGAACTAGATAAGTGAATCCCTTTTTCAATAGAAACTTTTCTCCAGTAGCCTTCCTTCCTTTGGCTTTCTCTTTTTCGTCTGAGATTTGCTTGATCAACTGCTTGAGAACAAGCTTATCCCAATCCAGTTTCTCTTCAAACCATATAGCATAGATCAGCTTCATCTTTTCTAGTCAAAAGAGTGTGGAGATTCCATGTGTGACCAATGACGTTTCTGGTCAGAAGAATTGTCAAGAATGCAAATTCTTGTTTCTGTTGTTAAATGGAACCAATGAAATTCTTCTCATTTTTGTTGAGTGCAGTGACTTTCCAAAGTTTGCCTTTTTCTTCATTTCCAAATGTGAGAGATGAAGATCCTCCAATTATGTCTATACCAAAGACTAGAGAAAGAAGATGTTCATTAACAGTAATGCTCTTGTCTTGAACCGTTGTCCTGAAACTCTTTCCATCATCGGTGATTACAGCATTTTTGTAGAAATCTTTGATACTTTCTGGGCACAGAGCAATGAACTTTGTATCAATCAAATTCTCCAGTCCTCGAATCTTCTTGATTTTCTTTGGAATTTGAATTGATAGGGTGGAGTTTGAAATTTTTTGACAGAAATCGTCTAGACTTGTGGTGATTCCTTCATCAATGTTGTATTGCTCCATGGATTTCTGAATTGAGAATTCTTGGTAGAGACTTGAATGCTTTGAAATTGATTGAACATGATTTCGTCAAGATTGCGTTTTTCAATCGTTTTCAAAATGAGAGTTGTGTCGCAATCATTGAGATTTGTAGGGATGTGCATCTACTTTTTCTCCTAGATTGACACGTGGCTTCGAGTGATTTGTCTTGTCAGCTCAAGCGTCAGATGGTAGCTGGAAAGTTTTCTGCTTTTGACCAATTTGCCCTTCATCAGCTTTTGTTTAGAAGATAGTTTTCTCAGGATTCAGCAATATGAGAACTGACTTAGCCTACAAAATAATTTTAAGTTTTCTTTGGTACCCATATCTTTTTGGGTCCGGCTGGATTAGTTACTGAAGTATTACTTTCAGTTTCTTCGATGAGAGAATTAAGCTTTCTCATCTCTTTTCCAAGATAAACCATTACGCTCAACCTTAGTTGATTTCACAAGGATTCCTTTAGATTTATCATCCTTAATTTCTTTGTGTAATCCACTAGGTCTTCCAGTATCTCGATGTCTAGAGTTTACACTCCTTGAAATCTTAAGACTGGGTAGGGGCGGGGAATCATCATTGCTTTTGTCAAATTTACTAGACATTAATCTTTCAGCAAGATTTGACATCTCAGTTTCAAGAAACTCATTCCAATCTTTTGCTTTGCCAAGTTCTATGTCTTTTAATTTTAATTCCAATGTAAGTTTTTCAGTTAACTTGACAAGCTCAGAGTTTCTCCGACTGAGTTCAGCGAATGATAACTGAGTTGAAGAATGTACCTTTTCTTGATGGTTTGATACAATTTTAAGATTTGAATGTACATTCTTTTGTTGCTCTAATGAATCTTCAATATTAATAGTTATTTGCAACAACTTCTTTTCTTCATCTTCTGAGAGATCTCTTAGTGATGAAACTCCTCTGGATTTGTCAACATATACATTGAGATCGCTATCTGCATCATCACTGAGTTGAGGTTCTGAACTTGTCTGAGAATCATTAAACCTCTCAAATATTTGATCCTGAAAGTCAGATACATTTTGCAAACAATTAATCAAGGGGTGAATAAGCCAACTTCTAATTCTGGATGTAATCATTTCAACTAAGTGCTTTTACAACTGATACAGTGAGGTCTTCCAACAGCTGGCGTGCAAGCTATCAACAACTGACACTTAAAATCAGTTCTGGATCTCTTCAAAATAGAAGCACTGCTCCGATACCAATTGTTGGTATCGGAAATAACTGATGACCAGTTACTTCAAGCAAACAAACTGATACTGAGATTCAATGATGGATCTCTTCAAAATAGAAGCACTGCTCCGATACCAATTGTTGGTCCCTTGGAAAGGCTAACACAAGTTTAGAGGGGGGGGGTGAATAAACTTGTCACCAAAAAATTTCCCAAAACTGAAAGTACCATAGGAACTAAGTTTTTACCAAACTCAAAATGATGCTCAACTCAGTTTTGTTCCTGTCCCTTAACTTGTGCGGAGTCTGAGTCAACCGACAGTGGATAAAAACAAGCCTTTTGTGCAACAGATGTGTTAATAAAATCTTGTTGGACTTATTTTTAAGTTTTAGTGATGAGTGCCAGACTAGCTGTTATAGTGCAAAGGCAAAAATATGTCTAGATCAAATGTATAGGTTTATTAGAGTTTGATCTTGTATAGGTTTGATCAAACAAGCACTGTAAAAGGTCAGCTGATTTATATCACCAGACTGGTCTATATCAGTAGGGTAGCTAGGTCAGTAGACTTATCAGTAACCTGCTAAAGACTGAAGGCTGAGGGCTCAAACTCAGTAATTGAAGGCTAAGGGATCAAACTTAGTAATTAAAGTCAAGGATATGGAATCAGAATTTAGGGAAGTCTTGTGATGACCTAAACTGATTACATATACCTTGTGTACAAGGTCTAAGTTCCATAAGTTGGATGGTGACTGGAACTTAGTTATGATGAAATGGTGTAATCTAACTTCACAAATAAAAGTTAGATAAAAGAAGTCAGCTGCATTGTGTTTTAAACACATCAAATTATGGTTCAGCTGACGGATATGTATCTCAGCAGACTCATGAACCTGCTGATACACATACCTCGATTTATTCAAGATTACATTGGAAGAAAACAAGGATAAGTACTGCTAACAAATCAATGGTTGATATTAAAGGGACATTGGGATGATTCAGGACTTTATCCAATGGATACAAGTCAAAGGATGGACAGACTGCATTCTGTCAAAAAGCAGTCCGACTGTGTCAGTACTATGAACAGTGACAGAAAGCAAGTCAAATAGGACAAAACATGGAACGGCTATATTTGAATTTCAAATACAAGTCACAAGGACTTCTAACTATAAATAGAGGACTCCAAATTCAAGGAAAGCAATTTGATAAAAGATAAGAAATAATCCTAGCTTCAAATTCTGATCAAGAAATCACCCTGCTGACCCTACTGAGCTTAAGGCTACTGATCCAGAGAAAATCTTCAAGTGTAATCTGCAATCAAGCTACATCAAGTTTACACACTTGAAGACATCAAGCTGCTGATCATATCATCCTGATCAAGCTGCTGCAACATAATCATTTACTTGATTCAATCTTTCTTTTACAAGAAATCTATTGAAGACAGTGAAGCATCCTTGGGTGTGAAAGACTGTTGTTTGTGGTGGAGCTGGTGAAGAGGCAATCCTACCCTTCAAGGACCAGTGGAAGACTTTGGAGCAACAATCCTACCTGTTCCAAGTGTTCAGTTTGTGAAGCCATAGTTATTGGTGAAGGACAAGCAACTTAGGGATATTTGTAACGTATACATCAAAGATCTCTAGTGAATTACCTCCAACATCACAGGAGAAGAGTGGACCGACGGGATTACACCACCTGGAACCACTATAAAATCTGACTACTTACTTTCTGCATTTATATTCTGCACTTAGTTTGTATAACACATCAATCTACTGAATCACACACCTACACTACTGAGTATCTAATACTTGGTATCATATTTAACAACAAGTAATAAGGCTTAATTTTTGATATTATTCCGCTGCACAAATTCAGTAAACTCACAGTCAGCAGACTACTGAGTATCAGCAGGCTGCTGAAGTTGCTGAGTTTGTTAACTCCAAAAGTTTTAAGTGTTAAGTTTATTCACCCCCCCTTAAACTTAACCAAAGCCTTTTCAAGGGACCAACAATTGGTATCGGAGCGAAAGGCTTAGCACGTTCAAGAAGTAATCCTACTTGTTGTGCCTGTAAAAATACTTTGAAAACTTTTTCAAGTTACTGATTTTCAAAGCTTTGCCTCATGGATAACAACCAGTATGCTAGAACAATGTCGATGTGTTCTTTAGATCGTTTTGATGAATATAAACGTCGTATGCAGGCTTATCTAGCTGCAACACATGATGAAATGATGGATGTGCTGACTGATGGACCACTGGAGATTACCAAATCAGTAACAGTGGGAGATGTGACACAGTACATTCCAAAGCCAAAAAGAGAATGGAATGCTGAAGATAGAAAGAGAGAAAATCTTAACAATATTGCTATTGATATCATATACAGAACTCTGGATAGCAATATGTATATGAAGGTGAAAGATTGCAAGACTGCAAAGGAACCTTGGGACAAGATACAGTTAATCTGTGAAGGCACTGATGCAATTAAGATGAATAAAATCAGTGTGGCCAAAAAGAGGTTTCAAAAGTTCAAAATGCAACCAAATGAAACCATTGAGCAAATGGAATCAAGATTCAATGCAATCCTGGATGAACTCACCTTACTGAGTGTAAGCTACTCAAAAGAAGAAATCAATTCAAAAATCTTGGAAGCATTACCTGAAAAAGAAGTTTGGGAGATGAAGGTTACTGCCATAGAAGAAATGAGAAAACTACATGAAGAGGATACCTTCAAATTATTCTCAGATCTTAAAGCTTATGAATTCAGCAAGAAATTGGCACATACCACTGAAAAGGAAGAACCAAAGACCACTGCATTAGCTGCCAAACATCAAGAAGAAACATCAAGAGCTCAAGATGATCTACTGGATTAGATGCAAGAGCAGATTGCACTACTGAGCAAGAAAATCAAGGATGATGAAAACTTGAAAGGGTTCTCCAAGGAATTTCACTAAGAAATTCAGTGAAAAGAAGAAGGATGATTCCAGGAAAGACAATGATTACTTGTGCTTTCAATGCAAGAAACCAGGACACTTCAAACCTGACTATCCTGAGTTAAAACAAAGTAAGGAACATGATTATCTTTGCTTCAATTGCAAAAAGCCTGGACATTTCAGACCTGATTGTCCAGACCTACTGAAGACCAAAAGTCAACAAAGAAGACATGGCAAGAAGGCTATGGTTGCTGAAGATGAATCAGGATATGAAGTAGAATCAGAAAAGGGAAATGAATCTGATGATACTGCACTTGTTGCTGATATGGATGATTATGCTTTGATGGCAAACATGGATGAAACAAAGGAGGTATACAATTCTGTATCTATAAACACTCCTGCTGGAAGTGATTGTGAATCAACCTGTGGTTCAAATCCAAAAAATTCAGACAATGAAGAAACTTTGGATGCCATCCTTAATCAATTGAGGATAATACAATCTGGTTATGAGATTGTGAAGGCTAAAAAAGAAGCTCTTCAAGTAGAAGTTGAAAGATTAAAGCCTGAATTAAGAATTCTCAAAGGAAAGGAAAAAGAAGTTAGACAGAATCAGCTTAAGCCTGCTGTACATTCAGTAGCTACTGAATCTGCTGAACCATCTTGCTCCTCCACTGCATTCAAATCTGGAAAGCCTTATGGTGATAGAACAGGGCTTGGATTTGGAACTCAACAATCCAATAAGAGTGGATCCAGTAAGGTCACTGAACCTAGTACCAGGATTGGTCCTAAGTTTATGCCTGCACAAGATCCAACTCCCAAAAGGGTTGCTGAGGCAGTGAAGCCTACTGAGAATGCTTCAAAGAGGCAAAATCAGAAGTCTAAAAGGACATCGGTACACTAACAAAAAGGGTAAATCCAAAGGTAGGACTGCTGGACCTTCTAGACCTGCTGATAGCAGACCTGCTACCAAGTCTGCTGGACCACAAAAAAGAAAAAACAAGAAATATTCCAAGGATAAGAATCCTAAACCCAAAAATGTTAATCATTCTAGGAATACTTATCTCAGGGGGGAAAGGTAGACTGTTCCCTACTGATGATGACAGGAATATTCCTGCCCCTACTGCTAGAAACAACAAGTATAACCATGCTGCTAGGGCAAAACCTAAGCAATGGAATCAGCAGAGGACTCAGCGAGGACTTATACAAGACCTCAGCAGGGACCTCAGCAGACTCCATATTACAGAGCTGTTCCTAACAGACAGCAATCCAATGGTTATGCTAATGCTTCTAACAATAGAAATCACTTCAAACAACATTACATACCAAAAGGCCAGAAAGCATATATGAATCCTACACAACCAATTGTTAGACCTTATGGATGTGTAGAATACATGTATGAACCAAAGTATGACACTTTTAGGAGAAGACCTTATGGAAACATGCCAGGGGTCATGCTTACCACTGACCATTATGGACCCAAACAGTTTTGGGTACCCAAAATGCATTAATTTTGTTTTGTAGGGTGTCTGGTACTTTGACAGTGGATGTTCCAGACATATGACAAAGAATAAGCACTGTTTGTCAAGTTATGTGACAAAGGATGGTCCAAGGGTGAATTTTGGCAACAAGAATACACCTGGATACACAAGAGGATATGGCACACTTGTGAGGAATGGATTAACAATCAGGAATGTTGCATATGTGGAAGGACTGGACTACAACCTACTGAGCACTGGACAATTCTGTGACTTGGGATACAAGGTCACTTTTGACAAAAACACTTGCACTGTCATTAGTGAGAGAAGTGATCAAGTTGTGTTGGCTGGAAGAAGACAACAAAACATGTATGTTGTGGATTGGTCTACTGCTGTTCCAGAAACATGCCTGATTGTGCATACCAAGACAGAACTTAATTGGTTATGGCATAAGAAGTTGAATCATCTAAATTTTGATGATATCAATCAGTTGGTGAAGAAGAAACTGGTGATTGGCTTACCTGAGATCACATTCAAGAAGGATGCTATATGTGATGCATGTCAGCAAGGTAAACAGACTAAGTCAAGCTTCAAGTCAAAGACTAAACAGTCAACAAAAAGAGTTTTGGAGCTGATGCACATGGATCTATTTGGACCAGTAACACCAACAAGTGTAACAGGAAAGAAATACACCTTGGTGGTTGTGGATGATTATTCAAGATACACTTGGGTGATATTTATGAACAAGAAAAGTGAAACACTTCAAAAGATGCCTGAACTTTTGAAGAGATTGCAAAATGAGAAAAGTTTGACAGTAGTAAAAATCAGATCAGATAAGGGTACTGAATTTCTCAATAAAGTTATAAGAGAATATTGTGAACAGAATGGTGTACTACATCAACTTGCTGCTGCTGGTACACCTCAGCAAAATGGGGTTGCTGAAAGAAGAAACATAACTCTAAAGGAAGAAGGAAGAACTATGATTTGTGAGGCATTGTGGCTGAAAGATATTGGGTCAAGAAGCGATCAATACAGCAAGCTATACACAAAACAGAACATCAGTGAACAAGAAGCTGCTGAAGACACCTTATGAGATTTGGAATGGAAGAACACCTAATATATCTTATCTCCATCCATTTGGAAGCAAATGTTTTATCTTAAATCATAAGGAACAATTGAAGACATTCCAACCAAAATCAGATGAAGGAATTTTCTTGGGATACTCTTCTGTCAGCAAGGCATTCAGGGTACTGAACAAACGGTCACTGAAACATGAGGAGACAATCTATGTTGTGTTTGATGAACCTAAGTTCACTGGTATGGAAGATGAAGCTTGTGAAACTGCTGAGAATCTACAAGTCACTGATCCAGATTGTGTTGAAGTTTTGGAAAGGTTTAATGACTTAAAGGTTTATGTTTCTGCCCCTGATGAACACCCTATTGGTAATACTACTGATGCAACAACTAAGGCAGCTTTCAAGGATCTGCTGAACCCCCTATTGAAGAAACAACAGACCCTACTGAAGATGAGGTTCCTGAGAATCCATCTAACCAGAATCCACAATGGTTAAGGGATCACCTTGCTGAACAAGTTATTGGCAATATACAACAAGGTGTGAGGACTAGAAGACAATTAGAAGCAATGTTTACTTGTTTTCTATCTCAAGTGGAACCTAAAGTTGTTGAAGAAGCAATTTCAGATCCAGATTGGATAATTGCTATGCAAGAAGAATTGAATGAATTTGAAAGAAATCAAGTTTGGACATTAGTGGAAAGGCCTAATCATGCAAATATAATTGGTACAAAATGGGTATACAGAAATAAAATTGATGAATTTGGTACCATTGTGAGAAATAAGGCCAGACTAGTGGCAAAAGGATATTCTCAAGCAGAAGGAATAGATTGTGATGAGACATATGCCCCTGTTGCAAGATTGGAAGCTATCAGATTATTCCTGGCACATGCTGCTTATAAAAACTTCAAAGTATATCAGATGGATGTCAAAAGTGCATTCTTGAATAGCATTCTGGAAGAGGAGGTGTATGTTCAGCAACCTCCTGGTTTTGAAGTTAAAAATCAAGAAGATAAAGTGTACAGACTCAACAAAGCACTTTATGGTTTGAAACAAGCACCAAGAGCATGGTATGAGACTCTATCTCAATTCTTGGTGGACAATGGTTTTACAAAAGGCACCATTGATAAGACTCTTTTCAGAATCAATGAAGGGAACAACACCCTGCTGGTGCAAATTTATGTTGATGACATAATTTTTGGTTCTAAAAATGAATTGCTATGTGAAAATTTTGCAAATCTAATGAAGAGTAAATTCCAAATGAGTATGATGGGAGAAATGAACTACTTTTTGGGATTGCAAGTTAAACAGATGAAAGATGGAATCTTCATTCATCAAACCAAGTATACCAAGGAGTTACTGAAGAAGTTTGGTTTGGAAAACAGCACCAAGGTATCAACTCCTATGAGTACAAACATTAGATTGGATGAAGACAAAGAAGGCAAAGATGTTGATCGGACCTTATACGAAGGATGATAGGCGATCTGCTTGTACCTTACGCAACGGCGTACTCCGATATATCCTTTGCTTGTAGGTGTTTGTGCAAGATTTCAATCAAAACCTAAAGAAAGTCATTTAGGTGCAGTCAAAAGAGTTCTCAAGTATCTAAAAGAGACTTTGGGAGTAGGGATATGGTATTCAAAAGATGGAAGCTTCAAAGTTATATCCTACTCAGATTCTGATTATGCTGGATGCAAGATTGATAGAAAAAGCACCACAGGAACCTGTCAGTTAATGGGAAATAGACTGGTCTCCTGGTTTAGCAAGAAACATAATTCTATATCAACTTCCACTGCTGAAGCTGAATACATTGCTGCTGGAAGTTGCTGTGCACAAATACTGTGGTTAAGACAACAATTAAGGGATTATGGAATTGAAGAAAGAGAAATTCCAATTATGTGTGACAACACAAGTGCAATTGCAATCATAGAAAATCTTGTTTTGCACTCAAGAACCAAGCATATTGATGTGAGACATCATTTTATAAGAGATCATGTTGAAAAGAAAGATGTGGTGGTTCTTTATATCCCTACTGAAGATCAACTTGCTGATATCTTCACTAAACCATTGGATAGTGGAAGATTCGCTAAACTAAGGACTGAACTTGGAATTATAAAATTGACTGATATAATCTTAATCAAGCAGTGTACTGGAATTCACCAAGGGGATTAGTCTTTGCCATGTTGGGTGAGCTCACTTAGCAGATTAGTCATTGGTATCAACAATTCCATGTACTTATAGTTGGACAATTGAGCAAATGAAGTTGCCAAGGGGATTGGTCTTTGTCATGTTGGGTGAGCTCACTTGACAGATCAGTCATTGGTATTAAATTTCATCTTGTATTATCAGTTGGACAATACAAAAGGATTTAAGCATCAACAGAGCAACTTTATCAGCAGGCTGCTGAGCCAAGTCTACTGATGACAAGGCTGCTGAGGGAAACGTTACACAGTCAAACTTACTAAAGTCAAAAAGCATTTGGCGGGATAATTATCTTATCTTAATAACCGCAGTTAACACGATCTAACGGTTACAAAACATTATGAAAAGTAATGGGCCACGTGTCAAGACAACATTCACTCAAATTTAATCATGGTTAAATACCAATGTACGTGCTCTGACAGTTACATCTACCTCTGTCTATATATATACAGATCTTTACACAGAGGATACTCACAACTCTCAATCTACTATCACTCTGCAAATTTTCTTTGTGTGAACACAGATTTGAACACTCTCTTCTTCATCTTTTTCATTTATCATGGCACTTAAGGATGATGTTCATATTGGCACCAGTCAAAGTGTGAGAGGTTATGTTAATGACTGTAACTCTACTGACTTAGCCATTAACATTGGACGGAGAATCGGACGTTTTGCTGGGTTGAAAGGTATTATCAACAGGAGATTGCAGAGAATTTCATATATTAATGTACTGGAATTCTGGAGAAACATAGTTATACATGAAGATAGAGAGGCCTTCACTACCACTGTGAATGGAAGAGAGATAGAAATTTCCTCAGACCTGCTGAGAGATTTATTTCATTTTGCACCTGGAAATGATGTTCCCACTAATCCAGAGGCAATGAATCTACCAAGGATGAAGTTTGTGGATCAGATAAAGACCAATGATGCTATACCTTCAAGCTTAGGCATCAATGTGAGACACATTGGATATGAGTACAATCTGCTGAGCAAATTAATGGCCAAAACTATTTTGGGATTTGTTGGAAGTCTAGATACACTGTCTGGACCCAAAATAGACCTGATGATCATCATCTGCAGAAGTATGAAGTTTGATTGGGATGGATTCTTCATACACTACATGAAGAAAGTGTGTACTGAAGATAGAAATGGTATAAGGAAGTGCAAGGTCAAGCCCCTAGGTCTACTGATTCAGACTCTGTTGAATCACTTTCAGATACCTGATATTTCATCTGAAAAGATCAATCAATCCAGATTCAAGCCAGAGGTTACCACTCCTATCCCTGGTCTGGATGATGATGAAGAAGATGTTGATGAAACTGCTCATAGTGATGATGGTGGTGAGCAAGTTAAGAAAGTTGTTAAACCTACTGCACCCAAGAAGGTCATTGAGAAAAGAAAGGCTACCGATACTAGGAAAATAACAGAGTTGTTAAAACCTAGGAAGACAAGGAAGCAAACAGCAGAGTCTGCTGAGTCTACTGAGGGACCAGTAGAGGTTGAAGTTACTGGACCCGTTGTAGTTGCTACAAAGAAGAAGGAATCCAGTAAAAAGAGGAAAGCTGCTGAGATTGAAAAAGAAGATCTTTCCAAAAGAATGAAAGAAATTGCCAAGAAGAAGAAGCATGGCAAAGGAAAACAATTGAGGATTTTGGAAAGTCAGAGAGAACAACAAGAAGAAGAAGAAGTAGAAGAAGAAGGAGAGGCTATTGAGGCTGAGCCCTTAACTATTATCAAGCCTACTGAGGATGTAGAGGTTGTTTTTGAGCAACCTGCTGGAGAATCACACCAGACTACTGACCCTGAGCCTGTTGTAGAAACTGTTGAATCCTCACCTGCAAAGGCTCCTGAGCCTACTGATTCTGCCCAAGTTGTTGTTGAGCAACTTGTTGAAGAGCCACACAGACTACTGAGTCTGCACCTACTGTGGTAACTGAGACATTGGTACAAGACCTTGCAATTCCTGCAATAGTTCAGGGGGAAGAGCAGTCTGCTGCTAACCCTGCTGATGAGCATATAAGTCAGGGGGAACCAAGTGTGGTACAGATGGAGGTAGTAGGTACTAACATCCAACCTGAGCAACCTACTGACCTAGAAGCATCTGTGGAAGAAACTATGAATTTACTTGTTGAGACCTTTGGAGGTCAGCAAGGTACTGAAACAGCTCCTAGAAGGTCATTCATGCCCTTTGAAAGACCAGAGAAAAAGAAGAAAGAAGGGCATTGTTGGTCCAAAATTCAAATGTGACCGTTCCTTGTTTTTGTCCTATCCGATTTGCGTCCGTCACTATTCATAGGACCGACACCGTCGAATTCCTTTTTGACAAGCAAGTGTCCGTCCACCCCTTTGACTTGTATCCAATGGATAAAAATATAAATCATCCCAACGTCTTTTTAATCTCAGCCTTTGATTTCCTTGGTAAGTCAGAGGTAGTTGGCTGTCCTTATCCATGTAATCTTCCAATAATCTTGAATTAATCGAGGTATAATATCACGGGTTCATCGGTCTGTCAAGTACCTATCGTCCGTCGAACAAGAATTTGCTTCGTATATAAAATGTAATGCAACTGATTTCTTTTATCTAACTTTTATTTGTGAAGTTAGATTACACCATTTTAATTATAACCAAGTTCCAAACATCATCCAACTTATGGAACTTAGACCTTCAACACAAGGTATATGTAATCAGTTCAGGTCATCACAGACTTGCCTAAATTCTGATTCCATATCCTTGACTCTAAATACTAAGTTTGATCCCTTAGCCTTCATTTACTGAGTTTGAACCCTCAGCCTTCGCCTTCGCCTTCGGCGGGTTCAAGACTAGTCTACCGACCTATCTACCCTATCGACCTAGACCACCAATCACGATATCAACCAAATAGGCCTTTACGTGCTTGTTTGATCAAACCTATTTATGAATCAAACTCTAATAAACCTATACATTTGATCTAGACATCTTTTTGCCTTTGCACTATAACAGCTAGTATGTCACTCATCATCAAAACTAAGAAATAAGTCCAACAATTTCCCCCTTTTTGGTGATGATGCCACTACCCTCACCTAATCAGCAAAGCAAAAAGATTAAGAAAAAAATAGAACAAGTACTCATCTTTCATTAAAATCATTTGTTCAAAGCTATTACAAACTAGATACAGCAAAGATAAAGTAATGTAAGTATGCTGATCTATTGTCTCTTTTCTCTTTCTTGTCTAGCCTTCTCAGCTTGCTCTTGATAGGCTCGATCTGTTCTATCATATCCCTCATCCATTCATTTTCAATCGTGTAAAATCAATGTAGGGATTAACTTGTTTCCACCAGCCCAAGCTTCAGCAGATAAGGTTTATCCGATTCACTCGAAACCAAACTTCATATACGCTCTTTAAACTCTTCAAGTGAATCCTTTGCTTTTGTGATAGGCAAGTTCCTATCACCTCTCGCCACTTCTTCCACCTCTTCCACCTCTGTTGCTTGCCCTTAAGGCTCTAACCCTTGCTTCCCAAAATTTCAATCCCAAGAAAGAGTCCAGTCCTTCATGAAACCCTTTATTTTGATAAGGTTTTCTCCTGTTGTAATACTCCTTCTTGTATTGTCCAAGAAGATCATCAGTAAGTTGAACTCGCCAGGTGCAGGTTGCCTAAAGGCATTAGTATCATCTTGCCATCTCTTCTGTGCAAAAAGTCTTGCGGCCTCCTTTCTTTGCAGTACTCGATTGTCCCTCTTCCCCTTAGTGACATCATCAACAAAACGGGATATGAGGCCATGAATACCCTCCCGTGAGATGACCACTCTATTCAATTGACCTTCTATAGCTCCAGCTTCTTGTATCAAGTGAAGTAATCCTTGATTTTAAGGTCTCCTCTAGTAGATTGATTCTTTCGAAGTTTGGGATCGTGCATAGCAGATGTTGTGCAAGAAGAAGCCAGCGTGCCCGCAGGTTTAGGTGTTGCAGCAAGGTTGTCAAGTTTCTGATGAATAGAAATAAATTGATCTTTCAGAAATTAATCTTTTGCAGTATTTCCAACCTTGATGCCCCTCACATCTAGTATCAGATCATTCACAGCATTTTGAGTAGATGTGAAGTTTGAAGCAACCGTGGCAAGAGATTGTCCGTTTTCATTTACCATCTTCATCGCTTCTTCAAATCTCTCTTCCCGTCTATCCAAGCTTGTGTCCTTAATCGTTGCATATCATGCCTTACGCCTCAACTCATTTAACACTTCAATCGGCACTTCACTCGGTCATTCTTCCACCAAAGGGTTTCATCGACAGCTCCTCCACATTGTACCGTGGCCTCTCGATTGCTTATTACCATTGCCCTACTCCTATCCAGTCCAGCAGGGTTAGGTCCTTCATATTCCTCCAAGATAGGATCAATGGCAGGTTCCTCAAAAACAGGTACAAATGCCTGAGGGGGATTATCATCAATATTTTCTTCTTCAGGCATCTGAAACTCCTCATCACTGAAGTCAAAGTCCAAAGAACTCGCTCATCTTCATTAACAAAGGTCCGCGACCATCTTTTCCTTCAGTGGTCTTGCCTCTGTAGGCTCCACTACAGCAAGCCTCAACAACAACAGGGGTTTCCTCCAAACCCAAATCAGGTTCCAACCTTTGTCCAGTGTGTCGTTTGAGACTCAAGAGCACCGTACCTCCCGTTCCAACCTTTGTCCAGGTGCTGTTTGTAGCCCAGCAACTTGTACCTCCTCTTCAATTCTCTGTGGATTGAATATAGCCTCATTATCCACTTGGAACCCTTCTGCATGACCAATCTTGTGTAGGATGATGGCAGTTTTAGTAAGAATGCCCTCAAAGTCAAAACCATCTTGATATTCAATGGATTCTTCTGAGCTGGCATTAGGTTCATTGAAATCAGTAACCTTTTCTCCATCTGAATCCTCACTCGCCCAGTTCGCCTTTGCAAGAGGCTCTACAACATGGAATGTACTTGGTTCATCGCCTAGCCTACCAAAGACTCGCATTGATTCCTTCATTGATCAATGCTTCCGCATCATCCATGGTGAGATCCCGTAGATCCTTATCCATCTCTCCAAATCCGCGGCCCTCGCGGACTTACCAAAAGCATTAGTGGATCACGTTGTGCGTGGTTCAATGATTAATGCAAATCCCACCGGTTGCTCCCGGTCCGTAGGGGAAATCTCCTCTAGAATCTGATGATGAGGAAGAATCATCATCACCATCTCTTGGATCTCTAAACTTGATACCTTCCTCTTTCTGTTGTTCATCAAACAAATCCATCAGCCTTGATTGCAGCAGGGTGGTATCAACTAGATCCAAAAGTTCTCTACTCCCAATTTTTCAAAAGCCCATTCTTCAAAATCTCGTCATGGGTTCAAGAAATTGGCTTTTGTCTCTTATAGAAACCAAACTTCCATTGGAAATAGTCGCAATTTTCTCAAGTTTGGGATCTACATACTCTTCTCGTTTTCTTCCTTTCTTTCACATGCCTTTCAAAGGGCATGAAAGATCTCCCGGGAGCAGCTCCGGTGCCTTGTTGACCTCCAAAGGTTCCAACAAGTAAGTTCATGGTTTCTTCAACGGATGTTTGAAAGTCGCAGGTTGCCGAGATTGTACATTTGTGCCTACTACTTCCATCCGTACCACACTTGGTTCCCCCGACTTACATGCTCATCGCCAGGTTAGCAGATCGCTCTTCCCCCCGAGTTCTTGCCACACTTGCGGTGGTCTTCAACCAAGTCTTCAATTACCTCTTCAATTACCACAACAGTTCGTGTTCGGTGGTTTGCCGTGGTTCCTCGCAGATACTACAAGAGCTCGTGGTCGTAGATCGTCGTATATCTTTAACGATTGCTCAACAACAACTCCGTCCATCATCGCAGACTTGACTACCTCTTCGGTGAGGAGTCAGTAATCTCCACAGTCCGATTATGGTCAAGGGCTCAGCCTCAACAGCCTCTTCTTCTTCTTCTTCTACTGATGCTTCCTCTTGGATTCTTTGAGCCTCCAGGTTTTTGAGTTCTTTCCCTTTTCCATGTTTCTGTTTATGGACAATCTCTTTTCTTCTCTTGGAAATGGGTTCATCATTCTTTTCGGTCACATTAGACTTCCTCTTTCTACTGGTTTCCTTCTGTTGTTCTCTCAATACTTCAACAACAGTTTTCCTTGCAAAGAATAAAGAGTCGCAACCTCCACTTGACCCTCGAAGACTCGGCGCAGTCCGTGCTTGTTTCCTTTCTTGTTTTCTTTGAAGGCTTTGAAACTTCGCTTATTTTCTTTGTACTTCCACCCTTTCTTTTCTCACAGCTTTCTTGGGTGCGCAGCGGTTTAATAGTTATCCTTTTAGATTGCTTGACCTCGCTCACCACCAAGATCACCATCATCTCCATCATTATCATCATCGCCACTCCTCTCCAAAGAACCTCATCATCATCATCTAGACTAGGGATAGCATCATCAATTTCCTTCTTGTATCTAGACCGATTGATCTTTTCAGTGCTACATCGTGGATTCCTGCATGATTCAAATAGGTCCGAACCATCAATCCTAAGGGCAGGGCCTTGGACTTCCTCTTTCCCTCTTTGTCTTCTTTGAAGACCTTCTTCATATAATGGATGAAGTATCTAGCCCAATCAAACTTCATGGTCCTGCAGAT
Organism: Gentiana straminea; assembly: GCA_036785695.1. Classification (NCBI taxonomy): domain Eukaryota; kingdom Viridiplantae; phylum Streptophyta; class Magnoliopsida; order Gentianales; family Gentianaceae; genus Gentiana; species Gentiana straminea. The sequence continues at coordinate 12,155,187 of JAVUPR010000113.1, read as the reverse complement.
GATAATCATCAACTCTATCTTGGGTCCTGATAGAGTGTCCATACTTCCAACTAGTCCCAATATGTTTTTAGCAATCGCTTGCTCAAATAGATCGTATTCACTTCCAATATGTTTGCAGTTGATGCCTGGAACATATTTGGTGGCTGCATTTGTTTTAATCTGATCAACAAACGCCATTTTGTCCAATCCCATTGCTTCAGGATTGACTGAGCCATCCACCACTTCAACAAATCCAAAAACTTCTCTCAGCAACCTGGGGGAAACTTCAATTTCTTGCCCATTCACAGCAGTTTTAAATGCTTCAGTTCCTTCCTGTATCTGAATATTTCTCCAGAAACTGACAACATTTGTATAAGAAATTGTTTCCAGTCTTATATTCAACACATTCTCCAGACCGGCATATCTCCTTATTCTTCGACCAATGTTAATGGCAAGTTCAGTTCTGTTTGCATCTTCAACAAAACCTCTAACACTTTGGCTTGATTCTATTTGGACATCAACCTTTTCCGCCATTTGTAAGAGAAAAATTAGATGAAGAAGATTGAATCTCAAATCTGTGTTCACACAGTGTAGAAATCGCAGTGATAAAGCAGATTTGCAAGTAGAGATTCTGCTGTAAGATAGCCTGAATATATAGACAGTGGGTGGTTGAAACTCGTCGTGCACGTACATCCATGTCAACCATGATTAATCTGAATAAATGCTGGTTTGACACGTGTTCCATAACGTCTGATAACCGTTAGATCGTGTTAACTGCGGTTATAAAGATAAAATAAATATCCCGCCAATAAGCTTTTTGACTTTAATAACTTTGACTGTGTAACGTTTCATCTAGCAGGGTGAACCTCAACAGGGTGGGCTCAGCAGTCTGCTGATAAATAGGCTTCCGTAGCCTACTGACATAAGTACTCTGCTGATCCTTGTTTTCTTCTTTTTTTGTTCAATTGATAATACAAGATGAAGTTTAATACCAATGACTGATCTGTCAAGTGAGCTCACCCAAAATGACAAAGACCAATCCCCTTGGCAACCTCATTTGCTCAATTGTCCAAACATAAGTACATGGAATTGTTGATACCAATGACTAATCTGCTAAGTGAGCTCACCCAACATAGCAAAGACTAATCCCCTTGGTGAATTCCAGTACTTTGTTGAATGTCAGTCAACTTTTATAATTCCAAGTTCAGTCCTTAATTTGGCAAATCTTTCACTATCAAGTGGTTTAGTGAAAATGTCAGCAATTTGATCTTCAGTAGGGATGTATAGAACCACCACATCTTTCTTTTCAACATAATCTCTTATAAAATGATGTCTCACATCAATGTGCTTGGTTCTTGAGTGCAAAACAGGATTTTCTCGTGATTGCAATTGCACTTGTGTTATCACACATAATTGGAATTTCCTTTTCTTCAATTCCATAATCCCTTAATTGTTGTCTTAGCCATAGTACTTGTGCACAAGAACTTCCAAGAAGAATGTATTCAAATTTCTTCAAGCGGTGGAAGTTGAAATAGAATTCGTTTCTTGCTAAACCAGGAAACCGCCTATTTCCCATTAACCGACGTGTTCCCGAGGTGCTTTTCCTATCAATCTTGCATCCAGCATAATCAGAATCTGAGTAAGATATGACTTTGAAGCTTCCTTCCTTGGAATACCATATCCCTACTCCCAAAGTCTCTTTTAGATATTTGAGAACTCTCTTGACTGCACCTAAATGACTTTCTTTAGGTTTAGATTGAAATCTTGCACAAACACCTACATCAAAGGATATATCAGGTCTGCTGGCAGTTAGGTACAACAGACTGCCTATCATCCTTCTGTATAAGGTCTGATCAACATCCTTGCCTTCTTTATCTTCATCCAATCTGATGTTTGTACTCATAGGAGTTGAGTTCTTAGTGCTGTTTTCCATACCAAACTTCTTTAGCAACTCCTTGGTGTACTTGGTTTGATGAATGAAGATTCCATCTTTCATCTATTTAACTTGCAATCCCAAAAAGTAATTCATTTCTCCCATCATATTCATTTGGAATTTGCTCTTCATTAGATTTGCAAACTTTTCACAAAGTAAATCATTTTCAGAACCAAAAATTATGTCATCCACATAAATGTACAAAGCAGGTGTCGTCCCCTTCACTGATTCTGAAAAGTGTCTTGTCAATGGTCCCTTTTGTGAATCCATTGTCCACCAAGAATTGAGATAGAGTCTCATACCAAGCTCTTGGTGCTTGTTTTAATCCATAAAGTGCTTTGTTGAGTCTATACACTTTATCTTCTTGATCTTTAACTTCAAATCCAGGAGGTTGCTGTACATACACTTCCTCCTCTAAAATGCCATTCAAAAATGCACTTTTGACATCCATTTGATATACCTTGAAGTTCTTATATGCAGCATGTGCCAAGAATAATCTGATAGCTTCCAATCTTGCAACAAGTGCATAAGTTTCATCAAAATCTATTCCTTCTGCTTGAGAATAGCCTTTTGCAACTAGTCTGGCCTTATTCCTCACAATGGTACCAGATTCATCAAGTTTATTTCTATATACCCACTTAGTACCAATGATATTTGCATGACTTGGCCTTTCAACTAGTGTCCAAACTTGATTTCTTTCAAATTCATTTAATTCTTCTTGCATAGCAATTATCCAATCTGGATCTGAAATTGCTTCTTCAACAACTTTAGGTTCCATTTGAGATAGAAAACAAGTAAACATAGCTTCCAAGCTTGTCTTCTAGTCCTCACACCTTGCCGTACATTGCCAATAACTTGTTCACAGGTGATTCCTTAACCATTGTGGATTTTGGTTATTTTGATTTTCGGGAACATCATCTTTAGTAGGGTCTCGCATTGTAGCTTCTTCTACAGGGGGTTCAAGCGATCCTTGAACCGCTTCGCTTGTTGCATCGCAACATTACCAAAGGTGTTCAAGAGGGCGGATCGAAACTTTCAAGTCATTGAATCTTTCCAAAACTTCAACATAATCTGATCGTGACTTGTTGATTCTCGCAGTTCACAATCTTCATCTTCCATACCAAGAAACTTAGGTTCATCAAACACAACATGGATTGTTTCCTCATGTTTCGTTGACCTCTTGTTCGCACTCGAATGCTCGCGACCGAAGAATATCCCAAGAATATTCCTTCATCTGATTTTGGTTGGAATGTTTTCAAATGAACTTTATGATTTAGAATGAAACATTTGCTTCCAAATGGATGGAAATAAGCTATGTTAGGTTTCCTTCCATTCCAAACCTCATAAGGTGTCTTCAGCAGCTTCTTGTTTACTGATGTTCTGTTTTGTGTATAGCATGTCGTATTTATCGCTTGACCCAATATCTTTCGTGTAGCAATGCTTCACAAATCATTGTTCTTCCCGCTTCCTTTAAAGTTCTCGTTTCTTCTTTCAAAGAACCCCATTTTGCCGAGGTGTACCAAAGCTGACAAGTTGATGTAGTACACCATTCGTTCACAATATTCTCTTATAACTTTGTTGAGAAATTCAGTACCCTGATCTGATCTTATCTTTATTACTGTTAAACTCTTCTCATTTTGTAATCTCTTCAAAAGATTAGGCATGCTTTGAAGTGTTTCACTTTTCTTGTTCATAAAAATCACCCAAGTATACCTTGAATAATCATCCACAACCACTAAAGTGTACTTCTTTCCTGTTACACTTGTTGGAGTTATTGGTCCAAAAAGATCCATGTGCATCAGCTCCAACACTCTATTAGTTGATTGTTTGGTCTTTGATTTGAAACTTGACTTTATCTGTTTACCCTGCTGACATGCATCACATATAGCATCCTTTTTGAATGTGATCTCGTGTAAACCAATCACCAGCCTTCTTCTTCACCAACCGATTGATGTCATCAAAGTTTAAGTGATTTAACTTCTTGTGCCATAACCAATTGAGTTCGATTTGGTATGCACAATCAAGCAGTTTCGGAACTGCAAGAGACCAATCCACAACATACATGTTCTCGTTGTCTTCTACCAAAGAAGTACAACTTGATCACCTCTTTCACTAATGACAATACAGCTTGTCTTTGTCAAAAGTGACCTTGTATCCCATGTCACGAATTGTCCAAAGGCTCAAGAAGTTGTAGTCCAAATTCTTCCACATATGCAACATTCTTGATTGTAAGTCCATTTCGATAAGTGTGCCATATCCTCTTGTATATCCAGGTGTATTCTTGTTGCCAAAATTCACCCTTGGACCATCTTTTGCCACAAAACTTGTTAAACAGTGTTTATTCTTTGTCATGTGTCTGGAACATCCACTGTCAAAGTACCAGACACCCTACAAAACAAAGTTAATGCATTTTAGGTACCCAAACCTGTTTGGGTCCATAATGGTTAGTGGTAAGCATGACCCTTGGCATGTCTCCATAAGGTCTTCTCCTGAATGTGTCATACTTTGGTTCATACATGTATTCCACACATCCATAAGTTCTAACAGTAGGTTGTGTAGGAATCACATATGTTTTCTGGCCTTTTGGTTTATAATGCTGTTTATAGTGATTCTTGGTCTTAGAAGCATTAGTATAACCTTTTGTTTGCCGTCCGTTAGAATGTACTCGTAATATGGAGTCCGCCGAGGTCTTGTGTAAGTCCTCTCGTCGATCCCATTGCCTAGGTTTCACCCTAGAGCTTGGTTATACTTACTCGTTTCTAGCATTAGATGCAGGAATATTCCAATCATCATCAGTAGGGAACAGTCTACCTTTCCCCCTGAGATAAGTATCCCTTGATTGATTAACATTTTTGGTTTTGGGATTCTTATCCTTGGAATATTTCTGTTTCTTACCCTTCTGTGGTTCAGCAGACTTGGTAGCAGGTCTGCTTTCAGCAGGCTTGGAAGGCACATCAGTCCTATTTTTAGATTTATTCCTTTTATTAGGAGCTGTTGACTTCTTTGACCTCTGATTTTGCTTCCTTGAAGCATTCTCTTTGAGTTTTACTGCTTCAGCAACCTTACTGGGAGTTGGATCTAGTGCAGGTACAAACTTAGGACCAATTCTGGTACTAGGTTCAGTAACCTTACTGGATTCATTCTTGTTAGATTGCTGAGTTCCAAATCCAAGCCCCGTTCTATCCCCATAAGGCTTTCCCGATTTGTATGCGGTATTGGAACAAGATGGTTCAAAGATTCGTAGGTCCGCTGGATGTTCGACAGACTTGTGCCGATTCTCGTCCAACATCTTTTTCCTTACCTTTGAGAACCCTTAATTCAGCTTTCAATCTTCCAACTTCCAATTCAAGAGCTTCTTTTTCAACCTTCACAATCTCATAACCAGATTGTATTATCCTCGCTGATTAAGGATGGCATCCAAAGTCTCATTGTTGTCAGAATTTCTAGGATTTGAACCACAAGTTGATTCACAATCACTTCCAGCATGAGTGTTGATGGATACAGTGTTGTATACCTCCTCAGTTTCATCCATGTTGGCCATCAAAGCATAATCCTCCATATCGGCAACAACGGCGTGTGTCATCCGATTCATTTCCCTTTTCGATTCTACTTCATACCCCGATTCATCTTCTCGCAACCATAGCCTTCTTGCCATGTCTTCTTTGTTGACTTTTGGTCTTCAAAGAAGTCCGGACAACAGTCTAAAATGTCCAGGCTTCTTGCAATTGAAGCAAAGATAATCGTGTTCCTTGCCATGTTTTAACTCGGGACAACAGTTTGAAGTGTCCCGGTTTCTTGCAATGAAAGCACGATAGTCATTATCTTTCTTTGGTTCTTCTTTCCTTCTTTCGGTAGGCCTCTTTGTAAAATTTCTTGTAGTTGCCTTTCCAAGCCTTTCATCATCCCGATTTTCTTGCTCGCAGGGCAATCTGTTCTTGCATCTCATCCAAGATATCATCCTCGTCCTCCCGAAGTTTCTTCATGATGTGAAGCACCCAATGCAAGGTCTTTGGCTCTTCCTTTTCGCCTCGTGTACAAGCTTTTTGCTGAATTCATAGGCCTTTAGATCGAAAACAATTTGAAGGTATCTTCTTCATGCAACTTTCTCATTTCTTCAATTGCAAACCTTCATTTTCCAAACATCTCTTGCAGTAGAGCTTCCAATATTTTGGTGTTTATTTCCTCTTTTGAATAACTTACACTCAAGCAGGTAAGTTCATCCAGATTGCATTGAATCTTGACTCCATTTGCTCAATGGTTTCATTTGGCGCATCTTGAACTTTTGAAACCTCTTTTCGCCACACCGATTTTGTTCTTCTTTATTGCATCAGTGCATTCACAGATCAAATGTATCTTGTCCCAAAGTTCCTTAGCAGTTTTGCAATCTTTGACCTTCATGTACATATTGCTATCCAAAGTTCTATAAATGATATCAATAGCAATGTTGTTGAGGTTTGCTCTTTTTATGTCTTCTGCATTCTATTCTCTTTTTGGTTTAGGAATGTACTCAGTTGTGTCACCCACTGTTACTGCCTTAGTAATCTCCAGTGGTCCATCAGTTTGTACATCCATCATCTCATCATGAGTTGCAGCAAGGTAAGCCTGCATTCGACATTTATACTCATCAAATCTATCTAGAGAACACATCAACATAGTTCTAGCATACTGTGTGTTATCCATGATGCAAGTCTTTGAAAATCGAACTTGAAAGAAAGTTTTAAAGAATTTTCACAAGCACATCAATTAGGATTCCTTCAGAACAGAAGCACTGCTCCGATACCAATTGTTGGCCCCTTGAAAAGGCTTTGGTTAAGTTTAGAGGGGGGGGGGGGGTGAATAAACTTAACACTTAAAACTTTGGAGTTAACAAATTTCGCAACTTCGGCGGTCCGCGATACTTCAGAGTCCGCGAGACTTCGCAGCCCGTTGATAAACAAAAACAATGAGTCTACAATTTGTGCAGCGGAATTAAATCAAAATTAAGCCTTAATACTTGTTGTTAAATATGATACTATGTATTAGATACTCAGTAGTGCAAGTGTGTGATTTCAGTTGCTAGATTCAGTAGGTTGATATGTAGGATAAACTAAGTGTAGAAATTAAATGCTGAAAGTAAGTAGGCAGATTTTATAGTGGTTCCAGGTGGCGTAATCCTGTCAGTCCACTCTTCTCCTGTGATGTTGGAGGAAATTCACTAGAGATCTTTGATGTAGTCGTTACAAAGATTCCTAAGTTGTTTGTCCTTCACCAATAGCTATGGCTTCACAAACCGAAAACTCGGGAACATGTAGGATTGTCGCTCCCGAGTCTTCCACTCGGTCCTTGAAGGGTAGGATTGCCTCTTCACCACTCCACCACAAACAACGCTCTTTCACACCCAACAGTATGCTTCATCGTCTTCGACGGGTTCTTTATAAAATAAAGATTGAATCAAGTAAATGATTCAAGCATAAAGACTTGATTAGGATGATGTAATCGCGGCTTGCGCCTTCAAGTGTGTAATCTTGATGTAGCTTGAATACGAATGCACTTGAAGAAATTCTCTAGATCGCGCTTTATGCTCGGTAAGTTCAAAGCATGGTGTTTTTCAGCTCAGAGTTATCACTTAAAGTTTATCCAAAATTCATCATCTTTTTCTGAGTTGAAAGTCCTCTATTTATAGGTAGGAATGCATGTGACTTGTATTTGAAATTCAAATGTGACCGTTCCTTGTTTTTGTCCTATCTGATTTGCAGTCTGTCACTATTCATAGGACTGACACTGTCAGAATTCCTTTTTGACAAGCAATACCGTCCACCCCTTTGACTTGTATCCAATGGATAAAAATAAATCATCCCAACGTCTTTTTAATCTCAGCCTTTGATTTCCTTGATAAGTCAGAGGTAGTTGGCTGCCCTTATCCATGTAATCTTCCAATAATCTTGAATTAATCGAGGTATAATATCAGCAGGTTCATTAGTCTCGTCGAAGTACCTATCGTCCGTCGAATGCCTATTTGCTGTATATAAAATGTAATGCGTACCGATTTCTTTTATCTAACTTTTATTTGTGAAGTTAGATTACACCATTTTAATTATAACCAAGTTCCAAACATCATCCAACTTATGGAACTTAGACCTTCAACACAAGGTATATGTAATCGCTTCGGTCATCACGTACTTGCCTAAATTCGATTCCATATCCTTGACTCTAAATACTAAGTTTGATCCCTTAGCCTTCATTTACGAGTTTGAACCCTCGGCCTTCGCTTTTCGCCTCTTCGGCGGGTTCAAGACTAGTCTACCGACCTATCTACCCTATCGACCTAGACCGATCACGATATCAACCAAATAGCCTTTACAAAGGCTTGTTTGATCAAACCTATTTATGAATCAAACTCTAATAAACCTATACATTTGATCTAGACATCTTTTTGCCTTTGCACTATAACAGCTAGTATGGCACTCATCATCAAAACTAAAAAATAAGTCCAACATGCATGTTGATCCAAAGCTCCTGTTGGTGGCTGATTATTTCCAATGGAAGTTTGGATTTTATAAGAGACAAAAGCCAGCTGCAGAACCAATGACAGACTTTGAAGAATGGGCTTTTGGAAAGTTGGGAGTGGAAAATTTGTTAGATTTGATTGATACCTCTCTATTGCAATCAAGGCTGATAGATCTTTTTGATGAACAACAAAAGGAAGAGGGTATCAAGTTCAGGGACCCCAGAGATGACAGTGATGACTCATCATCATCTGATTCTAGAGGTGATCATCCATCAGGTCCAGGAGGAACCAGTGGGACTGCAATGATCATTGAACCAAGTGTAGGGCGATCCATCGTCTTTGGACGGATCAACCAAAAAGACAAAGAACCGGACAATTGGATGAGGATTTGGAAAATCTCACCATGGATGATATTGAGGCACAAATCAATAAGGGAATAGACTTTGGTGTAAATAGGATGGTTGGTGAGATAGATGATTTATTTGTTGTTGAACCTGTTGAACAACCTGAAGATCAGCAGAATGTAGATTTGGATGATGAGAGGGTTACTGACCACAGTGAACCTAGTGCAAATTCTGAGGATTCTATTCAATATCAAGACTGGTTTGACACTGAGGAAACCCTAACCAAAACTACAAATTTTCTGAGAAGGATTGCTGATATTGGGGAATTTCAAAAGGAAAATATGGATATATTCCCTGATCAAGTTATTGTGGCACAAATTGCACTAGATCCAAGAATAGAAGTGGAGGTATAGGTTGCTGAGGATCAAACAGCACCTGGACACAGGTTGGAACATGAGGTACATGCTGCTGAGGAACAAACAACACCTGGACAAAGGTTGGAACAAACTTTGGGTTTGGAGGAAACCCCTGCTGTTGTTGTTGAAGAGGCTGCTGTAGTAGTGGAGCCTACTGAAGGAGACAAGACCACTGTACGTAAAGATGGTCAACAGTCTGCTGATATTGATAAGGATGAGCAACTGTTGGACTATGACTACAGTGATGAAGAATTTCAAATGCCTGAGGGAGAAGATACAGATGAAGAACCACAACAGGCATTTGTACCAGTGTTGGAAGAACCTGCTATTGATCCTATCTTGGAGGAGTACCAAGGCCCTCACCCTGCTGGAAGGGATATGAGTTATGCCGTGGTGATCAGCAGTCAGAGACAACAATACAATGTAGAAGAGCCTGCTGATGGAGCTGCTGGAGGAATGACTGGTGGGGTACCAGCACATGTCCTGGATGAGTTGAGGGCTGTCAGGAATGACATGACATAGTTAAGAACTCAACTTGATAGACATGAACAAAGATTTGAAGAACTGATGAACATGGTGGATAACAATAGAAAGTCTATTGAGACAGTTGCTTCAAGCTACACATCTACTCAGTATGCCATTGCTGATCTAACACAAGATGTGAGGGGAATTAAACAGGGAAATACACTGAAGGAGAAATTTTTGAAAGATCAACTTGCCTCTATTCATCAGAAGTTAGATAACCTTGCTGAGGTACATGACTGCTTGCACTTTTTCTTTGTTGCACCTCAACCCGCCGTCTTTGGATCCTAAATTTTCTGAAAGAATAACCCTGCTGGAGCAAACTATGCAAGGAAGGATCACAACTATTGACACTAGGACTGAAATTATTGAAGGTCAGATGAACAATCTAGTGTTGACACAGGAGAGTGTGCATGGCCTGCTGTCCCGGTTTGTTGATGATGCCAATAAGGGGGAAGAGGGCCAAACAATAGTAGCAAAAGAGGCTGCTAGAATTTTTGCCAAGAAAAGATGGGAAGATAATACTAATGCATTTAAGGAACCTGCACTTGGCAGACTTCCACTCACTGATGATCTTCTCAAACAATACAAGAAGGTATACTACAACAGAAGGAGACCTTATCATGACAAGGGATTTCATGAAGGTTTGAACTCCTTTCTAGGCTTAAAATTTTGGGAAGCAAGAGTTAAAGCCATGAGGGCTTCAAAGAGAGGTGGAAGAGTGGATAGGTGGAAGAGGTGAAAGGAGTTTGCCTCCTACAAATGCAAATGAGTCACTTAATGAATTCAAGGAAGTATACATGCGTTTGGGCTTTAGAGTACATCAGATAAATCTTACTCTACCTGAAGCATGGCATTGGTGGAAAGAAGTGAATCCTCACATTAACTTCTCTCTCATTGAAAATGAATGGATGAGAGAAATGATTATGGAGATAAGAGCATACCAGGAACAAGCAGAAAAAGCAAGAGAAGAAAGGGAAAGAAGACAGTAGATCAGCATACTTTATATGTTTTATCATTTGCTGATTCTAGACTGTAATACTTTGAACAACTGATTATAATGAAAGATGACTACTTATTCTATTTTGTTTTTAATCTTTTTGCTTTGCTTTTAGGAGAGGGTATTGGCATCATCACCAAAAAAAGGGAAATTGTTGGACTTATTTTTAAGTTTTAGTGATGAGTGCGCCAGACTAGCTGTTATAGTGCAAAGGCAAAAAGATGTCTAGATCAAATGTATAGGTTTATTAGAGTTTGATCTTGTATAGGTTTGATCAAACAAGCACTGTAAAAGGTCAGCTGATTTATATCAGCAGACTGGTCTATATCGGTAGGGTAGCTAGGTCAGTAGACTTATCAATAACCTGCTGAAGACAGAAGGCTGAGGGCTCAAACTCAGTAATTGAAGGCTAAGGGATCAAACTTAGTAATTAAAGTCAAGGATATGGAATCAGAATTTAGGGAAGTTTGTGATGACCTAAACTGATTACATATACCTTGTGTACAAGGTCTAAGTTCCATAAGTTGGATGGTGACTGGAACTTAGTTATGATGAAATGGTGTAATCTAACTTCACAAATAAAAGTTAGATAAAAAAAGTCAGCTGCATTGTGTTTTAAACACAGCAAATTATGGCTCAGCTGACTGATATGTATCTCAGCAGACTCATGAACCTGCTGATACACATACCTCGATTTATTCAAGATTACATTGGAAGAAAACAAGGATAAGTACAGCTAACAACCTCTGATTCTATCAAACAAATCAATGGTTGATATTAAAGGGACGTTGGGATGATTCAGGACTTTATCCAATGGATACAAGTCAAAGGATGGACATACGCATTCTGTCAAAAAGCAGTCTGACGTGTCAGTACTATGAACAATGACAGAAAGCAAGTCAAATAGGACAAAACATGGAACGGCTATATTTGAATTTCAAATACAAGTCACAAGGACTTCTAACTATAAATAGAGGACTCCAAATTCAAGGAAAGCAATTTGATAAAAGATAAGAAATAATCCTGAGCTTCAAATTCTGATCAAGAAATCACCCTGCTGACCCTACTGAGCTTAAGGCTACTGATCCAGAGAAAATCTTCAAGTGTAATGTGCAATCAAGCTACATCAAGTTTACACACTTGAAGACATCAAGCTGCTGCAACAGAATCATTTACTTGATTCAATCTTTCTTTTACAAGAAATCTACTGAAGACAGTGAAGCATCCTTGGGTGTGAAAGACTGTTGTTTGTGGTGGAGCTGGTGAAGAGGCAATCCTACCCTTCAAGGACCAGTGGAAGACTTTGGAGCAGCAATCCTACCTGTTCCAAGTGTTCAGTTTGTGAAGCCATAGTTATTGGTGAAGGACAAGCAACTTAGGGATATTTGTAACAAATACATCAAAGATCTCTAGTGAATTACCTCCAACATCACCGGAGAAGAGTGGACTGACAGGATTACACCACCTGGAACCACTATAAAATCTGACTACTTACTTTCTGCATTTATATTCTGCACTTAGTTTGTATAACACATCAATCTACTGAATCACACACCTACACTACTGTGTATCTAATACTTGGTATCAAATTTAACAACAAGTAATAAGGCTTAATTTTTGATATTATTCCGCTGCACAAATTCAGTAAACTCACAGTCAGCAGACTACTGAGTATCAGCAGGCTTCTGAAGTTGCTGAGTTTGTTAACTCCAAAAGTTTTAAGTGTTAAGTTTATTCACCCCTCCTCTAAACTTAACCAAAGCCTTTTCAAGGGACCAACAAATCTTAACCTTATATGTTTCAGTTCTGTGCTGACTCAGTGTCTTGTGTTTGCTGAGTGAAATGATGAGATGATTATGCAACAAATAAAACAAACATAAATGCATAAAGTAAATCAACACAAGATTTGTTTATGGAAGTTCCGGGTGGTGTAATCCCGTACGTCTCCCTTTCTCCTGTGTGTAGGAGGTATCACTAGAATCTTGAGATAACTGTTACAAAATCCTAGCACAATGACAGTCCTTCACGACACCCTAGTTTCACTATCTACACATAATGAAGAAAGGTAAGATTGCTCCCTTCACTTTGCACACTGATCTTTCGGAGATGGAATGGCTCCTTCACCAGCTTACCACTAACACAAACACAGTTCGCAAACCGCACCAACAGCTGTGGCGACCGAGTTGCAACCGTATGAGGAAAGGTGGAGTTGCTCTCCTCAAACTATGCACAACCAACCCTTTTTCACAAAGGTTAGGTTTAGAATTAATCAAGAGATTACTTCAGTGAGCTGTTTGCTTCTTCTGGATCTGGCTTTGTAGCTCCAAGATGCCATCTTTCCTTCTTAATGGGTTATTGGATCTTTCTTTATAATCCTCAAGGCTATTCTGTTGGCTTTCCTTTTTCTAGATATGCAATCTGATTTTCTTGATCTGGTCTTTAGATATATGCTTGTGAAGCCCCTTTTCAGATCCTTCTCTTTTTTTTTCAAGTGATTCTCTTGAGTATTTATAGAGGCGATGTAACGGTCACTAGCTCTTGTAGCCGTTACATTTGTTGTTTAGCAACGTTCATATGTACGACCTTTTGTCGTATTGTCAATTCAAATTCAACAAGGCCTTAAATCAGTTTTCTACTCTTCTTCAAAACTGAGTACCTCGTATATTTGACATCCGACTTTAATTGACTAAGTCAGAGTACACCATTCAGTTTCTACTTTTCCTGGTAACTGATAATCTTTGTCCTTAAGATTATTCAGCTTTACATGATCTATAGTTCAGTTTCAGGTCACCACAGACTTGCCTGAATCCTGACTTATAGTCATGACTAAATCAGCTACTAACTGAGTTTGCCCCCTCAGTTCTTCAGTCTTTGATAACTGAGTCTTTGTCCCTCAGTTCTTCAGTCTTCTAGATGAGCCGACTGAGTTTGTGTCCCTCAGCGAGCTTATCTTCTTCAGTTTTCTTATAACTGAGTCTGAACCCTCAGTTCTTCATATGTATACTCAGTTTGCTTGCTGTGACTCAGCTGTTTGCCTAGTTCCTATCTATTACAATGCTTGTCTGAAACAACCTATACAAGGTTCAGACTCTAGATAGAACTTATACATTTTCTCTAGACCATTTCTTGCTTCTTCTTCCATTTTGCACTATAACAGTTAGTTATGACTTCATCATCATGGGTTGTAAGTGATCTTACTAATTACGTGACCAATCATCATCAAAACACATATATTATTTCCAACATGACCCAACACTATTCCTTCAGTTACCATGAAATGGTATTTTTCTCAGTTAAGTACAAAGTTGGTCTCTTCACATCTCTTCAGCACTCTACTCAAGTTGTCCATGCATTTATCAAAGCTATCTCCAAATACGAAAAATCATCAATAAAAATCTCCAGAAAGTCCTCCGCCATGTCCGCAAATAATGACATCATGTACCTTTGGAATGTTGCTGGTGCATTACAAAGTCCAAAAGGCATTCGATTGTACGCAAAAGTTTCATAGGGGCATGTGAAAGTTGTTTTCTTTCGGTCCTCGGGGGCAATATGGATCTGATAGTAACCATAATATCCATCTAAGAAACATTAAAAAGCATGACCACTTAATCTTTCTAACATTTGGTCAATGAATGGTAGGGGAAAATGATCTTTTCGAGTTGCGTCATTCAGTTTCCTGAAATAAATGCAAACTCAATGTCCAGTAATTAGCCTCACAGGGATTAACTCATCGAACTCATTCGGTTGGACAGTGAATCCTTCTTTCTTGGGCACCGCATGAATCGGGCTCACCCATTCACTGTCTTTAATTGGGAAAATGATTCCCATTTCCAACATATTTATAATGTCCTCCTTAACAACATCCTTCAATTGTGGCGTCAACCTCCTTTGAGGTTGTTCTACCACTTTCTTCTCGGGGTCTAATGAGATTTTATGCATGCACACCGATGGGCTTATTCCTCGGATATCTACAATCGTCCATCCGAAGGCTCCCTTATGCTCTCTCAGTACTCTTAAAATTTTCTCCTCCTCTAAAGGTGATAGTAACGATGAAATTATGAGGGGAAGAGTATCATTTCGCAAGTATACATACTTCATGTGAGATGGAAAATGTTTCAACGTTGTTCCTTGGTGGCTCTTCCAATGATGATCTTAACATCTTACCAATCAATTGTAAGTCAAAGAACTTATGCCACGAAGGTCTATGAATTGTTCCTCCTACATCCACAGAAGATGTAGGCTCTACTTCTCGCACTTGATCTTTGCTACACCAGGCCAGGTTTGCTCTTTACTTTCTTCATCTTCTTTTAGGAGCAAAGTCTCTGCTACTTCAGGGTCTAGTGCCACTTGCTGATATAATTCTAAAACAAGCTCGTCTATGGCATCTAGCATGTAACATGCTTCTCCTTCATCTTGTGCATACTTTATTGTTTTCATTACATTGAATACTACTTTGTCCTCATTTACTCTTAGAATTAGCTCACCCTTATAAACATCTATCAATGTTTTACTTGTTGCTAGGAAAGGTCTTCCTAGGATCAGTGGAACGTCTTGGTCAGCTTCCATGTCTAGTATTACAAAGACTACGGGGAATACGAACTTATCAACTTTCACTAGCACATCCTCCACCACTCTATAAGGTTGCTTTATAGACCTATCGGCCAATTGAAGGGTTATAGATGTTTCGTTCAACTCCTTCATGCCTAACTTATGGAAGATGGAGAGCGGCATTAAATTGACACTGGCTCCAAATAACACAATGCTTTGTTTAGGCACACTCCTCTAATTGTGCAAGGTATGAGGAAGCTCCCAGGATCTTTACACTTAGGAGGCAGTTTGTGTTGCAAAACTGCTGAGCATTCCTCGTTAAGGCAAATAGTCTCAAGGTCTAACTATTTCCTTTTGGTAGAGACTGCTTCTTTCAAGAATTTTGCGTACTCTGGCATTCCGGCCAGAGCTTTTACCAAAGGTATATTCACTTGCAATTTCTTAAACATCTCTATGAGCTTTTTATAACGAGCATCATCATGATTCGGTTTATATTTCATAGGGGGATATGGTAAAGTAGAAGGATTAATAGTTACAGTTTATGAAGACTTACTTTCTGCCTGCTGCCGGCTGCTGCTCTATCTGCTCGTCTGTTGAATTTTCAGACGCCCGGTTAATCGGCGTGGTGTCCCGATTTACCGCCCCTATTTTCTCCAGATTCTGTTGCGTTTTGCTGCTGACTCCTTTCTGATTCTTCTGGGCAGTTGACATAACTGGTCCAAGCTGTTCCTTTCCGCTCCCAGTCATAATTGCATTCATGTACTTCGGATTCTTTTCTGTGTTACTTGGCAATCCTCCCGGAGGACATGCTAACACTTGTTCGGTGATCTGCCCCACTTGGTGCGATAGATTTTGCACTAAGGCTTTCTGATTGGCCAGTCTTGTATTGTTCTTTTAACAATATGTGGTGAAGTTTGCATTCAGGTCAGACATGGATTTTGTGAGTTGATTGACCGTATCGGTCACAGTTGAGCTCATTTTATCCATGGCTGCTTCCCAACCACCTGACTTGTTGAATTGAGGCATGAATCCACCAGTTTGTCTTTGTCTCTCTCCACCTGTAGGATCACTTAGTCGAAAACCAGGGTGGTCGTGAGAACCTGGGCAATATCCGCCCCCATAGGGATTTCCTTGCCTCATTAGATCAACTTCTTGAACTTTCTCTACCTTGGCAATGCTATCTTGCATGCCATCTATTTTCTCAATCATTGCCATTAGCTGGTATAAGATCTTCTGAGAAGTATCTTCTCCAAATACGCCTTCAGCTACCTTTGTAGTCTCAATTTGATGCGTTCCCCATTGGCTTGTAAGTGCTATTTGCTACAACTTTTCTTCAGCTTCTTCAGGTGACAGCAACGCAAAACATCTGTTGCTCGATGCATCAAATCTCATTTATTCACTCGGACGCAGTCCGTGATAGAAACTATGCATTCGTATGGGTAGAGTGATATCGTGGTGAGGGCATCTCCTTTGTGCTTCCTTAAATCTTTCCCAAGCTTCTTCAAAAGTTTCGGTTTGTTTTTGCTTGAAATTCATGATGTCTTGTCTCATCTATTGTGACTTCCCAGCTGGCCAGTACTTGTTCATAAATTTCTGTAGCAGATCGGTCCAAGTTTGGATCGATCCTGGTGCCAGAGACAATAACCATATCTTCGCTTTGTCTTTCAGAGTGAATGGAAACAAATTCAGCTTAATGTTATCTTCAAGTACTCCTATTAGTTTGACTTTGCTGACTATCTCCAAATGTTAGTGATGTGTACACTAGGATCTTCGTTTGGTACTCCATGGAAGGTAGTGTAATTGGTCACCATCTGTATCATGTTTGGCTTTGGGTGAAAGACCTCAGCTGCATTCTCTGGCTGAACAATTGCTGGCACAAATTGCTCAATCGTTGGCATCGCATAACTATGTAGAGTTCTTCTATCTGCTTGTACCACAACTCCTTCTCCGTTTCCTCTTGCGTTGACACCGTTTTGTCCATTATGCGCCATGTTGTTTTCTGTATCCTCCAAAGGTGGAATTTCTTCCTCCTTTTCGCTGTGATCTCCTTCGTGTGAACTCACATCGTACACCACCCTAACAGTATTATCTCGATCTTTCTTTCTATTTTGTATAGCAAACTTTTCAATCTCTGGTTTGAATCTCTCGAGTTTGGCTGCTGAACTCCATGTAGCATACTACACGACACAAAAAGAAAATAAAAAGTTAGTGACTTGCCTCGGTGGCTGTAACACTCGCCTGGCAGACTCAAAAATACAGACTCTGACTAATGACTCGACGATGAACTTACAGAACCGATTCTGCTCAATCTGGGAGGCTCGATTTACTACGGTTAACCCCCGATAAATCGGATGCAATTTTTTTCCAGATTTAAACAGAATGAACTATAAAACCGACTCAACAAAACAGACTCGAATATATACAGACACTTAATCTCAAATAAAAAGTATTCTTGACACGAGTCCCCGGCAACGGCGCCACAAAATCTTGATCGTGTGCAAAGCAATTACTAGAAATAGGACTATGTCTATCGTAGTAGAGTACTGGTGAGTCAAGGTCGATCCCATAGAGACTCGTAAGAATTCAAATTCTCGAGATTGAGCTTGTCACAAATACAGTCTACGACCAACTATAATATAGGCATAAGTAAAATTGGTGCCACAAACTAACAATACTACGCTAGTTCACACAGAGTAAACAAGAGTTTCTAATGTATTAGTCTAATTATGAGTGATTAGTTATTCCCCCCACACATGCAATAGTCCTCTCCGTTGGTAAATTTTAATTCATTGTCAGCTACGGGTGCAACTCTTAACCTTATCTACTTCCACTGTAAGGACATCAGACAATCTATACGCAACTAACCTCCTTCGTTGGTTGTATTAGTTCATACGCAATAAGTTCTAGAGTTGCCGGTTCAAGGCCGAAAACCTCCCTAAGCAGCTATCGACTATGACTTGCACATTCCCAGGGATCCATCAAGACAATGTCCATATTAACACTTCACTAACAGTCCTTCATGCTAATTTATGATGACATGCAAATAGTTGATCAGGCTACTAACATGTAAATTAAATATGTCGATCACGTAGCTGGCACCGATTATCATGAACTAGTAATTTACTAAGTATTCAGATTTAGCGATATAGACCATCGCAGATTTGAAGAACGCCATCACTACTTCATGATTTCTTCACCAACGAATTAAATCTATACATACATGGGGTAAAATAAACTAACTACTACATAATTAAACTAAATAAACAATTAGCACATACTAGTAAAATTAAAGCAACGACATATCTTCATCTTGGAAAAGACAGAAAATCATACCCTCGAAGACGAGTGTAGATCTCCCTCGGATCTCTTCCTAGGTGGCGACTCCGTCGTCTCTCCGACCAGAACTCATAAAATAAATAAAATAAAGAACAAAGAACTTTTATTGCATAATAATTGTAAGTTTTGAGGTACAATGAACTGAAAAGTTGACACACTCAGTTTTGAGGCGATGCCAATTATTTATAGCTAAATAAACCGACTTAGAAACACCTAGAACTACCCCTCATCCAAGAAAATACGTTTCGGAATATTTTGGAACCTCGGTAAACCGGCGGCATACCCCGATTAATCGAGGGTATTTTCATCTTTTTGTTTCTACCGACTTAACTTGGAAGGTTCTAGAATACCCTAGGCCCAATCCTTTCGTTCAGTCCACTCCAGATTTTTCCACAATGCTCAGCCCAATATCTCGTTTCCTGAAAATAATCAAATAATGCACGAAATAATATCGAAATAGGGAAAATAAATGTTAAGTGCAGATTACTCGACTCACGAACCCGACATATGATATTCAACTCAAATGGTTCATAATTATAGGTCAAAACAACTATTTTAGCTCATAATGGATAAAATGTTGATGTCGTAGGATAGACTATTTTAAGCGTCATCAGTCCTTTGATTAGTACTCGGTCCCCGAGTCCGGCCGGCTTGATTAAGGCTTCATGTTATTTTCCTGAGTCTGAAAGCAAGAAGAGCGAGAATGCACACTGATAAGTTAAGGTTGTGAGGTCGCTATAACTTGATTCTTTTCATGAATGAACTATCACAAAAGATTTCTCACACGACACATTGATGCATTGATGGGTAATGATTAATGGGGAGCCTATGAATTGTTGATTGACATGTGTTTTGATTGAAATCTTTATTGAACATGTGGTAGTTGATGGGTATTGCTCTTGGAGGTACATTCCACCTTGATACTCTGCTCGAGGGAGAGCAAAAGGCTTGTGGGGGGGGGGGGGGGGTAGTTGTTCGGTAAAAACGAGTTTTACAATTTATACCCGAAACACCCCAAGTATAAGGTTCGTAGTATAGGATGTTAACGGGTCGTCCTAAGGGAGTGGAATGTTTATCGGATCAAAGTGCAATAATTAAGTCGATTATGTCACGACTATTAACTAAAACTAAGGTCTATACTAACTATAATATAAAAAGCGATGAGTAAAACTAGACTAAAACAGGAAACAGGAAAATTCGACTATGGACGGGCGTTCACTTATGTGGACGGGCGTCCGGTAACACGCTGGAAACAGAAAATATGCAGAAAAACAGTATGTAAAAACTAGGGTTTTAAAAAAAAACAACTAAACGAAGCAATCAAAGTCGATACGAACGATTTGGTTTATCAAATAATTAAAAGGAACGGCAAGGCAACGGGAATCCACCAATCAACCAACCCAACCCCAACTAGATGGCAAGTTAAAGATACGATTTTTAGTAATGATCTATCACGAATTCGATAAAATTTCCTTAAACAAATTCTAGGGTTTTGTTATCTTTTTCAAGCAGAACTAAACGGCATGCAAAACAAGATCATTAGATCGTCTCCAAAACTCTACTCAATTAATCATAAACGATCTCTCGAATTACAACTAATTGCATCAATTGAAATAAACCAAAGCTTGAACAATATTCTCATATAAATTCAATCAAAAAGATAGTTTCATCAATCTCTCAATTCAAATAAAACATAAACAATATAACAATATCCAATTGATGAAAAATCATAAATCTAACTCACTAAAGATGTAGCTAAAAATCCTCTAGTTGGTGTGGTTGTTGATTGGTTTCCTCCGTTGTCCTACCGCCAGATGCTTAGCCTTCAATCATCTTCGAACTCCCAAGCAAGATTGAAAGAAAGAAACTCATATTTTTATTTGATGTGGTGCTTTTTCTCGTGTGTTCTTTTACTCGCTCGAATGGTCTTGCTTATATAAGAGTTTCGCCGACATAAGGAAGGATCTAGAAAAACGCGTCGATTTTGCGGCTTCGGGGCTCGGTCAACCGACTTAAGACACTCGGTCGACCGAATAGCATGGCTCGGTCGACCGAGCCTACCTATTCACGCGTTTTCACACCGCTCGCTTCGTATACCGTGTTCCCCACTTCACTCTTTCGATCGATCGATTTATCCTCCCTTCAATGCTCCGATTTTCTTCTTTATTTTGAAATCACTTGATTGAATGAGATTAATCTTCTCCATTAATGATATCCCCATGCATATCTTTTAATTTTCTGCAAGATTGTTGTTACACCAAGTCATCGAATAATAATAATAATAAAAATGTGTAATAATAATAACAATTAAACTTAATATTTCCTCATAATTAAATTATAACCCCTCAATAACCATTATAGGAATTTAACGGTTAAAACACGCTTTTCTCATTTATTTCCCTTAAAAATAAGGTAAATTGTTTAGGGATTAAGCCCGAAAATATAGTAAAATATACCCTAAACAACTCCCCCACACTTAGCTTTTTGTTCGTCCCGAACAAAATAATCAAAACCGGCTCACTGTACATGTAATCCACATAGATTCCTGACTTACGTAACAAAAGATACGACAACTATAGCAAGTGATACCAACATAGAGATAGATTCTGTGTGTGTGACAAGCCCTTTTCAATCTTCACAATCCTCTCAAACAAATATCCTCTCAAATAATTTTAATGACTATCCTAGGTGTAGGCAGTAATCGTTCCACACAAAGTCTTCCCGCGCACTCAGTAGGATAATCCCTACAGCATATCATTCGGTTTATACTGGGTATAAGTTAGACGATAACTTAGTCTTTCACTTATTCATAATACTCCATTAGTTGATTTAACTATTTCACTTTTAAACGCACATCAGAATAAGCTCTTACCCGTCATGGTAGAATAGGATGTTTCGTGATAACACCCTACCTTACTCAAATCATAGGGTAGCTTTTCCTGACTGTCGTGAGCTTTTGGTCATCATAGTGGAATAGGACATTTCGAGATAATGCCCTACCGCACTCCAATCATCGACCAGCTTTCGACACACCCCTTTATTTATTTATTATCTCAACTTCTTTTTTTTTTCAAAAACATTAGTTACGTTTCACTTATCACATTCAAACCTTCAGATATTCACAGTGCACGTACTGAACTTAGGTGTTACTTCACTGTTACTATTAAGAACAAATCTCTCTAAGATAAATCACTAAAATAATGAAAGGATACAGTTCAAAATTATTGCTTCAATATCAAAGGCTTCGTGAGTGTGAAATGAATACTATCTCAAATCAGTAAAAGCATGCTATAATTATCTCTCAAAGTCACATAAAATCATTGTCAGGAAACTACAACTAGCAAGCTTTTGTTTCAATTACATGCTCAAGATTTACAATTATCCAAGTGTACTTTGAAATTTTTTTTTTAAAAATTGTCGAGAAAATCACATTTACTCATTCTCAGAAGATATAGCATGATAACATTGTAATATCCCGGAATTTTGACCTCCTAATTAATTAGTATGAGATTAAATTATTTTGGAAATTATGTGATTTTTTTAATTAAATGGAAGGATTAGTTAATAATTAAAAAGGATTTTAATTATTTTGTGCAATTAAAAGGGCAATTAAAAAGGGACTTTCTTTTTATTCTTCTTTTCCTTCCTTATTTCTCCAAAAAAAAAAAAAAAAAAAAAGGTGAAACCCTAAGACCCCCACCCCTTGCCGCCGAGTTCTTGTGAGGGAGAGGGAGAGTAAAACTTCTTCTTGGTGTTGAAGAATTCGTCGTCGTCGTCGTCGTCGTTGATTCGGTTTCATAGAGGAACGATTCTAACTTGTTAGCAAAGGCTTTCAAGGAGTACAATAGTACCGGTAAGAATATTTCTATGGATTGCGTTTACGTTTGTTCGTCATGAGTTAGATAATATTTTGGGGCTGGAAATTTAAACTTGGTATAGGGTTATGTTTGAAAGAGTGTTTTGGGATGCTAAACATCCATAGTAGTGTGTCTTGCTTTGGTTTAAAGGCCATGGATGTTATTGTACTCTTAGATGAAGAAATTCGTGTTTTGTCGTGTGTTGTTTCTTGGTTTTGGTTTGGAAACGTTTTGGAAATCGTGTTGAGGGTTTTAGGGTTTTGATTGAAACCCGGGTCGGACGGGCGTCGATTCGTGTGGACGGGCGTCCGCCTTGGTTTCGGTTCGGACGGGCGTCCGGGTTACACGGACGGGCGTACGAAGGGTCGTTTTTGATACAAGATGTAAATTTACTTTAGTGGACGGGCGTCCAAGCATAATGGACGGGCGTCCGGGTGTAAAAACTGGATTCAGGATGTAACAGGTCCTTTTGGACGCACGTCCGAGTTTTTGGACGGGCGTTCGGTTATCCAAACGGGCGTCCAACCCTTTTAAACGGGCGTCCAGCTTAAGTATCCTTATTTCTGTGTTAGTTGTCGTTAAATCTTATTAACATGCTTTGTGAGTTGGGTTTTGATGGTGTTATCATTGTGGAACCTGATTTTTGAGGCATTGAATGTTCGTAGACCCGTAGTGGTTGGGCCCGGATAGGGTAGCTACCGAAGCCGGGTATCCGGGAGTGGAATTGCCTTACGACTTTAATGACCTTCCGTATTTGGGGAGTTGCGGACGGATGTAATGTTGGGCCGGACGGGGTATCTCCGAATCCGATAACCCGGGAGAGGAAATCCTTGCACCCCAAGACGTGTGGACCATTTTAATAATGGTACCATTGGATGACCTTTAGGAATGTGCACATTCGGGACCTTTAGGTATAGATGGATTGTGGTGTTTCATATCTTCTATGGAATGGTCGTATCGCTTATAGTTTGGTCGTAATTGCTATATGATGGTTGATGCCCGTAGAGAAGTTTCCTTAAATTGTTGTTAACTTTCGTTCTACGTACATTAGATTTATTCTTACTCAACTTCATAGTTGACGGTTTTACTTTTGTTTAACCCTGCTATGATCCATTTATGGGGAGCAGACTCTTAGCAGGTATTTTTTCTTGGATGTTTGATGATTGCGGGGGCGTCGCGGGGTATCGAGAGCCACGTAGTCGCTGTCTTACTTTTCCACTTTACTGGATTTCCGGCACTTTAAGATTTTATTGACGTTTCCACATATTTTCATTTTCTTTCAAGAAATTGTAATTTCCTTGACCCTTTTAATAATAAATGGTGGATGTTTATTTTTTTTCTTCTGTTGTGGAATGTTGAGTATTACTGCTGCGACTGTGTGTCGTGAAGTGACGTTTCGGTGACCGATTCCGGCGGCCGACGTGATTGGAAACCGGGGTGTTACAAAGTGGTATCAGAGACGTTCGACTCCAGGACCACCACCTAAAATGAACCTTAAGAATAAATTCACTAAAATGAGCACAGTGAGGATGTGTGGGGTAGGTATTGAGCTCTATGTGGGGAAGGTACGGTGAATTCTGATGTATGTGGAAATGTGGCTGCATGTTGCAAATTACTTTGGACAGTAAGTGTTAGTATATGTGAAATATTCTGTGGCATGATATAGGCGATAACGAGTATATGATTGTTTACTTTTGTAGTTTTAGCTATGCCTCCTAGGAATGGAAACGAGAGAGATCGGTGATTGATCGGTTGGTCAAGATGAATCAAGATCGATTCAAGCGGTTAACAAGTTGACGGAAGACCGTTCTCGGGGGTCATCCACCGGCATGACCGGGGCCGTGAGCCAACAAAGGCCTAGTCGGTACGACGGTAAGGGAGACCCTAAGGGTCTTGAGCGGTGGATTAGAGAGTTCGAGAAGATCTTCGCCACTCGGGTTGTCCGGAGGAACCGAAAGTCGACCAAGCCGCTTTCTACTTGGTTGACAAGGCCGATTTGTGGTGGGGTGCCAACAAGGATAGGTTGGCTCGGACCGAAAACGAGCAAGGGGAGTCGGTGGTGGTACCACCGAACCGGACCGAGTTTAAACAAGAGTTACGGCGTGAATTCTTCCCCGAATCAAAAAGGAAAGAGTTGCGAGTGGAGTTCGACAATCTCCGACGGGGGGATATGACGGTCCAAGAATATTACGAAAAGTTTGTTGATTTGGCGGTCTATGCATCCGAGCCGGTGCCGGCCGAAGAGGCTAAGATGGTGAAGTTCGAACAGTATTTAGATTTGGCGATCCGAGATCGTATGGGGGCAAGTAGGGGCTTCACGAGCTTAAAGGAGATGTGTGAGGTAGCATGCAATATCGAGAGGATTCGAAAGGAAGTTAAGGCAGCATATGCTACCAATAATAAGAGGAAGAGTGTCTCTGAGGACAATCAAGGGCAGCAGAAGCGGAGTAATTTTGGAAATCACCCAGTGCGACAATCTTTCTCGGAAAGTTCTCAGTTTAATAGGGGCAGTGGGGGTCAATCAACGAGGAGTAACTCCCAGGGGTCTAGTCGGCCACGAAGTTATCACTGCAAGAGGTGTCGGAGAAATCACCCGGGTACGGATTGTTCGGGTGCACGGAGTCCGGTGTCACGGCCGCGGAAAGTTCGGACACGTACGGTTTGAGTGTTTTATGGCTCCAACACTGCCGGGCGGCATCGGATGCGGGGAGCAACATGGTCGGGACTCCAAGGGGGGTAACACGGGGAATGGTAATAGGAATAACCGGCGGCGAGAGTGGTACTCCCGCTCGGAGCCGACAAGGGGGTACACCTACGACCACGCGGTGGGGATAGAAACCGACCATCGGGGTCGGCCGGCACCGTTCGGGGAGTTGGAGGGAAACGGACCGGGAAACTATTTGCGGTGGGCGAGAGGGAGGCCGAGCGAGCAACCACGTAGTGACGGGTAATTTTCTAGTTAACTCACTTTTATCTTATGTGCTTTTCGATTCGGGTGCATCGTGTTCCTTCGTAGCAAGTTCGTATGTTTCGAAGTTGGGTCTAGCTAATTTTGAGGTGATTGACCGTGAATTCATGCAACCGTCGGGAGAGCTAGTACCGTGTTCTAAGTTACATAGAGATGTACCGTTAGTAATTATGGGAGTCAACTTGTCGGTTGACTTGATCGAGTTCCCTCTTGAGAATTTCGACGTCATTTTGGGTATGGATTGGCCGAACCGACATAAAGCCAAAATTGATTGTGAGCGAAAGAAGGTGACTTTAAGAGGCCCTAAAGGGGTGCGAGTCTCCCACAAGGGATTTGTGGATAAACCCGGGGTGAAAATTATTTCGGTAGTGGCCTTGAAATCCTTCATAAAGAAAGGGTACCCGTTATTTATGTGTCATGTACATGATGTAAGTACTGGGGATCCTAAACTAACGGACATTGATGTAGTTCGTGAGTTTGAGGACGTATTTCCGGATGAGATACCGAGTATGCCTCCCCGAGAGAGGTAGAGTTTGCGATAGAGTTGGTGCCCGGGACCGGACCAATATCGAAAGCACCCTACCGTATGGCGCCTAAGGAACTAGCGAGTTGAAAATACAATTGGAAGAACTTCTCGGTAAGGGGTACATCCGACCGAGTGTGTCCCCGTGGGGAGCACCGGTACTATTTGTGAAGAAGAAGGATGGTAGTATGCGGCTGTGTATTGATTACCGGGAACTGAACAACGTCACAGTGAAGAACAAGTATCCATTACCGAGGATCGATGACTTGTTCGATCAACTACGGGGGCGGGTATTTTCTCGAAGATTGATTTGCGATCGTGGTACCACCGGCTCGGGGTAGCGGATGCGGATATTCCAAAGACCGCATTTCGCACCGGTACGGACACTACGAATTTACGGTTATGCCTTTCGGACCGACCAACGCACCAGGCGGTTTTATGGATTTGATGAACCGGGTATTCGGGCCCTATTTGGACCGGTTGTAGTAGTATTTATTGACGACATCCCGGTCTACTCTAAGACTAAGGAAGAACATGCCGAACATCGAGGCTCGTGCTTTGCATTCTACGAGAAAAACAATTGTACGCGAAACTATCCAAATGTGAATTCGGTTGGAACGAGTGGCATTCTTAGGGCATGTTGTTTCGAAAGACGGTGTATCCGTTGACCCGAGCAAAATAGAGCGGTGGCGAAATGGCCAACCCCTAAGAATGTTGCGAAATTCGAAGCTTCTTGGGTTTGGCGGGATATTACCGAAGGTTTGTAAAAGACTTCTCCAAGATTGCTAGGCCGATGACCGCTTTGATGAAGAAAGAAAACCGGTTTAAGTGGGATGAAAAATGTGAGGAGGCATTCCAACCGCTTAAGGTACGGTTGACTACGGCTCATCTTAGCATTACCCGAGGGTAATGAGGACATTGAGGTTTATACGGACGCGTCAAAGAATGGCCTGGGGTGCGTACTGATGCAACGGAGGTGAGTGATTGCGTATGCATCGAGACAACTCAAACCGTATGAGAGTAACTATCCAACTCGCTGACTTGGAGTTGGCGGCGGTGGTCTTCGCATTAAAGATTTGGCGGCACTATCTCGTATGGGATAACCTTTAAGGTGTTTTCAGATCACAAGAGTCTGAAGTACATATTTACACAGAAGGAGCTCAATATGCGTCAGAGGCGTTGGTTGGAGTTGATTAAAGATTACGACATGGAAATTCAATACCACGAAGGGAAGGCCAATGTAGTGGCGGATGCCTTGAGTCGGAAGTCGATTCATTCCTTGTGTGAGAGAGTCGCGCGAGATGAGGTTGCGAGAAGAGTTAGACCGTATGGATATATGTGTCATCCGAGAAGGTGGAGATAAGAGGGACTTCGTCTTGCAACCCGAATTGTATGATGAAATCCGGGTGAGACAAGCGGGTGATAAGGTAATCGAAGCAAAGAGGGCTAAGATTGGTACGGATGCGCGAGTTGATTTTACTTTACACGAGGATGGTGGCGTTCGGTTCAAGGGTCGGTGGTGTGTACCGGCCGACGAGGAACTCAAGAGGCGGATTTTGAGTGAAGCTCATAGTGCGCCTTATTCGTTCATCCGGGAGGAGACAAACCGTATAAAGATCTCAAGAAAACCTTTTGGTGGCCCAATATGAAACGCGAAGTAGCGAGTTTGTGTCGAAGTGCTTGACTTGTCGAAGGTAAAGATCGAACATCGACGGCCGCGGGGTATGCTTCGGCCGTTGGAAGTGCCGGTTTGGAAGTGGGATTCCATCTCCATGGATTTTGTATGCGGATTACCGAGGAGCCCTAAAGGGAATAATATGATTTGGGTCGTTGTGGATAGGCCGACTAAAGCGGCGCACTTCATTCCGATGAAAGACACTTGGAGTAAGACGGAGTTGGCTATGGCATACCGGAGAAATATTGTGAGACTACATGGTATACCCAACAGCATTGTGTCAGATAGAGATGCGAGATTTATATCTCGGTTTTGGCAAGAACTACAGGCAGCCTTGGGAACGGAACTGCGAATGAGTACGGCTTTTCACCCTGCTACCGATGGTCGACGGAGAGGACCATACAAACGTTGGAAGACATGCTGAGGGCATGTGTGTTAGAACTCCAAGGCTCTTGGGAGGAAAAGCTCGATCTTATCGAATTTTCATACAACAACGACTACCATGCCGCATTAAGATGGCACCTTTTGAGGCACTTTATGGTAGGAAGTGCAAGAGTCCGGTTTGTTGGGACGATTCGTCCGAGGCGATGATTTTGGGACCACGGATGATCGAAGATACGGTCAAGCGGTACGGACAATCCGAGAAAAGATGAGGGCTGCCCAAGATAGACGAAGAGTTATGCAGACTTACGCCGCCGGGATATTGAGTTCGCCGTGGGCGATAAGGTACTACTACGAGTATCACCAACCAAAGGAGTAATGCGTTTTGGCAAGAAAGGGAAGTTGAGTCCCAAGTACGTGGGGCCTTATGAGATCTTGGACCGCGTAGGTGAAGTAGCATATCGACTAGCCTTGCCACCGGCGTTGGATAAGGTGCATAACGTGTTCCATGTATCTCAATCGCGCAAGTACGTGAGTGATCCTTCTCACGTGATTGAACCGGAGGTAGTTGAGCTAGACCGATCCTTGACTTACGAGGAGGTACCGGTGCGGATATTAGATACTAAGGTACGGAAAACAAGGGGACGTGAGGTTAGCATCGTCAAGGTCTTATGGTCTAACCATGCCACCGAGGAGGCGACATGGGAGGCTGAGGGTGCTATGCGACAGAAGTACCCGCATTTGTTCTCTTAAGGTAAGTCAATTTTTTTTTTCAATCCTTGTACGTAGAATCCTTTCCTTACCTTCGGGGACGAAGGCTGTTTTTAAGGGGGGTGGAACAACGTCCGGTACGAACCCGAACTTCGAGGACGAAGTTTTGTCTTAAGGGGGGGAGGATGTAATATCCCGGAATTTTGACCTCCTAATTAATTAGTATGAGATTAAATTATTTTGGAAATTATGTGATTTTTTTAATTAAATGGAAGGATTAGTTAATAATTAAAAAGGATTTTAATTATTTTGTGCAATTAAAAGGGCAATTAAAAAGGGACTTTCTTTTTATTCTTCTTTTCCTTCCTTATTTCTCCAAAAAAAAAAAAAAAAGGTGAAACCCTAAGACCCCCACCCCTTGCCGCCGAGTTCTTGTGAGGGAGAGGGAGAGTAAAACTTCTTCTTGGTGTTGAAGAATTCGTCGTCGTCGTCGTCGTCGTTGATTCAGGTTTCATAGAGGAACGATTCTAACTTGTTAGCAAAGGCTTTCAAGGAGTACAATAGTACCGGTAAGAATATTTCTATGGATTGCGTTTACGTTTGTTCGTCATGAGTTAGATAATATTTTGGGGCTGGAAATTTAAACTTGGTATAGGGTTATGTTTGAAAGAGTGTTTTGGGATGCTAAACATCCATAGTAGTGTGTCTTGCTTTGGTTTAAAGGCCATGGATGTTATTGTACTCTTAGATGAAGAAATTCTCGTGTTTTGTGTGTTGTTTTGCCGGTTTTGGTTTGGAAACGTTTTGGAAATCGTGTTGAGGGTTTTAGGGTTTTGATTGAAACCCGGGTCGGACGGGCGTCGATTCGTGTGGACGGGCGTCCGCCTTGGTTTCGGTTCGGACGGGCGTCGGGTTACCCGGACGGGCGTCGAAGGCCGTTTTTGATACGGGATGTAAATTTACTTTAGTGGACGGGCGTCCAAGCATAATGGACGGGCGTCCAGGTGTAAAAACTGGATTCAGGATGTAACAGGTCCTTTTGGACGGGCGTTCGGTTATCCAAACGGGCGTCCAACCCTTTTAAACGGGCGTCCAGCTTAAGTATCCTTATTTCTGTGTTAGTTGTCGTTAAATCTTATTAACATGCTTTGTGAGTTGGGTTTTGATGGTGTTATCATTGTGGAACCTGATTTTTGAGGCATTGAATGTTCGTAGACCCGTAGTGGTTGGGCCCGGATAGGGTAGCTACCGAAGCCGGGTATCCGGGAGTGGAATTGCCTTACGACTTTAATGACCTTCCGTATTTGGGGAGTTGCGGACGGATGTAATGTTGGGCCGGACGGGGTATCTCCGAATCCGATAACCCGGGAGAGGAAATCCTTGCACCCCAAGACGTGTGGACCATTTTAATAATGGTACCATTGGATGACCTTTAGGAATGTGCACATTCGGGACATTTAGGTATAGATGGATTGTGGTGTTTCATATCTTCTATGGAATGGTCGTATCAGTTATAGTTTGGTCGTAATTGCTATATGATGGTTGATGCCTGTAGAGAAGTTTCCTTAAATTGTTGTTAACTTTCGTTCTACGTACATTAGATTTATTCTTACTCAACTTCATAGTTGACGGTTTTACTTTTGTTTAACCCCGCTATGATCCATTTATGGGGAGCGGACTCTTAGCGAGGTATTTTTTCTTGGATGTTTGATGATTGCGGGGGCGTCGCGGGGTATCGAGAGCCACGTAGTCGCCGTCTTACTTTTCCACTTTCTGGATTTCCGGCACTTTAAGATTTTATTGACGTTTCCACATATTTTCATTTTCTTTCAAGAAATTGTAATTTCCTTGACCCTTTTAATAATAAATGGTGGATGTTTATTTTTTTTCTTCTGTTGTGGAATGTTGAGTATTACTGCTGCGACTGTGTGTCGTGAAGTGACGTTTCGGTGACCGATTCCGGCGGCCGACGTGATTGGAAACCGGGGTGTTACAAACATACCCAATTTAGACACCCCCCACACTTAAATCACATTATGTCCTCAGAATGTGCAAATAAAAGAAAAGAATACTTAGTTTGGTTGTCAAAACGATTGTCGGGTCATAGGTTGGCGGAGGTCGGGCCGTAGCATGAACGTACCGCCGCAACTCATATCACGAACGGACAACACTAAAGGAATAGGCGGCAACAACCGCTCAACGTATCGCAACACTCGACATAGCATATAATCTCGGGGGACAAGGGGTATATGAGTAAACATGAATGCACACAGAAATGGGCAAATAAAGCATTCACAAATAGGACAGGGATAACCAACACACAAATCACCAAGGTTTTATTCCTAATAACCTAAAAACTTAACTAAAAAGAAATACTTAAAAGACTAGGCTGCCTCCTAGTAGCGCTTCTTTTATGTCATTAGCTTGACAGAGTAAACCAAGTCAACCTGGATCAGGCCACTTGGGTTTAAGGCTAACCACTTCTCTGTCAGACTCAGAATGACTAGAACGGAAATGGTTTTCGCCACAACAACAAGTCAAGTGCGCGAGTAAATCATGAAATTTTTCTCTCCAGACAACACTGACTCTTTTCTTCTTGTTCTTGTTTCTCAGATTCGGCTGAGGTATGCTAACATGCTCAGGAGCATCGATAGAAGGATCTGCAAGGATAGGGGTAATAATGTCATCATCTACCCCAAAGAAGTAGGATGGAATCTCTTCACAAATAAACGACTCAACCGTTTCATTTCTCTTTTGAAAGTATAGTACTTCAGGCTTTTCCTTAGGTTGCCCAAAGTACTTCTTAATCCTGTGACCATTGACTTTGAACGGTTGATCGCCGTACCCTTTCAACGTAATGGCTCCACCGGGATGAACATCAAGAATCTCAAAGGGGCCAGACCATCTAGATTTAAGCTTACCAGCAAAAAGATGGAGCCTGGTGTTATACAGCAAAGCCATGTCTCCCACTTTGAATTCCCGATCTTTAATCTTAGCATCGTGGAGTGCCTTCGTTCTTTCCTTGCTCAACTTGGCGTTCTCGTAGGCCTTGAGTCTGAATTCATCGAGCTCATGTAGTTGCAGTAATCTTTTCTCCCCACAGAGTTGGCTATCGAAGTTTAAGAATTTAATAGCCCGGTAAGCTCTGTGCTCCAGCTCGACTGGTAGATGGCAAGCCTTCCCATAAACCATTTGGAATGGTGACGTACCCATAGGGGTCTTGAACGCGGTGCGATAAGCCCAAAGTGCGTCGTCCAACTTCAGACTCCAGTTGGATCTATTGGAATTCACCCTTTTTTCCAAAATCCGCTTTAGACTTCTGTTGCTCACTTCGACTTGGCCACTGGTTTGGGGGTGGTATGGTGTACCAATTCTATGCTTGACACCATATTTCTCAAGAATTTTATCCAGTGGTGCATTACAGAAATGCGAACCTTCATCACTGATAAGGGCTCTAGGACAGCCAAAACTAGTAAAGATATTCTTTTGCAAGAATTTCTTAACAACTTTGTGATCATTGGTTTGGGTGGCTATGGCCTCTACCCACTTGGAAACCTAGTCCACACAGACCAGAATATATTTGTTAGAGCATGATGATGGGAACGGTCCCATAAAATCAATGCCCCAGACGTCGAAAACTTCACATTCCAAGATAGGCCTCAAAGGCATCTCCATCCTACTACTGAGTCTCCCTACCCTTTGGCATCTATCACAGCCCTTGCAAAAGGCTTCAGCATCTTTAAACAGAGTAGGCCAGTAAAAACCAGCTTGAAGGATTTTTGTGACTGTCTTAGGTGCTCCGTAGTGGCCACCAGCGGGACCACTATGACATTGCTCCGAATATCCAATTGTTCATGCTCCGGAACGCACCTTCTAAGCAACCCGTCCTTGCAGACTTTAAACAGATAAGGATCCTCCCATACGAGATACTTTAAGTCGCCGAAAAATTTCTTCTTCTCCCGATACGTCATATCTTCTAAATGCCCACTTGCTAAGTAGTTAACGTAATCGGCATACCACTTTGCGCCTCAAAGTCTCTAGCTTCATCAATTGCTCGGTCGGAAAGTCAATGCCTATCTCCTTAGGGACTTCGCCACCCTCATTCACTAGGCGAGATAAGTGGTCGGCTACAACATTATCACTACCCTTCTTGTCCTTAATTTCAAGGTCAAATTCTGTAGTATCGAATCCATCCGAGTAACCTTGGTTTAGCGTACGCTTTGCCCATAAGGTAGCGTAGTCTTTGCGTGATCCGTCCACACCACCACTTTGGACCCTAAAAGATAACTTCGAATTTGTCAATAGCAAAAACGACTGCCAAGAATTCCTTCTCGGTAGTGGCGTAATTGTATTGAGCTGGGTTCAAAGTGCGGCTAGCATAGTAAATCGGCCTAAACTTTTTGTCAATTCTCTGCCCTAGAACTGTGCCCACTGCGTAGTTAGAGGCATCGCACATTAATTCAAAAGGTTTAGTCCAGTCGGGCGCGATTAAAATGGGGGCACTGGTTAGCTTATCCTTTAAGCTATTAAAAGCTTTCTTACACCCATCATCAAACAAGAACTCCACTTCCTCTTTCAGCAAGTTGGATAACGGCTTTGCTATCGTCGAAAAATCTTTAATGAAACGCCGATAGAAGCCCACATGTCCTAGAAATCCTCGTACCTCCTTCACTGTCTTCGGGTACGACATTCTCTCAATGGCTTCTACTTTAGCTTTATCCACCTGAATACCATCACTGGACACCTTGTGTCCCAAAACAATCCCTTCTTCGACTAGAAAATGGCATTTCTCCCAGTTAAGCACCAGATTTTTCTCAACACAACGTTGGAGTACCATATCTAGATTCTTTAAAATTTCATCAAAACTGTCGCCATAGACTGAGAAATCATCCATGAAGACCTCCATGCACTGCTCCACAAGTCCATCAAAAATGGCCAGCATGCATTGTTGAAACGTAGCCGGTGCATTACACAAACCGAAAGGCATTCTGCGGAACGCAAAAGTGCCCGATGGACATGTAAAAGTTGTCTTCTCTTGGTCATTAGGGTCGATGGCTATCTGGAAATAACCAGAATATCCATCGAGGAAACAATAATACTTATGACCACTCGGTCTTTCTAGAAGTTGGTCAATGAAGGGCGGGGGAAATGATCCTTAGCAGTGACTTCATTTAACCTGCGATAATCAATGCAAACTCTATAGCCGATCACAAGGTGTAAGGCAACTTCTTCCCCTTTTTCGTTCTTTTCCACTGTAATTCCTCCCTTCTTTGGCACAACTTGAGTAGGGCTGACCCACTCACTATCAGCTATGGCATAAATAATTCCCATGTCAAGCCATTTGATAATCTCCTTTTCGACAACCTCCTGCATGTGCGGATTCAGCCTCCTTTGAGGTTGTCTGACCTTTTTCGCTCCTTCCTCCGTTCGAATCTTATGCATGCACACGTCTAGGCTGATTCCTCTGATATCGCCCACCTGCCATCCGAACGCGAGGATATGTTTCTCAAGCACTTTAATTAATTCTGCTTCTTGCTCCGGCTCGAGTTTAGATGAGATGATCAAGGGCAACTTATCACCATCTTTAAGGAAGATGTATTTTAGGTGCTGCGGAAGTGGTTTCAACTCTAAGTCGGCGGTGGTAACGCTCGATACTAGATTTTAAGGGACCACTGTTTCCTTGTGAGCTTGGACCGGTTGACTGAAAAACACCTCATCTTCCTGAGGTGTAACCCCAGAAAGGTATTGAATGACATCATCTAGAGGAATCTTCCTGTCAGCTTCCGTTTTTTTCTTTATTATGCTTAACCATCTTCTTTAGTTCTTCTTCTTCAAGTTCTTCTGCAAGCTGCTCCCAATCATCCAAATCCCAATGAGCAGTTTCTCTCCAGAAATCTATTTCGTCCCAACTACCCATTAAAACTTCCTCCTCTGTCAGGTTAAAGTCTGCCTGGTTGAGCTCCTTCAAATCATTGCTGCTCATCCCTGGAATATCCCAAATTTTCCGTTCACTCATAGGCTCAGTATGCGCAAGTTGTTGAGTTATAACATCCAGGGCTCCTATCTCCGTGAGCTCTTCCTCAGGGTCGGATTCATCTCCATAAATTGCTTCAATGAATGAAATCTCCTGGCTCGAAGCTTCCGCAGAACTTTTTCCTTGCTCGAGGGTGACGGAGGTGTCCTCTACTCTCAGAGTGATTTGGCCAGTTTGGAAGTCAATGGTGGAGGCAGAAGTGTTTAAGAAAGGCCGGCCCAGAATCAGGGGCATCTCCTTGTCAGACTGGTAATCCAGTATGACCCAGTCAGTTGGAAAAACTAGGTGTTTAACATGGATAAGGACGTTGTTAACACAACCAGCTGCTAAACGGCTAGTTTGGTCCACTAACTGGAGAGAGATGGGACGCTCCTTTAGCCTTTTGTCCAGCCCGAGACTCTTGCAGACGTTCAATGGCATCACATTAACAGAGGCCCCTGAATCGCATAAGACATTGTGGAACGTGTGGCCTTCAATCGTACAGGAGATTGAAGGTCGTCCGAGGTCACCTCGCTTGATTGTGACGCTCTGTGAAACCGTTGAACACTCTTCTCTTAGCACTTCCTCTGCCATTTCCTTTAGCTTCTTTTTACTTCCACAGGCATCCTTAAGATACTTACAGCACTTAGGCATCTCGGTTAATACCTCGGCAAGTGGCATAGTCACCATAGTATCTCGAGCATCTTCCTCACTCCGTCATACTGTTTGTCAGAGTTTAGGATATACTCTCTTTTCTTTGCCGGATAAGGAAGGGTTTTCGAATGATTAATCATAGTTTGACTTTTAATGGCTTCGTCCTCCTTGTCCATCCATCTGACAAACTTCTCAGTTTTCTTTTTAGTCAAGGGTTCAGCTACCTGACTTCTCTTCTCAGCATCCTCATCACTATCCCCCGAAAAATCATCATCACTCAGCTCTTCCTCACTGTTTCTTTCTTTGGCATTTTTATCCTGTTTACCCCCTCCTGAACTTATGGCGTCAGGAGGGGCTACTCGTTTCCCGACATCTTTTCGGGTCCAGTTGTCTTACCGCTTCTGAGGGTGACTGCATTCAACTCCTCCTCTCCATACTCCCATTGAGGTGTGATGGCAGTGCAAGCATTGATATCTCGCCTTAGGGTTTTTATCTCGTATAACTCGGCGGTCTTCCTTGAGGTCTCGCTTGCTTGTTGATCACCATCCGACCAATCTGTCTCTCCATCGTTTTTTGACCGGTGGCTAGTGTTTTCACCATGTCTACTAGCTCATCGAATTTGTTCTGAGAGACATAGGTGGGCTGTTGATTTTGCGTTTGAGCCCAGTTACCTTGAGGTCTTTGGTTATTGGATGCACCAGGCGGTGTATAATAACTATTTCGCGGATTTCCCGAAAAGTTGCGGTTTTGAGTTTGACTCGATTGACCAGAATTTTGACTGAAGCCTCTGAAGGGTTGATTCTGGTTCTCCATGGTTTGTACTTCCTCATTCATCACATTCCCGGCCTGTATACCCGAGTGATTCACATCTGGCCCTTCTTGCTGCTTCATTTGTAGATTGGCCGGTTGCTTGTTCATTATTTCCATTTGAGCAACTAGCATCTTTGTCTCTCGAGTCACTTGCGGCGAGCCTCCTTTTTGCTTCCACCAACATGGGCCCTCTTTTGAGTAGCCCACATGTTATTCTTAGCTATTGTTTCGCTACCCTATGGCGGCATCATCTCCTCCTCCTAAAAACGATCCATGAGTCGTGGAATCTAGGTAATCTCTATTGGGTTGTGTAACACCCTGATAGAATAATTCTAGAAGTTCATGTCGAGTGTATCCATGGTTAGGGCATTTCCTCATTAACAGGTTCAACCGCTCCCAGGCCTTTCCCACACTCTCTCCTTCTAGTTGCTCGAAGGTAGCTATATCTCTTTTACGGTCCATTATCATTCCAGGTGAAACGAATTTCAGAGCAAAGGCTCTTTTAACATCAGCCCAGTTATTAAGAGAATGATGGGGTAAGGACTTAAACCATCGATTTGCTTCACCCCTCAAAGAAAACGGGAAAAGTTTCAATTTAACGACTTCTGAAGGAACGCCAGGGTAGTGACCTGCTTCACAGATTTGCACGAAAGTAGACAAGAAATCATGTGGGTCTTCTGCAGCAGTGCCATGGAATGAACTATTTTGGACCATCCCCACAACTCCATTCTTAAGATCAAAATGCAGTCCTCCCATCTCTGGAGGCCGAATTAGTCTATGCCCTTCCAAGAAGTCTTGATCAAGATATGGCGCATAAGGGTCTTGTTGCACAACATTTGCACCCGCCCGGGGCCTTGTCATTCTTGCGTTGAACATTCCGAGGTTGTTGCTTTGCATCCGCTTTGTATCCGGCTTGCTTCGTTGTTGGTTCCGCAACATTTGCATCGAATTTGGTTTAATTGAGCGGGATCTTGGTTATTATTCCCTTGGTTCTCCGGTTCGTCATCACTAGAACCGTGTTCGCTCATCTTGTCGAACTTTGAAATAATCTTCTTCGACAATGTCTCGCTCGGTTCGGGGTTAAAGATAAGATTTCCTTTCTTACTCCTGGTTTGCATAAACCGAGAGAAGCGAAACGAGGAAGAAATCAACCTTAGGGTTGATGAGAGGGGAATGTAGAGAAGATTAGAGGGTTTAGAGGGTTAGAAAGAGAGAAGAGAGAGAAGAGACTGAAAAGTGAAATTTTCAGAGACTGAACTGGCGTTCAGTGTAAGTGGACGCTAGTTCAGAGAGGATTCAGGAAGTGAACGCTCGTTCAGAGCACTAAACTGGCGTTCAGAAGACAGATGGGGGCAGACGGGCGTTCAGTATGGGTGAACGCTCGTTCAGAAGGTTTTTATATTTTATATTTTTTATTTATTTATTATTTTTTTTTTTCGAATTTAGAAAAAGATCTAGAAACAGAAACAAGAAAAGAAACCTACCTACGAAAAATTTAAAACAGAAAAGGCACTCAGACGGTAAAAAAAACGTGTTGAAATCAGCTAGGGTCAAAATGGAGGGGAAAATAGTGGATTTTGACCTCGAAAACGGCACTGAACAGCCTACGGAGTTCACCACGTCGTCGGCGTCGGAACGAGCTTTCCGAATTGGGGCCCTGCGCGCCAAACGGACACTCGAGCCGAAAGTTATGGTCAAAATACTACCGCGTGCTAAAAGCGATCCCTTTTGACACAGAAAACTGTCCTACGTAGAATCCGACAACCGTTACCGACTCCCCGGCAACGGCGCCAAAAACTTGTTCGGTAAAAATGAGTTTTACAATTTATAACCGAAACACCCCAAGTATAAGGTTCGTAGTATAGGATGTTAACGGGTCGTCCTAAGGGAGTGGAATGTTTATCGGATCAAAGTGCAATAATTAAGTCGATTATGTCACGACTATTAACTAAAACTAAGGTCTATACTAACTATAATATAAAAAGCGATGAGTAAAACTAGACTAAAACAGGAAACAGGAAAATTCGACTATGGACGGGCGTTCACTTATGTGGACGGGCGTCCGGTAACACGCTGGAAACAGAAAATATGCAGAAAAACAGTATGTAAAAACTAGGGTTTTAAAAAAAAAACAACTAAACGAAGCAATCAAAGTCGATACGAATGATTTGGTTTATCAAATAATTAAAAGGAACGGCAAGGCAACGGGAATCCACCAATCAACCAACCCAACCCCAACTAGATGGCAAGTTAAAGATACGATTTTTAGTAATGATCTATCACGAATTCGATAAAATTTCCTTAAACGAATTCTAGGGTTTTGTTATCTTTTTCAAGCAAAACTAAACGGCATGCAAAACAAGATCATTAGATCGTCTCCAAAACTCTACTCAATTAATCATAAATGATCTCTCGATTTACAACTAATTGCATCAATTGAAATAAACCAAAGCTTGAACAATATTCTCATATAAATTCAATCAAAAAGATAGTTTCATCAATCTCTCAATTCAAATAAACATAAACAATATAACAATATCCAATTGATGAAAAATCATAAATCTAACTCACTAAAGATGTAGCTAAAAATCCTCTAGTTGGTGTGGTTGTTGATTGGTTTCCTCCGTTGTCCCACCGCAAGATGCTTAGCCTTCAATCATCTTCGAACTCCCAAGCAAGATTGAAAGAAAGAAACTCATATTTTTATTTGATGTGGTGCTTTTTCTGTGTGTTCTTTTCTGCTCGAATGGTGCTGCTTATATAGGAGTTTCGCCGACATAAGGAAGGATCTAGAAAAACGCGTCGATTTTGCAGCTTCGGGGCTCGGTCAACCGACTTAAGACACTCGGTCGACCGAATAGCATGGCTCGGTCGACCGAGCCTACCTATTCACGCGTTTTCACACTGCTGCTTCGTATACCGTGTTCCCCACTTCACTCTTTCGATCGATCGATTTATCCTCTCTTCAATGCTCCGATTTTCTTCTTTATTTTGAAATCACTTGATTGAATGAGATTAATCTTCTCCATTAATGATATCCCCATGCATATCTTTTAATTTTCTGCAAGATTGTTGTTACACCAAGTCATCGAATAATAATAATAATAAAAATGTGTAATAATAATAACAATTAAACTTAATATTTCCTCATAATTAAATTATAACCCCTCAATAACCATTATAGGAATTTAACGGTTAAAAAAAGCTTTTCTCATTTATTTCCCTTAAAAATAAGGTAAATTGTTTAGGGATTAAGCCCGAAAATATAGTAAAATATACCCTAAATAGTAGTTGATGACGCTTAAAATGATACATCTCACGGCATCAACATTTCACTCATTCTAAGCTAAAATTAATTGTTTTCGGCCATTATATGAACTATTTGTGTTGAATGATCTATGTCGGGTTCAGGAGTCGAGTATTTGGTATTTACGATTATTATTCCCAGAATTAGTTTATTTCGTGTATTATTTGACCACTTTCAGGAAACGAGATTTGGGCCAAGTGATGAGACGGATTCTTGAGAGGACTGGATAAAAGGATTAGGCCTAGGGCTTTCCAGAACCTTCCAAGCTAAGTCAGCAAAGAGAAAATTACAATTTTCCCTCGTAATAGCGAAGACCACCGCCATAAATTCGATCATCCTATAAGCTTCGGGAAACAAATTTTCTTGGACGAGGGGTAGTTTTTAGGCTAGCTAAGTCAGTGTATTCAGCTATAAATAAGAGGCACCAACCTCAGTTGTAAAGGGTGATATTAAGTACAATTTTCTTAAGACAGATATACTATGCAATAAAAGTCTTTATTTTCTATGAGTTCTGGTCAAGAATCTGACGGATTCGCCTTCTAGGGAGAGTTCTATGGAGGATCTATGCTCGGCATCGATGGTATGATTTTCCGGATTTTTCTAGATGTAGATCTATTGTTTTCCTTTGTGATTAATATGGTTTGATTGTTATTATTAGTTTTGCTATGTAGTAGTTAGTTTATTTACCCCATATGTGTATAGATCTGAATCGTTGGTGAAGAAATCATGAACCAGTGGTTTCATTCTTCAGATCTGCGATGGCCTTTATCGTTAGATTTGAATACCCAGTAAATCCTAATTCATGATAATCGGCGCCAGCTACGTCTGATCGACAAATTTAATTTACATGTTTTTAGCCTGATCAACTATTTGCATGTTTTTGTAAATTAGCATGGACTTACAAGGTGAAGTGTTAATTAGTAAATAGTCTTGATCGATCTTTAGGAATGTGTCAGTCATTCCACGATGGCTGCTTAGGGATGTTCTCGGTCTTGAGCCGGCTATCGCTAGATATTATTGCATATGGATTAATACGACCAATGAAAGAGTTTAATTGCATATAGGCACTTACTGTTTGTCCAATGGAAGTAGCGTAATTTTAGGGGTTAGTACCCGTAGCTGTTAAAGATCTAAAATTCACCATGGGGTAGATCAATGCATAGATAGGGGAAATAAGTAATAACTCATAGTTATAACTAATACATTTGAAACTCATAGATTTGCGTTTGTGTTTGCTCCTGTGCATCATTGTCACCACTGCACCATTGTTGGTCGTTGACCGTTGTAATTGTTCTCAATCTTGATTAATTCGTGTCTTACGATTCTCTGTGGATTCGATTCTTGCTATACCGTTCACTATACTGATGACGCTTAAAATGATACACCTTACGGCATCAACATTTCACCCATTCTAAGCTAAAATTAGTTGTTTTCGAGCACTTGTGTGAACCCTTTGAGTCAAATGTCATATGTCGGGTTCAAGAGTCCAGTATTTTGCATTTCGTGTTATTATTCCCAGAATTGATATTATTTTGTGTGTTATTGGACTATTTTCAGGTATCAAGATTTGGGCTAAGTGTTGAGACGGACTTTGATCGACAGATTTAATTTACATGTTAGTAGTCTGATCAACTATTTGCATGTTATCGTAAATTAGCATGAAGGACTTACAACGTAAAGTGGTAATTAGGACATGGTCTTGATCGATCCTTAGGAACATGCCAGTCAATCCATGATGGCTGATTAGGGGGGTCCTCAGCCTTGAGTCGGCTATTCCTACATCTTATTACGTGTGAATTAATACAACCAACAAAGGAGGTTAATTGCACATAGGCACCTATTGTCCGTCCCATGGAAGTAGCGTAATATTAGGGGATAGGACCTGTAGCTGTTAAAGATTTAAAATTCACCACGTGGTAGATCAATTCATAGATTGGGGAAAACAACTAATAACTCATAGTTAGAACTCATACATTGAAACTCATAGTATTGTGTTGAATATATGATCTTGTGATTGATTGTTACCATTATTCTTCCGAACCATTGTTGGTCATTGACCATTGTAATTGTTTTCAATCTTGATTAATTTGTGTCTTAAGAGTCTCTGTGGATTCGACCCTTGATATGCCATTTACTATACTGCGATACATCTAGTACTATTTCTAGTAATTCATGATTGCACCTCGCGCGACATCATGGTTTTTTTGGCACCGTTGCTGGGGACTCGTGTCTAAAATACTTGTTAATTTAAAATTTTGTATATATATTTTCATTCCTGTAAATTATTTCATTTTCTGTTTATTGAGTCCGTTTTGCAGTCTGTAATTATTTGAGTCGTAATAGTGCCTATTATGTTATTCTAGAAATTCACCAAAATTGTGAGAAGCCCTACCGCAATTGCGAGCTCTTCCAGAATTTACAAGATCATTTCTTTTCGGTCAGAGTCGTGTCAGTATTCAGAGTCTGTATATTTTTTAGTCTTCCAGACGAGTGTAACAGCCGCCGAGGCAAGTAACTAACTTTTTCTTTCTTTTGTGTCATTGCAGTATTCTACACGGAATGCAGCAGCCAAGATCGAGAGATTCATACCTGAAATAGAGAAGTTTTCTAAGAAGAAACTAAAGGAAGCTCGAGAAAGGACTGAAAGGTTGGCGGACGACGTGAGTTCGCACGGAGGAGATCAAAGTGAGAAAGAAGATGAGATACCAGATTTGGAGGATACTGACGAAATGATGGCATCTAGGAATGGAATAAATAGAAGAGATGGAGGGGTAGATGGAGAAAACGGTGCCAATGGAGGAAGAAATAGAGCAATGTAGATAGGAGAACATTACAGAGCTATGCTCTTCCAATGATTGAGCAATTTGTATCAACGATTGTTCAGCCAGAGAATGTGGCTGAGATTTTTCACCCGAAGCCTAATGTGATTCAAATGGTGACTAATTACACTACCTTTGACGGGATGACAAATGAAGATCCAAGTGTGCATGTCAGCCACTTTCTGGAGATAATCAGCACGGTAAGGCCAGCAGGAGTACCAGAGGATAATATCAAGCTGAAGATGTTTCCTTTCACATGAAAAGATAAAGCGAAGCAATGGCTTTTGTCTCTAACAACAGGTTCTCCTGCAGAAATTCATGAATAAGTACTGTCCACCTAGGAAGTCACTTCAAATGAGGCAAGAGATTATGAATTTCAAGCAGAAACCGACTGAAATGTTTGAAGAGGCTTGGGATAGATTCAAGGAAGCACAACAG
Organism: Gentiana straminea; assembly: GCA_036785695.1. NCBI lineage: Eukaryota > Viridiplantae > Streptophyta > Magnoliopsida > Gentianales > Gentianaceae > Gentiana > Gentiana straminea. The sequence goes on along the minus strand of JAVUPR010000113.1, from coordinate 12,112,466 downwards.
AGATGCCAACATCATGACATCACTTTGCTAGTGAGGATGCATGATTTTTACCATGGGTTGTAGCCAAGTGAGAAGATGAGAGTAGATGTGTCAAGAAATGGGAGTTTTGTGTTGTTGTCACCTGATGAGGCAGTAGAAAAATTGGAAAAGATAGCTGTTAAAAGTCACTGGGGAACACATGAAGTTGAAACCGCAAGATTAGCTGAAGGCGTATTTGGAGAGGGTACCTCTCAGTAGATCTTATACTAGCTGTTAGTGATGAATGAGAAGATGAATGGCATGCAAGACCGCATTGCCAAAGTGGAGAAAGTTCAAGGAGTAGAAGCAACCAACACCGTGGACGTGAATTACTTAAGAAGGCAATGAAATCCTTTTGGGGGCGGATATCGCCCAGGTTCTCACGACATTCGTGGTTTCATATAAAGTGATCTTAATGGTGGCGAGAGACCAAAGCAAACTGGTGGTTTCATTCCTCAATCAAATAGTTCTGGTGGTTGGGAAGCAACTATGGACAAGATGAGATGAATCGTGACCAATATGGTCAATCAACTGACTAAGTCCATGAGCAAGCTTAGCGCTAATTTCACGTAGTATTGTCAGAAAAATGATGCAAGACTGACAAAAGAAGAAGCTTTAGTGCCGAATTTGTCGCACCAAGTGGGACAAATAGCCGAATAGGTGTCAGCACATCCTCCGGGATGATTGCCAAGTAATACCGAGATGAATCTGAAGGACGTGAATACAATTATGAAAAGAAGCAAAAAGTAATTACCTGGACCGGTCATGCCAGATATCCAGAAGAAGCAGAGAGAAATCAGAGTTTGAATGCAGCAGAATCATGAGATACAGGGGAGCCTCAATTGCGAGATGGTAGCCCCGTAATTGCGAGTATCTGTGGATTCAGCAGACGATCAGGGAAAGCAACAGCAGACAACTGGTAAGTCTTCGAGACCTATAACTATTAATCTTGCATCTTTGCCCAATCCCTTCGTAAATCTAAACTGAATCATGATGATAATCATTATAAAAAGTTTATAGAAATGTTTAAGAAGTTGCAAGTTAACATCCCCTTAGTAGAAGCTCTGGCAGGAATGCCAGAGTTTGCCAAATTTCTGAAGGAAGCTGTCTCTACTAAGAGGAAGATGTTGGATCTTGAGACTATTTTCTTCACAGAGGAATGCTCAAAAGTTTTGCAACGCAAACAACCACTTAAGTGAAAAGATCCTGGGAGCTTCATCATACCTTGTACAAATGGAGGAGTATGCCTGAACAAATCCTTATGCGATTTTGGAGCCAGTGTCAATCTGATGCCACTGTCTATTTTCCATAAGCTTTAGTTGGCAGACAGATCTATGAAGCAACCTTGTGTATTGTGGAGGACGTTCTGGTGAAAGTTGATAAGTTTGTGCTTCTTGTAGACTTTGTGGGGTTGGACAAGGAAGCCAATAGTGATATGTCAGTTATCCTAGGAAGACCTTTCCTGGAGTTTAGTAGGAACTTGATAAATTTCCATAAAAGAGAACTGATAGTGAGAGTGAATGAAGATAGTGTCGTCTTCAATGTGCTGAAGACAATGGGTAATGCTAATTATGAAGGAGAAGCATGCTACATGCTATATGCCATTGATGATCTTGTCTTAAAATTCCAACAGCAAGTGGCACTTGACCATGAAGTAGTAAAGACTTTGCTTTTGATAGAAGAAGAAAGTGATGAGGAACATGGCCCGGATACAGTGAAGGTCAAGTACTAGAAGCAGAGCCTGTATACTCTGTGGATATAGTTCTTTGATCTATAATTGACTGGTAAGTTATTGAAATCATCGTCTGAGGAGCCATCAAAGAATTTAACGTTGAAACCTTTGCCATCTCACATGAAGTACGTGTTGTTACAAGATGATACTCTCCCCCTTATAATTTCATCGTCATTATCACCCTTAGAGGAGGAGAAACTGTTGAGAGTACTGAGGGGGAATAAGGGAGCCTTTGAGTGGACCATTGTAGATATTCGAGGGATAAGCCCCTCAGTGTATATTTATAAGATCTCTATAGATCTGGAGAAGAAAGTAGTGGCTCAACCACAGAGAAGGTTGACGCCTCAATTGAAGGATGTAGTGAAAGAAGAGATAATCAAGATGTTAGAAATGAGAATCATTTTCCCAATTACAGATAGTGAGTGGGTGAACCCAATTCATGTGGTGCCCAAGAAAGGAGGATTCACTATACAACCAAATGAATTCTATGCGTTGATCCCTGTGAGGTTGATTACTGGACGTCGAGTTTGCATTGACTTTAGGAAACTAAACGATTCAAATCGTAAAGATCATTTTACCCTACCATTTATTGATAAGATGTTAGAGATATTGAGCGGTCATGCTTTTCATTGTTTTCTAGATGGTAACTATGGTTATTACCAGATACACACTGCCCTTGAGGACCGCGAGAAGACTACCTTCACATGTCTCTATGGAACATTCGCTTATAACCGCATGCCCTTTGGACTCTACAATGCACTAGAAACATTCCAAATGTGTGTGATGTCACTTTTTGCAGACATGGTGGAAGATTTTTAGGAGATTTTTATGGATGATTTTTCAGTCTTTGGAGATAATTATGATGAGTGCTTGGATAATTTGAGTAAGGTGCTTAAACGATGTGAAGAAACCAATCTTGTGCTTAATTGGGAGAAGTGCCATTTTATGGTCACTGAAGGAATTGTGTTGGGTCACAAGATATCAAAGAAAGGAATGGAAGTGGATAAGGCGAAAATTGAGGTCATTGAGAACTTACAACCTCTGTTGGACTTATTTCTATGTTTTGATGATGAGTGCCAGACTAGCTGTTATAGTGCAAAGGCAAAAAGATGTCTAGATCAAATGTATAGGTTTATTAGAGTTTGATTTATAAATAGGTTTGATCAAACAAGCACTGTAATGGTCAGCTGATTCATATCAGCAGACTGGTCAATATCAGTAGGGTAGTTAGGTCAGTAGACTTTTCGGAACCTGCTGAAGACTGAAGGCTGAGGGCTCAAACTCAGTTACAGAAGGCTAAGGGATCAAACTTAGTAATTAAAGTCAAGGGTATGGAATCAGAAATTAGGCAAGTCTGTGATGACCTAAACTGATTACATATACATTGTGTACAAGGTCTAAGTTCTATAAGTTGGATGATGTTTGGAACTTGGTTATATTTAAAAAGGTGTAATCTAACTTCACAAGTAAAAGTTAGATAAAAGAAATCAGCTGCATTATATTTTACACACGAAAGAACCGTCATTTAGCGAGACGATAGGTATTACGACGAGACGATGAACCTGCTGATAATATACCTCGGTTAATTCAAGATTACATTTGAAGATTACATGGAAAATGACAGCTAACAACCTCTGACTTATCAAACAAATCAGTGGTTAAGATTAAAAGAATGTTGGGATGATTCAGATTTTTATCCAATGGTTATAAGTCAAAGGGTGGATGCGGATCGCACTTTGTCAAAAGGAATTCGACAAAGTGTCAGTCCTATGAATAGTGACAGAAAGCAAATCAGATGGGACAAAAAACAGGAACGGTTACATTTGAATTTCAAATACAAGTCACATGCAATCCTACCTATAAATAGAGGATTTCCAACTCAGAAAAATGAGGATGATTGATGAACTTTAAGAGAAAATATAAGAGACTCTTCTGAGCTGAAAAACACCCTGCAGAACCTGCTGAACTTAAAGCTACTGATCCAGAAAGATTCTTAAAGTGTATTCTGTATTCAAGCTACATCAAGTATACACACTTGGAGACTGCAAGCCGCCGATTATATCATCCTAATCAAGTCGCCGCAACCGAATCATTTATTTGATTCAATCTTTATTTTATAAAGAACCTGCTGAAGACAAGAAGCACGCTTGTGTGAAAGACTTGTTGTTTGTGGTGGAGCTGGTGAAGAGGCAATCCTACCCTTCAAGGACTAGTGGAAGACTCAGGAGCATCAATCCTACCTGTACCCAGTTTTCAGTTTGTGAATCCATAGTCATTGGTGAAGGAGAAGCAACCTTAGGAATCTTTGTAACAGCAACATCAAAGATCTCTAGTGAATTACCTCCAACATCACAGGAGAAGAGTGGACCGACAGGATTACACCACCCGGAACCACTATAAAATCTCGCCTACTTACTTTCGCATTTACATTCTCGCACTTAGTTTATTATACACATCAATCTACTGAATCTAGCAACTGAAATCACACACATACACTACTGAGTATCTAATACTTAGTATCATATTTTACAACAAGTAATAAAGTTTAATTTTGATATAATTCCGCTGCAAAAATTCGGTAAACAAAACTGTCGGTAGACTACGTTTATCGACGGGCTACGAGGTATCATCGACATCGAAGTATCGAGGCGGCTGCGAAGTTGTTGAATTTGTTAACTCCAAAAGTTTTAAGTGTTAAGTTTATTCACCCCCTCTAAACTTAACCAAAGCCTTTTCAAGGGACCAACAATTGGTATCGGAGCAATGCTTCTGTTATGAAGAAATCCTACTTGTTGTGCTTGTGAAATTACTTTGAAATTTTTTCAAGTCACTGATTTTCAAGAACTTGCATCATGGATAACACCCAGTATGCTAGAACTATGCTGATGTGTTCCTAGATAAATTTGATGAATATAAACGTCGAATGCAGGCATACCTTGCTGCAACTCATGATGAGATGATGGATGTACTAACTGATGGACCACTGGAGATTACCAAGGCAAGAATAAAGTGGGTGATACTACAGAGTACATTCCAAAACCAAAAAGAGAATGGAATGCAGAAGACAGAAAAAGAGCAAACCTCAACAATATTGCTATTGACATCATTTATAGAACCTTGGATAGCAATATGTACATGAAGGTTAAAGATTGCAAAACTGCAAAGGAACTTTGGGACAAGATACAGTTGATCTGTGAAGGTACTGATGCAATAAAGAAGAACAAAATCAGTGTGGTCAAAAAGAGGTTTCAAAAGTTCAAGATGCTACCAAATGAAACCATTGAACAAATGGAATCAAGATTTAATGCCATCCTGGATGAACTTACCCTGCTGAGTGTAAGTTATTCAAAAGAAGAAATAAACACAAAAATATTGGAAGCTCTACCTGCAAAAGATGTTTGGAAAATGAAGGTGATTGCAATAGAAGAAATGAGAAAGTTGCATAAAGAAGACACCTTCAAGTTGTTTTTAGATCTTAAGGCCTATGAATTTAGCAAAATGCTTGTACCTGAGACTGAAAAAGAAGAGCCAAAGACCACTGCATTGGCTGCTTCACATCAAGAAGAAACATCAGGAGGACAAGATGATTTGTTGGATGAGATGCAGGAGCAGATTGCCCTACTGAGCAAGAAAATCAGGATGATGAAGACTGGAAAGGCCCCTTCAAGAAATTTCACAAAGAGGCCTACTAAAGGAAGAAAGAAGAACCAAAGAAAGATAGTGACTATCTGTGCTTTCACTGCAAGAAACCAGGACACTTCAAACCTGACTGTCCTGAGTTAAAACAAAGTAAGGAACCTGATTATCTTTGCTTCAACTGCAAGAAGCCTGGACACTTTAGACCTGATTGTCCAGACCTACAGAAGACCAGGAGTCAACAAAGAAGACATGGCAAGAAAGCTATGGTTGCTGAAGATGAATCATGGTATGAAGTGGAATCTGAAAAGGGAAATGAATCAGATGACACAGCATTGGTTGCTGATATGGAAGATTATGTTTTGATGGCTAATATGGATGAAACTGAGGAGGTATACAATACTGTATCAATAAACACTCCTGCTGGAAGTGATTGTGAATCAACTTGTGGTTCAAATCCTAGAAATTCTAACAATGAGGAGACTTTGGATGCTATCCTTAATCAACTGAGGAAAATACAATCTGGTTATGAGATTGTGAAGGCTGAAAAAGAAGCTCTTCAGCTGGAAGTTGAAAGATTAAATGCTGAATTAAGAATTCTTAAAGGCAAAGAAAAGGAGGTCGGACGAGATCGCATAAGCCCGATGTACAATCGAGTCGCCGAGTCCGTCGAACCATCTTGTTCATCTACCGCATAAAAATCGGAAAGCCTTATGGTGATAGAACAGGGCTTGGATTTGGAACTCAACAATCTAACAAGAGTGGATCCAGTAAGGCTACTGAACCTAGTACCAGAATTGGTCCTAAGTTTGTACCTGCACTAGATCCAACTCCAAGTAAGGTTGCTGAGGCAGTAAGGCCTACTGAGAATGCTTCAAAGAAGCAAAACAGTAAGTCAAAAAGGACAGCAGCACCTAATAAAAGGGGTAAATCCAAGAATAGGACTGATGTGCCTTCTAGACCTACTGATAGCAGACCTGCTACCAAGTCTGCTGGACCACAGAAAGGTAATAACCAGAAATATTCCAAGGATAAGATTCCTAAACCCAAAAGGTTAATCATTCAAGGGATACTTATCTCAGGGGGAACGGTAGACTGTTCCCTACTGATGATGATTGGAATATTCCTGCACCAACTGCTAGAAACAATAAGTATAACCATACTGCTAGGGTAAAACCTAAGCAATGGAATCAGCAGAGGACTCAGCAGAGGATTTATAAAAGGCCTCAGCAGGGACCTCAGCAGACTCCATACTACAGGGCTGTTCCTAACAGACAGCAAACAAATGGTTATACTAATGCATCTAACAACAAAAGTCACTTCAAACAGCACTATAAACCAAAAGGCCAGAAAAAATATGTGAATCTACACAACCTGCTGTTAGAACTTATGGATGTGTGGAATACATGTATGAACCAAAGTATAACACTTTTAGAAGAAGACCTTATGGTAACTTACCAAGGGTCATGCTTACCACTGACCATTATGGACCCAAACAAGTTTGGGTACCTAAAATGTATTAACTTTGTTTTGTAGGGTGTCCGGTACTTTGACAGTGGATGTTCCAGACATATGACAAAGAATAAGCACTGTTTGTCAAACTTTGTGGCAAAGGATGGTCCAAGGGTGAATTTTGGCAACAAGAATACACCTGGATATACAAGAGGATATGGCACACTTGTGAGGAATGGACTTACAATCAAGAATGTTGCATAGGTGGAAGGACTGGACTACAACTTGCTGAGCACTGGACAATTATGTGACATGGGATACAAGGTCACTTTTGACAAAAATAACTGTATTGTCATTAGTGAAAGAGGTGATCAAGTTGTATTGGCTGGTAGAAGACAACAAAACATGTATGTTGTGGATTGGTCTACTGCAGTTCCAGAAACCTTCCTGATTGTGCATACCAAGTCAGAACTCAATTGGTTATGGCACAAGAAGTTGAATCATCTGAATTTTGATGATATCAATCAGTTGGTGATGAAGAAACTGGTGATTGGTTTACCTGAGATCACATTCAAGAAGGTTGCTATATGTGATGCATGTCGGTAAGGTAAACAGATAGAGTCAAGCTTCAAGTCAACAACTAAACAATCAACTAATAGAGTGTTGGAGCTGATGCATATGGATCTTTTTGGACCAATAACTCCAACAAGTGTAGCAGGAAAGAAATACACCTTAGTGGTTGTGGATGATTATTCAAGGTACACTTGGGTAGTATTTATGAACAAGAAAAGTGAAACACTCAAAAGCATGCCTAATCTTTTAAATAGATTACAAAATGAGAAAAGTTTGACAGTAGTAAAAATAAGATCATATCAGGGTACTGAATTTCTCAACAAAGTTATAAGAGAATACTGTGAACAGAATGGTGTACTACATCAACTTGCTGCTGCTGGTACACCTCAACAAAATGGGGTTGCTGAAAGAAGAAACATGACTTTAAAGGAAGCAGGAAGGACTATGATTTGTGAAGCTTTGCTACCTGAAAGATATTGGGCTGAAGCAGTCAATACAACATGTTATACACAAAACAGAACCTCAGTGAACAAGAAGCTGCTAAAGACACCTTATGAGATATGGAATGGAAGAAAACCAAATATATCCTATTTCCATCCATTTGGAAGTAAGTGCTTTATCCTAAATCACAAGGTACATTTGAAGACATTCCAACCAAAGTCAGATGAAGGAATTTTCTTGGGATATTCTTCAATCAGCAAGGCATTCAGGGTACTGAACAAGAGGTCACTGAAACATGAAGAAACAATCCATGTTGTGTTTGATGAACCTAAGTTCACTGGTATGAAGATGATGAACTGTGAACCTGTTAAGAATCAACAAGTCACTGATCCAGATTGTGTTGAAGTTTTGGAAAGATTCAATGACTTAAAAGTTTCTGATACGCCCTCGCCGAATAGCCCGCCGGCAATACTACTGATGCGACAACTGAAGCGATTCAAGGATCTGCTGAACCCCCTGTTGTTGAAGAAGCTACAGCAGACCCTACTGTGAAGCTCCTGATAATCAAACTAATCAGAATCCACAATGGTTAAGGAATCACCCTGTTGAACAAGTTATTGGCAATGTACAGCAAGGTGTAAGGACTAGAAGACAACTGGAAGCTATGTTTACTTGTTTTCTATCTCAAATGGAACCTAAAGTTGTTGAAGAAGCAATTTCAGATCCAGATTGGATAATTGCCATGCAAGAAGAGTTAAATGAATTTGTAAGAAATCAAGTTTGGACACTAGTTGAAAGGCCTAGTCATGCAAATATCATTGGTACTAAATGGGTATACAGAAACAAACTTGATGAATCTGGTACCATTGTAAGGAATAAGGCCAGACTAGTTGCAAAAGGCTATTCTCAAGCAGAAGGAATAGATTTTGATGAAACCTATGCACTTGTTGCAAGATTGGAAGCTATCAGATTATTCTTGGCACATGCTGCATATAAGAACTTCAAGTTATATCAAATGGATGTCAAGAGTGCATTTTTAAATGGCATTCTAGAGGAGGAAGTGTATGTACAGCAACCTCCTGGATTTGAAGTTAAAGATCAAGAAGATAAAGTGTATAGACTCAATAAGGCACTTTATGGCTTGAAACAAGCACCAAGAGCATGGTATGAGACTTTATCTCAATTCTTGGTGGACAATGGTTTTACTAAAGGCACCATTGATAAGACTCTTTTCAGAATCAATGAGAAGGACAGCACCCTGCTGGTACAGATTTATGTTGATGACATAATCTTTGGTTCTGAAAATGAATTGTTATGTGAAAAGTTTGCAAATCTAATGAAGAGCAAATTCCAAATGAGTATGATGGGAGAAATGAACTACTTTTTGGGATTGCAAGTTAAACAAATGAAAGATGGAATCTTCATTCATCAAACCAAGTATACCAAGGAGCTGCTGAAGAAGTTTGGTATGGAAAACAGCACCAAGATATCAACTCCAATGAGTACAAATGTTAGACTAGATGAAGATAAAGACAACAAAGATGTTGATCAGACCTTATACAGAAGGATGATAGGCAGTCTGCTGTACCTCACTGCCAGCAGACCTGATATATCCTTTGCTGTAGGTGTTTGTGCAAGATTTCAATCTAAACCTAAGGAAAGTCATTTAGGTGCAGTCAAAAGAGTTCTCAAGTACCTAAAAGAGACTTTGGGAGTAGGGATATGATATTCCAAGGATGGAAGCTTCAAAGTTATATCCTACTCAGATTCTGATTTGCTGGATGCAAGATTGATAGAAAAAGCACTACAGAACCCGTCGCTTAATGGGAAGTAGATCGCTCTCCCCGGTTCAAAGAAGAAACGAATTCAATATCAACTTCCACTGCTGAAGCTGAATATTTTGCTGCTGGAAGTTGCTGTGCACAAGTACTGTGGTTAAGACAACTGTTAAGGGATTATGGAATTGAAGAAAAGGAAATTCCAATCATGTGTGACAACACAAGTGCAATTGCAATCACTGAAAATCCTATTTTGCATTCAAGAACCAAGCATATTGATGTGAGACATCATTTTATAAGAGATTATGTTGAAAAGAAAGATGTGGTGGTTCTATACATCCCTACTGAAGATCAACTTGCTGATATTTTCACTAAACCACTTGATAATGAAAGATTTGCTAAACTAAGGACTGAACTTGGAATTATTAGAGTTGACTGATGATCAGCAGTGTACTGGAATTCACCAAGGGGATTAGTCTTTTCTATGTTGGGTGAGCTCACTTAGCAGATTAGTCATTGGTATCAACAATTCCATGTACTTATAATTGGACAATTGAGCAAATGAGGTTCCCAAGGGGATTGGTCTTTGTCATGTTGGGTGAGCTCACTTGACAGATCAGTCATTGGTATTAAACTTCATCTTGTATTATCAATTGAACAAAACAAGAAGAAATCAAGGATCAGCAGAGTCACTTTGTCAGCAGGCTGCTGAAACATCTTTATCAGCAGAGTGCTGAGCCAACCCTGCTGAGGACAACCCTGCTGAATGGAACGTTATACAGTCAAACTTTATTAAAGTCAAAGAGCAATTGGCGGGATATTTATTCTATCCTTTATAACCACGATTACACGATCTAACGGTTACCATACGTTTTGGAAAGTAATGGGCCACGTGTCAAAATAGCATTCACTCAGATTAACCTTGATTAATGTGGATGTACGTGCCCTGACAGTTACAACTACTCCCTGTCTATATATACAGACCTACACACAGAAGAAGCACTCTACTGCAAATCTGTTTATATCTCTGATTTTACACTGTGTGAACACAAATTTACAAAACTTTCTTCTTCATCTTTTTCTTTCAACTATGGCGGAAAAGATTGATGTCCAGATTGAATAAAGCCAAAGTGTTAGAGGCTTTGTTGTTGATGCTAATAAAACTGAATTAGCTATCAACATTGGCAGAAGAATAAGGAGATACGCAGGACTGGAGAATGTACTGAACATAAGATTGGAAACAATCTCATATACAAACGTTGTAAGTTTTTGGAAGAATATTGTGGTACAGGAAGGAACTGAAGCATTCAAAACAGTTGTGAATGCACAAGAAATAGAAGTTTCTTCAAGTCTACTGAGGGAAATTTTTGGTTTTGAAGATACAGTAGATGGTCCAACAAATCCTGAGGCAATGGGATTATCCAAGATGGATTTTATTGATAAAATCAAGACAAATAAAGACACCAAATCAATTCCAGGCATCAATTGTAGACACATTGGGAATGAGTACAACATGCTGAGCAAACTCATTGCAAAGAATATATTAGGGCTGGTTGGGAGTATGGATACTCTATCAGGACCCAAGATAGAGCTGATGATGATTATCTGCAGGAGCATGAAATTTGATTGGGCTGTATACTGTATCCACTACATGAAGAAGGTAGCCAAGGAGGAAAAAGAAGGGAAAAGGAAATCCAAGGCCTTACCCTTAGGATTAATGGTTCAGACCCTGCTGAATCATTTAGAGATTCCTGATGTTGCACCTGAGAAGATAAATCAGTCCATATACAAGAAAGAGATTGATTATGCTATCCCTGGTCTGGATGATGATGAAGAAGGTGTTGCTGAGGCTGCTGATGGTAATGATGGTGATGGAGATGATGGTGATACTGGTGGTGAGCAGGTCAAGCAATCTGTTAAACCTGCTGCACCAAAGAAGGCTACTGAGAAAAGAAAGGCTGCTGACACTAGAAAGATAACAGAAATCTTAAAGCCTAAAAGAACAAGGAAGCAAACAACACATCGATCGATGAGTCCGCCGAGGGTCCAAATTTCGAAGTTGAAATTACTACCCCGCCGTGGCAAAGAAGAAAAAGCTTTGTTGAGATATTGAGGGAACAACAGAAAGAAGCCAGTAGAAAGAGGAAGTCTACTGTGATTGAAATTGAAGATGAGCCACTTTCCAAGAGGATGAAAGAGATTACTCATAAAAAGAATCATGGAAAGGGAAAACAATTGAAAATCTTAGAGGCTCAAAGAGCACAAGAAAAAGAAGAAGCAGTAGAAGAAGAAGTTCAAGAAGAAGTAGGAGAGGCTATTGATGCTGAACCAATAACTATTATCAAGCCTACTGAGGATACAGAGGTTGTTGTTGAGCAACCTGCTGGAGAATCACAGCAAACTACAGAGAATGAACCTGCTGTTGATGTTGTTGAATCCTCACCTGCTAAGGCTGCTGAGCCTACTGAAAGTGAACAGGTTGTTGTTGAACAATCTGTGGAAGAAACACAGCAGTCTGCTGCACCGAGCCTGCTGTAGAATCTGTTAAATCTACTGAAGCTGCACAAGTTGTTGTTGAGCAACTTGTAGAAGAACCACAGCAAACCACTGAATCTATACCTGCTGTGGTGAGTGAAACATTGGTTCAAGACCCTGCAATTCCGGCAATAGTTCAGGGGGAAGAACAGCCTACTGTTAACCCTGCTGATGAGCATATAAGTCAGGAGGAACCAAGTGTTGTACAGATGGGAGTGGTAGGTACCAATACACAACATCGGCAACCTACTGACTTTGAAGCATCTGTTGAAGAAACAATGAATTTGCTTGTTAGGACCTTTGGAGGTCATCAAGCTACTGAAACTGCTCCCAGGAGATCTTTCATGCCTTTTGAAAGACATGTGAAGAAGAAGAAGAATGAAGAATTTGTAGATCCAAAACTTCAACAAGTTGCTGACTATTTTCAATGGAAGTTTGGATTCTACAAAAGACAAAAGCCTGCTGCAGAACCTATGACAGACTTTGAAGAATGGGCTTTTGACAAGTTGGGAGTGGAGAATTTGTTAGACCCAGTTGATACCACTTTACTGCAATCCAGATTAATGGATATATTTGAAGATCAACATAAAGAGGAGGGTATCAAATTTAGGGATCCAAGAGATGATAATGATGATTCATCATCATCATCTGAACCTGGAGATGATTATCCATCGGTCCAGGAGGGACCAGTGGAACTGCAATGTTAATTGATCTTACTGAAAGGCGGTATCTTTGATCGGTATCGGACGATCCCTCGAGAGACAAATGGATGAAGATATGGAGAATCTCACCATTGATGAAATAGAGGCACAAATCAATGAGGGAATAGATGGTGGTGCAAACAGAATGGTTGGTGAGATTGATGATCTATTTGTGGTTGAACCTACTGATCAACCTGAGGATCAGCAAGCTGAAGATTTGGATAATGAAAGAATTACTGATATCAGTGAACCTAGTGCCGGTTCAGAGGAATCAATTCAATATCAAGACTGGATTAACACTGAGGCTGTCTTAACTAAAACTGCAAATTTATTAAGGAGAATCACTAATATGGGAGAATTTCAACAGAAAATATGGACATTTTCCCTGATCAAGTTGTTGTGGCATTCATTGCACCAGATACAACAGTTGAAGTGGAGGTACAGGTTGCTGGGCTACAAACAACACCGCACAAAGGTTGGAACAGGAGGTACAGGCTGCTGAGTTACAAACAGCACCTGGACAAAGGTTGGAACCAAATTTGGGTTTGAAGGAAACCCCTGCTGTCGTTGTAGAAGAGGCTGCTGTAGTGGAGCCTACTTAAGACAAGGCCACTGTAGGGAAAGATAGTCAGCAGGCTGCTGTTGTTAATGAAGAAGAACAGCTGCTGGACTATGACTACAGTGATGAAGAGTTTCAAATAGATGGATCTACTGATGATGAACCTGCACAAGATCCATTAATGGAAGATATTCTTGGTGCTATGGTTGAGGAAGGACCTCCCCCTGCTGGGAGAGATTTAAGTAGAGCAATGGTGATCAGTAATCAGAGGCAACAATATAATGTAGAAGAGCCTGTTGATAGTTCTGATGGAAGAATGACTGGTGAAGTGCCAGTAGAAGTGTTGAATGAGTTGAGGACTGTCAGGAATGACATGCAATAGTTAAGAACTCAACTGGACAGGCAAGAACTAAGATTTGAAGAACTGATGAAACTGGTGAATGACAACAGACAATCTACTGATACAGTTGCTTCAAATTTCACATCTACTCAAAATGTTGTAAATGATATGATGTTAGATGTGAGGGGAATCAAGCAAGGAAATACAATGAAGGAAAAGTTTTTGAAGGAACAATTGACATCTCTTCATCAAAAACTTGACAAACTTGCTGAAACTCCAAGACCTGCTGAGCCTGCTGCTGCACAACAAACTGTTGTACTTGATCCTAAACTTACTGAGAGGTTAACCTTGCTGGAAGAAACAATGCAAGGAAGGATCACAACAATTGACACTAAGACTGAAATCATTGAGAGTCAACTTAACAACCTAGTAGTCACTCAGGAGAGTGTGCATGGCCTGCTGTCCCGGTTTGTTGATGATGTCAATAAGGGGGAAGAGAGCCAAACAGCTATAGCAAAAGAGGCTGCAAGGATCTTTTATAAGAAGAGATGGGAAGCTGATACTAATGCATTTAGGGAACCTGCACCTGGTAGACTTCCACTTACAGATGAACTTCTCAAACAGTACAAGAATGTGTACAATAACAAAAGGAGACCCTATCATGACAAAGGATTTCATGAAGGTCTAAATTCATTTTTGAGTTTGAAATTTTGGGAAGCCAGAATGAAATCTATGTGGATATCCAGGAGAGGTGGAAGAGGTGGAAGAAATGGAAGAGGTGGTAGAGGTGAAAGGAGTTTGCCTACCACAGATGCAAAGGAATCACTGAAAGAATTCAAGGAAGTTTATATGAAGTTGGGCTTCAGGGTTAATCAGATAAATCTCACACTTCTTGAAGCATGGCATTGGTGGAAACAATTGAACACACATATCAACTTCACTCTGATTGAAAATGACTGGATGAGAGACATGATTACTGAAATAAGAGCTTATCAAGAGCAAATTGAAAAAGCAAGGGAAGAAAGAGATAAAAGACAGTAGATCAGCATACTTATCTGTTTTATCTTTACTGATGCTAGTCTATAATAATTTTGAACAAATGATTATAATGAGAAATGACTATATTTGTTCTGTTGTGTTTTTATCTTTTTGCTTTGCTGTTAGGTGAGGGTATTGGCACCATCACCAAAAAGGGGGAAATTGTTGGACTTATTTCTATGTTTTGATGATGAGTGCCAGACTAGCTGTTATAGTGCAAAGGAAAAAGATGTCTAGATCAAATGTATAGGTTTATTAGAGTTTGATTTATAAATAGGTTTGATCAAACAAGCATCGTAATGGTCAACCGATTCATATCGCGACCGGTCAATATCGATAGGGTAGTTAGGTCAGTAGACTTTTCTGGAACCTGCTGAAGACTGAAAGCTGAGGGCTCAAACTCAGTTACAGAAGGCTAAGGGATCAAACTTAGTAATTAAAGTCAAGGGTATGGAATCAGAAATTAGGCAAGTCTGTGATGACCTAAACTGATTACATATACCTTGTGTACAAGGTCTAAGTTCCATAAGTTGGATGATGTTTGGAACTTGGTTATATTTAAAAAGGTGTAATCTAACTTCACAAGTAAAAGTTAGATAAAAGAAATCAGCTGCATTATATTTTACACACAGCAAACTGCTGTTCAGCAGACTGATAGGTATTACAGCAGACTGATGAACCTGCTGATAATATACCTCGGTTAATTCAAGATTACATTTGAAGATTACATGGAAAATGACAGCTAACAACCTCTGACTTATCAAACAATTCAGTGGTTGAGATTAAAAGAACGTTGGGATGATTCAGATTTTTATCCAATGGTTATAAGTCAAAGGGTGGACAGACTGCACTGTCAAAAAGGAATTCGACAGTGTCAGTCCTATGAAAAGTGACAGAAAGCAAATCAGATGGGACAAAAACCAGGAACGGTTACATTTGAATTTCAAATACAAGTCACATGCAATCCTACCTATAAAAAGAGGATTTCCAACTCAGAAAAATGAGGATGATTGATGAACTTTAAGAGAAAATATAAGAAACTTTTCTGAGCTGAAAAACACCCTACGAAGAACCTGCTGAACTTAAAGCTACTGATCCAGAAAGATTCTTCAAGTGTATTCTGTATTCAAGCTACATCAAGTATACACACTTGGAGACTGCAAGCTGCTGATTATATCATCCTAATCAAACTGCTGCAACTGAATCATTTATTTGATTCATTCTTTATTTTATAAAGAACCTACTGAAGACAGTGAAGCACAGTTGTGTGAAAGACTGTTGTTTGTGGTGGAGCTGGTGAAGAGGCAATCCTACCCTTCAAGGACCAGTGGAAGACTCGGGAGCAAGAATCCTACCGTTCCCGCTTTTCGGTTGTGAAGCCATAGTCATTGGTGAAGGACAAGCAACCTTAGGAATCTATGTAACAGCAACATCAAAGATCTCTAGTGAATTACCTCCAACATCACAAGAGAAGAGTGGACTGACAGGATTACACCACCTGGAACCACTATAAAATCTGCCTACTTACTTTCTGCATTTACATTCTGCATTTAGTTTATTATACACATCAATATACTAAATCTAGCAACTGAAATCACACACATACACTACTGAGTATCTAATACTTAGTATCATATTTTACAACAAGTAATAAGGCTTAATTTTGATATAATTCCGCTGCACAAATTCAGTAAACAAAACCGTCGCAGACTACGTTTATCGCCGGAGCTATCGAGGTATCGACGGACTGCGAAGTATCACGGAAAGCACCGAAGTTGCTGAATTTGTTAACTCCAAAAGTTTTAAGTGTTAAGTTTATTCACCCCCCCTCTATACTTAACCAAAGCCTTTTCAAGGGACCAACAACCTCCAACAAACTTAAAGACGTTGCGAGCCTTTCTTGGCCATGCATTATTTTATAAGAGGTTCATTAAAGATTTTTCCAAGACCTCTAGACCTTTGACAGAATTGATTGCAAAGGATGTGCCCTTCATGTTTGTAGAAGAGTGAAAGAAGGCTTTTAACACATTGAAGCAAATGTTGATAACAACCCCAATTCTGGTAGCCCAAATCAGAACCAACCTTTCGAGCTAATGTGTGATGCCAATGATATGGAAGTTGGAGTAGCCTTAGGACAACGAGTGGATAAAATCTTTAAACCGATCTATTACCCCAGTCATACCCTCAACAGTACCCAAAGGAACTATGCGAGCATGAAAAAAGAACTTTTAGCTGTGATATTTTCATTTGACAAGTGTAGGTCTTATCTCAAAGGATCTAAAGTCACGATTTTCACTAACCATGTAGCTTTGAAGTATCTACTAACTAAGCGAGACTCCAAGCCAAGATTGCTGAGATGGATTCTACTCTTACAAGAGTTTGATGTGGAAATCAAACACAAGAAAGGGTCTGAGAACCAGGTGGCTGATCGCCTGTCAAAGTTAACAACGACGGAAGATGAGCAACCTACATAGATTAAAGAGTGCTTTCTAGATGAACAAATTTTTTCCGTCTCAGTAGTAGCTCCAGTTGAATCTCGGCCCCGACAAGTTACATCAAGAGTGGGAAAGGTATACCCTTGCTTTGCAAACATAGTGAATTATCTTGCAAGAAGATGCCTACCACCAAAATCACAATCAATGATAGGAAAAGATTCTTTAATGAGTTGAAGCACTATTATTGGGACGATCCCTACCTATACAATATGTGCCCTGATAACATTCTTATGAAATGCGTCCATGATGATGAGATCCAAAGTATTATAGAACAATGACATTCGAGAGAAGTTGGCGGCCACTATGGCCTATACAAGACAGATGCAAAGGAACTGCAGTGTGTATTTTATTGGCTATCGATTTATAAATCTGTTAATGAATTGACACGAGTCTGTCATTCTTGCCAAATGATTGGAAACATTTCTAAGGGGAACGAGATGCCACTGCATTGTATCCTTGAGGTGGAGCTATTTGATGTATGGAGAATTGATTTCGTTGGACCTTTTACATCGTCAAAGTAAAATCGGTACATCATGGTAGCAGTCGACTATGTTTTTAAATAGGTAGAGGCAGTGGACTTACCTACAAATGATGCCAGGGTAGTCCTGAGATTTCATAAGAAGAACATTTTGATGAGGTTCGGGGTGCCATGAGTCATAATCAGCGATGGAGGGTGCCATTTTTGCAACTGTTTGTTTGAAAATTTGATGTTGATATATGGAGTTAGACATAAGATTGCGACAACTTATCACCATCAGACAAGTGAACAAGTCGAGGTGATAATCAGGGAGATCAAGCGGATATTAAAAAAGACGGTTAATCCGAGGAGAAAAGATTGGTCCCTGAAATTAGATGATGCTCTCTGGGCTTATAGAACTGCCTATAGGACCACAATTGGGATGTCTCCATACATGATATTCTTTGGGAAAGCTTGCCATTTACCGGTTGAGCTAGAGCATCATGCCCTATGGGCTGCTCGGTTCTTAAATATGGATGAAAGTTTAGCCGGTCAGAAGAGATTGTTGGAATTGAACAAATTGGAAGAGTTTTGAATGCAGGCATATGAAAATGCAAGATTAAGAACTAAGCGCCAGCATGAGATGAGGATTCTGAACCGCACCTTCAAAGTTGGAGATAAGGTGCTGGTGTACAATTCGTGTTTTTGCCTCTTTTATGGAAAGTTGAAGTCAAGATGGTTTGGATCATATGTTGTCATGAAGGTCTTTGATTCCGGTACATATGAAGTACGAGATGAATGCTCTGGAGAGGTATACACTGTTAATGGCCATAGGCTGAAGCATTATATCGAGTGTAGTTATAACTGGAATTAGAAGTCTTTATGTTGAATGACCCGTATTACGAGTGGATGATACCTATGAGTACAGTTGAGCTGATGACTATATACTCAAAACTATTTCTAAACCCTTATCTACTTTGATTTTGATTATTTTTGTTTGAGTCAATAAAGTAGCATGACAATCGAAAAGTTTTTCATCACATATACCTTAAGCCTTCTGACTTTAGATATATGTGGTTTTTTCCTTAGCGATTCTCATGTGATGCCCTCGTAAAAGTTTTTGCGTGTTGCTTAGGTCAATAAAGAATAAAGTGGCTTAAATTGTTTTTTGCGCATTCCTTAGGTACGCCCAATTACCACCACCTTATTTTCTTATTTCCCTTCACATGTCACTCGCAGTTTTTGGAGATGTTTGAAATACATGATAATTCATGGATGATGGATAGCCTGGGAACTGATGCACGACAGCCACGTTCCATGATTTATTGATACACTTGGATGACGGATTCCAATGCTAAGCACCTTCTCTATTTTTCCTTTTTATAGTCATTGGGGACAATGCCTAATATAAGTGGGGGGTACAGGAGGTCTTAGCTTGTAATTGAAAAATGGGAGTAATTTTGAAAATTTCACACTATTTTAACTTGTCTATTGAATGTCCTGAGTAAGGAATCAGTAGAAAATACGGCCAAGAATGATTTAAAGTTGGCTATAGCATATTCAATTCAGCATGAATTAATGAGCATGTGCTATGTCACATAATCTGAGTGATAAGTATTTGGATGAGATGAAGAGTTATCTCAGACTGTGAATCGCTATTTATCGGTGGATATACTTTAACTGGTTGTTGTAGGATGATCGTAGCAATCATGAATGTCTCAAAATGGTAAAACCTGACAAAAACGGGCTTGTGTGAGAGTGAGGAAAAGAAAAACCAGAGAGAAAAACTGCCAAAAAAAATTTCAAAAGAAAAATTCAAAAATGAGAAAAGAATAAAGGCGAGAGGGAAGCAAATTCGAAGCGTAAGACGCACGACCCTCGCATAAAATTAAAAACAAACGGGGACCTTTGAGTAGTACTTGGTCCCTGAGTCCGCCTGACCTGATTAAGGTTTCATGTTGTTTCCCTGAGTCTGAAAGCGAGAAGAGCGAGTATGCACTCTGATAAGTTAAGGATGTAGGGTCGCTATAATTTGATTCTTTTCATGAATGCATTATCACGAAAGATCTATCACACGACACGTTGATGCATTGGTAGGTATTGATTAATGGGGAGCTTATGGATTGTTGCTTGACGTATGTTTTACCTGAATTCTTTATTGAACATGTGGTAATTAATGAGGATTTCTTTTGGAGGTACATTCCGCCTTGATACTCTGCTCGAGGACGAGCAAAAGACTAGTGGGGGTAGTTGATGACGCTTAAAATGATACACATCACGGAATCAACATTTCACCTATTGTAAGCTAAAATTAGTTGTTTTCGACCAATTATATGAACCATTTAAGTCGAATGTCATATGTCGGGTTCATGAGCCTAGTATTTTACATTTCGTGTTATTATTCCCAAAATTGGTATTATTTCATGTGTTATTGGACTATTTTCAGGTAACGAGATTTGGGGGGACTGTTGAGACAGATTATAGAGTGGACTGGATATATAAAGAATCAGGTCAAGGGTGTTCCAGAACATTACCTTACGTTGGTATTGTGAGAAAAGTATGAAAATGCCCCCGTAATTGTGAGGAGGGCCGCCGCTAATTTGAGCATCCGATAAGCTTCAGGAAACGTGTTTTCTTGGACGAGGGGTAGTTTTTAGAGGCTAGCTAAGTCAGTTATTTCACTATAAATTATAGGCACCAGCCTTAGTTGTAAAGTGTGACATTGAGTACAGTTTCTCCAAGACAAATATACAATGCAATAAAAGTTCTTTTATTCTTTTCCTTTAGTTGTTTATATTCTATGAGTTCTAGTCATGGATCCGACGGATTCGCCTTCTAGGGAGAGATATGTGGAGGATTTTCATTCAGCATCGAGGGTATGATTCTATGGCTTTTTCTAGATGTAGATCTGTCGTTGTTCTTATGTGATTAGTATGTATTGATTGTTTAATTTAGTTTTGCTATGTAGTAGTTACTTTATCTACCCCATTTGTGTATATATATGAATCGTTGGTGAAGAATCGTGGAATAGTGGTTGCGCTCTCCCACAAGTGAGACGGTCTTTATCGCAATTGTGAGATACCTAGTAAACCCTAATTCACGATAATCGGCACCAGCTACATCTGATTGACAAATTTAATTTACATGTTAGTAGTCTGATCAACTATTTGCATGTTATCGTAAATTAGCATGAAGGACTTCCAAGGTGAAGTGGTAATTAGGACATAGTCTTGATTGATCATTAGGAACGTGCCAGTCAATCCACGATGGCTGCTTAAGGAGGTTCTCGGTCTTGAGCCTGCTATTCCTATATCTTATTGCGTGTGAATTAATACAACCAACGAAAGAGGTTAATTGCATATAGGCACCTACTGTCCGTCCTATGGAAGTAGCATAATATTAAGGGATAGCACATTAGGTTGTTAAAGGTCTAAAATTCTCCATGGGGAAAAACAACTCATAACTCATAGTTAGAACTAATACATTGAAACTCATAGTATTGTGTTGCATATATGATCTTGTGATTGATTTTCACCATTATTCTTCCACACCGTTTTCGGTCATTGACCGTTGTAATTGTTTTCAATATTTTTAAATTTGTGTCTTACGAGTCTATGTGGATTCGACCCTTGCTACTTCGTTCACTATACTGTGATAGATCTACTACTATTTCTAGTAGTTCGTGATTGCACCGCCACGACGCTTCTTGTACTGCGATAGATCTAGTACTATTTCTAGTAGTTCATGATTGCACCACCACGATGCATCAAATATAACATCTCACTACATTCACAACAACAAATAAACAATCATGGAAACTCAAAATGACTCTGTTTAGAATTCAATCACAATTCATGTATACTACATTCACATAATTACAATCAGAAACATCAAATTAACATAAAATTAACAGATATACTCATTCCAAATCAAATTACACTTTATATACTCCAATAATAATTCAACATGATGATCATATATTCAACATAATAATCATATCCACTGCATCTGAGATATCACAGCAATATAACTGAGTATGACATGTATTCACTGCATTATAAGATTCAAAAACACAAATAATTGACTACAAATCACTAATATATCACTGAATAGTCACTGCATAAACACATAAACACTCATTCAAAACTCAAATTGCAATCATTAAAACACAGAAAAACTCATATCTCAGTGAAAATCAATCAATTTTGAATTCTACAAATAATGCATACTGCAATCACTAAATTACAATCACAAACATCAAATTAACATCCAACTGCACAATTATGCATAATTAAAGCAAAGTAAATAGAAAATCTCAAAAATTACCAGAAAAATGAAGGAATTAGATAATGCAACAAAAATACGATGCAACGACGATTTATGAAGCTGTGAATGACGAATCCGGCGAATCGAAGCAACCAACGATGAATCACGAGCATAATCGAAGAGAAGAGAGGATTGGAGAACATAATCGAAGCAAATCTCAGCCTAAATGCAATAGAAAAAATGAAATGGATATTATGTTTGGTTGACTATAGATACGCCGAAAATAAATACACTAAATGCACTAAAGGGCAAAATTGGAAAATAAATGAAATGTGTCCTTATAAATGATTTTTTTGGGTGTCCAAAGTGCCTAATTAAGTCTCAAATCAGATGTGTTAAACAAATATCCATATTTTTTAATTGTATTTTTGGGGATAGGGACTTTGATGCTAATGCTCTTATCCATTGGTCTAATTCACCGTGCTCATCTCATGGATATTTTTTCTTTTTACCTTGTCTTGTTTGCCGCCTCAACGCATTCCCTTCTTTCCCGGCATCGTCCCACGCAGAAAGAAAGAGTGCAGAGCCCCGGCCTGACCTGTAGGTCCGCTAACATTAAACGAGGCATTGAACCTGAATTGGCTAACTGAATATCGTGCATTTTATTTCAAATATCTAAAAACACATGATCATAAAATGAGACATATATTAAGTCTATTACAATTGGTTGTATACATAAATTGGAGGATATAGTGGGGTACCGGAAATTTCCTATTAGGAAATGACGAAGCAAAATTCATCGGGTATAAAATATGGGCCCTTTGATCTAGTGATAACTGGGTGAAGATGATTAATCAAGAGAAGATATGAAAGTGAGGAGGAGTTTTCTTGGGGGTGATTTAGACTGAGCCTGGGAATTTCTCCAGGGTGTCTATGTATCCAATGTGCATGTTGGAATCAAGTATGCCGTAATTCTTTATGGTTGTTTATATGAGAGGCGATTGTGCCCTAGGCCTGCGTGGGCCGTGCCCAATGTGGACTCTTTTTCGTGTTATTCAAGTTAGAGATAATTCCAGGATTATCCCTTGATTTTAGGAGATAACTGAGATATTCGTATTCAATGATAAATATCAGAGCCTTAAAGGCTTGAGATTATGTTAGAGACATTTTATTGGTTTGATGATGGTCATACTAGCTGTTATATAGTAAGCCTGAAATAAGTCTAAAAATATCAGTAATGTTTTTATAGGCTTTACTTAGAAGTCTGACATGTTGTATAAATTCAGTCAGACAAGCACTGTAATAGACTGGTAGGACGGCCCAGTAAAATCATTAGAGCAGCTCGGTAAAGACAGCCAAGGAACCAGCTCAGTGTAGTGAGGACCTATGGACTGACTTACAACTAGGGAAGTCTGTGATGACCTTGGGTAAGTCTAAGACTTTTTACAAGTAATGGAATCTATTTTTTCAATATGGTGTACACTGATCTCACCCAAATCAAGGATCAGTGAAGAACAAGGAGCAGTGAAGGGTTTGTCTGAGAAGGAATTGCACCCCTTGTGATAGCTGCTGAAGGAATTTTTTCAAGGAGCAGTGTTGAAGACCGAGTCACTGAAGCTTTTGTAGCCAGGGAGTGATAGTCTTGGAGATTGTGAAGCTTGTGTATCCAAGGACAATCATACTATTGTATTGGTGAAAGACAATAGTGAATTCCTCCAATCATCACAAAAGAAGAGTTGATTAAAGGATTACACCACCCTAAACCACTATAACCTTTGTGTTCATTTACTTACTGCACTTTACTTTACAACATATCTTTAATCCATTTTTATATATACTCTGTGTGTGTTTAATATACTTTGAAACAACTTTTAAGAAGTGATTTATCTGCCCAAAAGCTTTTAAAAAAGAAAAGTTTTTGAAACTCCAATATAGTCATTCACCCCCCCTCTGACTATATTCACACCCTTCTCTAGGACCAACAATTGGTATTGGAGTAGTGTTCCAATTATCAGAACCTATTCAGATCTGATTTCTGGTAACAAGGAGATCACATACTTTCAAAGTAGTTTTCAAATATGTGTTTTATTCATATACACCTGTTTGTCTGTGACTATGGACTCTTCAAATTACATGTCTAAAGTACCTGTATCCAATGTCAATAATTTTGATGAATATAAAATAAGAATGTTATCTCATCTTGTAGCAACTCATGAAGAGATGCTGGATGTTTTCAATGATGGCCCACTCAAGATCATGGCTGTGATAACCACAAGTGCAGATCAAGGAAAAGAAATAGAAAAGACTAAGAAGGATTGGACCAAAGATGATAAAAGAAGAGCAAATCTCGATTTTGTTGCAAAAGATATGATCTTGAAGACTCTGGATAGTAATATGTTAATGAGGATCAAAGACTGCAAAACAGCAAATGAGATGTGGGACAAATTGGCACTTATCATTGAAGGATGAGAGGCAGTCAAAGAAAACAAATTATCTGTTGCTAAACAAAAATTTGAGAATTTCAAAATGAAGACCAGTGAATCCATTGATCAAATGGATAACAGATTCTCAAGCATCATCAGCGAACTACAGCAATTGGGACATACATATCCACAGAAAGAAGTTTTTCTGAAAATCTTGAGAGGTCTACCTGAAAGATGGAAGATCATCACATCAGTACTCAAAGGCACAATAGATCTTACTGACACATTAACACTGATGTCTCAATTAAAAGCTTATGAATTTGAGTTAAACAGTGAAGACAGTGTACCAGCTATGCCACATAAAGCCAGTGCACTAGCTGCACCCAGCAAAGCAAAATAGCTGACTCAACCAACAAAGAGACTCAAGAACTAAAGGGCAAATTGCTTTACTGATCAAACGTTTTGACAGATTCAAGAAGAAGCAGTATAAAGGAAGTTCTTCATCAAACAAGAAGTCAAATTCAAGCAAAGACATGAAGAAAAAAGATGATGAATACAGATGCTTCAATTGCAAAAAGAAAGGACACTTCAAGGCTGACTATCTTGAAGAAAAAGTCAAAGATGTAGAAAAGAAGAGATAAAATTCGTCGGGCAAAAGAAAGAGCAAGAAAGCATTAAAGGCTGAAACCAGAAGTGACAGTGATGCAGCAGAATCATCTGACAATGATTCAGATGATCGTGAAGGCACCACCTCAGACAATGACAAAGCATTTCTATGTCTAATGGCTAAGGAAATTGAAGAAACAGAGGTACTATCTAGTTCATACTCTTCGAATGCATCCACATCTGACACTACACAATCTTCTATTTCTCCATTAGATTCTGCAAGTCTAATTCAAAATCTCATGAATAGATTTGAATAAATTCAATCAAATCATGAAATTCTTTAACAAGAATGTGAGAATCTGAGAGAGAAAAATAAAAGATTAAAGAAAGAACTGGATGAACTAAAAGCTGAATCAACTGGCAAGGAAGTACACATAGATGATCAACAAGCAACAAATGATCACTCATCTGGTGCTGACAGACCAACTAAGGAAACCTCCCTACAGCTAAGGCCACTAGTGCACCACTTGATGCACCATGTTACAAACCGCTAAAAAGGTTTGGATCCAGATCTGGTCTTGGCTACAATAGTCATGTTCAGAAAGGAAACAATGGACAACACAAATCTGAACCTAGGACCAACACTGGACTTAAATTCATAAAAGGACAGACCATAGTTTCAACTACTCATCCTGCACCAGTGAAGTCAAAAACCAGTGCAGTGAAACAACATAATAAATCATCTTAACAGCCTACTAAGGGCAAAGGCATACTGAAAAGTAAAGACATACTTTACCCTTCAGAAGATGATTGGAAGGTTCCACCTCCAAAATACAAAAGAAAACCATTTCATATAAATCCAAATGTATTTGGGAAAATCCAGAAGTGGCATGGTCCTGGATACAAGAAGAAATGTGAAAACAAACCTTCAACTATGATTTGGAGAGTGAAACAGGATTCCAAGAGACCGAAAAGTAGAGAAATGTATCAAAATACTTTTAGTAAACCTATTAGAAGCTATTCTGCCATGCCTTATACATATGAGGTTGATACCTTCAACCCTCCAAGAAGAAAATCTTTTGGATATACACTTGGCGTAAAAGGCATGACTGCTAACAGGTATGGACCCAAATAGTATTGGGTACTTAAACTTGCTTAATTTGTTTTGTAGGATGTCTGGTACATAAATTGTAATCAAAGTATGGGGTCTATTGATTAAACCACCATTAATGCGCCCATAACACTTTATGGTGTGACCGTCTTATCCGGACCGTCGACATTGGTTATCTAAGTGGGGCATTTATATGTGATGTATTCATATAGGACTGGACCGATTTAATCTGTGTTCTTCATATAATTCCATGATTGAGAAATCTTATTAAATCACAAGATGATCAAATATGGATTAACCTTAATCCTGAAGTGATTACAGGCTCCTACTTGTTTCAGGATAGGGTTTGATGTGTTCGTTAAGGATCGCTAAGTGGCACGGTTCGAATCACTTTCACGTTGGCACTATTCTGGAATGAGTGAGAAGTGTGTGTCTCACAAATATGGAATCCATTCCTTCCTGCGGAAAGTAGAAAGACAATCCTCTTATTTGTTGATCCTAGAAACTGATCGATCCGTGGAGTTCGTATTGGTTATGAACTAATTGATCACTAGTGGGTTAAATGTAAATAAGGATAAGATGTATTGAAGAAGGTTTACGGAAATAATCCTACTTCATTACGGATAGTCTATGGAGGGTTAGTTTGTATGTAATGATTATATCAAAGGACACTTATCGACTCGACTCGACGTTTTGAGAATAAGTTATATCTATAATCGATAAAGTTCAGTTTCGGATTTATGGTGGCGTAATTCCGAAATTAATAAGTTGAGTAGAAATATTCTGTTCGATGAATATTTTATTCAATTTATTGTAGCTACTGGTTATAGGTCCATTGTCCCCGGGTTGGCTCCTAACATGCGAGTGTTTTCTCGTTTCATGGAACCTCGAGAATAAATTAAATAGTTGGTCTATTTAATGAATATGCGAATATTATTTATTTGGTAAATAATATGTAAAGTAGAAAAGACATTTTCTATTAAAAATGATTTAAAAGTGGCGCCTATAATATGGATAAGTTAGGAGAAGAAAGTTTCCTAGATTATCTCATATGTGTAATTAATTAATTATCTATTTGTTGGATAATTAATGGAAAAATTAAGAGATTGATTTTTTGGGAATAATCTCTTATTTTTGTTGCAAAAATATATTTTGCTTTTGGGAATAGGTAATTGTGGTGTGAAAATGATAACTCTCTTGACTAGTTATTTTCCTATATAAAGAGAGTTCCTCCTAGCACAAAATACAACACAATTTGCGCCACCAAGTAAATAAAAGGAAGAAAAAATATTTTCTTGCCTTAGTCATTTAGAGAAGAAAAATCTAGAGTTTTTCTTGTGCATATTCAAGGAGGTTCTACGGCGAGGATCGACGTTCACCAGTCGTCACTAGGAGATACAGTCCGGAAGATTGTGGCTTCTCCCTTTTGTCGAATTTCTCATCTCTTTCCGTTGAGGTAAATCTACTAACCTTCTTATAGATTGTTAATTAATTATGTGAATTAAAATCATGGTAAATCGCATGCGAATTTAATTCGTAGCTTCCGCTGTGCATGATCGAGTGTCTCGGTTGGTGCTGAGAATCAGATCTGACGATAAAATTATGGATCGGATCCGGATTCGGGTTTTTTTATATCCAGCAAACATGTATGTGGTAGATTGGAGGACATCAAAAGCATAAACATGTCTGCTTGTCAAGAACAAACAATCACCTAGCTGGATTTGGCACAGAAGACTGAATCATCTCAATTTCAAGACCATAAACAAGCGGTCAAAGAACAAGCTAGTGGAAGGCCTACCTGACATCACATTCAAGAAGGAAAGTATATGTGATGCATGTCAGAAAGGGAAATAGATCAAGAGTTCTTTTAAGTCAAAGCCACATCAATCAACAACAAAGATCTTACATCTCTTACATATGGATCTTTTTGGACCAGTCACACCAGTGAGTGTAAGTGGAAATAAGTATACTCTAGTAGTGGTTGATGACTTTTCAAAGTTCACTTGGACTACTTTCATGAACAAGAAAAGAGAAACACTCAAGAAACTACCAGAATTACTGAGAAGAATTCAAAATGAAAAGGAACTGAAGATCATCAAGATAAGGTCAAACAGAGACACAAAATTCCTGAATGAAGTAATCAGAACTTACTGTGAAGAAACTGGTGTACTACATCAACTATCAGCAACAGGAACTCCACAACAAAATGGAGTAGCAGAAAGAAGAAATAGAACACTCAAGAAGCTGTCAGAACCATGATAGCAGAAGCAAGCTTACCAAAGAGATTTTGAGCTGAAGCAACAAACACAGAATGTTATACTCAATACAGATCCATCATCAATAAACATCAGGGAAAAACACCTTATGAAATATGGAATGGAAGAAAAGCTAACATATCTCATTTACATATGTTTGGATCTAAATGTTTTGTTATGAACATGAATCAACTACATACTTTTGATGAAAAAGCTGATGAAGCAATATTCATGGGATATTCACACACCAGGAAGGCTTTTAGAGTACTAAACAAGAGAACTTTGGTGATTGATGAATCAATTCATGTAGTGTTTGATGAACCAAACACTAGTGGTGTAGATTTACACACTTTTGAAGAAGAAGATACAAAAAAACAAGTCTACATGGATACAACAGTACCAGCTACAATTCTAAATCACTCTTTTGATAATCAAGATGAAGTACCAGCTACTACTACAACAGAGCCACCAACACAAAGTCAAGAAGCTGATACACAAGCAGGAACAGTAGAAGCACCAGTTCAAGCACAACTTCAACTTGACTTAAATTGTCTTAGAGATCATCCAAAAGAACAAGTCATTGGAGATGTTCATACAGGTGTTAGAACCAGAAGACAACTGGAAAGCATTCTAACTTATTTTCTGTCATAGGTGGAACCCAAAACAATAGATGATGCAATCCAAGATGCTGATTGGATTACAGCCATGAAAGAAGAACTCAATGAATATGATAGAAATAAGGTCTGGGAACTTGTTGATAGACTAGACATGGCCAACATCATTGGAACAATATGGGTGTTTAAAAACAAGATGGACGAATGTGACACCCCGATTTTTTAACGCTTTTATATCGTTTAGTATTTTATAAACAATTTAATTTTACGTTGATTTTAGTTGTCTAAGTTGTCACATTTAAATATTTCTTTTTATGATAACTGACGACTTATGTGTGTTTATGTATATAAGGGTATATATATTTATACGATTGAATGTATGCCAATACATATATATATGTATATTATGTATTATATGTGTTTTAATGACAATATATAAATGTTGGATAATCATGAAATGGAAATGATATATAAATATTATTACTTCATGGAAAAAACGTGTATTGTGCTAGTGTGTGCAACGTGGTTTTGTTTGGTAATTGATGGGTGGAATTTTTGGATAAGGAAGTAAAAATAATTACAAGCTGAGGACCTAATCTTTTGATCAAAAGTTAGCTAGTGACTATAAACGCTATAATATTTTATTTATCTGTCTATGTTAAAAATATACCTGGATGTCCATTAGATGTAATGTGTATCACCCCAGTGTTAAATATTAACCCGTAGCTACTTTACGTAATAGCTAAGTCTCGACACAAGAACGATAAATTAAATGGATAAGTATCGACGTAAATACATGATGGAATCAACGGATGATTTTATACCATAAAACCACGTGTAATATGTCGTATATTTATTAATCGGTACCATATTAGATAAATATCGGGATAATCATCGGCCGACTTTCTTAGCCGCCATGGCCACGTGATGTCATGTGATTACCCACTGAACAGATGAATTGATCTAATCTTCGAAGGTGTACAAAAAGTCTAAAAATTAAACAAAAGAGTAAATATTCGCCCGTGAACATAATATTAAGTTACGAATCTAATTTCAGAGACATCTAATTTTTGGGGGAATGAGGGAGAAGGACAGAAATATTTCATCAATTGAGTAGAAGGACGGAGTTTTGAAACTTTTGCGTAAAGAAAAACTATTTATTCACCGTCGAAATTCACTTGTGTTCGAAATTCACTGTTTAAATTCACCGCCGAAATTCACTGTCGAAATTCACTAATTTTCAAAATTCATTGTCGAGATTCACCGATTTTCGGGATTCATTTGTCAAAATTCACCGTCGAAATTCACCGATTTTGGGATTATTTTTAAGATTCACCGATTTTCGGGATTCAATTGTTTGTCCTTCTCGCTATAAAAATTATGCACGATTGTCCTTCTCCCTATAAAAAATATGTAGTTGTCCATTACTTAAAAATATCTACACAAGACAACGCGAAATCCGTCGGTCTTTTTTTCCCTCGTTCAAGACAAAACTATTAATCGCACACCTATAAATAAAAAATTAAAAAAATAAAAAATAAAAAAAACCAAGCCACAAAGTTTTGATAAAAAAAACGAGAGTAATCGTGGCGCCGTGACTGTTTTCGTAGCGCGAATATTTGTTTGGCCAATTTTTTTTGTTGTTGTATTCTATAGCTAAGGATTTTGTCCTTATCCCTAATTTTCCACTAATTTTTTTTCATTGGAGCGAGACGACTGATCGCCTCAATCAGATCTTGACGGAATCCCCCTTTCCAGAGCGTGCCATAAGGGCAGAAGCTTTAGAATTCATTGTAGATTCGCTTGATCAGTTGAGATGATATTGCGCATTTGCCGACTCTGACTCCCTTTTATATATATATATATATAAATTAGTTAGTTGAACAAATGTTTGATATATACTACTTACGTACTTCATAGTATGCATATGAATAGTAGCATGCAAACTACTACTTTCGTTTAGCCACGTCAGAGAGCTGGTGACTCTCTTGTCTATTTCATTGCTATATAAGACAAGAAATCATGGCGTATTTTGGTATATCTTTATACATACTACACAGAAGAAAATATTTTATATCAAGAGAAATAGCCATACAAGTTGAGGTGATGTAGAAACGACATCGTAAAGCTCGATAGATACATGTTCCTTATTTGTTTATGTATTGTTATACATTCTTTTAACGTTTGTTAACAGTAGATCTATCAAACCTACTTGAATAGATCTAAGTTTTATTTGTTATATCTTATCATCATAATTGTTTTATGAGTGCTGATTAATGACACCGGTAAGATGTGTAATTTTATATACAAGTTTGAAACTGTTAATCTGGCATTTTCTGTTATATTGATCTGGCATCCTAGGGTTCTATCAACTGTTTTAAACTGTTTTATCTCCGTTAAATTCTATTTAACTGAGATGTATATTTGTATCCTAGGTTCTTTTGTCAAATCTACTAGTTCAATGTGTTTTCGGACTACGACAAAACATCTCTTGAACACCGCTACTTGATTGTGTGGGTTTTCTTAGCCACTACCTTTGGTTCCAAAGTACCACACAAGTAATCACCGAAGATATTCTTCATTATCTTCTTTGATATCGCAAACGAAGCACGGTCAGACCATACACACTTACCTCGACTTAGTCGATTCCATTATCAGTGATTCTAATCGTCGTGTAGAATCCTACCATCAAACCTTTATCATCAGTTGTTTTCTTACATCTTGTGGGATACTGGTTGTTTTCCACAGTTTAACTTACATCGCCACGATGATACGTTTATCTATCTTGCCAGTTTGGCCCTGTATACCTTGTTTGGCTAAGCCACATATGCCTTTATTATCCTTTCTCTCTACTTCAAGGCTAAGCCATGATTATTGAGATAAACTTGCGATATTCTGATCTCTCAAGGAATCGACATAGTTTGTGAGAGCTCTTCTGGCTTCACCACCACTTGGTGATTAAAATCTTCCACTGACTAGTCACTTATCAGAAGCTTCCATCTGCAACATCCATTTGTCCTCTTTCACCTCTGTTGTGGATATCTTTCTGGAGTCACCGTGAGACTCGTTACCCCTTATACATTGTAGTGATTCGTGTCATACGAGTGTGATGAGCTCTATTTTCACCAAACAAAATTTATATTACTCAAGACAACGGTGACTAAACAAGCTCTCTAACCGGCAGTGGACCGGGTCGATTGCTAGTATAGCTACAGGAGTCCGAGGTCGATCCCACAGAGAAAGGTGTGTTTGTGAGTACCAAAGTGAACTTCTAGCTTAGTCTAGGCAAACAAGCGGTTGATTTGTTTATTACTAAAACATGAAAGGGAGAAAGGAGATTAAACTACTAAGTTCAAAGAGGGAGAAAGGGACATAGCCGAACCATGATCCATATGACTAATCTCAACCCTAAGGTAGACAAAACCGGGAGTGTGCAACAACAAACGAACTCTCACATTCAATCTCACGGGTGCGAACTCCTAAACCCGGTGCTAGCGTCCGAACAACTCTCTTCTAACACCTTATGCCATGTTAAGGTCTCGAACAACTCTCTCCTAACAAGTCATGTTTTGCACTCGAGCCGCTTAAACGTATAAACGAGTAACCTCATGATGAGCTCGGTTTAACAACTAAAACGAGACTACATCACGATCCTAGAACCCTTTTCCCACACCCCTCTCTCTGAACAACTCTCAAGAGTGATGTGTGTGATTTTGACCTAGGTGATCAATCTAGCCCAAATCCGTTATAACAAGTTCTAGAACGTGAAACATGCAAGAAACAACAATAAAACGCACTACCCACTCCCAATTTCATCACCCAAAGGGTGATTTCATCACATATCACATGATTCGACTATGGAGAGAAATTAGCTACACATTATACAATCTAAACAACAAACAATGGAGAAAAACTTAGCAATAACAACAAAAGAACAAGCAAACATACTTACTTGATTGAGATTTAAGAGAGGGAAAATTCGTGCTCCAAAAAGATCAAATTTTGACAATCGAAATGTTACGGATCGAAGATTTAAGTTGTACAATCAAAGAGAGGATTGAAAGAGCTTTCTAATGATATATAGCACTAAATCTAACTCCTAAAGATGAGAGAGAACGCCCAAAATGACCCTAAACTACTCCTCCTTCGCGGCTCCCCTTTTCTGTGAAATTTGCAGCTTTTTATAGCAGGAGAACGACCCAAACGCTGGTTTGAAGGCTTGGAACCAGCGTTTGGAGGGGTGTACTCTCTGTTTCCAATCTTTGCACTTGAAACACTGGTTTGGGAGCTTGGAACCAGCGTTTCGCATGATGCAGTTTTTCTGCTGTAGTAAAACCTTCATAACTTCTTCGTCCGAGCTCCGATTGGGGTGATTCAAGATGCGTTGGAAAGCTCTTTCAATTATCTACAACTTTCATGAAGAAGTCATGACCAGAAAATGCCTCCATCATGGGTAAAAAAGCTTCTGAATCAGAACAGTCACTCGGGCACCAACTCTTTTTCTTCATTTTCCTATTCTTTCTTCTTTCTTGGCTCATTCTTGCACCTTGATCACACTTATCATCATAAATCTTCGCCTTCCGGGTTCTCGAGACACCAATACCCTACGTCATCACAACAACCAAAAACAACCAAAACATTCCGGAGGGTAAAAGTGCTCGGAATAGGGTCAATATCAATAAAAGGAGGTAGTAAACCATCAAAGTGACGGATTTACTCCCGTGCTATAAACTCACGATATTACCCCTAAAACGGTCTAAATTACCAAGAAACATGCTAAAAGTGTGGTAAACGGGGGTAGAAAATGCACCGGAATCACGTAAAGTTGATTCCCATCACCACCCCACACTTAGCCTTTGCTTGTCCTCGAGTAAAATAGGCGTTTTAAAACAAACCAAGGGATTCAACTTTATGATGTAGGTGCTACTACTCACACTCTCGAGGTGGCCCCAAAGTAAGAAACACGAACATAAACACATTGGTACAACATTATCAAGAAAATGGAGTGTGTGTGGTGCCAAGCTAAAACCAAATGCTCAAAATGATTGTCGGGGCTTGAATCCCAACCAAAAGTCTACCAACCGTTTCATAATCACGAGCCTCTCCACTAATCAAGGTCACTAAGTTTGGACACGATCGGGTAGGACTTGAAGGGTTATAACGTTAGGCTAGGGAAATTTCGGTTAATCGAAAGGGGTATTTTGGGAACTGGAGAAAAGAAGTACGAGTGAACCTAATCAACCAAGTACCATCTCAACTTTATCATACAAACCACCCCAAAACTCCTTTTTGATCAACTTTGACACCTTGGGAACCATAGGATACTAACGCACCCGAACTCATTGCCAAACTCGACTATATTTCAAGTGTTATGAGGTGAGATCGAATACATTAGCACCTATCTCACTATCCCAACTCCAACATCATAAGTAAAACTTTTGAGCTCATTACTTTGACTCCACGCCTTTATTTCTATGTACATCCTCTCTTTTTTTTTTCTTTTTTTCTTTTCTTTTCTTTTTTTTTTTTTTTTTTTTTTTTTTTTTTAAGGAAGAGATAGAAGAAGAGATTTTCTTTTATTTTGGCCCAAGAGCCGAACACCAAGCCCAAACGAGCTCCTCAACACTTTATAGCTCAAAATGAGAAACAACAACCCAATCAAAAACATCATCTCCCCCACCCCACACTTGCCTTAGCAAGTGTGGTCTAACAAAGGATTAAGTCCACTCGTAGGGTAAAAATGAAGGAAATGTGACCATAAATAAGGCTCAAGGGTAGGTTTCGACTATGTAACAAAACGGCTATCAAGCGAATGGTGGTCGACCATTCTATCAAGGCTAAGAGGGGCTACGAAGGGTAAATGTTCCGGTTAAGGCTTATTTGGCTATGGTAGGGTCAAAAGAACGCCAAAACCGTCATCCCATGTCCTACTTAGGTAAACCTATGACATTTCGTCTCAAGGCTAGTGATATGAAAGGTGGTAGCAATCAAATTGTGCACAAAGTGTAGCTTTCGTGAAAGTAATAAACTTCATTCTCAAGATAATATCAAACCTCAATGCACATGTTCGGGGTCCCGACTAAGGTGATCACCCCTCAAATGTGAAAATAACACATACAACACGGTGTTAAGACCCTTGAAAAATTTTAAAAATTACCCAAAAATCGACTCGAGCCCGATCATAGGCTAAGCATACCACATTTATAGCACATTTAACAACGAAAACAAGAAAACAAACTAAGTCTCCCACCCCACACTTAAACGAAACATTGTCCTCGGTGTGTGAGAGATAAAAGAGTAAAAAGACTTAGGTTTGTTTGACCAAAACCCGGCGAAAGGCGCACTTTAGCCCACGTGACATCTTCTAGTAAGCTCCATCTCGAATACCTGAACACCATGTAGACAGAAAACAAGGCAAACACATGCACGGGAAAAAAATCCACGTGCCAAAAGATGGTGATAGATACGAGATATATAAATATAGAAGCCATGCCACAATCAAGGTATCAAAGCATATCAACCATACTAGACGGGAAGTGCACTGGATGTAAAGATAATCAAAAGAAACACAGAGCATCCACGCATAAAATAAGGCCACGAGAGGCGCACATAAAAACATCCCCGTCTATGTACAAAGGCCGAACCAAAAGGAAATTCTCATCCCACACTCTCTTTTAAGCAAAACTCTCCCTCTTACAACCAAAAACTACTTCAAAAACATAATTATTACCAAAAGGGTGGGTTGCCTCCCACAAAGCGCCTTTGTTTTATGTCTTTGGCTCGACAAAATGACTTATACGGTGCCAATTTTTTCAAAGTTATACTATTGGCACAGGCGAGAAAAAGTAGAAGTGCTTTGTTTAACGCCGTTAGCATCGACGTAGTGGCGCTATACGGACTCATACCACAAAAGACTCAAAACAACTCAAGACAACATTTTTAATTCAATCAAAAATCACCAAAAACCATCAACCGAAATCCGAACTCAAGAATATCAACAATTCAAGGAGAATGAGCATAGCAAGCATAGGGAAAACGAGTTCATTAGGAACTTACCGCACATGGCTCTTGGGAATCCCCTTTCGTTGAAATCCGCCATCATCCTCTTCTTGAAATTACCATCCCATGGTAGTTTTCCTCTTTTAAAATTTTTTCGAACTCCATCTACCGGTGAGTACACAAAATCGATCTCGTAATACTCATCGACACAAGGTGGAAGAGTATAATAATCCGGGACCGGCATGCTAATAATCTCTACTCCCGGCGGCTACTACCATAGAAGGCTCTTCGGTCTCATAAGGTTTCTTCATACACTCCTTATGGAAGTCTCCATTCGGGAGTGATAAAGAAATGGGCGATCCCATATGCTCCTCCAACTCTGATTGTGTCTCATCAAACATTGTGCTCAAATCTATCATACACCCTTCGAGATCATCATTTTGAATTTCTTCGAGCAGTGGTGTAATAGATAAAAGGTGCACCTCTACCGTCTTCAAATCTTGCTCTTCTTCTTCATCCCAAAGCGTTTCGTTGCCAAAGAATTTTTGCTCAGTCAAAACAATGGGCGGCTCCACCACACGCTCCACCAAGGCTTCGGCAAGTTTTATCTCGGGGTGAGGGTGTAGTAGGTAGAACTTGAAACCGGCCATAATCAAACATCGCAATCGGAGGTGGAACTATGAGCAATCCCAACTCATTCTCGGCTCGAAATCTCTTCATGGAGAACCGAATCATCAACCTCACTCTCGACTTGAACTTCAACGAGAAAGTCCTCATCAACCCTAGCCGCCTCTATTGCAAATGCATCTTCTTCATGCTCCACTCTTCGTTTTTTCACGAATCGACTGAGATTATCACA
The DNA here is from genome assembly GCA_036785695.1 of Gentiana straminea. Taxonomy (NCBI): domain Eukaryota; kingdom Viridiplantae; phylum Streptophyta; class Magnoliopsida; order Gentianales; family Gentianaceae; genus Gentiana; species Gentiana straminea. The sequence continues at coordinate 12,075,578 of JAVUPR010000113.1, read as the reverse complement.
CAACGTCCGTAGAAGCTTGTGCACACTTACCCAACTTTCTTCACCCATAGGAGTCTCATTCTCATCTTTCTTACTCTGTTCTCGGATTCCATTAACCCGAATCGTAGATTCCATGAGCTCCTGCTTCAGATCATCCATTCGCATCTCCCAGTCAGAAATCTGATTTTCTGAAATTTTCTCGGCTTTGGCTAGAGCAACTTTCTCATATAGCTCATCCACTCTGTCCATTTCCCTACTTGCTTCATCATAAGTATAGATATATGCTATATGCTCCATGCACTCCTCATGTGGATGAGGTGCAAACTGATCATGATGAAGTGGATGGTAGGGCTCTTGCCATGCCGAATTCGATTGGGTGACCGACTCGTGTGAAACTATCAACCCGCCGAGTACGAGCACCATAATCTTGAAAATCATTAGGATTTGGACAACCCTCGAATACCATGGCTCGTGACTCGAATAACCAAAATTTTGATTCGAGATGTATTAGGGCACCGATAAGCCCATGAACCGTGGCTATTCTCTTGTTGATACGAGGCCGAGACACGAACCGTTGTTGATAACATGGTTCGGGTGTCGAGGTGGGTAGAAGTATTGTTGTTCGGACGAATAGTATGGATTGAAAAATCCTTCCATTAAGCCTCAAGCTGCAAGACTCAGAAAACAACAAGAACACAATCAAAGTATCAAGCCACCACCACCACCGTAATTGATGGTGTGACTTCTCAACAAAAATCCATCAAATAAAAAGAAAACAATAAAACAAAACCTAGGCCCAAGCCTTCGGTTCACTTACAAGATATCACAAATAACACACACCGTTCCCCGGCAACGGCGCCATTTTGATGAGCTCTATTTTCACCAAACAAAATTTATATTACTCAAGACAACGGTGACTAAACAAGCTCTCTAACCGGCAGTGGACCGGGTCGATTGCTAGTATAGCTACGGGGAGTCCGAGGTCGATCCCACGAGAAAGGTGTGTTTGTGAGTACCAAAGTGAACTTCTAGCTTAGTCTAGGCAAACAAGCGGTTGATTTGTTTATTACTAAAACATGAAAGGGAGAAAGGAGATTAAACTACTAAGTTCAAAGAGGGAGAAAAGGACATAGCCGAACCATGATCCATATGACTAATCTCAACCCTAAGGTAGACAAAACCGGGAGTGTGCAACAACAAACGAACTCTCACATTCAATCTCACGGGTGCGAACTCCTAAACCCGGTGCTAGCGTCTGAACAACTCTCTTCTAACACCTTATGCCATGTTAAGGTCTGAACAACTCTCTCCTAACAAGTCATGTTTTGCACTCGAGCCGCTTAAACGTATAAACGAGTAACCTCATGATGAGCTCGGTTTAACAACTAAAACGAGACTACATCACGATCCTAGAACCCTTTTCCCACACCCCTCTCTCGAACAACTCTCAAGAGTGATGTGTGTGATTTTGACCTAGGTGATCAATCTAGCCCAAATCCGTTATAACAAGTTCTAGAACGTGAAACATGCAAGAAACAACAATAAAACGCACTACCCACTCCCAATTTCATCACCCAAAGGGTGATTTCATCACATATCACATGATTCGACTATGGAGAGAAATTAGCTACACATTATACAATCTAAACAACAAATAATGGAGAAAAACTTAGCAATAACAACAAAAGAACAAGCAAACATACTTACTTGATTGAGATTTAAGAGAGGAAAATTCGTGCTCCAAAAAGATCAAATTTTGACAATCGAAATGTTACGGATCGAAGATTTAAGTTGTACAATCAAAGAGAGGATTGAAAGAGCTTTCTAATGATATATAGCACTAAATCTAACTCCTAAAGATGAGAGAGAACGCCCAAAATGACCCTAAACTACTCCTCCTTCGCGGCTCCCCTTTTCTCGTGAAATTTGCAGCTTTTTATAGCAGGAGAACGACCCAAACGCTGGTTTGAAGGCTTGGAACCAGCGTTTGGAGGGGTGTACTCTCTTTTTCCAATCTTTGCACTTGAAACGCCGGTTTGGGAGCTTGGAACCGACGTTTCGCATGATGCAGTTTTTCTGCTGTAGTAAAACCTTCATAACTTCTTCGTCCGAGCTCCGATTGGGGTGATTCAAGATGCGTTGGAAAGCTCTTTCAATTATCTACAACTTTCATGAAGAAGTCATGACCAGAAAATGCCTCCATCATGGGTAAAAAAGCTTCTGAATCAGAACAGTCACTCGGGCACCAACTCTTTTTCTTCATTTTCCTATTCTTTCTTCTTTCTTGGCTCATTCTTGCACCTTGATCACACTTATCATCATAAATCTTCGCCTTCCGGGTTCTCGAGACACCAATACCCTACGTCATCACAACAACCAAAAACAACCAAAACATTCCGGAGGGTAAAAGTGCTCGGAATAGGGTCAATATCAATAAAAGGAGGTAGTAAACCATCAAAGTGACGGATTTACTCCCCGTGCTATAAACTCACGATATTACCCCTAAAACGGTCTAAATTACCAAGAAACATGCTAAAAGTGTGGTAAACGGGGGTAGAAAATGCACCGGAATCACGTAAAGTTGATTCCCATCAGAGTGTGGATCTCTTAGATCTACATATGTTTGTTAACTGTTTAGTGATAATACATGTAACATACACGTATGTATTTGTGTGATATGTGAAATGTGTAGTTTTGTTATGTGATAAGTGTATTATCACTTATGTGTTACTTGAATTACTGTCTCTGTGATACTGTTTTTGCTACTTCCCTTTGCCTATTGACTGTTCTTGTGATGCCTTATGGCTATGAGTTAAGCTGTGATACGGTGTATCGATACCGTTACTGGGGCCCGCAGGCGGGGACTTGATCGGTTGGGAAAGCTTTGGGCTGACAACTCGGTCATTTCCTAATCCTATTTCGCCTTGGTCAAGCGTGGTTAGGAGGTTTAGCCATGTGAGACTGAAGGCTCTGGCGGATGTTCCGGACATCTTTAATTCTGACTGGCCGTTTATTTCGGCAGTGGAGTGTGAGGTAGCTTCATAAGATTCTGAGGGGTTACAAGGTTGGTATCTGGTTATATCTTCTGTCTGGTATGATCTTGACCCTTATGTGGCCATTACTTCTTATATACATATTGTTGTATATATAAATGGGTTTATCTGCTATGTGTAGTTTCAACTATTGTGTTTTTGTGAAAGCTACACATTATACATGCACTGAACCTCACTGAGTTTAAAAGCTCACACCTCCTGCGAAACCTTTTTCAGTGTTACAGGTACAACCGGTTACCTCGAGTGGATTCCAGGTGGATGACTAGAAGATAGAAATGATGATGAGAGTGATGTCATTATTTGGGATCTAGCTGGCGCTACGCCAACATGTTAGATAAAAGGTTGTAATTAATCATTTGTAGTCTGATGATGGGAATAGTTACGGAATGGTTGTAAATCATTAATGGATTAAATGAATTATCTTTATGGACTTCCTTATTTAAGGATTTTAGTTATGTTCTGAAGTTGCGGTGAGAGCTTCGCAGGCCGCTCCCACACCGACCCCAAGTGGTAGGGAGCCGGGCCGTCACAATGAACAAGGAGCGATTATCAGAAACAAAGCAAGACTAGTTGCAAAAGGATACTCTCAAGCAGAAGGCATTGATTACGATGAAACGTTTGCACCAGTAGCAATATTGGAAGCAATCGGACTCTTTCTAGCTTTTGCAGCTCATAAGGACTTCAAAGTCTATCAGATGGATGTAAAGAGTGTTAGGTTTTATGACCGAAAGACAATTTGTAATTGTTTTATTTAAATAAATGACAGAATTTATTTCATCTTATTTATTCGCATTTATTGCCAATATGTATACACTACAGAAAACCCTAAGTATATTGATTATGTAATCACAACTCAGTGTATGGCTATACACACGAGGATTGAGTTTGTGAAATATACTTAAAATTAACTTAGTCCGTAGTGTTTATTAATCGGAGTACGGGTCTCTAGATTAATTTGCTAATAATGCGCCCAGAACACTTTACGGTGTGGCAGTCTTATCCGGACTGTCGGTAATAGGGTACCTAGTGGGGCATTTATATATGATGATAATCATATAGGGCTGGACCAATTTGATTTGAGTTCTCGATATAATTCCGTAATCGAGAAGTCTTATCGAATCACAAGATGATCATATATGGATTAATCTCAATCCTGAAGTGATCACAGACAACTGCTTAGACTAGGGTAGAGTTTGATGTGTTAGTAAGGATCACTTCGCGATATGTGGTCCAACACTTCTCGTTGGCTCTATTCGGAATGAGTGAGTGGTCCGTGTTATCACGAGATATGGAATCCATTCCTTTCCTCGGGAAGTAGACGACGCTTCCCTTATTTGTTGACCCTAAAACTGATCGATGGGCCCAGTTCATACTATATTGGTTATGAACTAATTGATCACTAAGGGGTTAATGGTAAATAAGGATAATAGGTTTCGAGAAGGGTTTACGGAAATATCCCGAATCGAAGTGAACAGTCTATGGAGGATTTATCCGTATGTAATGATTACATCAGTGGACGATTTCGACTCATAAATTGAGTGTAAGTTATCTATATTCGATAGAGTTCAATTTCGGGTTTATGGTGGTGTAATCCCGGAATTAATAGGTTGGATATAATTATTCTGTCTGACGAATAATTTTATCTAATTTATTGTAGCTACTGAATATGGGTCCATAGTCCCCGACGTGGCTCCTAATATAGCATATAGGTTTCTCGTCGTTGCACCTCAATTATAATTAAATAGTGGATTGGGCTATTTAATTTGATATGTGGATTAATTGTTTAGTTGGACTAAATAATTAAATACACGGAAAAGACATTTTTCGTGGACTCGGCCCAAATTGGTGTGTTGACCTTTTTGACAAAATTGGTCAAATAGGAAAAATGTGCGTGTGACCTTTTATTCCAATTAAAGGTGGCGCATGTTTTTTTTATTATTTAATTATTAAGAAATTAGTTTTCTTGGATAATTATTTGACATGTGATTTATCTTTTATTTGTTAAATGATAATTCATGGAATATTAGATAATAATATGATTTATTCTAATTTGTTTGGGATAATTATTTTATTTATCTTTTATTTGGAAAAAGGATTAATGTAATAATTATCTCTTAATTATTAAATCCTTGGAGGTTAAGTTTTACTCTCCTATATAAAGAGAGTTCTCCCAAGCCTTTTGACATATACAATTCACGCCATTTATTGGAGAAAAATAGCTTAGAATTTTCGGCTATTTTTCTTTGGGTTTCGAGTTGGAATAATCTTCGGGATTATTCCGGTAGTATATCAAGGAGGTCCGGCGGCGGGAAACACCATCCACTTGGTGTTGCTGGGAGACACACGTTGGAAGACGGTGGCTGCTCAATCTCGTGTTCAAGGAGCTTTTTGTTCTTGGAGTTAAGCACCATAAAAGGTAGGCTCCTAAACCCCCTTGTAGATTTAGATCTTTAATTTATGTTCTTTGTTTTCGTTTAGATCTAGATCCGATACTTCCGCTGCGTAATCGGGTCAATCCATGATTGATCCGACGATATTACATCTACCAAGTGGTATCAGAGCCTTTGATCTAACGATCAAAGAATATGAGTTTTAGATCTAGGAGTGGAAAAGCATGTTTTAGGTGTTTTATTTCGTTTTTTTTTTGGTTAAATTCGAAATTTATTCATGTTGTATGCTTGTGAATGTTGTGGTTGAAGATATGGATTGGGGTTGGTACTGTTTACCCGTAGATCTATTTTGTAGCTCCTTTGTTTAGTAACAATTGAGCATAGGAATTGTATTTTTTTTATGTCAATTTTCGAAAATTATGTAAAAGTAGCATCTTTTATTGTAATTTTATTATTCCGGGCTCGAAAAGATGAAGATCTTGAAGAAAAGATGAAGATCAAGGCGAAACCCAAGGTATGAACGAGGAGAAACGGCTAAAAATCTTGTTTTTTAAAGCTGTCCTGCACCTTTAGCAGCGCTAAAACCGTCACAACAGCTTCTGTTTTTCCTTAAACAGGCTGCAGCAGCACCTGTAGCGGCGCTTTCTGCCGCTGCAAAAGTTTTTTTTTAAAACCCTAGCTTGCGGCTAGGGTAATAACATGCGGCTGTTTTTAATTTTATTTTTTTATATAATCTGTACTTCTTTTAATTCAGCCGACATATATAAAAAAAAAAAATTGGAAATAATTGTTTTTCAGCCGCATCATTGTAAAAAAAAAAAAAAAAAAAAAAAAAAAGGTTTTATTTAATTATAATAAATTGGTTTTATTTGATTAAAAAGCCTTTTCTCCTCTCGGGTGTTCGTGGTTCGTGATCCGGCGATTCGAGTTCAAGATTTGAAGATCAAGACTCGAAGACATAGATTAAGTTTTATTTTTCCTTAGAAAATAGTTAGTCGGGGGTACCAACGGTCCATCTCGGTGTTTACTTTTCGGTATAATTTTGTGTTTGATCAAGATTACGTGCTTAAAACCGGAAAATTGCCATGACTTGCATCTTCATGATTCCACTCCAATGCATACATGTAGCTAGTTTATTTCGAATAACTTAGGCATGTATAACTCGAATAATTAGTATGAATGCTTATTAATTTAATATGTGGTAGTTAAATAATAAGTAGCTAATTATAAAAACCGAGGACCCGGGTTTATGTCAATCGTTTACGATTTTAGTGATGGATTCTCGGTGAATCCCACTTGGATAAATCGTTGAGCTTTTTCGGTGATGGCTTCTCAGTGAACCCACCTTAAACAAAAACGAGATTACGCTTTGGGTGACAACTTAGAAATCGGAGAATCTTAGTACATGGGTTCGGAAATGGTCTAACCATGGTTGGGCGAGTTCAACCGAGCTTCGGCTCAATCGACTCCCCTCCACGTGTGATGTACGTTACGAGCGGTTCGATAGGACTTAGCATAGCCGATAAGCCTTCGGGCTAAACGGGGCTTCTCCCCGCCGGATTGGCCCGAACCGTCACATATGTTCCAACGAATAAGACGGCGTAGGCTTGCCTACATAACCGACCCTATTCGGAGTACTTTGATTTATTGTTTCTTATTGTCAAGGCCAAAACCGTAATTAGTAAACCCACCACTTTTTCAAAATATTGAGTGGGAGCGGGGAAGGCGACAGCCAACCCCACGGCCTCTACTATAGATGCAAGCACGTGAGAGAATGGTGACACCTCGTGCCGCTTTGATTTCGGCCCCCTTCGGATGGTGTTCACCGCTATCAAAATTCAAGGCTTGGTCTCTGAAAGGATAGGATATCGGGTACTCGCCGGGTCACTAACCTGCCCCTCGTAGGCATACTCGGGGCGTACTCTGAGATATGATATAGTAGGTCACACTCTTTGTGGATATTTTCGAAATATCTAGGCTAGAAAAAGGAAGGTAATCAATGATTAAATGTCCGGGATGTCTGATTCCCGTGAGATGTTCGATTCTCGAAGCTTAATCATTGAGAGACATTGTCTCAGTTTAACCGTCATAATACTGATATCGACCCTCTCGGACGATACTATACGAGGTTAAATCCTTGGAATGGTAGGATAGACTTCTTGTAGTTTATTATTCCTAAAACAATATATAGTAGTGTATATTTGATTAAGTTTCGTCATTTTATTTACAAGAACATGTCTTCGCAAATTCAAACTTTACCGAATGATAAGCTTAATGGCGACAATTTTACTAAGTGGAAAAGTAACGTAAACGTGGTGCTCGTATTTGAGAATGCACAGTTGTTTTGACCGAGGATTGCCCCGTTCTTCCCCCTCAAAATCCGCCTAAACGCATTTGCGACCAACATCAAAAATGGCAAGAGGCGAATAATAAGGCAAGAGGCATCTTCTTAGCCTCGGTGTCGGATGTCATTCGGAGCAAGATTGAGGGTTTTAATACGCACGAGAAATCTTGCGCATTTAACCACCATGTTTGGCAAACCGTCTGATCAAGCAAGACACGAGGCCGTGAGGAAGGCAGTCAATGCCAAGATGAGGCGGGGTCAGTCGGTTACTGGTCATGTGATGAACATGATTAGTTACTTTACCGATGCAACAACTCATGGTGCGATTATAGACGATGCTACCCAAGTGTCAGTGATTCTCGAATCTCTGACATCTGATTTCCTGACGTTCAGGACCAGCTACGTCATGTCTAAGGCTCACCTTTCCATGACATAGTTGATCAATGAACTTCAAGTCTATGAGGGTCTTTCTACGAAAGATAAAACCCTAGACCAGGAAAAGAAGGCTGAGGCCAATGTGGTCGTAGCCAAGGCGTCTAAGTCAAACCAGCAGGGTAAACAAAAGAATAAGAAACAAACTGCGCCGGCGCCTAAACCTATGAAGAAGAAGGCTAAGCCGAATACACCATCCAAGCCCAAGGGCAAGTGTCATTACTGCAATGAGATAGGGCATTGGCGTCGTCATTGCCCCGTATATCTCAAAGATGTAAAGGATGGGAAGGTTAAGGCTAGCAATGGGAAAGATAAGAAAGGTAATCCTGAATTACTTGTCTTGGAATCTTTTAATGTAGCTAAAGATGTATCAAATTGGATACTGGATACTGGAGCTACTAACCATGTATGTTCTTCTTTACAGATCCTTAGTTCGTTTGAGGAGCTAGAGGAAGGAGCTCAAGTTATGAGAGTCGGCACCGGGGCGTTAGTTTCAGCAAAAGCAGTGGGAGCTGTGGTTTTACATTTTGGGAATAAAGTTTTACATTTAGACAATGTTTATTTCATTCCGAATTTTCGTAGAAATTTAATTTCGTATTCTGCTTTGAAAGATCAGTTGTACTCTGTTTATTTTATGAATAATGAGTTTACTATTTCAAAGAATGGTTTTACTTTGTGTACTACTGTGTTAGAAAACGGATTGTATTTCATTAAACCCACGCAAGCTCCCCTGTTAAATACCGAAATGTTTAAAGTAGCACATCAAAAATCTCGCTAAAAGGCGTAAAATTTCTCATAAAGAAGATAGTACATATCTTTGGCACCTTAGGCTAGGTCACATTTCCTTGGAAAGAATCAAACGACTGGCTAAGGGTGATTCCTTAAAAGAGTTATATGTTGACTCGTTGCCCGTCTGCGAATCTTGCCTGGAGGGAAAAATGACTAAGCGTCCTTTCTCGTCAAAAGGGAATAGGGCCAAAGAACCTCTAGAGTTAGTACATTCAGACCTTTGTGGTCCGATGAATGTGCAAGCTAGAGGCGGATTCGAGTATTTTGTTACTTTCATCGACGACTACTCGAGGTTCGGATATGTTTATCTCGTCGCATCGAAAATCCGAGGCTTTTGGTAAGTTTAAGGAATTTCAAGCGAAGGGCGAAAGGCGATTAGGCAAGTCCTTGAAATGCCTTCGCTCTGATCGCGGAGGAGAGTACTTAGATACTGAGTTCACTGACTACCTACTTGAACATGGGATCTGTTCCCAACGTTCTGCGCCTAGGACACCTCAATTAAAATGGAGTTGCTGAAAGGAGAAATAGAACATTGATTGACATGGTCAGATCAATGATGAGCTACGCCTCGCTACCGATATCCTTTTGGGGATATGCTCTAGAAACAGCGGTATACATACTGAATGTAGTACCGTCAAAGTCTGTCACAAAGACACCTTATGAAATGTGGAGGGGACGACCGGAAGGCCTAAATCACTTCCGCATTTGGGGATGTCCTGCATATGTGCTGGTAGACAAGACTAATAAACTACAAAAGCGTACGAAGGTATGTCTGTTTGTTGGTTACCCCAAAGGAACACGTGGAGGTCTGTTTTACGATCCGGAAGATAACAAGGTAATAGTTTCCACTAACGCCACGTTTTTGGAGGATCAGTATATGACAGACTTCAAGCCTCGAAGTAAAGTCGTACTTGAGGAGTTACTTTCTGACGAGGTCAGACCACAAGTGCCACCTAGTGTCACTGTAGGCAACACTACGAATACAACAAATCACCCCTAATCCTAATCCACCCGTACGTACCGAGAGAGTGGTTCGGCCACCAAATCGGTATAGACAATCGAGGCGAACGTAGCCGTCTCGATGGTGTGGAAGATGATCCGTTGTCCTTTCGCAAGGCCATGGAGGATCGTGACAAGGGTCTATGGGTTGACGCGATGAATCAAGAGATAGAGTCTATGTACTCTAACTCTGTCTGGAAACTTGTAGATTGCCCCGAAGGGGTAAAACCCATAGGGAGCAAGTGGCTCTACAAGAGGAAGCGAGGAGTTGATGGTAAGGTGCAAACCTTTAAAGCACGGCTTGTAGCTAAGGGCTACACACAGAGAGAGGGTATAGACTACGAAGAGACCTTCTCCCCAGTGGCCATGCTTAAATCCATCCGGATCCTCCTTTCTATTGCTGCATGCCTAGATTATGAAATCTGGCAAATGGATGTCAAGACAGCGTTTCTTAACGGCTTTCTCGACGAGGAAATTCTATATGCAGCAACCAGAAGGATACATCGAGGAAGGCCAAGAGCACAAAGTGTGCAAGTTGCTGAGATCCATTTATGGGTTGAAACAAGCATCTCGGTCTTGGAATCATAGATTTGATGACACCATTAAGTCATATGATTTCGAACAAAATCCTGATGAACCTTGTGTATACAAGAAAGTCATCAAGGATAAGGTTGCGTTCCTAGTGTTGTACGTAGATGACATTCTCCTGATTGGAAACGATAAGGGGATGTTGTCGGACGTTAAAATTTGGTTGGCCAGCCAATTCCAAATGAAAGATTTGGGAGAGGCGAATTATGTTCTCGGGATCCAATTAATACGGGATCGTATGAACAAGATGTTAGCTCTTTCACAAGCCACTTACATTGATAAGGTGATGGCTAGATATAGCATGACGGACGCAAAGAAGGGTTACCTACCAACCCGTCACGGCGTCCATCTCTCTAAGACCTCAGAGTCCTCAGACTCCTGAGGAAACAGAGGTTATGCAAAGAGTGCCTTATGCTTCGGCTGTAGGTAGTCTAATGTACGCTATGCTGTGCACTAGACCTGACATCTGTTATGGCGTTGGACTAGTCAGTCGTTATCAGTCGAATCCAGGCAATGAGCATTGGATTGCGGTAAAGAACCTCTTAAAGTACTTGAAGAGGACTAGGAATTATATGCTGGTATATTCGGGTACAAACCTGGATGTACATGGGTACACTGACTCTGACTTCCAGTCAGATAGAGATGATTTCAAATCTACCTCAGGCTCAGTGTTTACCATTGGTGGTGGTGCAGTCATTTGGAGAAGCGTCAAGCAATCCCGGCAAGACGGCGATTCTACTATGGAAGCCGAATACATAGCGGCCTCGAGGCGCCTAAGGAAGCGGTTTGGCTCAGAAAGTTCCTGAGTGGTTTAGGGGTCTCTCCAAATCACAACGATCCGATCACTCTCTATTGTGACAACAATGGGGCTGTATCAAATTCGAAGGAACCCCGTAGTCACCGCAAGTCAAAGCATATCGAGCGAAAGTACCATTTAATCAGAGAGATAGTCCAGAGAGGTGACATTTCCGTCAAGAAAATCGCCTCTGCTGACAACCCTGCTGATCCTTTCACCAAGACATTGCCGTTAGAAGTCTTCAACCGGCATTTGGAAACTATTGGTATTAGGGACATGACTTATTTGCTTTAGAGCAAGTGGGAGTTGTATTCTTTGTAATATAGATATAGGGTGTGCTCTAAAACAATTAATCCACTTGCCTTTCGTGCAAGTGGGAGATTGTTAGGTTTCATGCCCGAAAGACACTTTGTAATTGTTTTATTTAAATAAATGACAGAATTTATTTCATCTTATTTATACGCATTTATTGCCAATATGTATACACTACAGAAAACCCTAAGTATATTGATTATGTAATCACAACTCAGTGTATGGCTATACACACGAGGATTGAGTTTGTGAAATATACTTAAAATTAACTTAGTCCGTAGCGTTTATTAATCGGAGTACGGGTCTCTAGATTAATTTGCTAATAATGCGCCCAGAACACTTTACGGTGTGGCAGTCTTATCCGGACTGTCGGTAATAGGGTACCTAGTGGGGCATTTATATATGATGATAATCATATAGGGCTGGACCGATTTGATTTGAGTTCTCGATATAATTCCGTAATCGAGAAGTCTTATCGAATCACAAGATGATCATATATGGATTAATCTCAATCCTGAAGTGATCACAGACAACTGCTTAGACTAGGGTAGAGTTTGATGTGTTAGTAAGGATCACTTCGCAGTATGTGGTCCAACACTTCTCGTTGGCTCTATTCTGGAATGAGTGAGTGGTCTGTGTTATCACAGATATGGAATCCATTCCTTCCCTCGGGAAGTAGACAGACAGTTCCCTTATTTGTTGACCCTAGAAACTGATCGATGGGCCCGTTCATTCATACTATATTGGTTATGAACTAATTGATCACTAGGGGGTTAATGGTAAATAAGGATAATAGGTTTCGAGAAGGGTTTACGGAAATATCCCGAATCGAAGTGAACAGTCTATGGAGGATTTATCCGTATGTAATGATTATATCAGTGGACGATTTCGACTCATAAATTGAGTGTAAGTTATCTATATTCGATAGAGTTCAATTTCGGGTTTATGGTGGTGTAATCCCGGAATTAATAGGTTGGATATAATTATTTTGTCTGACGAATAATTTTATCTAATTTATTGTAGCTACTGAATATGGGTCCATGGTCCCCGACGTGGCTCCTAATATAGCATATAGGTTTCTCGTCGTTGCACCTCAATTATAATTAAATAGTGGATTGGGCTATTTAATTTGATATGTGGATTAATTGTTTAGTTGGACTAAATAATTAAATACACGGAAAAGATATTTTTCGTGGACTCGGCCCAAATTGGTGTGTTGACCTTTTTGACAAAATTGGTCAAATAGGAAAAATGTGCGTGTGACCTTTTATTCCAATTAAAGGTGGCGCATGTTTTTTTTATTATTTAATTATTAAGAAATTAGTTTTCTTGGATAATTATTTGACATGTGATTTATCTTTTATTTGTTAAATGATAATTCATGGAATATTAGATAATAATATGATTTATTCTAATTTGTTTGGGATAATTATTTTATTTATCTTTTATTTGGAAAAAGGATTAATGTAATAATTATCTCTTAATTATTAAATCATTGGAGGTTAAGTTTTACTCTCCTATATAAAGAGAGTTCTCCCAAGCCTTTTGACATATACAATTCACGCCATTTATTGGAGAAAAATAGCTTAGAATTTTCGGCTATTTTTCTTTGGGTTTCGAGTTGGAATAATCTTCGGGATTATTCCGGTAGCATATCAAGGAGGTCCGGCGGCGGGAAACACCATCCACTTGGTGTTCTTTGGGAGACACACGTTGGAAGACGGTGGTCGCTCAATCTCGTGTTCAAGGAGCTTTTTGTTCTTGGAGTTAAGCACCATAAAAAGGTAGGCTCCTAAACCCCCTTGTAGATTTAGATCTTTAATTTATGTTCTTTGTTTTCGTTTAGATCTAGATCCGATACTTCCGCTGCGTAATTGGGTCAATCCATGATTGATCCGACGATATTACATCTAACAAATAGTGCATTTCTAAATGGACTCCTGGAAGAAGAAGTGTATGTGGAACAAGCACCTGGATTCCAGATCAAAGGAAATGAAGATAAGGTATACAAGCTCAAAAAGGCACTATATGGACTAAAACAGGCACTTAGAGTCTGGTATGAGACACCGTCACAATTCCAGATTAACAATGGATTCAGCAAAGGAACCATTGACAATACTCTTTTCAAACTAGAAGATGGAACAAACACCTTGCTAGTTCAGATCTATGTAGATGATATCATTTTTGGATCAGAAGATGAAAAGTTGTGCGAAAAGTTTGCAAATCTGATGAAAAGAAAATTTCAAATGAATATGATGGGAGAACTCAATTACTTCCTTGGATTACAAGTGAAACAGAAGAAGATGGGATCTTCATCAATCAAGCAAAGTATACAAAAGACTTAATCAACAAGTATGTTATGGACACAAGTGGAACATCTGAAACACCTATGTGCAATAATTATACTTGGAAATGATGAAAATGGGAAGGATGTTGATCAAAAGTTATACAGAGGAATCATTGGATATCTACTCTACCTAACTGCAAGCAGACCTGATATAGCATTTGCAGTAGGAGTATGTGCAAGATTTCAAGCACAACCAAAGGAATCTCATTTGTCAGCAGCTAAGAGAATCATCAAATATTTGAAGCACACAATCAATGTGAGAATTTGGAATCCAAAAGATGGTGGATTCAAATTGATATCTTTTTTAGATTCAGACTATGCTGGATTGAAAATTGACAAAAAGAGAACTCAGGAACTTGTCAGATGCTAGGCAACAGACTAGTATCATCGTTTAGTAAAAAGCAGAATTCCATATCTACCTCAACAGCTGAAGTAGAATATATAGCAGTAGGTAGCTGTTGTTCACAAATATTATGGATCAGACAACAACTAAGAGACTATGGAATAGAAGAGAAGACAATTCCAATCATGTGTGATAACACAAGTGCAATATCTATTACAAAGAATCCAGTGCTTCACTCAAGAACAAAGCACATTGATGTGAGACATCATTTTATCAGAGATTATATGGAGAAAGGAGATGTAATTTTGAGATACTTATCTACAGAAGATCAATTGGCTGATATTTTCACAAAACCACTCAGTCGTGAAAGATTTTGTAAGTTAAGAACTGAGTTGGGAAAGATTGAAATAGATTAAGTTACAAGGAGCAGCTAACTGGAGTAATCAGTGAAGTGACTTCACCAGCTGACTGAACCTTTGCCATTTTGGGTGCGCTCACTTGGCAGGTAAGGCATTGGTACCAACGAAGTCATCTTCACCGATTGTTAGGAACTGTTTTTGTTACAACAGATCTCAGTAAGCAGGCCATTACACTGGCCTAGTGATCAGCCAAGTCACTCAACCGCTAAATGCTATGAAGGAAACATCAAAGTATAGTGTGAAATGAATCAATTTTTACACATGTGGATAATCAGAGAATTATGGAGTTTTATTTTGTGAAGATTACACACGTGGATTTTGAATCAGACACAAGGATTATTTTATGAAAGTTCTTATTTGACAAGAGAGAATGACGGCAACGCCTCGATTCTAGGGCACTATCATTACATGCCACAATCATCTCTCCCATTATCCTTGTTAACCGTGATTTATATACACAAAATCATGCCATTACTCCACCAAAATCTCTCCACATTCAACCACGTTCACACTATCAAATCTCCATTATATAAACAACACTTCAGAATTTTCACAAACTTTACGCCCTCTTTGAAATTCTTAAACCCTATTTTCTCAAGAAATTTCAAAGATTTATCTTCCTCAAATGCTAAGTCCGGCAAACCGTATGTGAAATCAATTGCAACAACATCGTTTTTCCAACCAATCCACTTTAAAAACTTGTGCAAAGATAATGAACAAGTAACACGAATGGTGGATGGATGCAAAGATTGAGGGATGATGGCCTTTCCCAATCCTCCTGGAAAAGAGCCACATATGTTTCTTGTCTCCTTGCAGAAGACGGTGAAGCAAGTGAGGACAAGATAGTTGCCAATGTCAATGGCACAAAGGTGGTGATTACGGCGAAGGTAATTCACCGGCATCTTGAACTCTCAAATCAAGGGCACGCAAAAGTAGGGCTCGTTCCACAAGACATGGATGCTTTCTGGATGTAGATTGGAAAGGATTCCACTGCGGAAAACAAAAAGTTCAACTGTCTAAGATCTGCTCTCACAAAGCCTTTCAATGAGTTCAGCTTCCTGATGGGAAAGAACATTGCAGGAAAATTAGGAGCCATGAATGTCATGACCGAGGCCAGAATGTGACTCTTGGGAATTATCTGCCATGGTCTGGAATTTAATTGGGCCACCTACATTTTCAGACGGCTAAAGGAACAAATCAAAGAAGAGTCCACTGCAGCTGAACAAGGAATTGCTAAAGGAAAGAAGAAAAAGGGATTTTCTGGGTGAAGAAATCCTATGGAATTCCTCTCCACCACCTGATGAAGTGTCTGAACGTACCTTTCATGACACTTAGGAAAGAGAAAGCAACCCAGTAAAAGGACCACTAGTCAAAGAAAGAAACAAAAGGTCCAAAAAAATCTGGGCAAAGAATCCTTTGGCACATTGAGAGATGAGGAAGAAGAAGAAGAGAGCATGAGTAACAGTAAGAGGAAGGAAATGATGATGGAGAACAGCAAGAAGACGAGCATATCGAAGATCCTGAAAGGGATATTGGTGACAGAGTTGCAGAATACCTCAACTGGAAAATGGGAGACTCCAGGATTCAACTTGAAAATTCTAGAAGAATGTTCGATGAATAAGCTTGGTTCTTTGGATTTCTTGGTGTCACAACCCTTGTAGGTGTGCTTGATGAGACACTACTTTAGGAAATGATAGAAAATGCCAAAGCTCGATTACATAAGTCATCTGATGATGAGGGTGGAAATACTGATCAATCTGATGATGATGATGATGATGATGATGATCAGAGTGATGTTGATGGTGGAAACAATGATGATGATGGAGGAGCACAAGGTGCAAGTGATCATGCTTAGCATGATGATGATGAAGAAGCAGCAGATGCAGTTGATGATGATACCACTTTGCATGCCTTTCTACAGACAAAAGGAACTGCTAAGGCTATACCATCAGCTAAGAAAAATGACCAGCAGAATGAGGCAGCTGAGTGTACTCCTGAGCAAACGCATATTAGAAAACACCTATCTATGGACACATCAGCTGATCCAATAGCCGTGTTGGACACTGGATCAGCTGCTGCCACACCAACAAATTCCATCCCCAGCAAAGAGCAAGGGGGAATGAAAGACATTGGTGAAACAAAAATTACAACTACTCAATTACTTGAAGAAGGAGTAGGTGATGCTGATGTCACTAAACCGATGTGCAAGAAAAGGAACCTGAACTAGTCCCTCCCACACTCACTCAACCGGGGTCTTCTTCACCACCCCCACAAGAAAAAGTCCAACCAGAGCAGGATGCTGTAATATCCATTCAAACTTTTCAAAGGGCAGTGGACTCATTTCTAGATGAACTAGAGCAACAAGCATTGTATCTCAAAATAATGTCTGCAGCCTTCAAGGATGTGAGCCTAACTATACAACGTAGATTCCACGTAGTTGCTGAGTACATAGATGCACAAAATATTGTTGTGTAGAGGAAAAACGATCTCATGCGTCAGATGAATATCAACCTCAGAAACAATTTCACGGGCCTAAGGCAACATGTATCACTTGAAAATGAGGCCATGGCGTCAGCAATGGAACTAGAATGAGAGCTGCGGTTCATAAATTAACAAATCCTGATAAAAGGATCACATCCATTGAATCCAAGCTGGAAAGTTTGATCAATACAACTGAGACTACATATATCATTTTGTTACAATAATAGGATGATGCTGCCAAAAAGGGGGAAAGAAGTGATAAGCCTGAAGGATCAACAGTTAGACCCCCACATTTTACAAATGAAAGCTCAGAGCTAGAGATAGAGATCTAAAAGTCAAAGATGAAGCTGAATAACAACAAAAGAAAATCTTGGAAGAGAGGGAAATAACCAACAATGAGCCATGTCTTGGACTACCGTTCCCAATTAGAAGAAGAGATGATGACAGAGATAGATCTGGAAGTCGGCAAAGAATTAAGACCAGCCAGCTGAGAGGTTCTGACAACCAACATCGATCTAGCTCCAGCAGAGGTAGTGGTAGTGGACATAAACACACTGTTGGAAGATTTTCTGGTCAGTAACGGCATTTCACAACCTATAGAAATAAGGAAGAAAAAGAGGCAGCAATACTAGAGAATTTGAAAGAATTTTTCAGAAATCAAGATAGTTTGTATCCTAACTGGAAAAGATGAAGCTTGGGAAGAGTGGCTTGGTTAACAAGATGATGAGTTAAGGGTAGATATGGCGAGGATGAACAATATTGTGAAAAGAGAATATGCTTCCCTGAAGCAAGGAACTGGGAAGGAGCATCTGGCTCAAACAACAGAGCAAATCAATCAGTGCCTCTCACTACAAAGGGGCCTGAGGAATTATCAAATGAGATACATGAAGAGTTTAACAACATGACAACAAATTTCAAACCTATGAGTAGGTTAAATTCTCAACAACAGTGGGTAAAGTACAAAGATCTGGAGTCTGCAGATCCTCATATTGCCGAGGCAAAGCTCGGACTGGAAAAACACTTTGGAGAGCCACATGCACATGAAACCATACCTGACTTCAATAGGCTTCTTGACAAAAGGGTGTTTGTAGGCCTCACACCAAATTTTCTTAGGAATATTGGAAATGGAAATTCCTAGAAATTGACTGGAAGGACATGAAAGGGGTTCAATATATAAACTTCAAGAGGTACAAGCAAAATCTGAGAAACTTGTAGTTGTAATATGTTTTGCTTTGAACATCTTTATGCCCTTCATGGATGAATAAAATTGTTGAGTTTTATTCTTTTTAGCATATGAAAATGCTTACTTTTATTCAGGGTTGTGAGGGTTTTGGCATAATCAAAAAGGGAGAAATTGTTAGGAACATTTTATTGTTTTGATGATGGCCATACTAGCTGTTATAGAAAGTCTGAAATAAGTCTAAAAATACCAATAATGTTAGTGCAGGCTTTACTTAGAAGTCTGACATGTTTTATAAGTTCAGTCAGACAAGCACTGCAATAGACTGGTAGGATGGCTTAGTAAAATCATTGGAGCAACTCAGTAAAGACATCCAGGGAACCAGCTCAGTGTAGTGAAGACCTATGGACTGACTTATAACTAAGGAAGTCCGTTATGACATTGGGTAAGTCTAAGGCTTTTTACAAGCGATGGAATCTATTCTTTCAATATGGTGTACACTGATCTCATCCAAATCAAGGATCTGTGAAGAACAAGCATACTTAGACATTGAAATATCAATGTAGAAATGAATATAGTAAAACAGATAAGTGAAGGCTCTACCGGATGACTATCAAGAAGAATGGTGAAGAGAATCTCAACAGCCAAGTAACAGCTTATAAGCAGATTCACTGTACCCGTCAAGCAACAGCCAAGTTAAGAAACATGCAAGTGAAGTATGCTATCTGCATTTGATTATAAACATTAAAGGAAATCAAGCAATTAATGTAGAATCAATCAAGGATTTACGAAGAACATTTGAAGAAAATCCAGATCACAAAAATTGAGGTGAATAAAATCAAGGATTAAATCAAAGATTATTTTCAGCATCAAATAGCCAACGGACGGAATTTCAAATTCAAGAAAAATCAAGGCTATAAATAGAAGGCATTGACTGACAAGAAAAATACAAAAGATATACAATATAGAATACATAAAGAGTAGAAACTCTATCAATTTCAAAGCCTTCTCCCTGAACTTAAAAAGACACATATAGCATATCAACTCAGAATTCAAAGCTACAAATCTACATCAAGCACTGAGATTGATCTACCATTTGTGAATCTTATTCACACCAGTTTGTAGCAATTGAATCGGATTGTTTGAGAAGGAATTGCACCCCTTAAGATAGCTGCTGAGGGATTTGTTCTCAAGGAGCAGTGTTGAAGACTGAGTCATTGAAGCTTTTGCAGCCAGGGAGTGATAGTCTTGGAGATTGTGAAGCTTGTGTAGCCTGTGACAATCATACTATTGTATTGATGAAAGACAATAGTGAATTCCTCCAATCATCACAAGAGAATAGTGGATTGAGGGATTACATCACCCTGAACCACTATAACCTTTGTGTTCATTTACTTACTGCACTTTACTTTACAACATTTCTTTACCGCATTATTATATATACTCTGTGTGTGTTTGATTTACTTTGAAACAACTTTTAAGAATGGATTTATCCGCTGCCCAAAAGCTTTTAAAACAAGAAAAGTTTTTGAAACTCCAATATAGTCATTCACCCCCCTCTGACCATATTCACACCCTTCTCTAGGACCAACATTCTTTCTATAATTTTCGTATACTTATTATTATTATTATTATTATTATTATTATTATTATTATTATATTCACTAGCCGACCGGCGGCGAGACGCTAAGGTCGATTCGACCGAGTTGCGTAGGTCTACTCCTTCCCTGTCCTAACCGACCTGCGGTGGATCGGGGGACCACCTGAACAGCCTTCCTTCATGAGGACTCAGTTCGGCCCCTAATCCTATGATGGGGCCTCTGGCCCTTACCGTTACGGTATTAGGTTGTTTCTCGTTATTACTTGGGTGTCCATGTGCTTAGCACGTGGAGTGGTAAAATCCGGTATCGTCATAGGCCCCCCAGATCTAACTGAACTCTTAAGTTCAAGTCAGATCTGCCTTGTGTGCGCTCGGCCGTATTGACCAATTTTTAAATTAATCTCTTTGATAGATGGCAGTGCTTAGTTATGATGCCGTTATAACTTTACCAAAAAATGAGCGTTTTTACCCACGTCTTTTATGTGTGGAGTAGTTTTTGAAGACGTGTTCAGGGGTTTAACGTCAGGTACTTATACCTCTTGTCATATCAACCGTTGTCTCATCTCTTTTAAATTGACGACCTGACGGTGCGAATTCAGATCTACTCCAACTCTTTCTTCAACCTCTGATTTAGCAAGTAAGCTTCTTCTTTACATAGTCATGTTTTTGCCTTTTTCTTGTCGTTATTCTCGTATTATTACGACCTAATGGCCCAAACAACATCTGTCTTAGAGCAAGAAGAAGTTATGCAACTGTGTAGCAAATATGGGGTGGATCTGGGTATTTATGATCCTCAGATTCCCACTTCTTCCAACCCCTATTCTTCGAGCCCCCTTCCGGGTTTTGTGCCATATATGAAGATCACCTAGATGTTGGCCTTCGTCTTCCATTCTATCATGCATATGTTTCCGTCCTTAATTATTATAAGCTTAGCACCACCCAGATAGCCCCCAACGGAGTTTGGGCCATACTAGGTTTTGCTATCACCTGTAGATGGGCCAAAGTTAAGTTCACGGTCGAACTTTTCTGAGCTTTTTACCAAGCTAAATCAAATAAAGATAATCCGGGATTTTACTGTTTTTCCTGCCGGACCTAGAGTTTGTCTTTAATGGTGGATGGGCCATCCTCATACAAGGGTTGGAAGACTCGGTTCTTCTTCAATCTCCACGAGGGGGCTTCCATGTTAAATCAATGGAACCCTAAAGAACAGCCCAAGGATAGATATCCTAAGATTCTTGAACCTCAAGCTCTTCACGCTGTTCAGAATTCCAGGATGTATTTGAACCACTGCCTTCTTCCGGATGAGATGATTTCGGCGGCTTCTATTGCCGAGGCCGGTCCCGATCCATATGTCCCTCTTAATTCATCTGTCAGGAAGCATGTAGGATTTATGCTTTACTTGTTTCTTTATTTTTACAAGGGTTCCTTTTGTTTGATTATTTCTTGACAAGTCTTTTTTTCTTTTTGCAGTGGATGCCTTTGCCGATTTGCTGAATGTTGCTAACGTGGAGGGGTCTTTGCAGCCTGCCACCCCAAAGTTTCTTTGGAGACCCAATCTGGAGATCACCTTCATTCCCCTTCTGTTCGGTCCGTGGTACCTCCAAAGAACCCGGACTCTTCTCAAGTACTGGCCGGACTGAGAGATGACGCCATCCTTTCAGATCCGACTTCGATCTTGGAGTCCTCAGAAGTGGCGACTTCAAAGGGTAAGGCCACTGTGGAGGCCCATCTGCCCGAGATCGACCTTGATGGATGGTCGAGCAAGAGGATCCGAGTTGAGCCCACTCAAGATCTAATGGTTTCAACAGAGAGGAGGAGAGGACCTATTTTGGATGAGGAGGAGGGGCTTCTAATGTCCGAACAACAACTAGCCGCTCCTGGTCTTAAGGCCATGAAATATGTAAGCTTCCAATTTTCCATCCTTTTTTTTTGCTTATATCCCCTTCTAATTTATATGTTTGGAAGGGTGCCTTGGTGGGTCAAGAGTTATATACTCACTAGATATGGATCTAACGTGAGTTAGCTAAGATAGAAGATCTCTGAGCTGGAGAAGGTGGCTTCTGATCACAACAAGAAACTTAAACCGAAAGACAAAGAGATCAAGGCCAGGGACAAAGAGATTATGGAGCTAAAAAAGCAAATAAAGTCTCATGATACCAAGTTGGAGCAGCTCAGAGCAGGGAATGCTACTGAGCGTAAGAAATTTGAGGAAAGCGAGTCCCAACTGAAGGAGAGCATTAAGAAGCTCAGGTCAGAGGTGGCCGATCTGGAGTTCACAGCTCAATCTTTTCCAGAGCAACTTAGGCCAGCTTCCGTCAAAACCATCAGGGAGTACAAGGCTTTGCAAGAGTTTCTTCAAGCCTTGAACTTGGTACTAGCTCCTACGATGCAAGGTGGCTATACCATGGGGGTGGATGATGCCAAGATCCACTTTCCAGAGCTTTCTACAGATATTCTGGTCAACGGGAAGTACTACAATCAGGGGGGGTAAGGAGATGTATGCTACTCGCCTAAAGGAATTTCGGGAAGGGGAGATTTTGAGGTGAAGTACCGCCCTAACCCTCCTAAACCGACCCTTGATGCTTAGGCTTCCGGCCCCAGAACCTGCTAATGCTGAACAGGATTCGGTTCCTTGGTCTGGTCATTTTTTGAATTTTTTCTTTTGACTTTTTTTTGTACCAACTCTATGTATCAACTCTTTATTGCAAATTTTATGCAACTTCCTATTATTTTTTCAACTTGTTTTTACAATACCTTTTTTCTTTCTCTTCTTTGAATGTCTTCTCAGTCTTTCCATCCAGCCCACCAATGTGACCTTCGACAATGTGGTTGTTTTTTTATGCCGAAGGGCATACTAAGCTTGGGCCTTAGCTTTTGGTTTTTATAAATTACACCGAGTCCGACCTGCGGAACCCAGCTCATCCGTCCTGCAGACTTAAATAACAATTACACTGAGTCTGACCTACGGAACTCAGCGTGTCCGTCTTGTGGACATAAATAACAATTACACCGAGTCCGTCCTACGGAACTCAGCGTGTCCGTCCTGCGGACATAAATAACAATTACACTATGTCCGTTCTGCATACATAAATAACAATTACATTGAGTCCGACCTGCGGAACTCAGCTTGTCCGTCCTACAGACATAAATACACTGAGTTCGACCTGCGGAACTCAGCGTGTCCATCCAACGGACATAAATAACAATTACACTGAGTCTGACCTGCGGAACTCAGTGTGTCCGTCCTGTGGACATAAATAACAATTACATTGAGTCCAACCTGCGGAACTCAGCGTGTCCGTCCTGTGGACATAAATAACAATTACATTAACTCCAACCTACGGAACTCAGCTCGTCCATCTTGCGGACATAAATAAGAATTCAGCCTTTTGTCAATTTAAGTTAGGCACGGCCTGTAAACTTCAAAGAGAATGCATAACACAACAAAGAAAGAAAAACTTTTATTTAAATATTCTGTCACTCTACAACTTATTCGAGAATATTATCATTGAATTTAGAACTTGTTTGGCATAATACTTGCGCAAATTGTTAGCGTTCCAGCTTTTGGGAATAGTTCGGCCATTAGCGAATGCCGGCTGATAGGAGCCTTTCCCATGCACCTTTACCACCTTGTAGGGGCCTTCCCAAATCGGGTCTAGCTTCCCTTGGGGCCCTTGATAGCTAACTTCATTTTTCTGCAAGACCAATTCGCCCACCTTAAATTAGGTGTTTTTACCTTGGAATTATAATATTGAGAGAGTCGTTGTTTGTATTTTTCCATCCTGATAATGGCTACGTCCCTCTTCTCCTCAAAGTCATCTTTTGCATGTCTAAGTTTGCTCTCTTTATCTGTTTTAGAGTACAGCTCGGACCTCAGAGATGGGAGTCCAATCTCTGCACGGATTACAGATTAGCATACATATGTTAATGAAAAAGGTGTCTCTCCGGTTTCCGAATTCGGTGTGGTTTTGTAGGCCCAAAGGATGTTGGGTAGGTGCTCAACTCAATTTTCCCCTTCATCTTCCGGACTCTTCTTTAATCCTGTCTTTATGTGCCTATTGGTTTGATCAACTTGTCTGTTGGCCTGAGGGTATCATACCGAGGTGACGTTTTGTGTAATTCCCAGTTTGGAACATCATTCTCGAACCGTCCTGTCTTCAAATTACGTCCCGTTATCAGAGATTTGTACCTTTGGGATACCATATTTGCAGACAATGTTTTCCATAAGAACTTTTGAATAGACTTGTCCGTAATGGTGGTGAGGGGTTTTGCTTCCACCCATTTTGTGAAATAATCCACAACAACTACTAGAAATCTGTATCCACCCGGTGCTTGGGGCAAAGGTCCGGTGAGATCTACTCCCCATTGGTCAAAAGGCCATGAGGAAACTATAGGAGTCATTGGTTGTGATGCTTGATGAGACATATTATAGTGCAATTGGCATGGCTTACACTTCTGGACCAATTCTTGCGCGTCATGCTACATAGTAGGCAAATGATAGCCGAAGAGACGACATTTTTGTGCTAGATTCCGAGCTCCCGGGTGATTTCCACATATCCTTAAGTGTATTTCTAGATGGAGATAGTCTCCCTCTTCCCGAGTTGTGCATCTGAGCCATGGGGCAATGTATGACTTTCGGTACAGTATATCGTTAAATAAAGAGTACCTGGTTTCTAGGAACTTTATTTTCCTAGCCTGAGTTCGATCAGTGGGAAGAACTCCTCTCTTCAAATAGGATACAATTGGATCCATCCAAGTTTATTTTTGAGTTATCGGTTGTTCTGTCTGTTGCTCGTAGCTTCTTTCTTACAGGTGTTCAACCAATACCTTATTGTTAGACTTAAAATTGGACACCAGTTTTGATAGAGCGTCTGCTTGCTTATTTTGGGATCGGGGGATCTGGTCTAGCTGTATTCCTTCGAAATCTTTCCATAACATTTGAACAACGGCTAAATATCTTTTCCTGAGATCTTTTTTTGCCACATACTCCTCTTTGACGTGGTTCACGACCAGTTGGGAGTCACTATAAACCTGTAAGTTCTTCGCTTCAAGCCTTACTGCCAATCGCATCCCGGTTATCAAAGCTTCATACTCGGATTCGTTGTTCATTGCTTGAAAGCTGAAACGCAATGCATAAGGGAACTCCTCTCCATTGGGACTAACAAGTAAGAGACTTGCCTCAGATCCTTCTTTACTGGATGCTCTATCTATGTAGAGCGTCCACTGCTCATTTTTGCAGCTCGGCTGCTCTTGCTTGACGGTGATAGCTGCCCTTTCTACTAGAAAATTGGCCAAGGCTTGGGCTTTGATTGCAGTTCATGGGCAAAACTCCAGGTCATTTTGTCTAGTTCCACAACCCTTTTTGCAAGTCTTCCTGATGTTTCCAGCCTAGCTAACACCTATTTCAACGGCTGGTCTGTTACTATCCTTACGGTGTGAGCTTGGAAATATGGTCTCAATTTCTTAGAAGCATGCACCAATGCCAATGCCAACTTCTCAGCGTTAGTATATCGAACCTCTAGGCCATTCAGGGCCTTGCTTACGTAGAAAATCGGACGCTGCATTCGATCTTGCTCTTTTACCAGTATATCATTTATAGATTCATCACATACTGATAAATAGAGTGACAATATATCTCCTTCTTTTGGGGATGTCAAGGTTGGAAAATCTGCTAGGTAAGACATCAATTCTTCAAAGACCCGCTGACTTTCCTCGTTCCACTGGAACGGCTCCGTTTTCTTTTGGATTTTAAAGAAAGAAAGGGCACGCAGTGCCGATCTGGACATGAATCTACTTAGGGTGGACATCTGTCCTGTTAGCCTCTGAACCTTTTTAATACTTTTCAGTGAGGGCATAGTCTGTAACGCGTCTAGCTTATCTAGTTTTCTTTGATTCATTCTTTTAAGATCATGTACCTTAAAAACTTGCCCGATCTTATCCCAAACGTGCACTTCTTAAGATTGAGCTTCATCTGGGTCTGCCGAAGCACCCCACAAACTTCTTCGACATCCTTTAAGTACTGGTCAAGAGTCCTACTCTTAATCAGCAAATCATCAACGTATACCTCCATACATATACCAATTTGGCCACTAAAGATCCTTTAAGTTGCTCTAGCATTCCTTAGGCCAAATGGCATGGTTATATAGCAATAGGTTCTGAGCTCTGTTATGAACGAGGTTTTTTCCGCGTCGTTGGGATCCATGGGGATCTGGTGATAACCCTTATAGGCATCTAAGAATGAAAACACCTCAAAATTTGACGGTGGAGTCTACAAGACGGTCTATTTAGGGTAGAGCGTTACAATCCTTAAGACAAGACTTGTTGAGGTCAATCAAGTCTACACACATTCTCCGGCTACCGTCTGGCTTCTTGACTAGCACGGGATTTGGTAGCCACTCCGGGTATAATACTTCCTTAATAATTTTTGCCTAAAGCAAGCTGGTTACTTCTTTCTGAATCGCGTCCATACGCTCCTGCGCAAAGTACGTCCTTTTTTGTCGAAATGGCTTCATGTTTGGATCCATGTTTAGTTTATGAACTGTGATGTCCGGGGATAAACTGGGCATGTCTTCCGTTTTTAAAGCAAACACATCTCGGAATTCTTTGAGTATCCCAATGAGCTGTTCTTTGTGCAAGTCAGGGATCCAAGCTCCAACTGCTACTGTCAGTTTGTGTGGCTGTCCCAAAGACAGACATTTTCCACTTTATCTTCCGAGGACCATGTTTCCTCATCTTCTGGGAGAAGTTCCTCCATAAGGACCTGTCGGGCAACAACTTTTTCGTTGGTATGGTGGCATAGCTACTCCTGGCTGTTTTTGCATCCCCTTTGACCTCCACCGACCCATACAGGGTGGGAAACTTAAGACTGTTATGAGCTAAGGAGATGGCAGCTCGGAGATCGATCAACGTTGGTCGACACATAACGATATTTTAAGGAGAAGGGGATTGAACAAAAACATAACTGATGCCCAAGGTTCAACTCCTTGGCTCCTGGCCAAAGGTGGTAACCAGCTCAATCCTTCCCATAGGTAAAACAGATGTCCTAGTGAAACCTAATAATGGTGTGGACACGGGGGTTAAATCTCTGTTATCTAGCCTCATCGCTTGAAATGAGTGGTAATACAGTATATTCACTGCATTCCCGGTATCCACACAAACTCTTTTACTAGATTTTGATTAACTATGGCTTCAATGACTAATCCTTCGTTATTCAGTGTCAAAGAGAAGGGGTCCCATAGACCATACGCCACTTCAATGGAGTGTATTTGCCTTTTATTTAGCGGCTCATCAGTCCTGCTACTGTCCTCCTCGGGGCCTCCATAGATAGTATTAATCATGGAGGCCTGATGAATTTTTGATGTTTTCTGACCATCCTTTTCGCTATGGACGACTAGGACATCGTCTGTATCTAGTACTTGATCCTGCGGGGGATGTGACATTGTTATTTGTTTTCTTTCAACCTCAACGACAATTATTAGTAGAAGGCCCTCCTTCTAGCACCAATTGACGAAGCAAAATTCGTCGGGTATAAAATCTGGTCCCTTTGATCTAGTGATAACTGGGTGAAGATGATTAATCAAGAGAAGATATGAAAGTGAGGAGGAGTTTTTTTGTAGGGTAATTTAGACTGAGTCTGAGAATTTCTCTAGGTTGCCTACGTATTCAATGTGTATGTTGGAATCAAGTCTGCCGTAGTTCTTTATGGTTGTTTATATAGGGGGCGATTGTGCCCTAGGCCTGTGTGGGCCGTGCCCAATGTGGACTCTTTTTTTAATGTTATTCAAGTTAGAGATAATTCTGGGATTATCCCTTGATTTTAGAAGATAATTGAGATATTCGTATTAAATGATAAATATCAGAGCTTTAAAGACTTGAGATTCTTTCCATAATTATCGTATACCTATTATTATTATTATATTCGCTAGCCGATCTGCGGCGAGACGCTAAGGTCGATTCGACCGAGCTGCGTAGGTCTACCCCTTCCTTGTTCTAACCGACCTGCGGTGAATCGAGGGACCACCTAAACAACATTCCTTCATGAGGACTCACTTCGGCCCCTAAGCCTATGATGGGCCCCTGGCCCTTACAGTTAATGTATTTGGTCGTTTCTCGTTATTACTTGGGTGTCTTTGTGTCTGGCACATGGAGTGGTGAAATCAAGTATCGTCAGACCGCTTACTCATCCAAAAGTGTCATAGTACTATTTGAGAATTTACAATAAAAATTACAATTAATGGAGTATTGGTCACACTCACATGTCATGTATAAGTTTTTCAAATTGAAAAATGTATAAAAAAAAAAAAAAAATCGACAACCATTAATTAAGTTTCCCAAAAAAAAAACAATTAATTAAAAAAAAAATAAAAATTTAGAGAAAGGTATGGGTAACCCCAAGTCCCTATGTTGCGTAAAAGCAGGAGTAGACGTAGATTGCGAATCCCACCTACTGGTTGGCTATAAAATATTCGAAAATTATCGTAATACCCAAAATCCACAACCTTTTATTTTAGTATTTTCTTAATTTTTTTGTGTGTATCATTGTCGGTCTGTCACTCTGTCATCATGTCTATTTCGATGAGTATGTCCCATAAGCAAAGATTTTTTTTTTCCGACAAATAAATAAATAATTAGAAGAATTAGAGATAATGACAGTTTTGAAATAATTTTGAGTTATATAACAGTCACATATTTTTTTTATAAGGAAAATGATAATTTTTATATTTTTAAAGTCTGAAGGACAAAACAAAACAAAACAAAAGAAAAATTAAAACAAAATTAGAAAAAAATCCGTGCGCCTTGGACCTGTTGCTGGGAACTTTTATTTCTTTTTCTTTCTTTTCACTTTCATCTCTAATTTTAAAATACTCATATCTTTTTATATATATATCAAATTGCGATAAAAATTTAACTGAATTTTTTATTTTTTTGATGATTTTCGGTTTGTGACTTAGTTCGATATAATTACATTATTTTTCATAAGATTTATTGTCGAAATTCACTAAGTAAATATCCCCAGTGAATCCAAAAAATGAGTGAATATCGATAGTGAATTTCGAACAATAGTGAATTTCGACAGCAAATTTTTTGAAGTCATGTAGGAATACGTTGAATGTGATCTCAAAATAAAAAGCATGAAAAATAAAAAATTTGATGAAAGAATTTTCAAATTTGAAGTTCTAGATTGAGAGATAAATATGAATGAGAGAGAAAGTGTTTTGATATATATATTTTTTTTTTGAAAAAAAGGCGTTAGATTTTTAAAAAAATAAAGTAAAATAGTTTTGTCATATATGCAAAAGTTTCAAAAAGCTATCATTCTCCCTAATTGGTGAAATGTTGGTGTCATTCTCCCTCATTCCCCTAAATAATTTACATTATGTGGTTAGAATGATGCCACATGGTATACTCCTCAAATGGAGTATCTAAGTAAGTGTATGATATACCCGAACGGGATTGGAACCCGATCATCTAGATTTGGCCTGATTCCAAGCCCAACAACTGATCATGGGCCTCCATCCCGCATGTCCGCAATCAATAAGCCGGATACATCTCCACTCCGACACCTCGGACACAATGGAGGCTATCCATATTATCAGGCTGGCTGAGCTTCGAGTTGATGACATCAAGACAAAGGAAGATATGAGTCCCGACCTACTATCAAGTCCGTTGTCCGCCGATCTTATCCTGACAGCTGTCCGGTCAACTCATGTATAATTACTCTTAATTATATGCTTTTAAATGTCTTGTCCTGCTTAGGCTAAACCGACTTATCCTTTGTCTATATATATGGGTGAACATTGTAATAGGAAAATGATCCAAGAACTAATATATACAGTGCTACTCTGTCAATTTATCGACTCACATGTGTTCTTATTCATAAGCATCAGTCCGACCACCTTGTTCTTGATAACCACCACCTTCTCACCTGAGAAATCATACGTTAACAACCATATATTCTCACAATGTAACTGTTACCGCAAACATGATATATCCGACTATATCAGTTGGCTCCGTTACCGGGAAAACCAATTCATACAAACATCTTCACTTTTCTGATCAGCAAAAGCCTTAGTTTATGGGTTGTTCGTGTTGAAATAGTGTCCTAAACCCAATCGGGTTGGACCGGATCTGACCGGATCAGATCATTTCTAATATTTCTTTATGTTTATACATATATAAAATGACTTTTATGTTGTCATATATTTGTTCTTTTAAAGAACCAATTATGAATTGTTATATGATAACGTCCTTAGTATTAAACTGTGATAGAGAAACCATGATAGGGGATTATGGTGGATGAGATCTCTAATCACTTTAACAAGTTTGATACTTAAATGTCTCTAGGCTGATGTAACAGGGCATTGATAGTATGAACAGGCTAGCACGTATTAGATGTCTTCGGTTTTTAAGGGCAGGGATAGATCTCGTCTATCGAAGTGTAGAGACACATGGACTGTACGTGGACGTATATTAGAGAATGCGTACGTTAGACTGGCCCACTTACACGGATAAATGTCACACTATGTGAAGGTTGTGTAATTATCCTTACGACCGGAGTCTACATGGCATCACGGTGTGGATTGTCATGCTTTGACACTCTTGAGGTTTCCCCTAGCCACGGGGCGATCATGCGGTAGTGATTGTGTGTGATACTAAAGCATGCGGAGTATACATGTTTGGTCGTCTGGGAATCGCGTACCCTATCAGTAGGGGTGAATATCCAAAAGAGCCTTCTTATAAGGAATGTCTTACTCTCGTGAATCTTTGCAAAGTGGAAGTAAATGAGTTACTTCGAGAGAGCATGATATCCATATTATAAGATACGGTCGTTAATGTTTGACACTCGACATACGACCGTATGGATATTATTACAGCGATAGATTGTAAGTTACACGGTAACTGTTTCACATGAAAGGTAGTAGTCATTGCATTTGACTCTTCCGATGATTGGGGGTCACGGTGTGTTGCTAGACGCTATCCCGTGATCGTTTGGCATGAAGAGCATTTTCGTAATTTGCACTTTGTGTCTACGGCCAACATATTCGGAAGCCTATCGCATCACACACATATGAACATCTAGCCGGATTAAAATGTGGTTATAGATGATAACCAAATAAGGAAAGTTTATCTCGAGACTATAAAGGTTATAGTGGTAAATTAATATGGTGGTATTTATTTATTATGAATAAATAAGTTACAAGATATTAATTATGTTGATTAATTAAATATACACATAATGTATGTGTGTTGAAATTTATTGTGTATATTGATACACATGGATTTTGTAAATTAATTAATCATAATATTATATTAATTGAAAAAACATATATATATTTGGATATATGTATGAGGCGCCACTTTCCAAGTACATTAGATGTATTTGGATTGTGCACATTGAATAATAAAATAAATAGTATTGTCATATATTAATATTAGATATTAATGACTATGGATTTGCATACATGTGTAATAGATTTATGGTAATAAGATAAAGATATATTCAATATAAGATATTGTCAATATATATCTTGGAAATATAGTTAATATAGGATATTGAATATTAATGAGATAAATCAATCAATTATATTTTCCTTATTTTATTGGGAAAATATTTTCTTCTCCTCCACTCATATTTGGGGTGCCACTTTGCCTATAAAAGGAAGTGGGTGTCAAGCTCTTTTGTACATCACAATTCCAAGAGCTAATAGTTCTTGTGTAAAATAGAAACCATACTATAGAGAGTTGGAGAGAGGGGAAAAAAGGCCGGTCTAGCAACCGGAGTTTTCCAATAGCAATCCATGAAGAGATTCCGGCGGGCTGTTCGTGTGGACTAGTGGTAGAGGCCGAACACTTGGGCGGCTCTATGCAGAACTACTCTCCTTAGACGGTCAAAGCGTCGATCTTTTAGATCAACCAAGGTAACCACCGTCTACTAGATTATTTGTTTATTTCTTAAACGAAGTCGATCTTGGGTAAAAGGAAATCAAAATTTTTAATTCCGATACGTTCCCGCGTAGATTTCTTAACAGTTTGGCCCTCAAACCATTGTCTTTATCAGGAAAGCTGCGGATTCTTAAGGAGCATATTTGGTTCCTGCAAATTTTGGCTTAAATATAGTCTAATCCACCTCAAAGTCGAAAAACACCTTCACCAGTGAGTTCGTAGCTCTACCAGAGCCCATCATATTTCCCAGGTTGGTATAAACTCTTGGTCAGTTCTACTCTTCAAGTACGAAGGAAGTCATTTGCTTGTTGAAACCACCTGGAAATGCACTTTGGGGTATTTTGGATTCTGAGTCTTAGGAGATATTTCTATAGTCAGCAAAATATCTTCAAAATATCTTCTAAATATCTCCAGTCAAACATGGCTGGCGTGAAAAACATGACACCTGCTAACCATGTAAAGCGGGCAACCAGGGCCTTACACGTAGAGCGAAAACGCCATGTGTCGAAAGAGCACCGCATCACGGAGAAATGATTAGGAGGGTAATGTCCACCGGGGACGAGGCCGGCCAGGACATCACACCTGACATGCAGGCTTATATAAGGGAAAAACCCGAGCCCACGAGATACATGAGGCGGTGGTCAGACAAAGCCGCGGAAAGGGTATCGCCAGGGCCTCTCATCTGAATCAGGAGCAGGGAGCGGTCTTAGCGGGGGGAACAGCCCAACAACAAAGTCCTTATACAATATCTCTTCGAGCACATATGGCTTACGTAGAGGAAATGCGCATGGGTAACATGCTACTCATTGCAGAGGGTCTGCCTCCTCAACCCGTCAGCAAGTTTATTCCCCCATACCAGCACCTACAGAGACACTGCTGGAAATACAGAAAACCGAATCCGGATCCGATCCATAATTGGATCGTCAGATCTGATTCACAGCACCGATCGAGACGCTCGATCATGCACAGCGGAAGCTGCGAATAAATTCGTATGTGATTTTACCACGATATGATCCACATAAATAATTAATATAACTGTGAGAAGGTTAAAGATTTACCAAAAGGAGAGGGTGAAGCAATCGACCAAGGAGAGAAGCAGCAGTCTTCCGTATTGTATCTCCCAGCGACGATTGGTGGACGTCGATCCTCGCCGTAGAACGTCCTTATAATATACTCAAGAAAAACCCTAGTTTTTCTTCTTCCTAATGGCTAGGACGAGAAAACAAAATTTCTCCAATTTTTTTCAAATAGGTGTGGCCTATTTTCTTTAAAATGGCATGGTTTTTTTGTGTTTAAATTTTGTGTTGGGAGAAACTCTTTTTTTTATGGGAAAATAACTAATAAATTGAGAGTTTATCTTTTACACACAAATTTATCTT
Source organism: Gentiana straminea (assembly GCA_036785695.1). Lineage (NCBI taxonomy): Eukaryota > Viridiplantae > Streptophyta > Magnoliopsida > Gentianales > Gentianaceae > Gentiana > Gentiana straminea. Next base: position 12,042,204 of record JAVUPR010000113.1, on the reverse strand, counting down.
TTCCTTTTAGGAAAATAAAACATTTATCCAATATGAAAACAAATTTCCTATTTATCCAATAAGAAAACTAATTTCTTATTCATCCACATTATAATTAATTAGGAGAAAATTTCTTTTCCTAAAACCAAATAAAAGTGGCGCCATTTTGTGTGACAATTGGGATAATAGAAAATGTATTTTATATTTTACATATTTTTTACCAAATAAATAATATTTGCATATTAATTAAATAGACCAACTATGTAATTTATTCTCGAGGTTCCATAAAATGAGAAAACACTCGCGTGTTAGGAGCCAACCCGGGGACCATGGACCTATAACCAGTAGCTACAATAAATTGAATAAAATATTCATCGAATAGAATATTTCTACCCAACTCATTAATTTCGGAATTACGCCACCGTAAATCCGAAAACTGAACTCTATCGATATTAGATATAACTTATTCTCAAAAACGTCGAGTCGATAAGTGTCCATTGATATAATCATTACATACAGACTAACCCTCCATAGACTATCCGTAATAAAGCGGGATTATTTCCGTAAACCTTCTTCAATACATCTTATCCTTATTTACCATTAACCCACTAGTGATCAATTAGTTCATAACCAATACGAACTCCTTGGATCGATCAGTTTCTAGGATTAACAAATAAGAAGATTGTCTTTATACTTCCCGCGGAAAGGAATGGATTCCATATCTGTGAGACACACACTTCTCACTCATCCCAGAATAGTGCCAACGTGAAAGTGATTCGGACCGCGCCTCTTTCAGACTATAGCTCCATCACTATGAGTAAACACTGAGCCTGAGATTAATTCACGATCATCCTTAATCAGACAAAAATCAGAATCAGTGTAGTCAACAATAGTCAGGTTTGCACCCGAATACACATGCATATGATTCCTCGTTCTCTAAAGATACTTGAGGATGCACTATACTGCTATCAATACTCGAATCCAAGATTTGATTACAATTGACTTTTAATAATCTAACATTCTCTACCCAAAAGAGAACTTATCCCATGTTCTCTATATCTGAAGAATTGAGAGAATTATTCCGCGAGGGGTTGGGTAGGAAATCTCTCGTTGAATTTTGCATACGAAAATGCATTATCATCTTAACCATAAGATGCATGGGATATTTCCAACAACTTGTTCTCATGAATTCGACCGAATCAAATTCTAAGAAGATAGTCTACTTCTCTGATTCAGAGAATCTTTGGCTTGTCAGTTTCTGACTTCAGACAACACACCCATGTTGTTTCCAACTGTTGCAGTGTTATCTTTTATTTACACTAACGTTTACTACTTTAACCAATATTGATTCTCTGGTCTACAAAAGACTCATCAATATTCTGGTCAAGCCCACATATTTCAAACATGTGGCTTATAATTACATAGAGGTTTGCTTTAATCCACCGATGTATATAAGCATAGGCAATCAATCTGTCATTGGCTTTAGGCTAAAACCCTTCAGTTGCGAATGAATTCAAGCTCCGTTATACGGCAAGAAAGTTTCAGGGCATCATCCCTGGTAAACTTTCTTCTTTCCATGGAGTCAAGTAAGGCTGAGTGGTGAGAAAGTTTCAGGGCATCACCCCTATTGAACTATCTACTTCTTAGGGAATTACCCCTAGACCACTTGGCTTTGATTTGAAAGATAAAATTTCTCATTCATTCATCTCTTCTCCACATGGATTCAATTACTCCCACTGGGCCCGAGACACTCAGGTGGTTCTACAAGATTGTGAACAGAACTGGAGTACCAAAACTCCATTTACAGGTTTATGGCTTTGAACCAACCTCCTTTTATCAGAATCCTATACAGTCCTTCCAAAAACCATAGGTTATCAATCACCCCCAATAGACTGTAAAGTATGCATAATCACTGCGAGTCAATGGATAAACCATACTCCCACTGCATTTGGGTGGATTGACATTCTGATCTGGTTCAGTAGTATTTATCAGCGTAATCCCCAACAACCAATGTTGGATGTGGTCTGATTAAATCAGATAGTAACTCCTTGAACAACTTTACTTCAAGGACCAAGGTTGTTATTTAAACATCCTTTCAGAAAGGCTGTGACCGTACAACCGTCACTTTCCGATCTTAGGAATCTTATAACCAACCTTCACTCACCGGAACATGTATACAAAATCTCCACCTACCTTCAAGCGCTAGTGATAAATGCCTCTATTTACGGAAGTAGAGTAAATGTACTTCACTCTTTATCCACAAATTCATAGGCATCTTCTAGGTAGACTTCTCGGTGTTACACAATAATGTAAACCGTTAACCAACATCTTAATCGAATTGAGAAGTGTATTTTATCATATCAATAACAATATAAGGTAATCCATGGTTTATCCTTTTAGTGAAATCGTTTCACTCGGAGGTAGGCCGAGCATCAGTGCCAAAGCTGTGCTATAGCCTATATCTGAGCATGGAATACTCGTTTCTCTAGTAATATCATAGATTCCTCCAAATATTTAGATAAACTAATTGGCGTTTCGAGTAGTCATTAGACAAAATGTCCATTAATCAAAAGATCCCACTAGCTTGTATCATTCATAAGACCCAGAAGGTCAATATGAACAAGCTATGATACTTCTTTAGCTCTACTACCCTTTCCTAATTGAAAGGATGCTTAGTCATTTTTCCTTTGAGATAGTGTTCTTAGACTGGGAGATAGGAATCACCCTTAGCCAATCTTCAGATCTTATCTTTCGGATATATGCATTAATTAATAGATGCTAAGGAGTCGTTTATCTTAATACGGAAACCATTTGCCTTAATCGTTTTTGACGTGTTACATATACCTTTTCAACATTACTTAGTGGTTCTGACTCTATCAAACAAATGTCCGAGTCTCGGAGTAGTATACAAACGTCATATTCACTTTCTTAAGGCAACTATATTGTCGATGTTTGAATCCATTTGTTCTAATGAATCTGAAAATAGAAATTAAAGTTCTACAATATTCAAGGATTAAAATCCGAAATTTCTTTCCTTATATCACTCCCACTATCTTAGCTGAAATAACTGCCCGTTGTCTACTCTTTTTATCATGAATGCTCAGCTACCTTGTTCTTGCAAATGAAATTTAGCTTTCGAGTCAAATTACTCGGTTAAGAAAGTCTCTAAGGATTCATAGGTTAGTTATCCGAAATCACTTTCCTTATCCTATATTTTCTCCGATTAATAATCCGGTTTATTCTTTAACTTATTTAGTTTAGATGACTTACACTTGTAGACATTTACCTACCCATTCTTGGCATTCTTTAAAGGAAATGGCCTTGAACTTAGCAGTTCATTTGAGTAGGAAGTAATCATAAACTATGGGATGCCTAGTGAGATTGATACCAAATCATTCTTGTCATCTTTGAACTAATTCTGTTTTGTCTCTCGCTAATCACGAGTGACAGCAGTGACATACTTATCAATGTCACTTAAGTTCGTAGACTTAAGAGGAACATCCTCTTCCGAAAAATTAATTTTGCATTCTCGATTTATGAGTTCAACGTTCTTGTTAATTTTTCACTTTTACGAAGACGTTATTAGTCAATATAATATGTTTAGCAGTTTAGATACCTTGAGATGATATGTAGTTGCAAAAATAAATTATGACAGAAATGTAAATCAAATCATACACCAACATATAATAATTTTAGGAATTATAAACGTGATGTCATGCATGCAGTGTATCCTACCATTCCAGGGATTTAATCTCACACCTACCGTGCCGCCTCAGGGTAGGTCAAAGAGGTGACGATTAAATTGAGACAATCTCTCTCTCTGCAACTAACTGAGAATCAGACATCTCTATTTAATTGCTAATTACATTCCTTTTTCAGCCAAGATATTTCCTAAAATATCCTTTAGAGTGTTACCAACTATTTCAGATCTCAAAGTACGCACCGAGTATGCCGCCTCAGGGTCGGTCAGTGACTCGATGAGTACCCAAAATCCTATCCTTTCGGAGACCAAGCCTTGAATTTTGATAGCGGTGAAAGCCACCCTCAGGGGGCCGAAATCCAATAGGCTCGAGGCGTCACCATTATGTCACGTGCTTGTGTCAACAGTAGAGGCCGTGGGGTCAGTTGTCACCTTCCCCGCTCCCACTCGTTATTTTGAAAATTAGGTAGTCTCATTAGGATTTTAGAATTTTCTAACAATCCAAAAACAATAGATCATGAATATTTAATTTAATCCTCCCACTTGTTTATCGGTTCTAAATACCGTATAACTAGTGTCACTATATTCACGATTTTCCAATTTTATGGATTTATAAATTCTTTGTGTAGACGCTACACAATTAAAATTCACCAAGAATTTCATAATCCTAATATATTAGGACTTATGAATTTCTCACCAAATCGAAAAACAATAAATCACAAATTTAAAGCTCTCACTAGTTTGTCGGTTCCAAATACCGTCTAACTAGTGACTATATATTCATGATTTTCCAATTTGTCGATTATTTAGAAATCTCTTGTGTAGTCACTACACAACAAAAATTCACCAATGAATTTTAAAGTCCTAATTTTATCAAGATAGAAAATTTAGGATCTCAATTTTCCAATAATCGAAAACAATAATCATGAAAAGCAATCACCAACTTATCGGTTCCAAATACCGTCTAGTTAGTGTCCTATCTTTTCATGATTTTCCAAAATTTCGACCATCAAAATTCTAATTATGTAGACACTACATAATTGAAATTCTCAAAGAATTTTAGATCCCAAAAACAAACTTACCAAGTAAAATTTTATTTTTAACATGTGAATTTTATTTCCCGATAAAATTCCGTTTCCTTTAATTAATTTAATGTATTATTAATCTAAATTAATTATCATTTCATACATGTCTAATTAATGTCAATATTAATTTTCTACATGTATGCATATGCTAGGAGTGAAATTCATGAATATGATGAATGGCATGGTTATATCACATAAATAATCACAAAAAGAAAATAAATGTGAAAAATAAACCACTGAGATGGACCGTTGGTACCCCCGTATCTAATCTATCATAAAATAAATAAATAAATAAAAACTAAACTAAACCCAATCTAATAGGTTTACTAATTATTATTATTATTATTATTATTATTATTATTATTATTATTATTATTATTATTATTATTTTTTTTTTATTATTATTATTTTTTTTTTGATTCTGCCGCTGCATGTATAACAATAAACTGCTCCGTTTCTTGAACAAATATGGTCCCAGCCGAGTTGGTCAGCACGTCGGCCTTGCATCTGCAGAACGCGGGTTCAAATATGCAATTCCATCCACTGCGCCGCCGCCATCTCCTTTGATGATGATCTTCGGCAAAATTATTTACGTACAACAGTGCCGAAAAAGAAAAGAAAAACTATTTTCTAGGAAATTAAATTACATCCAATAAATTACATAATTTCCTATACCCAAAAATATTAGGTTTACAATAGATCTAATGGTAAACAAATACAAACCCCAATCCATCTCGTCAACCAAGAACATTCAACCACGCATATATATAATAAACATATAAAAGATGCAATTTATATTCAATTCCACTCCTTATTAATTAATTATGCAATCAAGATCACAAAATCGCTTTAACCTTGCTCTGCTACCACATGCTGGATATACAGGAACCCGAATCCGGATCCGATCCATAATTGGATCGTCAGATCTGATTCACAAGCACCGATCGAGACGCTCGATCATGCACAACGGAAGCTACGAATAAATTCACATGCGATTTTACCACGATATGATCCACATAAATAATTAATATAACTATGGGAAGGTTAAAGATTTACCAAAAGGAGAGGGAGAAGCAATCGACCAAGGGGAGAAGCCGTAGTCTTCCGGATTGTATCTCTTAGCGACGATTAGTGGACGTCGATCCTCGCCGTAGAACCTTCTCGAATATGCTCAAGAAAAACCCAAGTTTTTCTTCTTCCCAATGGCTAGGACGAGAAAACAAAATTTCTCCAATTTTTTTCAAATAGGCGTGGCCTATTTTCTTTAAAATGGCGTGGTTTTTTTGTGGTTAAATTTTGTGTTGGGAGAAGCTTTTTTTTTTTTTATAGGAAAATAACTAATAAATTGAGAGTTTATCTTTTACACACAAATTTATCTTTTCCTTTTAGGAAAATAAAACTTTTATGCAATAAGAAAACAAATTTCCTATTTATCCAATAAGAAAACTAATTTCTTATTTATCCACATTATAACTAATTAGGAGAAAATGTCTTTTCCAAAACAAAATAAAATTTGGGGCCATTTTGTGTGCCAATTGGGATAATAGAAAATGTCTTTTCTATTTTACATATTATTTACCATATAAATAATATTTTCATATTCATTAAATAGACCAACTATTTAATTTATTCTCGAGGTTCCATGAACGAGAAAACACTCACGTGTTAGGAGCCAACCCTGGGACCATGGACCATGGACCTATAACCCGTAGCTACAATAAATTGAATAAAATATTCATCGAACAGAATATTTCTACTCAACTCATTAATTCCGGATTACGCCACCATAAATCCGAAACTGAACTCTATCGATTATAGATATAACTGAAGAGAGTTTGAGAAAGTAAATTATACTTGAGTAAACTTCAACTTGGTTTATTCATTAAATGGAAGAAGTATAAATAGTTACAATTGATGGGAGATACTAGCTAGCTTGGGCGGCCACTAGATGGGCGGCAAGCATGCATGTAAAAAGTAAAAGTATGTCTATGACATAAAGCAACTAGAGTTTGACATATTAATTGTTTATATGTACCACAATTAATATGTCCTTTTACAACTAAAGTGTACAAATAATGTATACACGAAAATAAATAAATATTACATACTATTTGATATGTAATATTTCTACACCCCCTCACCGGGTTGTATATGTTTATACAGCCAAGTTTGCTACTCAGTCTACTGAACATAAGTGGTGGAATGGCCTTGGTGAGAATATCAGCATTCTGGTCTGCTGAGGGAACATACTGGAGTTGAATAATCTTGGCATCAATCTTCTCCTTCAGGAAGTGTCTGTCAATGTCCACATGTTTGGTTTTATCATGATGGACTGGATCCTCTGCCATGCATAATGCTGAATTATTGTCACAACAGAGTGTGATAGGGTGCCGAATAGGCCGCCGAAGTTCGCCGGGACCCTTTTTATCCATAGAGCTTCACAAATACCCAAAACTAGTGCCCCGAGTTCACTCGGACTACTTCCGGAGACAATGTAGGTTGTTTCTTGCTCCTCCAGGTGACAAGATTTCCCCATACATAAGAACAAGCTTTGTAGTAGACCTTCCGTCTATGTGACGGCCCGGCCAATCGGCAATCGACGTGTAGACCTTGATAGCTCTCTTAGCGGACTTGGTGAAATGTAGGCCTTGGCCGGGAGTGGATTTCAAGTACCTCGGTATCCCGTTCACGCATCCCAATGTTGCTCGGTAGGGCAATGCATGAATCGGCTAACCGACCGACCCCATATGCAATATCGGGTCTTGTATGGGACGGATAAATGAGTTTCCCTACAAGCCTTTGATATTGATCCTTCCCGACAAAGAATGTCACCATGCAAACAGGGGTATTACGGGGTCTACTGGGGATACAACGAGTTTGCATCCTAGCATGCCGCTTTCCTTCAAAGCGAGTCTAGCACATATTTCCTTTGAGAGATAGAGATACCCTGGTTGTTTCTTGAAATCTCCATACCAAGAAAGTATTTAAGATAGCCCAAATCCTTAACTTGGAATACCTTTGCCAGTAGAGTCTTCAAATGTTGGATCTCAGTAGAGTCATCTCCAGTAAGGATGATATCATCCACATATACAATAAGAATAGACCTTCTCTGGTTGGTTGTCTTGATAAACATAGTGTGATCAGAGTTGCATTGATGATATCCAGTAGCTTTAACCACATTAGTGAGTTTTCCAAACCAGGCTCTGGGGGATTGCTTCAGGCCATATAGAGATTTCCTGAGTTTGCATACCTTGCCTTGAGTGTGGGGATTGACAAAACCAGGAGGTACATTCATGTAGACTTCCTCGCAAGGTCACCATTGAGAAAAGCGTTTTTGATATCCAATTGGTAAAGAGGCCGTCAAGTTGGACAACTAGAGAAATCGGTACTCGACGACGGTGTTAAGCTTTGCTACCGGTGCAAAAGTTTCGTATAGTCAATGCCATAAGTTTGAGTGAACCCTCTAGCCACCAATCTCGGCTTTATACTTGTCAATAGTACCATCAGCATTGTATTTTATGGTGAATAACCATCTACAGCTGACTGTCTTCTTGCCTTTGGGGAGAGTTGTGAGGTCCCAAGTATGATTATCCAGGAGTGCAGTCATCTCTGTTTTAACAGCAGCCTTCCACTTATCATTTTGAAGGGCCTCCTGAATATTTTTGGGAATAGAGTGAGAGTCCAGGTCCTGTGTAAACATAGCAAATACAGGAGACAACTGGTCATAAGATAAATAAGTATGAATAGAATGATCAGTGCATGATCTTTTCCCTTTCCTTGAGAGCAATAGGTCTGTCATCAATGTCAGTAGGGTGCTGTAGTTCAGCAGTCTCTGAGTCAGTAGGGTGTTGAGGCTCAGCAGGCTCGGGTTCGGCGGGCTCGGGTCGGTAGGGTGCCGAGGTCCGGCGAGCTCGGGTCGGTAGGGTGCCGAGGTTCGGTCCCGTTGAGTCTCGCAGTAGGTTCCGAGGGTTAAGAGTTTGTTGAGGGAACGGATTTAGATCAATTTCAATTAGATTTCCATCGATCGCTTCGGTAGACTTGTCGTAGTAGGGAGTCCTTTCAAAGAATTTTACATCCATAGAGTTGTAAAATTTCTTTTCGGTAGGTGAATAGCATTTGTAACCTTTCCCGTCCTTAGCATACCCTAGGAAAATGCACTTGTGAGCTTTGGGATCAAGTTTGCTTCTGTGTTGGGCATGGATATAAACAAACACAGTACAACCAAAGATTTTTGGAGTCAATTGGGCAATAAGATAATGGCAGGAGTGTGTGGTCAGCAGGGTTTGGATAGGAGTCTTGAAACCTAACACTCTGCTGGGAAGCCTGTTGATTAAGTATGTGGCGATCAATATAGCTTCACCCCACATATATTTTGGAACATTTGTAGTGAACATGATTGATCGGCCATTTCCGGCGGTGCCTATTCTTTCTCTCGGCAACCCCATTTTGCCGAGGTGTCTCAACACAACTACGATATGGACAATTCCCTTATTCATCAAGAAATTACCGAGATTAGACTCATAATATTCAAGAGCATTGTCGAGTCTTCAAAATTTTAATCTTAATGTCAAACCGAGTAGAGACCATGTTGTAAAACTCTTGAAAGATGGATCCAACTTCGATTTATCCTTCATTAAAAATAACCAAGTGGTTCGGTGTGGTCATCTATGAAGGTTACAAACCACCTCTTGCCTCGTTATACTTTTCACTCTTGAGGGTCCCCATACATCACCGTGAATTAAGGTGAAAGGTGTAGATGGGAAGTGAGGTAATTTAGTATACACAGATTTGGTGAGTTTGGCAAATTGACAAATATCACATTGAAGATCATTAAGATTACACCCTTTAAACAATTCGGAATTAAAGACTTTAAATAACCAAAACTTGGATGTCCTAGTCTATAATGCCATAACATGATATTGTCTAGGTTTTGAGTGCGAGCCGCCGAGGCGATTCGGTCTTCGCCTCTTGTCTTCACGGGGTTGATCACAAACGATCTGAGCGGGTTTAGCTTGACCAATCACTTCCCGTGAAGAAAGATCCTGGAATGTGCACCGATCCTTATCAAAAACAACAAATCAATTCGATCTTTAGTGAGTTTACGACGATATAAGGTTACAATCTAACTTTGGAACAAATAAGACCCCTTGTAGATATATCGATTAGTAAGTTTAACCTTCCCAACACCTTTTGCATAAGAAACAGAACCATCGGCGGTTTTAATTCTCGTGAATTTGGGTGCATGGCATATAGTGGGTAATGAGGTTTTTATTACCAAATCATGTGGGAAGAAGCCCCGAATCAACAATCCAAGACTCATTACTAAGAGGTGAGCGGAATATACCGTTTTAGCATGAGTGGCCATTTCGGTAGAGGAGCTACCTTCCCGATGCTTTGAGCAACAAAGGCTTTAAAGGCGCAAAGAACCGAGCATTCGGATGGTTGTCATTCTCCTCGTCACCGACAAGTCCGCCTTGATTTTCCCCGGTTGGTTTTGAGGTTTTAGAGGGATTAGGCTTGCCATGAAGCTTCCAAAGCAATTGTCCTTGGTGTGATTTGTGCGTTTGCGGTGATCACGAACAACCTTCCGCTTTTCTCGGCGAGCTTCCCGTAAGTCCCATTAACCTCGGCGGCCTTCCCGACATTCGGCGGGCGGTACCTTCGCAGGGTTATCATCGTGGGGTGTTCGGCGAAGCGCATGACTTTCCTCCTCGCTTTCTTCATGTTTGACCTCGGCAAACATGGATTTGAGATTTGGGAGAGGTTTTGTGGCAAGAATTCTCCCTCTAACATCATCAAGAGTAAGGTTCACCCGTGAGGAACTTGAAGACTCTTTTCTTTTCTATGATGTCCTTATAGAGGCGCATCCTTAACATCATTCCAGGGGTGAGTTTCCGATATCTAAGTGTTGCCATGCCTTAGATAGTTGGTTGAAGTATTGAGTTACGTACATATCCCCTTGTCTCAGCTTTTGAATTTGAGCTTCAAGTTCGTACACTTCGATGTATTGTCTTTCTTGGAGTAAAGATCTCCGGCATTGTCCCGCATTTCTTTTGCAGTATCATACATCATAAAGTTCTCACTGATCTCTTTTGTCATTGATCTTGTGAGAATGGTCATGAATTGATTATTAGCAGTGTCCCATGCTTCAAATCCTGGGTCATCTTCAGCAGGGGCAGGTTTAGAGCCGGACAGGTATCCCATCTTAGCTTGTCCTGAGATGTACATTTTCATGGATCTTGACCACAGCAAGTAGTTGTTGCCATCAAGTCTATGATTTGTATAAGAAGAAGATTCGGTGACCCCGACCGTCGAGGCGGTGGGAGTCTATCGATGAAGATGAACCGTCGGGCATTACTGGTAGACATTTTGGAAAACAAAACACCGAGTTGCGGCGGATTTTAGAACTCGCAACCTTGCTCGCTACCATGAAGAGAGTTTGAGAAAGTAAATTATACTTGAGTAAACTTCAACTTGGTTTATTCATTAAATGGAAGAAGTATAAATAGTTACAATTGATGGGAGATACTAGCTAGCTTGGGCGGCCACTAGATGGGCGGCACGCATGCATGTAAAAAGTAAAAGTATGTCTATGACATAAAGCAACTAGAGTTTGACATATTAATTGTTTATATGTACCACAATTAATATGTCCTTTTACAACTAAAGTGTACAAATAATGTATACACGAAAATAAATAAATATTACATACTATTTGATATGTAATATTTCTACAATAACTTATTCTCAAAACGTCGAGTCGATAAGTGTCCCTTTATATAATCATTACATACAGACTAACCCTCCATAGACTATCCGTAATGAAGCGGGATTATTTCCGTAAACCTTCTTCAATACATATTATCCTTATTTACCATTAACCCACTTGTGATCAATTAGTTCATAACCAATACGAACTCCCGGGATCGATCAGTTTCTAGGATTAATAAATAAGGGGATTGTCTTTCTACTTCCCGCGGGAAGGAATGATTCCATATCTGTGAGACACACACTTCTCACTCATCCCAGAATAGTGCCAATGTGAAAGTGATTCGGACCGCGCCTCTTAGTGATCCTTAACGAACACATCAAACCCTATCCTGAAACCAGTAGGAGTATGCAATCATTTCAGGATTAAGGTTAATCTATATATGATCATATTGTGATTTGATAAGATTTCTCAATCACGGAATTATATGAGAAATGCAGATTTAATCGGTCCAGTTGTTGGTCCCGCAGAGAAGGGTGAAACTATAGTCAGGGGGGGTGAATGACTATAGTGGAGTTTCAAAAAACTTTTGTTTTGTTTAAAAGCTTTTGGGCAGCGGATAAGTCCCTTCTTACTAAGTTGTTTTCAAATATATTTAGACGTTCACAGATATAAGTTATGATCTAGGCAATTTAAATAAATGCTGTAAAGTAAATTGCAGAAAGTAAATTGACACAAGGCTTATAGTGGTTCAGGGTGGTGTAATCCCTTAATCCACTCTTCTCCTGTGATGATCGGAGGAATTCACTATTGTTTTCACAGATACAATAGTATGATTGTCCTTGGCTTCTCAAGCTTCACAATCTACAAGACTATCACTCCTTGACTGCAACAGCTTCAGTGATTCAGTCTCTTTTGCTGCTCCTTAAGATCAAAATCCTTCAACAACTATCACCGGTTCAACTCCTTCTCAGATTGCCTCTGATTCAGTTGCTTCAATTTGATGTGAATGTGATTCACACACTAGCTTGATCAATCTCAATGCTGAATATGACTTTGTAGCTTTGATATCTGAGCGGATCACTGGATGTATCCTTGTAAGTTCATAGAGAAGGTTTTTCAAATTGACAGAGTTTCTGCTTGATTTTTCTTTTCAGATCGTTAGTTTTCTTTGTCTGTCAATGCCTTCTATTTATAGCCTTGAATAACCTTGATTTTGAAATTCCGTCCGTTGGCTATATTAATGAGGGAATAATTCTTGATTGCATTTTTTATTCCCCCTTAATTGCATTCTCCTTGATTTCAGTGATCGGATTTTTCTTTCAAACATATAGCAGAAAATCCGTCCTTGATTGATCCTCTATTGATTGTGCATTTAATGCATGATCTTCTGTATCTTCAACATATATCAAATCTGATCTGGAAAGTGTTACTTCGCCGTTTTCTGAACGGTTGAGTGATTCTTCTGACTTAGCTGTTTTAGATCTTCCTTCACCGTTTTGTCTTCACTCAGCCGAAAGTCAGTTTACTTTGCCGATTCATTGTTCTTTTCTTTGCTTTAGTTTAAGGAGAATCTTTGTACTTCACTGATCCTTGATTGGGGTGAGATCAGTGTACACCATATTTGAATATTATGTCATCACTTAAAGTGTAACTTGGACTTATCCAAGGTCATCACATACTTCCTTGGTTATAAGTCAGACCATTAATGTCTTCATTGCTTCTCTGCTGGTGTTTGGCTGGCTTCACTCAGCCGAATATATGTTTTTACTTTGCCGTCCTACAAACTAGTACAATACTTGTCTGACTCAACTTATACAACACGTCAGACTTTAAGTAAAGACTTATACAGAGAATTCTAACTTATTTCGGGCTTACTATAACAGCTAGTATGGCCATCATCAAAACTTAATATAATGTTCCTAACAATTTCCCCTTTTTGATGATGCCAAAACCTCATAAGCCTGAACATAAGTAATCCAAAATTTTCATAAATAACAGAACAGAAACTCAACAATTTTTATTCATCCATCATAGGGCAATAAGATATTGCATCTTTTTATTTAAAGGCAAATAGAAGCAAATAGAAGTAATCTAGAAGTAATTCAAATTGAGTGTAAGGTCTACTTCTTCACATCTTCAAACCTGATGCCTTTGCCTTTGCTGCCCTTGCCCTTTTCTGTTGGACTTGCCTTTTTTTCACTGGAGCTTTCAGGCTTAGAACTTCCTTCCCCCTTTTTGGCAGCACCGAAAATTGCTTCAAGATTTGTCGTTTATGCATCAGAATCAGGGAGAGGACCATACCTCCTTTCCAGTATCTTGTTGTTGGTCTCACCAACTTTGATTAGAAGGTCCAGTTGTTTGCCAGAGTGCTCCATTATCTCATCCAGATGCTGAATTTGTTGAGTGTGAGCATTGAGAGTGTCCATCGGGGGCTTAAGATTGTTATCAATTGTCTCAGCATGGAATTCAAGATTGGTTTGGACATGGTGAGGGATGAGTTGTTGTAGATTGCAAAGCAGGTTTCCTTGTCTCTCCATGACCTCATCTTGGATCTTGATATGATTGATAAGGGCCTCAATCTTGTGGTTGAAGGAGGTTGCTTCACTCCTTAAGGCATTCTTCAGGTTTTGCCTGCTGTAATATTGCCTTTCCATGTCCACAATGAGGGGTTGAATGTCCGTTGAAGACTCTCTCTGGATCAATTTCTTCTGGTGCCACATGGACATCCTCTTCATCCCTATCACTTTCATTCTCAGCATCTTCATCTTGCTTGTTCTCATTTTCCACTTCAATTTCTCTTTCTTCCTTTTCCTCTTCTGCCTCTTCCTTTTCATCTTGTGCTTCTTCTTCTCTTTCTTCCATCTGTTCTTGTTTTTCCTCAGTGGACACATGGTCATTTAGAGGTTGTTGTTGAGTGTGAACTTCTTCATCTGTCACTGTTCCCCCTTGTGCAATTGTGGGGGAGTTGACAAGTTCGGCTGAGTGAGCTTTATCAGCTGGCTCACTGAGCTGTTTGTCAACTTTACCAATGCTTTTGAAAAGCACTTCTTGAAGAGTCAGTTCATCATCAGAAATCCCCAAATCTTCTTGATTTGCTTCAAGATTTCCACCTTCTGATTATTCATCCTCTGACTCATCTTCTTCCTCATCTCTCTCCTTTTCTTCAGATGAAGTGATTCTATATCCTTCCTCACCTTCCTCCAGGTAGGTGATTTCCTCTTGTTGCTTTTCTTCTTCTGTTGCTGTGTCATCACTGATTGTCACAGGTTCAATCAAGTTGCTAATTCCAGGCAGAGAGATGTTTTCATGTGCTGTCTGGGATCTGGTTCTTCGTTCCACTCCTGATCTACTGCCTTCAGGCTGTTTTCTTTTGCTCCCAGCAGTGGGCTTGGGCTTCATGGAAGCCTTGATGTAAGTAAACATCGTCTTTGACTTGTGTGGAGACTGCAAGTTGGTGGGTTGTACTTTCAATTCGTTGAACAGGTGTTGAAGAGGAAACCCATATGATTTCCTCTCCCAGAAATCGCCCTTTTTCTGTAAACCCTTGCTTGGTGCCGTTACTGATAAATCAATTTCCTTTTGAATTTGATCCTTCAGTCGATTGAAAACAAATGTTGCCCAGTCGAATTTGGTACGTTCGTAGATTATGGCCATCGGTTTGATTCGTACCTCGCTTAGGTTTTCCATTGATCCCTTTGCCTTCAATATTCTTGGTGATGACCGGTGCAAATTCAGCAAACGGAAGTTTGAGCTTTGATCTAGGTAGATTGTACGTTTTTCTGTTTTTCTTGGGACTTTTGGCTATCTCAGCCCATAATTTTGTGATGTCTGTCGTCACAAGCTTGACATTGGCAGGACCAATTAAGGGGAGTTGAAGGTATCTGTTGAGTGTACCAGGTGTGATGACTATTTCTCTTCCAAAGATTGAGCTTGTTATGCGATCGACTTCAGTCTTCTTTGTGCTGGGCACAAACTTGGCATTTTTCCAAAATGCTATTAGGTTTTCATAGCAGATTCCAGTTATTGGGGGGTTTAGGAAGGTCATCAGCCCCAAGTTTGTACATCAATCGACCAAGCGTTGTGCTTGTGCATCGTTATCACAAAAAGAGAGGTAGTATTCTGGTTTAAAAAACGAACCAGTGATGATTAATTTTTCATAGTATTTTTCTGTTGGAGAGATTGTGGAGGATGAAGCCATTGATAAGCAGTGGATGATTAGAGCAAAATACTTCAAGTTTTCAGAGAGAATCAAAAGTAGGGTTTTTAATTTGCAAGAGAGTGTAAAGATTTCTGAAAATCTCTAAGTATCGTTTATATAGGGTGATTTTGAGTAGTGTGAACGTGGTTTGAATGTGGAAGGATTTTATGACATAATGGCGTGATTTTGTGTATGTAAATCACGATATTCGAGCGTAATAGGGGGAGTGGTTTGAGGTAAGTAATGATAGAGCCCGGGAATCGAGGCTTTCATAATTTAAAAAGAATATGGTTATTTCCATGATCACAAGTTGATCTCCACGTGTGTAATCTTCCACAGAATAATCCTCCATAATTTCCTTATTCTCCACGTGTAGTAAGAGTTGATTTTGTTCACACTTTAATTTGTCCAAGTCTTTAATTCGGTGAAGTGCCTTGGCTGGTCACTTAGCCGATGTAGAGAATTCTTCTTTGAGCTGCTCCATTTAACCGTTCCTAACAATCAGTTAAGTTAACTTCGCTGGATACCAGTGCCTTACCTGCTACATCTCCTATAACGGCAAAGGTTGAACCAGTTTGATGGAGTCACTTAGCCGATTGCTCCAGTTAGCCGCTCTTTGGTACTTAGTCAATTTCAATCATTCCTAACTCAGTTCTCAACATGCTAAATCTTTCATAACTAAGTGGTTTAGTAAAGATGTCAGCCAATTGATCTTCAGTGGGTATGTATTTTAGAATGACATCTCCCTTTTCAACATGATCTCTGATAAAATGATGTCTTACATCAATGTGCTTTGTTCTTGAATGCAACACTGGATTTTCAGTAATAGATATTGCACTTGTGTTATCACACATGATTGGAATTGTTTTCTCCTCTACTCCATAATCCCTTAGCTGTTGTCTGATCCAAAGTACTTGTGCACAACAACTCGCTTTCTTTCTATATATTCTCGCTTCGGTACATTGATGTAGATATGGAGTTTTGCTTTTTACTGAACCATGAGACTAGTCTATTGCCTAGCATTTGACAAGTTCCAGATGTACTTTTTCTGTCTATTTTGCATCCAGCATAGTCAGAGTCTGAATATGATATCAGCTTAAATCCTCCATCTTTTGGATACCAAATACCTACATTGATAGTGTTTTTCAGGTATTTGATTATTCTTTTGGCTGCCAGAAGATGTGATTCCTTTGGTTGAGCTTGAAACCTTGCACATACTCCAACTGCAAATGCTATATCAGGTCTACTTGCAGTTAAGTATAGTAGGGATCCAATGATTCCTCTATACATTTTCTGATCAACATCCTTCCTTGTTTCATCTTTTCCAAGAATTACTCTTGCACACATTGGTGTATCAGCTGTGCCACTTGTATCCATCCCATACTTGTGTATTAAATCTCTTGTGTACTTGGCTTGACTAATGAAAATACCATCCTTCATCTGCTTTACTTGAAGGCCAAGGAAATAATTTAATTCTCCCATCATGCTCATCTGAAATTTGCTCTTCATCAGATTTGCAAATTTCTCACATAGCTTTTCATCCTCTGATCCAAAGATGATATCATCAACATAGATTTGTACTAGCAATGTACTTGTTCCTTCCTCTAGTTTGAATGTTGAATCCATTCTTGATCAAAAATTGTGATAGTGTTTCATACCAGGCTCTAGGTGCCTGTTTGACTCCATAGAGGGCCTTTTTGAGTTTGTATACTTTGTCTTCTTTTCCTTTGATTTGAAATCCAGGAGGTTGTTCTACATATACTTCTTCTTCCAAAAGTCCATTTAGGAATGCACTCTTGACATCCATTTGATAGACTTTGAAGTCTTTGAATGCTGCAAATGCTAGAAAGAGTCTGATTGCCTCCAATCTTGCTACTGGTGCAAATGTTTCATCATAATCTATTCCTTTTGCTTGAGAGTATCCTTTTGCAACCAGCCTTGCTTTGTTTCTGACAACAGTTCCTTGCTCATCCATCTTGTTCTTGAATACCCATTTTGCTCCAATGATGTTGGCCGTATCTGGTCTGTCAACAAGTTCCCAGACTTCATTTCTTTCAAATTCATTTAGTTCTTCTTGCATGGCTGTAATCCAATCTGCATCTTGAATTGCATCATCTATTGTCTTGGGCTCCACTTGTGATAGAAAACATGTTAGCATATTTTCCAATTGTCTTCTGGTTCTGACTCCTGTGTGAATGTCTCCAATGACTTGTTCTTCAGGATGATCTCGTAGCCAACTTAGGTCAGGTTGGAGTTGATCTTCACTTGGTGCTTCCACAGCTTCATTATGTGTATGGTCTTCAGGTTCTGGAGCTTGTTCTGTTGTGTTGATATGTGGCTCTTCTTGATTTTCAGAATGATGATTCAAGATAGAAGCTGGAATTGTTGTATTTGTATAGATTTCCCTTTGTGTTGCTTCTTCTTCTTGATCTTGAAGATCTTCACCATTTGTATTTGGTTCATCAAAAACTACATGTATTGATTCTTCAATCACCAATGTTCTTTTGTTGAGTACTCTGAATGCTTTACTGGTGTTTGAGTATCCCATAAAGATTGCTTCATCAGCCTTTTCATCAAAGGTATGCAGCTGACTCCTGTTCAAAACAAAACATTTTGATCCAAACATATGAAAATATGAGATATTAGGTTTTCTACCATTCCATATTTCATATGGAGTCTTTCCATGATGTTTGTTGATGATTGATCTGTTTTGTGTATGGCATGCTGTGTTTGTGTTTCTTCTTTCGACCCAAAATCTCTTTGGTAAGCATGCTTCGCAATCATTGTTCGATTGCTTCTTTGAGAGTTCTGTTTCTTCTTTCGCTACACCATTTTGTTGTGGAGTTCCTGCTGCAGATAGTTGATGTAGTACTCCATTTTCTTCACAATAGGTTCTGATAATTTCATTTAGAAATTCAGTGCCTCTGTCTGATCTGATCTTGATAATTTTCAGTTCTTTCTCATTTGGAGTCTTCTCAGCAAATCTGGCAATTTCTTGAGTGTCTCTTTCTTCTTGTTCATGAAGATGGTCCAGGTGTATTTTGAGTAGTCATCCACCACTACTAGAGTGTATTTCTTACCACTTACACTTACTGGTGTGACTGGTCCAAACAGGTCCATGTGTAACAGATGTAGAATTCTTGTTGTAGATTGATAGGGCTTTGACTTGAATGAACTTTTGATTTGTTTTCCTTTCTGACATGCATCACATAGACTTTCTTTCTTGAATATGATCTCTGGCAGGCCTTCAACTAGCTTGTTCTTTGATAGTTTGTTGATGGTCTTGAAATTCAGGTGATTTAATCTTCTGTGCCAAATCTAGCTTGTTGATTGTTTATTTTTGACAAGCAGACATGTTTCTGCCTTGGCTGTTCTCCAGTCCACCACATACATGTTGTCTTGTCTTCTACCTGCAAGAACTGTTGTGTTGGTTTGACTGTGAATCACTTTGCATCCTTCTTTGTTGAAGTGCACATTGTAGCCTTTGTCACAGAATTGACTGATGCTCATCAGATTGAAATTAAGTCCCTTAACATATGCCACATTTTGAATCTTCAGATTGTTCTTGAGTATTATGCCTTCCCCCTTAATCTTGCCAGGGTTTTCTTTGCCTCCAAATGTGACTTTGGGTCCATCAAAAGCTTTGAAGTCAGTGAGCCATTTCTTGTTTCCTGTCATGTGTCTGGAACATCCACTGTCTATGTACCAGACATCCTACAAAACAAATTAATTAAGTTTAGGTACCCAACACTGTTTGGGTCCATACCTGTTAGCAGTCATGCCTCCCATACCAAGTGTATATCCAAAGGTTCTTCTTTTTGGATAATTAAAGTCATCAACTTCATATGTATAGGGCATGGCAGAATAGATTCTAATATTTTTACTGAAGGTATTCTGATACTTTTCTCCACCTTTTGGTGCATTTACATCCTTTTTCACTTTCCAATATGCAGTAGGAAACCTTTCTTGCTTCATGTGTCTAGGAACATATCTAGATTGGTTTTTCTTAAACACATGATGCATTTTATGGAATGGTTTCCTCTTGTATTTTGGAGGTGCAGCATTCCAATCATCCTCTGAAGGATAAAGTCTGCCTTTACCTTTCAGAAGACTAATGTTCTTGGTTGGCTAAAATGAAGATTTGGTCTGCTGTTTTACTACACTAGGTTTTGACTTCACCGGAGCAGGATGATTTGTTGGAACTATGGTCTGTCCCTTTCTAAATTTTGGTCCAATGTTGGTCCTGGATTTAGAATTGTGTTGACCATTATTCCTACTCTCATCCTGACTGTTGTAGCCAAGACCAGATCTGGATCCAAACCTTTTTGAGGGTTTGTAAGCTGGTGCATTTAGTGGTGCAGTGGTTACCTTTGCCGGTGAGGAGATTTTCTTAACTGATCTGTCAATAACAGATGTATGATCATCTGCTTTTTGTTGATCATTTAAGTAGGTCTCCTTACTGGTTAATTCAGCTTTTGCTTTATCCAGTTCTTTCTTTAGTCTTTTATTCTCCTTTCTTAGATCCTTGCATTCCTTTTCCAGAATTTCATGATTCATTTCAATTTCATCAAATTTAGTCATGAGATTTTGGACTAGGTCTGCTGTATCCAATGGGAGACTAGAAGATTGTGCAGTGTTAGATGTGGATGCATTTGATGAGGAACAGGAACTAGATGTTACCTCAGTTTCATCTGATTCTTTAGCCATTAGACATAGGCTTGTTTCCTCAGAGTCTGAACTATCACCTTCATCTTCATCTAATTCTTTGGTCATGAGGCATAGACATGCTTTTTCATTGTTAGTGCTATCTTCGTCATCACTGTCATCTGTGTCATTATCAGATGATTCTTCATTCTTTTCACTGCTGGATTCAGCCTTGAGTGCCTTCTTGCTTCTCCTCTTTTCAGATGCTTTGTATCTCTTCTTTTCATCATCTTTGTCATTTTCTTCAGGACAGTCAGCCTTGAAGTGACCCTTCTTGTTGCAGTTGAAGCATCTGTATTCATCATCTTTCTTCTTCATTTCTTTATTTGAGCTTGACCTCTTGTTTGATGATGAATTTCTTTTGAAAGGCTTCTTTTTGCTGAACCTGTCAAAGCGTTTAACTAATAAAGCTACATGTTCTTTAAGTTCATGTGTCTCTTTGCTGATGCAATCGGCAAAGTTACTTTGCTGGGGTGCAACCAGTGCATTGATTTTGTGTGTCTCTGCCGGAGCATCATCTTCACCGTTCAATTCGAATTCATGAGCTTTTAATTGGGACATCAGTTTCAGAGTGTCAGTGCTTGCAAGATTTGTTGTTCCTCTGATTACTGATGTTATGATCTTCCATCTTTCAGGTAGTCCTCTCAAGATCTTCAAGAATACTTCTTTCTGGGGATATGTGTGTCCAAGCTGTTGCAGTTCACTGATAATGCTTGAGAATCTGTTGTCCATTTGATCAATGGATTCACCAGCCTTCATTTTGAAGTTCTCAAATTTCTGTTTTGCAATAGATAATTTGTTTTCTTTAACTGCTTCAGATCCTTCATTAATCAATGATAGCTTGTCCCACATCTCCTTTGCTGTTTTGCAGTCTTTGATTCTCATGAACATGTTGCTATCTAGGGTCTTCAAAATCATGTCTTTTGCAACAAAGTCCAGATTTTCTCTTCTCCTGTCATCCTTGGTCCAATCCTTTTTAGGTTTATCAATTTCCTTCCCTTGATCTGCTCCTGTGCCTACCACAGTAGTGATTATGATTGGTCCATCGTTAATTACATCCAGCATCTCTTCATGAGTTGCTGCAAGATGAGATAGCATTCTTATTTTATATTCATCAAAATTATTAACATTAAAAACATGTACTTTTGACAAGAAGTTTGAGGAATCCATAAGTGCAAATGAAGATATAAATGTAAATGTATAGAAAACTCAGATTTGAAAACTGCTTTGAAAATATGTGATCTCCTTGTTACCAGAAATTAGATCTGAACAGGTTCTGATACTAGGAACACCGCTCCGATACCAATTGTTGGTCCCAGAGAATGGTGAAACTATAGTCAGAGGGGGGGGGGGGGGGGGGTGAATGACTATAGTGGAGTTTCAAAAAACTTTTGTTTTGTTTAAAAGCTTTTGGGCAGCGGATAAGTCCCTTCTTACTAAGTTGTTTTCAAATCAATTTAGACGTTCACAGATATAAGTTATGATCTAGGCAATTTAAATAAATGCTGTAAAGTAAATTGCAGAAAGTAAATTGACACAAGGCTTATAGTGGTTCAGGGTGGTGTAATCCCTTAATCCACTCTTCTCCTGTGATGATCGGAGGAATTCACTATTGTTTTCACAGATACAATAGTATGATTGTCCTTGGCTTCTCAAGCTTCACAATCTATAAGACTATCACTCCTTGACTGCAACAGCTTCAGTGATTCAGTCTCTTTTGCTGCTCCTTGAGATCAAAATCCTTCAACAGCTATCACAGGTTCAACTCCTTCTCAGATTGCCTCTGATTCAGTTGCTTCAGTTTGATGTGAATGTGATTCACACACTAGCTTGATCAATCTCTGTGCTGAATATGACTTTATTGCTTTGATATCTGAGCTAATCACTGGATGTATCCTTGTAAGTTCAGAGAGAAGGTTTTTCAAATTGACAGAGTTTCTGCTTGATTTTTCTTTTTAGATCGTTAGTTTTCTTTGTCTGTCAATGCCTTCTATTTATAGCCTTGAATAACCTTGATTTTGAAATTCCGTCCGTTGGCTATATTAATGAGGGAATAATCCTTGATTGTATTTTTTATTCCCCCTTAATTGCATTCTCCTTGATTTCAGTGATCAAAATTTTCTTTCAAACATATAGCAAAAAATCCGTCCTTAATTGATCCTCTATTGATTGTGCATTTAATGCATTATCTTCTGTATCTTCAACATATATCAAATCTGATCTGGAAAGTGTTACTTCGCCGTTTTCGAACGGTTGAGTGATTCTTCTGACTTAGCTGTTTTAGATCTTCCTTCACCGTTTTGTCTTCACTCAGCCGAAAGTCAGTTTACTTTGCCGATTCACTGTTCTTTTCTTTGCTTCAGTTTAAGGAGAATCTTTGTACTTCACTGATCCTTGATTGGGGTGAGATCAGTGTACACCATATTTGAATATTAAGTTTCTTCACTTAAAGTGTAACTTGGACTTATCCAAGGTCATCACAGACTTCCTTGGTTATAAGTCAGACCATTAATGTCTTCATTGCTTCTCTGCTGGTGCTTGGCTGGCTTCACTCTAACGAATATCTGTTTTTACTTTGCCGTCCTACAAACTAGTACAATACTTGTCTGACTCAACTTATACAACACGTCAGACTTTAAGTAAAGACTTATACAGAGAATTCTAACTTATTTCGGGCTTACTATAACAACTAGTATGGCCATCATCAAAACTTAATATAATGTTCCTAACACCAGTCCTATATGACTACGTCATATATAAAACCCCACTTAGATAACCAATATCGACGGTCCGGATAAGACGGTCACACCATAAAGTGTTCTGGGCACATTAATGGTGGTTTAATCAATAGACCCCATACTTTGATTAAGTTCACCACGGACTAACAGTTCAAGTGTATCACCATAAACTTACTCCTCGCGTGTGACACACAGTAAGTTATATGACTACATATGATACTAATTGGGGTTTTCAGCAGTGTATAATATATAAGAACAAAGCAAATAATAAGATGAGAATAAATCTGTCATTTATTAACTATAAAAACAATTACATAAATTGTCTTTCGGGCGCTACTTCCAACAGATACAACCCACTCTAAATCCACAGAAAATGATTCAACCTCAACGGACAGAGAGGGAGGGATGCAGTCATGCCACTTCTCAACCTAAGGAGGGAAGAAGGTCAACTTTAGTTCGTCTAGGGCCCGTGGTCGACGACCGTAGTGCAGCCCTAAAATGACCTAAAAATCCCCGCCAGGTCCGTACCCGCATTGAGGGGCGGGGA
Organism: Gentiana straminea; assembly: GCA_036785695.1. Taxonomy (NCBI): domain Eukaryota; kingdom Viridiplantae; phylum Streptophyta; class Magnoliopsida; order Gentianales; family Gentianaceae; genus Gentiana; species Gentiana straminea. The sequence continues at coordinate 12,018,541 of JAVUPR010000113.1, read as the reverse complement.
GAATCATAGCTTGTGGAAAGTCATACCCGGCTCCCCATGATCCCTGAGGATAAAAGCGAGCTAGGCATAATGAAAAAAATAGAGGAGTTACAAAAGGGTAGGACCGGAAAGGAAGTTAAGCCCGCGTGGGTACCAGTGTCCTTCATCCTAACATCTTAAAGGCGGCTCCATGAGGTGGTACTCACTATTCTAATTTCACCAATTATCATGGGGCAACAGACCCTTTGGATTGGCTTTCAGCCTTCCAAAGAAGAATCAGTCTATGTACACCTAGCGATGAAGCGTGGTGTATATATAGCTTTTGTGGGATCAATGCAAGACAGAGCGGCGTCATGGATTAACGGACTTCCTCCAAGTTCGATCCTATCCAGGGACGATTTAATAAGTAAATTTATAGCCGAGTTCAAGTCAGTGGGTGGACCTAAAAAGACCCATATTGACCTTCACGAGGTCCGATAGGGTGAAAACGAATCCACTCATAGCTATTATGAGCGATTTTACAAAGTGTATGAGTTAACCAGGGGCTTAGCGGACAACGTTGTGATGAACAGCTTTGAAACAGGGTTGAGTCCAGGCTATTTGAAATCATACTTTGCTCTCACACCGCCAACGAACCTCCATGAAAAATGCTGGGTTCGACTAGGAAATATATTATGACCGGAACGAAGGATCTTCATCATCCTACATGGGCAAACAGGGGGTTGAGCGCAGTCCGCCAAAAGATAGCCACAGTAATCGTGATCGGGATATCAAAAAGCCAGAGAGATTTAGAGAAGAGACTTTCACTCCTCTCAAAATCTCATACACTCAAATGTTAAATAAAGTAAGAGATGAGCTCCCTGAGCCGTACCCCATGAATCCAGACCCTTGTCGCGACACAACCAAGTATTGTGGATTTCCTAGAGGTAAGTGTCACACCACCAACAAATGTATGCTGTTCAACAGAGAAATTGAAAAGCTATTAGCACACGGCATGCATGATCAGTACAAGAAGGACGCCGGGGGGCCGAACCGAATGGATCGACAAGCCCGTCAGTATGACAGACAAATCCGCATGATCATGGAAAATCTCCTCAGCAATAATCAAATCAAAAGCCGCATTGGTTCTATCAACGAGCATGTGGAGAAGCAGCTGTCCTGCATGGGAATGAGCAACCCCTTGCTTTTACCCGAAGCGAGCTGGTGACTTCTATTAACGTGGAGGACATGTGTCTTTATGTTTCGGTGGTAGTCAACCGGGCTTGCGTCAACAGGTTATGTTCGATACGGGAGCATGTCAGGATATATTGTACTATAACTGTTTCAAAGAGCCCGGATTCAGCGACTCAAACTTGTGGCCGCACAATGGCACCCTTGAGGGCTTCACCAACCATAAGATACAGGTCAAGACGGTCATCGATCTAGATATGCAAATGGGATATTATGCGCCTTTCCAAACTGAAAATGTAACATTTCTCGTGGTCGACCTTCAATCAAATTATAACATGATAATTGGAATGCTAGCCTTGAAGCAGTTTCAGATGGTAACCTCATCCCGCATCAGCGGGAAAAGTTTTATGTTGGGGATAGGATTGGGGTGTCGGTCAGCGAACCCACAACCGTCCTCACCTTTATTCATGAAATGAGAACTGAGAATAAGAAAGCTCGCTTCGAACAGCCTGAAGGTATGTAGGGCATTAGCATGATCAGATCAGTGGGAGAACCCCTCCCCATCAAAGTGAAGTGTGAGACTTTTCAAGTTAGGGATGAGCACGAATTTACAGCGGAGGATGACTTAATCGAGGTAGTTGTTAATGACGAATATCCCGGTCAAAAAATCAGGATAGGAGCTCACATAGGCCTATCGAAGAAAGAAGCTCTATTAATCAGCTCAAAGAAAACCTGGATGCATTTTCCTGGGTGGTTACAGATATGAGAGGAGTTGAGGCCGACGTCGCTCTCCATCATCTCAATGTCGACTCTACCTTCAAACCGATACAACAGCGAGCCCGAAAATTCACCAGTGAAAAGGAAGCTACGATTAAGGTAGAGGTTGGAAAAGTTCTTCAAGAAGGAATAATCAGAGAGCTAGCATGACCTACTTGGCTGGCAAATGTGGCCATGGTGAAGAAACATAATGGAAATTGGAGAATGTGTGTTGACTTCACAGACATCAACAAGGCTTGCCCAAAGGATCCTAATCAGCTTCCCCGAATTGATCGACTGGTTGATTCCATCGCTGGTTTTGAGGTTCTTAGTTTTCTAGATGCATACTCGGGATATCATCAAGTATGAATGGCTGAGTGCGACAAAGAAAAAACGGCCTTCAGAGATTCTAGGGCCTTTATTATTACGAGATGATGCCCTTCGGGAAAAAAATGCTGGTTCGACTTATCAGAGGATGGTCAAAAAAGTTTTCAGCTCACAGATCGGGAAAAACATGGAGGCGTACATAGATGACATGGTTGTCAAGTCCACAAGTGATGGTCACGCCGTCGACCTCCAGGAGACTTTCAATAATGTTCGGAAACACTCAATGAAACTCAATTCGGCCAAATATACGTTTGGTGTCTAGACATGCATGTTTCTGGGGTTCATGGTTAGTCACCGAGGGATCGAACCTAATCCAGAAAAGATTCAAGCATTGCTCGATATACCGGAGCCTACCATGATCACGGAGGTATAGAGGCTCAACGGCAGAATCATCGCTTTAGGCCGATTAATCTCAAAATCGGCAGAAAAATGTCTCCCCTTCTTAAAAATACTCAAAGGTGACAAATCTTTCTCATGGAGTAAGGAATGTTCTCAAGATTTTCAGGCTTTGAAAGAATATCTAGGAAAACCACCTCTTTTGGTTAGCCCTATAGAAGGGGATGTTTTGTTTTTGTACTTGGCAGCCTCGGACCGGGTCGTTGCCGCCATACTTTCAAGGAGGCCGGATCCCTCCAAAATCCTATTTATTATGTAACAAAGGCTCTCAGTCCGGTGGAGAGTCATTATTTTAATGTTGAAAAGTTAGCCTACTCGCTTGTTGTCGCTGCCCGCAAACTTAGGGGTTATTTTACTTCACACACTATCATTGTCTTAACGGCAGCCCAATGCGTCAAATCCTACCTAGACCAAACCTTTCAGGTCGTCTGCTTCGATGGGCTATCGAGATTACCGAGTTCGATATTTGATATCAACTGAGGAAGGCTATAAAAGCTCTAGAATTACCAGATTTCATTGTTGAAACGAGCATCAGTTCGATGCAACCAAGCTCACCTGTGCCACTTGAGACCACTACGGCCTCGAACAAGCCCGATCAACGCTTGAAATTATATGTTAACGGAGCATCGAGTTGGAATGGATGTGGGGCCGGTGTTATTCGGATGGAGCCAGGGACGACAAAGAAATCGAAAAATCTCTAAGGTTCGAGTTCCCGGCCACAAACAATCAAGCCGAGTATGAGGCAGTTATAGCCGGACTTAAGCTAGGAAAGGAAATAAAAGTGGAAAATGTTGAAGTATACTGTGATTCTCAGCTCATCGTCAACCAAATCTCAGGGGACTATAGGATGCATTGCGGCATCCTGGGAAAATACAGTGAGATTGTCTAACGATTGAGATCTGACTTCAACTACTACGAGTTCATCATAATTGGAAGAGAGGACAACGAGTAGGCATATTATTTCTCTAGGATATCTCTTGAAGAAGAGATCGTGGATACTTTAATAATGGTGGAACATCTTGCTGCCCCTACCATTAAAATAAAAAAATTCATGGAAATCGATGCACCAACGCCGACTCCATGTTGGATAGATGAATTTCAAGCTTATATAAAATCGGGCACCTTGCCCACAAACACGAATAAAGTTTGCGCCCTCAGAAAAAGAGTCGCGAGGTACGTCTACACGACGGAATGCTTTACAGAAGATCTAACACCAAGCCTTTATTGATGTGTGTCTGAAAGGAAAAAAGTGATAAAATCCTCATAGAGCTTCATCAAGGAGTGTGTGGGGGCCATCCCGCTAGTCGCTCCTTGGTCCCGAAGGTTGTAACACCGAGGTATTACTGGCCGACAATACTTAAGGAGTCGGAGAAATTAGTCAGAGAATGTCCGGAATGCCAGAAACATGTGGACATCCCAAGACTGCCATCAGTTGAACAAAGCATTGTGGTCTCACCTTGGCCTTTTGACATGTGGGGACTCGACCTCATCGGACCCTTCCCTTCTGATGACGGTTAAAATAGTCTATCTTACGGCATCAACATTCTATCCATTATGAGCTAAAAATAGTTATTTCGACCTATAAATATGAACCATTTGAGTTGAATAGCATATGTCGGGTTCGTGAGTCGAGAAATCCGCACTTAGCGTTTATTTTCCCAGTTTCGATATTATTTCATGCATTATTTGATTATTTTCAGGATATGAAATATTGGGCTGAGCATCATGGACGAATCTGGATTGGACTAAATGAAAATAATGGGCCTAGGGTATTCCAGAACCTTTCAAGTTAAGTCGGCTGAAGAAAAAGGACAAAAATACCCCCGGTTTACCAAGGAGGGGCGCCGACTTACCGAGGCTCGAGATCATTCCGAAACGCGTTTTCTTGGACGAGGGTAGAACTAGGTGTTTCTAAGTCGGTTTAAATAGCTATAAATAAGAGGCTTCACCTCAGAACTCAATGTACCCAAATTATTCAAGGCAAATGATGCTGTAAAAGTTCTTTGTTCTTTATTTTATTTATTTTATGAATTCTGATCAGAGAGACGACGGAGTCGGCGCCTAGGGAGAGATCCAAAGGAGATCTACGCTCATCTTCAAGGGTATGCTTTTCTGTCTTTTCCAAGATGTAGATCTATCGTTGTTCTATTCGACTAGTATATTTTAATTGCTTATTTAGTTTAATTATGTAGTAGTTAGTTTATTTTACTCCATGTGTTATAGATTATATTCATTGGTGAAGCAATCATGAAATAGTAGTTGCGTTCTTCAGATCTGCAATGGTCTATATCGCTAGATCTGAATACCTAGTAAATTACTAATTCATGATAATCGGTGCCAGCTACGTTAATCGATAGATTTAATTTACATGTTAGTAGCCTGATTAACTATTTGCATGTCATCGTAAACTAGCATGAAATACGAATAGTGAAGTGCTATGTTTGGACATTATCTTGAATAGACCTTAGGAACGTACTGATCAATGTCGACAACTGTCTAGGCGGGTTTGCGGTATGAGTTAGCGCTGAATATCGACAGCTCTAGTTCTTTATTCGTATAGTCTATTACGGACCAATTAATGAGGGTAGCTTGCGTGTAGATTCTCTACTACCATTGTCGGAGTAGATAGGGTTAGGAGTTGTACCCGTAGCTGAACAATGAATAAATTCATCAATGGGGAGGACTGTTGCATATGTGGGGGAATAACTAATTACTCATAATTGAACTAATACATTAGAAACTCGTTTTGCTTCGTGTGAACTAGCATAACCATGTTAGATTGAGGAACCAAATTTACTACTGTATATATTATAGTTGGTCATAGACCATTATTGTAACAAGCTCAATCTTGATAATTTGACGTTTTGACAAGTCTCTGTGGGATCGACTTTGACTCGCCAGTACTCTAATACGATAGACCTAGTCCTATTGCTAGTAAGTGCTTTGCACGTGATCAAAATATTCTGGCGCCGTTGCCGGGGACTCGTGTCAAGAATACTTTTTATTTAAGATTGAGTTTTTTTGTATATATTTGAGTATGTTTTATAGTATGTTAATACTAGAGTCGCACATACTCACTTCTGTTGAAATCTGGGAAAAAAAATAGCTTCCGGTTTACCGAGGTCCACCGCGGTAAACCGTGGGTCTAAATTTTGGCATAATCGTTTCTGTTAATTTAACGTCGAGTTAGTAGTCAGAGTCTATATTTTTGAGTCTGCCAGGCGTGTGTAATAGCCACCGAGGCAAGTCACTAATCCTTTTATTTTCTTTTTGTTGAGTCTTGAGTTCGCAAGAAGGAGGATACAGACAACAATATGGCAGAAAATGGACAGAATGCAGCAGGAGTTGTGGTACAAGAAGATAGGAGAACTCTACAGAGTTATGCAATGCCGACGATTGAGCAATTCATACCAGCAATTTTCAGCTTGAGAATGCGGCCGAGGTATTTCACCTGAAACCGAATATGATACAGATGGTGACTAATTACACTACCTTTCATGGGGTATCGAACGAAGATCCTAGTGTACACGTCACCAACTTTCTGGAGATGTCAGCACGGTCAAGCCAGTAGGAGTACCTGAAGACAACATTAAGCTAAAATTGTTTCCATTCACTCTGAAGGACAATGCGAAGATATGGTTATTGTCTCTAGCACCAAGATCGATCCAAACTTGGACCGATCTGTTGCAGAAATTTATGAACAAGTACTAGCCTCCTGGGAAGTCACTACAGATGTGACAAGACATTATGAATTTCAAGAAGAAACCCACTGAAACCTTTGAAGAAGCTTGGGAAATGTTTAAGGAAGCATAGCGGAGATGCCCTCACCATGATATCACTTTGCCCGTACGAATGCATAGTTTCTATCACGGATTACGGCCAAGTGAGCAAATGAGAGTTGATGCATCAAGAAATGGATGTTTTGCGGTTGCTATCACCTGGAGAAGCTGAAGAAAAGTTGGAGCAAATAGCACTGACAAGTCAATGGGGAACGCATCAAGTAGAAACGGCCAAAGTAGCTGAAGGCGTATTTGGAGAAGATACTTCTCAAAAGATCTTATACCAGCTAATGGTGAAGAATGAAAAGATAGATGGCATGCAAGATCACATAGCCAAGGTTGAGAAAGTTCAAGAGATTGAAGCAACCAACACTGAGGACGTGAACTATATAGGGATGCAAGGATATCCTTATGGGGGCGGATATCGCCCAGGTTCTCACGACCTCCCTGGTTTTAGACTGAGTGACCCTGCTGGGAGTTTTCGACAAAGTGATTCTAATGGTGGAGAGAGACCGAGACAAACTGGCGGATTCGTGCCTCAATTCAACAAGTCTAGTGGTTGGGAAGCAGCCATGGATAAAATGAGCTCAACTGTGACCGACACGGTCAATCAACTTACGAAATCCATGACTGAGCTGAATACAAACTTCACCACATATTGTCAGAAGATTAATACAAGACTGATCAATCAGGAAGCATTGGTGCAGAATCTGTCGCACCAAGTGGGGCAGATTGCAGAACAAGTGTCAGCCCGTCCTCCGGGAGGATTACCAAGTAATACTGAGAAGAATCCGAAGGACGTGAATGCAATTATGATTAGAAGCGGAAAGGAACTTCCTGGACCAGTTATACCAACTGTCTAGGTGGAATCAGAAAGTAGTCAGCAGCAGAATGCCGTAGAATCTAGAGAAAAAGAGGGGCCGGTAACCCGGGACACTACTCTGGTATACCGGGAGCCTGAAAATTCAGTAGATAAGCAGGCAGAGCAGCTACAGTCAACAGGTAAGTCTTCATAAACTGTAACTATTACTCCTTCTACTTTACCCTATCCCCCTAGGAAATATAAGCCGAATAATGATGATGTGCGTTATAAAAAGTTTATAGAGATGTTTAAAAGGTTGCAAGTGAATATACCTTTGGTAGAAGCTCTGGCCGGAATGCCAGAGTATGCAAAATTCTTGAAAGAAGCAATCTCTACCAAAAGAAAGTTATTAGACCTTGAAACTATATGCCTTAACGAGGAATGCTCAGCAGTTTTGAAATGCAAACTGCCTCGCAAGTGTAAAGATCCGGGGACCTTCCTTATACCATGCACAATTGGAGGAGTATGCCTAAACAAAGCATTGTGCGATCTTGGAGACAGTGTCAATCTAATGCCACTCTCCATCTTTCATAAGTTAGGCATGAAAGAGTTGAATGAAACATCTTCAATTAGTAGATAGGTCAATGAAGCAACCGTGTGGAGTGGTGGAGGATGTACTGGTAAAAGGTGATAAGTTTGTATTCCCTGTAGACTTTGTGGTGCTAGACATGGAAGCTAACCATGATGTTTCATTGATCTTAGGAAGACCTTTCCTCTCTACGAGTAAAACCTTGATAGATGTTCATAAGGGTGAGCTGATTTTGAGAGTGAATGAGGATAAAGTAGTATTCAATGTGATGAATTCGATGAGATATGCTCAAGATGAAGGAGAGGCATGCTACATGCTAGATGCCATAGATGAACTTGTTTTAGAATTATATCAGCAAGTGGCACTAGACCCTAAAGTAGCAGAGACTTTGCTCCTGAATGATGAGGAAAGTTATAAGGAAACCTGGCCTGGTTGTAGCGAAGGTCAAATGCGAGAAGTAGAACTTATATCATCTGTGGATTTAGGAGGAACCTTTCATAGACCTTCGTGGCACAAGTTCTTTGACTTACAATTGACTGGTAAGCTATTAAGATCATCATTAGAGGAGCCATGAAGGAACTTAACGTTCAAATCTTTGCCATCTCACCTGAAGTACGTGTACTTACAAGATGATACCCTCCCTTTTATAATTTCATCGTTATTATCACCTTTAGAGGAGGAGAAACTTAAGAGTACTGAGAGAGCACAATGGAGCATTTGGGTGGACGATTGCAGCTATTAGAGGAATAAGCCCATCGGTGTGTATGCATAAGATCTCTGTAGATCATGAAAAGAAAGCGGTAGCTCAACCTCAAATGAGGTTGACACCACAACTGAAAGATGTTGTTAAGGAAGAGATCATAAAGATGTTGGAGATGGGAATCATTTTCCTAATTGCAGATAGTGAATGGGTAAGCTCAATTCATGTGGTGCCCAAGAAAGGAGGATTCACTGTCCAACCTAATGAGTTTGATGAGTTGATCCTTGTGAGACTAATTACTTGACATCGAGTTTGCATTGACGTCAAGAAACTGAATGATGCAACTTGTAAAGATCATTTTCCTCTACCATTCATTGATTAGATGTTAGAAAGATTAAGCGGTCATGCGTTTTATTGTTTCTTAGATGGATATTCTGGTTAATATCAGATACACATTGCACCCGTGGACCGAGAAAAGACCACTTTCACATTTCCCTATGGTACTTTTGCATACAATTGCATGCCTTTTGGGTTATGTAATGCACCAACAACATTCCAAAGGTGCATGATGTCATTATTTACCGACATGGTGGAGGATTTTCTAGAGATTTTCATGGATGATTTCTCTGTATTTGGAGATAGCTTTGATAAATGATTGGACAATTTGAGTAAAGTTCTAAACAGATGTGAAGAGACGAACCTTGTACTTATCTAGGAAAAATGCCATTTCATGGTTACAGAACGAATAGTGTTGGGTCATAGGATTTTGAAGAAAGGAATGGAAGTTGATAGGGCAAAGATAGAGGTAATAGAGAAGTTACCCCCTCCAACGAACTTAAAGACGTTGCGAGCCTTTCTTGGCAACACATGATTTTATAGGAGGTTTATTAAGGACTTCTCTAAAGTTTATAGACCTTTGACTGGATTGCTTGCAAAGGATGTACCTTTCGTATTTGGAGAAGAGTGCAAGAAAGCATTCAACACATTAAAGAAAATGATTATAACCGCCCTAATTCTGGTAGCCCCAGATTGGAATAAACCTTTTGAGCTTGTGTGTGATGCAAGCGACACGGAAGTTGGAGCAGCCCTGGGAAAAAGGGAGGATAAAATCTTTAAGCCTATCTATTACTCCAGTCGTACCCTTAACAGTGCCCAGAGGAATTATGCGACTACAGAGAAGGAACTCTTAGCTATCATCTTTGTATTTGACAAGTTTCGACCTTACCTGATAGGATCGAAAGTCACTGTATTCACTGATCATGCAGCTTTAAAGTACCTTTTAACCAAGCAAGACTCCATGCCAAGATTGTTGATATGGATTCTACTCTTACAAGAGTTTGATGTTGAGATTAAAGATAAGAAGGGATCTGAGAACCAGGTGGCTGATCACCTGTCGAGATTAACTTTGATGGAAGAAGAGCAACCGATTGAGATCAGGGAGAGCTTTTCTGATGAACAACTTTTTGCCATCTCAGTGGTAGCTCGAGTTGAATCTCAGTCCCGACAACATACATCAAGAGTCGGCAAGGTATACCCTTGGTTTGCCAATATTGTGAATTATCTAGCAGGAAGATACCTACCACCGGAATTCAATAATGCAGATAAGAAGAAGTTTTTCACGTATCTGAAGCATTATCATTGGGATGATCCCTACCTATAAAAATTGTGCCCTAATGCCATTCTTAGGATGTGTGTCCATGATGACGAGATTCTAACTATTTTGCACATGTGTCATTCTAGAGAAGCTGGAGGTCATTATGGGCCAGACAACAACAACGAAGGTACTGCAGTGTGGATTCTATTGGCAAACAATTCAAAAATCTTCTTACGAGTTTACACGAGCCTGTCATTCCTGTCAAATGACCGGTAATATTTCTAAGAGGAATGAGATGCCACTGCATAGTATCTTAGAAGTGGAGTTATTCGATGTTTGGGGAATTAATTTTGTTGGGCCTTTCACATCGTCAGAAACAAATCGTTACATCCTGGTAGCAGTTGATTATGTTTCCAAATGGGTGGAGGTAGTTTCCTCACCTACTAACGATGCTAGGGTTGTCCTGAGGTTTCTTAAGAAAAACATTTTGACGAGGTTTGGAGTGCCCAGAGCCATAATTAGTGACGAAGGGAGTCATTTCTATAATAGGTTATTTGAAAAATTGATGATGAGATATGGGGTTAGACATAAGATTGCAGTAGCATATCACCCCCAGACGAGTGGACAAGTGGAAGTCACGAACACAGATATTAAAATGATCTTAGAGAAGATTGTGAATCCAACGAGGAAGGATTGGTCTTTGAAATTAGTTGACGCTCTTTGGGCATATAGAACAGCTTATAGTACCACGATTGGGATGTCACCATATATGATAGTGTTTGGAAAAACATGTCATTTGCCGGTAGAACTCGAGCACCGAGCGCTGTGGGCTACGAGGTTTCTAAACATGGATGAGAATTTAGCCGGTGAAAAGAGAATGCTAGAGTTGAATAGATTGGAGGAGTTTAGACTTCAAGCATATGAGAATTCAAGGATTTACAAGGAGAGAACGAAGCATCTTCATGATAAGAAGATTCTGAACCGCACATTTCAAGTTGGAGATAAAGTGCTAGTGTACAACTCGCGTCTTCGTCTTTTTCCTGGAAAGTTGAAGTCTAGATGGTATGGACCACATGTAGTCACGAAATTCTTCAATTCAGGTGCATGTGAAGTTATACATGAATACTTTGGGCAGACTTTCACAGTTAACGGCCACAGGCTGAAGCATTACCTAGAGCACAAGTATAACCCTGAGTTGGAAGTCTTTACGTTGATAGAGCCAGAATATGAATAAAAGAGCCCTACTAATACAGTCGAGCTAGCGACTATAAATTCAGAACTATTTCTAAAACCCTTATTTATTGCTTTTGTTTATTTTATTTTGAGTCAATAAAGTAGCATGACAATCACAAGGTTTTTTTCATCACATATATCTTCAGTCACCTGACTAGAGATATATATGGTTTTCTCCTTCACGATTCTCATATGATCCCTCATAAAAGTTTTCATGCCTTGATTAGGCCAATAACCGAATAAAGTGGCTTAAACTGTTTTTGCACATTCCTCCGGTATGCACAATTACCGCCACATTATTTTCTTATTTCCCTTCGCATGTTACTCACCGTTTTTGGAAGAATTTTGGACCGCAGGTAACGACTTGGAAGAGGAATGACCTAGGAGCTACTGATTCTGCTCCAGGATTCGCTTTGACTCAGCCGATCAATTCCAGAGCTAAGTACCTTCTTCTTTCATTATTATTAGTCATTGGGGACAATGTCTATAATAAGTGAGGGGTAGGCGTCTTAGCTGGATAATCGAAAAGGGAATATTTTTGAAATTTTAAACACTGTTTTTAGCTTGCTTATTGCACATTTTTGAGTAAGGAATCGGTAGAAAATGAGCCCAAGTTCAATTTGAAGTAAGCTATAGCATATTCAATTTAGTATGAAAGAATGAGCATATGTTATGTTACATGAAGTAGTAACTTATTAATTATTATTCTATCATTGCATTCAATATTTGAGCACATAATCTGAGTGAGAAGTGTTTAAGATTAGATGATGAGTTGTTTAACCGGGAATCATTATTTGTCTGTCTATATTCTTCAACAAATTTTCGTAAGACAAAGGAAGCAAGTAGGATGACGAGAGGTAACCAGGACAAACGGACTTGTGAGAGAAAGAGAAAAAAGTGAGGAAATCTGCCAGAAAAAGAAAAATGAAAAAAAGGTAGAAAAAGAAAAAAATATGCAATAAAGGCAGTGAGGGAAGAGAACTCGTGTAAAAAGGGCATGACCCTCGCATAAAAAGAAACAAACGAGGACTTAAGAGCGATGCTTAGTCCCCGAGTCCGCCCGACCCGATTAAGGTACCATGTTGTGTAACTAAGTTTGAAGGCAAGATGAGCGAGTGTATGTGCAGGTAAGTTAAGATTGTGTGGTTAATACAACATGATTCTCCTCACGAATGCACTATCACGACTGATTCATCACACGACACATTGATGCGTGGTAAGTAGTGATTAATAGGAAGCTTATGGATTGTGGCTTAATGTATGCTTCTGCCGGAAATCTTGATTGAATATGTGGTTGTTAGTGGAGATTGTTCTTGGAGGTACATTCCGCCTTGATACCCTGCTCGCGGATGAGCAAAAGGCCAGTGGGGGGTAGCTGATGACGGTTAAAATAGTCTATCCAACGTCATCAACATTCTATCCATTATGAGCTAAAAATAGTTTTTTCGACCTATAAATATGAACCATTTGAGTTGAATAGCATATGTCGGGTTCGTGAGTCGAGAAATCGGCACCTAGCGTTTATTTTCACTGTTTCGATATTATTTCGTGCATTATTTGATTATTTTCAGGATACGAAATATTGGGCTGAGCATCATGGATGAATCTGGAGTGGACTGAATGAAAAGAATGGGCCTAGGGTATTCCGGAACCTTCCAAGTTAAGTCGGCTGAAGAAAAAGGACAAAAATACCCCCAGTTTACCAAGGAGGGGCGCTAACTTACAGAGGCTCGAGATCCTTCCGAAACGCGTTTTCTTGGATGAGGGGTAGAACTAGGTGTTTCTAAGTCATTTAAATAGCTATAAGTAAGAGGCTTCACCTTAGAATTCAATGTACCCAAATTATTCAAGGCAAATTATGCAATAAAAGTTCTTTGTTCTTTATTTTATTTATTTTATGAGTTCTGGTCGGAGAGACGACGGAGTCGCCGACTAGGGAGAGATCCAAGGGAGATCTACGCTCATCTTCGAGGGTATGATTTTCTGTCTTTTCCAAGATGTAGATCTATCGTTGTTCTATTCGACTAGTATGTTTTAATTGCTTATTTAGCTTAATTATGTAGTAGTTAGTTTATTTTACCCCATGTGTTATAGATCTGATTCGTTGGTGAAGAAATCATGAAATAGTAGTTGCGTTTTTCAGATCTGTGACGGTCTATATCGCTAGATCTGAATACCTAGTAAATTACTAATTCATGATAATCGGACCCAGCTACGTTGACCGATATATTTAATTTACATGTTAGTAGCCTGATCAACTATATGCATGTCATCGTAAACTAGCATGAAATACGAATAGTGAAGTGCTATTTTTGGTCATTATCTTGAATGGACCCTAGGAACGTGCTGATCAATGTCGACAGCTGTCTAGGCGGGTTTGCGGTATGATTTAGCGCTCAATATCGATAGCTCTAGTTCTTTATGCATATGGGCTATTACGGACCAATTAAGGAAGGTATCTTGCGTATAGATTGTCTACTACCATTTTCGGAGTAGATAGGGTTAGGAGTTGTACCCGTAGCTGAACAATGAATAAATTCATCAATGGGGAGGACTGTTGCATGTGTGGGGGAATAACTAATTACTAATAATTGAACTAATACATTAGAAACTCATTTTTCTTCGTGTGAACTGGCAAACTTTGTTAGTTTGAGGAACCAAATTTACTACTGTCTATATTATAGTTGGTCGTAGACCATTATTGTTACAAGCTCAATCTTGATAATTAAACGTTCTTACGAGTCTCTATGGAATAGACCTTGACTTGCCAGTACTCTACTACGATAGACCTAGTCCTATTGCTAGTAAGTGCTTTGCACGCGATCACCTTCGGGAAAGGGTGGATGCAAAGTTATCATAGTTGCGTGGATTTTTTCACGAAGTGGATAGAGGCCAAACCTTTTGTTAACATAGGTGTGAAAGATTCAGTTTATTTTCTATGCCATCATATATGGTCTCGTTTCGGCATCCCGCGGGCAGTGGTGACAGACCATGGACCATGGACCATAGTTTAGTCAGATAAATTCCCCGGGTAATGGCGAAGCCGATTTCAAGATGCTTAAAAAGAGTGTAATACGGCGTCAAACACCCGCCATATTATGGATTCATCCATAGCTTATCCCGGATCGGGCCACGAATAATGGCGAAGCGGGGTCGAGGCCGGCAATCTAAACGGATCGACCTAGACCTAATCAAGATGCTTAAAAAGAGTGTAAATGAGAAAGCAAAAGGTCGGTGATTTCGTTCGGTTGGGTCGACGGCAGCTTACGCCCGCCATATTATGGGCACTCCAAAAGACCACTACAATCAAAACACCCTATCCTCTCGTTTACAACATGAGTGGTTAGAAACACCGTTTGCTCAATTTTACATTTTCTTTTCGGATCCTTGAAGCATGGCCACGAATCCTATCGAAATTGTGCTCCCAAACATATCGGACGGTTTAAGATCGCCCGTATATTATCCAACGGACAATACTATTAAGCCGGACTCAAAACAGATCGGAATCGATATACACAGAAAATTCGAGCAAATACAACATACATTCAAGTGCAAATGGAACTTCATATATTTAGAAAATGAAGAGTTGAGCAATGCGGGATGAAGAAAAGTTTATACAAAACAGCATCATACATAGCGAAATCAAAATAATGTTTATACAAATCTAGGCATCGTCAGGCCGCATATCTACATTGCCGATGTTCTCAGTGCGAAGGGAAGGATGCAACATTATATAGCATTAGCATCGAATTCAGTTTGCTCGGCCTCTGCTTGATGGCCAGCCTCCTCCCGAGTAGCCTGATTCACTAAATCCCGAAGATTTTCAGCTTCGACCGGAGGCGCCTCCCAAGCATCAGCATAAGTTTCCAGCTCGATGTCGGTGTAAGGGATGGAAGGATGATAAACCTTCAAATGATCGGAGAAGGGAGGGGTGACGATCCAATCCCGTAGAGTCTCAAGGCTTGGTACGTCACCGCCCGAGCCCACGAACATCTTGTGAGGTGATAAATACCTTGATCATACCCCATCAAGAAGTTTTCTCCGGCTGCCTCCTTCCTCGCGGCCTCTATCCGGGCTTCAACCCCGGAACTCAAATCGGCCAGCCTTTGCTTCAGATCAGCATTCACCTTTTGTTCGGCCTTCTAGTAGCCCCGGGCTTGGTCAACTTGCATCTGCTGATCTTTCATGTATTGAGCAGCCTCTTTATCCTTCTGAGTCAGCTCGCGGTTAAGATTTTCAAGATGCTCGGAGTTCGCCCGGGCCTTAAGTTGATTATTCTTTGCCTAAGCCAGCAGTTTCTTCAGATAAGCATTATCAGCAAGCCGCCTTTTCAATTCGGCGTTCTCGGCCTCAAAATCACAAAGCCGAACCTTCAGATCGGCTGCGACTACTTCAACGGCCTTTAACTCTTTGCCGACAGCTGAGCTCGACGAAATGGTGTCCTTATAATCCGTGATGAGCTGCTTCAGACCGGTACCGACCTAAAAAAGGAGAGAAGGGAAAGCAAACCTAAACAAACTTATAGAGAAATAAAAGAGGCCAAAAAATAAAAGGGCAAAAGAAAAGTAAAGAGCGAACATATGTTTACCATGCTCACCGTTGCCCCATACTAGCCCCATGAGTCAACGATGTTCTGTAAAAAAGCACGACGGGGGTCGGTCTAATCAAATAGTACTATCCGGTGTGCGATACCGCGACCAACCTCCAATTGGATGGGATTGGGAAGGCTCCACTTCAAATGCCTCAGTGAGGCCACATCGGCTAACGCCCTAGAATTCGTGACCGCCCTGGGCATGTCAATAGGCAGCTGGCGCATGAATTCCCTATCTATCCACAACAGGAGGACCCCGAGGTCCAACAGGTACACCAAAAAAAGGCACCATCGCGGTCGTGCCCGCCGATGAGGATTTTCGGCCACAGATTTGCCTTGGTCAGCAGCATCTTTGGATTTGCCTTGGTCAGCAACATCTTTGGATATATCCTAAGAAGAGGGGCCGACCTTTGGCTGGGTGTCGCCCACCTTGGATTTTTTGGGTTGACGAGCCTCCTTCTCGCCATCCCCACAACCAGCGGGGTCGGCCTCATCAGCAGCTCTTCTCTTCTCGACAACCGGAGCCTTGGTAAGAATAGTTAGTTTCAGACTTTTGCCCGCTCCGGCTTTCCCCATAGTTTTTTTAGCGGGGGGAGAGACCACTTTCCCAATAGTAGATTTCGAGACTCCACGCGCTGAAGCTGCGCCCGCCGAGTCATTACGGACGCGACCATTGGAAGGTCGGTCTTAACCCCCTTCAACAAACTGCTCATATTCACCTCGCCGGAGGTCTTCCGGGAAGCAAGGAGATTGCCTTGTCTCAAAGCGTCCATGGTACCTACATTGGGATAGAATTAATCAGTACATAGTCAAGAGAAAGAAAATGAAAGCAGGCAAATCGAAATAAATGATAAACTAATAAAATCTTACTTGTAGCCCGATTTGAAGAATTGCATAAACAAATAAGACACCAAGAGGGCATGCCTCTACCAAAATGACATTCCCCATACCAATCGGTGTCACAAGGCAATGGTTCAACCACTACCAACGGATCCCCAATACCCACACCGGAGAGTCCGGTCATCCAAACAAAAGGTTGGTCGATGTCTAAAAAAAGACTCCAATTAAAATCCTGATCTTGACCCTACCATTTTCGAGTATACCCGAGCAACTCTTTAAGCTCGGCTATGAACTCGTCATCTGCATCCTGAGTTTTCACATCCGCCAAATGATCGGTTTGTTCGTAGGAATTTTCTCAAATGGCCAGTCAATTTGAGACTCTACCCTTATACACCTCTTGTTCCAATCAGAAACCTTATCGAGATGATCAAATAAAAGTCGGGGTCTACCGCTGCTCGACCTACTGTGGGGTTGAATCTGGCCATCTTCACCTTTCTTGTTGAAACCGTAGAAGTAAAATAAGACCGGCAGTGATGGTTCTCGCCCGCGTAGCCGGCTTATCACTATAAAGACCATCACTACTCGGACAGTCCCAAGTGTAAGGTCGCATGGAATGACCCGAAGCACCTCCATAAATCTGATGAAAAATGGGTCAAAGGGCGGTCGAAGTCCAGAAACGAGATGGTCGTAGTGCAGCCAAATGTAATCTACGTCATCTCGGCCACAAACGTGGATTATATTTGTCACGTCCATACTGGTGAATCGGTAGTCAGCCGTAATGTTATAAGCCGTCAGGGACTGGGTATAATCAAACTGATCTCGGATCTCCCTTCATCGACTGCCAACTTCATTATCGAAACTTTTTTGATCGTCCAACTCGCGTGTGGCCACAGTGGACCTTTCTTTGTCCGGTCGTTTATTTAGTTCAGATAGGTCCGCGGTTTTCTTTGGGGCCGTAGTTTTCTTGGGCACCGTAGTTTTCTTCATTTCCACGACTTTCTTGAACCCCGCACTTGGAGCAGCTGCCCCTCGAGTCACTTGTTGGAAGTAGCGCCCGAAAGACAATTTATGTAATTGTTTTTGTAATTAATAAATGACAGATTTATTCTCGTCTTATTACTTGCTTCGTGCTAGTAAGTAATACACTGCTAAAAAACCCAAGTAGTATATGTAGCCATATAACTTAGTGTGTGTCACACATGAGGATTAAGTTTATGGTGATACACTTGAACTATTAGTTCGTGGTGAACTTAATCAAAGTATGAGGTTCATTGATTAAACCACCATTAATGCATCCATAACACTTTATGGTGTGACTGTCTAATCCAGACCGTCGACATTGGCTATCCAAGTGGGGCATTTATATATGATGTAGTCATATAGGACTGGACCGATTTAATGTGCATTTCTCATATAATTATATGATTGAGAAATCTTATAAAATCACAAGATGATCGTATATGGATTAACCTTAATCCTGAAGTGATTACAAACGCCTACTTGTTTCAAGATAGGGTTTGATGTGTTCATTAAGGATCGCTAAGAGGTGCAGTCCGAATCACTTTCACGTTGGCACTATTCTGGAATGAGTGAGGAATGTGTGTCTCACAGATACGGAATCCATTCCGTCCTGTGGGAAGTAGAAAGACAATCCCCTTATTTGTTGATCCTAGAAACTGATCGATCGGCCGAGTTCGTATTGGTTATGAACTAAATGATCACTAGTGGGTTAATGGTAAATAAGGATAAGATGTAGTGAAGAAGGTTTACGGAAATAATCCCGCTTCGTTACGGATAGTCTATGGAGGGTTAGTCTGCATGTAATGATTATATCAATGGACACTTATTGACTCGACTTTCTGAGAATAAGTTATATCTATAATCGATAGAGTTCAGTTTCGGATTTATGGTGTCGTAATTCCGGATTTAATAAGTTGAGTAGAAATATTATGTTTGATGAATATTTTATTCAATTTATTGTAGCTACTGGTTATAGGTCCATGGCCCCCGGGTTGGCTCCTAACACGCGAGTGTTTTCTCGTTTTGTGGAACCTTGAGAATAAATTAAATAGTTGGTCTATTTAATGAATATACATTTTCTATTATCCCAAATGGCAATGAAAATAGTGCCACATTTATTTGGTTTTGGGAAAAGAAATTTTCCCCTAATTAATTGTAATATGGATAATATAATTATTTATGTGTTAAATAATTATAAATAAGAAATTGGTTTTTGTGGAAATATTACATATTAAATAGTATGTAATATTTATTTATTTCGTGTATACATTATTTATACACTTTATTTGTAAAAGGACATATTAATTGTGGTACATATAAACAATTAATATGTCAAACTCTAGTTACTTTATGTCATAGACATACTTTTACTTTTACATGCATGCTTGGCGCCCATATCTAGTGGCCGCCCAAGCTAGCTATTATCTCCCATCAATTGTAAATATTTATTCTCCTTTCATTTGATGAATAAACTAAGTTGAAGTTTACTCTAGTGTTTATCACTTTCTCAAACTCTCTTCATGGTATCGGAGCCTTACTGAGTTCTAAATTCCGCTGCAAACTCAGTTTTGTTATTTCAAAAATGTCTCGCCATTATTCGATAGTTCTTCTTCATCGAGACTCCTAGCCGCCTCGAGGGGGGGTCACCGAATCTTCTTCATACACAAATCATAGACTTGATGGTAACAACTACTTGCTATGGTCAAGATCTATGAAAATGTACATCTCTGGACAAGGTAAGATGGGATACCTGTCCGGATCGAAACCCGCCCCTGCTGAATATGACCCCGGATTTGAAGCATGGGACACTACTAATAATCAAGTCATGACCATCCTCACAAGATCAATGACAAAAGAAATTAGTGAGAAATTTATGATGTATGATACTGCAAAGGAAATCTGGAATAATGCCAGATATCTTTACTCCAAGAAAGACAATACATCAGAAGTGTATGAACTTGAAGCTCAGATTCAAAACTGCAAACAAGGAGATATGTCTGTAACTCAATACTTCAACCAACTATCTAGGGCATGGAAACACCTAGACATGTTGGAAACTCACCCCTGGAATGATGTTAAGGATGCTGCCCTTTATAATGACATTATTGAGAAAAAGAGAGTATTCAAGTTCCTTACTGGACTGAATCCTAATCTTGATGATGTGAGAGGAAGAATCCTTGCCACAAAACCTCTCCCCAATCTTAAATCCATGTTTGCTGAGGTCAAACATGAGGAAAACAGGAGGAAAGTGATGCTGTTGAACTCCCCTGCTGACAACCCTGCTGAGAGTGCTACCTGGCGGCGTCGGGAAGCCTGCTGAGGTTACTGAGACATCTAGGAAGCCTACTGAACTAGAGCCAACTAATACTCAGCAACCTACTGACTCTCAGCAGCCTGCTGATATTGATGATGGACCTATTGCTATCAGGAAGGGGAAAAGATCTTTCACTACTGATCATTCTATTCATAATTATTTATCTTATGATCAGTTATCTCCTACTTTTGCCATGTTTACACAGGACTTGGACTCTCACTCCATTCCAAAAAATATTCAGGAAGCTCTTCAACATGATAAGTGGAAGAAATTTGCGGTAAAAAAAACGAAATGACCGCCCTCCCGGATAATCATACTTGGGATCTAACTACTCTCCCCAAAGGCAAGAAGACGATCGGTACCGCAAGTGGCTATTTACTATCAAATACAATGCTAATGGTACAATTGACAAGTATAAGGCCAGACTTGTTGCAAGGGGTTTCACTCAAACTTATGGCATTGACTACACAGAAACTTTTGCACCAATGGCAAAACTGAACACTGTCAGGATACTGATATCTCTTGCTGTCCAACTTGACTGGCCCCTTCACCAATTGGATATCAAAAATGCCTTTCTCAATGGTGACCTTACTGAGGAAGTCTACATGAGGGTACCTCCTGGTTTTACCAATCCTCACACTCAAGGAAAGGTTTGTACTCGGGGCACTAGTTTTGGGTATTTGTGAAGCTCTATGGATAAAAAGGGTCCCGACCGAA
The DNA here is from genome assembly GCA_036785695.1 of Gentiana straminea. Classification (NCBI taxonomy): domain Eukaryota; kingdom Viridiplantae; phylum Streptophyta; class Magnoliopsida; order Gentianales; family Gentianaceae; genus Gentiana; species Gentiana straminea. The sequence goes on along the minus strand of JAVUPR010000113.1, from coordinate 11,997,674 downwards.
CTTCGACGGCCTATTCGGACTTTATTACACTCTGTTTGTGACAATAATTCAACATTATGCATGGCGAGAGGATCCGATCCATCATGATAAAACCAAACATGTGGACATTGACGGACACTTCTGAAGGAGAAGATTGATGCCAAGATTATTCAACTCCAGTATGTTCCCTCAGCAGACCAGAATGCTGACATTCTCACCAAGGCCATTCCACCACTTATGTTCAGCAGACTTAGTAGCAAACTTGGCTGTATAAACATATACAACCCAGTTTGAGGGGGGGTGTGGAAATATTACATATCAAATAGTATGTAATTTTTATTTATTTCGTGTATACATTATTTGTACACTTTATTTGTAAAAGAACATATTAATTGTGGTACATATAAACAATTAATATGTCAAACTCTAGTTACTTTATGTCATAGACATACTTTTACTTTTACATGCATGCTTGCCGCCCATATCTAGTGGCCGCCCAAGCTAGCTAGTATCTCCCATCAATTGTAACTATCTATTCTCTTTTCATTTGATGAATAAACTAAGTTGAAGTTTACTCTAGTGTTTATCACTTTCTCAAACTCTCTTCAGTTTTCTTATTGGATAAATAGGAAATTTGTTTTCCTATTGGATAAAGGTTTTATATTCCTAAAAGGAAAAGATAAATTTGTGTGTAAAAGATAAACTCTCAAATTATTAGTTATTTTCTTATAAAAGGAGAGTTTTTCCATACACAAAATTTGGAACAAAAACCAACGCCATTTTTAGGCAAAATAGGCGACGCCTATTTTTGAATAAAATAGAGATATTTTTTTTTTCTCGTCTTAGCCATTGAGAGAAGAAAAACTAGGATTTTTCTTAAGCATATTCGAGGAGGTTCTACTACGAGTATCGACGTCCACCAGTCGTCGCTTGGAGATACAATTCGGAAGATCACGGCTTCTCTCCGGTTGGGGTAAATCTACTAAACTTCTTGTAGATTAATTTATTATGCGAATCATATCATGGTAAAATCGAAAAATGAATTTCGATTCGTAGCTTCCACTGTGCATGATCAAGCGTCTCGATCGGTGCTATGAATCAGATTTGACGATCCAATTATGGATCGGATCCGGATTCGGGTTTCTGTATATCCAGCATGTGGTATCAGAGAGAGGTTGAAGCGATTTTGCGATCTTGATTGCATAATTAATTAATAAGGAGTGAAATTGAATAAATATTACATCTTTTATATGTTTATTATATATATGTGTGATTGAATGGTTTGGTTGACGAGATGGATCGGGGTTGATACTTGTTTACCGTTAGATCTATTGTAAACCCAAAATTTTCCAGGTATAAGAAGTTATGTAATTTATTTGTTGCAATTATTTTCCTAGTAATTAGAATTAGATAATTTTCAGCGGCTCTGGTATATATAAATTTATTCAAAGATCATCATTGTTGGTCCCTTGAAAAGGCTTTGGTTAAGTTTAGAGGGGGGGGGGGGTGAATAAACTTAACACTTCAAACTTTTGGAGTTAGCAAACTCAGCAATGTCAGTAGCCTACTGACTGCTCAGTAGTCTGCTAACCACTCAGTAGTCTGCTGACAGTTGATATTACCGGATTTGTTGCAGCAAAATATATTTATTTAAAGACTTATTACTTTTTGTTAAAAGAATGATACTAAGTATTAGATACTCAGTAGTGTAAATGTGTGAATCAGTTGCTAGTTTCAGTAGGTTGATGTGTTCAGTATACTAAATGCAGAAAGAAAATGCAGAAAGTAAGTAGGCAATTTTTATAGTGGTTCCAGGTGGTGTAATCCTGTTAGTCCACTCTTCTCCTATGATGTTGGAGGAAATTCACTAAAGATCTTTGAGGTTGCAGTTACACAAATCCCTAAGATGTCTGTCTTTCACCATTAACTATGGCTTCAGAAACTGAATATTTGAAACAGGTAGGATTGCTTTGCTCCAAAGTATTCCACTCCTTGAAAGTATTCCACAATTGGTCCTTGAAGGGTAGAAAGTTTGATTGCCCTTGATCGGGATGAAATGATCGGCGGCCTCCTCAAGTGTGTGTTCTCTTGATAGCAGGTTACACTTGAAGATAATTCTTGATCAAAGTTCGTGTATGTCGGCGGGGTGATTTTCTTGACACTTGATAGCTTTGAAGTGTTTTTCATCACTTTTCATCATCTTCCTTTGACTTATGTTTGAATTTCAAACATAGCCGTTTCTTGTAAAAGAAAGTTTGAATCAAGTAAATGATTCAATATCAAGGCTTGTAATCCATCATTATCCTTGTAATCTTCCAATATAACCCTTGATTAAATCGAGAAATATACTCGAAATCGAAGTATAACGGCCTACTTGATGAAATGATCGCGTGTTTTAACAACACATCAGATCTCTAACTTTTTAATTGTAAAGTTAGAGTACACCATTTTGAACATGTGTGGAACTTCTTGATGTAACTTGATAGCTTCCCTAAATTCGTTACACTTGAAGATAATTCTTTCTAGATCTACCGACTCTATCTTGCGTCTAGAAGTTCGTGTGACCTATTACAATGCTTGTTTGATCAAACCTATAAAAAGATCAAACTCTAATAAATCTATACATTTGATCTAGACATCTTTTTGCCTTTGCTCTATAACAATGATTTTCTTTAAAAATTAAAATATGTCCAACAATCCCCTTTTTAGTGAAACTTGATAGCTTTCTTTCATTAATATTATATTTGTTCAACAATATTACAAACTAGAGTAGATTATTTGTTTTTTTGTCATCACTTTTTCATCATTTGTATTTGAATCAACCCAATGTTCTTGTTTCCACCATTTCCATTTATAGAGTTAATCTTGTAGAATCATTTGACAGTCCAACAAAATTGATCTGCTAACTATCTTTACCTTCAGTAACCTATACTAAAACAGTCTTTTCCATAGTATGTACAAGGGATTCCTCCAATCCCATCAATGGTTCCAACCTTTGTCCCAACACTGTTTGTTCCTCAGTGATTAGAACCATCTTTTCCGACTGTATTCGAACTCGGCAACTTAACAAAAACATGAGGAAACTCTGCCAAGTTTTCCTCTAAAACTCCTTTAGCTTCAGCAACCTTCTGTAATTGATCTGCAACTTGTGACAAGGTTTCTTGAGTGTCAAACCACTCCTGATACTGTGTTGAGTCCTCTGAACTTGTATCAGCTTCTTCAAACATAACAACATAAAAAATAGTGGATATTCTAGCTTCTTCCAGTGATGTTGCTACATCAAGCAGTCTCTCCAAATCTTCATTATAAGAAGCTCCCAGCTCTTCATTTAACATATCGATCCTCATAGACTTGGCACCCTCGTGATTACTTCCTCGAGACTCTTGTCTAGTCATTTCAGTAGATCCTTGCATTGATGTACCACTGGACTGTCCTGGGAACATAGGATGATCATCATCTGAATCAGATAATGAAGAATCATCACTACCAGGTGTGAACTTGAGATCTTTAAACATGATGTTCTTTTTCTGCTTCCCATCTATAATTGCCATCAGCCTCATCTCCAGCATAGAAGTGTCAATCAGTCCAATTAAACTTTCTACTTCTAACTATTCAAATGCCCATTCTTCAAAACCAGTCATAGGGTCAGCAGCTGGGTTTTGTCTCTTGTAAAAACCAAAATTCCATTCAAAGTACTTTTGAACCCTTTTTGAAGTCAGGATCCACTCTTTCTTTCTTTGACTTCTTTTCTTTCCTTTCATAGGGCATTGTAGGCCTTCTTGGGGCAGATTGCTCAGCTTGTTGTCCCTCAAAGGCTTCAACAAGGTGATTCAATGTATCTATAGCAGATACAAATAGGTCAGTAGGTTCATCAGGTTGTATATTTGTCCCTACTACCTCCAACTGTTCCACACTAGGTTCCCCTGACTTATATGCACATCAGTAGGATCTGCAATAGTTTGTTCTTCCCCCGAGTTGGAAGTCGATAATTGTTGCTCAACAACAACATTAGCATCCTCAGTAGGCTCAACAACCTCTTCTCTTACTTCCATTTGGTCTTCCAGGACCCTTAACTCTTTGCCTTTACCATGAACTCTCTTCTTTGCAAACTGTTTCCTTCTTTTTGCAGGTTTTTCTTCTATTTCAACAACTTTCCTCTTTCTTTTATCTTCATTTAGCTGTTTTTTCAAAATTTCAGCAGCAGTTTTCTTTGTAGCTTCAGTAGGCTCAGTAGCCTCAACTTCAACTGGAACTTCAGTAGATTCAGCAGTGTCTACTGGTTGCTGCCTTGTTTTCTTAGGCTTTAAAAGCTCAGTGATCTTTCTTGTATCACTAGCCTTTCTTTTCTCAGCAGCCTTCATAGGTGCAGCAAGTTGTGTAACTTGCTTAGCCTGCCCACCACCATCATTATCATCTCCATCATTATCACTTTCAGTTGCCTCATCATTATCTTCATCATCCAAACCAGGAATAGGATCATTTATTTCTGGTTTATATCTAGACTTGTTGATCTTTGCAGGTGCAACATCAGCAATCTTCAAGTGGGTCAGCAGGGCCTGTATCATCAAACCCAATGGCTTGGTCTTGGACTTTCTTGTTCCATCTCTAATCTCAATCACAACCTTTTCATAAATTGAACAAAGAATCCAGCCAAATAAATCTCATACTCTTGCATATGATTATCAGCATGTCAATCTTCGGTCCACAGAGAGTATCAATACTGCCACTAAATCCCAAAATGTTCTTGGCAATTATCTTGCTCAGTAGGTTGTATTCCAATCTGATATGCTTCACATTGATATTCAGTATTGATGGTATTGACTTGTTTGTTTTTTATTGAATCAACAAAGAAAAGTCTTGCAAGCTGCATAGATTCAGGATTTGTAGGAGCACCATTTCCAGGTCCAAATCCAAATACTTCCCTCAGCAGATTTGAAGTGATTTGAATCTGCTGAGCATTTACAGTGGTAGTAAATGCCTCTGTATCATCCTTTATCACTATGTTCTTTCAAAAATGAACAACATTAGTGTAGGAGATGCTGTCTATTCTCAGATTTTGAACATCCTCTAGTCCTTCGTATCTCCTTATTCTTCGGCCAATGTTGATGGATAATTCTGTCTTTTGAGCATCAGTGACAAAGCCTCTAACACTTTGGCTTGTACCAATATGAACATCTCGTTTATCTGCCATTGAAGAAATTTGAAAAAGATGAAGAAGAAAGTTTGCAAATCTGTGTTCACACTGTGTATTCTCAGAGAAAATCGATCTGAAGTTGTAAGCATCTTCTCTGTGTATATGTCTGTATATATAGGGAAGGGTAGTGGGTAGAAACTGTCAGGAAAGTACTGTACACGTACTATAGAATTTAACCACGATTAAAGTTGGAATAAATGTGATGTTGCCACGTGTCCCACTAACTTATTCTATAAAGAGTTGTAAATGTTGGATATTGTAACCGCAGTATAAAAGATAAGAATAATATCCAATTACTGTTGACTTTCATTTAAGTTTGAATGTCTTGTAACGTATACTTCAGTAGTCTTTATCTACAGTAGAGTTGGGTCAGCAGCCTGCTGATAAAGATGGCTCAGCAGCCTCCTGACAAATTACTCTGTTGATATTTAGACACTCTAGTTTTGTCCAACTGATGAAGTTTAACACCAATGACTGATCTGTCAAGTGAGCTCACCCAACAGGACAAAGACCAATCCCCTTGTCGACTTCATTTGCTCAATTGTCCAAACTTATTTAAATACATGGAATTGTTGATACCAATGACAAGTCTGCTAAGTGAGCTCACCCAACATAGCAAAGACTAATCCCCTTGATGAATTCTAGTACACTGCTGATTAAGGGCATATCAGTCAACTTTAATAATGCCAAGTTCAGTTCTTAACTTAGCAAATCTTTCATTATCCAATGGTTTTGTAAATATATCAGCAAGTTGATCTTCAGTAGGGATGTAAAGAACCACCACATCTTTCTTCTCAACATGATCTCTTATTAAATGATGTCTCACATCTATGTGCTTGGTTCTTGAGTGCAAAATAGGATTTTCTGTGATTGCAATTGCACTTGTGTTGTCACACATTATAGGAATTTCTCTATCTTCAATTCCATAATCCCTTAATTGTTGTCTTAACCATAGTATTTGTGCACAGCAGCTTCGAGCAGCAATATATTCAGCTTCAGCAGTGGAAGTCGATATTGAATTTTGTTTCTTGCTAAACCAGGAAACAAGTCTACTTCCCATCAATTGACAGGTTCCTGTGGTGCTTTTTTTTATCAATCTTGCATCCTGCAAAATCAGAATCTGAGTAGGATATAACTTTGAAGCTTCCATCTTTTGAATACCATATCCCTACTCCCAAGGTCTCTTTTAGATACTTGAGAATCCTTTTGACTGCAGCTAAGTGACTTTCCTTTGGTTTTGATTGAAATCTTGCACAAACACCTACAACAAAGGATATATCAGGTCTGTTGGCAGTGAGGTACAACAGACTGCCTATCATCCTTCTGTTTAAAGTCTGATCAACATCTTTGCCTTCTTTATCTTCATCCAATATGATGTTGCTACTCATAGGAGTTGATACCTTGGTGCTGTTTCCATGCCAAACTTCTTCAGTAGCTCCTTGGTATATTTAGTTTGATGAATGAAGATTCCATCTTTCATTTGTTTGACTTGTAATCCCAAGAAGTAGTTCATCTCTCCCATCATACTCATTTGGAACTTGCTTTTCATGAGATTAGCAAACTTTTCACATACCAATTCATTTTCAGAACCAAAAATTATGTCATCAACATAAATCTATACCAGCAGGGTGCTGCCCCCTTCATTGATTCGGAAAAGAGTCTTGTCAATGGTACCTTTGGTAAAACCATTGTCCACTAAGAATTGAGATATGGTTTCATACCATGCTCTTGGTGCTTGTTTCAAACCATAAAGTGCCTTGTTAAGTCTATACACTTTATCTTCTTGATCTTTAACTTCAAAACCAGGAGGTTGCTGAACATAAACCTCTTCTTCCAGAATGCCATTCAAGAATGCACTTTTGACATCCATCTGGTATACTTTGAAGTTTTTCAAAGCAGCATATGCCAAGAATAATCTTATAGCTTCCAATCTTGCAACTGGGGCATATGTCTCATCAAAATCTATTCCTTCAGCTTGAGAATAGCCTTTTGCCACTAGTCTGGCCTTATTCCTTACAATGGTACCAGATTCATCCAATTTGTTTCTGTATACCCACTTAGTTCCAATTATGTTTGCATGATTAGGCCTTTCCACTAGTGTCCAAACTTGGTTTCTTTCAAACTCATTCAATTCTTCTTGCATAGCAATTATCCAATCTGGATCAGATATTTCTTCTTCAACAACTTTAGGCTTCATTTGAGATAGAAAACAAGTAAAACATTGCTTTCAATTGTCTTCTAGTCCTTACACCTTGCTGTATGTTACCAATTACTTGTTCAAGAGGGTGATCCTTCAACCATTGTAAATCTTGATTTGTTTGATTTACAGGAGCTTCATCTTCGGTAGGCTCTGCTGTTGCTTCAGTAGGAGGTTCAACAGATCCTTGAACTGCATATGTTGTTGCATCAGTAGTGTGCATGTTCTTCAGCAGGTGCAGAGTCAGAAACTTTTAAGTCATTTATCATTTCCAAAACATAAACACATTCTGGATCAGTGACTTGGAGATTTTCAGCAGGTTCTAAAATCTCATCTTTCATTCCAGTAAACTTTGGTTCATCAAATACAACATGTATTGATTCTTCATGTTTCAATGTCCTTTTGTTCAGTACTCTGAATGCCTTGCTGACTGAAGAATATCCCAAGAAGATTCCTTCATCTGATTTTGGTTGGAATGTCTTCAATTGCTCCTTATGATTTAAATTAAAACACTTGCTTCCGAATGGATGGAAATATGATATATTTGGTTTTCTTCCATTCCATATCTCATAAGGTGTCTTCAGCAGCTTCTTGTTTACTGAGGTCCTATTTTGTGTATAGCATGATGTATTGATTGCTTCAGCCCAATATCATTCAGGTAATAAAGCTTCACAAATCATAGTTCTTCCTGCTTCTTTCAAGGTCCTGTTTCTTCTCTCAGCAACCCCATTTTGTTGAAGTGTACCAGCAGCAGCAAATTGATGCAGCACACCATTTTGTTCACAATATTCTCTTATGAATTTATTGAGAAACTCAGTACCCTTGTCTGATCTGATCTTCACTACTGTCAAACTTTTCTCATTTTGTAATCTCTTCAAAAGTTCGGCATCTTTTGAAGTGTTTCACTTTTCTTGTTCGTAAATACTACCCAAGTGTATCTTGAATAATCATATCTTGAATAATCATCCACAACTACCAGAGTGTACTTCTTTCCTGTTACACTAGTTGGTGTTACTGGTCCAAATAAATCCATGTGCATTAGCTCCAAAACTCTTTTTGTTGATTACTTAGTCTTTGACTTGAAGCTTGACTTTGTTTGTTTATCTTGCTGACATGAATCACATATAGCATCTTTTTTGAATGTGATCTCAGGCAAACCAATCACTAACTTCTTTTTCACCAATTGATTAATATCATCAAAGTTGAGATGATTCAACTTCTTATGCCACAACCAATTCAATTATGACTTAGTATGCACAATAAGGCATGTCTCTAGAACAGCAGTGGACCAATCCACAACATACATGTTTTGTTGTCTTCTACCAGCCAACACAACTTTTTCACCTCTTTCACTAATGACGATACAGTAGCCTTTGTCAAAAGTGAACTTGTAACCCATGTCGTAGAACTGTCCAGTGCTTAGTAGGCTGTAGTCTAGTCCTTCCACAAATGCAACATTCCTAATAGTTAATCCATTCCTCACCAGTGTACCATATCCTCTCGTATATCCTGGTGTGTTCTTGTTGCCAAAATTCACTCTTGGACCATTATTTGTCACATAATTTGTCAAAAAGTGTTTATTCTTTGTCATATGTCTGGAACATCCACTGTCAAAGTACCAGACACCCTACAAAACAAAGTTAATGTATTTTAGGTACCCAAAACTGTTTGGGTCCATAGTGGTCAGTGGTAAGCATGACCCTTGGCAAATTTCCATAAGGTCTTCTTTGAAAATCATTGCACTTTTGTTCATATATGTATCCTACATTTCCATAAGATCGAACATTTGGTTGTGTTGGATTCACATATGCTATCTGGTCTTTTGGTAATAATGTTGTTTGAAGTGATTTCTGTTGTAAGAAGCACTAGATAACCATAGGTTTGCTGTCTGTTAGGAGCAGCCCTGTTATATGGAGTCTGTTGAGGTCTTGAATAAGTCCTCTGCTGAGTCCTCTGCTGATTTCATTGCTGAGGTTTCACCCTAGAATTATGGTTATGGTTGTTGTTTCTAGCAGTATGGGTAGGAATATTCCAATCATCATCAGTAGGGAACAATCGACCTTTCCCCCTGAGATAAGTATCCTTAAAATGATGAACACTTTTAGGTTTAGGAATCTTATCCTTGGAATATTTCTGATTTTTGCCCTTTTGTGGTCCACAGACTTAGCACCAGGTTTGCTATCAGCAGGTCTAGAAGGTCCAGCAGTCCTACTTTTGGATTTACCCTTTTTGTTAGGTACTGTTGACCTTTTTGACTTCTGATTTTGCTTTCTTGAAGCCTTCTCAGTAGGTTTTACTGCCTCAGCAACCCTTTTGGGAATTGGATCTTGTGCAGGCACAAACTTAGGACCAATTCAGGTACTAGGTTCAGTACCCTTACTGGATCGACCCTTAGTAGATTGTTGAGTTCCAAATCCAAGGCATGTTCTATCATCATAAGGCTTTCCATATTTGAATACAGTGGTGGAACTAGATTGTTCAGCACAGCTACTGAATGTACAGCAGACTTATGTTTATTCTGTTCAAAGTATTTTTCCTTTCCTTTGAGAGTTCTTAATTCAGCTTTTAACCTTTCAATTTCTGCTTGAAGAGCTTCTTTTTCAGCCTTCACAATCTCATATTCAGATTGTATTTTCCTCGGTTGATTAAGGATGCCATCCAAAGTTTCTTCATTGTCAGAATTTTTAGGATTTGAACCACAAGTTGATTCACAATCACTTTCAGCAGGAGTATTTATAGATACAGAGTTGTATACCTCCTTAGTCTCTTCCATATTTCCCATTAAAGCATAGTCATCCATATCAGCAACAAGTGCAGTATCATCAAGTTCATTTCCTTTTTCTGATTCAACTTTAAAGCCTGATTCATCATCAGCAACCATTTCTTTCTTGCCAGATCTTCTTTGTTGATTTTTGTTCTTCAACAGGTCTGGACAATCAGGTCTGAAATGTCCAGGTTTCTTGCAGTTGAAGCACAGATAATCAGGTTCCTTTTTCTGTTTTAAATCAGGACAGTCAGGTTTGAAGTGTCCTGGTTTCTTGCAATGAAAACACATATAATCATTATATTTCTTGGATTCTTCTTTTCACTTGATTTTTTTGTGAAATTCCTTGGAGAACCCCTTCCTGTTTTCATCATTCTGATCTTCTTGCTAAGTAGGGCAATTTGCTCTTGCATCTCATCCAATAGATCATCTTGACCACCTGATGATTCTTCTTTATGCGCAGCAGCTAATGCAGTAGTCTTTGGTTCTTCCTTTTCAGTCTCAGGAACAAGTTTCTTACTGAAGTCATATGCTTTAAGATCTGAAAACAATTTGAAGGTATCTTCTTCATGTTGACTCCTGGATTCTTCTATGGCTGTAACTTTCATTTCCAAAACCTCCTTTGCAGGTAGGGCTTCTAAGATTCTTGTATTGATCTCTTTTTTTGTATAGATCACATTCAGCAGGGTGAGTTCATCCATGATAGCATTGAATCTTCCATTTGCTCAATGGTTTCATATTATTTCATCTTGAAATCTTGGAACTTTCTTTTGGCTACACTGACTTTGTTTTTCTTTATAGCATCAGTGCCTTCACCGATGAGTTGTAATTTTTCCCAAAGTTCCTTTGCAGTTTTGCAATCCTTCACTTTCATGTACATAGCTATCCAAGGTTCTGTATATGATATCAATAGCAATATTGTTGAGGTTTGCTCTTTTTCTATCTTCAGCACCCCACTCTCTTTTTGGCTTTAGAACATACTGAGTTTCACTACCCACAGTTATGGCCTTAGTGATTTCCAGTGGTCCATCAGTCAGCACATCCATCATCTCATCATGTGTTGCAGCTAGATAAGCATCTAAAAACAATCATTACTTGTCATTTCGTGCAAGTGGGAGATTGTTAGGTGTAGTACCCGAAAGACAATTTGTGTAATTGTTTTTATGACAGAATTTATCTCACCTTATTACTTGCTTTGTGCTTGTAAATAATACACTGCTGCAAACCCTAAGTATATCAGTATGTAACCGCTTAACTCAGTGTATGGCATGCACGTGAGGATTGAGTTAGTGGTGATATACTTAAACTGTTAGTCCGTGGTGAACTTAATCAGAGTTTAGGGTCTCTTGATTAAAACACCAATAATGCGCCCAGAACACCTTAGGGTGTGATAGTCTTATCCGGACTGTCGGTAGAGGGTACCTACGTGGGGCATTTATATATGATGACATTCATATAGGACTGGACCGATTTAATCTGAATTTCTCGGTATAATTCCGTAATCGAGGAATCTTATTAAATCATTAGATGATCATATATGGATCAACCTTAATCCTGAGGTGATCACAGGGGTGCTGCTTGTCCCGGGGTAGTGTCGATGTGTTAGTTACGGTTCACTTAAATAATGTGTTCCAAGCCACTTCTCATTGGCACTATCTCCGGATGAGTGAGTAGTTCGATTTTCACGGACATGGAATCCATTCCTTCCGCGGGAAGTAGAGAGACGATCCCCTTATTTGTTAGCCCTAAGAAAGTGATCGATCCCGGGAGTTCGCATTTGACTAATTAGCTACTAGTCAGATATGTGCACTAATTGATCATCAGGGGGTTGATGGTAAATAAGGATAAGATATTCTGAGTCGGGTTCACGGAGACTTCCCACTCAGAATGGACAGTCTATGGAGGTTTAATCCGTATGTAGTGATTATATCAATGGACGCTTATTCACTCTATGGGTTGAGTATAAGTATACATCTATAATCGGTAGAATTCAGTTTCGGGTTTATGGTGGCGTAATCCCGGAATTAATAATTAATGTACTTATTATGTTCGACGAATAATTAATTATTGGAGCTACTGGTTATAGGTCCATGGTCCCCGATGTGGCTTCTGTAATTCGGACTAGTAATCTTGTTACTTGGACCTCAATAATAATTAATTGGCTGGGCTAATTAATTGATATGCATAGATATTATTTAGTTGGGCTAAATAATATAATACACATAAAAGACATTTTATGTGGGCTTTTAAACCCTAGGGGTGGCGCCTCATACTTCATTAAATGCAAGATTTGATTTTCTTGTGTGATTAATGATTAATAAAAGATGATTTATTTGTAATTGATTGATTGATTAATCACAATCTTTTATAAATGGAATTATCCTTTATTGTGATTTCTTTTTAATTATTTATTTAATTAATTAGAAACTTGGAGGCCAAGGATTTACTCTCCTATATAAAGAGAGTTCTTCCAAGACATATGGGCATTGAAAATTTCGCCCCACTCATTAAAAAAGAGAGGAAAAATTTGTTTCTCTTGTCTAGGGTTTTAGAGGAAGAAAAACTTGGAGTTTTTCTTGGTGTTGCATATCAAGGAGGCTCGTGTATCAAGAAGGGTGTCCACCAACCGCCGTTTGGAGAACACATCGGAAGATCAAGGCGACTCTTCCCGTTATTGGTAACATAATCTTAAACGCCCTTGTAGTACTTAAGTCCTTTAATTATGAATTGTGTCATATAAATCGTGATCCATCCGCTGCGCGTAGATCTAATTCGTTTAGATCTAAGAACCTGCATCCTTCATGTGGTATCAGAGACAGGTTCCACGATTTATATAGTCATAATCGTAGTTAAACGATTTAAAGGAGTGGAATTGCATGTAGGTAATTTTTACTTATAATTATGCATTGATTATGATTAAAATTGTTATGGTTGAAGAGATGGATTGGGGTTGGCACCGTTTTCCCGTTATATCTATTGTAAACTCATATAAACGATGAAAATTCGTTTATATGAGTATAGGAAATTATGTAATTTATTTATTGTTGCAAGTTTAATTTCCTGTAAATAGATCTGTTTAGTAGCTGTATAGTGTTTTCATTTTTTCCGTTGTTTGAGCCGTTAAAACAAAGATCCCTCCGGTCACATTTAAGATTAGAAGTTGATGAACAATCCCACAAATTTTGGTGTCGATCAGAGTCCGTTTGGGTTTCCGTTCGTTGCTGCGAAGTGGCTGCTGTAACAGAAAAACGCAGGATTCACAGAAACCCTAACTGTGACTTCTTCGATTTTCTGGGAACAATTGGACCGTTGAAATTAAAATCCGACCAGTCAGATAGCATATCATGGAGTTTTTGACGTAGCATAAAAATTTCAGATCGATCGGGATTCATCTCGATCCCCGATCGGCCTCGGGAAGTCTCTGATGCACTGTTGTAAAAGTCAGATTCAGCAGCAAGTTGGGCGGCTCACTGAGGAAGATTGACAAGTCAAAGCTCCGATCCGACCGTCCATCTTGAAGTCCGAAGAATGAAGATCAGATCTGGAAAGTTTCGTCCCGATCCAAATTCGTTTAATATGCCGATCGTCGAAGATTCTCAACAGCTGCAGATTAGGGTTTTAATTTGTTTTCGAATAGATTAGTTACGGGGGTGCCAACGGTCCATCTCGGTGTTTATTTTCCGCACTAGTATACATGTGTAGATTGTATGAGTAGAACCGGAAAATTGCCATGACATGCATCATATCATGAATTCCACTCCATATGCATACATGTAGAAATTAATTCGAGGAATTAGTTAGGCATGTATAAAACACACGATTAGTTTTAATTAATTGTTTGATATTAATTAGAAACTAATTAGGGTAAAAACCGAGGAACACGGGTTTTTTCAATCGTCGATGTTGGGTGATGGATTCTCGGTGAATCCCACTCGCGAAAGCATAAGGAGTAAAATCCCGAAACCTCATGGTTAAGGTGTTGGATTCTCGGTGAATTCCACCTTACCTAAGACGAGATTACGTTTTTGTTCCGTAGTGTCTACGTGAAAGTTTGATGTTTAAGGATTGGATAATCACGGGCAAACAGTTCGAATGTGGTTTAACCACGGTTGGGTGGTCAACGGTAGCTACGGCTCAATCGATTTCACCCTCCACGTGTGGCGTTTGCACGGGGGTCCGGCAATGCCGAGCCATCCGAAGAGCCACTACGGCTCAACGGACCTCTCCTAGCCTTGACCCGTCCGACGGCCACATATGTTCTAACGAATAGGTCGGGTGGGCTAGCCCACATAACCGACAACATTCGGGCCTATGATTTATTGTTCCTTAATGTAACATCAAGTCCAAAAACATGATCAGTAAACCCACCACTTTTTCAAAATATTGAGTGGGAGCGGGAGAGGCGACAGCCGACCCCACGGCCTCTACTGTTGACACAAGCAACGTGAGAGAATGGTGACGCCTCGTGCCGGCCTGGGACCGGCCTCCCTAAGGAAGGCCTTCACCGCTATCAAAATTCAAGGCTTGGTCTCCGAAAGGATAGGATTTTGGGTACTCGTCGGGTCACTGACCGACCCTAAGGCGGCACACTCGGGGTCTACCTAAAAATCTGAGACAATAGGTCACACTCATAAAGGGTATTTTTGGTAGTACATTGGCTGAAAAAAGAAAGGTGATTGACGATCACAAATGAGATGTTCGATTCTCAAGTTGATCTTCAATATTAATCGAAACCTCTTTGACCTACCCTAAGGCGGCACTGAGGCATTAGATTAAATCCTTGGAACGGTAGGATAGACTATAAGTACTTAGTTTATGTTCCTAAAATTTTAGTATTGTATGATTTGGATTTATTTTCTGTCAATTTTATTTACAACTGTTATATAAATCTCTCTAAGGTGCTAGACTGCTAGTGTAAAATTGACTAGTAATGACTTCGTTAAAAAGTGGTAAGTAACTAGAACGTTGTATTTATTAATCTCACATGCGATTAATTTTTCGGAAGAGATATTTCTCTTGAAGCCTTCAAAACTTAAGTGACGTAAATAGGCGTGTCACTGCTGTCACTCGTGCAGAACGAGAGACAACCGTAGTTAGTTTGAAAGATGATTGGGACGATAAAATTCTTCTAGTGAATTGTGTAGTGTCTACACGAGAAATTTTCTGATAGAAAAATTCGAGAATCATAAATTAAAGTGTCGCTAGTTAGACGGTATTTGGAACCGATAAACTAGTGGGAGCTTTTATTTTATGTTTTTCTAATTTATTAGAAAATCAGTCCCACTGGGTAACACTTTCATTAGACATCCCACAGTTCACGAGTAGTGTCTACTCAAACGAACTCGCTAGTTCAAGACTATTTCCTTTTAAGGAAAATTAAGAATGGGAAAGAATGTCTATAAGTGTTAATCATCTTAACTAAAGTTTTGAGGCTAAACCGAAACATTAATTAAAGAAAGTATAGGATAAGGAAAGTGATTTCGGATCACTAACCAATGAATCCTTAGCGACTTTCTTAACCGAGTAACTTGACTCAGTGGCTTAGTTCTTTGGAAGAACAATGAAGGCGTGCATTAATAAAGTAACAACGGGCGTAATTTCGGCTAGAATAGTGGGAGTGATATAAGGAAATGAATTTCGGATTCTATCCTTGAATATCACGAGAAAAATTTATTTTTCTGTTTACAGATTCGTTGAAACAATTGGATTCACTTTCAAATCGATATATTGTTGCCTCATAGAAAGTGAATATGACATTTGTAGTACGAATCCGAGACTCGGACTTTTGTTTGATAAAGTCGAACCACTTAGAACAAATTTGAATAAGTATGTGTAACACATCTAAAACTATTAAAGGTAAAAGGTTTCCGTATTAAGATAAACGATCTTTCAATATCTATTAATTAGTGCATATATCCTAGAGACAAGACCCGCCGATCGGCTAAGGGTTATTCCTATCTCCCGAGTCTTGGAACACTATCTCAAAGGAACAATGACTAAGTTTCCTTTCAATCGGGAAAGGGTAATAGTTTTGAAGGGGTAACATAGCTTGTTCACCATGACCTTCGGGGTCTAGTGAGAGATACAAGCTAGTGGGAGATTTTGAGTGGTGACATTCTGTCTGATAACTACTCAAAACACTGGTTGGTTTATCGAAAGAATACGAGGAGGTGTCTCGATTTTAGCGAGAGAATAGAGTATTCCATGCTCAGAAATAGGCTATCGCATAGTCTTGGGACTGATGCTCGGCCTGCCTCCTAGTGGAATGTTTCTCACTGAGGAAGAAACCATAGACTTGCCCTATATAGTTATTGATATGCTACAATACACTGCTAAACTCGATTAAGATAATTCGTTGCAAAATAACGGTTAACATTATTATGTAAACCGAGAAGTCTACCTAGAAGATGCTAGTGAGTTTATGGATAAGGAGTGAATTCGGTTCACACCACATCCGTAAATGTAGGCATTTAGCATTTAATGCTTGAAGGTAGGACTGGGGATTTTGCGCATACGTTCAGATTGTGACTTGTTCGTGAAATATCTTAATGAGACGAGTGAAGGTTGATTATAAGATTCTTGAGATCAGAAAGTGACGGTTGAACTGTCACAAGCCTTCTGATAGAATCTATAAGAAACAGCCTTAAACCTTGGAGTACGGTTACCCAAAGGTAGTTACTATCTGATTTAATCAGACCACGTCCAACATTAGTTGTTGGTGATTACACTGATAAATACTACTAGATCAGAATGTCAATCCACCCAAGACACAGTGGGAGTATGGTTTAACCGTTGACCCATTGTGATTTTGTGGACTTTATAATCTGCTGGGGTGATTGATAACCTATGGCTCTTGGTGGGCTGTATAGGATTCTGATTATAGAGGTTGGTTTGAAAACCTTAACCCTGTGAATGGAGTTTTGGTACTCCAGTTCTGTTCAGCCTCTTGTAGAACCACCTGAGTGTCTCAGGCCCAGTGGGAGCAATTGGATCTACACGGAAAAGAGTCGAATGAATAGGAAAGTTTAAACTTTCAGCGCAAAGTTGAGTGGTATAGGGGTGATTCCACGACAAGTAGAGAGTTAACCAGACCTTGAACTCTCTCACCACTCAGTCTTGCTAGATTTCGTTAGAAAGCGGAAAATAGGGGTGATTCCCTGAGACTTTCTTGCCGAACAACGGAATCTGAATTCATTCAGAACAGAAGGGTTTTAGCTAAGAATGAATAACGGATTCGTTACAAAGCAGAAGATAGGCGTGATTCCCTAAGACCTTTTTTGCGAGACAAACGATATCTTAATTCATTCAGAAAGAACCTTTGGTAGGAGGCTGCCCATGGCTTATATCCTTTGTGGATTTAAGAGAACCTCTCGGTCATTTAAAAGTCACATGTTTTAAAATATGTGGACTTGACCAAAATATTGATAAGTTTTTCGTAGACTGGATATCAATATTGGTAATGTAGTAGTAGTATTAGTGTTCATAAATGATAACACTAAAACGGTTGGAAACAACATGGGTGTGCTATCTGAAGTCGGAAACTGACACGCCAAGATTCTCTGGATGAGAGAATTGGACTATATTCTAAGAATTTGATTCGGTCAAATTCACAAGAATGAGTCATTGGCTATCCCATCCGTCTTATTGGTTAAGATGATCATGCATATACGTATGCAACATTCAACGAGAGTAGTCCTACCTTACATCTCAGGAATGATTCTCTAAATCTCCGGATAAAGAGAAAATGGGATAGAGTCTCTCTTGGATAACGGCAAGTCGAGTTATCACAAGTCAATAGTAGTCGAATCTCGGATTCGTGCATTGAAAAGCATTTTAGTACGTCCTCAAGTATCTTTGAAGAACGAGGAATAATATGCTTGTATATTCAGGTGCAAACTTGAATATGGTTGACTACACTGATTCCTGACTTGTAGTCAGATTAAGGATGATCATTAAGTTGATCTCGGGCTCAGTGTTTACTCATAGTGCTTAGAATTTCCTTTTTGGTCTGGGAGTAATTCCAGGTCTGATAAGCCGATATCACTTCATTGTGAAAACAGTGAAGAGATAGCTTAGAAGGATCTTCTCGGTCACAAGAAGTCAAAAGCATATTGAGAGAGAGTACCGCTTGATTGGAAGGACCGACAACGTTTCAATCCTAAAGATCGTCTCGAGTCGACAACCTAGCTAATCAGTGTACCAAGTCAAGTGCTTGGAGGGTACGGCATTGATGGATATGTCTCATCTGCTTTTAGAGCAAGTGGGAGAGTGTTGTGAATAAGATGAGAAATGGTGTGCTCTAAAAACAATCATTACTTGTCATTTCGTGCAAGTGGGAGATTGTTAGGTGTAGTGCCCGAAAGACAATTTGTGTAATTGTTTTTATGACGGCAATTTATCTCACCTTATTACTTGCTTTGTGCTTGTAAATAATACACCTCGCAAACCCTAAGTATATCAGTATGTAACCGCTTAACTCAGTGTATGGCATGCACGTGAGGATTGAGTTAGTGGTGATATACTTAAACTGTTAGTCCGTGGTGAACTTAATCAGAGTTTAGGGTCTCTTGATTAAAACACCAATAATGCGCCCAGAACACCTTAGGGTGTGATAGTCTTATCCGGACTGTCGGTAGAGGGTACCTACGTGGGGCATTTATATATGATGACATTCATATAGGACTGGACCGATTTAATCTGAATTTCTCGGTATAATTCCGTAATCGAGGAATCTTATTAAATCATTAGATGATCATATATGGATCAACCTTAATCCTGAGGTGATCACAGGGTGCTGCTTGTCCCGGGGTAGTGTTTGATGTGTTAGTTACGGTTCACTTAAATAATGTGTTCCAAGCCACTTCTCATTGGCACTATCTCCGGATGAGTGAGTAGTTCGATTTTCACGGACATGGAATCCATTCCTTCCTCGCGGGAAGTAGAGAGACGAGTCCCTTATTTGTTAGCCTTAAGAAAGTGATCGATCCCGGGAGTTCGCATTTGACTAATTAGCTACTAGTCAGATATGTGCACTAATTGATCATCAGGGGGTTGATGGTAAATAAGGATAAGATATTCTGAGTCGGGTTCACGGAGACTTCCAACTCATAATGGACAGTCTATGGAGGGTTAATCCGTATGTAGTGATTATATCAATGGACGCTTATTCACTCTATGGGTTGAGTATAAGTATACATCTATAATCGGTAGAGTTCAGTTTCGTGTTTATGGTGGCGTAATCCCGGAATTAATAATTAATGTACTTATTCGTTCGACGAATAATTAATTATTGGAGCTACTGGTTATAGGTCCATGGTCCCCGATGTGGCTTCTGTAATTCGGACTAGTAATCTTGTTACTTGGACCTCAGTAATAATTAATTGGCTGGGCTAATTAATTGATATGCATAGATATTATTTAGTTGGGCTAAATAATATAATACACATAAAAGACATTTTATGTGGGCTTTTAAACCCTAGGGGTGGCGCCTCATACTTCATTAAATGCAAGATTTGATTTTCTTGTGTGATTAATGATTAATAAAAGATGATTTATTTGTAATTGATTGATTGATTAATCACAATCTTTTATAAATGGAATTATCCTTTATTGTGATTTCTTTTTAATTATTTATTTAATTAATTAGAAACTTGGAGGCCAAAGATTTACTCTCCTATATAAAGAGAGTTCTTCCAAGACATATGGGCATTGAAAATTTCACCCCACTCATTAAAAAAGAGAGGAAAAATTTGTTTCTCTTGGCTAGGGTTTTAGAGGAAGAAAAACTTGGAGTTTTTCTTGGTGTTGCATATCAAGGAGGCTCGTGTATCAAGAAGGGTGTCCACCAACCGCCGTTTGGAGAACACATCGGAAGATTAAGGCGACTCTTCCCGTTATTGGTAACATAATCTTAAACCCCCTTGTAGTACTTAAGTCCTTTAATTATGAATTGTGTCATATAAATCGTGATCCATCCGCTGCGCGTAGATCTAATTCGTTTAGATCTAAGAACCTGCATCCTTCAATGCATGCATACGATGTTTATACTTATCAAAAAGATCGAAGGAACACATCAACATAGTTCTAGCATACTGGTTGTTATCCATGATCCAAAGCTTTGACCATCAGAAACTTGAAAAAGTTTTCAAAGTATTTTCACAAGCACAACAAGTAGGATTACTTCAGAACAGAAGCACTGCTCCGATACCAATTGTTGGTCCCTTGAAAAGGCTTTGGTTAAGTTTAGAGGGGGTGAATAAACTTAACACTTAAAACTTTCGGAGTTAACAAACTCAGCAATGTCAGTAGTCTGCTGACAGTTGATATTATAGGATTTGTTGCAGTGGAATATATTTAGCTAAAGCCTTATTACTTGTTGTTAAAAGAATGATACTAAGTATTAGATACTCAGTAGTGTAAATGTGTGAATCAGTTGCTAGTTTCAGTAGGTTGATGTGTTCAGTATACTAAATGCAGAAAGTAAGTAGGCAATTTTTATAATGGTTCCAGGTGGTGTAATCCTGTCAGTCCACTCTTCTCCTGTCATGTTGGAGGAAATTCACTAGAGATCTTTGAGGTTGCAGTTAAACAAATCCCTAAGATGTCTGTCTTTCGCCAATAACTATGGCTTCACAAACTGAATATTTGAAACAGGTAGGATTGCTGCTCCAAAGTATTCCACTTGTCCTTGAAGGGTAGGATCGCCTCTTCACCAACTCCCCCACAAAAAATAGTTCTTGACACCTAAGTGCTTCTCTGTCTTCAGCAGGTTTCTTGTAAAAGAAAGTTTGAATCAAGTAAATGATTCAGCAGTCAGCAGCTTGATCAGGATGAATGTAGGAAGTAGGAGCTCAGATCTAAACAAATTAGATCTATGCGCAGCGGATGGATCACGATTCATATATTATAACACATAAACAAAGGATTTAATTACTACATGGGGGGTTAAGAAAAACCATACCAATAGTAGGAAGAGAAGCTTTGATCTTAGGACGAGAAGCCTTGATCTTCCAATGTGTTCTCCAGACGGTGGTTGGTGGACACCCTTCTTGATATGAGAACCTCCTTGATATGCAACACCAAGAAAAACTTGTAGTTTTTCATCTTCTAAAACACAAGACTAGAAAACTAATTTTTCTCTATATTTTGGTGATGATGGCCGAAACTTTCAAGTGTGTTTTACACTTGGAATAACTTTCTTTTTATAGGAGAGTAAATCCTTGGTCTCCAAGTTTTAATTAATCAAATAAATAATTAATTAAATTAAATAAAAATATATTTTCCTTAATGAATAATTGTGACATGTTATTGACCAATAGGAAATCAAATAACAAGTCATACAACCAATCACATAACAAGAATATCTTTTATTTTCCTTAACACAAGAAAATTAATTCTTGTGCTAATTAAGACCAAAATAGGCGCCACCCTAGGGTTTTTTTAGCCCACATAAAATGTTTTTTATGTGTATTATATTATTTAGCCCAACTAAATAATATCCATGCATATCAATTAATTGGCCCAGCCAATTAATTATTTCTGAGGCCCAAATAAACAAGAATATAAGCCCGAATTATAGAAGCCACATTGGGGACCATGGACCTATAACCAGTAGCTCCAATAATTAAACATATTATTCATCAAACAGAATATATATATTAAATTATTAATTCCGGGATTACGCCACCATAAACCCGAAATTGAACTCTATCAATTATAGATATATACTTACACTCAACCCTATGAGTAAATAAGCGTCCACTGATATAATCACTACATACGGATTAACCCTCCATACACTGTCCACTCTGAGTGGGATATCTCCGTAAACCCGACACAGAATATCTTATCCTTATTTACCATTAACCCCTTGATGATCAATTAGTTCACATATCTTACTAGTGATCAATTACTCTAATATGAACTCCCGGGATCGATCACTTTCTTAGGGCTAACAAATAAGGGGAATGGCTCTCTACTTCCCACAGGAAGGAATGGATTCCATGTCTGTGAAAATCAGAACTACTCACTCATCAGGAGATAGTGCCAATGAGAAGTGTCTTGGAACACATATTTAAGTGAACCGTAACTAACACATCAAACACTACCCCGAGACAAGCAGCACCCTGTGATCACCTCAGGATTAAGGTTGATCCATATATGATCATCTAATGATTTAATAAGATTCCTTCATTACGGAATTATACCGAGCAATACAGATTAAATCGGTCCAGTCCTATATGAATGCCATCATATATAAATGCCCCACGTAGGTACCCTCTACAGACAGTCGGGATAAGACTATCACACCATAAGGTGTTATGGGCGCATTATTGGTGTTTTAATCAAGAGACCCTAAACTCTGATTAAGTTCACCACGGACTAACAGTTTAAGTATATCACCATTAACTCAATCCTCACGTGCATGCCATACATTGAGTTAAGCGGTTACATACTGATGTACTTAGGGTTTGCAGCAGTGTATTACTTACAAGCACAAAGCAAGTAATAAGGTGAGATAAATTCTGTCATTCATTATCAAAAACAATTACACAAATTGTCTTTCGGGCACTACACCTAACAATCTCTCACTTGCACGAAATGACAAGAAACGATTGTTTTTAGAGCACACCCTTTCTCATCTTATTCACAACACTCTCCCACTTGCGCTAAAAGCAGATGAGATATATCCCTCAATGCCGTACCCTCCTAGCACTCGACTGGGTACACTGATTAGTTAGGTTGTCGACTCGAGATGATCTTTAGGATTGAAACGTTGCCGGTCCTTCCAATCAGGCGGTACTCTCTCTCAATATGCTTTTGACTTCTTGTGGCTGAGAATATCCTTCTAACCTATCTCTTCACTATTTTCATGGAAGTGATATCGACTTATCAAACCTGGAATTACTCCCAGACCAAAACGGAAATTCTAAGCACTATGAGTAAACACTGAGCCCGAGATCAACTTAATGATCATCCTTAATCTGACTACAAGTCAGAATCAGTGTAGTCAGCCATATTCAAGTTTGCTACAAGCATATGATTCCTCGTTCTCTAAAGATACTTGTGGACGTACTAAACCGCTACTTATTGCTCGAATCCAAGATTCGATTGCAATTGACTCGTGTTAAGCTGACTTGCCCTTATCCCAGAGACTCTATCCCATTTTCTCTTTATCCAAAGATTTGGAGACTCTTTTCCGTGTAGATCCAATTGCTCCCACTGGGCCTGAGACACTCAGGTGGTTCTACAAGAGGCTGAACAGAACTGGAGTACCAAAACTCCATTCACAGGGTTAAGGCTTTCAAACCAACCTCTATGATCAAAATCCTATACAACCCACCAAGAGCCATAGGTTATCAATCACCCCAGCAGACTATAAAGTCCACAAAACCATAATGGGTCAATGGTTAAACCATACTCCCATGCGTTCTAGGTGGATTGATATTCTGATCTAGTAGTATTTATCAGTGTATTCACCAACAACCGATGTTGTACGTGGCCTGACTAAATCAGATAGTAACTTCCTAGAGTAACCTTACTCCAAGGTCTAAGGTTGTTATCTATGGATTCTTTCAGAAAGGGTGTGACAGTCCAACCGTCACTTTCTGATCTCAAGAATCTTATAATCAATCTTCACTCGTCACATTAAGATATTTCATGAATAGTTATATTCTGTGCGTGTGTGCGAAATCTCCAGTCCTACCTTCAAGCACTAAGTGCTAAATGCCTACATTTACGGAAGTGGTGTGAACCGAATTCACTCCTTATCCATAACTTCACGAGCATCTTCTAGGTAGACTTCTCGGTTTACATAATAATGTTAACCGTTATTTTGCAACAATATCTTAACCGAGTTAAGCAGTGTATTGTAGCACATAACTAACTATGCAAGGTGAGGCTACGGTTTCTTCCTCAGTGAAAAACACTCCACTTGAAGGCAGGCCGAGCATCAGTCCAAAGACTATGCGATAGCCTTTTTCTGAGCATGGAATACTCTATTCTCTACTAAAATCAAAAACTCCTCCTCGTATTCTTTCGATAAACTAACCAGCGTTTTGAGTAGTTATCAGACAAAATGTCACCATTCAAAATCTCCCACTAGCTTGTATCTCTCACTAGACCCCAAAGGTCATTATGAACAAGCTATGTTACCTCTTCAAATCTATTACCCTCTCCCGATTGAAAGGAAACTTAGTCATTGTTCCTTTGAGATAGTGTTCCTAGACTGGGAGATTGGAATCACCCTTAGCCAGTCGTCGGGTCTTATCTCTAGGATATATGCACTAATTAATAGATATTGAAGGGTCGTTTATCTTAATACGGAAACCTTTTACCTTTAATAGTTTTAGATGTGTTACACATACCTATTCAGCTTTCCTTAGTGGTTCTGTCTTTATCAAACAAAAGTCCGAGTCTCAGATTCGTACTACAAATGTCATCTTCACTTTGTTTAAGGCAACTGTAGTATCGAGATGAAAGTGAATCCATTTGTTTCAACGAATCTGTAAACAGAAAAATAAATTTTTCTGTGATATTCAAGGATAGAATTCGAAATTCATTTCCTTATATCACTTCCACTATTCTAGCTGAAATAACTGCGCGTTGTCTACTCTATTAATTGTTAATGCACAGCTCCTTGTTCTTCCAAAGTGTTGGACTTATTTCTGAGTTTTAGTGACGAGTGCCAGACTAGCTGTTATAGTGCAAAGGCAAAAAGATGTCTAGATCAAATGCATAGGTTTATTAGAGTTTGATCTTTGTATAGGTTTGATCAAACAAGCACTGTAATTGTCAGCTGACTTATGTCTGCAGACTGGTCTAGATCAGTAGGGTAGCTAGGTCAGTAGACTAGTCAGGAACCTGCTGAAGACTGAAGGCTGAGGGCTCAAACTCAGTTAATGAAGGCTAAGGGCTCAAACTCAGTTAATGAAGGCTAAGGGATCAAACTTAGTGATTAAAGTCAAGGATATGGAATCAGAATTTAGGGAAGTCTGTGATGACCTAAACTGATTACATATACCTTGTGTACAAGGTCTAAGTTCCACAAGTTGGATGGTGATTGGAACTTAGTTATATGCAAAAAGGTGTAATCTAACTTCATAAATAAAAGTTACATAAAAGAAGTAAGCTACATTGTGTCTTAAACACAGCAAATTATAGTTCAGCTTCCTGATATGTACTTCAGCAGACTCATAAACCTGTTGATACATATACCTCGATTTATTCAAGATCACATTGGAAGAAAACAAGGATAAGGACAGCTAACTACCTCTGATTTATCAAACAAATCAATGGTTGAGATTAAAAGGACTTTGGGATGATTCAGGACTTTATCCAATGGTTACAAGTCAAAGGGTGGACAGACTGTATTCTGTCAAAAAGCAGTCTGAATGTGTCAGTACTATGAATAGTGACAGAAAGCAAGTCAAATGGGACAAAACATGGAACGGCTATATTTGAATTTCAAATATAAGTCAGAAGCATTCCTACCTATAAATAGAGGACTTCCAACTCAGAAAAAGATGATGAAAATTAAGGAAAAACAAGATATAATTCTGAGCTGCATTTTCTTATCAAGAAAAACACCCTACTGAACTTACTGAGCTTAAAGCTACTAATCCAGAGAAAATCTTCAAGTGTAATCTGCATTCAAGCTACATCAAGTTTACACACTTGAAGACTGCAAGCTGCTGATCATATCATCCTGATCAAGTTGCTGCAACTGAATCATTTACTTGTTTCAATCTTTCTTTTACAAGAATCTACTGAAGACAATGAAGCATCTTTGGGGTGTGAAAGATTGTTGTTTGTGGTGGAGCTGGTGAAGAGGCAATTCTACCCTTCAAGGACCAGTGGAAGACTTTGGAGCAGCAATCCTACATGTTCCAAGTGTTTAGTTTGTGAAGCCATAGTTATTGGTGAAGGACAAGCAACATAGGAATATTTGTAACAGCTACATCAAAGATCTCTAGTGAATTACCTTCAACAGCACAGGAGAAGAGTGGACTGACAGGATTACACCACCTGGAACCACTATAAAATCTGCCTACTTACTTTCTGCACTTACATTCTGCATTTAGTTTATTACACACATCAATCTACTGAATCTAGCAACTGAAATCACACACATACACTACTGAGTATCTAATACTTAGTATCATATTTTACAACAAGTAATAAGGCTTAATTTTTAATATAATTCCGCTACACAAATTCAGTAAGTTCAATAGTCAGCAGACTACTGAGGTATCAGCAGGCTGCTGAAGTTGCTGAGTTTGTTAACTCCAAAAGTTTTAAGTGTTAAGTTTATTCACCCTCCCCCCCTCTAAACTTAACCAAAGCCTTTTCAAGGGACCAACTCAAAGAACTAAGCTACCGAGTCAAGTTACTCGGTTTAAGAAAGTCGCTAAGGATTCATTGGTTAAGTGATCTGAAATCACTTTCCTTATCCTATACTTTCTTTAATTAATGTTTCGGTTTAGCCTCAAAACTTTAGTTAAGATGATTAACACTTATAGACATTCTTTCATATTCTTAACTTTCCTTAAAAGGAAATAGTCTTGAACTAGCAGTTCAATTGAGTAGACACTATTCATGAACTGTGGGATGTCTATTGAAAGTGTTACATAGTGGGACTAATTTTCTAATAAATCAAAAAACATAAGATAAAAGCTCCCACTAGTTTATCGGTTCCAAATACCGTCTAACTAGCGACACTTTAATTTATGATTCTCCAATTTTTCTATTAGAAAATTTCTCGTGTAGTCTCTACACAAATTTAAAAATTCACTAGAAGAATTTTATCGTCCCAATCATCTTTCAAACTCACTATGGTTGTCTCTCGTTCAACACGAGAGACATCAGTGACATACTTGTTTACGTCACTCAAGTCTTGAAGGCTCAAGAGAAATTGTTGGTCCCAGAGAAGGGTGAAACTATAGTCAGAGGGGGGGGTGAATGACTATAGTGGAGTTTCAAAAACTTTTCTTGTGTTTTAAAAGCTTTTGAGCGAAATGGATAAGTCCCTTCTTACTATGTTGTTTTCAAATCGCTTTAGACAATCACGGATATGTGTTATGATGTAGGCAAATTAAATAAGTGTCTTTGTAAAGTAAATTGCGTAAATTAAATTGACACAAGGCTTATAGTGGTTCGGGGTGGTGTAATCCCTTAATCCACTCTTCTCCCGTGATGATCGGAGGAATTCACTATTGTTTCCACGGATACAACAAGATGATTGTCCTTGGCTTCCCAAGCTTCACAATCTACAAGACTATCACTCCTTGATCGCAATGCTTCGGTGATTCGGTCTTCCTTTTGCTGCTCCTTGAGATCAAAATCCTTCAACAGCTATCACAGTTTCAACTCCTTCTCAGATTGCCTCTGATTTAGTTGCTTCAATTTGATGTGAATGTGATTCACGTACTTGCTTGATCAATCTCACTTCTGAATATGACTTTGTAGTTCTGATATTTGAGTTGATCACTAGATGTATCCTTGTAAGTTCAGAGAGAAGGCTTTTCTAATTGACAGAGTTTTTGCTTTCCTTTTTTTTCTTAATCGTTGTCTTCTTTTTCTGTCAATGCCTTCTATTTATAGCCTTGAATAGCCTTGATTTTGAAATTCCGTCCGTTGGCTATATTAATGAGGGAATAATCCTTGATTTTATTCTTGATTCCCCCTTAATTGTATTCTCCTTGATTTCAGTGATCGGATTCTTCTTTCAAATGTATAGCAGAAAATCCGTCCTTGATTGATCCTTTAATGATTGTGCATTTAATGCATGATCTGCTGAATCTTCAATGTATATTAAATCGATCTTGTAAGTGTCTCTTCACCGTCGTAGAACGGTGGAGTGAGCCTTCGACTTAGCCGTTAGTTCTTTCTTCGCCGTTTTGTTTTCTCTTTGCCGACGGTCGGTGTACTCACCGATTCACTCGTTTTCTTCTTTGTTTTAGTTTCGGGAGAATCTTTATACTTCACCGATCCTAGATTTGGGTGAGATCGGTGTACACCATATTTGGAATATTGAGTTTCATCACTTGAAACATAACTTAGACTTATCCAAGGTCATCACGGACTTCCTTGGTTATAAGTCGATCATAATCCCTTCTCTCGTATCTCTCGCCGGTGCTTGGCCGGCTTCACTCGCCGAATGTCCGTTTTCACTTTGCCGTCCTACCAACTAGTACAATACTTGTCCGACTCAACTTATACAACATGTCGACTCTAAGTAAAGACTTATACGAGAGAATTCTAACTTATTTCGAGCTTGCTATAACAGCTAGTATGGCCATCATCAAAACATAATAAAATGTTCCTAACAATTTCCCCCTTTTTGATGATGCCAAAACCCTCATAAGCCTGAACATAAGCAGTCAAAAAATTCATAATAACCAACAAAACAAAATTTCAACAATTTTATTCATCCATCAAGGGGCAATGAGATCCAAAGAATTTATTCAACTGTTACAAACTACATTTTGCTTAATTCAGCTTTGTACCTTTTGAACTTTGTAGTCTGAACCTCTTCAATGTCTTTCCAATCAATTTCTGGAAACTTCCACTTCCAGTAAGCCAAAGCTGTGTATTCAGATACACCCTGAAAAACTCTTTTGGCAAAAAGTCTATTGAAATCAGGCATGGTCTCATTGGCCTTAGGTTCTCCAAAATATTTTTCAAGTCTTTCCCTAGCCTCAGCAATGTGTGAGTCTGCAAATTTGAGACTTTTGTAGAGACCCCACTTTGTTCCTGTTTCTCCAATCTCCCCATGGGATTGAAGAATCTTGCCATGTATTTGAAATCTTCTTGTTGTGCGGCCGGCAAGTCTTCCGGTCCCTTTGCGGATAGTGGTATGGCTGAACTTGGTTTGTTGTTGGTCCGTTTGAGAAGTGCAAATTCTCTTTTGACTTCATTGTAGAGTTTGGCCATATCGCTTCTCATCCTTTCATCCCGATAGTTTAGCCAATCAGCCCAAGCTTCATCTTGTGAGAGGTGAGGATAAAGTCCTTCATGTACTCTAAAAAATTCTCTTACATGGTCCAGTACATCTGCATCATATTCTGCTTTGCTTTGGTGACCAATGTAAGTTCTGCTGCCTCTGCTGGTGTTTCCTCTGGTGCTGAGTCTGTGTTGACTGACAGATCCTCTTTGCTGGGTGGATCCAGGCCTTTGCTGTCTGCCGGACCCGTCTCTATCATCATCTCTTCGTTGAATAGGATGAGGAAATCCAATGCGGGGTTCCTTTGTGGCTTTTTCTCTTTCTTCTCGATCCTTCTTTGTTGCTCTTCTCGCTTCATTTCGATCCTTATTTCTCTCGTCTCTTGCTCTCAATTGTTCTTCGGTGAAGTTAGGGGTTTGAAAGTTGATCCTTCGAAAGCTTATCCGATTTTCCCCCTTTTTGGCGAAAGATCATCCCTTTGGCTTTGGAGTAGGATGCTATTGGTGGCCTCTCGCCGTTCCAATCGTAGAGTCAAGTTTTGATTCAATAGAGGTTAATCTATTGTTATGATCATTCAATTTCTCATTGACACTCCTAAGTCTAGTGCCAAAAGCGACTGCCAGTGATTCGTTTTCTTGGGAAATGTGTTGCCTGAGGCCTGCAAGACTGTTGGTGATATTGATGTTAAAGCTGCTTCATCAGACTTCCCTGTTGTTGAACCACAATGTTTTGTGCATCAATGTACTCGGCAATGGCTTGAAACTTGTTTTCAATGGAGGAGCTTTTGTCATTAAACGCTGAAGTCATGGATCTGAGATACATTGCTTGCTGTTCCAATTCTTCACCAACAAAGTCCGCCGCTTTCTCAAAAGTTTCATTTGTAATGCCGTGTTCGACCGAGAGAGTTTGTGCCTTGTTTCACTTTTGGTTCTGGATCTGTTTGCTTGGCCCTTGTCTTGATGTTGAGTGACATCTGCATTTACATCTAGATCTTCAAGTATTTGGGTAGATGAGTATACCGGTGTGGCTTGATCTCGCTTTGTTCCCCTATCTCTATGCCGGGGGTTGTCTTGACGGAGTGGCGACGAATGAACCGTGTCCACAATGTTTGTCTTTGTTAGTGGAACATTGACAGACAATGGTTGAGTGACCTGTCTTTCTTGGAGTTGAAGACTTGCCGGAGGCTTGTGGTTTCAAAAATGTACGGAGAAGAGTAGTGTCATCAAGTGCATCCGGTGCAAGAGCATCCTCTTCTCTCGTCTTTACCTAAATCACCATCATTATTGTCATTACAATCATGATCATTATCATCATCATCATAATGATCATCATCACCACCGTCCGAGTCATCATTCTCGTCTCCCAGAGGTCTGGAGCATCTTTGCCTTGGCTGCATCAACCAATTCCCATAGTGGTGATTCATCAAGTACTCCTACAAGTGTTGTGATTCCCAGAAAATCAAATAACCAAGCTTCTTCAGTAAGCATGTGGTCTGTGTCTTGAAGTTGTTGTCTGGAATCGCCTTCCTTCCATTCAAGATATTCTTCAATTCGGTCATCTATATCGTTTACAGACAATTGTACAACTTCTTCTAGAGATTCCTCATCTTCTCCAGTGCTTTCTTCATTTGGATGCTTGTTCATCCTCACCGGCATTTTCTTCTACTTGTTTGTGCTTCCTCATTGTCGAATCCTCTTCGCTTCTTCTTCATCAATTAATTTTCCAAAGTCTCGTCTTTTCCGGACTTCGCCCGACCTTTTGTTTCTTTCTTTGACTTGTGGTGTTGTGTGAGGATTTCTTCCTCTTTCCTTCTCCTCGCCTTCTTTTGTGGTTTGACATAAGTAAACATGACTTTGGATTCATGCGATCTGTGGAGTTGTACGAGAGGGACTTTGAGACATTGCAACGAGATAGTGCACCCGTATCCCATATGACTTTTTCACCCAGAATTGTCCTTTCATTGTCTTTCCCTCTTTTATCCCTTTTTCGCCTGTTTTTACTTCACCTTGGATTTGCTCTTTAATTCTCAAAAAGAAGTATTTTGCCCAATTAAATCGTAGCTTGTTATAGATGATTCCCATTAACCGCATTCTAATTTCTGTCATGGCATGATTTGCTCCCAAATTTCCTTCAATGGTTTTGCCAATTAGGGCACTAAACTCATTAAATGGTCGCTTCAACTCGGATCCGAGACAATTTACTTTTGTGGATCCTGGGTTTGCCGTTTTGGCAATGATTGCCCGAATTCATCTAAGTCTGTGGTATCAATGTCACTTTTGCTTGACCCTTATTTGAAAGTTTGAGATGTTTTCGGATTACCTTTGCCGTAATCACCACGTCTTTGCCATTTATGGATGCAACAATCTTGTCTTCTTCGAACTTGTCACCTTCTTCGCAGGGGAGCCCAGGCACGTATTGTGCAGATTTCCAGAAGGAAATCAGACTTTCATAACACACTTCGGTTATTGGAGGATTGAGGAAGGTGGATAATTTTAGTTTTTCGCAGCCTGCTGCCAACCTTTTGGCATGCTCATCATTTCCACACAGTTTCAGGTAGTGTTCTGCTTGGAAGAATGAGCCAGTGGCAATCGATTTTTCGTACCCAGCTTGAGTGATTGAGGAAGATGATGCCATTTTTGAGAGGGAGAGGGGTTTGAAAATGAACTTGAGTTTGCAATAGAGATAAACAAGAGTAGGGTTGTAATTTGCAAGAGAGCGTAAGGATCTCTGAAAATCTCTAAGTCTTGTTTATATAGTGTGATTTGGGTAGTGTGAACGTGGTTTGAATATGGAAGGATTTAGTGACATAATGGCGTGATTTTGTGTATGAAAAACGCGATATTCGAGCGTAGAGGGGGAGTGGTTTGAGGCAAGTAATGATAGATCCCGGGAATCGAGGAGTTTATAATTCAAAAAATAATATAATTACCTCCATGATCATAAAGTGATCGCCACGTGTGTACTGAATAATCCTCCATAATTTCCTTATTCTCCACGTGTATTCAGAATTGATTTTGTCCACACTTTGAATTTGTCCAAGTCTTTATTTCGGTGAAGTGCCTTCGCTGGTCACTTAACCGGTCCAATGAGTTCTTCACTGAGCTTGCTTCATTGAACTGTTCCTAACAATCGCTTAAGTTACCTCTGCTTTGGATACCGGTGCCTTACCTCGCTACATCTCCTGTAACGGCAAAGGTTGTACCGGTTGATGAAGTCACTTAGCCGATTACTCCAGCTTAGCCGCTCGTTGATACTTAGTCAATTTCAATCATCCCTAACTCGCTCTTAACATACTAAATCTTTCATAACGAGTGGTTTAGTGAAGATGTCACCAGTTGGTCTTCGGTGGATATGTATTTTAGGATGACATCTCCCTTTTCAACATGGTCTCGATAAAATGATGTCTTACATCAATGTGCTTTGTTCTTGAATGCAATCTTGGATTTTCGTAATAGATATTGCACTTGTGTTGTCACACATGATTGGGATTGTTTTCTCTTCGATTCCATAGTCCCTTAGTTGTTGTCTTATCCACGGTACTTGTGCACAACACTACCTACCCGTTCTATATATTCTCGCTTTGTTGTTGATGTAGATATAGAGTTTTGCTTTTTGCTTGAACCATGAGACTAGTCCGGTTCCTAGCATTTGGCATGTTCCGGAGGTGCTTTTTCTATCTATTTTGCATCCAAAGCATAGTCGAGTCGAATATGATATCGGTGTAAATCCTCCATCTTTTGGGTACCAAATGCCAACATTGATGGTGTGTTTCAAGTATTTGATTATCCTTTTAGCTGCTAGAAGATGTGATTCTTTTGGTTGAGCTTGAAATCTAGCACACACTCCTACTGCAAATGCAATATCGGGTCTGCTTGCGGTTAAGTATAATAATGATCCAATAATTCCTCTATACATTTTCTGATCAACATCTTTTCCTCCTTCATCTTTTCCAAGTATGACTCTGGCACACATTGGTGTGTCTGCTGTGCCACTTGTATCCATCCCATACTTGTGTGTCAAATCTCTTGTATATTTTGCTTGACTAATGAAAATGCCATCCTTCATTTGATTTACTTGAAGGCCAAGGAAGTAGTTTAATTCTCCCATCATGCTCATCTGAAATTTGCTCTTCATTAGGTTTGCAAATTTCTCACACAACTTTTCATCTTCTGATCCAAAGATTATGTCATCAACATAGATTTGCACTAGCAATGTGCTTGCCCCTTCCTCTAGTTTAAATAGAGTTTTGTCTATAGTTCCTTTGTTGAATCCATTCTTGATCGAAATTGTGACAAGTGTTTCATACCAGGCTCTAGGTGCCTGTTTGAGGCCATAGAGGGCCTTCTTGAGTTTGTATACTTTGTCTTCTTTTCCTTTGATTTGAAATCCAGGAGGTTGTTCTACATAAACTTCTTCTTCCAAAAGTCCGTTTAGAAATGCACTTTTGACATCCATTTGATAGACTTTGAAGTCTTTGTGTGCAGCAAATGCTAGAAAAAGTCTTATTGCTTCCAATCTTGCTACTTTGGAGCAAAGGTTTCATCATAATCTATTCCTTCGACTTGGGAATATCCTTTTGCAACTAGCCTTGCTTTGTTTCGACAACGCTTCCTTGCTCATCCATCTTGTTCCCGAATACCCATTTTGCACCAATGATGTTAGCCATTTCGTGTCTGTCAACAAGTTCCCGGACTTCATTTCTTTCAAATTCATTTAGTTCTTCTTCTTGCATGGTCGTGATCCAATCTCGCATCTTGGATTGCATCATCTATGGTCTTGGGTTCCACTTGTGATAGAAAGCAAGTTAGCATGTGCTCCAGTTGTCTTCTTGTTCTGACTCCGGTGTGAATATCTCCAATGACTTGTTCTTCAGGATGGTCTTTAAGCCAATTTAGGTCTGGTTGAAGTTGATCTTCACTTGGTGCTTCCATACCTTCATGCTGAGCATGAACTTCAATTTCAGGTGCTTCTCCTATTGTATTGATATGTGGCTCCTCTTGATTTTCAAAAAGATGATTCAGGATAGTAGCTGGTATGGTTGCATTTGTATAGATTTGCCTCTGTGCGGCTTTCTCTTCTTGGTCTTGAAGATCTTCACCATTTGTATATGGTTCATCAAAAACCACATGTATTGATTCTTCAATCACCAATGTTCTTTTATTTAGTACTCGAATGCTTTGTTTGGTGTACGAGTATCCCATGAATATTGCTTCATCGACCTTCTCATCAAAGGTATGTAGTTGATTCCTGTTCAAGACAAAACATTTTGATCCAAACATATGAAAATATGAGATATTGGGTTTTCTACCATTCCATAATTCATATGGAGTTTTTCCATGATGTTTGTTGATGATTGATCTGTTTTGTGTATGGCATGCTGTGTTTGCTGCTTCAGCCCAAAATCTCTTTGGCAAGCATGCTTCAGCAATCATTGTTCTGACTGCTTCTTTGAGAGTTTTGTTTCTTCTTTCTGCTACACCATTTTGTTGTGGAGTTCCTGCTGCAGATAGTTGATGTAGTACTCCATTTTCTTCACAATAGGTTCTGATAATTTCATTTAGAAATTCAGTGCCTCTATCTGATCTGATTTTGATAATTTTTAGCTCTTTTTCATTCTGGAGTCTTCTCGGCAAGTCTGGTAGCTTCTTGAGTGTTTCTTTCTTCTTGTTCATGAAGATGGTCCAGGTGTATTTTGAGAAGTCATCCACCACTACAAGAGTATATTTCTTACCACTCACACTTACTGGAGTGACTGGTCCAAACAGGTCCATGTGCAGTAGATGTAGAACTCTTGTTGTAGATTGATGAGGCTTTGATTTGAATGAGCTTTTTATTTGTTTTCCTTTCTGACAAGCATCACATAGACTCTCTTTCTTGAATGTGATCTCTGGCAGGCCTTCAACTAACTTGCTTTTTGATAGTTTGTTGATGGTCTTGAAATTCAGGTGATTTAATCTTCTGTGCCAAATCCAGCTTGTTGATTGTTTATTCTTGACAAGTAGACATGTTTCTGCCTTGGCTGTTCTCCAGTCCACCACATACATGTTGTCTTGTCTTCTACCTGCAAGAACCACTGTGTTTGTTTGACTGTGAATCACTTTGCATCCTTCTTTGTTGAAGTGCACATTGTAGCCTTTGTCACAGAATTGACTGATGCTCATCAGATTGAAGTTAAGTCCCTTGACATATGCCACATTTTGAATCTTTAGATTGTTTTTGAGTATTGTGCCTTCCCCTTAATCTTGCCGGGGTTTTCTTTTCCTCCAAATGTGACTTTGGGTCCATCAAAAGCTTTAAAATCGGTGATCCATTTCTTGTTTCTGTCATGTGTCCGGAACATTCACCGTCTATGTACCGGACATCCTACAAAACAGTTAATTAAGTTTGGGTACCCAACACTTTGTTTGGGTCCATATCTCATTTAGCAGTCATGCCTCCCATACCAAGTATGTATCCAAAAGGTCTTCTCTTTGGATAATTGAAGTCATCAACTTCATATGTATAAGGCATGGCAGAATAGCTTCTAATATTTTTACAGAAGGTATTCTGATACTTTTTTTCCACCTTTTGGTGCATTCATATCCTTCTTCACTTTCCAATATGCAATAGGAAACCTTTCTTGCTTCATGTGTCTAGGAACATAGCTAGATTGATTTTTCTTAATCACATGATGCATTTTGTGGAATGGTTTCCTCTTGTATTTTGGAGGTGTGATATTCCAATCATCCTCTGAGGGAAAAAGTCTGCCTTTACCTTTCAGATGGCTGTTGTTTTTGTATGATTGGAATGAGGATTTAGTCTGCTGTTTCACTACAGTGGGTTTTGACTTCACTGGAACAGGATGATCTGTTGGAGACATGGTCTGTCCCTTTCTAAATTTTGGTCCATTAGTGGTCCTCAATTTAGAATTGTGTTGACTATTATCCCTACGTTCATCCTGACTGTTATAGCCAAGACCAGATCTGGATCCAAACCTTTTTGAGGGTTTGTAAGCTGGTGCTTTTAATGGTGCAGTGATTACCTTTACTGGTGAGGAGTTCTTCTTAACTGATCTGTTGGTGACAGATGTATGGTCATCTGCTTTTTGTTGATCATTTAAGTAGGTCTCCTTACTAGTTAATTCAAATTTTGTTTTATCCAGTTCTTTCTTTAACCTCTTATTCTCTTTTCTTAGATCCTTGCATTCTTTTTCCGAATTTCATGATTCTTTTCAATTTCATCAAATTTAGTCATGAGAGTTTGGACTAGGTCTGCTGTATCTAATGGAAGACTAGAGGATTGTGCAGTGTTAGATGTGAATGCATTAGATGAAGAACAGGAACTAGATGTTACCTCAGTTTCATCTGATTCTTTAGCCATTAAACATAGGCTTGTTTCCTCAGTGTCTGAACTATCACTTTTGTCTTCATCCAATTCTTTGGTCATGAGGCATAGGCATGCCTTTTCATTTTCTGAGTTGTCTTCTTCATCACTATCATCTGAGTCATTGTCAGATGATTCTTCATGCTTTTCACTGCTGGATTCTGCCTTAAGTGCCTTCTTGCCCTTTCTCTTTTAAGATGCTTTGAATTTCTTCTTTTCATCATCTTTGTCATTTTCTTCAGGACAATCAGCCTTGAAGTGACCTCTCTTATTGCAGTTGAAGCATCTGTATTCATCATCTTTCTTCTTCATGTCTCTGTTTGAGCTTGACTTTTTGTTTGATGTTGAATTTCCCTTGAATGGCTTCTTTTTAAACCTGTCAAAACGTTTAACTAATAAAGCTACCTGTTCTTTTAGTTCTTGTGTCTCTTTGCTGATGCATTCGGCAAAGTTACTTTGCTGGGGTGCAGCTAATGCAGTAATTTTGTGTGTCTCTGCCGGACCACCATCTTCACCGTTCAATTCGAATTCATGAGCTTTCAATTGGGACATCAGTGTCAGAGTGTCAGTGCTTGCAAGATTTGTTGTTCCTCTGATTACTGATGTTATGATCTTCCATCTTTCAGGTAGTCCTCTCAAGATCTTCAAGCATACTTCTTTTTGTGGATATGTGTGTCCAAGTCATTGCGCTCACCGATGATGCTTGAGAATCATTTGTCCATTTGATCAATGGATTCACCGGTCTTCATTTTAAAGTTCTCAAATTTCGTTTTTGCAACGTATAATTTGTTTTCTTTGATCGCTTCGGATCCTTCATTTATCAATGATAGTTTGTCCCACATCTCCTTTTCGTTTTGCGCTCTTTGATTCTCATGAACATGTTGCTGTCTAGAGTCTTTAAGATCATATCTTTTGCTACAAAGTCTAGGTTTGCTCTTCTCCTGTCATCTTTGGTCCAATCTTTCTTGGGTTTGTCTATCTCCTTTCCTTGATCTGCTCCTGTGCCTACCACAGTAGTGATCATGATTGGGCCGTCATTGATTACATCCAGCATCTCCTCATGAGTTGCTGCAAGATGAGATAACATTCTTATTTTATATTCATCAAAATTATTAACATTGAAAACAGGTACTTTTGACAAGAAGTTTGAGGAATCCATCAGTGCAATTGAAGATAAAAATGGCAGTGAATGAAAAACTTCAGATTTGAAAACTACTTTGAAGATATGTGATCTCCTTGTTACCAGAAATTAGATCTGAACAGGTTTTGATACTAGGAACACTGCTCCGATACCAATTGTTGGTCCCAGAGAAGGGTGAAACTATAGTCAGAGGGGGGGTGAATGACTATAGTGGAGTTTCAAAAACTTTTCTTGTGTTTTAAAAGCTTTTGAGCGACGGATAAGTCCCTTCTTACTATGTTGTTTTCAAATCGGTTTAGACAATCACGGATATGTGTTATGATGTAGGCAAATTAAATAAGTGCTTTGTAAAGTAAATTGCGTAAATTAAATTGACACAAGGCTTATAGTGGTTCGGGGTGGTGTAATCCCTTAATCCACTCTTCTCCTGTGATGATCGGAGGAATTCACTATTGTTTCCACAGATACAACAGTATGATTGTCCTTGGCTTCCCAAGCTTCACAATCTACAAGACTATCACTCCTTGACTGCAACAGCTTCAGTGATTCAGTCTTCCTTTTTCTGCTCCTTGAGATCAAAATCCTTCAACAGCTATCACGCTTTCAACTCCTTCTCAGATTGCCTCGATTCGGTTGCTTCGAGTTTGATGTGAATGTGATTCACGCACTTGCTTGATCAATCTCACTTCTGAATATGACTTTGTAGTTCTGATATTTGAGTTGATCACTAGATGTATCCTTGTAAGTTCAGAGAGAAGGCTTTTCTAATTGACAGAGTTTCTGCTTTCCTTTTTTTCTTAATCGTTGTCTTCTTTTTTCTCGTCAATGCCTTCTATTTATAGCCTTGAATAGCCTTGATTTTGAAATTCCGTCCGTTGGCTATATTAATGAGGGAATAATCCTTGATTTTATTCTTGATTCCCCCTTAATTGTATTCTCCTTGATTTCAGTGATCGGATTCTTCTTTCAAATGTATAGCAAGAAAATCCGTCCTTGATTGATCCTTTAATGATTGTGCATTTAATGCATGATCTGCGGAATCTTCAATGTATATTAAATCGATCTTGTAAGTGTCTCTTCACCGTCGTAGAATGGTGGAGTGAGCCTTCTGACTTAGCCGTTAGTTCTTTCTTCGCCGTTTTGTTTTCTCTTTGCCGACAGTCAGTGTACTCAGCCGATTCACTGTTTTCTTCTTTGTTTTAGTTTCAGGAGAATCTTTATACTTCACTGATCCTAGATTTGGGTGAGATCAGTGTACACCATATTTGGAATATTGAGTTTCATCACTTGAAACATAACTTAGACTTATCCAAGGTCATCACGGACTTCCTTGGTTATAAGTCGAATCATAATCCCTTCTCTCGTATCTCTCGCCGGTGCTTGGCCGGCTTCACTCGCCGAATGTCCGTTTTCACTTTTCCGTCCTACCAACTAGTACAATACTTGTCGACTCAACTTATACAACATGTCAGACTCTAAGTAAAGACTTATACAGAGAATTCTAACTTATTTCAGGCTTGCTATAACAGCTAGTATGGCCATCATCAAAACATAATAAAATGTTCCTAACAGAAATATCTCTTCCAAAAAATTAAATGCATGTAAGATTAATAAGCACAACATTCTAGTTACTTACCACTTTTAACGAAGTCGTTACTAGTCAATTTAAAACATACATTAGCAGTCTAGTACCCTAGAGAGATATTTAAATAGTTGTAAATAAAATTGACGAAAAATAAATCCAAATTATACACTACTAATTGATTTTAGGAACTATAAACTAAGTACTTATAGTCTATCCTACCGTTCCAAGGACTTAATCTCTTACCTCAGTGCCGCCTTAGGGTAGGTCAAAGAGGTTTCGATTAATATTGAAGATCAAATTGAGAATCGAACATCTCATTTGAGATCGTCAATCACCTTTCCTTTTTCAGCCAAGGTATTACCAAAATACCCTTCATGAGTGTGACCTACTATTTCAGATTTTTAGGTAGACCCTGAGTGTGCCGCCTTAGGGTCGGTCAGTGACCCGGCGAGTACCCAAAATCCTATCCTTTCGGAGACCAAGCCTTGAATTTTGATAGCGGTGAAGGCCTTCCTTAGGGGGCCGAAATCAAAGTCAGCACGAGGCGTCACCATTCTCTCATGGTGCTTGAGTCAATAGTAGAGGATGTGGGGTCAGCTGTCTCCTCGCCCCCACTCAATATTTTGAAAAAAAATTGGTAGGTTTACTGATTTCGTTTTTGGACTTGATGTATCTTTAAGGAACAATAAATCATGGGCCCGAATGGTGTCGGTTATGTGCGTTAGCCCACCCAACCTATTCGTTGGAACATATGTGGGCGTCGGACGGGTCAAGCCTAGTGGAGCTCCGTTGAGCCGTAGTGGCTTGTCGGATGGCTCAGCCTTGCCGGACACCGTGCAAATGCCACACGTGGAGGGTTAAGTCGATCGAGTCGTTGCTCAGTTGACCACCCAACCATGGTTTGACCATTTTTGAACCATATTCACCCATAATTGTCCAATCCCTTAACATCAAACTTTCACGTAGACACTACGGACAAAAACGAAATCTCGTCTAGGTAAGGTGGAATTCACCGAGAATCCAACACCTTAACCACGAGGTTTCGGGATTTTACTCCTTATGCTTTCGCAGAGTGGGATTCACCGAAAATCCATCACCCAACCTCGACGATTGACAAAACCCGTGATCCTCGGTTTTTACCCTAATTAGTTTCTAATTAATATCAAACAATTAATTAAAACTAATTGCGTGTTGTATACATGCCTAACTAATTCCTCGAATTAATTTCTACATGTATTCATATGGAGTGGAATTCATGATATGATGCATGTCATGGAAATTTTCCGGTTCTACACATACAATCTAAACATGTATTCTAGTGCGGAAAATAAACACCGAGATGGACCGTTGGCACCCCCGTATCTAACCTATTAGAAAATAAATAACCAAACCATAACTAGGGTTTACTACTTTCTAACATAATCTGCAGCTGTTCAAATTCTTCGATGATCGGGAAACCAAATGAACTCGGATCGTGACGAAACTTTCCAAATCTACATCATAGTTCACTTTTCATCATTTGTATCTGAATCAAGAGTCTTCTATTTATAGGTGAGAATCTTGTGACTTATGTTTGAATTTCAAACATAGCCATTTCAGATTTGTCTTCATCTTGACTTGCTTTCTGTCTCTGTACATAGTACTGACACTATCAGTTTGCTTTTTGTCAGTTTTCAGTCTGTCCACCCTTTGACTTATGTCTATTGGTTAATCCTCTGAATCTTTCCAACATTCTTTTTATCTTGGCCATTGATTTGTTGACAATATCAAGGCTTGTAATCCATCCTTATCCTTGTAATCTTCCAATGTAACCCTTGATTAAATCGAGAAATATACTCAGCAAATATCTGAAGTATAACGGCCTGCTGATGTACATATTTCTCAACAGGTTTTAAGTCTGCTGTGTTTTAACAACACATCAGCTGACTTCTTCTTATCTAACTTTTTAACTGTGAAGTTAGAGTACACCATTTTGAACTTAACTAAGTTCCAGTCACCACTTAATATATGGAACTTAGACATTGTACACAATGTGTATGTAATCAGTTTAGGTCATCACAGACTTCCCTAAATTTTGATTCTATATCCTTGACTTTAAATACTAAGTTTGATCCCTTAGCCTTCAATAACTGAGTTTGTACCCTCAGCCTTCAGTCTTCAGCAGGTTCCTAGACACTCTACTGACCTAGCTACCTTACTGATCTAGACAGGTCTGCTGATACAGTCAGCTGACCTAATTATAGTGCTTGTTTGATCAAACATATACAAAGATCAAACTCTAATAAATCTATACATTTGATCTAGACACCTTTTTGCCTTTGCTCTATAACAGCTAGTATGGCAAAATATGTCCAAGAATCATCACAAGCTGGAGTGAGGTGGTGGAGATGCAAGATTCGCAAACTGAAGACCCAAGTTCGACCCCCCCCCCCTCCCGGACGCGCTTTTATGCAAAAAAAATTCCAGTACAAGGTTTAGTTTTATAAAGAAAAAAAGAGCAGCAGCCAGGATTCGAACCCGGGCTGCCGTAGTGGAAAGAAGACAGGAAAGAAGAGAGCGTCTTACCAAGTCAGCTAGGAGGTGTTTGGTTATAGGAACGGGGCGGAAAATTGTTATACAGAGCGGCAGCTAGATCTGATAAGAGATTAGTAAATCCTTTAAACGTAGGGTTTATTTATTTATTTAATTTTAATTTTATAAATTAGATACAGGGGTACCAACGGTCCATCTCAGTGGTTTATTTTTCACATTTATTTTCTTATGTGATTATTTATGTGATATAACAATGTCATGCATCATATTCATGAATTCAACTCCTAACATATGCATACATGTAGAAAATTAATTTTGACATTAATTAAACATGTATGAAAAAGATAATTAATTTAGATTAATAATAACTTAAATTAATTAAAGGAAACGGAATTTTGTTTGGATAGAAAATTCACATGATAAAACTAAAATTTACTTGGTAAATTTGTTTTTGGGATCTAAATTCTTTGAGAATTTCAATTATGTAGTGTCTGCATAAAAGGGATTTTAATATCCGAAATTTGGAAAAATGTGAAAAGATGGACACTAACTAGACGGTATTTGGAACCGATAAGTTGGTGATTGCTTTTCATGTTTTATTGTTTTCGGATTATTGGAAAAATTCCGAGATCCAAAATTTTTATCATGACATTATTAGGACTATAAAATTCTTTGGTGAATTTTAATTGTGTAGTGTCTACACAAGTGATTTTCTAAACGATCGATAAATTGGAAAATCATGACTATAGTGTCACTAGTTAGACGGTATTTGGAACCGATAAACTAGTGGCAGCTTTAAATTTTGTGATTTATTGTTTTCAAATTATTGAGAAATTCATAAGTCCTAATGTATTAGGATTAAAAAATTCTTGGTGAATTTTATTTGCGTAGTGTCTACACAAAGGAATTTTAAGCCAAAATTGGAAAATCGTGAATATAGTGAGTGGGAGCGCGGAAGGTGACATTGTTTTTGGATTATTAGAAAATTCTAAAATCCTAATGAGACTACCTAATTTTCAAAATAACGAGTGGGAGCGCGGAAGGTGACAACCGACCCCTCGGCCTCTACTATTGACACAAGCACCGTTAGAGAATGGTGACGCCTCGTGCCGCTTTGATTTCAGCCCCCTTCAGATGGCCTTCACCGCTATCAAAATTCAAGGCTTGGTTTCCGAAAGGATAGATTTTGAGTACTCGTCGGGTCACTGACCTAACCTTCGGCGGCATACTCGGGGTCTATTTAAAAATCTGAAACAGTAGGTCACACTCTAAAGGGTATTTTGGGAAATATCTTGGCTGAAAAAGGTAGGTAATCAATAATTAAATCGGGATGTATGATTCTCAGTTAATTGTTGAGAGAGATTGTCTCAATTTAATTGTCACCTCTTTGACCTACCCGGTGGCGGCACTGAGGTGTGAGATTAAATCCTTGGAATGGTAGGATAAACTGCATGCATGACATCACGTTTATAATCCCTAAAATTATTATTTGTTGTGGTGTATGATTTGATTTTATTTCTGTCATAATTTATTTTACAACTACATATAATCTCAATGTATCTAAACTGCTAAATACGATAAATTGACTAGTAACGACTTAGTACAAGTGGAAAAGTTACAAGAACGTTGAACTCATAAATCGAGAATGCAAATTAATTTTTTCGGAAGAGGATGTTCCTCTTGAGTCTACAAACTTAAGTGACATATATAAGTATGTCACTGCTGTCACTTGTGTTGAAAGAGCTACAAAACAAAATTAGTTCAAAGATGACGAGAATGATTTGGTATCAATCTCACTAGACATCCGACAGTTCACGAGTAGTATCTACTCAAATGAACTGCTAGTCACGTCCATTTCCTTTAAAGAAAGCCAAGAATGGAAAGGTAAATTTCTACAAGTGCAAGTCATCTAACTAAATAAGTTAAAGGCTAAACTGAAACATCAATAAAAGAAAATATATTATAAGGAAAGTGATTTCGGATCACTAACCTATGAATCCTTAGAGACTTTCTTAACCGAATAAATTGACTCAGAAGCTAAAGTTCTTTTGTAAGAACATGGTAGCTGGGCATTCATGATGAAGAGTAGACAATGGGCAGTTATTTCTGCTAAGATAGTGGGATTGATATAAGGAAACAAATTTCGGATTTTAATCCTTGAATATCGCAGAAATTTAATTTCTGTTTTCAGATTCGTTGTAACAAATGGATTCACTTTCACATCGATTACATAGTTGTCTTATAGAAAGTGAATATGACATTTGTATACG
This sequence comes from Gentiana straminea, assembly GCA_036785695.1. Classification (NCBI taxonomy): domain Eukaryota; kingdom Viridiplantae; phylum Streptophyta; class Magnoliopsida; order Gentianales; family Gentianaceae; genus Gentiana; species Gentiana straminea. The sequence continues at coordinate 11,953,707 of JAVUPR010000113.1, read as the reverse complement.
ATTCCGAGACTCGCACTTTTGTTTGATAAAGTCAGAACCACTAAGTAATGCTAAAAAGGTATATATATATATAACACGTCATAAACTATTTAGACAATTGGTTTCCATATTAAGATAAATGATTCTTCAACATCTATTGTTTAGTGCATATATCCTAAAGATAAGATCTTAAGACTGGCTAAGGGTGATTCATATCTCCCAGTCTAAGAACAGTATCTCAAAGGAAAAATGACTAAGTAACCTTTTCAATTAGGAAAAGGTAATAGAGCTGAAGAAATATCACAGCTTGTTCATATTGACCTTCGGGGTCTTATGTAAGATACAAGCTAGTGTAAGGTTTTGAGTGGTAGACAATTTGTCTAATGACTACTCGAAGCGCCGATTAGTTTGTCTAAATATTTGGAGGAATCTCTGATATTACCAGAGAAACGAGTATTCCATGCTCAGATATAGGCTATTGCATGGTTTTTACATTGATGCTTGGCCTGCCTCCGAGTGAAACGATTTCAATGAAAGGATAAACCATGTATTGCCTTGTAAGATATTGACTGCAAAATAACGGTGTAGATTATTATGTAATATCGAGAAGTCTACCTAGAAGATGCTTATGAATTTGTGGATAAGAAGTGAAGTAAATTCACTCCACTTCCGCAAATAGAGGCATTTAGCATTTATGATTGAAGGTAGGAATGGAGATTTTGCATACACGTTCAGATGGTGACTAATCATGAAATATCTTAATGCAATGAGTAAAGGTTAGTTATAAGATTCTTAAGATCGGGTAGTGACGGTTATACTGTCACAACCTTTCTGAAAGAATGTTTAAATAACAACCTTGGACCTTGAAGTAAAGTTACTCAAGGAGTTACTATCTGATTCAATCAGACCACATCCAACATTGGTTGTTGGGGTGTATGCTGATAAATACTACTACACCAGATAAGAATATCGAACCACCCAAATGCATTGAGAGTATGGCTTAACCATTGACTCACTGTGATTATGCAGAATTTATAGTCTGTTGGGGGTGATTGATAACCTATGGTCCTCTGGTAGGACTGTATAGGATTCTGATAAATAGAGGTTGGTTTAAAGCCATAAACCAGTAAATGGAGTTTTGGCACTCCAATTCTGTTAAAAATCTTGTAGAACCACCTGAGAGTCTCAGACCTAGTGAGAGTAATTGGATCTACATGAAGAAGAGATGAATGAATGAGAAATTTTATCTTTCAAAGCAAAGCTAAGTGGTCTAGGGGTAATTCCCTGACAAGTGGATGGTTTAATAGGGGTGATGCCCTGAAACTTTCTCACCACTCAGCCTTTCTTGACTCCATGGAAAGCAAAAATATTACCAGGGGTGATGCCCTGAAACCTTCTTGCCGTACACCGGAGCTTGAATTCATTCAGAACAGAAGGGTTTTAACTTAAATCCAATGGCAGATTGACTACCTATGCTTATGTCCATTGGTGGGTTAAAGCAAACCTCCAGGGCATTAAAAGTAATATTTTTTAAATATATGAACTTGACCAGAATATTGATGAGTCCTTTGTAGACAAAGTATCAATGTTGGTAAAGTAGTGATTATTGGTGTTCAAAAAGGTGACACTGCAACAGTTGAGAACAACATGAGTGTGTTATCTGAAGTCAGGAACTGACGAGCCAAACTTCTTTGAACCAGAGGTTTGGAAATCGATTCAGTTGAATTCATGAGAACAAGTTGTGGCAGTTTTCCATCCATCTTATTGTTAAGATGATGATGCATTTTCGAATGCTATATTCAACGAGAGGTTTCCTACCCAACCCCTCACGGAATAATTCTCTCAATCTTCGGATATAGAGAAAATGGGATAGATTCTCTTTTGATAGAGAAAGTCAGGTTATTAAAAGTCAATAACAGTCGAATCAAGGATTCAGACATTGAGTAGCAGTATATTACATCCTCAAGTACCTTCGGAGAACGAGGAGTAATATATGTCTATATTCAGGTGCATACCTGAGTATTATTGACTACACTGATTCTGACTTACAGTCAGATTAAGGATGATCGTTAATTGATCTCGGGCTCAGTGTTTTTTCATAGTGATGGAGCTAGAGTCTAGAGCAATCCAACACTGCTAATTTTAGTTTGTTAGTCGAATACATAGCAGCTTTCGGAGCAGCTAAAGAGGTAGTGTGGCTTGAGAAGTTCTTTGTTGGATCGGGAAGTGATTCCAGGTCTCGATGAGCCGATACCATTTTACTGTGAAAACAGTTGAGAGGTAGCTCATGCAAATGATCTTCGCAATCACAAGTGGTCAAAAGCATATTGACAAAGTACCCCCTGATCAGACAGACCATGCAGAAAGGCGACGTTTCGATCCTAAAGATCGCCTCAAGCCGACAACGTAGCTGATCAGTTTACGAAGACGCGTGGCATCTAATGTCACTGATAAGCGCTTGGCGGGTATGAAATTGGGAGATGTGTCTCATCTGCTTTAGAGCAAGTGGGAGAATGTTTTGGATAGATAGAATAAGGGTATGGTGCCCTAAAAACAATTGTTGCTTGTCTTTACGGGCAAGTAGAAGATTGTTGGATGTAGTGCCCGAAGGACAATTGTTGCTTGTCTATACGGGCAAGTGGGAGATTGTTGGAAGTAGCGCCCGAAAGACAATTTATGTAATTGTTTTTATAATTAATAAATGAAAGATTTATTCTCGTTTTATTACTTGCTTCGTGTTAGTAAGTAATACACTGCTGAAAACCCCAAGTCGCATCATATGTAGCCATATAACTTAGTGTGTGTCACACATGAGGATTAAGTTTATGGTGATACACTTGAACTATTAGTCTGTGGTGAACTTAATCAAAGTATGTGGTCTATTGATTAAACCACCATTAATGCGCCTAGAACACTTTATGGTGTGACCGTCTTATCCGGACCGTCAGCATTGGTTATCTAAGTGGGACATTTATATATGATGTAGGCATATAGGACTGGACCGACTGCATATCTCATATAATCCCGTGATTGAGAAATCTTATTAAATCACAAGATGATTGTATATGGACTAACCTTAATCCCGAAGTGATTACAGACACCTGATTGTTTCAAGTTATGGTTTGATGTGTTTATTATGGATCGCTAAGAGGCGCAGTCCGAATCACTTTCACGTTGGCACTATTAATTCTGGAATGAGTGAGGAGTGTGTGTCTCACAGATACGGAATCCATTCCTTCCTGTGGGAAGTAGAAAGACAATCCCCTTATTTGTTGATCCTAGAAACTGATCGATCGGCCAAGTTTGTATTGGTTATGAACTAATTGATCATTAGTGGGTTAATGGTAAATAAGGATAAGATGTAGTGGAGGAGGTTTACGGAAATTATCCCGCTTCGTTACGGATAGTCTATGGAGGGTTAGTCTGCATGTAATGATTATATCAATGGACACTTATTGACTCGACTTTCTGAGAATAAGTTATATCTATAATCGATAGAGTTCAGTTTCGAATTTATGGTGGCGTAATTCCGGAATTAATAAGTTGAGTAGAAATATTATGTTTGATGAATATATTATTCAATTTATTGTAGCTACTAGTTATAGGTCCATGGTCCCCGGGTTGGCTCCTAACACGCGAGTGTTTTCTCGTTTTGTGGAACCTTGAGAATAAATTAAATAGTTTGTCTATTTAATGAATATGCGGATATTATTTATTTGGTGATAATATGTAATATAGAAAAGACATTTTCTATTATCCCAAATGGCAAAGAAAAAAGGACCACATTTATTTGGTTTTGGGAAAAGAAATTTTCTCCTAATTAATTGTAATATGGATAATATAATTATTTATGTGTTAAATAATTATAAATAAGAAATTGGTTTTCTTATTGGATAAATAGGAAAAAATATTTCCTATTGGATAAAGGTTTTATTTTCCTAAAAGGGATAAATTTGTGTGTAAAAGATAAACTCTCAAATTATTAGTTATTTTCTTATAAAAGGAGAGTTTCTCCAAACACAAAATTTGGAACAAAAACCAACGCCATTTTTAGGCAAAATAGGCGACGCCTATTTTTGAATAAAATAGAGAATTTTTTTTTCTCGTCTTAGCCATTGAGAGAAGAAAAACTATGGTTTTTCTTAAGCATATTCAAGGAGGTTCTACTACGAATATCGACGTCCACCAGTCGTCGCTTGGAGATACAATCCGGAAGATCACGGCTTCTCTCCGGTTGGGGTAAATATACTAAACTTCTTATAGATTAATTTATTATGCGAATCATATCGTGGTAAAATCGAAAAACGAATTTCGATTCATAGCTTCCGTTGTGCATGATCGAGTGTCTTGATCGGTGCTGTGCATCAGATCTGACGATCCAATTATGGATCGGATCCGGATTCGGGTTTCTGTATATACAACATCACTACCCCTTGGATTTTATCATTAAGACTGCTCAACTTTGCTTGGTCTTGATCGTCGACCTCGCCTCCGGCTGCACCCTCACCGATACCTCGACCTCCTCATCGCCAGAGTCGGGCTCATCTACCTCATCGTCGGCTATCTCCTCTTCAACTACCTCTTCTTGGTCGCTGATGTCGACCTCCTCCGAGCCATAACCGACAGCAGCGCGGACGTCTTCATCCGATTGGGTATGTGATTATGAGGACATCCTGGAAAAACACTAGGCGAGGTGGAATAGTTAATCGCTTAGACATGGAAGTCGGGTTGAGGTGAGTATAATCACACCCCGACACCTCGCCCCTCCGTTTCTCTAGAAAGTAAATGAACCCTGAGAAACCCCCATAAACCCTCATATCATATATCTATCTCCAGGAAAGGATGAATATTTGGGAGTAATCAAAAGGACTCATGCATATGGAGGAACAATGTCTCAAATTTAAGACTAAAATTCAAGGGATCCTAAATTTCTACAACATTTCTATCAAATAAGCCTCAAACAAAAGAAAGACACCATTGAAATCAAAGGAAGAACAGAATGGAATCATACATGAAATGGGAGGAAAACTTGAACAAACGGACGGAAACTGCCAACTCTCACCAAAAATCACTTGCTCTTTCTGGAATCCTCTCGCCTAACTTGCCGGAAAATATTTTAGAAAGAGGAAAAGTGTAAAAGTGTGGGAGAAAACCCCTATTTATAGGCATGAAATTGGAGGGAAGTGTCGATTCGGATTTGAAATTCAAAAATAATCATTACTAGGAACAGTTTAAGATATCCCTCAGCCAATTAGAAGACACGGTGTTTCATGTCAAACGTCATGTCACTAATACAACCGACGTGACGTTTTGCGAACCGATGCGACCTCTATCCAATTTGGTTAACGGCTTTCTCCTAACTCTGGCTTATGTCCTTAACTCAAAATGGCTCACAGCCTCGGCTTACGGCCATCCAAGCCCATTCGCTCCATTGCACAGCATCTAAGTCTGTTCACTACAATGCACAGCATACATCAGTAATTCGCAACGCGATATCAACACTGATTCAAGCTTGATAGCCATTATCGGCATGTAAGCCCGTTCGTTCCATAGCACGGCATCTAAACATGTTCGCTACAATGCACATCATACATCAGTAATTCGCAACACGATATCAACACTGATTCAAGCCCGATAACCATTATCGGCATGTAAGCCCTCTTGCTCCATAGCACGGAATCTAAGCATGTCCGCTACAATGCACAGCATAACGTCAATAATTCGCAACATGATATCAACACTGATTTAAGCCCGATAGCCATTATCGGCGTCTCTCTGTCACAAACGACCACAATAGGGTACGGTTCTCTCCTGCTTCTTTGAACTTTACTCTCCGCCTCGACAGACACGCAAGGCACAGAGTAAGGGGCCATTGATATACCTGATCTGGATTGGAATCCGAGCATCTAGATTTGGCTTGATTCCAAGCCCAACAACTGATCATGGGCCTCCATCCCGCATGTCTGCAGTCAATAAGCCGGACACATCTCCACTCCTGCACCTCGGACACAGTGGAGGCTATCCATATTATCAGTCTGGCTAAGCTTCGAGTTGATGACATCAAGACAAATGAAGCTATGAGTCCAACCTACTATCAAGTATGCTGTCCGCCGATCTAATCCTAATAGTTGTCCGGTCAACTCATGTATAATTAGTCTTAACTAAATGTCTTGTCCTGCTTAGCTTAAACCGACTAATCCTTTGCCTATATATATGGCTGAACATTGTAATAGGAAAAGGATCCAAGAACTAATATATACAGAGCTACTATGTCAATTTGTCGACTCACTTGTGTTCTGATTCATAAGCATCAGTCAGACCACCTTGTTCTTGATAACCACCACCTTCTCACCTGAGAAATCATACGCAAACAGCCATATATTCTCACAATATAATTGTTACCACAAACCTGATATATCTTCTATATCAGTGTAATATCCCGATTTTTTGAAAAAAGGCATGCGTGTCTTTTGCAAAAAATGGAATATTATACGTATTATTTATGGATTTTAGAAATAAATAAAAGGAAATTTCTAAGAAAAAAGGATTTACTTGTTAATTAAAAGAGGGATATAGCTATTTATTTAATGTATTTAATAAATGGCTATAAAAAGAAAATAATCCCCAAAATCTTTTATTATCAGTCACGGCAAATTTCTGAAAACGAAAGAGGGGAAGTCGACGCAACTAACAGAGAAAAAGGGAGAAGAGGCATCTCCAAAATTCTCACAATATCTTTGACGATTTTCAGAATGGAATAGAGATTCGGAATCAAAGGGAAATGAGGATCGTTCTGATAGAAAAAGATGGAGTTTTGAGAAATGTAACGTTTTAGCCCTAGTCTTGGTTCCTCTCGTCTTGATCACGTTTCAAGGCATCGTTTGGTGAAATTGTAGCCCTTATCGTTTAGAAGCTCTTGATCGCAATTAATCCTTGATTGATTGCTGATCAATTAGGTTTCGAGTTGAAGGCTTAAAAGATCTGGAGTCCCTTGGTGTTTTGCGTATGATTTGCTTGCTAATAAGGTAAGATGTTATTCCCAACGAATAATTACAGTTTTACAATGTTTAGGTTGAGTTTTAGTGTTGGTTGTAGCAAGAATTCATGTGTACGTGTTGTTTCTATGTTATGTTATGCTATAGTTTGTTTAGGACATGTTTTCTACTGTTTTACAGAGTATTTTGGTGATAAATATGTTGGGAACGAGTTAGAAATCATTTAAGAGCAAAAAAAGCATGTTTTAGGGCTTTTTCTGGGCGAATGTGTGCTCATTCCTAAGCAATGCGTGCGCATTGCCCAAACAGTAGCATCCTGAATCAGTCAGAACGTCTAATGCGTGCACATTGCCCCTAACAGGAGCTAAATGCATGTGCATTTAGCTGAATGCCTGTGCATTCTGTTTTTTTGTAAAATATTGTGTTTTAAGCCTTCAGTTTTAATTGTTATTTCTTGATATAATAACATTAAATGATTATGAGCAAGCCAGGATTAAGCTTATGATGCGCTTAGTTCTGGAACCGAATGTACTCTTCCTAAGAGTTGAAGTTCGGGACCGTCGAAAGAGGATTATTGGTCTATGCTTTGATGAATTAGTATTCATCATTGTCTGTGGAATAGCTAGGCTTGTCCGTGTCTAGTGGTCTAAGTAGGAGAGTAGGAGTTGTGAGGGAGCTTATTTGAAAATACTTAGGTGGCTAGTTAATATAATTAATAACAAACGTACTTGTGTAGCTAAAATAATAAACATCATGTCATTCTTGGTAAGGACAAGTTTATATCGCGATGTGTGGACGGTCGGATAAAGTGAATAATTTCGTAAGTCTACCAGAATAGACTCCAGGTGAGGAAGGACTTCACGAATGAACAACTTCGTAAGTCTACCAGAATAGACTCCAGGTGTGGAGGGACTTCACCGAACGTGTACACTATTGGAGTCTACTAGAATAGACCTCCGTTGTTATTGATGTGATCCATCAATATGTTGCACCTACTTCCGTGGTGAGTTACACCATGCATAGTGCCTTTGAATGCTGATGTAACAAAGATAAGCTAAGTTAGAAACCAATAGTCACAACATGTTGATGAGCATGAAGTGAACCCTAGATTTGGGTCGTTCTCTTGAAGATAACCTAATAATAATAAAAGGAACCTTTTCGTTGTAAAGTTTAATTGTTCATTAGCTTCTCATTCTTTCCAAATACTTATGTACTTACCTCCTTTGCATGTTTCTTTTGTATGCATTACGGGGTGAGAAGACGAACAGGTTGCCCATGACGTTTGATGACGAGGATGTGTGATGAAGATGATGTTTGATGATGCGTCCAGTTTCCATTATTTCTTGTTGTACTAGACTATGTTGCTTTCCTTCCTTAGAAAAATGTTGTTCTTTATTTCTAGACGTTTGTAAGGAAGTTAGTACTTCTTTTGAAGACAATTTTGTCTTAGACATCGTAATTTGTTTTGGTTTTTCATTGATGTAAGGACACATTTCTATCTTTTAGTATGTTGAGTTTCTATTCTTAGTTGCATTTATGATTTTACCCGAGTCTTTTGGGCTTCCATTTTCTTTTTTTTTATATGATGACGCAGAGGCTTGTGTATAATATTAGATTTATTTAATGCTATACGCGCCGAACGTTCTCTTCTAGATAAGGACTCGGTATCCGGGAGTGAGGCGTTACAGTTGATATCACAGAGAAACATCATTTAGGCTTCCTTCCTTAAGATAAGATCTCTTTAGACGACTTAGAACCGTTCCGATCCTTCCTGATCTTTCTGAATGTTAGGTAACCTCAGTGATACTCGTGTTGGTAAGTTTGGGATTGGATGTTCTAGGGCTCAGCAAGAAGCGAGTGGTTTGGTTCAAGACAGTTGTGAGTCAGTTGGAAAATGTTGAGCGGTTTCAGAATCAAGTATCCCACCTCAGTTTCAAAAAGAACAACCAAAATGATCACTTGGTTATAATGACATCTTTTTGATAGAGTAATCAAGGTTGCTAGGATGTTACTACAAGTGGATGGATGTGTTGGAATCTACCGTTGCAAGGGTAAAGTTATAGTTTTGGTTTCGACGGACTTGGTGTGTCTCTTGTTATAGGTTGGCTACCCAAGAGTTTGTCTATTTGGACTGTTAAACTAGGAAAATGTTCTTCCTAAGAAGGGAAGACGAGTACAAGATTGATTAGTGCGGTTTTATTGTTCAAGTTGAGGTTGGTCAGTTTTGGGTTGAGTACGAAGTTTGAACATTTTGGGAATCGGTTAGAGTGTCGGTTCAGTGGTTAGCAAGATCAGAATTGGTTAGTTGTTGTCCGTGAGGAACAAAGTGAAGCTTCGGTATGGTTGGTGTTGAAGAGAGAGTTGCCAAAGAAGGTCAACGGTTTGAGCACGCTCGAGTTTCGAGGATGAAACTCCTTTTAAGGGGGAAGGAATGTAATATCCTGACTTTTCGGAAAAGAGCAGACGTGTTTTTTTTGCGGAAAACATAATATTATATTTATTATTTATGGATTTAAGAAATAAATAAAAGGAAATTTCTAAAAAAAAAGGATTTACTTGTTAATTAAAAAGAAGTTATTTAAAAGGGGGATTTAGCTATTTTTTAATGGATTTAATAAATGGCTATAAGAAGGAAATAATACCCAAAATCTTTTTTTATTATCAGTCACAGCAAATTTCTGAAAATGAAAGAGGGGAAGTCGACGCAACTAACATGGAAAAAGAAAGAAGAAGAGGCATCTCCAAAATTCTCACAAGATCTTTGACGGTTTTCAGAACAGAATAGAGATACGGAATCAGCAGGAAAGGAGGATCGTTCTAATAGCAAAAAGATGGAGTTTTGAGAAAGGTAACGTTTTAGCCATAGTTTTGGTTCCTCTCGTCTTGATCACGTTTCAAGGCATCGTTTGGTGAAATTGTAGTCCTTATTGTTTAGAAGCTCTTGATCGCAATTAATCATTGATTGATTGTTGATCAATTACATTTTGAGTTGAAGGCTTAGAAGATCTGCAGTCCCTTGGTGTGTTGTGTTGGATTTGTTTGCTAATAAGGTAAGAAGCTCTTCCTAACAAATAATTACGGTTTTACAATGTTTAGATCAAGTTTTAGTGTTGGTTGTAGCAAGAATTCATGTGTAGGTGTTGTTGCTATGTTATGTTATGCTATAGTATGTTTAGGACATGTTGCTTTGCTGTTTTATAGAGTATTTTGGTGATGAATAGGTTGGGAACATGTTAGAAATTGTTTAAGAGCGAAAAAGAAGGTTTTAGGGCTGTTTCTGGGCGAATGCATGCGCATTCTTGAGCAATACGTGCGCATTTCCCAAACAGTAGCATCCTGAATCTGTCTGAACGTCACATGCATGCGCATTCCTTAGCAATGTGTGTGCATTGCCCCTGACATGAGCTAAATGCCTGCGCATTGAGCTGAATGCCTGCGCACTCGTTTTTTTGTAAAATGTTGTGTTTTAAGCCCTAAGTCCAGTTTTAATTGTTATTTCTTGATATAATAACATTAAATGTATATGAACAAGCTATGATTAAGCTTCTGATGCTTTTAGTTCCGGCACGGAATGTACTCTTCCTAAGAGTTGAAGTTTGGGACCGTCGAAAGATGATGATTGGGCCGTGCTTTAATGAATTAGTATTCATCATTGCCTGTGAAATATGCTAGGCTTGTCCGTGTCTAGTGGTCTAAGTAAGAGAGTACGAGTTGTGAGGGAGCTTACTTGAAAATCCTTAGGTGACTAGTTAATAATTAATAACAAACGTACTTGTGTAGCTAAAAGAATAAACATCATGTCATTCTTGGTAAGGCACAAGTTTATATCACGATGTGTGGGCGGTTGGATAAAGTGAATAATTCCACAAGTCTACCATAATAGACTCCAGGTGCGGAAGGACTTCGCGAATGAACAACTTCGCAAGTCTACCAGAATAGACTCCAGATGCGGAGGGACTTCACCGAACGTGTACACTATTGGAGTCTGCCAGAATAGACCTCCATTTTTAGTGGTGTGATCCATCAATATGTTGCACCTACTCCGTGGTGAGTTACACCATGCGTAGTGCCCTTGAATGCTGATGTAACAAAGATAAGCTAAGTTAGAAACCAATAGTCGCAACATCTTGATGAGCGTGAAGTGAACCTTAGAGTTGGGTCGGTCTCATAAAGATAACCTAACAATAATAAAAGGAACCATTTCGTTGTAAAGTTTAATTGTTCATTAGCTACTCACTCTTGCTAAGTTATGTACTTACCTCCTTTAAATGTTTCTTTTGTATGCATTTTGGAGTGAGAAGACGTACAGGTTGCCCATGAAGTTCGATGACGAGGATGTGTGATGAAGATGATGTTTGATGATACGTCCAGTTTCCTTTATTTCTTGTTGCATTAGACTATGTTGTTTTTCCTTCGAAAAATGTTGTTCTTTATTTCTAGACTTTTGTAAGGAAGTTAGTACTTCTTTTTAAGACAAGTTTGTTTGAGACATCGTACTTTGTTTTGGTTTTTCGTTGATGTAAGGACACCTTTCTATCTTTTAGTATGTTGAGTATCTATTCTTAGTGGCATTTATGATTTTACCCGAGTCTTTTGGGCTTTCGTTTGCATTTATTTTATACGACGATGTAGAGGCTTGCGTATAATATTTTTAATTAATGCTATACATTCCGAACGTTCTCTTCCGGATAAGGACTCGGTATCCGGGAGCAGGGCGTTACGGTAAGAATTTCCCCTGTTTCATGGCCTTATCAGGAAACAAATACACATCAAAATAGGCGGGGTAATTTTGGTGTATGAAATTTCTATTAAAATAGACCGGTAGATGACAAAACGATTGTGTTTTCTTCTACACGTGGTAATAATCTGACAGTCCGTTCTAATAGAAAGTACCGTACACGTAATAATCCGACAGCCCTTCTAATAAAAAGTACTGTATCGCAATTTTTCTTTCATAGATACCTTTAAAAAAATTATGGAATTGTCAATGTGATATAGCGAAGTGATTAAAGAGTAAGAGTGTTGAATGACGACTTTGCCTTTGAGCTGCTAGGGTGGGTGTTTGATACCTTGTACCGACTTATTTTAACAAAAGAAATTTATATATACAAATACAAACAGTCTTTGCAAACTGAACCATCGAGACATAATTATCGATTTACATTTTACACAAAGTTCTAGGGACGAGGCATTGGTCCTCAATTGGATTTGGGCTCAACCTTTTTTCAATATACAAATACGCTCGGATAACACAATCACACGAGCCGATCAGCTGTGGACAAACCGAAGACTTTTGTTTATAACGTTTTTTTTTTTTTTTTTTTTTTTTTTTTCGGTTTGGTGTGGAATAATCACCCCATACTCGAACAAAAACAGAACCCTATCAAACGAATACAAGTCTAACAAAAAACTAGAAAAAATAACCTCATTGATGAAAGTCCTCGGGGGTCTGTCTTCTTCAATTTTGTTTTATGTTAAGGTTAAATGTGATTAATTATCTTCATAAAAATATGGAAAATAAGACATTTTAAGTTGTATTTAGTGATTAATTCACTCTTCACTTTTCCTTTAAAACATCACACTTCACCTTTTAAGACACAAAAGACAAATTTAAAGTCGCTACCACTAAAATACACTTGTTTCTAACTAACTCATGAAACATAACTACCATATCTTTTCTTCATCAATGCGAATCTTTTGTTTTGGAAATAGATTACAATTGTGATCAAACTGATTTCATCGTTTTCCGGTTGAATAAGAAGTTTATTGAATCTTATGCTATTTATCAAATTCCAATTGAATTTGAAGTTTATTGATTCTTGCTTAATTTATCAAAAACAAACTCAATAATACACTAAGGATGAATTTATCGGGGAGTAAATAGCAACTTTAGTCCCCTATCTTTCCTAAAAAGGAGAGACTTAGCCCTAATTTTTTATTTTGGTTTGACCGGTCCCTTATCTTTTAAATCTGTTACAACTTTGGTCCATTTATCAACCAGTCAACAAAAAAATTGACGGAAAATCTGTGTGTATCCTTCACGCACTCTTAGCATTTAAAAATATTATTATTTTAATCAATTTACCAAAAAAATTACAAAAAAAAAATTAATAAATTTTCTCATTAATATTATTACCGTATAAGGTGTAAAACAAAATATTTTTTCACCAATCTGCCTCCCGCATTTTTTGTTCATCTTTCTCAGCCTTTCATTGATCTCAGCCATAATGTAGCTCGAATTTAGGGGTTTATCCCCAATTTCATCTTCTTTAAATCATTCCTCTAATCATTCATCTTGGAAAACGATATGGTAATTTGCAATATAGATTAGAGGAATGATTCAAAGAAGATGAAATTGGGGTTAAACCCCAAAATTCAAGCTACATTAAGGCTGAGAAAGATGAACGAAAAACGATGGGAGGAAGAATGGTGAAAAAAGGTTTGTTTTACATGCTATACAGTAATAACATTAATGGGATAATTTATTTGTTTTTTTATAACTTCTTTTTTGGAAATTGAAATAATATTTTAAACGTGAAAGATACACACAGGTTTTCCGTCAATTGTTTTGTTGACTGGCTGTTAAATGGACCAAAGTTGCAAAAGATTTAAAAGATAATGGACCGATCAAACCAAAATCAAAGATGAGGGCTAAGTCTCTCCTTTTTGGGAAAGATAGGGGACTAAATCTGCAATTTACTCATTTATCGGGTCTCACAAGCGTGTAAAAACATGTATGCTCGTTATATTAAAGTAGTAAAAATTCACCGATAATCTTTATTGAAGACGGTTTTCATTTATGAGGTGAATATCAACAAGTTTTCAGTGATCATCAGTATGTTATATAGTTTAAAGGTGAATGTAATGTAGACTTTTTTTGTTTGTTTGTTTGTTATTTTCAATCCGACACTTATTGCTTGTCCTTTGTGATGTAAGGCCCCAGACTCCGGGCAACGCTAGGTGAGCTATAAAGTATATGGTCAACTGCTTAAACCCGTCGTCCTCACTTGGTCTAAAAGGGCTAACCCGAGTTGACAAGACATTTATGTCTCACACTTATAAGGAGGTAATGCGCTTCTCCACATCCAATGTAATAATATATCACATTCTTCCCCCTATAAACAGATGTCAGGATTCGTCTCAGACTCGTCCCTACCAGAGGACTCTAGAGGTGTATGACACTTAGTTTCGTCTGATACCAACTATATCGCCACGTTCCCGGATACCGAATTCTTATCCGGAAAAGAACGTTCGGCACGTATAACATTAAATACATATAATATCATACGTAAGCCTTTACGAAACAACGACTCGAACAAATAGGCAATGATTTGAATTTCTATGTACATGATGTCATACGTCATTCACGTAAGGGGCAGCTGGACTTCAGCCTTCCAGGTTGTCCCACATATTATAAGAAAAGACCTAATCTACGATAAACATCCCGTTCAAGCCTGGGGGAATTTGACATGGGTATGATCCGATTTCATACAAGTGACACTTATTGGACCTTGGACATAATCTAAAGAGCATTCTAGTAAATGGACCGGCATGAACTCGGTTCAATAATGGCCCACAATCAAAACGATCGTCTTCCGTATCGCACAAATTGCCCACCTATGTAATCAACTGACATGGAACAGGTCATCCTCTGTCTGACAAGGCGCATGTCGTCCTCTGTCTTTCATAGCCGACATTGTGCAAGTTCACCTCAGTCATGTATACTTACACCAATGCAAGTCATCTACGACCTTAGCCAACAATAAATCTCCATTCAATGGGCTCTCCAGACGTTTGACAGGCATTATACCACGATTGTAATTATTGCAATAATGGCTCCGTGATTGTTTCCACATTATGGCACGAGCTATGTACTGCCCCATGATCTTCTCCATGATGATGGCCACATGTAAAAACACATTAAATCCCACAGTGGATCACTATATAAAGGGATCTTCTATAAAATCTTACATTGGTAAAGTACTAGAATTCGTATCCCATATAAGTGTGAGACATAAAAATCCTGAAAACTCGGGTTAGCCCTTTTAGACCAAGAGAGGACGACGGTCTAAGCAGTTGACCAAACCATTTATGACTCATTTAGTGCTGCCAGGCCCGGGGTCTGGGGCGTTTTAGAATGGTATTTAGTGCCGACTATCAGACGGAACTATGCGCTGTGCCGTTAGAGACGGTGTAAGGATGGTCTCTAGTTACCTCTGGTAGGGACGAAACTGGGACAAGTCCACCAGGACAAGTCCACTGGGACAAGTCTTGGCCGTCCTGGCGTGGACACCAGTCCCTTTTAAGGGGGAGAATGTAAAGTCCAACATCGGTAAAGTAGTAAAATGCTCAACTCCATATAAGTGTAAGATATAAATGTCTTGTCAACTTGGGTTAGCCCTTTTAGACCAAGCAATGACAGCGGTTGTGACGCCCCTGTCCCGGATACCGAGACCTTATCCGGAAAAGAACGTCCGGCATGAATATAATTAAAATTTAATCTAATTATATATGTAAGCCTCACGTAAGCAAACATCAGAGAATAAACGGAAGACAAAACGACTGACTCTGGTAAGTAAAACAACTAATAAACGATCGAAAGCAACATAGGCTGCATCTATTACATCATCAAAAGACTAACTATAACCATTAAATTACAATTAATCCATTACATCTTGATAACCAGAAGCTCAACTCATTGATTTCTATCGTTACAGAGGATAAGAGAATCTATACCAAAATTAGAATGAAAAATAAAGAATAGTAGGCTTCATCTGCATCATCTCCGGGTCACACCTCAGTGGCCTCGAAAACAACCTAAAAATACACCACCTTCTCGGGGTGGGGACAATAAAGAATAAGGGGTAAGTACATACGTACTTAGTAAGAGGTAGACGAAACGGTGCAATAAAATAGCATACATACATATAAAACATATATCATAATAAAGTCTACAAACACTAGCACATAGGTTATAATTGCGATCACACTCTCCCTCTACTAGATCACATAGTACATCCTCACACACATACATTTGTTACATCAATACCAAAGGACACTGTGTATGGTGCACCGAGACATATTAAGCACCTCTCTAGGGTCATGGACTCTTGTTCCATGTAGGAGTTACACATTGGCCATTGACACATAGCTTCAAGGGGGCTATAAATGTCTCATGCATCGATTTTAAAACGTGCCTTACCAATGATAGTGACGTTTTAGCTTTTAGACAACCACATATGTATTTACAAATTTAGTTCTAACCACTTGGTTCATTCACATAAAAGGCTTCTTAAAGACTTCTAGTCCTAGACATCTAATTATGCTACCTAACACATAGTAAAAGGATCAATGACTGCTAAGTCATTGTCCTACAAGGCCTAAACAACGCCTTCCGGTGCCCCCACCTTCTCCCCATAGAGGGTCTCAGTTGTGGTGCTGAGCCAAGGCTACCAGAAAACGTAGTTAGACATTGCCAATTACCAGATATTATCCCCAAAAAGATAAGCAATCACATAGCATCAGGGTTAAATTTAAAATAGAACACAAAAAGACAAGTAGAGGGGTCGGGCGCACGCCTGCTTCACCCTGGCGCATGCCCGAGTCGATTCCCAAGCTTGTTCTCGGCATGTTATGTACCTGTTCGATTCCAAACACATGCTGGTACCTTTTTGGTACCAAAACTATCACAAATCCTGCAAAACAATTATGTACAAAATTGCAACCATCAATTACACACAACACAACCTGATTATGAACACTCCCTTACCTTATTTTCTTCAACTCGAATGTGCAGAACTTCCAGCAACTAGCCCAAGCTATAGGATCCTATGATAATAATATTGTTTTGATCAAGAACTTCATCAAGAAACACAACTAGGATTAATACTACAATTTTAGGATAATGCACTAAAAGTTGAAGACACGACGTTTAACCTAAATCTGAGTTTAAGGACCTCAAAATATATCCATTATCATACCTAACACTTACCCATCGCTTAATCTCGAAAATGATTATTATTATTATTATTATTATTATTATTATTATCATCTCCTCTCTTGTTTTTACGGCGTCCAAAGCTTCTCTTCTCGTCCCCCTCAAACTCCAGTATCACCTTCCCCATGATATACTAATATATATACAAGTGTATGAATTGTTATCCCCTTCCCAGCCACAAAATAATGCATCATACTTCCATTCTCCCTATAGTGCCATGCACACAACACCCCCACACAGTGCACAATCTTTTCTTATTATTATTATTATTATTAATTTATTTTATATATATATATATATATATAAACACACAAACTACAGATTCGCTCTACATAATAGACGGCACATGGATTCCTTTTAAACATGATTAAAAATTAACGAATAACCTATGAAACTCTAACTTTTGTCATATGGTTCGAATAGAGAAACGGATGAAACGCGAGATTACCTGAATCGTTTTCTGTCAAACGATTTTTAAAAGGATCTATCCTTCGCTCTGGTCGTTGTGATGATTTCTCCATAAAGAAACGATCAACCGAGAATCTCTTACGGATTTTGGTAGCTTTTCTTCCTTATGCGACAATGCAAGAACGATGAGGATAGAGGGGAGAAATTTGTGCGATTCACATAGATTGAGGAGTTAGGTTATAAATCTGAATAGTGGGGAGGTTAATAGGAATATAATTGTTTCATATTTATTAGGAGATAATTAAGGAATTAAAGGGAGATAAAAAAAAATCAAATAAAAATTAGAAAATTGTTTTCCTATATTTTCATTTTAACAATTCGGTTGTTGAAAGAATGTATGTAAAAGAAAGTTTGATATTCAAAGTTAGGTTAATTAAGATGAAATCCACACATAATGACATTTATTGAAAAGACGGATATACTCTTATACTAAGTTACGGAACATTACAATGGTCAAAGTAGTTGACCGGACCATTTATGACTAATTTAGCGCTACCAAGCTCGGGGTCTGGAGGCGTTACATCTTCATCCTCAATATTCTACGTTCACACCATGCTCAAAACTCTTGTCAAATTGTAACACTGAATTGAGCGTCGGAGTAGTGGCAACTTAGAGGAAAACTCCGGGCCCATCTAACGTTCTGTGTGTTTGGCAAGCAGGTTTTCCAAGAAATATCCATAAAGCATTAGTTGGGTCATACTTTTGATCTCCAATTGCCTGATTTAGAGTTAAACGATTTTCATCGAAGTCAATTGATAGTAGTAATTGTTTTCTTTTACTTTACCGGTTACTTGGATTGGTCAAATTATTATATTAGTCTATTAGTTTCCTTTAGTGTCAATGTGTGTGTATGAAGTTAACCTCGTCTTTTATGCGTTTCATACCGTGTACTAATAGTTTTAACTTTTAAAGTACTAATAATATTTTTTTAAGTGCGGGAAGTATACTTCCCCGACTTTTTGGACGGTGGTAGTATGTCACTGCACAATTAGGAAAATAGACATTGAATATTTTGCTGACTATACTTAGATTGAGATAGGCATATTTAATATAACTAAGGTGATAACATTTCTTATTTAAAGATTCGTCTAATCCATTTTAAATGTTAAGTGCGTGTAATAAAGGCAGCAGTAAGTCCTAAATAATACGCATCATAATCGTTAAAATATGCAGGGGATAAGTTCCTTATTATGCAGGAATAACTTTCCATTTGTCGTCACACATCAGGCCGATATTTAATTTAATTATCTGTATTGTTAATAACAACCACAACGAGAGTCATTATCGTTAATGATGGTTTTCGGGCATTCTGAATTAGATTTTTTTTCTTCCCTTTCTTTCTTTCTTTCTTCCATCTCTTCATACCGAGTCTAAAGAGATTGAGAGATGATTGATTGTATTATGTCCAAAGATGTAACGTCCCGTTCTCGGATACCGCGCGAGTTCTTATCCGGAAAAAAATTCGGCGCGTATAACATTAAGTAATTAAATCTGATATTATGCGAAAGCCCTACGTCGTCGTGTCAAAAAAAGCAAACAGAAGCTAAAAAGATTCGGGTAAAACCATAAAAACTACTAGAAGAGGTAGAAAAAAAGTAACATAAAACGGGGACCCTTGTCGAAATACCACTTTTGTTGAATGGTAATTGTTGGACTACCACTCTATTTGTCAAAATACCATTCCGTTTTTTGCGTTTCCATTGTTTCCGGCAGCCTTCTAAACCCTAATTGGGAAGGGGAACCCCAATAGGGGATTTGTGTACCTTAAGATCGTGCACATTCATGAAAAAAATCCCCGGATACGAACGAAAATTATGAACTAAAATTGGCTTAAAGTGGTATATTGACAAATAGCACACAGAATGGGTGGTATTTTGAAAAAAAATCCCCATAAGGGAGACGAGTATCTTACATTGTACGAACATCTTACAAAAAATAAACAACTAATCTAACAACGTATCTATTAAAACAGTACAATAAATTTTGAAGTGAAAGTACAACATATTAAATAAAACAAGACAACTCCATGGCAAGCATAATAAACATCATCCTCGAAGTCATTATAATCCGGCTCAACATGTTTGTCTTCTTACCCCAAAGCACAAACAAGCATGCAAAGGGGTAAGTACAAAAGTAATTAATAAAGAGTTAGAATCTATTGAATAATTCAGTTTTATAACGAAATGTAAGCATTTTATTATTATTAATTAAAGTTATCTTTCATGAACACGACTCAATCTCTAGAATTCACTTCATGCTCATCAACATGTCCGTGGAATCCTACTTGTTTCTAGCTTAACTTATCTTTGTTACATCAGCATTCAAGGGCACTACGCATGGTGCCACTCACCACGAAGTATCTGGGTGCAACCTATTGGTGGATCACACCAATAGCCACGGCCTAGCCCCAATAGTGTACACGTTCGGCGAAGTCCCTCCGTACTTAGGGTCTTGTAAACCTACGGAGTTATTCACTTTTACTGACCGCCCACACATCGCAATATAGTCTTGTGACTTACCAAGAATAACATGATGTTTAGTCTTTTAACTACACCAGTACGTTTGTTATTTATTGTTAACTAGTAACCTAAGTGTTTTCAAAGAAGAGCTCACTTACATCTTCTACTCTCTCACCTAGACCACTAGACACGGACAAGACCTAGCATATTACACAGACAATGATGGATACTAATCCATCAAAGCACAGGCCAATCATGCTCTTCCGACGGTCACGAACTTCAACTCTTAGGAAGATTCCATTCGGTCCTGGAACTAATTCATTAGAAGCTTAATCATGGCTTGTTAAAAATTATTTAGTGTTATTGTATCAAGAAGTATCATTCAGAACATAAAACATGGCTTAAAACACTTAAAATGGCAAAACAACACCTTTTGGCGCGCGCTACGCACCATTGGAGCGCGTGAAACTCAAGCAGAGCCTTAAAAGTTCTCTATATGTTTTAGTGCACGCTAAAGCCATTTGGCGCGCGCTAAAATCTCTCTGAATCAATCATGTCCATTCTGGCCACCTTTTGGTATGCGCCAAAGCCATCAGGCGCGTGCAAAAATGGTCAAAAATAACGAAAATATGCATTTTTCAACACTTTACGATTTCCATACCAATTCTAACACTTAAACTGCAAAAGCATCATAAAAACACCAACAAAACAACTCCAATTGACTATCAAACTAACACCAAACATTATAAAGCATAACAATACAATAGAAGACCCTCTTACCTCAAATCCAAAGCAAAATCAAGCAACAACAACACCAAACAGCCCCAACTCTTGAACTTTCTACAAAACCGAATAGATCAATAATTAAACCAAAAACTAATTGTTATCAAAAGCTTCTAAACAACAAGAATTACGAACTAGGACTAAAAATGAACCTCTAAAAAACTCTGAAAACTTGATATCGAAACGACGGTCTCTTCACCACGATTTCTATTATCTACTCGAAACTGAAAACCGGTGAACAATCGAGGAGATCCTTTGAAGTTTCTATTTGGCTTTTCAGTTTTCTTTTCCCTTTCTTCAGAGCAAAAGAGTTCAAACTTGGAAAACCAAAACTTATTTCTAATAACTCCCATAATTAATGGGGAGTTTTATTTCCCATAAAAACCGCCCATTAATTAATTATTTTTATATAATTAATTTTTTTATAAAACAAAACTGAAATATTTTTATTTAAATATAAATCCGAATTTTTTGTTGAAAGACGTTTTATCCCTTTTTGAAAAATCGGGATGCTACAAAAGATGTTATGGTATATACAACTTATAGAGTCAACTTAGAATCTACGTAATAAATACATTATACGTGATTACAAGTGTTAAGGGTGCTTTTATACGATTTATAATGCTATATTTTATGATAATTTCCCCCGTATTTGTATGAATTTGCGTAAGAAACGAGTGTTTAATGGAAATATTGAGTAAATGATATTTTAAAAGAGTTAATCGCAAAATAGGTTGATTTATGTGTTTTAATTATGTTTTTATGATTATTTGAGCGATATTACATTTTGCGATGTTTTTATGTGTTATAGATACATGTTTGAGGCTCAAATGATGATCACAAAGAGATAAGAGTCGAAATATATGATGATAAAAGAGATAATGAAGGAATTGACAAGGATAGAAAAGATAAAGATCAAAAAATCAGAATTCTATCATATTGGACTGGCGTCCAGAATCCCCGTCCAGTGGACGGGCGTCTGCTGAAATGAACGAGCGTCCAGGATGGCATTTTTGATTCAGGAAGTTTAGACGCTGGAGTGGACGCTGGATGGACGAGCGTCTGATCATGACTCGGCCCGATTCGAAGTTTACATTGAAGAGTGGACGGGCGTTCAAGGATCCAGACGGGCGTCCGGTAGCCGACTTTGCTGAACCGACTTTAAAATCTATATATAGGCGGTTGTTTCTCAACCCTAAACATACCATATACTCATTATTCAAAACCCTAAACCTAGGGGCGGCTTTATGCTGCGTTTTTCTCCTTTTTATTCCAGTTTTTATGCACTTTAGATTTAGATTAAACTAGTTACTTTTTATGCACTGTTTCTGCGAATTTGAGTTGCTGAGGATGTTCAGAAGCTAGAAGCTTCATCAAATGAGTATTGTGAAGCCATCCAACAATTGTTGATTTCGTTTTCATCAATTATACTGTGAGTTTTTATTAAAGGTTGTTTCTTATTCATGTTTAATTTGTTTAATTGCTTTTACATCGGAAGATATGCATGTGTTGATTGTTTATTGTTGATGGAAATCTTAATAAACCCTAGATCACCATGAATAAGAATAGTAACTTGAATCTATCATAACGGAAGTTAATAGGTTTAATTGCTAGATTATAAACGTAAAGTTCGCACCTTTGGTTAGAAAACGCGTTAATCTTGCATTGGAAGATAATAGATTAATATATGAACTTTCTAAGGAATTAGGGTTCATGTTTAGATAAGGTGAATCACAACCTAGATAAAAACCACAATATAATCGAGATAGGGAATCAATGCTTGTTGGATAGGTGGATCAATCCTCGTTTGGCTCGTTAAACACTTGATTTAAATCCTTAAAAACTTGAATTTGTTTAGTTAGTTTACTTTTATTTGCATCTTAGATTAGTTAGTTAAAGGTTCGCAACCCGTATTCTTCCTAGCTTTGGATTACATCCTCTGTCTAGTTTTATTTTCTGTTTTGTTTTATTCGATGTTTAGATTAATTTCGTGACATAGTTTAGGTTAGACAAAAACTAGAATCACAATTGTTCAGCTCCCCGTAAGATCGACCCGGCATTAACCACTATTACTACGATCCTTATACTTGAGGTTAACCGGATTATTACTTGTTTGTTTTGTGTTAATAAAATCCATGACAAGTTTTTGGCGCCGTTGCCGGGGAGCCGGACGGTTGTCTAGTTTTTGTTTTCGTTTTTCTGTTTTGTTTTTGTTTTTCCTGTTTTTATTTCGTTTTAAATTCCTGTTTTTAGTTGATAATCATTTAGGTAACTAGTTAATTAGGGTTTTAGTTAGGGTTTAAGACCTTCCCTTAGTAGTTTCCTTTGAGATTAGATCGTCTATCTTTCTGTTTTTCTGTCTTACCTTCTTTTCTTTTCTGCAAATTTCTGCTTCTGTTCTGATTTTCCCGCTACCAAACGGGCGTTTGGGATCTTGGACGCCCGTCCGCTGGAAAATTATCAATTCTGTCCTATTTTTATTCACTTAGACGAGCGTCCATAAAATTGGGACGCCCGTTCAAGTATTCTTCCTTTCAGACGAGCGTTTGGACCACTAAACGCCCGTCCAGTCCAAATTCCATCCGGACGCCCGTCCAAACCCTTGGACGTCCGTCTGGTCCCTCTTTCTTCAATAAATTTTGTTCCTTTTGCTTCTTTCCCTTTCTTTTCTTTAGGTTTTTAATTTTTAGTTTAGGCTTTTAATTTCTTAGTTTTTAAGCTTCGTTTCACTTGTTTTTGGTCCGATTTATGCAAACTCGGAGTCAAAAGGGACCGTTATTATACACCCCTGACCCCGAGCGAACCGTAGTCCGGCCAAACAGGTGGATTTTCCGTTCTGCGGTTCGCGCACGAGCCGAGCATGATCTTGAAGATCAACTAGAAAAGGAAATCACTGATTTTGTGATAATGGCCGCTAATAATAGACGTACGTTGGCGGACTACGCCATGCCGGCGAAGTCAAAGTCAACCCGGCTATTGTTATCCCGGCCATTCTTGCACAAACCTTCGAGTTAAAGCCGGGACTTATCCGGATGATGCAAAGATGCATAAATTTTTCATGGCTATCAATCAGAGAATCCGCATACCCACTTACATACATTCTTAGAGATATGCGGTACTACACACATCCAAGGAGTAAGTGAGGATACTATCAAACTAAAACTTTTTCCATTTTCTCTGAAAGGGGAGGCTAAAGAGTGGTACACCTCTCTTCCCTCTGAATCCATCACCACCTGGGCAGAACTCGAAAAGGAGTTCTTGAGTCAATATTTTCCACCTTCAAAGACGGCCCAGTGTTTAAATGAAATATTCACTTTCTATCAGAAAGAGAATGAATCTTTCTTTGAATGTTGGAAGAGATTCAAGTCTCTTCTTAGAAAGTGTCCCCACCATGGCTTGCCACTGGAAAGGCAAGTCAATACATTCTTCAGTGGATTGACCGAGCTCACCAAAGGCATGGTCAATAGTTCTTCTGGTGGGGCATTTCTGAAGAAAACACCTGAAGAGGGATGGGCATTGTTTGAGGACATTGCAAAGTACAACTACGCCCCTCTTATCGGCAATCCAAGCACCTCCTCCTCCTAAGGTTGAGGAAGTCAATTTGAAAAGTTTGATCGCCATGCTTGCGTGCGTATGGCAACACCTCAAGTTTCAAATCCGATAAATCAAACTCCTTCTTTTCCACGAACCCTCGGGTTACGCATCCGTGAAAATTGCCGTCAGACTGGCCATATGAATGGCCAGTGTCAATTTAATTCCCCTGTACCTTATCAAGTTGATGTTGTTCATGATTATGGACAGTACAATCAAGTCATATGTCAGAATTGTGACGAGGTGGGGCACACTTCTAGATTTTGTCCTATGAACGGACAGAATGCTGAAGTGAATGCGTTCTATGGCCAGAACAATCAAAGGTTCAATCAGTTTCCTGCCCAGAACAATTTTCAAAACCAAGGGTTTAATCAACCTTCAAGTTTTAATCCTAATTCGAATCAAAATTTCAATAGAAACCCTGGTTTTAATTAGAACCAAAATTCAAATTTTTCCAATCCTACTCAAAGGTTCAATCAGAATTGGCCCGCCAATTCTAATTCTGCACTCCAAAGTCGCCCCGGCCAGCCCTATTCTCCAAATTTCCAGAACTCTCAAGGCCCCTCCCAATCTACCAATCTTAAAGCTAAATTGGAGGAGCAAAGTAGATCAATGAAAAATCTCGAGAGACAAATTGGGCAACCCAGGCCGAGCAACGCTTAGCTTCTAGACCCCAGGGCGGCCGCCTGGTTTCACCGAGAAGAATCCAAAGGGTGGTCAAGTTGCTCGAGGCGACTTGAACAAAGGCCCATGTACCGACCTCGTGCCATCAATTCAATACGGTAAAGAGGAGGCCGGTGCAATGAATCTCGAGAAGCGGTACTCAAGTTAGTGGTCCTTCCCATCGGGGAAACCACTAGCCCCTCCCCGCCATTGATAAGGCGGGAGGGAAGCCGAGCACCTACACTCCCCTCAACCGCAAGAGAAAACTCGGGTGGCCGATCCCCGAGAGGTGAAGAAGTTGGTGATCCTCAAGTGGCCGATCCCTTGAGGACCGAAAAAAGCAAGCGAAAGTCAAGAGGCCGATCCCCGACTATAAGAAAATCGAAAAAGGCTTCGATGGAAGGATCCGGAAGACAAAGTCAGTAAGTGCATCCTCAAAGAAAGTCTTTTCGAGAGTGACCTTAAGAAGCTTCCATTTCCACCAAGAAAGAGCAACATTCCCTTGAGTGAGGACAAAAAGTACGAGAAGGTGCTTGAACCTTTTGAAAAATACTCGGTAAATCTTCCACTATCGGATGTCTTGGTCGAGATGCCTAAGTATACAAAATTCATCAAGGATGTTGTGTCTTCGAAAAAAGAAGTTAGCGAGCATGGACGGGCAAATTGGTGAGGATTGCTCCATGATTAATTATGAAGACTTACCAATTAAAAGAGGTGACCCTGGTAAGTTCGTACTTACGATATTAATGGGAGGTCTAGTCTTCCCTAATTCTTTGTGTGATCTAGGTGCCTCTATAAGTCTTATGCCAATGTCTGTATGCAAACAGCTCGGTTTACAAAGCCTTCTAGAACCCACTACTATGAGTCTACAATTCGCTGATAGATCTTCTAAGAAAGCTTCAGGGATCCTGAAAGACGTTTTGGTTCAGATTGATATATTTACCTTTCCAGTCAATTGGTATGTTTTAGATATGGAGAAAGATGAAAACGTCCCACTGATTCTTGGAAGACCTTTCTTATCTACAGCCTCATTGATTGCGATGGTGGGCAAGTGACTATCCGAGTTGGTGATCAAGAGGTGAGTTACAATGTCTTAAAGTCCATTCAAGTACCTTATGGCCCTCCAACCGGCTTTTCCATTGATTATATGACGGATGATTTCACCGATTATATGGATAAGCAAGTCATGGCTGTAGAAGCTGAATATGAGCGATTGGTTGATAATTTAAATACTCATGGTGTGGTCAATCTAGATCAATTAGCAGCTGATTTTAAGGAAGAATTGTTGGAAGGAGAAGCTTTGGCAGTGGGACCACAGAGTAAACTCAGTGATATTGAGTTGAAAAGTGGAGATCTCAAGTCGAGTTTAGAAGACCCCCCTGCAGATTTTGTGTTGAAGCCGTTGCCTAAACATCTTAAGTATGTGTTTTTAAGAGAATGTGACAAGCTTCCATTGATTATATCTGCCAAGCTTTCTCATTTAGAGGAAATGAAACTAATCAACGTCCTGAAGAAAAATGAAAAAGCCTTTGGTTGGCAGGTAGGAGATATCAGAGGAATATCTCCGGACATCTGTATGCACAAGATCAAGACGAATGAGGGTGCAAAATGTGTTAGACAGCCCCAGAGGAGGCTCAACCCTTATATGCAAGAAGTCGTAAAAAAGGAAATCATCAAACTTTTGGACATGGGAATCATTTATGCCATCGCAGATAGTGAATGGGTTTCCCCGACTCAAGTAGTTCCCAAGAAAGGTGGAATTACGATTGAGATGAATGAGAAGGGAGAGGAAATAGCATTGAGACTTGTCACTGGTTACAGAGTCTGCATCGATTATCGAAAGCTCAATGAGGTAACCATGAAAGATCACTTTCCCCTTCCATTCATTGACCGGATGCTCGAGCGTCCGGCGGGACACGCATTCTATCGTTTCCTAGACGGCTATTCGGGATACTTCCGGATACCCATTGATCCAAATTGACCAAGAAAAAACAACTTTTACTGCCCTTATGGTACATTCGCTTACAGGCGAATGCCATTTGGTCTCTGCAATGCCCCAGCCACATTTCAGCGATGTATGCTAGCTATCTTTGACGGGCTTGTAGAGAAGTGTATGGAGATTTTTATGGACGGTTTTTCGGTTTTTGGTCAGTCTTTTGATGATTGTCTTGACAATCTTGATAAAGTGTTATCCAGATGTGTGGAAAAGAACTTAGTACTTAATTGGGAAAAATGCCATTTCATGGTAGATGAGGGAATAGTTCTTGGCCACAAAATATCCGCCAAAGGTATAGAAGTTGACAGGGCAAAAGTGGAAGCTATCGAGAAGATGAGCTATCCCAAGAATGTGCGAGAAGTGAGAGGCTTTCTTGGACATGTCGGTTTTTACAGAAGATTCATTCAAGACTTCTCCAAGATAGCCAAGCCCCTGTCTACTTTACTAAAGGACGAAGTTGAGTTCAATTTTGATGAGAGCTGCAAGCAAGCGTTTGAGGAGCTTAAGGATCGTTTAATATCTGCTCCAATTCTTATATCGCCTGACTGGAATCTACCTTTTTGAGCTTATGTGCGACTCATCAAACTATGATGTTGGTGCTGTTCTAGGGCAAAAGATCAAGGGGAAGTTCCAGCCTATCTATTACGCCAGTCACACATTGAACCCTTCTCAAGTTAACTATACCACTACTGAAAATGAACTATTGGCCGTAGTTTTTGCTATGGACAAGTTTCGTAGTTATTTGTTAGGAGCTCAGGTGATCGTGTGGACTGATCACGCTGCTTTGCGGTATCTAATGACTAAGAAAGAGGCCAAACCGCGCCTACTGCGTTGGATACTGACCCTACAATAGTTTGACGTTCAAATTAAGGACAAAAAGGGCAGTGAAAACGTAGTGGCTGATCACATTTCTAGAATGTTAAGTGAGGAAAAGGATGCTCCAGATGATATAGATCTCTACTTTCCTCTAGAGAACATCATGTTGATAGACGGTTGTCCTCCCGATGTTCCATGGTATTCTTCCATTGTAAACTACCTTCATGCCCGTTATCTCGATCCGTAAATTGTCTTATCGGGGAGAAGAAAAAGTTCTTCTCGATTTGAAATCTTTCGTTTGGGATGAACCTTATCTTTTTAAGATCCGTAAAGATGGTCTCGCAGGAGATGTGTTCCGTAATCCGAGCGGCGCGATATTATTGAGCGGTGCCATAGTGGACCCACTCGGGAGGTCACTTTGGTCCGTGGAAAACCGTTGCTAAGATCTTCCAATCCGGTTTCTATTGGCCTACGATCTTTAAGGACACAGAAGCTTTCTGTAAAGCTTGCGATAGATGCCAAAGAACCGGTACTCTGACAAGGCGTTTTGACATGCCTTTGAAACCCATCCTAGAATGCGAGGTCTTTGATGTATGGGGTATCGATTTTATGGGACCATTCCCATCATCTTGCGGTAACAAATACATCTTAGTCTGCGTAGACTACGTGTCTAAATGGGTGGAGGCTCAAGCCACTCCTCACAACGATCATAAGACAGCCATGAAATTTCTAAAGAAACATATCTTCGTGAGGTTTGGATGTCCACGTGCCTTGATCAGTGATGAAGGGACGCATTTCTGCAACCGACCCCTAGAGAAAGTTCTTGAAAAGTATGGTGTCCGTCATAAGACAGGCACACCATATCATCCGATGACTAGTGGTCAGGTTGAAAGGAGCAACCAAAGCATCAAGAAGATCCTGGAGAAGACGGTAAACAGTCATAGAAAAGACTGGAGTTTGAAATTGGATGATGTACTTTGGGCATACAGAACTGCCTATAAAACCCATATGGGTACATCTCCATATCAAATGGTCTATGGAAAGACATGTCATCTGCCTGTCGAGTTAGAGCATAGAGCCTACTTGGGCTACAAAGTTTCGAACTTTGATTCCCAATCTTGTGGACAACATCGACCGCTAAGCGGCGATTACATGAGTTAGACGAATTCAGACTCCAGGCTTATGAAAGTGCCAGGATTAGTAAAGATAAGATGAAGCTACTCCACGATGCTAAGATTAAGAGGAGGTAATTTCAAGTCGGGGACCAAGTTCTTCTATACAATTCTAGGTTACATTTGTTTCCTGGAAAGTTGAGAACACGTTGGTCCGGTCCCTTTGAGATTCTTCAAATTATTCCTGGAGGCGTTCTAGAACTTCATGGTTATAGCGGTAAACCGTTTCGAGTGAACGGTCAGAGGTGCAAGCACTACATTGGTGAGCCTAAAGAAAAGCCTTTGACTGTTCGTTGCCTCGATATCCTCGGGTGTGGTGCTACGCAACTCGATGAATTTGACGTGTTTTCACCCAACCTCTTTTCAGAGGATGACGGTAATGGTCAATCTGAAGAAGTTCTAGCAGGTAGTTGGGATATGGAAGAGTATTGGAGGGAGCGTCAACTTAAACATTATCAGAACAATCAGACGAGGAAGAAATCACCCATGGGGAAGTTTAAGCGTGTTTGGAAAGCTATTAAAGATTTCACCCCATGTGTGAGATGCTGTTTCGCAGCCCACACTACGATCGAGCTTACACGAGGTAGTGGCTGGCAGAAAAGTTAAATGGCCTGATCCAGGCTGAGCTTTAAATGGTGTCGAGCTAACGACGTTAACCAAAAGCGCCACTAGGGGGCAACCTAGATATCGTTCTTTTAGTTATTCTTGTTTTTATGCTTTGGTAGTTTTAGTATTTAAGTTTAGTTTATTAAGTTTTAGCCTTACTAAGTTTTGCTTTTGTTTACATCTGTCAGTTAGTGTGCTCTCTAGATATGGATTTCGGTGTTCGGCCGAGGAGTTACCTTTCCTTAGGAAGATCCCACTAATCACCGTAGATGACGGACCGGGAGGAACCATCGTTTTGCACGTAGATTTTGACATTAGTACCCGCGTCAAGACCGTCACCTATGTTCTTATCGTTCCCCGCTGTTCGGGAGGTGGAGACTTTACTACGAGGAGTTACGGGCGGCTCTAGGACGTCCGTACACGATCCTAAATGATCCGATGCTGACAGATTTAGCGCTAGTGCTGCAAGCTGAACATTTTCAAGGTGTTGATGTAGCTGGTGAGGATTGGGGCTTGCAAGACGAGTATGACTTCCCTCCGGCGATTGACATGCTCCGCAGTCTTATTCGAGTGATAGATTGGTCGGCCGTTTACGATGACTAGCGTTCTTAAGTTGTTTCGTCGAGCGAACGACGTAAAACAAAAGCGCTTGGTGGGAGGCAAC
Organism: Gentiana straminea; assembly: GCA_036785695.1. Lineage (NCBI taxonomy): Eukaryota > Viridiplantae > Streptophyta > Magnoliopsida > Gentianales > Gentianaceae > Gentiana > Gentiana straminea. Next base: position 11,923,518 of record JAVUPR010000113.1, on the reverse strand, counting down.
CCACTGTTTCCTATTTGCTTTTACTTTTTTTCTAGTAATTTTAAGTACTTCGTTGATTTTTATTTGTATTTTTGAAGTTTTATTTAAGTTTAATAAGAAAGTGCACCTTTTGATTTTGAGTTGTATGGAAATTTTATAATTTTTGCACTTATACTGCTTGGACGCCCGTCTAGAACTCTGGACGCCCGTCCGCCTTGACCAATTTTTGGACGAGCGTCCACTACGCCTGGACGCCCGTCGGATTATTCCCTCCAATCCTGTATGTGATTTAAACTCTTGGACGAGCGTCCACTACGCCTGGACGCCCGTCCAGTTCATCTGATTTCCCAGTTTGGACGAGCGTCCAACCTCTGTCTATATATACCCCCTCCGACAATGAACCTTCATTTTTCTGAATTTCAAACGCGAAAAAACGGTTCTCCTTCCTCCTTTTGCCCTAAAATCTTCGATTCTAAACCATTTTGAGCGATTCCAAGTGCTATAGACCGCTCTTGATACCCTCTCTTCGATTTTCATAACCAAAATCCCCAACACGCCATATTTTAGGAGAATTAGGCCCCATTGCAGTCCAACTTTTTGGAGGAAAAATTCGATTTTGGAGGCCATATTTGTGTTGTTTGGACTCGTTTTCATCTCGATCAACATCTACTCACCCTACTTGGTAAGTTAGTAGCAACTTTTCTAGATTTTTTTCACGTTTTTGTGAGTTCGATCTTTGGGTCGGCTCGTTCACTTGGATAACACCTTAATTCGTTTTTTTTTTTTCTGGTTTTGTGTTTCTTTCTGCTCTGTTATGGTGATGTGGTGTTGTGATGGATGGTGAATGGGTTGTTTGGTGATGATTATGGTTGTGGTTGTGGTTTGGTTGTTTTGAAATCCCGCGTTGCATGTTAAACGGGTATCTTGTTACGATTGGGATTGGTTTGGTTAGTCTAGGCTTGAATAATGGTTCATAAGAAGGCAGTGGTGAAGAGGCATGGTAAGGAAGTGGCCCGGGAGGCGGGGAAAAAGCGTAAAGAGATTGATCTTACCTTAGTTGATCCTAACCGTGGTGTGAGTATTCGGGAGCAACCCCCTAGAGCCACCCAAACTAGGGCAACCTTAAGAGATGAACCAACCTCGGACTCGGAAACAGATGATGATATTCCCTTGTTAAGGATGCCTAGAGCTCAGAGAGGTGGAGGATCGTCTAGAGCTGAAGAGGCTGAGCATGCTACCCGAGAGGAGGAACCGGTTGCACCTCGGGCTACCCAACCTAGAAAGAAAGCTAAAACTGTAGCTACTATGCCGTTGCCTCGTAGATTCGTGAACCCTAGAGCCCACGATGCCTTTACCAAACATTATTTCTCGAGGACGATGTTGATTGAGAGGGCGACATTGGAGGCAAAAGTCGATCCGGAGTTCGTTAAGTTGCTTAAGGATCGGAATTGGGAAGCCTTGATGACAATACCGACTACCCCGGTAAATGGCTCCCTAGTTCGGGAATTTTATGCAAATTGCTCGGAAACCGACTTGGGGCCGAAGGTGGTTGTGGTTAGAGGGGTAGAAGTTCCATTTACACCGGAGGTGATTAATCAGAAATACAACTTAGCGGCTTTTGAGGGTCGGGATTACAAGGAGGAGATTGTTCATAGACAGAGTTTGGGACAGGATCCTTTGGAGGAGTTGAGGTTGCGAGTTTGCCCGGATGTGGCTTGGACGTTGAGACCGGGAGGAGACCGGAAGGAGTTGGTTACCACGACCCCGGACGGAGGACCGGAAGGTCCGGTGCGATTTAATTCAGAGTCGGTTGTTGCCTAAGAACAACTTGACACATTTTCATATTGGTGACCTAGGCATGTTGTATGCATTGACGTTTGGCTTGAATGTGGATGTGGGACAAGCTTTATATGACGAGATCTCTATCAACCAGAAGGTTTACACGCGGAGCTTGATCTTCCCTCACCCGATCCACAGTTTGTGTCTCGATGCCGGTGTGCCTGAGTTTGGAGCCGATCACAAGCCGAAGAACCCGAGGCCTATACAGCGAGAAAAGAGTAAGTCCTCGGGACATTTTGAGCCGGAGGCACCTCAGGAGCCTGGTTCTTCATCAGCACCGCCTCGACCCTCCTCCCTTCCTACTTTATCTCCCGCTGTCAGGATGCGGTTAAGCATGGCCAATAGTTTCCGGGAGTGGATGGGCGATATTCGGGATACGCAGAACAACATTTTTTCGATTCTTCAATGTATCTGTGAGGGCCGGCAGCCGAGGGACGACAGAACCTTCAATCCGAGCTCCGTTGATTTTCTCTTTGCTTATGAGATTGAGCAGGCTATTTCGGATGTTTTACACGAGTCTGAGTCATCTTCAGACGAGGAGCAGCCTGACTCGGCAGAGAGGACTACGGCACCACCTTCTGGACCCTCCTCTGATCCCCCGGCTGATGATTCTGCGGCGCCGAGCCAACCGTGATTTTATTTGTTTGATTATCGATTTTGGGGTTTTGTATTATTGATCTTATATGATTCGTTGTACTTTTGCTACTGCTACTATTTCTTTTCGATGGATCATGTAAGCCCTAAGGCACCCGTACTTTTATTATTTTGGTGGTTTTGTACTACTTTGGTTGTATTGGATACTTTATCTCTTGTTAATGCTTGATTTTGTTATCTCTTTTCATTCTGGTATAATCCCCCGTTTTCCCCAAGATATTTCCGTGTTTGTCAAGTCGTGCAGGTGTATTTCTAGCGGTTTTGTCGAGCTATATTGTAAGGTTACGAGTTCTAAATGTAACTAGATAGGCTCCGGCCTGACCAACGTTCAAGTAACGCTTGAAATCAGCTAAGTCTTTTATCTTTTCTTTCATTCTGCACAACATGAGGACATGTTGATCTTTAAGTGTGGGGGAGGGGAATGTCCGATATGTATCTACACATTTGCTTACTTCGACGTGTTTTCATGCAAAATGAGCGAAATGAGCTAGAATTTTCGCAAATTTCCAACATTTTTGTTTTAATTTTGTCCCGAGTGAGCAAATGCATATTCTTTGTTCGTTATTTTTATAGTCATCCAAGCTATATATCATATGTTTAGTAAGTTAGTTGTTTCACCTGATCTATTTTTCACGAGCCATAGTGAATGATGAGCTAATTTATAAAGTTATACCCCTTTTGGATTAGTGATTTTTTATTTTCTTATAAGTCATGTGCTTAGTGCTACGTATATATCTTGAGATTTATGATAGTTTGTATTTAGATCCGGAGTATGTTATACTGTGAATATCTAAGGTTTGAATGTGATAAGTAACATGTAACTCATTGTCAAATGAAAAAGTTGAAAAGTAAATGAAGTAATTGGGTGTGTCGGAAGCTGGTCGATGATTTGAGTGCGATAGGGTATACCACGTATGTCCTATACCACTATGATGACCAAAAGCTCACGACAGTCGGAAGAAGCCGCCTTATGATTGGAGTAAGGTAGGGTATATCTCGAATATCCTATTCTCGCTATGACGGGGCAATAGCTCATTCGATGTGTGTTAAATGTGAAATAGTTAAATCAACTTATAAAAGAAGTGTAATGAAATGAATGAGAGACTGAGTTATCGTCTATCTTATCCCCAATAGAAACTGATAGATATGCTGTAGGGATTATCCTCTGAGTATTTCAGAAAGGCCCTAGATGTATTCTATCATCTTTTTCGGGATATTTTACGTTTGTAGAGTACATCTTATGAGTGTCATTTATTGCTAGTCTACGAGGGGGTATTAGCTAGTTTTGCTTTGAGTTTCTCACGTTTGGATTTAGTGGAAGTTTTCTATGGCTATGCACACACATTGGTGAACTTCTGATTTATTGGATATGTTTTATATATGTTTAGATGTCTGTTCTTTTCTCGAGCCTTTATCTTGTTTTGTTTTGCTCGGGACGAGCAAAAGCTTAAGTGTGGGGGAGTTGTTAAGGGTGATTTTATACGATTTATAATGCTATATTTTATGATAATTTCCCCCGTATTTGTATGAATTTGCGTAAGAAACGAGTGTTTAATGGAAATATTGAGTAAATGATATTTTAAAAGAGTTAATCGCAAAATAGGTTGATTTATGTGTTTTAATTATGTTTTTATGATTATTTGAGCGATATTACATTTTGCGATGTTTTTATGTGTTATAGATACATGTTTGAGGCTCAAATGATGATCACAAAGAGATAAGAGTCGAAATATATGATGATAAAAGAGATAATGAAGGAATTGACAAGGATAGAAAAGATAAAGATCAAAAAATCAGAATTCTATCATATTGGACTGGCGTCCAGAATCCCCGTCCAGTGGACGGGCGTCTGCTGAAATGAACGAGCGTCCAGGATGGCATCTTTGATTCAGGAAGTTTGGACGCTGGAGTGGACGCTGGATGGACGAGCGTCTGATCATGACTCGGCCCGATTCGAAGTTTACATTGAAGAGTGGACGGGCGTTCAAGGATCCAGACGGGCGTCCGGTAGCCGACTTTGCTGAACCGACTTTAAAATCTATATATACGCGGCTATTTCTCAACCCTAAACATACCATATACTCATTATTCAAAACCCTAAACCTAGGGGCGGCTTTAGGCTGCGTTTTTCTCCTTTTTATTCCAGTTTTTATGCGCTTTAGATTTAGATTAAACTAGTTACTTTTTATGCACTGTTTCTGCGAATTTGAGTTGCTGAGGATGTTCAGAAGCTAGAAGCTTCATCAAACGAGTATTGTGAAGCCATCCAACAATTGTTGATTTCGTTTTCATCAATTATACTGTGAGTTTTTATTAAAGGTTGTTTCTTATTCATGTTTAATTTGTTTAATTGCTTTTACATCGGAAGATATGCATGTGTTGATTGTTTATTGTTGATGGAAATCTTAATAAACCCTAGATCACCATGAATAAGAATAGTAACTTGAATCTATCATAACGGAAGTTAATAGGTTTAATTTCTAGATTATAAACGTAAAGTTCGCACCTTTGGTTAGAAAACGCGTTAATCTTGCATTGGAAGATAATAGATTAATATATGAACTTTCTAAGGAATTAGGGTTCATGTTTAGATAAGGTGAATCACAACCTAGATAAAAACCACAATATAATCGAGATAGGGAATCAATGCTTGTTGGATAGGTGGATCAATCCACGTTTGGCTCGTTAAACACTTGATTTCAATCCTTAAAAACTTGAATTTGTTTAGTTAGTTTACTTTTATTTGCATCTTAGATTAGTTAGTTAAAGGTTCGCAACCCGTATTCTTCCTAGCTTTGGATTACATCCTCTGTCTAGTTTTATTTTCTGTTTTGTTTTATTCGCTGTTTAGATTAATTTCGTGACATAGTTTAGGTTAGACAAAAACTAGAATCACAATTGTTCAGTTCCCCGTAACATCGACCCGGCATTAACCACTATTACTACGATCCTTATACTTGAGGTTAACCGGATTATTACTTGTTTGTTTTGTGTTAATAAAATCCGTGACAACAAGATGTGCTATATCAAGTACAAAATGTGGGCCAGGAACGGAGGCACATCTTGTCATGCCAAGAGGAGAAGGAAGGCCGCGGTAATGATTTTGTGAGAACATCGGTAGTCTGATCACGTTCCTAGAGATCGATCTACACTACGTCCGAACTAACACTTCACTACCTAGTCCTTCATGTTAATTTACAATGACATGCAAATAGTTGATCACGCTACAAACATGTAGATTAAATTTGTTGATCAGACGTAGCTGGCGTCGATTATCATGAACTAGGATTTACTAGGTAGCCAGATTATCAATAAAAACCGTCAAAGATCAGGAGAACGCAATGAATATTTCGTGATTTCTTCACCAAAGATTCGGATCTACTCATAAACAGGGTAAAATAAACTAACTACTACAATTAAACGTTGATAAATAAATATTCGATAAATGAATAACTTCGCCAAATGAATAATTTTCTCCGGTCCCAACATAGGCAAGGGGGCTTAAATAATGTTGATAATTTAATAACCTCGCTAAATGAATATTTTTTTCTGGTCCCGAAGGTATTCATTTATTGAGGTTTAACTATATATAGCAGAACTAATATAAACAATCAAACAATACTAAAATAAAAGAACGACATATCTACATCTAGAAAGCCGGAAAATCATACGCTCGATACCGAGCGCAGATCATCCGTAGATCTCTCGTAGGCAAATCCGTCGGATCCGTGACTAAAACTCATAGAAAATATAAAAGCAAAAGAACTAACTTTTTATTGCATAGAATTTGTAATATTCAAGGTACAATGAAAACTAAGGCTGGTGCCTCTTATTTATAGTGGTAAAACCGACTTAGCTACACCTAAAAACTACCCATCTTCCAAGAAAACACGTAAACACGGTTTCTAGAAGGCTCAAAAAGGCGGTGGCATGCTCGCAATTGAGAGGGCAATTTCATACTTTTTCTCTCTGTCGATTTAACTTGAAAGCTTCTGGAATACCCTAGGCCCGATTCTTCATCCAGTCCACTCCATAATTCATCCTTAACACTTGACCCAAATCTTGTTACCAAAAAATATTCCAATGACACACGAAACAATACCAATTCCATAGATAATAATAATAATAATAAATACCAAATACTCGATTCGTGAACTAGACATATCGCATTTAACACAAATGGTTCATATTTAATGGCCGGAAAATCATACCCTCGATACCAAGCAAAAACAGTTTAAGCCACTTTATTCTTTATTGACCTAAGCAAGACACAGAAAACTTTAACAAGGGTATCACACGAGAATCGCTAAGGAAAAAACTATATATATCCAAAGTCAGAAGACAAAAGACATATGTGATGAAAAAAATCTTCCCGATTGCCATGCTGCTCTATTGACTCAACAACTAAAAACAATCAAAAACAAAGTATAAAACTTTAAGTGGTAGTTTGAAGTTTATAGTCGCCAGCTCGACTGTACTTTTCGTCCAACACAAAGACTTCCAATTCGGTGTCAACATTTTTCTCTAGGTAGTGCTTTAGCCTATGGCTATTTACTGTGAATACATTCTCAGAGCGTTCATCTTGTACCTCACATGCACCTGAATTGAAGACTTTTAAGACGACATATTGTCCAAACCATCTTGACTTCAACTTTTCTTGAAAGAGGCGAAGACGTGAATTGTATACCGGCACCTTATCTCCAACCTTAAAGGTTCGGTTCAAAATCCTATTCTCATGTTGGCACTTCATTATTTCCTTATAAATATTGGCATTCTCATATGCCTGCAGTCTAAACTCCTCCAATCGATTCAATTCTAACAATATCTTTTCACCGTTTAAACTTTCATCAAAGTTTAGGAACCTCATAGCCCACAGGGCTCGGTGCCCTAGCTCAACCGGTAGATGGCAAGCTTTCCCAAAGACTATCATGTAGGGAGACATCCCAATGGTGGTCCAATATGCAGTTTGGTATGCCCAAAGAGCATAATCTAATTTCAAGGACAAGTTTTTTCTGGTGGGATTGACAGTCTTTTCCAAAATCCTCTTAATCTCCTTGTCACCTCAATTTGTCCACTCGTCTGAGGGTGATAAGCCGCCACAATTTTGTGTATCACTCCATATTTGATCATCAACTTCTCAAACAACCTATTGCAAAAATTGCTAACTCCATCACTGATCATGGCTCTTGGCACCCCAAAGCTTGTCAAAATATTTTTCCTCAGAAATCTCAGGACAACCCTGGAATCATTTGTAGGTGGGGCTACTGCCTCCACCCATTTGAAAATGCAGTCGGCTGCTACTAGAATGTAACGATTAGATTTGATGATGTAAAAGGTCCAACAAAATCAATTCCCCATACATCAAATAATTCCACCACAAGGATATTATGCAATCACATTTCGTTCCGCATATGTTACCGGTCATCTGATAGGAGTGACATGCTCTTGTAAACTCATAAGAAGATTTAAATATTGATGGCCAGTAACATCCATACTACAGTACCTTAGCTGTTGTCGTGTCGGGCCCATAACATCCTCCAACTTCTCTCGAATGACAGTATTCTAAAATACTCGGGATCTCATTATCATGGACACGTCTCCTCAGAATGATATCGGCACACATCTTGTATAGGTAAGAATCATCCCAGTAGTAATGCTTTAAGACTCTAAAGAACATCTTCTTGTCATGGCTTGTAAATTCTGGTGGTAGATATCTTCTTGCAAGATAATTTACGATGTTTGCAAACCAAGGGTATACCTTCCCCACTCTTAATGTGACTTGTCTATGTTGGGGTCGAGATTCAGCTTGAGCTACTATAGAGACCGCAAAGAGTTGTTCATCTTGAGAGTATTCCTTAATCTAAGTATCTTGATCTTCTTCAATCAGTGTTAACCTCGATAGGTGATCAGCCACCTAATTCTCAGACCATTTCTTGTCTTTAATTTCCACGTCAAACTCCTTTAAGTAGATTCCACCTTAACAATCTCGTCTTGGAGTCTTGCTTTGTGAGAAGATACTTCAAAACTGCATGGTCAGTGAATAATGTGACTTTAAATCCTACAAGGTAAGATCTAAACTTGTCAAATACGAAGATTATATCTAAGAGTTCCTTCTCTGTAATCGCATAATTCCTTTAGGCACTATTAAGGGTACAACTAGCGTAATAGATCGGTTTAATGATTTTGACCCCTTATTGTCCCAAGGCTACTCCAACTACCGTATCACTGCATCACACATCAGCTCAAAAGGTTGGTTCCAATATAGGGCTACCTGAATTGGTGTTGTTATTAACATTTTCTTCAATGTGTTTATTGCCTGCTTGCATTATTCTCCAAAAACAAATGGCACGTCCTTTGCAAGAAATTCAGTTAAAGGTCTAGAAATCTTTGAAAAGCCCTTTATGAACCTTTTGTAAAATCCTGCGTGGGCAAGAAAGGCTCACGGCATCTTTAAGTTCATGAGAGATGATCGCGTGTAAGTCGTCTATACTAGCAAGAGGATTAGGTCAATCGTAGTATAGCAAGCCTAGTCAAGGTTGATCCCACATAGACTATTATTTAATTACGTTCAACACAACCACAATTCATAGGTCAACCTAAAGGGGTGGTCTTTGACCAACATAAAATAACAATAAATAAATGAGATGCAAATAAACCAATAGTCAATCATATACCGAAAAAAATTAACCAAACTATTCACAACTAACCTCCCCATAATCCATAATTATATCGGATCCATATTATATGTGTAATCAAACTATGGGTGCAATCTACTAACCCTGTTTACTTCCATGGGATAGACAATAAACGTCTATATACAGTTAACCCCTTTCGTTGGTTGTATACCCACTCACAATAAGTTCTGAAAAGTGCCAGATCAAGACCGAGAACCTCCCTAGGCAACTATCATGGAATGACTAGCACGTTCCTAAGGATTGATACAGACTATGTCCAAACTAACACATCACCTTGTAAGTCCTTCGTGTTAATTTACGAATACAATAAGCAAAACCATAGAGTTAAACTTGTCGATCAATGTAGCTGATGCCGAACCACAAAATTATGGTTTAATAGGTATCTCACAACTGCGATAAAGACCATCGCAAGTGAGATAATGCAACCATTAATTCTGTGTTTTCATATTAACGATTGAATAATCATGATTAAAGTTCGTTTAATTAATTCATAGTTGATTAGATGTAGGCATAGTCTAGATCTATCACGAAAACAAGATCAAAGCTAAGTTATGAAATTAAACATCGGATCAAGACATACCATGGTGAAATCATGCTCTCACCCCTCAATTCGCTTTCACACCGCCCATTAGATTGATCCGCATGGAACATAAACCAAGCACAATTCAATAATGAAAGGCTCGTGACTGATTTGCAAGAAAATACAAGAAGAAAAGAAGACTTTATTCACCAAAGGCTACATTGTATCTTTTTTATGAATAGATATTTGAATGAATACAAATTCGCATCCCTGATGGCCTTATATAAGGTGTATAAACTAACCTAAGGGAAAGCCTAATCCCTGGAGGACAAGAGTTTGCGGCATCCAAAAGTCTCGATTTTATGGTGGCATGCTCGTAATTGTGAGGGGCGAATTTGTCATACTTAACTTGGAAGTTTCTAGAAACTCTAGGCCTATTTTCGATGGGCTCACAATTGCAAGAGTGGGCTCATAATTTGCGGTGCAGAGCTTGGTATTTGGAATATAACTTGGCCTATGTAACTACCATTTGGGTGACTCAAAGTGCGTTGGAATCTTCGTTTCATGACCTACAACTTTTATGCAAAGGTCCAAGCCCAAACCGTCTTGTAAATATCCTGCAACTGCATTGCAAGATCACCAATCAGGTTCTTGGGTCCAATCTCCGCTCGAAACACTTCAACCATCAAATCCGTTCACTTCTTTATCAATTGAATCTCATATCTAGCCCAAATTCTTCTCCAAACACTTATTCATCTGTCAATAAAACCATAGCACATCTAGTATCTTCTATTTATGGAAAATAGCGCATAAAATACACGGTTAATACGCATAATACGAATTTAGTCACCCCGGACGTGACATAATCACATTTATCTAATTAACCTAATATTTTATACATATTACCACCATTGAAAACACAAATCTGGGGTAAGTTGATGCTAAAATATGATACCAAGTTGACCGTCATCAGAGGTGGTAACTTCTCTACCACCTCAATCTTAGCTTTATCAACTTCCCTTCCCTACTGTGATATCTTGTGACCTAACACAATTCTTTCAATGACCATGAAATGGCACTTCTCCCAATTAAGCATAAGGTTGGTCTCTTCACATCTTTTAAGCCCCTTACTCAAGTTATCCAAACACTCATCATAACATTCTCCAAAGACTAATTTCATCCATGAAAATTTCTAGAAAGTCCTCCACCCTGTCCACAAAAAGTGACATCATCCACCGTTGGAATGTTGTCGGAGCATTACATAATCCAAAAGGCATGCGATTGTGCGTGAATGTTCCATAAGGACATGTGAAAGGTTTTTTCTAGCTGTCCGTAGGTGCAATGTGTCTGGTAATATCCAGAATACCCATCTAGAAAACTGAAGAATGTATGACCTCTTAGTCTCTCCAACATCTGGTCAATAAATGGTAAAGGAAAATGATCATTTCGAGTTGCATCATTTAGTTTCCAGAAGTCGATACAAACTCGATGTCCGGTGTTCAGTCTCATAGGGATCAACTCATAGTATTCATTAGGTTGCACAGTAAATCCTCCTTTCTTAGGCACCACATGAATTGGGCTTACCCACTCACAATCAGCAATTGGGAATATGATTCCCATATCCAACATCTTGATTATCTTTTTTTTTCACTACGTCCTTCAACCTGGGTGTCAACCTTCTCTGAACCTGAACCACCACTTTCTTTTCAAGATCTACAGAGGTCTTATGCATACACACAGGGGGGGGCAAGCCCCTCAGATATTCATGATAGTCTACCAAAGGCTCCCTTATGTGCTCTCAGTACTCTCAATAGTTTCTCTTCCTCTAAGGGGGATAATGACGCTGAAATAATAATGGGAGAGTACCATCTTGTAAAAACACATACTTCAAATGATAGGGCAAAGGTTTCAGCGTTAAATTCTTTGGTGGTTCCTCCAAATATGATTTTAGTAACTTACCAGTGAATTGAAAATCAAAGAACTTATGCCACGAAGGTCTATGAATCGATCCTCCTATATGCACAGAAGATACAGGTTCTACCTCTATGGGGATGGTGAGAAGAGATATATTTTACATCCAGATGGGCTATAATTGGGGCTAAATTACAATTTCGGTCCTCTAACTAGACACGTTTTTCGATTTTGGTCTTGGTTTTTCTCCGGCGATAATTTTAGTCCTGTAAGTGGTCTTTTTTGCAAAAATAGTCCTGAACACCGGAAAGACCACTTACAGGACTAAAATTGTCGCCGGAAAGACCACTTACAGGACTAAAATTGTCGTCGGAAAAGACCAATTTTAGTCCTGTAAGTGGTCTTTCCGGTGTTCAGGACTATTTTAGCAAAAAAAAGACCACTTACAGGACTAAAATTGTCGCCGGAGAAAAATCAGGACCAAAATCAAAAACGTGTCTAGTTAGAGGACCAAAATTGTAATTTAGCCCTATAATTGGAGATACCATTGTTTCTGGTACAGAAGTTCCTATAAAAATGGGAAATGCCCTACCTTTGAGTGCGGTTTGAACTATTGATTTACGTAATTGGTAGTAATCTCCCTTCACTGCACCTCGGCCATGTTTCTTCATCACTTTTTTCTTATTTCTTCAAAATCAAAGTCTCAACCACTTTATGGTCTAGTGCCACTTGCTGTGGTAATTTCAAAACAAGTTCATCAATGGCATCTAGAATGTAGCATGTTTCTCATTCATCAATGGCATATCCTATTTTCCTCGGCATATTGAAAACCACACTATCTTCATTCACTCTCAAAATCAGTTCTCCTTTGTGGACATCTATTAAGGTCCTACTAGTCTCTTGGAAAGGTCTCCCAAGATTAAAGGTACATCACTATTAGCATCCATGTCCAACACCATAAAGTCTACCGGAATCACAAACTTGTCAACTTTCACTAATACGTCTTCCACAACTCTGCATGGTTGTTTCATAGACCTATCAGCAAACTGAAGGGTTATTGATATTTCATTAAGCTCCTTTATGCCTAACTTATGAGAAATAGACAGTGGCATCAGGTTGACGCTTGCCCTAGGGTCACACAATGCTTTATTTAGGCACACTCCCCCAATAATACAAGGTATGAGGAAGCTCCCGGGATCCTTGCATTAGGGAGGCAGGTTGCGTTGCAAAACTACTAAGCATTCCTCGTTTAGGTAAATAGTCTCAAGGTCTAAAAACTTTCTTTTGTTTGAAGCCGCTTCTTTCGGAAATTTAATGTATATTCACTTGCAATTTCTTAAACATCTCTATAAACTTCTTATAAAATGAATAATCATGATTTGGTTTGAAATTACGAAGGGGATGCAGGATTAATAGCAACCGTTCTAGAAGACTTACCTACTGCCTGTTGTTGTTCTCCATGTTCATTTGTTGTATCTGCAGATGCTCGCTTTTGCGGACTGACGTCTCACTTTTAGGGGTCCCCTGGTGTTTCTGATTATGATGCATTCTGGTTCTGACTTTCTACTTCTTCTCTAATGATCGGTCCAGGCAACTCTTTTTCCGCTTCTGGTCATGATTCCATTCATGTCCATTCATCTCGGGGACTTATAGTTTCTGAGCATAAGTAGGTTTTAAGGTGACTTGAAAGAAAAGAATAACTTAATTCACCTTAATATACTAGGAAAAAGAAAAATGATTCTAAAAAAAAACTGGAATACCCTTAAATTATTACACATAAGAAGTCGGGGTTTGTCACACACACAAACATATATACACACACACACACACACACACATTTCGCCATAGCAGCGTGACAAATTGAATAAAACTAAGTTCAAATGCCCGGATGAGTTCGATAGAAGAATTAGGGTTCGAGAGGAATGAGAGACAGAGAGAGGAGAAGAATAACAGACTTTCAAAAGAGAAAAGGTAACAGAGTTTTATTATAATCGAATTTGATGCCCTCTTTATTACATGACCGGTGCTATTAACCTGCCAAAATCTAAGAGAAACGGGGAAAGGGAAGGAAGACAATGGCATCATCAATAATTCCCAATTACAATCGATTTCAATCCATAACCCTAGTTCACCAAAGGTCCCAATTTTTAGGGTCATGACATCCCTCCTGCTTAGGAAACACCTTGTCCTCTAGGTGTGATGTTAGATGATAAATATAATCTATTTATTATTCTCGTATAATGTGACAATAGGAGAAAACCCTAAAGTAGTTTATGCAAATAGTTAGGATTACTTAAAATACAATTAGCGCGTTAATCGAGAGTATCGGGTCTCTCATATTCCCCGAGAAAACAATATGTGTGATTGTCTTATTTAAGAGAACCTAGTGGGGCATTTATATAGGTAATATAATTATTCCGATTTGATTAGAGTTCACGTCATAATTCCGTAAGATAATTATTTATTTATGATATATCTTATCGGAGCAAGCTGAATTAAGTATGAGGTTTGACTTGATGGTTAAGGATTACCCAAGTCTGTGGTATTATTATTGTACGGATTGAGTGAGTAGTCATCACGGTACCCCGACGCGCCTCCTAATATAAACCTTTGATAGCTATTCTCGGAACGTCGAATCCTAATAATATTAATTTAGTTCTTATTGACTTTATTAAAACGATATGATTTATCGGAATTAATTGGTTTAGCTTGAACTATTAAATTAATTCTTATTGGACTTTGCTAATAATTAAATATATTAAATTAGTGTAGCTAAATAATTAAATATGTGAAAAAGACATTTTTCATAATCTTGGCCCAATTATTATTGTAATGATATAAATTAATATCGACTAGGTATCAATGGTTGATGATTTGCGCCATGACTTATTTTTGGAACAAGAAATTATTTTCACGCGTATTAATAAGGCATATATTACATAAAATATTTATTGGATAAATATTTATGGAAAGAAATAAAGATAAATATTATTCCCAGATTTGTTCTAGAATATTACGGGATTATCTTTTATTTAATAGGATTATTATAATTGATTTTGTATTAATTATTAAATTAATCCTTGGATGTTAAGTTTTACTCTCCTATATAAATAGAGAGTTCTCCCAAAACCTTTTGACACACAATATTTTCGAGTTCCACCTCTAAGCAGAGGAGGAAGAATATTTTCGACCAAGGGAGAAGTGGAAAATTCTTGGAGATTTTTCCGGGTAGCATATCGGAAGGGTTCGGAGTCGAGAATTCCTTCCACCGGGAAGTTGGATTGGATCACACGTACGGAAGATCGTGGTGCTCTTCACATCTTCTTGCATACATCCTTTTGCGGTTCTTCAACTTGATTTTGAGATCCAAGAGGTATGTTCTACAACCCCCTTGTAGATATAGATCTAGTTATTTTATTACGTGTAATTTATAGATCTAGATCCTTAAAATCGCTTCCGTTGCGGATGATATTACTAACAGTGGTATGAGTCCACGGTGATCTATATTTATACGTATAAAATATTAGATCTAGGAGTGGAAAACCTCTTAGTTTTTGTGTCCCAATTTTTTAGGGGGCCGATGCATATGTTTAATTTTTATGCTTATGAATGTAAATTGGTTGAAGAGATGGATTAGAGGTTAGCCTTGTTTACCCCGTTAGATGCTATTGTAAACTCATATAAGCGAGTGAAAATTAGTCCGTATGAGTATAGGAAATTATGTAATTTTTTTTTTTATTGCAATTTTAATTTCGAGAAAATAGATACTGTTTAGTAGCTGTTTAGTTATTTCGTGTTTCCCGTTGATTGAGCCGTTGAAGCGGCAGTCCTCCGGTCGGAAGTCAATATTGGAAGATGATGAACAATTCCCACAAAATTTGGCATTGATCGGAGTCCGTTTTGATATTCTTTCATTGCTGCAAAGAAGCTGATGTAACGAAGAAAAAGCAGCAAGATTCCTGAGAGAAACCCTACATGTGACTTCCTCGAATTTCTGGGAGATTTTGAACCGTTGAATCGCAAATCCAACCGGTCAGATCGATAAATATGGAGTTTTGGATGTGGCATAAAAATTTCAGGTCGATCGGGTTTCATCTCGACTCCCGATCGGCTGCGGAAAGTAACTGATACGCTGCAGTCAGAGACAGATGCAGCATCACGATCGGCGGCTCACTGAAGAAAATTGACAAGTCAAAACTCAGATCCAACCGTCCATATTGAAGCCCGAGGAATGAAGAACAGATATGGAAAGTTTCGTCTCGATCCGAGTTCGTTTAGTTTCCCGATCATCGAAGAATTTGAACAGCTGCAGATTATGTTAGAAAGTAGTAAACCCTAGTTAGGGTTTGGTTATTTAATTTCTAATAGGTTAGATACGGGGGTACCAACAATCCATCTCGCGTTTTAAATTTTCCGCACTTTATTTTTTATGTGTTTGATCATAAAATAGATATAAAATCGGAATTGCCATGACATGCATCATATCATAAATCCACTCTATGCATACATGTAGAATTTTAGGGAACAATCAGGGTGGCGGCAACGGCTGAGCCATATGGATATGTGGCTATTTTATGTGTGATTTCTCCGGTTGAGATGGGTGGTGATTACGGTGGCTTGATAATTAACATATGAAGTTTCTAATAGCAATATTAACATGGGCACGGAATCAACAAATTAGCAGAGTTTGGCCTGCTTTTTCTATTAGATCGATCCTTTGTGGCGTAACGTACAGCTCCTATTTATAAGCAATGGACTAAACGAGATTATGCTAATGACGACAAGACATAGTAAAATATGATTAAGCATAAGACATAATCTTGGGCGATGAGAGGGTGATCGGGTCTGAATTAGCTTTGGCCTCCCCTCGGGCTCGCTGGTTGGTTTTATCTTTTTGGTTGCAATAATTCCCGGCTTAAGGAAATGAGTCCGACTTCACCTTTAGATGATAGGAGGATGTATGTCTGTAGATGTCAACCCGGGCTGTCATGGCTTGGCCTTGGCTCGAATTGGCGGTAGGCTCGATATCTAGTGGTGCGAATCCATTCTGGAAAACATCATGGATCGGAGAGTGTGTAGATGGAGCAAAATGATTACGTTGTGACCTCCGACCGGGTTTAACCGGGTCCGTAAGACCATATGTGGGTTTCCCATATCAATGGCCCCCTACTCCGGGCCTTGCCGATCTTCTCTGAGGGAGTCTCAGCATGTAAGGCGGGGAGTAGAGTTAGTTGGCGCTTTCCTGGAAGATGTGTTTCGATCATTTTCCTAGGGGAGGAGTTTGGTGCCAATTTAGACGGTTATTGGGCTTACAAGTAAATCCATTAGATTCGACTTGAAATGTGGAACTGTTGTGAGGACAGGCTTGGAGCTGAGGCTGGCTAAGTAGTTGTGGCTGTAGGAGGTGTAACCTCGATTACAGCAAAGGACGTGACGGCTGACATGATGGGCATCGGTTGCTGATTGGTTGGCAATGCTTCGTTTTTCACGCCTCATGATTTCTTTTGAATTTCAAATTTTCAGACGCGAAGAATCGATCTCCCGCTTCTGACATCGTCTATAAATATAAGGCCTCCCATTCACTTGTATACTTTTGCCAAAAACGATTCTTTTTGCTCTAATTTTCCGGCAACCAAAGCTTTTCCGACGAAGATTCAAAGCGTTGGGCGGTGGTCTCTGATAGATTTCTCGGCGAGGCTTCAAAGACAACCTCTCCTTTCCTTCTATCTACAGGTATTTATATATTGATTCCCTTGTTTTTTATACGAAATATGAGCATTAGGGTTAGCCTTCTGCGTATTTCTGTTTGAGTATCACCAATCCCTTGAATGTTTTGTTTTGAGCTCCATTTTCCTGCTGCTATTTCGGTGCCCTTCATTTTTATTACTTCGAATATTTGATTTGTTGGGTCAACAAACTCGTTAGCTCTAGATTCTGTCTGTATTTGCTTCGTTCCCATTTTGTTTCATTCCTGGAAGCTTTGTAGCTTTCTGTTTGTCTTTACTTTTTGAGGGAGACAAGAGGGGGCGAGGTGTTTAGATAGTACACTTTGATCTCGGCCCAGCTTCATAGTCTAGCCGATTGCTAAACCACCTCGCCCTTTCGTTTTCAGGATGTCTTCCGAATCGGCCACTGAAAGTGACGTCGTTGCGCGTGGGTATGGATCCGGAGGGGTCTTCACCGCGGGATCAAAATGGACGGACCCAACCCAATGTTAGGATAAGGGTGAGTGACAAAGGCAGGGCTGCTGCGAGCAAACACCCCGTTACGGGTAAGGGGAAAAGTAAGGAGAAGGAGAAGGAGAAAGAGAAAGCTCCTTCCAAGACTCGGTCTGCCGCCGCCCTAGCCGAGTTAGCGGCTCAAAAAGCTGTTGATAAGGAGGTGGAGCACGTATGGAAAACCTTTAAGGACAGGCATGAGTAAACAGAGGAGCTGGCATCCTTCGGCATTCCAGATAGCTATAGGTCTACTTGGTTCGAGAAAGAGGAGGACCGGAACGTGACTAAGGTTTGTGGTCGGGACCCTAAAGATTTCATCTGGTTGCATTATGACCATCTTGTCGCCGCACTCCGGTCCCCGTTTGATCCGTTTCTTGCCGAGTTTTTGTGGGAGTTTAGAGCCTTGCCCTGTGATCTCACTCTTGGAACCGTGAGGGTTATCACGGCGTTTATCGTGATATGTAGGTTGTTGATTAGAGAACCCTCCATGCCAGTGTTACTTCACTTTTACTCATTTTCTAGACGGACTGCAGACGGACAGCTGGTGCCCCCCGGAAACTTAAGTGTCATTTGCTGTTCGATTTTCCTGATCGTGTGAGTTTGTGGAATGCACGATGTATACGGGCCGAGTAATAGGTGAGTTGGACTTTTCCCCATTACGGGGCTAACCAAACCAAAAGAGCTGAAAACGTTGTAGTGGGTAAACCTGATGAGAACGAGGTGAAGTTTATCCAAGAGATCTATGGGCTTTTGGGGTATGATGCCAAGCGGGGCGTTCAAAAATGGACTTTCAATTGGCGTCGTCTTTTAGACATCTCTGAGGGATATTGTCGAGCTTCCGGGATATCGGGACCCAACATTGGGGATCCTCGAGTTAATGTGGTGCCCGTTGACTGTGATCCGGCTTGGGTGGGTGATTGCCATATTAGTAGATATCTTCCTTCCATTTGTGGGGTCTGTCAAGGGGACCCTAGTCGCCGACCTCCGAGTAAAACTTTATTTTGCACTTATCTTATCTGTTCTGTTGATTTGTCTTCCAATATGTGTGTTGAACTCATCCATTATTAACTTGTTGTATCGATGATAAACCTCACTCAAGCGAGAAATGCTGCCATAGCAAAGAAAAGAGATGCGGCCATAGGAAGAGAGAAAGAGCTGAGGGCCCTTTAGAAATCTATACTACCAACGGTCGACGAAGAGACTGACGTTGGTGAGGGTCATCCGGAAGCGCAAGCTCAGTCCTCTATTCCCCGGGTTCGTGAGAAGAGGATTGTAATTAGTCTTCCGTTACTGAGAAGCGGGTTCACGAACCTGTTACGGAAAAGTCGCTGAAGAAAAAGAAAAGCAGGGAGTCCACTGGTGTTTCGGGGACTATCAATTTGGAGAGCCCTGAGAAGGCTGAGGAGATGATTACAAAGGAAATTCGGACAAGAGAGAGTCAAACTCTCAAATCCTCAGCTCCTTCTCTTAACCAAAGTACCAACCCAAACCTTTGAGGTGTTGTTGGCTCGAGTGGAAGTCTAGTTGAGAAGGGAAAAAGTATAGCTCCCTCGTCTTCTCCTCAAGATTTGGTTATAGGTGAAATCAACCCTCGTCGACCTGAGGGGTCGTCGATGTGGTCCCATCCAGATTTTAGAAAGCTGACCGACAGAGCCGGAGCCGTCTTGCTTGGTAATGCGGTCGGCGCAGTACCCCGTCTCCGGAATTTCCCACTACCTCGACCTGACGAAGTACGGATGGAAATTGGCCGTGGGGTTACGGAACGGATTTATATGGCCGATCAGATGGATCCGTAAATGGGGCTCCTGAAGTCGATCGAGGACCTACCTGCAATAGCTGGGGATGCTCTCTGTGTGGTAAGTTTTTTCCCTTTCCATTTTCTTATTGTCTTACTCTTCCTCTTTGCTCGTATGTTTTTAATCTGTGTTGGTTTCAGTTGGCCACGGTTGTGAAGCAAGCGACCAGGATGTGTAGAGAGGAGGCCCAGGGAAGGACCCATGCTGTGGGTCAAGTAAAGAAGCTAGAGACCAGTTTGGATCAAGTTGCTATTGAGCTTGGAACCTCAAATAGCCGTCTTACTGAGTTGGAGAAAAAGGTTGTTGAGGAGAGAGAAATCGCTGAGTTAGAGTTGACAAAATTGAGGACTCTTCGTGAACAAGGTGAAGCTGAGGGGAGGAAACTTGCTGAAGAATTTCAAGAAAAGTCGCTCGTGCTAAACAGGCTTGGAAAGATGAGCAGGATAAGCATGTGGCACTGTGAGAAGAGTTTGACGCATACAAAGATGCTGAGGCGTCTAGGGTGGAGGCCAAAAGGCATCGGGCCGTTATTGATTTAAAAAGTTCTGATGAATATCAGAAGACCCTTAGCGATTTGAGCCTTGAGAATTTTGATCGCGGGTTTTATCATATCGCCCGTTGCATTAGAGTTGCTCAAAGGGATGCGGCCCCCAGCTTGGAGGTGCTTCAAGAGTGGCAAACCACTAACCCTTACACCCCAACTCTTCGTGCCCTTCACCCAGAGATTCCGTTTGCTGACGAAGAGGTGAAAAGCTTCAACGCAGATCAGCTGGCTGCTGGAGCTTTTGAATGGAATCCTCCACCCCGAGCCCCCATGAATCTGCGCGATATGATCAAAGAGGCAACTTGTCTTGATGATCCGGCTTTGGAGCTTGAAGCCACTACTGTGTCAGATACCAAAATGTATGAATATTAACTAGGGACTCCGGCTCCACCAAGTACATCCGATTCTCCAGCTCAGACCTAGTTTAACTTTATCCGCTTTACATTTGTAGTTGTTTTGTAATAACTTCGAACCTTTATGTATGCTTCTGTCTGTTGATCTGTCATGTGTAGACTATCCTCGACTTAATTTTTGCAAAATGTTTTTCTTGAATTTTTCCATGTATATTGCTAAGTCTCGAGTTTTCTTTTGTATTTGCTTTGCATTTGCTTCTTGATTTAAATCTCTTTGGTTCGGTCTGAGGGATTATCACTCCTCATTTATCTGTAGCGGGCTCCGTCTATTTGAACCTGGTGCAGATAAGTAAACCCATCGAATCGAAAGGGGCAGTCTGCGGCTTTGCTGTTTCGAGTGTGACAACCCATGAGTCCTAGCCGGAGATAGCTTGGCTCTTATGTATTGATTGCACTGCACGTGCCAGCTTTTGGAAGTGCAGAAGTCTTTTCTGACACGACTTTATGATTTACTTAGGTAACCGTAATCTCGACCGGCGGGATATCAATAGACATAGTATTAAAGGTTTGAATTTGTAAAGGCCAATCTGGGCTATGGGCCTTCTTAAGTCTTCCTATAAAATGAGGTGGTCGAACTTTATGCTCCTTTATGCCTGAAAGAACTTGTGCCTCTCAAATTTTCTTGAATTTTTCTACATTATCTCCTTGCTGAACATGTCCTCCTCTGACGATCTCTCTCCTTTCTTTACAACCTCCCTAGTGAGGTTCTAGCCAATTACTGGGTGTATTTTAACCGGTGTCCTCTATTGATCGAGAGGGGCTTAAAGCCGGGGAAGATCGGTGGAGGGTATCGCCTTCGTATTGCAGCGTCTGGCTAGGAGGAGCTGGTGGCCAATCCTTATGGCCGCTACAATGTTAATATTTTGCGCGAGTTCTATTCGGCTTTGTCTGTGGCGGGCTCAAGGTTGCCATTAGACTCCGTGTCTGTGCGCGGAGTGGCGGTTCCTTTCACCCCGACTGTTATTAATGACTTCTTCCATCTTCCCCATTTTGACCCCGCCTTCCACTTTGAGCGGGCCTGGGTGTTGGATGAGGATGAGGTTTCCCGGCATATGCACCAGAACAGAGCTCTCCACTACTTATTCCCCAAGTCTTGGCAGTTTGCTCCGGAGGGGGTTGTGTCGGAACTGTCTCGGGATCATCGGGTGTGGAAGCATTTTATCAATACTCTCGCGCTTCCCTCTGATGATTTCAAGGAGGTTACGGAGGAGGAGGGTCTGCTCATGCATGCTATTGGCAGATTGTCAGTGAATGTGGATTGGGGCTTGTTGATTCACCGTGAGGCGGTGTCTTTTGCTATGGAGATGGAGCATGGTCGCTCCATTCCATTTCCTTAGTTGATTCCCAATCTTTGTTCTGCCCTGGTTCCTACTTGTCCGTCAGACAAGTATCTTCCTCGGAAGCACATTGAGTTTGATGAAATCAACTCTGGGTCCTCCCCTGATCCCGGGCTATTTTCTGATGACGGGGAGTCGTCAGTTTATATATTTTTCTATTTGTTGTAATGTTTTTTTTTCTTTCTTTAATGATGAACTTTTTCCCTTCTTCCTTGAGAATGAAGTGATTTTGAGATTTTGCTTGATTGTGCTCAAAATATTTCTATCTTTCTGAATCCCTTTGGGTCCGTTCGAGTCAACACATTAGGTATGCGGCTCCCCTTGTTTCAGGCGAGTTCCGGACCATCCGTGTTTAGGTCCGCTTGAAACAAACGTAGAGAACGGATTTGTGTGTTTATTAAGATCGGCTTGTAATACCTTTCTGTATTTTCGGCCAAGCATTAAATTTGAAGATGAATGGTTCTCCTCGAATACCATGTTTTTTACTGATGCATTGAATATGGATCAAACCCTTATCATCGAAGGTGAAGAGTCAAGCAAATATTACCTTTGGATCCTTCTAATCTTCGACCGCTAGTGTATCCCTCTTACTCTTATAAATAGAGGACCTTTATCGATGTATCAAACACCGTTTTTTGAAAAATTATGTGCACGTTTTCTTTTAATCATGTCATCCTCCTCTGGCTCTTGTTCTACTACTTTGATGTCCCTTTTTCAGTATTGCATCCGCCGGTGCAATTCAGAACTATAGGGACTACTTTGCCGATCGCAGGCATTTACCCGAGAGAATTCTGGATGTGAACAAGGTTGACGGGAGCGTCTCTTTATTCCGTGTGGCGTACTCGGGATGGCGTCACTTTCTTCTTGATCCCATTGGGAGGTGCAACCTAACCCTGGTTAGCGAGTTTTATGCCGTTTTATCCGAGGCTCAATCTGTTGAAGAGGTTTCCTCTGTTTCCGTTCGGAATATTCGAGTGCGCTTTTCCCCAGCGGATATAAATGAGTTTTTGCAACTCCCTTCCTTTGATCCATCTTTACACTTTGAAAACACCTGGGATCTTCACAATGAAGAGACGTACTTCTCTTACCGGTATGATGCGTATTCGGCTGTGTTTTCGGAGAGAGACGAGGACCCTGTCCATTGTGCCACCTTCTCCGGGATATGCCAGTGTTATATAGAATGGAAACGGATCATCAACAGCCATGCTATCCCTGCTGATAACCCTGAAGTAGTCACGGATGAAGAGGTCATTCTTATAAATGCCATCCTTACTCTGAATGTGAATGTTGGGGCCTTATCATCCATCGTGAGGCCGTTAACTTGGCGAGGAGCATGAGTCCGGGGCGTTTAATGCCCTTTTCTTGGTCTTTGTACCACTAGTTTCGGGATGACAATTATGCCCGGAGATCAAATTCTTCGATCAGTTAATAACCGCTGATGAGCTATTTTTGTTTTACTTTTTGCTATCTCATGATCGGGCATGGGCCCCCTTGTTTTTTCTTTGTGAAGATAACTTGTTGCTCTGGATTCTGTTTATTTGTTATATCAATCAAAGATTTTGTATTTTGTTCATTAGATTTAGCCGTTGACATATAAAACCTTCGTAAAAGGAATCATACAAAAAAAGCTTAAACAACTCAAGTTGTAACTGAGAGGTTGGCCATAACCCAAAAACAAATATTCTTGTTGACCGCTACATATAATATTTCTTCAGATTATCCGAGTGCCAGGTTCGGTTGAGCTCGAATCCGTCTTTATCCGTAAGGATGTAAGTCCCTTTCTTGATCTCCCTCGTGACGCGATAGAGGCCTTCCCAATTTGCTGTTAGTTTTCCTTTGTCGGGCTTCATCCCCGTTGCTTTTCGGTTTCGAAAGCCAAAATCTCCCACTTTGAAATATTGGCCCTGAATCCGACGGTCATGTTTCCGTTTCGCAATTTGTTTGTAGTTGACCATTCTCAGATAAGTCGAGACTCATTTCTCTTCGGCCATATCTAGCTCATACTGTCTATTGACAAGGATGTCGCCAGTGTCGTATTTAGCCATTCGTATACTTGGTAGAGCCATTTCAATGGGCGTCATTGCCTCTTATCCATAAGTGAGGATGAAAGGAGTTTCTCCTGTAGGTGTTTTGATTGTTGTCCGGAGTTCCCATAGGATGGCGGGCAGCTCATCAACCCATGCCCCAGCTTTCTTACTCACCCTTCCGCTGATTCTTTTCTTCAACATCTTAATGATTTGTTTATTACCAGCTTCTGCATGACCGTTTCCTTGTGGGTACTCAGTTGAGGATTGCCAATGCATTATGTGATAGTCCCTATAGAATGTTGAGAATTCGTCCCAAAATTGAGACCCGTGGTCTAACACCACTGCCCTTGGGACTCCGAATCTAGACCAGATATGGTCGTGTAGGAAATATGTAGCATTCTTTGCGCCAATACTAACCATGGGCTTTGCTTCGATCCATTTGGTGAAATAGTCTACGGCTATGATAACAAGCTTGCAGCCTCCTCTTCCTGGTGGGAATGGGCCAATCAGGTCGAGACCCCACATGTCGAATTGCCAAGCCGAGACTACAATACTCTGTTCCACAGAGGATAGCCTTGGTATATCTGCATGCATTTGACATTTGGGGCATTCCCTGATGAGTTTTTCCGAGTCTTGCGTGATCGTGGGCCACTAGCAGCCAGCGGTTATAATCTTCTGAGCTAAAGAGTGGCTCACAGGGTGTCCTCCACACAATCCATGATGTAGTTCTGCCAAAATTTTCTCGCTTTCCTCTTTCCGAACACATCTGAGAAGTGGCTTAGTGAAATATCTTCTGTAAAGCACTCCATCATTCAGAATATATCTGGCCGCTTGTATCTTGAGAGAACAAGCTTTGTCTGGTGTCGATGGTAAAGAACCTGCTTCGTTATACGCTTGCATGTCATCCATCCAACAGGGGGTTTGAATCAGTATATCGATGTCCATGATTTCCGCCTTTTCAATTACGGGAACGGATCGATATTCCACCATTATCGATGGGTCGGCTATTTCTTCCTTCAAGGATAACCTCGACAGAGAGTCAGCCTTTTCATTATCTTCCATGCCGATTATGGTGAAGCCGCAATAATCGAAGTCTCATCTCATTTGTTGGACAATTTCATGATATTTTTCTAAGATTCCACAATGAGCTTAGAGTCACAGAAAATTTGTTCGACAATGAGCTGAGAGTCACGTAAAATTTGGACGTTACGCACCTTCATTTCTCTTTCCAAATCCAAATCGGCAATCATGGCCTCGTACTCTGCTTGATTGTTTGTTGCCTTGAATTCAAACCTCAAAGCTTTTTTGATTTCTTCCGTTGTGCCCGGCTCGGATAAGATGATCCCTGCTCCGCTTTCATTTTGATTAGAAGCGCCGTCTACATATAGGTGCCAACAATTGTCGGGCTTTAGAACTTCACTTGCGGTCTCCGGGGTAGGTGGGGCGTCTGATCGTTCTGAGGTGAAGCTAGTCTCTGCAATAAAATTGGCTAAGGCTTGGGCCTTGATCGCTTTTCTAGGTTGGTAGTGGATATCAAAATCGGTAATCTTGATGGCTCAGCGAAGTAGCCGACCTGAGAGGTCTGGCTTATGTTGTATTTGCCGTAGAGGGCAGTCCGTCATGCATGACGATGATCGTATGTGAGGTGAAATATCCGCGCAATTTTCGAGCCACTATTACCAATGAATAGGCTAGCTTTTCCACGTTGAAATATCGGCCTTCCATTGGGCTCAGCACCTTACTGACATAGAATACAAGGCTGCTGTAAAGTCTCCACTTCTTTTATTAAGACGGCTGCTACGGCCCAATCCGATGCTGCTAAATATATAAACAGATTGTTCCCTGTAAGGGGACTGACCAGAAGGGGTGGCTTCCCCAGATATTCTTTTAGGCCTTGAAAGGCCCTGGAACATTCTTCGTCCCAAGAAAAAGTTTTACTACCCTTAAGAATTTTGAAAAATGGCAAGCATTTCTCTGCTGATTTAGATATGAATAGTCCCAAAGCTATAATTCGACCGTTAAGTCTTTGCACCTCTTTAATTGTAGTTGGTTCACGCATATTGAGTAGTGCTTGAATTTTTTTCCGGATTTGCCTCTATCCCCCTGTGGCTGACCATGAATCATAGAAATTTACCCGCTCCAACCCCAAATATACATTTGGCCGGGTTGAGCTTCATTGAGTGTTGGCGTACATTCTTAAACGTTTCAGCCAGGTCGGCGGCGTGACCACCGATAGGCGATTTGACCACCATGTCGTCAATATATGCTTCAATGTTTCACCCAATCTGGGAACTAAATACCCTGTTGACCATCCTCTAATAGGTTGAACCCGTATTTTTAATCCGAAGGGCTTCATCTCGTAGTAATAGAGTCCTCCGGCGGCTCTAAAATCCATTTTTTCTTTATCGTCTTCTGCCATCTTAACCTGGTGATATCCGGAATATGCATCTAAAAAACTCAGCGTTTTGAATCCGGCAATGGAGTCCACTAACCTGTCGATTCTGGAAAGCGGATAAGGGTCTTTCGGACAGGCTTTGTTGATGTTAGTGAAATCTACACACATTCTCCACTTGCCGTTATGTTTCTTGACCATGACCACATTTGCTAACCAAGAAGGATAGGCTAGCTCTTTCATAATTCCTGCTTGCAAGAGTTTACCGACCTCAACTTTGATAGCGGCCTCTTTCTCGGGGTGAACTGTTGGGCACGTTGTTGAATAGGTTTATAGGTGGAATCAGCGTTTAGATGATGCAACGCGATCTGTGGTTCAATGCCCCTCATATCTGTGACCACCCAGGAAAAAGCGTCTATATTTGCTCTTAATTGGGCAACCAAAGCATCTTTCACGTCCGTGGGTAGATGGGCCCCGATCTTAATTTTCTGGTCAGGGTAATCGTGATTAACGATTACCTCGATAAGCTCTCCGTCAGCGGTGAAATTGGGCTCGTCCCTAACCTGCAAGGTTTTACACTCTTCTTCCGGATGAGTCATTTGTCTTACCATATTCATGAGGCTGGTTCTTGGTTGTTCTGCTTGAGCCCATTTGCCCTCTGCCCGAGAGGTGTGAATATATGTGAGTACGGCTGCAGGTTCACTGACTGAAACCCCAATCATATCATCAACGTAGAATTTTGCTCGTTGGTGTGCGATGGAGACTACAATCTGAAATTGTCTTAAGGCGGGAGCTCCAATGATCATATTGTAATTTGATTGCAAATCCACCACTAGGAAGTTCACCCTTTCAGTCCTGAAAGGGGCATAATCCACCATTTGTATATCCATATCAATGGCTCCCTTGACCTGCACCCTGTGGTTCGTAAAACCCTCAAGAGTACCATTGTGTTGGCGTTAGCTGGAGTCACCAAAGCCCAATTCTTTGAAACAGTTATAATACAAGATGTCTCTTCATGCCCTCGTGTCTATCATTACTCGGTTAACTCTGAACATGTTCGTGACTACCGAGATGCTGAGGCATGAGTCCTCTACATTAGTTTCTGTTACAAGCTCATTTTTGGTGAAAGAAAGTGGTCGCTCATTTCCACATAAAACATGAGGTTTTTCCACATGCTTATTGATAGACCTTAACCTATATTTGATATGGTTATTACAGGGAGGATTTACCATGATGATCCGGATTTCTCGGTCGTATTGACGTGCTTGTCGCTCCTTTCAGTTTGCCCCTCCGCCATCTCGGCAATAATGACCGTAAAAGCCTCGAGCCAGCAATTTTTCAAACTCCTTCTTCAGTTGGTAGCAGCCCTCGGTATCATGACCTCTGTCTTCGTGCAATATTTGGATTGATCCCTCCTTTTGTCCGGTTTCATGGGAAAGGGTTTAGGCAACTCATCATTTATCTCATGTATTAACTGTGTGTAGGAGATCTTGATTGGAGTCCAGCTCTCCTCTTTAAACTTTTCAGGCTTCTTGAAGTCTCGATCCCGGTTTCCCCGGGGCTCCCTTGGTGGGCTCTGCTCGGCCTTTTGCTTCCCCCTATGAGATGATGAAGCTACCTCGTTTCCTACCGTCGCAATGTACTTCCTAGCTGAACTTAGAATTTCTTGGAGGTTTGACGGCGGGTTGAGTGTGAAGTAGGACTTCAGGTACCCCGGATTGAGCCCTATTTTGAAGCTACTCATCACCACATTGTGAGCTAGACCTCTAGTGAGCTCATAAACTTTGTAGAACCGTTCGTAATAGTTGCGGGTTGACTTGCCGTTGCCTTGTCGAACCTCGTGTAGGTCGATGTGAGTTTTTTTAGGTCCCCCGACTGATTTGAACTCGGCGGTGAACTTGCTGATTAACTTGTCCCAGGACAGAATTGATGCTGGGGGTAGGCTGCGGATCCATGAGGCCGCTCGGTCTTGCATAGCCCTTACGAACGCGATACACCATGCCTCCTGGCTTGAGGTGCATAAGTTTATCTTACTATGGAAAGATGATAGCCAGTCTAGGGGATCCATTGTACCATGATAATTGGTAAAATTTGGATAATGTGTACCTCCTCGAGCTGCTGCTGAGAGAATATCCGGGTTCAAAACGCTGGTTCCCCAAGTGGGTTTAGTTTCTTTAGTGGCTCTGGTACCCCTTTGAAGCTCTTGAATTTGCTTCTTCATTATCACCATCTCGTTGGTGTTTTCTTTTATAACGGGAACCCTGATAATACTTTGCTATATTTGAGATTCTCCATGCCCTTCTCTGCGAGTTCGGACATGCCTTTCTTTTTCGGCATTTTTTCGATCCGGGGCTACACCACAGACGTTATCCACAGGTCCCAACCGGTCAAGAGCCGACTTCCTACCTCTACTTGGCTGTGATGTAGCGTGGCTACCCTCCTCCTGATCCTCGCGATGCGACTTTTCCGGTATCAATAGAGGTAGGGTGTGTTGTACCTCTGTCCGATCCGGCACGGATGGAACAAATTTGCTAACGGGTACGGGAGGAAAACATTGTTCTATAAGGCTTTGATTTGTTAGTCGAATATCCTCTAAGTATTCTACATGATTCCTTAAGGCTGCTGCGTGGGCATTCTGACTCGCGATTGCTTCGGCATCCAAATTATTTCACTGCTCGTAGTATTGACGAGATGTCCCTGGTACATTCTTTCCACGGGCCTTCTTTGTAGCCTCAGCCTCTAACTCTCGGGCTTTCGCTTTCTTATTCAACACACCGCGCATGTCAGGATCAACTAGCTGCTCGTTGTGGCCCTGGGCGGACTGCGATCCCCGGCTTCGTCCACTGTGATGTGATGTTGAACCGGGACGTGGAGGGTTATTGCCACGTGTTGTGTCCTGATTGACCCCCTTGTTCGGTGTTCCAGGTTCCACTACATTCCCTCCACCCATGCTTTGAAAGGAGACTTGTTTACAAAGTAACCTTTGGGTGGTGCCGGTTGGAGGAGTCTCAGAAACCCATAATCCGGCAAGGATTCACACGCAATCCTCGGGCGGATTCCTCCTTTTGCTCCTCAGCCTACGGGGTATTAGCAGCCGTTTCCAGCTGTTGTTCCCCTCCCAAGGATTTCTTACGCGTTACTCACCCGTCCGCCACCGGAAACACCACTTCCCGTCCGACTTGCATGTGTTAAGCATGCCGCCGCCGTTCATCCCGAGCCGGATAGAACTCTCCATGAGATTCATAGTTGCATTACTTATAGCTTCCTTGTTCGTAGACAAAGCAGATTTGGAATTGTCCTTCATTCCAAGGCATAACTTTTGCCCAGAAATTTAATAGCGCTATGCCAGGAAGTATGATAAACCGGGAAAAGGTTGAGAATCCTAATAAGTTATCCAACTTACCACGTCTGGCGTTGGTGTTGCCAACGTATTGTTATAAAAGCTATCCAAACCTTTTTGTGTATAGCGCTTCGGGTGTTGATCTGAGTCTCAGATATGATAAAAACATCGATTTTTAGGCCGTACAACCCAAGAGATAGAAGCCTTTTCTGAGATCAATATTAGGCATGCAAGCGGTGGATTCGCCGGAGATGCCGTGGAATGGCTTTCACGGCGGTGTGAACGACCGGAGGAAGCTGATTTTGATAAATTCCCGGTAACGGACCCAACTGATGTTGCAGGAACAATCAGGGTGGCGGCAACGGTGGAGCCATATGGATATCTGGCTATTTATGTGTGATTTCTCCAGTTGAGATGGGTGGTGATTACGGTGGCTTGATAAGTAACATATGAAGTTGCTGATAGCAATATGAACATGGGCATGGAATCGACAAATTGGCAGAGTTTGGCCTGCTTTTTCTATTAGATCGATCCTTTGTGGTTTAACGTATAGCTCCTTTTTATAGGCAATGGACTAAACGGGATTATGCTAATGACGACAAGACATAGTAAAATATGATTAAGCATAAGACATAATCTTGGGCGATGAGAGGGTGATATATGATTACGTTGGTCTTATCGCCCAAGATTATGTCTTATGCTTAATCATAATTAGATTTGGCCTCCCATCGGGCTCGCTGGTTGGTCTTATCTTTTTGGTTGCAATGATTCCTGGCTTAAGGAAATGAGTCCGACTTCGCCTTTAGATGATAGGAGGATGTATGTCTATAGATGTCAACCCAGGCTGTCAAGGCTTGGCCTTGGCTCGAATTGACGGTAGGCTCGACATCTAGTGGTGTGAATCCATCCTGGAAAATAGCATGGATCGGAGAGGGTGTAGATGGAGCAAAATGATTACATGTGACCTCCGACCGGGTTTAACCGGGTCCGTAAGACCGTATGCGGGTTTCCCATATCAAGGTGAAATTTGGGAATTTTTTCATAATGAAACATGCATCCTTCTAACTAGATTGAGCCTCATCTAGATTGACCTACTTAAGTAACCACTACACAACTGGTTGGTTGTTCCTCTTCATGGTCCTGATTTCCAAAATTCTTTCTGGAAAGAATACCATTTTCCCGTCTTCTATAGTGATAGGGAGTTTATTTGATGCTTGTACATGAGCTCCTATGGATTTCTTGAGCATAGAGACATGGAAAACTGGGTAAATCTGAGATCCCTGGGGCAGCAGAAATTTGTGAGACACTTGATTGATCCTTTCTACCACCTTATAGAGCCCAGAATACTTGGCTGGCAGCTTGAGGTTTATGCACAGAGCCATTGTTTTCTGTCTATAGGGCTACAACTTGAGGAAGACATAGTCCCCTACTGCAATTTCTTTATTTGTTCTATTCTTATCCCCATGAAACTTCATTCTATCCCGAGTCACCTCCAAATAAGACCTCAAATCCCTCATTAGAATCTGTTTGTGATATGGAATGATTCCACATCTAGAAATTGCTCAGCAGCCAATTCACCCAAAGGCAAGGGTGTAGGTTTATACACATATAGAGCCTTAAAAGGGGTTAAATTAAGAGAGTTATTATAGTTACAAGAAAATGACTGAGCTTATTTACCCTCTCAGTTTTGCCATCAGTCTGGGGATGATAGGCAGTAGTACAAGAAAATTTGACCTTAGATAGTTTGAGAAAATGTTGAAAAAATTCAGAGGTAAAAATTTTGTCTCTATATGAAACAATTCCAGCAGGTAAACCATGCAGCCTACAAACTTGTTGAAAGAAAACCAGAGCCATATATTTTGCTGTATAGTGCTTGTCAAGAGCCAAGAAATGACTGAGCTTAGTTGGTCTATCCACCACTACTAGTATTACCTCATTCCCATCTGAATTAGGAAGACCTTCTATGAAATCTATACTGATATGGGACCATGCCTGACTAGGAGTGGGCAATTGTTGCAATAAGCCTTAGGGATGGTCATGCAGGCGTTTACACTGTTGACATATGATAAATTGTTTGATCATCTCTTACACCTCCAATTTCAGCATGGGCCAGTAAAACAACTTCTTGATCCTGCTATAGCAAGCCCAAATCCCATAATTCACCCTCAAGGGACTAGAATGTAGTTGTTCCAGCATGTGTCTTCTGAGGGATCCTCTAGTTCCCACATACATCCGTTCTTTGTATTTGATGACACCTTGCGTCAAACTGAAAATGGGTCAGGGACATAATTCACCATAAGCATTCTGAGTTTATCTACAGCCCATTGATCCCCAGTGTAGTTGGCTATAACTTTCTGAATCCAGTATGGAATGAATGTACTATTTGCATAAATCTAAGCCTGCGAATGAGGCTGCCTAGAAAATCCATCAACCATCACATTCTCTACCCCTTTTTATACTTAATATGAAAATCCAACCCCAGGTAACATGGTAACTCTTTTATGTTGTAAAGTGGTAGAAGCCTTCTGATCCAGTAGAAATTTCAAACTCTACTGGTCAGTCTTGATAATGAAATGATTTGCCAGAATATATTGCTTCCACTTGGTTACTTCCATGAGCACAGCCAATAACTCATTCTCATATATGGAAAGCCCTAGCTCCTTAGTGTTTATAGTTCTACTCAAATAGGCAATAGGACTTTTTCTTTACAGCAGCACAGTACCCAACCCTTGTCCACATGCATCGGTTTCTATACAGAATGGTGTATGGAAATTGGGCAGGGTCAAAATTGAGCTGCACGTTGTTGCTTTAAGTGTATCAAAGGCCCCAGTGGCCTGATAT
Organism: Gentiana straminea; assembly: GCA_036785695.1. Taxonomy (NCBI): domain Eukaryota; kingdom Viridiplantae; phylum Streptophyta; class Magnoliopsida; order Gentianales; family Gentianaceae; genus Gentiana; species Gentiana straminea. Next base: position 11,891,012 of record JAVUPR010000113.1, on the reverse strand, counting down.
GTCCACTAAAAACCCTCTTTCTTGAGTAGTTATGTTAAGGGTTTGGATATTGATCCATAGTAGAGCACAAATCTTCTGTAGAAACCTGTAAAGCCCAAGAATCCCTTTGGTTCTATAACATTTTGGGTAATGTCCATCTTGCATGGCTTGCAATTTCTTGGAATCTGCCTTAACTATTCCCCATGTATGATATGACCAAGGTATTCCACTTGCTCGTGCCCAAATGAGCATTTGGACATTTTGGCATAGAATTTGTTATGTCTGAGTGTCTACAAAACTTCCATCAAATATAGCAAGTGAGTGGCCCTATCTGGCGATGTATATCGGTATGTCATAACACCAGCACAAATTTCCTCAAGTATGGCCTTAACATCTCATTCATACTCTTTTAGAAAGTGGCTGGGGCATTAGTGAACCCAAAAGGAATCACTTTAAATTCAAAGTGGCCATGATGGGTCACAAGTGCAGTCTTTTGGACATCAGAATCAGCCATAAGGAATTGGTGAAAACCAGATCTGAGATCAATTTTTCCAGAAAACTTTGGCTTCACCTAGCTCATCTATGATAGAAATGGGGTATCTGTCATTAATTGTAATATCATTGAGTTGTCTGTAATCTACACAGCACCTCCAAGTCCCATCTTTTTTCTTTACCAACAGTAAATGGGAGGAAAAAAGACTAGTTGTGTTGTATAATCCCCTGCTGCAACATGTCCTCCACCAATTGCTCTATTTCATCCTTTTGTTGATAAGGATGTATGTAAGGTTTCAATTTAACAGGGGCCAGCCCCTTCTTTCAAGTGTATAGCATGTTTCCATCCCGTCTTAGGTGGCAGGCATGTAGGTGTGGCAATAAGATCTTCAATTTCATTCAAGACTGTCTTGATTTTTGGGGCAATCTAAGTAGGTTCTTTCTCTTGTATTAGATTCAGGCAACCAATCAATCCAGAAGCACCATTATTAAAAGTCATGACCAGTTTTCTACCACTGATCATCTTCAATTAAGGACAATTTCTTCCTCATCCTTGGTGAAAGTTGCATCTTGGCAAACCAAATAGCATAGGACTGTACTTCCTCATCCAGTCCACCCCAAGGACCATCTCACAAGCCTACGTTTAATCAGTCTAATGTCATGGAAGACCCTGATCCCTTGCATTGTCCAAGAGAAATTAGGACACGGCCACTCATTAGTCATCTTACTACCATCTTCCACTGTTATGACCATAGGGTGTGCAGCCTCAATAATACACCGCACATCCTTGGCAACCTGCTGATCCAAAAATATGTGTGAAGCACACTATCAATCAATATGGTAACTGGTTTCCTTTTTAGCCACTCTTGTATCTTAATAGTGTTGGTAGAGAGTTGTCCTGAGAGAGTGTACATAGACAACTAAGTAGTCTTCCTAGGTTCATCATTCAACATAATATACTTAGTAGAATCCTCAGTCTCTATACCCTCATAGACCTCATCCTCATCAGCCAACAAAATATGCAATTGCTTCTTCTTGCACAGATATCCAGGTTAATACTTCTCATTACACCAAAAACACAGTCCCTTAGCTCTCATGTCCTGAAGCTCATTAGGTGTAAGAGTCTTTTGTATAGGCTTTTTCACCTCAATAGCCCTAGGTCCTTCCGAAGTTCTCCTTAATGCATAAGGTGCCTTCAAAGATGTAGAGGTTGATTCTCTGTTATATTGTCTAGGTCTCAAAGAGTCCACAACCTCCTCTTGGCATCTGGCTTCTTGAATAGCCTTCATCATGGATTTAGGGGCCACTAGCCTTACCATGGACTTGATTTCCTTCCTCAATCCTCTGATGAAACATGTAATGTAGTATGGTTCATGTAGGTGAGGATTGTTCATTTGGACCAGACTCTTTAGGTTCTCAAATTCAACTAAGTACTCATCAACAGTTCCTTTTTGAACAAGCTGGTGGAAATCATCCAGTGCTACATCCATAGATTTACACCTAAATCTGCGGATGTACTCTAATCGGAACATTTTCCATGATAAGTAAGGATCACTTCCTCAAACCACCAAACCACATATCAGCTCTTCCCGTAAGATGCATTTCAACAAAACCTAACTTCTCTTCATCATCCTCAATGTCATGCATATCAAAATATCGCCCACACCTCCTCAACCATTCCTTAGGAGCTTCCTCATAGAACATAGGGAAATCAACCTTAGGAGTCTTGACTAACAAGTTGTTCTTCACTATTTTTCCAGTCTTAGTGACAGAATTATAGTGATTAAGAGTAGGAAGTAATCCATCACCTATAACGGTGAAATCCTCGGCATGATTTCATTGCATAAGAGGTGCCTGATGAGAAGTTTCCGCTAACTCATGTTGCACTGCAGGCGTTCGATAACTTGCCTCAGTGAAATGCCTATGCACAAAAGGTGTTCGAACAATTGATTGTGCCAATACGTCCATCTTCTGCATGAGCAACTGCATATTAGCATATGCCTGCTGTTTATGTGCATTCCATTCCTCCATTTGAGCAGCAACAACATCCAAACTATCATGTTGTCTTTGAGCTTCTTCAGTGAACTTCTATTCTAGCTTATGCTCGTCCGTAGCTTTGGGGCGTGTTCCTTCCGCCACTGCTGATCACATGTGACAGGAGAACTCTCTGATACCAGATGCAATGATCGGAGGAGTTCGATCAAAGAATTGGGGTTCGAGAGGAAGGAGAGGCAGAGAGAGGAGAAGAAGAACAGAATTTCAGAAGAGAAAATGTAAGAGATTTTTATTAGAATCAACTTCGACGTCGTCTCTATTACATGACCAGTGGTATCTTTACCTCCCTGAATCTAAGGGAAACGGGTAACGGAAGGAAGACAGCTAACGTCAGCAATAATTCCCAATTACAATCAATTTCAATCCCTAACCCTAACCGACCAAAAGTCCCAATTTTTAGGTTCATGACATAAGTATATATTAGACACAAATTTTTTTTTAGCCAAAACAAATTTACCAAAAAAGTTTTTTTTTTTTCCGTAGACTTGAACATCAAATATATATATATATATATATATATATATATATATATATAGTAACCTTTATTTGTTGATCCTAGGCTTTTGGTCGTACTATCTATTGCGACGTTTCCTTTTTTTTTCCAATTATTTTTTACATCCTAATTTCGCAGGTAAACACGTATGGAACACGTGTGTTCTATCGCTGCACCACCGTCCTAATTAGCCTGTGAATGGCTTAGTCCTCCACTCAAATCAAACTCCACTATCTCTACAACAGATGAAATGGTACCTGAGGCTCCTCTTCTTTCATTCTCGATCTATTTTCTTCTTACCTTCTTCTTATTCCTCCTCTCTGCCTCATCCGACGCCAGTTGCCATCGATATCTCCCAGCCTCCCTCTTCTCCACTTTCGGCTTACCGTATGAGCATCTTCCATGACTCATCTTCTCTTCCATTATGTCCGGGTGAACAATCCTCTCGAATCTTCCGCTACACTTTACCCGGTCCGATGGTGCCCCTTTCCCGATGAAAAAGTGGAAGCTTTCTTGGATTAAAGGTGATGTGAAGGTGGATAGATGAAGAAAAAGACATCTCTTTGATGCTACAACATAGAGAAAATTGAGGCCAATGATGTCGTACTCAATGTATAAAATTGGGAGTAAAATTGACAGACCTTCTTCTTCTTCTGGGTCAATCTTTAATTTTCAAAGCCTTTTTGGCTTCACAGTCGTTGATTATAGCTTTAGTTGTGTCAAATTTTGTCAGGTATCCACCAAATTGACTGCTTGCCGGAGTTTCATCAGTGCCTCTGTGAGTAGCAGTCTCTTCTCCTCCTTTTATTTCTTCGGTTTCTTTATTGGGTGTTGTCTTGCTTAATGCATGTCGGTGTAAGAGAAAGTTTCAGATCATGCATTCCCATATTCATTGTCCATTTTGGGTCTGTCTCTTTGCTTCGGGGCTTCATAACGGTTAATTGGTTGTTGACTGAGCTACATTTCATTTTGCTGGTGTATGGGTGAGTCGTATCAGATCGAGGAGGACAGGGATCACTGCTACTCTTTGGTATTTTTTTTATTGCATGTGAATAAAAATTTGTGTTGCACTGGTGAATTGTGATCAGGGGTGTTTGGATTGTGTTTGGGATGGTATGGATCATGGTTTAGCTTCGCCGATTCTGGTAATGTTCTTCTTTCTCTCTCTTTTTTAGTTTTTGGCTTAGGCCGTCATTTCGTCTAATGATCTCTTCTTTTTGGTGATATATTTGATTGTGAATTGGAATGGCTTGAGCCTTGATGTGCTGGTTTTTGTTCTCGGAGTGTAAGGTTTCAACTGGTTTAGGTTTCAGATGACAAACCCACAATAAGGTGAAATATGTTACTGTTGGAGGGAAAAGATTGAAGCTTGATATATGGGATATAGGTAATGAACCAACTTTAGTTTCATATGGTATTCTTTACAATTTTTAAAGCCCGACTCCCAGGTAATATGCACCTTATTTCACACAATTCATTTGCTTCCTCCCGCCCCCCGATGTGCCACTGCTTGCTTTTTATGTCAAATGAGTATGCCTATACTAGGCACAAATTTACTTCATGGTTCTCGTTTGCACAACCCACGAATTAATGGCCGTAGCTAGACATGTATTTTACTCATTGCTAAACACAAGCTTTGTCGTGTACAAATTGTCATGTTAAATTTCGTATGCCTAGGCCTCGTTACAATCCGATAATTGTGCTTTCCCGCTATGCTTACTTTCTTATCAACTCGTATGTTACATCCCGCAAATACCATGGTGTCAATGAGCATCGTGGATGTCCACCAAAAAGCAAAACACAACGTGCCCCAAATGAAACCAGACACAAAAAGCACTTTCAGAGGAGAAATTCTACTGCAACACTTGCCTCGTATATGTACTCCAGTTTATTCGAAGTATCCCAATGGTGTAAGGCCGTCGACTTATTGGGAAAAGGGAGGAAGATTACTTTGATCTCTTACCATCATCTTTTGTAACTATGTACAAAAAACTTTAGTCCAGGTGGTGAACAAGGGAACCTACGTCCCAATACCACATATTTTGTCCATGCTTAGAACCGAGGTAGCAGCTATGTTGTACCCAGGACAACAACAATCCCTTCGGGATATTTGTAACTAATTTCTCTATATAAGCTTGTCGTACTACCGTTTTAATATTCCTTAATCTTGTAGATAAGATGCAAGATTAATTAAGCGTGTTGTACTGAGTTTAATATGTCCAAAATTGCATTATTGTTTAGACACATGGATAACAAGTTAAATTGTTAAATTTGGTCGGCTTAATCCGAAAAGGACTGGTCTAAGTTCTCCTCCAGTTAATGCAAAACTCCAGTCATTCAATCATCTCAAAAAAAAAAAAAAAAAAAAAAAAAAAAAAAAAAAAAAAAAAGAAGAAAAGGAGGATCCTAATTTTTGTCCTAACTCCTGAATGGATGAGGATGTTTCATCAAATATAGGTAGTGAACTAATTGTCGTTAAAAGTAACTGCACTTGTTTGTGAAGAGCTAACAAATCCTTTTGAATACATTATTTATTATTATTATTGGGGCTTTATTTTCCCATCGATCCATTTTGTTTTCTTTTGTTTTCTACATCTACAAGCCGAATATTTCCACCGCCAATTAACTTTCCTCCTTTACTTTCTGGTATGTATACAATTAAGTAAAATAATGTCCTACTTCAACTAAATACTGTCTTTTTTGGTTTTTAGCCCACATTTTTAGGTGGGTTTTAAATATATCACAGTTTTTACTAGTGATATATTTTTTTTTTTTGATTATTTTGTTCTATTTCTGGCATCATACATATATTCTTATTTTTTAATTTCCGACGCACCACATTAAGAACGTCGGGTGACTTACGTTCATTTTCGATAGTAATGTGAGTGGACTGACGTTATTAACAAGTAATATTTTTAAAACTGTAACGTTGATGCCATTGACGTTACAATTGAAAAGGAACGTCAGTGTCACTGACTTTTGTTTTCAATAGCAATGTTAGTGTCCGAAATAATTTTTTTAATGCTTGAAGTAAAAATGTGTCTATAGTAATTAAAAAATATGGTGATAATAGAACCACTCAGGTTTATTAGTGAACTATAATAAGAGTTTTTGTCCATATTCAACTTTATAAAGGCCTCTTTTTCGACTAAGTTTTTAACTTGCCAGAGGGATTAACTTGTTGTCCATGTACCACGTCTCACAACCATTGTACGTGCTCGTTTGCTTATCTTGTATCTTTCATTACTAATTGAGAAAATTAGGAAAAATGGCATATTAGGAGAAATGATATTTTTTTTTATTGAAAATATATTTTTTAAGTTTAAAAGACAAAAAATAGAAGAAAAAAAAATACACGTACGTACTCAATATATTTTTTATTGGGAAAAGACTTTTTATAGTTTAAAAGACAAAAAATAGAAGGAAAAAAAAACACGTTTGATACGCATCATACGTAAGATTCTCTTATTTTACCGTACTTTACATTCTCCCCCTTATGTCGGGACTGGCGTCCTCGCCGCCAGACGGCCAAGACCGGTCCCGGATCGTCCCTATCGAGGTAACTAGAGGCCATCCTTACACCGTCTTCTTGTACGGTGCGGCGCATAGTCCCGTCGGATAGTCGGCTCGATACCATTCGCCGAACGCCCCAGCACCCCGGGCGCAGTAGCGCTAAATGAGTCATAAATGTCCGGTCAACCGCTTCCTCGCTTGGTCTAAAAGGGCTAACCCGAGTTGACAAGACCTTTATGTCTCACACTTATATGGGGGTGAGCATTCTCTTATTTTACTGATGTGGGACTTTACATTTTCTTTCCACCTTTATTTTCAAACACACGTAACTTTTGATCTAGATTTTCAAACTTGATGAAAATTTCACTGAATTTTTTATTTTTTTCAAACTCTATATATGTTTTGAGACTTTGTTTGATATCATTACTTTGTTTTTGTGAGATCATTGTCGGAATTCACTTCGTGAATCTCGCTCAGTGAATCCCGAAATACAGTAAATTTCGATAGTGAACTTCGAATAATAGTGAATTTTGATAGTGGATTTTCATAAATTACGTCGGAATATGATGGATGTGATCTCAAAATAAAAAGCATTAAAAAATGAAAAAATTGTTAAAAGAATTTTCATATTTGGAGTTGTAGATTGAGAAATATAAGGGTATAAAAATGAGAGATGATGGAGAAAGTGTGTTGTTGTTGTTGCTTGTATGTTTTGTTTTGTTTTGTTTTTTTTTTTTTTTGTGTGTGGAAAACGAGCGTCCAACTGTAAGAAAAAAAATATTTGTCCTTTGTTGCTTGTTTGTTTGTTTGTTTGTTTTTTTTTTTTTTTTTTTTTTTTTTTTTTTTTTTTTTTTGTGTGTGTGTGGAAAAAGAGCGTCCAAATGTAAGAAGAAAAAAATTTCATTTATGCAAAAGTTTTTTTTTTTTAAAGCAACTTTATTTTATTAATGAACCAAATAAAGAACTACAAAGTTAAGTGTCATATCCCGGCCCGCCCCAAGTTTATGTGATAGAGTGCATAGCTTGACCTCCTTAAACCATATGTGTGGCAAACCCAGTGTAGGAAAATCCACCACATAGGGAAGAGTTCTCGCTCTATGCACCCCCAAAAAATTCCTTGTCCCATAAATAATTACATCAGTGGAAATCAGAGTGAAATAAATGTTGTCTCCTGCCTTGCGGAGAAGGTGTGATTGAATAATGCCGAAGACTCCTTCGTATCCTCGTGTGAACTTTCTTGATCCGAAGAAACTTGCGGCCCTTTCTGTTGAAATTTCGATATGACCGGTCCGTAAAGTGAGCAGCGAAACCCATGCTAGAAGCTGTACCAAACACATACGGGGGAATATCAAACACCATAATAATTATGAGCACATCGGTTGACAACAAAAGCAACAAAAACACCTGGATTGCACCCCAAGCAGTGTGGTAGGGGTGCGTCCAAAGGTCAGCACAGGCCACTAAGCCGCAACCATATGTAAGTGCCAGACAAACTGCAAGTTGGTGATCTGTCCGCAATACAAGCACACGAAATATGATAAACATCATACAAACTCCATGCAACAATAGATAAAAGGAGCAAAAACACCTGAATTGCACCCCAGCCAAAAATGGAGGGGTGCGTCCAGTCAATCTGATTATGATGGAGATAAGCGATCTGAGCAGCTGGATTCCTCCCATCTCCGCATTTAGTTAGCTTCATCGATCTGCACAAAGTGGAATACGCAGTATATGGATACAACTGGATTAAAACGAGAAAGTATGTGAGATGAGCAATACGACCTGGATTGCACCCTTCACAAGTGAAGAGTGCTTCCCGGATTATCAGTGATACATCGGATATGGGCTGGGCCGTATAAGTCATCATGAATTAGATTCAGAATATACGGTGGGACGTCTCTTTGCTAAATAAAAATCAGATCATCCGCTTCCAACGCCGCAAGGGCGTCAGTGACCCTGTTGCATTCCCTATAGACATGAGAAATAGTATAATGTAGCGAGCGAAGGATAGCACATATCTGGGTGACGGAGAGACACATGGGCCATCCCCCACCACGAGCTCCAGATATCATACGATAAACATAAAGAGAATCAGATTCGATATCCATATTATGTGCCTGAATACGCATGCGAAGACCAAACAGTAGAGCTTTAATCTTAGCATCCACCACCGTCCCCTCCCCAAAACACGCATGAAAAGCCATAATAAACCCGTCATTTGAATCCCTGAGGATACCCCACCCATAAGCAATACCATTCCTAACACTCCCATCCACATTCAGTTTAACATTGCCAGAATGCGGAGGCACCCATCTCAAATAATTCACTTTCCGCTTAGGGTTTGGTTTGACCTTAAAGGGTTGGAAGAAGGGCAAATTCATCAATAATATAAAAACCTTTAATATTTCCCTAATGTTATAAAATTGAATAAACAACAGAGGAAGAACAAGAGAAAACACGAAGTATGAAGGAGAATGAAAAAAATGTGTGTATTATTTCAGTGGTATAATACCTATTTATACCACTGAGATTAATGCGTGAATACAATAGAGTAGATAAACCAGAAAATCTATTTAAATCTCTTTGAATAAGAATAAATGCAATACTTATTACATTCAAAGAACCCAACGAAATCCAATGATACTAAGATAACTATTACATCCAACTAATCCAAGTCTATGAAATAGCATAAATGAAAGAACCAAAATAAATAAGAGTCTCCAACTCCGGCGTCTTCAAACGTCGTCATCAAAGTCCTCCTCGAAACCTTCACCAACCTCGTTCGTCTTCTCTCCCCCAAACACATAAATAAACATGCATTTGAGGTAAGTACAATGTACATAGTAAGAAGTAGAAGATACAATTTAATTAAGGTTATTATTAAAAGCTTATCTTGGCGAGAACGACTCAATCTAGGGTTCACTTCATGCCCATCGACACGTCGTGACTATACGTTTCTACTTAGCTTATCTTTGTTACATCACTACCCAAGAACATCGCGCATGGCGTTCATCACTCGAAGATATACTTGCTAACTAACGGTGATTAGCACCGATTAGCTCCGGGGTCTCCCCGGTATGCGTATACGTCCGATGATGGATTTCCTCCACTACCCTTCGGCCGTTTAAGGCCGGCGGTGTTGTCCACCTTTTATGGACGTATCACATCGCCGATATGAAATAGTGTCTAACCGAGAATAGATGATGTTTTATCTTTTACTACACATATGTATGTATTGATGTGAATTAACTAGCCATCCCTAGTGTTTTCAAGTAAGCTCCCTCACATCTCCTACTCTCGTACTTAGACCACTAGACGCGGACAAGTCCTAGCAAATACACCGACATTGATGAACTCTAGTTCACCAAAGCACAAGCCCTTTCATGCCCTTCCGACGGATCCGAACTTCAACTCCCTTTAAGAGTACATTCGGTGTTTTAACTGAACGCATCAGAAGTACAATCGAAGCTTGTTTATGTTTAATTAATCTTAATATATCGTGATTAAGAGTTTAAAACAATAAAGGACATGATGATCAAGCTTGAAACAATTAAAGTAATAGAAATAAGGTAACAAATCCAAACGCTCGTTTAAGCCTTATGGACGCCCGTCCATTAATACCGGACGCTCGTCCACTTAAAATCGCTACAACCTGTATGTAAAATCACCCCTCAAACGCCCGTCCGCTTAAAGCAAACGCCCGTTTGAAACCGGACGCCCGTCCACTAATCCCGGACGCCCGTCCTCCTAAGAACGCTACAATCCTGAATCAAAAATCTACTGTCAGACGCCCGTCCAGCTAGTCAGGACGCCCGTCCGAACTACCAAAATCACAGACGCCCGTCTGACTAGTTCAGACGCCCGTCTGCCTGGGGTTTAACCAAAACCCTAAAATCTTCAAATACGATTTTCAATCCGTTTCTAACCTAAATAACAAGAATTTCAACACATAAAATCACAGGGAAACATATCTAACCATACCATGGCATTAACCAACTAAAAAGCCATAACCTTCTTACATCTAAACACTTAAAACCTTAATCTAAACCTCAATTAGATTGTAGGAAGAGCTTCTTACTTGTCTTGCAGCCAAAAACCGAGTCGATCGGCCTTGAAATCATGCACCTTTCCAACAAAGTCGCTATCCAAACGATGCTCTTCTCACGATGATTCCGGCGTTCGAAACCGATCTCGAAAACGATTGAGATTTGCTTTAGATTTTGGTGAAACTGTTCCAACCCTTTTTTTTTCTCCCAAGTCGACGGCAAGAAGAAAAGGGCGGCTGCTCTCTCTTTTTTTTTGACTAATGATTTAGGTTAGGGGATTAATGTGTATAATAGATCCCTTATATAGTTAATCCCAATTAAATCATTTTTCCATAAAAAAAAAAAAAGAAAATCTCTTTTATTATATACATAATTATCTTGAAAATTACATATATAAATATCCAATTATTTAAACTCCAAATAAAAGGAACCGAACCCAATATTTCGTTTTCACAAAATGACACGTACGCCTTTCCCGAAAATCGGAATATTACATTCTCCCCCCCCTAAAGGAGTTTCGTCCTCGAAACTTAGAACATACCTGGTAAGTCCATTAAATCTGGGAACTCGCTGATCATCTCATCCTCGACTTCCCACGTAGCTTCTTCCGGTGAATGATTGCTCCATTGCACCAAAATCAAGGGAATCATTCTTCTCTTAACCATCTTTTCCTTCCTGTCCAAAATTCTGATCGGTTTCTCATCATACGAAAGGTTATCTTGAAGGATCTCCGGATCAACCGTAGTCTCAACATCCGTCTTGGTCAAACACCTTTTCAACATCGATACGTGGAACACGTTGTGGACTCTTGACATGGATTCTGGTAGCTCAAGCTTATAAGCCAACGGTCCAATCCTTTCCGTAATCTCAAAAGGTCCAACATACCTCGGACTCAACTTTCCTTTTTGTCCAAAACGTCTCACTCCCTTCATTGGTGAAGCTCGTAGATACACTCTTTCACCAACTTCAAACTCTAAGGGCCTTCTTCTAACATCTGCCCAACTCTTCTCGTCTATCTTGAGCCGCCTTCGCATTCTTCTTAACCAACCGAACTCTTTCCTTAGCCTCGCTCAACCAATTCCGGTCCGGTGATTTGTCTTTCTCCGACTTCATCCCAAAACGGCGGCGTTCTACACCTTCTTCCATACAACGCTTCAAATGGCGGCATGCCTATACTTGCATGATAACCGTTGTTGTAGGCAAACTCCGCTACCGGTAGGTAATCATCCCATGATCCGCCTACTTCCAAAACACATGCTCTCAACATATCTTCAAGTGTTTGGATGGTTCTCTCGCATTGTCCGTCCGTCCGAGGATGAAAGGCCGTACTCAAATCTAACTTGGTTCCGAAAGTTTGTTTGTAAACCTTTCCAAAATCGACTGACGAACCTCGAATCACGATCCGAGACTATCGATATAGGAACTCAATGTAACTTCACTATGTTATCCAAGTATAGTGTCGTCATCTTCTTCAAGGGCATATCAACCTTATACGGTAAGAAATGAGCGGATTTAGTCAATCTATCTACAATCACCCAAATTGCATCATGACCGCCTCTTGTCTTAGGTAAGCCGGTAATGAAATCCATCGTAATCTTATCCCACTTCCATTCAGGGATATCCAATGGCTTAAGCATTCCTCCCGGTCGCCTATGCTCCGCTTTTACCTTCTCGGCGTATATCACACTCGCCACGAACTTGGCTATTTCCGCTTTCATCGAGGGCCACCAAAACTTTTCCTTCAAGTCTCTCGTACATTTTAGTGGATCCCGGATGAACCGAGAATGCAATCCTATGTGCCTCTTCCATAACTCTTTGCCTCAAATCCCCAATATTAGGCACACACAAAGATCCTGGTACCAAAGGTTCCCGTTCTTGTCTAGCACGTAACCCACCGTAGGCTTTTCTCTTGCAACTCGCTTTAAATCAACCAAAACTCGGGTCTTCATCTTGTTTTTCCCGAATATCATCCATCAACTCGACCTTGCTAACAACGGCGCCACAACCCGCCGGTCTTCAATCTCGATCAAAACTTCGGATTTGCAGCCCGTCTAGCCTTTCTGCCATAACTTCAACACTTGAAACCGCGAACACGGGTTTTCTACTCAAAGCATCTGCCACTATGTTGGCTTTACCCGGATGATATTGAATATCTAGGTCGTAATCCTTTACGAACTCTAGCCATCTCCTTTGTCTCATATTCAGATTCTCTTGGGTAAAGAAGTACTTCAAGCTCTTGTGATCGGTGAAGATCCTCGCCTTAACTCCGTATAAGTAGTGCCTCCAAGTCTTTAGGGCAAACACTACCGCCGCCAACTCTAAGTCATGTGTTGGGTAATTCTTCTCATGCACCTTCAACTGTCTAGATGCATAAGCAATTACCTTTCCTCCTTGCATCAACACACAACCCAAACCCCGTCCCGAAGCATCCGTGTAAACGTCATAATTATCAAAGATCTCCGGAACCGCCAAAACGGGCCGTGGTCAACTTCTTTTTCAACGTCCGAAAGGCCTCTTCACACTCACCGGTCCACTCAAACTTCACATTCTTCCGAGTGAGCCGGGTAAGTGGTGTAGCTATCCTTGAGAAGTCTTGAACAAACTTCCTATAATAGCCACCGTACCAAGGAAACTTCTAACCTCTCGAAACCGTAGTCGGTCCGGACCACTTCTCAACCGCTTCAACCTTCGAGGGGTCAACTTTAATGCCATCTCCGTAAATGACATGACCCAAGAAACTCACTTGATTCAACCAAAAGTCACATTTGGAAAACTTAGCATACAACCGATTCCTCTTCAAAGTCTCCAACACTATCCTTAAGTGTTCTTCATGTTCTTTCTCATCCTTGGAATATACTAGGATATCGTCTATGAAGACTATCACAAACTTATCTAAGTATGGCATGAAAACACGCCGCATTAAGTCCATAAATGCAGATGGAGCATTAGTGAGTCCAAAAGGCATAACTAAGAACTCATAATGTCCATACCTCGTACCGAAAGCCGTCTTCGGTATATCTCGCTACCTTGATTTCAACTCGGTGATATCCCGACCTAAGATCAATCTTAGAGAACACGCTCCTTCCTTGCAACCGATTAAACAAGTCATCAATTCTTGGCAAAGGATATTTGTTCTTGATGGTGAGATTATTCAACGCTCCGTAGTCGATGCACATCCTCATGCTACCGTCTTTCTTCTTGACAAACAACACCGGGGCTCCCCAAGGTGAAGTACTAGGTTGAATTATATTCCTCTCGAGCATGTCCTTAAGCCGAGCTTTCAACTCTTTCAACTCAGGCCGGCGCCATTCTCGTAAGGTGCCTTGGCAACCGGTGTCGCTCCCGGTATCAACTTGATCTCGAATTCGATCTCTCTATCCGGCATGTTCCCCGGTAACTCTTCCGGAAACACTTCAGATACTCCTTGACCACAGGGGTCTCCCCTTAACTCGGGCTTTACTTGTTCCACATCCACCGCGTACAACAAGTAGCCTTCACAAACCTTTCGACAAGCCCTTATAGCCTTAACCGCCGATATTATCGGATGTCGCTTCTTGCTAGGCTTGTACACATTGCCTTGATAAGTCTTATCGATTTCCCAGTGTACCTTAAAGATCACTTTCTTTCCTCGGCAATCTAGATGGACGAAGTTCTCGGATAGCCAATCTATTCCAAGAATCACATCGAAATCCGAAAAGTCTAAAACCGTGAAGTCGCTTTTGCATCGATAAGATCCAACTTGGACTTCCACTTGTGGTATCATCTTAGTTACTTTCGTTACCTTCCCTAACGGTGTGGTTATCTCCAACGTATTCCTTAAAGGTTCCAAAGGTAGACTCAATTTCTTAGCTACTTTAGTCGACACGAAAGTATTAGACGCTCCCGTATCGAACAAAGCTCTGACCATAAAATTATTTAACATTATCGTACTTACGATGCACATTTATTCAATTAACTACAGTCACAACATGAATAAACATGCTATAAACATAACTTAAAAGAACAAATTAACAATAAGTACATGATATAACGTCATCCTCAGGTTCTGCCTCTCTAGCATCAGCTGCAAAAACACGAACTGGGCGACTTGGGCCGCTTCTACCACTTCCTTGCTTCTGGTTACCCGTTGGACCCTTGGTCGGACAGTTCTTGGCAAAGTGTCCCGTTTCTCAAAAGAGATAACATCCGTTTGTATGAACTCGGCACTCACCTGAGTGATTCCTGTTGCACTTAGGGCAAAGGGGTGCTCCGGTAGGCGGTTTACTTGCTTTGCGGGGGCCGTGGTCTTCTTGAAACTCGATGTGGTACTCCTCGGTTATTACCCCGGCTCGTTCCAAAGCTCCTCTTATTCCCAACAACCACGGTGGCCTTCTTCCCGAAGGTCTCAACTTCCAAAGCTTTATTCAACAACTCCGCCATATTCTTAGCCGTGAAACCTAGCATGCCGACCGTATATGATATGCTAACCCTTCTTTGTATAGGGCCATTTTCCTCTCTTCTACCTTCATTAGCTCAGGATAGAATCTTCCCAACTCGTTAAACTTGTTGGTGTACCGTGAAACCGTCATAGTCAAACCCCGCGTAAGCTTTAGAAACTCGTCTTGCCATATCTCGCTCGCACCGTAGCCGGGAAGTACTCATTGTAGAACATGGTCTTGAAACCTTCCCAATCTGTCACCTTACCACCGCTACTCGTATCGAATCAATCCAAGCTTCACCGCACCCAAAAGAAAACCGACCGCCAACCGTGCCATCTCGCCTCGGGGACATGTATGTTCCTACATGCCTTCTCAAAACTCCTAATCCATTCTTCACCTTCGAGTGCTCAACATTTCCAAAGAAATCCTGGACTTTGTTCCTTCTCAACCTGGTGTACCAGTCAACTGATGGTGCTTGCTCGAAAACCGGTCTAACTGGTGGGTACTGCGGATAAATTGGAGGGTACGCGTAAGGCACTTGCTGGTGATACTGGGGTTGCTGGAAACCGTAGGGTGGGTAGCCAAAACCTTGCTGAAAGTCAGGGCGGGGTGACGGTGGTGCTGTAGGTCGTGAAGTAGGACCCACTGGAGGTGGATAGGGGACCTGTTGTTGCTGGTGGAACACAATGGGTGAGGTGTGGCTCACTGGTGGAGGGTAAAATATTTGCGGCTGCGGAGGGTAGCTCACGGGCGGTGGTATCGAACTTACTGGAACTTCACTAACCAGAGAAAATGGAACCGAACTTCCCACATGCCACTGTGGGGGTTGCTGAGGTCGTGGTGGCGAATTCCGCAGAAACCGGTGAGGGGGTTGCCGTATGTGGTGGTGGTGACAAACTCGCCGAGGTGGATGACTTGGCCTCACAACACCTCCTCCTACGACCGGTGTTGGACTCTCCCGTCGAACTCCCGACGATTCCGCACCGGCTCCAGCTTCTCGTGAACACCATCCCGATGATCAAAGAAAACCGTAACGTTACTAACGTATCTAGAGAAAACTTATCTTAAAAGAATAGAAGCCTAAAAGACGCTTTTCTCTGATACCAACTGTAACGCCCCGTTCCCGGACACCGAGTCCTTATCCGGAAATCGAAACGTTCGGCACGCATAACATTAAATAAATAATATTACACGCAAGCCTCTACTACGTCGTATCAAATAAAAGCAAACGGAAGCAAAGACTCGGGTAAATTTTTCCAAACATTAAAGAATAGAAACCACTAAAGATAGAATAAATGCAATACTTATTACATTCAAAGAACCCAACGAAATCCAATGATACTAAGATAACTATTACATCCAACTAATCCAAGTCTATGAAATAGCATAAATGAAAGAACCAAAATAAATAAGAGTCTCCAACTCCGGCGTCTTCAAACGTCGTCATCAAAGTCCTCCTCGAAACCTTCACCAACCTGTTCGTCTTCTCTCCCCCAAACACATAAATAAACATGCATTTGAGGTAAGTACAATGTACATAGTAAGAAGTAGAAGATACAATTTAATTAAGGTTATTATTAAAAGCTTATCTTGGCGAGAACGACTCAATCTAGGGTTCACTTCATGCCCATCGACACGTCGTGACTATACGTTTCTACTTAGCTTATCTTTGTTACATCACTACCCAAGAACATCGCGCATGGCGTTCATCACCGAAGATATACTTGCTAACTAACGGTGATTAGCACCGATTAGCTCCGGGGTCTCCCCGGTATGCGTATACGTCCGATGGATTTCCTCCACTACCCTTCACCGTTTAAGGCCGCGGTGTTGTCCACCTTTTATGGACGTATCACATCGCCGATATGAAATAGTGTCTAACCGAGAATAGATGATGTTTTATCTTTTACTACACATATGTATGTATTGATGTGAATTAACTAGCCATCCCTAGTGTTTTCAAGTAAGCTCCCTCACATCTCCTACTCTCGTACTTAGACCACTAGACGCGGACAAGTCCTAGCAAATACACCGACATTGATGAACTCTAGTTCACCAAAGCACAAGCCCTTTCATGCCCTTCCGACGGATCCGAACTTCAACTCCCTTTAAGAGTACATTCGGTGTTTTAACTGAACGCATCAGAAGTACAATCGAAGCTTGTTTATGTTTAATTAATCTTAATATATCGTGATTAAGAGTTTAAAACAATAAAGGACATGATGATCAAGCTTGAAACAATTAAAGTAATAGAAATAAGGTAACAAATCCAAACGCTCGTTTAAGCCTTATGGACGCCCGTCCACTAATACCGGACGCTCGTCCACTTAAAATTGCTACAACCTGTATGTAAAATCACCCCTCAAACGCCCGTCCGCTTAAAGCAAACGCCCGTTTGAAACTGGACGCCCGTCCACTAATCCCGGACGCCCGTCCTCCTAAGAACGCTACAATCCTGAATCAAAAATCTACCGTCGAGGCCCGTCCAGCCTAGTCGGACGCCCGTCCGAACTACCAAAATCACGTACGCCCGTCGACTAGTTCGCACGCCCGTCCGCCCGGGGTTTACCCAAAACCCTAAAATCTTCAAATACGATTTTCAATCCGTTTCTAACCTAAATAACAAAGAATTTCAACACATAAAATCACAGGGAAACATATCTAACCATACCATGGCATTAACCAACTAAAAAGCCATAACCTTCTTACATCTAAACACTTAAAACCTTAATCTAAACCTCAATTAGATTGTAGGAAGAGCTTCTTACTTGTCTTGCGCCAAAAACCGTGTCCGATCGCCTTGAAATCAAATTTTCCAACAAAGTCGCTATCCAAACGATGCTCTTCTCACGACGATTCCGGCGTTCGAAACTGATCTGAAAACGATTGAGATTTGCTTTAGATTTTGGTGAAACTGTTCCAACCCTTTTTTTTTCTCCCAAGTCGACGGCAAGAAGAAAAGGGCGGCTGCTCTCTCTTTTTTTTTTGACTAATGATTTAGGTTAGGGGATTAATGTGTATAATAGATCCCTTATATAGTTAATCCCAATTAAATCATTTTTCCATAAAAAAAAAACAGAAAATCTCTTTTATTATATACATAATTATCTTGAAAATTACATATATAAATATCCAATTATTTAAACTCCAAATAAAAGGAACCGAACCCAATATTTCGTTTTCGCAAAATGACACGTCTGCCCTTTCCCGAAAATCGGAATATTACAATAATAGATAACCATAAGTTTATATTTTATAACACTTCCCCTTGGATATCTATAATTCAACAACCAACAAAGACATGATATGCTTCATTAAACCTTACTAAGAGAAAACACAATGGGAAAAAAATCTTAGTTAAGGAAAAATAGTACATATTTATCTATGTTTGATTTACTCCCCCTGAACTAAGTATCAATTAAGATCTTTCACGTGTCACATCCCAATACTCTTCACCAGTCATTCAAATGTCGCAATTGGAAATGTCTTGGTAATTAAATTTACCAGATTATCAGTTGATCGAATATATTGCACACCGACCTCCCATTCATTTACAAGTCAAATAAATGGTTGAATTGATTTCTCGATTTGAGTTGTGTAAAATATATGTAATGTACTATTAACTTTACTTAAAAATCCAGTGGTGGGAAAAAAACTAGACAAGGTAAATAGTTCATGTTATATGCGTTTTTATGTGTTGCACTGACTGCCTCGTTAAAAACCTTTAACTATGAAAATCCTGTGGGAAAAACTTGGTTAAAGGAAAAAAGAGTACATTCATTGGTTTGAGAACAAATCCACAAAGTAGTTTTGTAATTGTCGTTCCCCCTAACGACAACAGTTATTCAAATGTGCGCATTTCAGTATTATAAGCACATTTATTGAAAACAAATATAGGAATGATGTCAGTGAACAAATCTGCTAGATTGTCAGTAGAACTTATTTTTGTATATCACTATCTTCTAGAGTTCATGTAGATAATTAAAAGTAGGGGATAAAAATTGTCATACTCAATACTAATTCGTGCAACACATGCAACAATCAGCACTATAAACATAAAAAAACAATAATAGAGTGTAATACAATCGCAGTTTGCATTCATATATTTTCACTCAAATGCATCCTAATACTACAAATTCATTACATAAAGCATGAATTACATATATATTCCTTCATCAATAGCAATCTACTCAAGTGGTTACATTGCATTCATCATTAATGTTAACAACATTTGGAACTTAACGATATGCATGTTGCGATTGTCATATTATTTCATTTCTGAAATCCACCAAGGATTTCCACATCAATATTCATGTCCAACGACCCGTAAATATGCGGTCATGACATTTGAAAACTCAAAATTACTGCCAGATATATTAATTAGAGGAACATAACATTATCTATAATGGGAGAACATATTTGATCATTAACACAAAAAAAATCCAATTCAAAATCAAGCTTAATTGCTTATTTCATTTTTACCTAGTCTATGTGATTCTAACACTCTATTATTGACTTATGTACTGGATCCAGATATAATAATGGCAATTAAAGAGGCAAATATATCGTCGATGACTGTGATTTTTTATTGCAAATTTCTCTCATAAACTCATTGATAATTCGATATTAGCATAAACCAATTCTTTATCAATTTATGGATTGGTTATTCCACAAACCCAATATTTAATCATTTGATGCACGTGCTAATTTTTCGGGATTTTCGTCTTTAAGACGCATCTCTTTAATAGTATTCATGAGTGACTGACTATGAATTCATTTACCACGATTTTTATTTTTTACATCGATCGGTCTTCTACACTTCTAGCTTAGAGAAATATTATCAATAATACTTTTGGTGCATTTATATATGGGAGGGAGGGGGACGTACCCTAGCAGAAAATAAAATTTTTGTGGGATATACCCGTGCGAAAAAAAAATAAAATGTGGAAGGCGATATCCTAATATACGGTCCCAGAAATTTCAGCCTACCCCAATCGTTTACCTTCCATTATTTACCTTTACCACCCATTTTGGGGGATGTGCCGAGATTTTGTTGGTCCAAGTGCTTCCATTAATTTGTTTAAAGAGTGTCCGCTTCACAGATTCAATACTGTACTTGTTGAATCTAATTATTCCTAATTGTTTTTCCATGGTAGTGCCAGGTGGCGGCAAATTAGGTATCACATTTGCTGCAATAGGCCAAACATATTATATGGGCACCACAAGCGGGCGCTTTAATTTCTATGAGTGGCGCCACCACAAGCGGCTTCCATGACGGTGGCTCGTTTCAATATTACGGCCGGCTTCGAGATCGTTTCCTTGGGCCTGAGAGGGCGGTGCTGCGAAGCTGAACGGGTGGCCATTGATGCCGGCAATGATCCGGTGGCGGCTAGCGGCGGTGGCGGCTAGGGTTTTATTCAAAAGGAAAATAAAATCTGGATATTAACTATAAAAAAAAATTGCAAAGTGAAAAAATAAAATAAAATAAAATTGGGAGGGGGTGAGGGTTTGATCATATTGATGTCACAAACCCCCACCCAAACATTCTTTTTCGTAAAGTTTACTCAGGATCGAAAAGACGTTAGTCTAGAGCTCCGATACCATGATAGAATAATAGAAAAAAATATTGTATTGCATTGCTTTGATTGAATACAATAGTAGACTATTTATACTAATAGTCATAATGTGAACATAATAATAACCATAATGAGATTGATTACAATCAATTATTTTCCTAATTTTCTATATCTAGAATATTCTGTCATTATCTCTAACATATTAGAGATATAATTAGATTTAGATTATATATTTTGATATTATGCATTTATGGTGATATATTCTGCATTTATGGTTATATATTAAGCTTCCTCTAGAAGCCTTTCGAGGCTTATATATTGTAATGCTTTCTATTGAATAACAACAAGCCTTTTCTCATTTTCACTATTCTATCATGGTATCAGAGCTCTAGACTAACGTCTTTCGATCTTGAGCAAGATCTACGAAAAAGAATGCCCGGGTGGGGGTTTGTGACATCAATATGATCAAACCCTCACCCCCTCCCAATTTTATTTTAATTTTTTTTTCACGTTGCAATTTTTTTTTTTTATAGTTAATATCTAGATTTTTTTTTCCTTTTGAATAAAACCCTAGCCGCCACCGGATCATTGCCGGCATCAATGGCCACCCGTTCGGCCTTCGCAAAGATCGCCCTCTCGGCCCAAGGAAACGATCTCGAAGCCGGCCGTAATATTGAAACAGCCACCGTCATGGAAGCAAATTGTGGTGGCGCCACTCATAAAAATTAAAGCGGCCGCTTGTGGTGCCCATATAATTTGTTTGGCCTATTGCGGAAAAAAACGGGATACCTAATTTGCCGGCACTATCACCGCATGGAAAAACAATTAGAGATATAATTAGATTCAACAAGTACGATATTGAATCTGTGAAGCGGACACTCTTTAAACAAATTAATGGAAGCACTTGGACCAACAAAATCTCGGCAGCATCCCCCAAAATGGGTGGTAAAGGTAAATAATTGGAGGTAAACGATTGGGGTAGGCTGAAATTTCTGGGACCGTATTTTAGGATATCGCCTCCACATTTTTATTTTTTTTTTTCGCACTGGTATATCCCACAAAATTTTTATTTTCTGCTAGGGTACGTCCCCCTCCCTCCTGTATAAATAGCCTACTATTGTATTCAATCAAAGTAATGCAATACAATATCTTTTTCTATTAATTCAATTAAGGTATATGGCAGATTACTTGTTAAATACTACAAATAAAATTATTTTCGCAGTTTAATTAGAATGATGCGTTGAAGATCTTTTATGTTGCTAAAATTTCTCAACATTCTTTTATTCTAAGATCGAGAGTTTTCTTTATCTCCCCATAATGCCGAGAAATAGTCTTCATCAAATATTTTACACCGAGCTATACCTTAATGTTCTATTATTCGCTTCAAGCGACTTACATATTTAAAACCTTGTTGATTTCATTACATATCTCATTCTATGAGATTTATTAAAACAATATATCTCTTGCGCTTCATGCATTTAATATATCGCAATGTTATTTCAGATTCTTCAAAAATCGTTCAAATTATTTTTCACATCATATTTTTCACAATTTAAGGACATCATTTTGTAGTCCCTCGAGTTCAAAGTCAATTTCGTCTTTTGCAACTTTAATAACAGAGTCACCCTCGATGACAATTTTCATAGGAATCAATGGACCATTTTTTTACTATAACCCATAATTGGTAGTCCACTCACTCGATATGAAGCTACATTGAGTTCTTCTATTGAGGTCTTACCAAAGGTAGGTCTTCACGGGGAGCCACGGAAGATGACATGGAATCCTCCATACTTGAAATGCAGTTACAATGCAAGGATATGCACTATCGACTATAATGTAGTGATATAATGAAAATATGAATGTAGTTTCAACGGAATCAACTAAAAAGTATATCGGAATATCATATTATAAGCGCAATAAAGTGAGCATGTGTGCACTTAAATTGGTTATTAAGATTACAACCTTAATTAATGTGATTCGATTAATAAAATGGGGGTAGGGGGCTGAATCGATTCGAGTCAACCTTTACAAGACAAGCATGACTGTTGTGATTTTTCTTTATCAGAGATTTTCCGCAAAACAACTGTGACGACCTTGATTCGGATACCGAGTTTTTAACCGGAAAAGGACGTCTGGCACGTATATAATCAAAATAAATCAATTATATACATAAGGCTGACAACATCAATAACAGAGAACAAATGGAAAATGAAAACAAAGACTCGGGGAAACTTAAATGATCACTGCAACGATCGACAAGTAACACATGCTGCGACTAAAACAACATCCCAAGAAATAATACCTATGATTAAATATACATTCAATTACAACAATTCTTTCAATACAACCAATGGTACAACTGTCTTAATCTTGAAACAAAAGGAAAGAGAAGATTCTATAACATAAACAACAGAACAAGAAAGATAACTACAACAGCTGCAACCTCGGGAATCACTCTTAAACGATCTCGAATTCAACCTACAACAAAACCACCTTCTTAGGGTGGGGGTAAACAACATACTAAATGGAAGTACAAACGTACTTAGTAAATGGTAGAAGAATTGAATCTACACTTACTATAACTCAAGGATAATAATAATAATAATAATAATAATAATAATAATAATAATAATTTTAATAATAATAATAATAATAATAATAATTTTGATATTAAACATTAAACAAAAAACTAAACTTTTACAAGGCCAACCCCCGGCCACTAGTAAAAAAGACGTCATCAATACATGTTCACCATCTTCTTAAAACCTTAGTCCGGAAAACCCGTGTGGGAAAAGCGATGAGAGTCAACTCGACTCTGTTTTCCTACGTGTTTCGTACCCTGTTTTGACTCGTTTTACTTAATTCCGGACATATTTGGCTTGGTTTTGACACGTATTGCACCATTTCGATGTTTACGAGATCCGGACATATAATCTGGGATTCACGATCTTATTCGGTGTATTTATAATACTCTCGGTCACCCTAGTGTCCCGTAGGGGTTATGTGTGTGGTCATTTTTTGTGTTTTTTTTAGGAACTAGGTGTACGAGATGCCCGGAAAATGCATTTCGGAGCTTCGGAATGGTGAAAAATCCACTTTTGGGAGGAAAAGTTGATAGGACACCGCCCATGGATCATAGGCCATGGCCTATGAACATCAGAGAGTTGCCCAAATTCACTCTATTCATAGGCCGTCGCCCATAAGCTGTAGGCCACGGCCTATAAGATGCTGAGAGCTAAGGAAACCTGCTGTCTATCAAAGGCCACGGCCTATGAATCACAGGCCGGCGCCTACGGGCCGATGGTCCACTCACCCAAGCCATTATTTAAGGCGGTTTTAGTGGATTTTCTCATTCATTCTTCATCCCCTTCGACCTTAAACCCGTAAATACACCTTTCCACCTTCCAATCACCATTAGAGTAGTTTGTAAGCTAATATTAACATATATTTTGTAGAATCAAGCTTGGATCGATCTTAATTACGGTATTCTAGAGTTGATTTTGTAAACTACTTTCGGTTTTATTCTTGGTGGATATTCAATCTTTATTGCCAATAAAGGTACCTTCTTTACCTTTCTTTTAATTGTATGTTTATGTTCTTCAATGATTTCTTGTTGTTTTCTTAGTATAATGAGTAGCTAATCGTTATATAGCCGAGTTATGCGATAATCTTTGAAATCGAACCCTAGTTTGTTGAGATTGAGGTGTTCTTGATGTTTTGATTGTTGATTCTCGATTTACCGTAGTTCTAGAACTTATGCTTAATGACTTTTGTTGAATTGATCACTCGATAATCGTATTTCACGTATCATCATTATAAATGTATTTTTGCAAGAGGATATGGGAACCGGGGTTCTAAAATCACCCTATGAAACCGAATGAGTTGTTTAGATTCGGTTTCGTGTGTGAGGCTTACATCAACATTGTTGAGCGTTTCATTGAACATGGACCGTGTTAGGTCAGTTAAATCCGGCCAGCAGACTGTTGAACCTGACATAGGAGGGTAGATTATTAAAATAATGTCTATTCTTAGAATTAGGAAACGACACCCTTCGAGTGACATCCTTCGAGTGACATCGAGAACATTTAGGTAGGTCATAAACACTTCCGGATTTAGCTAGGGTTTGTGAGTATTAGATTGGATCATAGCTCGACTATCTCTTTTTCGTAGTTTTAACTCTTTTCTTTTGTGTATATTTCATTCGTAAAACCGGTGATCTAACAAATCACCATGTCTCGTAGTTGTGTTGGCATGAACTAGGAACGATACCGACTTTGATACTTAACCAGATTCCCTGTCGGATACGACCTTGCTCGCCATTTATAGTACAACCGACTTGGTACCCTGTCGGTTAGAGTTGGCTTACTGTAAAACGGCCATCAAGTTTTCTGGTGCCGTTGCCGGGGAATCCGGTTGATATCTATGACTTAGTTGAATTCTTAGGATTAGGTCGTTTTTATTTTTCTTGTTATTTGTTTTTCATTTCTTTGTTGTCTTTGAGTCACACCATTTACTTCAGTAGTGGTAATGACTAGATACTGTGATTGTGTTCGTGGTTTTACCCTGGTTTGCAGATCATGAATCCATACTACAATTACAACTCATATCCCTACACATTCGGAGGCTGCAATTACAGTGCTATGGGTTACGGAACACAAACCTATTACCAATTTACCCCATACACCGCATCATATGGAAATGAGTGGGATAATGCCCCAAGTTACTTTGATCAAGAACTCGATACTTCTCCACCTCCGGAAACAGAGACCATAACAGAGCAACAGGTGCCGCTTGAGCAAATGGTCGAACAGTTGAGTAAGAGTTTCGAAATGACATGACTACGATGCAAGCTGCAATACAAAACTTGGAGCATCAAGTTGAGCAACTGATCGAGAGAGAGGAGGCTGAGAGGAGAGAACAAAAAGGTATGATTGAAATCACCCTCGAGGAATGCTACGAAGAGGGTATGAATCCTGTTATTGTTGAATCATCTATTACTTTCTCGTCTTGCACTATTGTTATACCTACAGGGGTGCACCCTATTGAGTTGGTTGTAGATACTGAGCCTACATGTTCTTACTTAGTGTTAGAGTCGTATTGGTTGGTGTATGTTTTCGTTCGGGAAAAGTGAATTCGTTGTTCTGTGCAATGGATTTATCGAACCATTCGTGGTGGTGGGGATTGAGCCCCACATCTCCCGTATTTCATTTTCAGTGGTGCTCCATTCCTACGATTTTTGTAGGGAGAAGCAGTTGTTTGCTCTCATTTGGTATAGCTATCCTTGACCTAATTGGGGGTAGAAAGTCAAGCTGAGGACTCTAAGCTCAGAATGTATTTTTATTGTTTTTCTTTCCCCTCGTATTTCACTGTATTCCTTTAGTTTGTATAAACTACTTTAGTTCTCTCTTTTTTTGGTCTTTTAATTTTCTGCACTTGTTATAACTTTTATCGGCTATTAATGGCCATGGTAGGCCTCATTTTGGTTTGCTTTAGGCCGCGTTTAGGCCATATTTAGTAAATATATCGGATGTAATTGAAAGCTACGGTCACATTTTGTTATAGGATACATTTTACTTTTCAGTATAGCTCCTATGCACATTCTGCTCAGAAAAATTTGGTTTACATATGACTGAGCTGCTTGTTAAATACTCTGTGTATTGCATTTCATATATATAGGGGTAGCTGCTATATTTTAGTACCTGCATACTTTGTTTTGTTTTATGCTCAAAATGATGGACATGATTTTGCAATGATCCAAGCTATGATCAGGAAATATTTATAATGTACATTACTTTTGTCTAAGTCCAGTACCATATATATACTATATTTTAAGTTGGCTATGTTTTTAGTTTCTTTTTGCAAAGTGTGGTTACTAAGATGCAACAAAAGTATAATATATACATTATAAGTGTGGTTCATGTTTGATGCACATGTAATATTTATATACATAGTGTCTGCAAAATCATCTTTGGCAATAACCTGCTGCATATTGATACTGAGTGGTTTTATTTAGTGTGCATAGTGTGTGTCTACAATCTACGTAGTGGCAATTAATAGCCCATCTACATAGTGTACTTTATCTAGTGTGCTATATATTAGCTTTCATTTATATTGAATGTTTGCTCTGTATTAGTCTGCTTACCGTAATACACTCATATGCTGTGTATTAGTTTTTGAAATGATCCAAGTCATATATGGTGTACATGAAGGTGCTGTTTTGATGTGTGGCATCCCCAGAAAAACTACACTTCTATACTCCATACTTGTACACCTTTGGTGTTGGTTGTGTATAATATCTACGTACAGGTACCTTGGACGTTCGAGATACGGATGCCACATGCCGAAATTTCACCGTTTTCCGGGTTTAAGTTATTCCTTTCATTCCCTTCGTTTTATTTCATTTAAACACCGAGGGCGATGTTCATTTTTAAAGTTGGGGGTGGAGGCTAGCTAGCCAATGTTCCGGTTTTAATTTTTACGAGTCGTGCCTTAGTTTTTAATCGTCTTTTAGTGAAATTTCGGAAATTTTCATATTTTTATAGTTTTAACATTGTTTATTGTGTTACGAGCCTTCATATCCCGTAGTTCGACTTGTGTTAATTACTCAAATACATTTTATTTTGTAGTTTTGATCGTGTGTTGAAAATTGAAATAATTTCGCGTAATAGCTTCGACGTAATAGATCATCTCGACTAGTGAACAATTATAGTTGATGTATGACCCGGTTTCTAGAACTTATATTAGTAACTTTGAGGCGAAATAGAAAGGTTGTCGTTGTTAGGTACGGGATGACGGTTTGGGCATTTATTTTGACCCGATCAGAGCCAAAGGCCAACCTGAACGATCAATCCATTGTTACCCCGCTAATCTGTTGTAGGGTGGTTAGACCGCCACCCGAACTAGCCTTTCATGTTACCAACCCATGAAAATTGATGTCCCTAACTTTATTTCGGTCTACGTATCCTTGACTACCTTGCAATTGAGCTTGTTCGTTATGCACATTTTTACGATGTTGCGTGGTATTGTTGAGATGTAAGTAATGGTATGATGTCGTGATTTACGAGTTATTCGGAACGAGGAGTGTAACAATGTGTCGGTTTCGGTTTTTTGTTCGTAATTTTGATATATAGTGTCGTTTTTTCAAAATTTGATCCTGTATAGTTTGTTCTTTCAAAAAAAAGAAAAAAAAAAACAAAAGCAATATATGTCCATATATATAGTTTGATATAAGTCAAAAAAATGGACTAAAGTGTTGTATAATGAAGAAATGCGAAGCTGGAATTAGGGTTCGGTTTGGAATCCAAGAATGTATATAGAGGGAAAGATTGAAGACGAAGTGATAGCCGAGTACGTGTTTATATTTCTCGGTTAAAGCTCTTTTGCACCGTCTCTTTTTATTTTTATCGTAAATATCATTTCGTTACCCCGACTCTAGCCTAACGATATAACCCTTTAAGTCCTGCTTGACCGTACTAGACGACGAAAGACCTCGATTAGTGGAGATGTTTACGACGTATAAGCCTATGATGTAACCCTGGTATGTTACGCGTCTATAATCCAAACCGGTCGTTGGTAGTTAATGTCGAAGAAGCTATTTGCACACACACACCTTCGTTGTTCAACACAAGGTAGAACCAAATTTTTATGTATTCATGTTTTTACTACTTTCTTACCTATATGATACGGGAGACTCGTTATACAGTGAGTGTTGACTATATTTCTGTTTGAAACGTTCGGTTTTGCTCGGGGCGAGCAAACACTAAGTAGGGGGTAGTTGATGAGAGTCAACTCGACTCTATTTTCCTACGTGTTTCATACCCTGTTTTGACTCGTTTTACTTAATTCCGGACATATTTGGCTTGGTTTTGACACGTATTGCACCATTTTGATGTTTACGAGATCTGGACAAATGATCCAGGATTCTTGTTCTTTTTCGGTGTATTTATGATACTCTCGGTCACCCTAATGTCCCGTGGGGGTTATGTGTGTTGTCATTTTTTGTGTTTTTCAGGAACTAGGTGTACGAGATGCCCGGAAAATGTGTTTTGGAGCTTCAGAATGATGAAAAATCCACTTTTGGGAGGAAAAGTTGATAGGCCACCGCCCATGGATCATAGGCCATGGCCTATGAACATCAGAGAGTTGCCCAAATTTACTCTGTTCATAGGCCGTCGCCCGTAAGTTGTAGGCCACGGCCTATAAGATGCTGAGAGCTAAGGAAACCTGCTGTCTGTCATAGGCCATTGCCTATGAATCACAGCCGGCGCCTACGGGCCGATGGTCCACTCACCCAAGCCACTATAAAAGATGGTTTTAGTGGATTTTCTCATTCATTCTTCATCCTCTTCGACCCAAAACCCTGTAAATACACCTTTCCACCTTCCAATCGCCATTAGAGTAGTTTGTAAGCTAATCTTAACATATCTTTGGTAGAATCAAGCTTGGATCGATCTTAATTACGGTATTCTGGTATTTCGGTTTTCTTTTTGTTGGATTTTCTATCTTTGTTGTCAATAAAGGTACCTTCTTTACCTTTCTTTTGATTGTATGTTTATGTTCTTCAATGATTTCTTGTTGTTTTCTTAGTATAATGAGTAGCTAATTGTTATATAGCCGAGTTATGCGATAATCTTCGAAATGAAACCCTAGTTTGTTGAGATTCAGGTGTTCTTGATGTTTTGATTGTTGATTCTCGATTTACCGTAGTTCTAGAACTTTTGCTTAATGACTTTTGTTGAATTGATCACTCGATAATCGTATTTCACATATCGTCTTTATAAATGTATTTTGCGAGAGGATACGGGAACCGGGGTTCTAGAATCACCCAGTAAAACTGACTGAGTTGTTTAGATTCGGTTTCGTGTGTGAGGTTTATATCAACATTGTTGAGCGTTTCATTGAACATAGACCGTGTTAGGTCAATAAATCCGGTCAGCGGACTGTTGAACCTGACATAGGAGGGTAGATTAATGAAATAATGTCTATTCTCGGAATTTGGAAACGACACCCTTCGAGTGACATCGAGAACGTTTAGGTTGGTCATAAACACTCCCGGATTTAGCTAGGGCCTCCCAATACCCACGTCGGGAAATTAAGAGCATTGTGAATATTATATTGGATCATAGCTCAGCTATCTCTTTTTCGTTGTTTAAACTCTTTTCTTTTGTGTATATTTCATTCGTAAAACCGGTTATCTGACAAATCACCATGTCTCGTAGTTGTGTTGGCCTGATCTTGGAACGATACCGACTTTGATACTTAACCAGATTCCATGTGGGATACGACCTTGCTCGCCATTTATAGTACAACCGACTCGGTACCGTGACGGTTAGAGTTGGCAAACTGTAAAACGGCCATCAAAAAACCGGGTGCTAAGGAAAGAGTGTGGTCCCCATGATTTGGAATAAAAATAAAGTGCATCTAGCAAGGGTACAGCCAATATAAAGCTTACATCTCAAAGCAACTAGAGTTATGGAGCTAGGCATACAAATTAATCTATAAGCACTAACATGAAAAATTCCATCTTCAAAAGCAAGACAGTAGCTGCACCAGATAAAGGGCCAGAGCTTTCTGTTTTCCAACAGCAAAGGGACATCCATGAAAGGTATTCTAGAGAAGGATTATGAGCAGCAGCATGGAGATATCTAACTTTTGTAATAATAATAATAATAATAATAATAATAATAATAATAATAATAATAATAATAATAATAATAATGATAGGCAAGTCAAACACACATAATAATATATATGTTTCACTCGTTCACAACACTCTACAAGTCTCACCAGTAGACTCAACCAAGTAAGACATTTGTTACACACTATTTCAAGGACACTTTGCCGGGTGAGAATGCACCGAGACATTTCCTCGAGACCTCTAAAGGACATGATAGCTCTAGGTGCTATTCATGTGGATTACTACGCGAATCCGTTTGATATCTGATCATATGGAGGCGTAATAATACCGTGAAGCGTGGTATAAACGTGCCTCACCAAGGACTGGCATGTTTTAGCTTTTAGACTCATCAAGTACGTATTTAGGCATTTAATTTAACCACTTAAATTCATTGCACATAAAACAGCATCTTAAGGACCACTAGAACTTAGACCAACTCTACATTACACTACTTAGCATATTGCACAGAAATATTGGAATCTACTCCAATACCCACGAGGTTAATAAATAAGGCTTCCGGTGATCCTATGTATCTCCCCGCAGAGGATCTCCATAAGGTGTTGAGCCGAATACACCAGATGTCAACCCTTGACTTCGTCATAATACATTTACGATGTTGAACTCAACTCAACATCTCATAAGGTCAAATGTAGAGTGTTCAAATGCTCCCGTGAGACACGGTGCGGAGCCTAAGCCACTACAACACGTACAATTGACTTTACAACATTCCACATAATTCGCTATTTGATTTTCGCCAAGAAAATCAGCCAACATTCAAGGATCGAATTCCATGTTTTCTTCACCATTTTAAACACTAAATCTACTCTAAAACCAAAAAAAAATACGAAAATTATTCTACAACATGCTTGTAACATTATACTAGATATAGACACCAATATAACATGAAATTCAAGCCATAATGATATGAAATTAATCTAAAACATGCTTGAAGTAAAAAAAAAGCTACAAACTTTGAATCCACACACTTCTAACACTTACAACAATCAAATCTAACATTTCTACAAGTAATGGGCAAGATTTAAAAGCTACTAATAACTAAATATTCTGTTGAACACCCCTTTACCTCAAATCTTTTAAAGAAAAGATGATATCCAACTTGAATCTTCAAGAAACGCCAAGAACACCACCTTTATCTTCAAGAACACTCCAAGAATATATAGTTTCACAAGCAAGGCTCCAAGAATCTAAGTATCCACTTCGAAACTAAGACCAAAACGGAATTCAAAGATTACTACAACCTTTAAAACATCAAAAAGCTAAGAAAAACACCCAAGAACACTTATAGATCTAGAAAATAGGTCTTCGAAACTCTTACCCGGTCGTAGTAAAACTTGTATCAAAATGAAGCTCTCATCAAAAGAAACCATTTTGGTGTAATTGGTTTGTGATTTCGACGGCCGATTTTTTCGGAAAGGCGGAATTTCCTTTTCTTCTTCCCTTTCCTCTCTTTTCGTTCTTCCTCTCTCTTTCTCATGAAGCTACCGCCTCTCTCTCTTTGAAATGGGAAGAAATAAGGGTTTGAAAAAAGGTGTGTTTAAATAGAGGTTGATAAAATTCTCGTTTTGCCCGTACTAATTATAATTTTAAAATATCGTAAATACTCATTTAACATTTATCGTGACTCTATTTTTTTAAACATAACCCATTAAAAAATATCGGGTCACGTATAAAATCTTAATATGACTTTTATACCATTTACGGAGATACGGGATATCACAACAACTTTTGGAAGAACAAGCATAAAATCACCAAAAATATAATACACATCAATCACACAATAAGTATAAAAATGATCTTTAAGTGACCAAGTTTTGATATCAATTGTTGGATCGATACGGAACGTGATTCAAAAGAGTGGGATGAATAAATCCCGGGGATTCTAAATTTTATTTCGAAAAACAATGTTTTCACTACAGTAATCAAAAGGTTTAAAGGCGGAAGAACAATTAACCAGTTATTGGAAATGTGTATTATACCTCAATGCTCAAAGTGTGTGTGATATTGGTGTATGATAAATGGATTTCTAACACAATTTGGTTAAAACAAGTTCAACACGATTAAAACAGAATGAAATTAGGTTATCACTTAATACGAATGGGATTAAGATATGTTGAGTATGGTTAAGTTACAAAACAGTTTACTTAAAAGTGCGATTAGATAATATAACGTTTCAATCAAAGTTTAAATACAATAGATCAAATAACCTAAGTGAATGTCTATACTAGACAGCTTATCTTGGTACATCAAACCATGAAAGTACAACATTTAGCTATTTGGATCGTTGTTGTATTAGGTAATGAATGGATAGAGGGCCGGGTGATATGTTAAAAGGGTTTCGGGCTGAGGACAAGAGATTGGCCCAAACGGGAATTAACCAAGGTGGGTTCTATCGGCACTCTTTTATTTCAGACATTGAAAAAATTATTTCGACACCACTATTATTTTTTATGAAAATAACGTCAGTGCGCAACGACGTTGCAATTGAAAACAAAAGTCAGTGACACTGACGTTCCTTTTCAATGTTAACGTCAGTTGCACCGACGTCATAGTTATTAAAGTGTAACTTTTTAGTAACGTCACAAAAAAGGAATGTCAGTGACACTAACGTTCCTAGAGTAGTGCCGAAAGTTTAAAAAAAAAAATACAAGAATATATGTGTGGTGCAGAAAGTAGAAAAAAAAATATTAAAAAAAATGGTGTCACTGGTAAAAATTTAGAAAACCACCATAACCAAAGCTGGCAGATTAATTTAACATATTGGATCAGAAAAAAATGCTGGTCCAAACACTTAATATAGTATAGGAGTTTTAATTAATTAAATTGTCATAATACAATAATTATGTGTTACAAAAAAAATGTTCAAATATATATATTATACTAGGCTGAACATGAGCTTCCGCACCACCTTGATCCACTACGGTACCTTCATCACCCACATTATCATTATCTGCAAAGTGTACTTGCTTACCTCGTCTTAGTCATTATTTTCTACACATGTGACAAGAAATGAATTGTCATTCAAATGAAGTAATCAAAAACTTGAGCTGATTCAAGAGCTTTTAAGAAGTAGACTATAAGATAACATCTACTCTATTTTGATAAACAACTATAAAACCCCGAAATATCATTAAGGGTATTTACGTTTTTTCGGGTTATTTTGAAAATATATATACATGCATATGTATTTCAACGATCAAATTATTCATTGAAATATACTCGGTTTGAGTTATGGTGTTATTAAATAAGGAATATATATTTATTTAAAGGTAACTTTACAAAAATAACATATATCCAAAAGAAAATTGTATTAAGATTGGATTAATACATTTAATAAAAGATATATATAATATATAAAAGAAAAAGAAAAAGGTAAATGAGGTAATACCTAAAACCTAAATATCTGAGCTATGTTATAAAATAGATATCTAGAATAAGGAACCAAAGTAAGCAGAGACATTTCGAAAGCTTCTTGTTAATTACTATACTCAAAGTAAGAGGAATTGTACTCAAAGTAAAAGGGAGAAGTAGTAATTGCTCCTGCTTTTCTATTATTCAATGTTACACACATATATATACCCAAGTGATCAGCCGCAATTTGTACACCACACGTGATAGTAAGTGTATTGCCTAAAGCCATTACGTGAAATTTTAAAATACAACCGTTGTAGGAAGATTTTTAAGGCTGCCCTTATTTATCAAAAAGTGTATTATGTGAAAGAAAGTAATACCAATTAATTAAGATAACCTTCGTCGCACAAAATATCTCGGCCATTACGTGATGGCTGCCGTTATTTATCCAAAGTAATACCACTTAATTAAGACACGATATGTGACACGTGGCTTTATGGTATAACAACATTCGTCGATCACTACATGTATCAGGGTGTATATTATCTAATGAACATCCACATACTGCGTGTTATATTTATAAACTAGGTGTAACACATAATATTTATAACACTCCCCATTGAATGTCCATTACACAAAGAATCTGCCTCGTTAAAACCTTCATTTTATGAAAAAACCATGTGGAAAAAATCATAATGAAGGAAAAATAGTACAGTCTTCATTTCTGTTTTACTCCCCCGGATTTGAACATCTCTTCAGATATTTTAAGTTGCCGCGTCCTGAACTTCTTGAATAAATCTTCTGGATTGAGTAAATATCTCGTAATGTTTGTTGATACTCATATAAATGGATACACATTGACTTGTAGAATCACACATAGGGATATCACATTGAAATGTTGAATCCCACAAAGGGTTATTGTAGACTTACGTAGATATGACTTATAACGAAATGTTTTCCGAGATTAGGGGGAGGAAAGTAACTTGGAGTTTATAAATCTCGTGGAAAAAAATTATATTACCGCTCATTTAATCACCAGATGCATTTAATTACTCTGGAAGAGTGAGCAGCTGCAAATGCTCTGGTTAGAATAAATGTCGCAAAAAGTTTTCCTATAAAGATAATATTTATCCATAAGGGAAATTCCAAAAATGACAGAATATGATACGTATCAAATTAATGAACATAATGCTATAAGAGTTAAAGATCAATTGGCTCAATAAATAAAATTCCTCAAAAAAGGTTATGACTATATGATTTACGCAAACTCCGGAAAAGTAAGCATATGTTCGAACAGAAAAATATATAGTCTAAAAAGCTCTAGAAGAGCGATGACGTACTCTAGATGCGTAACGAAATCATAAACATACATACATGAGGTGGGATAAAACGAATCTGAAGTTCATTCCCTCGTGTTATTTTCTTGCTACCCCCTCCGAGGAAAAGTAAAGATTCTTGGAGAATTTGAAATTACGTATTGCTATATTATTAATTATGTTCAACGCTTGGAGCGTGAGAAACATGTGTGTTCCGGCAAATATAAATCTCATAGTGTTGAGATAATGAATAAATGTTATCATCATTTGAACAACGAGATATGATAACAAATGCAACATTCGGGCTTATGAATGAGGTTCATAAAATGAGGCAGATATGCTTTTTGTAATATAAAAAAAAACGTGCTGATAACGTGTTATAAAATAAATATCTAGAATAAGGAACCAAAATAAGCAGAGACATTTCGAAAGCTTCCTGTTAATTACTATATATACTCAAAGTAAGAGGAATTGTACTCAAAGTAAAGGGGTGAAGTAGTAATTGCTCCTGCTTCTGTATTATTTAATGTTACACACATATATATACCCAAGTGATCAGCCGCAATTTGGACACCACACGTGAGGGTAAGTGTATTGCCTAAAGCCATCACGCGATGGCTGCCGTATTTATCAATTATCCAAAGTAATACCACTTAATTAAGACACGACATGTACACGTAGTTTTATGGTGTATAATATCCGTCAATCACTCACGTGTATCAGGGCGTATATAATTTAATGGATATCCACATACTACGATGTTGATACACCGTTTCTTGATCCAATTCAATAATAAATTAAGTGGTGATCAGCCACGTGTTATTCAAGATGATCCGAAGCAATAATCGTCACATGATTCCATGTTTTCTAGGTAAAAGTCCAACGGTTTTATAGATATCTAAGGTTCGTTCTTGATAAATTTATAGTTTTAATCGTAGATTCATGATTTCTAGGTGATATTTCGTTTTGTCTTTTCCTGAATCTGAATCGTTTCGTAGTTGGCATCAGTTAGAGGTAAGGATTATATAAATGATGGGTTAGGTTAAACTTATGGTTTTTAATTGATTTAATTCGTATTTAGTTGTCTGTAAATAATTAATTATTGCATGAATTTCGAGTCGTTACTTTACTGGGAGAAGTAGATCGATCGTCGGAAAAGAATGAGAATCGGCACCCCACCGCGGCGAAAGCCACCCTGTCGAGGA
Organism: Gentiana straminea; assembly: GCA_036785695.1. Taxonomy (NCBI): domain Eukaryota; kingdom Viridiplantae; phylum Streptophyta; class Magnoliopsida; order Gentianales; family Gentianaceae; genus Gentiana; species Gentiana straminea. The sequence continues at coordinate 11,854,874 of JAVUPR010000113.1, read as the reverse complement.
GAGAGCCTCAGATCCGATTCTGTTCAGGTTGGTTGTCTATTCAGTACACGATCATGTAGGGTTCTGTCAACATGAATTATTCTTTTACGGATTAATGATTATTATTATTATTATTATTATTATTATTATTATTATTATTATTATTATTATTATTATTATTATTATTATTTATATGTCATGTAGTAAAGTTAGATGCATGATAGAATCATATGCATTACCCATGTGAGATGGGTCTTGGTTAGGCATCGGCATATCATTATTTTGCTATGAGTTCTCAAGTATCCTCAAAATCCTAGACGCGCCCCGTGCCTGAGGGTCAATTATAATTCAGGTGGGTGTTGGGCCGGTATTTAGGTGCTCACCTACGGGCCGAAATAAATAGCAGGCCGCTTAGCTTTCCATTTATTTATTTATTTATTATTTGGGTTATGGAAAACATGACAAGCTCTACCTTTGTGGGTAAGACAAATGCGTAATACCCGTGAATCATTTTTGGTAAGGGCAATTTATGATAATTCATTATAATACTAGTAAGGTTTGGCCTTGCACCGCAAGGCCCTGGTTGTATTAATGGAGTAACTATATTTCATTGAAGCACTAAGTAGTAATTGGTGGGAAGTGAACACAAGCATATTAACCTAAAGGAATGAAAGTATGTTTGCGGTGGACATTGATACTAAAAATCAATACACTACAAATGGATAATAATAAATCACTCTTGTCTAAGGATTACAAAAAAAACTAAATATGACCGCTTTGCTCTCTCCTAAAACAAACAATGGAGGAGAGGAATGACTTGAAAAGAACTCAGTGCTATCATTATATTGCCCGCTTCTTCATCACGTCTAACTGTTCAAGAACATATTCAAGTTTCTTGAACCATATCTCATTGGATATTCTTGGGATGTAGTCACACTTCACGATAATCACACGCACTCTTTATTTCTTCCTATTGAGTCATTTGTATGTCCTGTTTTCAACACACACACACAACACCAAATGCATATCAGCACCTTACGTTTCATCTTGACGATTTAGCAAGCATAGAAGTTTAAACAGAGTCAGGGGCTTCAGCAAACATGTATTGATCATGATTATGCCAACAACTAAACGACGAGTAAATCAGGCAACAAACATTTCTGATTTTGGCAGAATATATATGAAAAAAATGTATATGAAATCGAAATGCCGGACCTTGATTGATTGCATAAATTCACTAAAGCAACTGTTGACTATCTCCTTTGTTGGACCGTTGGGGTTTCCCGTTTCCCAATTCATCCTTTACACTACCGAGTTAAGCATCTGTAATATGTGACCTCTGGTTGTAAGGCTAAAACGTTGACTATTGTGCCAATGCATATTCACAAAAACACATTAAAATAAACGAAAGAAAGGCAAAACCAAAAAATCCACAAAGGATGCCCAACCACCTTGAAAAATCAAAATAGGGAAGGAATTGAGAACATAGAGTTGGACTTGTGTGTCCAGAAAAAGTATAAGTGCAAGTTTTCCCTTTCTATAGCTTTAAAGTCATGTCACTTGAGCCTGAAATCACAAAATAAATTCTGACATGGATGCTTATGATTCCTTATGATAGCTTGTCGAGATGAAAACGCTACACAAAGCTATAAAAGTAGAACACGACACAAAAAGAAGGTGAGAATCTAAAATCTGTAACAAGTTCACCAGACGGCAATTTAATAGCTGCTTGAAATGAGCTTTATGAGCTTCCCAGAACACAACTTGTTGACCCTTCCTCCAGCTTCTTAACGTGCTGAGGTGATTAAAGATGCAAAAATTACACATCAGATCACATGAACAAAAACTCCTTCCCTTCATAGCATTCTAGCTCTTACACAGTTCAAATAATAAAAACTTTCCGTAAAAAAACGTCACTATTTCTAGCAAGTTCACCATCACTAAACTAATTCAAATGAACGCAAACACGAGAAAAACCATACCAATCAACGGAAGTGGAGACAATGTCCCATCCATCCATAGCAACCCCAGTGGCTTGAAGTTGATGTCCTTTTCGCGTCTGCAATATATCTCGAGTACCTAAACTCCAAACCAAAACAAGTGTATCCATTCCACCAGACACAATCCCACCCTCCGCCCAACAAAACTGTGTCTTAACAATATCTTTGACATTGTAATTCCGGTGATTTGACTCATCCAAAGTCTATAATGGTGGAATATGTGAATCGCAGTAATGGCGTGCCCAACGGTAAAAAAACTGTGAACTTAATTTGGTTAATTCAAAGTGTAGTAAATGAGTGCATACATCAATAGATGAATTGCATAGCAAACATTCAAGTCCAGGTTATTGATTTTATGTATAGGGTGGAAGTTGTTCCATACCGAACAGTAAGCACAAAAGATGTCGGATTCAAAGCTGCTTCCGAGAAAAATTTGAGTGCCAAAAAAGTATATCAGGGTACCAAGGCAATGGTCTAATTGCCTCCACTTCACTCCCGTTAGCATCCTAAGTATATGAAATGAGCAAACAAATGGCTGAGCTCTAAGCAAAATTAGCGAAAAGATGAACTTTAGGATCAAATTATAATAAAAAAAACTAACCTCAGCCTGAAAAGTAATCATGAAATCGTTCTCTAACTTGTAAAGAATATCTCCACAGGAAGGGTTGCTGCAACATCACAAAGGGGGAAAATGAGCAATTCAATCGATGGAAAATACACAAAGATATCAATTGTTTGACAAACACATTCAATGTAGTCAGTAAAAGAGAGCACAGATATATTGCCGATAAATAACAGCTTTGTGAATTATTCAGCGACAACTGACTATCCGCTATAAATACCTATTCGATATCATGTTTTGAAAAACACCGGTTCACCAAATAACAAGAAAAATCACTTACATGCTATACATTCACCTGGGATTAATCCTAAATGCAGCTGGAAAAGTCTATAGAGGGTAGCATTTAGGATTAATCCCAGGTGAATGTATAGGCCATCAATGGGATTTAGTGATTTTTTATGCACATTCACATGCCCTCAAACACTCCATAAAAGCATCCCATTCCTCAGGTGTCACCATTCCTTGCTCTTACAAAATACGTAACATGTATAATATCTTCTCCCCAAGAGAAACAACAGACATAAAAAGAATCTCTCAAGTACCTTCAAACCATCGTCGTAGTAATAAATAGGCCACTCATTTACTACACGTAGCAATTCCACCATTACCGAAAACCTACACCAAAAAATCACAACATCAAACTAACAAAACAGAACAAAAAAAAACAAATAAATGAAACTAAAAACATACAAATAAATAGTTGAACCTATATAATCAATACGAATTTCATGTGCATAAAAGAGGGTGAAAATCTTACATCGTTTGGAAATGAAAACCATTCCATATTGATACAACTTAAACTAAATGGAATTAGAATTAACATCAGAGAAAGATTCAGAAGAAAGATAATACATGGTTGTTTGCATGAGAGAGTGACAGACTTGGAAGTGACGACAACTGTTTCAAAAAATTATTCTCACCAACAATACCTATATCGCTTGTATGAATACGATGAAATGTGAACTCACAGCTGTATCCCCACCATTTTAAGCAAAAGGATAGGTGCTAAAGACAGAAGGGTAGCACTCAAGGGAAACACATGAGGACATATTGTTGAAACTACAATAGAAAATGAAGACCGGGTGATATGAACCCCGATAGCACTATTGACCCGTTGGCACCGGTTCCTTACATTGATCCCTTAATTATTAAAGATGGCCCGGAGACTAGACTTCAAGCAAGGAAAAGACGAGTGGCCTTAAATGCTTTGGTTCGTAAATGCCAGTTGAAATACGAAGGGATTCCGAAAGATGAAGAGTTGCCCCTTAGACTTCTCCTTTATGCGACTAATTTAATTGAGTAAATGAAGAGTCTCAAAACCTCTTCACCTTACTCAAAATGGCGTGTGGCTGTTGGCTTTCAAAAATTGAAAACCTTTCATATTTCTTAATAAAGAGGCACCTGAAATTGGTGAAAGGTTTCTGAATATTAAACTCTACAAAGACTCTTCAACCTTCAACAAATAAAGACAAAAAGGCTGCTGCTTTTTCCCTCCAAGATAGGCGTCCAAAATGAAGAGTTTTTCTAGATTTAATTAGTTTGCAACTTTCTATTTCCTTTAATTAAATTAAAGTAGTTTGTCTTTTCAAATTTCAGCAAGCTTACTTGTGTTTCAGCCTATATATAGGCACCTGAATGATGAATAAAGATATGAAGTATTTTTCTGTCATAATTTAAGTTCACTTGTTGAGTGTTCTTGAGAGTTCTTGCGAGAATTCAAAAACCGACTAAACAAGACTTGAGCGGGTCTTGTCAGTCTATACGAAGATTGCTATATACAAGTTATCTAGAGGTCAACGTCATACCGAGGTTGCTAAGTACATTGTTACTTAGAGGTTGAGGTGCTCACCCCAATTATCCCAATCAAACGATCCGTAGCTTAAATTGTGAAATCCCTACCCGGTCCACGTCACCGGGAGCTCATAAAAACAAACGATCAACCTTAAATTTAATGATAGAAAAAAGGGCTCAGATCACATTATTAGACCAAGCATTTAATTTAGAGACACCGCCATGGCTGCAAATCATTGAAATTTCAAACAAGATTGCCAAGCCAAGATACGGATCTCATTTAAGACTATAAATGCCTGGTTTCTAGGCCAGAATACAAAAGAAATCGACGTAGCTCATAACCTTTTTCGCTCTTATATTCCATCTATTATAGCATGCCTGTTCTGCCAGAATAGTAATTTATAATAATAATAACAGGGGCGGAACCACCCTATGCCTGGGGTGGTCTCAAGCCCCCCCCCCCAATATGGTGTCAAGCCCCCCCCCCCCCCCCCCCCCCCTCATATGGTGTCAAGCCCCCCCTCCAAATTTTTATTATTGTATTTGTAGTAGTGTTAATATTAGTATGTTATGTGTGTTTTTCTTGAACAAATGACCTTATATCTTAGTGGTTTAAGAACAAATATTTTTCAGTCTCCATAATTCTAGGTTGTAAATTCAAATCCCACTACCAACATTTTTTATTTTTTTCCCGGATTTTTTTTAGCTTTGCAGTTTATATACTAAGACCACCCCGAAATTTTTTTCTGGTTCCGCCACTGAATAATAATAATAATAATAATAATAATAATAATAATAATAATAATAATAATAATGATGAGGATGATGAGGAAAACAACATCAACAACAACAACAATTAAAGGTCACCCTTTCTCTTCTCACAGTAAACAAAGGTGGGTAAAAGCCACCTAGCAGCTCATCCTCCGCACCCCTTGTTTACTCAATCTTGGCCTTGATTTATCCAGAATCCATATAGGTCCATTAACAACACAACAAAAACCATATTCCCATACCTGATATCAATTAGGCTCAGACTTTGCTAGAAATAATAGCCGAGACACTCGATCTTTGCACAGCGGAAGCTTATGCGATTTACGATATGAGACATAACTAATTAATCCTACGAGAAGGTTACTAGATGTACCCATACCGGAGAGAGATGATAAAATCGACCAAGGGAGAATCCACAATCTTCCGGATTGTATCTCCTAGCGACGACTGGTGGACGTCGATCCTCTCCGTAAAACCTCCTTGAATATGCCCAAGAAAAACCCTAGGTTTTTCTACTCTAAATGACTAAGGCAAAAAACTAATTTTTCTTCCTTCTAATTGTAATGTGGCGTAAATTTCAATCTAAATTGTGTTAGGAGGAACTCTCTTTATATAAGGAAAATAACTAGTCAAGAGAGTTATCTTTTTCACACCACAAAAACCTATTCCCATAAGGAAAAGATATTTTTGCTACAAAATAAGAGATAATTCCCAAAAAAATCAATCTCTTAATTTTTTAATTAATTATCCAACAAATAGATAATTAATTAAATACACATGTCACATAATCTAGAAAAATTTCTTTTCCAAATTTATCACATTAGGCGCCATTTTAGTCATTATTTTAATAGAAAATATCTTTTCTATTTTACATATTATTTACCAAATAAATAATATTCGCATATTTATTAAATAGACCAACTATTTAATTTATTCTCGAGGTTCCATAAAACGAGAAAACACTCGCGTGTAGGAGCCAACCCGGGGACCATGGACCTATAATCAGTAGCTACAATAAATTATATAAATTATTCATCGAACAAAATATTTCTACTCAACTCATTAATTCCGGAATTACGCCACCATAAATCCGAAACTGAACTCTATCGATTATAGATATAACTTATTCTCAAAACATCGAGTCGAGCCGATAAGTGTCCATTGATATAATCATTACATATAAACTAACCCTCCATAGACTATCCGTACTGAAGTAGGATTATTTCCGTAAACCTTCTTCAATACGTCTTATCCTTATTTACCATCAACCCACTAGTGATCAATTAGTTCATAACCAATACGAACTCCCGGGATTGATCAGTATCTAGGATCAACAAATAAGGGGATTGTCTTTCTACTTCCCGCATGAAGGAATGGATTCCATATCTGTGAGACACACACTTCTCACTCATTCCAAAATAGTGCCAACGTGAAAGTGATTCGGACCGCGCCTTTTAGCGATCCTTAACGAACACATCAAACCCTATCCTGAAACCAGTAGGAGTATGCAATCACTTCAGGATTAAGGTTAATCCATATATGATCATCTTGTGATTTATAAGATTTCTCAATCATGGAATTTTATGAGAAACTCATATTAAATCGGTCCAGTCCTATATGACTCTCATTATATATAAATTCCCCACTTAGACAACCAATATCGACGGTCCGGATAGGACGGTCACACCATAAAGTTTTCTGGGCGCATTAATGGTGGTTTAATCAATAGACCCCATACTTTGATTAACTTCACCACGGACTAATAGTTCAAGTGTATCACCAAAACTTAATCATCATGTGTGACACACACTAAGTTATATGGCTACATATGATACGACTTAGGGTTTTCAATAGTGTATTACTTACAAGCACGAAGCAAGTAATAAGATGAGAGTAAATCTGTCATTTATTAATTCTAAAACAATTACATAAATTGTCTTTCGGGCGCTACTTCTAACAATCTCCCACTTGCCCGTAAGGACAAGCAACAATTATCTTTCGGGCACACTATATCTAACAATGTCCCACTTGCCCGTAAAGACAAGTAATGATTGTTTTTAGAGCACCACACTCTTATTCTTTCTATCCACAACATTCTCTCACTTGCTCTAAAGCAAATGAGACATATCTCCCAATTTTATACCCGCCAAGCGCTTATCAGTGACATTAGATGCCACACGACTTGGTAAACTGATCAGCTAGGTTGTCGGCTCGAGGCGATCTTAAAGACGGATACGTCGCCTGTTTGCACGATCTGTCTGACCAGGTTGTACTTTCTCTCAATATGCTTTTAACCTCTTGTGATTGCGAAGATCATTTGAATGAGCTACCTCTCAACTGTTTTCACAGTAAAATGATATTGGCTCATCGAGACCTGGAATCACTTCCCGGTCCAACAAAGAACTTCTCAAGCCACACTGCCACTTTAGCTGCTCTGAAAGCTGCTATGTATTCGAATAACAGAGTCAAATTGGCAGTGCTGGATTGCTCCAGACTGTAGCTGTTAGGTGTGATGCCCGAAAGACAATTTTGTAATTGTTTTATTTAATAAATGAAATGATGTTATTATTCATATTTATTATTCTCATATTCACCGATGTGCCAATAGTATTTAAACTACAGAAAACCCTAAAGTATATCGTTTATGTAATCACTTAACTCAGTGTATGGTATATACACAGGAGGATTGAGTTAGTGAAGATGTACTTAAAATACAATTAGCCCGTAGTGAAGTTAATCGAGAGTATCGGGTCTCTCCTTTAACGTGCTATTAATGCGCCCGTAACACAATAGGTGTGATTGTCTTATCCGGACTTTCGGTTAAGAGAACCTAATGGGGCATTTATATATGATAGATATATCATATAGGGCCGGACCGATTTGATTAGAGTTCACGATATAATTCCGTAATCGAGAAGTCTTATCGAATCAATGGATGATCATATTTATGGATATATCTTAATCCCGAGGTGATCACGCTCAATCGCTTGAATCCGCATGAAGTTTGACTTGACGGTTAAGGATTACACCGAGTCCGTGGTCCGAATTACCCCATCTTGGCATTGTACCGGATTGAGTGAGTAGTTTGTGTTATCACGTATACGGAATCCATTCCTTCCATTTATGGAAGTAGATAGACAGCTTCCCTTATTTGTTAATCCTAGAAACCGATCGATCGTACGAGTTCATATTACACCGATTAGCTACCAAGTGAGTTGTATGAATTAATTGATCACTAGGGGGTTAATGGTAAATAAGGATAAGAGGTTCTAAAAAGGGTTAACGGTAACTTCCCGATTTAGAATGAACAACATGGAGGATTAATCCATATGTAATGATTATATCAATGGACGCTTATTATTATTCTCGTGAGGAGATAAATATAATCTTATAATCGGAGGAGTGCGATCACGGGATTATGGTGGCATATTCCCGTGATTGATTTATCGAATATAATTATTCTATAATTATTTATTTGATTTATCGGAGCCGCTGATTATTAGTCCATGGTCCCCGACGTGCCTCCTAATATAGCATAGCTATTCTCGGACGTCGAATCCTAATAATATTAATTTAGTTCTTGTTGGACTTTATTAAAACGATATGTGAATTAATTGTTTAGTGGACTATTAAATTAGTTGGGCTAAATAATTAAATACGCGGAAAAGACATTTTTCGTGGACTCGGCCCAAATTAGTGTGTTGACAATTTTGACCCAATTGGTCAAATATGGAAATTGCGTGTGACCTTTTATTTGATCAAAGGTGGCGCAAGTTTGATTAAATATTTGTTAAGAAATTAGTTTTCTTGGATAATTATTTAATGTGTGATTTATCTTTTATTTGTTAAATGATAATTCATGAAATATTAGATAATAATATGATTTATCCTAATTTGTTTGGGATAATTATTTTATTTATCTTTTATTTGGAAAAAGGATTAATGTAATAATTATCTCTTAATTATTTAATCCTTGGAGGCTAAGTTTTACTCTCCTATATAAAGAGAGGTCTCCCAAGCCTTAACACACTTTGCATATTTTGACTTCTCCCTATAGTAGAGAGAAGAATTTCGGCCAAGGAGAGAGTGGGAGAAATCTTGGAGATTTTTCCGGTAGCATATCGGAAGGGTTCGAGTCGAGAATTCCTTCCACCGGGAATTGCTTGGATCACACGATCGGAAGACTGTGGTGCTCTTCACACCTTCACATTCATCCTTTTACGGTTCTTCAACTTGAATTTTGAGATTCAAGAGGTATGATCTACATCCTCCTTGTAGAATAGATCTAGTTGTTTTATTACGTGTATTATATAGATCTAGATCCATAAATCGCTTCCGTTGCGGATGGTATTACTAACAGTGGTATCAGAGACCATGGTGATCTACATTTATACGTATAAAATATTAGATCTAGGAGTGGTAAAACATGTAGATTTTTTGTCCCAATTTTTTTTAAATAGGGCCGACGCATGTTTAATTTTTTTTTTATTTTTTATGTTATGAATGTCTTGGTTGAAGAGATGGATTGGGGTTGGTACTGTTTACTCGTTAGATCTATTGTAGCTCCTTTGTTTAGTAACAATTGAGCATAGGAATTGTATTTTTTATGTCTTTTTTTTTTCGAAATTTATGTAAAAGTAGCATCTTTTATTGTAATTTTGATTATCCGGGCTGGAAAAGATGAAGATCTTGCTGAAAAATTGAAGATCAAGGCGAAACCCAAGGTATGAACGAGGAGAAACGGATTAAAATTTATTAAAAACTGCTACAGGACTTTCTGCGACGCTGAAAAGCGTCGCTATAAGTCCTGTTTAATATAAATTACGGCTAGGGTTTTTATTCATGTTGCGGCAGCATCAATTTTTTTTAGTTAACCTAATTTTTTTTGTTTACTATACAGCCGCATGATGCAAATAAAATAAAATAAAAATTATTTTTGGAAAATAATTAAATAGCAGCCGCATATAAACAAAATAAATATATGATTAATTAAAATAAATTGGATTTATTTAATTAAAAAGACCTTTTCTCCTCTCGGGTGTTCGTGGTTCGTGATCCGGCGGTTCGAGTTCAAGATTCGAAGATCAAGACTCGAAGACAACAAGATTGTAATTTATTTTTCCTAGGATAGATTAGTTACGGGGGTACCAACAATCAATCTCGGTGTTTACATTTTCCGCAATTTATTTTTTATGTGTTCGATCATAAAATAGATATAAAATCGGAATTGCCATGACATGCATCATATCATAAATCCACTCCATGCATACATGTAGAATTTTATTTTTGGTAATTAAAATAGGCATGTATACAAACTCGTGTAATTAGTTGAAATTTAATTAATACGTGGTAATTAATAAATTTAGTAACTAATTAATGATCCAAGGACGGGTTATGAAATCGTTAGGCCTTTCGGTGTGTGTTCTCGGTGAACCGCCTTAAAGCCCAAACGAGATCACGTTTTTCAATTCGTAGTGTCTACGAGATTGAATGATGGTAAAAGAACAATAAATCTTGGATAAAAACGGCTCGCTTATAGGTTGGGTGGTCAACTGAGCTAGGCTCGACCGACTTAACCCTCCTAGTGTGATGTATGCACGGGGGTCCGGCAAGACTAAGCTACACCGGAGAACGGAGGGGTGATTCCTTCTTATCTCAATGAGGCCGTCTTGACCCGATTTCGTCCGACTGTCACATATGTTCCAACGAATAGGACGGGTAGGCTTGCCTACGTTACCGACACCATTCGGAATCCTTGATTTGATGAGCTTTTATGATAACATCAAAAAGACGTGGTTAGTTAACCCACAACCACTTCCAAATTATTGAGCGGGAGCGGGGAGGCGACAACCCAACCCCACGGCCTCTACTATAGATACAAGTAAGTGAGAGAAGGGTGACGCCTCGCGACGCTTTGATTTCATCCCCCTACGGATGGTGTTCACCCCTATCAACATTCATGGCTTGGTCTCCGAAAGGATAGGATTTCTGGATACTCGTCGGGTCACTGACCTATCCTACGACGGCACACTCGGGGCGTACCTAAGAGATCCGATATAGTAGGTCACACTCATAAAGGATATTTTGGTAATATCTAGGCTAAAAAAAGGAAGGTAGTCAATGAATAAAGGGATGTTCGATTCTCGTGGGATAATTGATTCTCACAAGTTATTCATTGATGAGATTGTCTCGATTTAACCGTCATCTCTTTGACCTACCCTACGGCGGCACTGAGATGCGAGGTTAAAACCTTGGAATGGTAGAGTAGACTTAATTATTAGTTTACAATTCCTAAAATTTAATATAGTAGTGTTAAACTTGAATTAATACATGTCATTTTATTTTCAGCAAAATGTCTCGCTCAAATTTCGCTTTACCGTCCGAAAAATTAACGGGAAACAACTTTAAGAAATGGAAGAGTAACTTAAACGTGGTGCTCACGTACGAGAATGTGCAACATGTACTTACTTCGAATGCCCTACGCCGGCGATCCAAAAACCCGGTAAAGCCGAGATCGAACAGCCGTAATCGCCGGATCGGCGTATAACCGGGCTCGTGGGATCATCCCGGCGGCGTGTCGGAGGTTATTAGGACCCGCATTGAAGAGTTTGAATCATCAGAGAAATCATGCGGAAACTTACTACGATGTTTGGATCACCTAGCAACCAAGCAAGACACGATGGCATCAAAGTTGGCCGTCAACACGAAATTGAAGAAAGGTCAAGCAAGTGAATGGTCATGTTCGAATATGATCGCTACTTCAATGATGCCGGTATTCATGGATCAAAGTTCGATGAAGCAACTCAAGTATCGATGATTTTGGAATCATTGACTCCCGAGTTTATCCCGTTCAAAACACGCATCCGATGGGCAAATATGAGTTGACCATGACACGTATGCCGAATGAACCGACTATCTACGAGGGCCTCGCTATCGAAAGATAAGGTCCAAGTAGGGATAAGAAAGTCAAGCCAATATGGCCGAAGCCGTGTCATCAAACAAGCCTAAGGCAAAACCGAAGAAAAAGGTAATGTTGCACCCGTGCCCAAGCCAATGAAGAAAAAGACTCGCCAAGAAAGTTGACGAGTCCAAGCCCAAGGGCAAATGCTTTTACCGTAAGGAGGTAGGACATTGGCGACGCCATTGTCCCGAATATCTTCGTGATGTGAAAGATGGCAAAGTCAAGGTTGTCACCGGGGAAAGATAAGAAAGGTAATTTGGAATTACTATTCTTGGAATCTTTTAATGTAGCTAAAGATGTGTCCACTTGGATACTTGATATTGGAGCTACTAACCATGTATGTTCTTCATTGCGTATTCTTAGTTCGTACGAGGAGCCGGGAAGAGGGTTCTCAAGTGATGCGAGTAGGCACCGGGCGCTCATTTCGGCTAAAGCAAAGGGGAGCCGTGGATTTGCATTTTAATAATGTAATTTTACATTTAGAAAATGTTTATTTTATTCCGAATTTCGTGAGAAATTTGATTTCTTATTTTGCCTTAGTTAAACAATCATTTTCTCGTTTCAAGTTTGAATGGTGAATTTGTTATTTCAAAGAATGGCTTTGAATTGTGTTCAACTATAAATGAAAACGGTTTATATTTTGTAAGACCACATAAAGCTCCCCTACTTAATACCGAAATGTTTAAAATCGCTCATCAAAGATCCGCAAAAAGGCGTAAAGTTTCTCAAGTAAAAGAAGATAAAACATACTTGTGGCATCTAAGGCTAGGCCATATTTCCTTGGAAAGACTCAAAAGACTTGAAAAGGTTAATGCCTTAGGTGAGTCATCCGTTGACACACCGCCCGTCCGCGAGTGTTGCCTGGAGGGAAAAATGACTAAGCGTCCCTTCTCATCAAAGGGTAATAGAGCCACAGGAACTCTAGACTTAGTGCATTCGTACCTTTGTGGTCCGATGAACGTACAAGCTGAGGCGGATACGAGTACTTTGTGACTTTCATTGATGATTACTCGAGATTCGGTTATGTTTATCTCGTCGCATAGAAAGTCCGAGGCTTTTGGAAAGTTCAAGGAGTTCCAAGCGTAAGCCGAAAGGCAACTAGGCAAGTCATTGAAATGCCTTCGCTCGGATCGCGGAGGTGAGTATTTAGATACCGAGTTCATTGACTACTTGGCCGAAAAAGGAATTTGTTTCCAACGTTCGCCGCTAGGACACCTCAAAGAAACGGAGTTGCCGAGAGGAGAAACAGACATTGATTAACATGGTTAGATCAATGATGAGCTACGCCTCACTACCTATATCCTTTTGGGGTTATGCTTTAGAAGCGCGGTCTACATTTTGAATGCGCACCGTCAAAGTCCGTCGAAAAGACACCCATTGAGATGTGGTCGGGACATCGCGAAAGCATGCGTCACTTCCGCATATGGGGTTGTCCTGCACATGTGCTGATGGACAAGACTACCAAGCTACAATCACGTACGAAAGTATGTTTGTTTGTAGGCTATCCAAAAGGTACACGTGGTGGTCTATTTTACGATCCGGAAGATAACAAAGTGCTAGTTTCGACTAACGCTACGTTTTTGGAGGAAAGTTATATGAAAGACCACGACCTCGAAGTACAATTGTACTAGAGGAATTACTCTCCGATGACATCGTGCCTATTGTGGCCGCCGATGTTCCCGTAAACAACACTAATAATACAACAAGCCACTTCCGACATTCCCGTTCCACCCGTACGTACCGCGAGAGTGGTTCGGCCACCGGCTCGGTACGGCATGGATTTAGAGGCAAACGTAGTCGCCTCTGATGGGGTGGAAGATGATCCTCCGACCTATAAGAAGGCCTTACTGGATCACGATAAGGATAAATGGATTGACGCAATGAATCAAGAGATGGAGTCTATGTACTCTAACTCGGTCCGGAAACTTGTAGAACTTCCTCGTGGTGAAAGGCCCATTGGATGTAAATGGCTCTACAAGCGAAAGAGAGGAGTAGATGGGAAGGTTGAAACCTTCAAAGCACGGCCGGTAGCCAAAGGTTACACACAAATGAGAGGGTATAGACTACGAGGAAACCTTCTCACCCGTGGCCATGATGAAAACCATCCGCATCCTCCTTTCGATTGCCGCATGTCCGGATTATGAAATCCGGCAAATGGATGTTAAGACAAATTTTTAAACGGCTTTCTTGACGAGGAAATCTATATGCAAAGAACCGTAGGATTCATTGAAGAAGGTCGAGAGCACATGGTGTGCAAGTTGCTCGATCCATTTATGGGTTGAAGCAAGCATCTCGTTCCCGGTATCATAGATTCGATCACACGATCAAGTCTTATGATTTCGAACAACACTTTGCTGAATCTTGTGTGTACAAGAAGGTTATCAAAGATAGTGTTGTATTTTTAGTGTTGTACGTTGATGACATACTCCTAATTGGCAATGATAAGGGGATGATGTCCGACGTGAAAAGTTGGTTGACCACGCAATTCCAAATGAAAGATTTGGGAGAAGCGAGTTATGTTCTAGGGATCCAAATTATAAGGGATCGCAAGAACAGATGTTAGCTCCGTCCCAAGCAACTTATATAGATAAGGTGCTGGCACGCTTCAGTATGGAGAACGCAAAGAAGGGTTTTCTACCAACCCGTCACGGCGTTTACCTCTCTAAGTCTCAGGGGCCTCAAACCCCTGAAGAGGATGAAGCTATGGGAAGAGTGCCATATGCCTCGGCTGTTGGTAGTCTTATGTATGCTATGAGGTGTACGAGACCTGACATTTGTTACGGCGTTGGATTAGTCAGCCGTTTTCAGTCAAATCCAGGGCAACCGCACTGGACGGCAGTAAAGAATCTCATCAAATATTTGAAGAGAACCATAAATTATATGCTCGTCTACTCGAGTGGGAGTTTGGAGCTAGCGGGGTACACCGATTCTGATTTTCGGTCAGACAGAGATGATTCTAAATCTACCTCTGGTTCAGTGTTTACGCTTGGTGGCGGTGCAAGAGAATGGAGAAGCCAAAAGCAATCCAAAGACAAATGCCCGATTCAACAATGGAAGCCGAGTTCATAGCGGCCTCGGAGGCACGCCTAAAGAAGCAAGCTTTGGTTAAGAAAGTTCATCGCCGGATTAGGCGTTGTCCCGAATGCGAAGATCCTATTACTCTCTATTGTGATAACAATGGGGCCATTGCCAACTCTGGGGAACCTCGAAAGCACAAGTAAGTCGAAGCATATAGAGAGAAAATACTCGGGTGATCAATGATTTTGTCGATAGAGGGGACATTTCCGTCAAGAAAATCGCCTCCGCCGATAATCCGGCTGATCCATTCACCAAGACGCTGTCGATTGAAGCTTTTAGTCGACACTTGGAGACTATAGGTATTAGAGACATGTCTCATTTGCTTTAGAGCAAGTGGGAGTGATAGTTTGCCGTATTTTAAATAATAGGGTGTGCTCTAAAACAATTAATCACATGCTTTCGTGCAAGTGGGAGATTGTTAGGTGTGATGCCCGAAAGACAATTTTGTAATTGTTTTATTTAATAAATGAAATGATGTTATTATTCATATTTATTATTCTCATATTCACCGATGTGACAATAGTATTTACACTACGTAAAACCCTAAAGTATATCGTTTATGTAATCACTTAACTCGTGTATGGTATATACACAGGAGGATTGAGTTAGTGAAGATGTACTTAAAATACAATTAGCCCGTAGTGAAGTTAATCGAGAGTATCGGGTCTCTCCTTTAACGTGCTATTAATGCGCCCGTAACACAATAGGTGTGATTGTCTTATCCGGACTTTCGGTTAAGAGAACCTAATGGGGCATTTATATATGATAGATATATCATATAGGGCCGGACCGATTTGATTAGAGTTCACGATATAATTCCGTAATCGAGAAGTCTTATCGAATCAATGGATGATCATATTTATGGATATATCTTAATCCCGAGGTGATCACGCTCAACAACCGCTTGAATCGCATGAAGTTT